>JAUPFZ010000018.1:3625000-6025000 GCA_036937285.1 Euphydryas editha
AAAGGTTATATTTATATAAAAGAAACATATGTCTTAAACTTTTGAGATATGAGGTTTTTTTAAGAACCGTTTATAGCAGTGACTTCGAAATTCAACCTTGAAACTAATGACTATTGAATCGAAAGCATGCATTATTTTTACAATTATATATTTGTTGTGGTATATTATATACTTGTTATTTTATTAAATATTTCTGAGCTACCAACATACGACATCCCAGTGAAAGTTATTAAAAGTGATGCATTTACAATTTTTTGTGGACTAAGCGGCTGCCGTATGAGGCGCTGCCGACCATAACGTCGATCCGCCGCCGCCACAGCTACGTCATTGCTCAAGATTTTTTACTGAGTGCATGAGTATAATATAGTTACTAATATATTAGTCAATCTAAAAAATCTAAAAATGGATAAAAAGTAAAAGATTATGTTGGCTTCCAGCTCTTTCAACCGCCATACTATGCACAGCTATCAAGGATACTACGCCATTTTTCTGTGAGAGTGTCAACTGGCCACAACAACCACACACAGACCACACAGTGTCAAGTGACCACAGTCAAGCCAGCAGAAAATGAGCTGTGATTAATTTACAACAGATATTATAACATAATAAGATAACTAATAATAAAATCAATGGCAAATTCAATTACAGACATTTCTGGCAAATAAATTTCTTATTTTAATTATTTTTATGTAGTCTCCTATTATTATTTTTTAACGTTATGAATGGCTTTATATATTCAAGGTCAAAAGTTATTACTTGTCGAAATAAATGCTCAAGGGTAGAATATTATTTTAAGTGCCCATAATATTACTATAAATCTTACCACTCCATGTAACTCCCGACTAACTGTACTTCGAAGACATCGCTAATTGAATGGAAAGAATGGTTGCGTTGATAAGGGAGTTAATATAGACTGATTACTGGGTAAATTTGGTTTATGGACGAATTTACATAAAACTCTGCCAACACTCCATCATCCTTCCGTTATTAAAAGCTGATTAGTATGATAAGAAACCTTCGAACTTGGCAGTTAGGCGGCAGTAAAAGGAAAATATTATTTTAATGCGAACGTGGCTTCCATGGAAACTGTGCCTATAGACCTTTGAATTATACGTAATATACTTTTATACCGAAATTTTACAATATTATACATATTTACAATTCAAAACTTAAAATAATTATTTACAACAAAATTTCTGTAATAAACTAAGAGAAAAAAAAGAAAAAAAAAACTTTTATACCTATATCCAACAAAATGTTGTTAATTTACTTAACTACTTACTAACTTTTTTTAATTTCTTTTTTATATGAATATTTTTAGCATATAAATCACAAAAATAATAAATTGCTCTCTTTGAAGTCATCAGCATATATCTAAGGAGTCTGTTACTAGTCTTATTTGCGTACAGTTCCATCTTTAATTAAAAAGTTTTAAAACGCCTAATGAAAAATCATTAGCTGATTTTAGGATGTAGATTACCTTAGTTGCATCTATTGGTGCTATATTGGTATCATTTAAGATTAAAAAAATCGTAATATATATATAAACATTAAAATTGTAAATTTCACATGTCTGCTTTTCTTTCTTTATTTTTTTTTTTGAAGATTTTTTTGACTAAAATTTCTGTAAGATTCTAAAAATACTAAAAACACACATTTATAGCATTTTTAGAAATGTCTGTCTCTCTGTCTATTTGAACACACATCACTGCTAGATTACTAAGTTTATGTCAAAATATTAGCATGGATATTATAAAACATATCATGAAGTACCATTCAGTTTTTATTTTGTCAAAATCGCTCTGTCAAAAGTCATTATAAGTTGAGTTTTGTATCTTGAATGACAGCGTTAGAGAAAAATAGGTAAGTTAATACAATTATATTTGATAAAACATTAGAACGTTGTGTAGAATAATGTTTTGTAGCATTTAATTAATAATTTTATTATACTAGATTATATAATTATGATATATATTTTTCATTATTATTTTATAAATCTTAAAAATCTATTGGACATTGATAAATAATCGATACAGATACCAAAAAACAAAAAATGAAAATATTGTCAGTTGCCTTATAACATGAGAATTGAAAAAAAATTGACACTATTTTAAGAACAGTAAACTTTCTGGAACCAGAAATGTTATATGACTGTTTCACCTTTGTCTTTATATTGACACGGATTCATTACTATCTAAACAAAAAGTACGCTTACATCTTATTTATTTTATAAATAACGGTAACACGTATAAAAAATTGTTTTCAAATACAGATACATAAACAAATGGATCACGAAAATTGAACAATGTCTACCATTTAATTAAAATTATAAATCGGATTTTATCGCGTTTATTTGTTTTAAAACTTTACAGTTTAACGATTTTTAATTAAATTAAATTATTTCCCGACGTTTCGGACCCTTTACAGCGTCCATGATCTCGGGGGTTGAGTCCCCCGTTAAACTGTAAAGTTTTAAAACAAATAAACGCGATAAAATCCGATTTATACTTTTAATTAAATGAGTAATATTCGCGTAAATATAAGAGAACAATGTCTACCAATTAACGGTACATTTAGAATTACCAAAACTGCTAGTGATTGGTCAGATATATTTTTATTTTATTTTATTTTAAAAGCTTAATTGGATATCTAAAACATAACAGTCTTGTTTTCATTTGAAAAAAATTAAATACGCAACGAATGTTCTGGGGAGAAATAAGGTTTCAATTGAGCTATTTCCGTCGAATATTAATTTAATTGGTTTTCTGTATTGTAAATTTTTTTTTTTTTGCAAATTTTTTATATAATACAACAGTCTTGTTACTTTGTGTATGTAGGCTGGCGTATCTAGATTGTACTCAGCAATATGGGTGTTTGAATATATCCAGTGAACTCATCTAACGATTAAAAGATAAAAAACAGGGAACTTACCGCAAGTTCACAAAGATGAGGATACCTACATGTCGCGGTAGGAATCTAGTTATACTGTTTTAGCGACATCTATCTCGCCACATACAAACTGACGTATCCTACATCGCGCTATCAAAGTTATCCGAGCGATTGAACATATTATATACAAGAACCCGACAACAACCGTCGAGGGCAGTAGTCCACCAGACACAACACCCGTCTGGTCGGAGGATCCTCCCTTTTCAATGGTGGATGAGGAAATTTACACCCTGTTCCTCGCACCCCCAAACTGTAAAAGCCCGAATATCTGTCAATAAAAGAATTTACCAATACAAGCTGTTAAAAATCAGGTATTTGATATTAGATTGATTGATGACGATCCGGTACTAGTGTTCAAGTATTTACAAAACTATTATACTCGTTTATTTGTTTGTTTTATAAGTTATCGAGAGATGTTTTTAATAAAACATCACAACAATAACAGCAGCAGCAACAGAAAAATATTTAAAAAAAAATTACTTCAAATTTTAATTTACCTGAACTTATCAATAATTTGATAGAATCTACGTGGTATAACTGCGGCACTACTGCCTGTAATTAGACCACTTCTATCGTTCAGCACCCAATATTTCTTCCATTAAACCAGATCGAGATAAATTCCAGTTGTTCTTTATATGTCAAGGTCGCTATGTAATTGCGCTTTCAGTGCCACGGGTGCCGGATACGGAAAGAATCTAAAAAAACGCTCATTCTGCAGAAAACCCGGTAGGGCTTGCATACCATACACCGGTTTTTTATTATGTTTTTTATTCGTTTCCACGATTGTCTGCTATTGACGTGTATTCACAAGTGTTTCTTCGTGTTTTTTTGATTTAATGAGTTTATTTTACGGTTTATTATGTTGCTTTATTTTGTAAAAGACTATAAACATGAATATAAGCGTCCTTTCAAGCTTTCTAAGAAACGAATTTAGGAAAAGACTTTAGACACTTATCATTAAAGTGAGTGACCATTATTGAAAAGTTTTTTTTTTTTTTGTAAATTATGTACTCTTACACGTATTTGTTTTATTTTGCGAACAAAAAAAAAAAGCAGTCTATTAGAGATTAATGATAATCAGAGGCCTTTAAGATAATTAAATTATTTCTGTAAACTTAAATAATCAAATTAAATTAATTAAATTTTACAATGAATCTGTACTCTAAAAATTAATTTACAAATACTAAATAGAACACTAATCTATTTATTAAATAAAAATAATACCCACTTACTACGTACGTACATATATTCAACGAAGAAATTAAAAAAAAAAAGAAATGATGTTAGGTAAGTGCATTACTAAAAACTATTGTTAGGCCATTTAACTACATTTTATTAAATATTTCTATAGATCTTTTTTTTAATATATTAAAAATGTTATAGTTTCCCGAATAATTTCAAACTTTCCGAAAATCTTGGAACATTTTCTCTAGGTATAATATTTGAACACAATAACTCTTCTTATTACTATGCCTTTGAGAAATTACACCAAGGTCCGCTTATTGACTCTTATCTAATACGTTTCTGATTGATACAAAGAGACATTGACCGGAATCTAATCGGAAAGCTCCACAGATTATACACTGTTTCTAATAAAAATCTTACTTTACACGACTCTTTTAAGCGTTAAGTAAGAGATATATTTTTAGCTTATGTATTATTGTTATAAAGTTATACTTGATTTCGTCAGCCATTTATATCGAAATCGAGTCTAACAACAAGCAAATTATCGAATAAATATATATATATATATATATATATATATATATATATATATATATATATATATAATATCCTACTATCGTATTAATATTATACATGCGAAAGTTTGTATGGGTTTCGTATCACTAGAAGATCTCCGTCCTAGACAGTTTTGGATACAACACGACGTAGTGACATTATTATTATAACAGTTATTTCCGACAATATAACTCATAATAGCCAATTTGAATATAATGGTTATTTCCCGAAATACAGTTGTAACTAATCGCTAGTTTGAATAACGCCGTGAATTAATTATGGTACAGAAACCACCATTTGACGTATTTAGACTACTCAAGTTGTTTTAGTTGCGATTTGCCCTGATTAACGCCTGGAGACAGTTTTTTTTTTTAGTAGTATGTAAGTTCCATGATCGCGGTTACAATTCCCGCTTGGAGCATGTATGGTATTTGTACAGAAATGTCAATTAATGAATTTAAACAAAAAAAATATATAATATTCGGTTGACAATTTCGAAAGATATAATAAGATGCATACTAAAATAACGTTTTTGATTTTCTTTCCGCCTTGTACAATTTATTTTTATAACACATGGGACTTAAAATGAATTACATTAATGGATTGTCATAATTATTTATATTATTATTATTTATTTCCTTTAAATAAACTTCACACATGATACTAGTTTATTGTAACAAAAAATAAAATGTAACAACATTTTTATGAAAGCGCAGGCCATTGATATAAATTGAAGAGGGAACGAGGAGAAATATAAAATATCCATTGCAATGACTGCGCTGATCTATGTTTTATACTACTGGATATTTATCCACGTAAATCCTGATAGCCGTTCCTGTTCAGTGGTGTGAATATTCACCACAACGCCGGCGGTCGCGAATTCGATTTCCGGTCATTTTTGTATTTGTATAGAATTTTTGTTTCGGTTTTGGGGTTCTTATGGGTCGCAGAGCTCGGAGAGCACGGAAAGCAATCGGTATCAGTTATTAGGTTTGTATCATAATCAACCATTATTTTCTAACAAGAGTAACGATCGTTATCAGGTTTTTATGATAACAACTGGGACCGAAGGTTTTATGTGTTCTCCAGTGGCAGTGGAGCAGAATGGTAGGTTCTAGAAATTTACCGTATAAATTCAATTCAGATAAATCATACAAATTTTATACTTAATAGTACCTATTCAAAAATATACAGTTTAAATTACTTCTTACTAACAAAAGTAACTATTCAAAATAATCCAACAACGATAAAATAAAATAAACTAAAACTGTCGTAAAAGATTATACACTCCCATCAAATCAAAGAATTACAAATAATTACGGTTCAATTGGAATGAACACCAAGTTCGATATCACGCGATTCCTCCATTATGAGATATTATGAGTTTCGGGACGTTTAAAGAACTATACATCTAATACTCAATTACTAGAATATTACGTATTGCAAGTTGTATTAAGCTATTATTTTAAATGACCTATAAAGTCAAAGAGAAGAATCTCTTATATAAAAGAGAAAGGAGGAATGGTTGGTCTATACGTGCTTTTTTATTAGCTTAAAAACGATTGGACAATATTGCTAAAAAAGTTTTCAAATGGTATTTAAATCAGTATGAATTGTTCATGTGGCAGACAACTGTAGCGCCATTCAGCAGTGAAGCAGCAGAACAAATTAAGCTCCAACAACTTGACGACCGGCTGGTCTAGTGGTCAGGCAACTGGACACTCTACGCAGCGGTCGCGGGTTCGAATCCCGCCAGGTGCAGATAATCTGTATGACGAATATAGATGTCTGCACCGGGTCATGGATGTGTATTTATGTATATATGTATTTATTATATCTTAAATTTATTTCCGTTCCTAGTACCTGTAACACAAGTTCTTAACGGTGTGATTGTTGGTTAATATATATATATATATATATATATATATATATATATATATATATATATATATATAATATAATATTTAATATAATAACTTAATCCATCCATTATTAATTACTTAATATTTGTACCAAACTTACAGTTCTGGTAAATCTAACAAGCTGGTCAATTATGTAATGGCCCTAAAAATTGCAATTGAAAAGCGATAGTCAAGCGAGCGATAGCGCTGCCTCTAAATTAACAATCAGTGAACTAAAATATTAGTATTAGCTACCACTACTTGGTCTCTAGAATATATTCAAACAAACCGTATATTAGACAATTAGTGAGCAATCAGCAATTAATCTTGTGTTATTTGGTTATAATTGATTTAGGGCAATTTATTGCGCGATGACTGTGCAATTATCGTAAGTTGCTTAATATCGATTATTCCTTAAGTGCCTTTTGCTCATATCTCTATATCAATATACGATTAGTTAATCGATGAACCCCACTGATGACGACTTTCTTGTTTACTAGTTATTTCTATAGAAAAATTATGTTTATAAATTAGAACGTGCTAAATCGAATATATAACACATAACTTTAATATTTTTGTATAAAAAAACCAATATAATAAACATTTAAATAACCTTCATAAGCACTTTTGGATATTTGTTTTGCATAATATAATAATATCATTTATACATTTTAAATTAATAAATTATATTTACTGTAAAGTGACAATTGATTAGGAACGTAAATTCTGCTGAAAAGAATTTGCAAGAAACTCTAGAGTTACTCTAAAAAACCGTAATAACAGAGCAGTAACCATAAATCTAGGTTGGCCAGCCCATTAAAAGCAAACATAGACGATGGGTTGATGCAGTGGTCACAGGAACTGGTTATTGCACTAGTGGTCGCACTCCTCACTCATGACAAAATATTTATATAGGCCATATAAATGTTTATCGTGGACTTTGCGTTTTTGTGTATTGTGTTTCCGAACCTCCGACACAGGATTTTATCATACTGGTGGGACCGTTGGGGTTATTGTTTAATTACGTGATTCGTAACGTTTTGAACAGGGTCGTCGATATAAATAAATGTTTATGTTTCTTTTTTTAATTATTACCAAGTTTTATCAATAATTATAACTGCATACGAAGCCTGCACGCTAATCACCATTTTATATTTTCGTGTCGTCACGCAAACGAACAAAATTACCGAAATAAGTTTTCACGACAAAAATATCGAGTATCACGATCCTAACCGACGTATACTTTTACTTATAATTTATTCATTTATTCTATCTGTTCTAATTTAATTTTGTTAATCACGAATGACCCGAGATGGTACAGTGAATAGAATACGTGAATCTTAACCGAAATATAACGGCAAATATAGATTTCCAATCTGGACAAATAATTCGATGAATTTACGTGTTCTTTTGTTTGTTTGTTTAATATTTATTTATCAATTTATTGTACAACTGGTCGAAACAATTGGTCGAAATTCGACCTAATCTATAATAGACAGCATTTTCAACATCATAAAAATATGATTGCACATAACATGGTGAGCGATATATGCAGCAGTCATTGGACGTGATCTGTGATAAAAAAAATCGTTGCAAGACCTGTATTTAAGACCGTGTTGACAACAGACTTTGACAATAAACAAAATTTGTGTATATATGTACATTGTACATATGGGTGTATGTCGTAGTGTGTGTAGTTTCTTTTTTTTTTAATTCATTTAGTGTATTTTTGAGCATTATTATGAAAAAAAAATTAGCATTCTGCACTTTTTCTCCATATAAACTTTAACTGTGCCAAATTTCATACTTCTCCGTCCGCGTAATTTTCGTAAAAAGGGGTACAAAGTTTACAACAAGTACACGTATTAATATTGTACAGTAACATTAATATACACAAAATATGTCAAAATTAAATTAGTACAAAAAGGACGCTTATCTTTAGAAAATTGGTTAATGGAGCTACAATCGTTCTCTTCCATAAAGAAGAAAAAGAGAAGATCTTTAACCAGCATTGGAACATTAAGATACAGATATAGTTAAAAAAAATACTGATAGCCAAATTCAATTGTCAAATTAAATCAAATTGTCAAATCTCACATTCAAAGGAGATATATAATTTTTCAATAACAAACTAGTTAGTACTTACTGATGAACTGTTTGCAGTGACCCTGTTTTCTGCTCCATGGGTTGTGGGTTCGATTTCCGCCCCGAGTCTGGGTGTAATATATATTTATTTATATATGTATTATTTATAAGTATATTTATTTTTAAAAAAATGTATATCAGTCGGCTGTTACCTAAAACACAGGCATTAAGTTGCCTACCTTAGGAACAGACGACCTTGTGTGTGTGTTAAACATATTTATCATATTTATATTTATATTTATTATTAATATGATGAGGATTGATGAAAAACCCACTGTCGCATGCAGATGCTTATATCAGTTTAGTAAAATTAGCAAATTTTTGTCAAGAATATCAATAGAACTAACACAATATATACATTTCGACTGTCCCTACGGACAGTATCGAAACTGAAAATTTGCGATTTTTTTTATTGCACTAAGAAACTCCTTTTTATATATGTTTTCATAAAAAAAAGAAAATAAGCTAAAAAAAATATATATTAAACCACATTTTTCATGAGTATAATATCGATACTTAAGAAATAAATGACAATTTTGTACACAAAATTAACTTAAAAGTGCTCTCCTGTAAAGTACCTTTTTTCAGTTTCGATAGTATACGTAGGGACAGTCGATTTGATTCGAATGAGAAACTCGTTTTGACCTCTAGACCTTTACTTGAACAGACCTTCAAACTCGTGACGACGTAATCAAAGTTAAAGAAAGCAGTTTTCAAGTGAAAAAACGTTCTTAAAGAAAATCAATTGTTTAAAATTATTGAGTTACATATTAAAATATCAGTTTTAAAATACAACATTGAAACCAGTTAAAGTAACCATTCATTGGTCTTACACACTTTATGTATAAGCCATACGCGTTCTGATGTATTGGTACGAGTAGTCGCCCCAATGCGGGTCATCGCGGATAAGGCTGTCGGTCCCGGTTGTTATCATAGACACCTGGTAATGATCGTTACTCATGATAGGGATAGCGATTGTTACTAAAAGTAGATGAATTATCCGTCAACCTGCGACGCAGCAGCGTGGTGTATTTAGCTCCAACCCTTCTTCCACATGACCGTTCTGGTGTCGTCGCTTCAACACCGGAGGTCGTGAGTTTTAGTCCCGCTTGGTGCAGATATTTGTATTTGTATAAATATTTGTTTTCGATTTGAGTACACATTTATTAATATATTTATGTCTCGGATAGCACGTAAAGCTTTCGATCCCAGTTATCATATACACCTGGTAACGATCGTTACTCATCATATTATCCACCAACCCGTAGTGGAGCAGCGTGGCGTGTTAAACTCCAACCCTTCTTCTAAATGTAGAAGAGGCCTTTGCCCAGCAGTGGGACGCTTACAGACTGATTCAGTTCAGTTAAGTACTCTAATTTGAATGTAGTTTAGAGATAATTCGCACATAATTAAAAAATGAATAATAATAAAAGAATTTTCCAAAATACACAATCACGTTATCACAAATTTCAAGCACGTTAACTAAATTATATAATTATGAAAATTAATATAACTAGTATTAAAAACATGAACAGCCATGTATCTATGTAGCTATGGCCAATATTTTTTCTTTAAGTTGCTTAAAACCTCAACATAACTACCAACTACCAACAAAAATAACTTTTTGGCAATAGTCCCAATACTGTTACAACATTTTATTTGATCTAAACATATGTTACCAAAACCTTCATATTAAAATGTTCTTATAGATAGATAGCTATCTATAAAAGTATAGAAATGTTACTTACTTCTTTTTCTTTATCTTTTTTAACATACTCGCGGTGTTTTCTGTTTCTTTTAAGTTAGACAGCTTAAGGGTGCCTGTCCATTGAAGCGGAGCGAGCCAACGGAGCGGAAAAACGGCAAAATATTAACCAATAGCTCTTGTCACTGGAGCGGAGGGGAGATTTTTGGCAATTCTATTGGTTAATATTTCTCCGTTTCTTCGCTTCGCCGCCTCGCTCCGCATCAATGGACAGGCAGCCTTACGATTTTGTTTTAAATAACAGCCGACTGATATATATATATATATATATATATATATATACATATATATATATATATATATATATATATATATAAGTACATTTAGAAATAAATATATCTTTTAGCCAGACTGATGCGAATCAAACTTACAACCCTGGAGCAGAATGGCATAATCTAGTATTACTTAAAACGTCATGGTACTCCATTTAGGCATGGCGTATATCTCTTCCGAAACAATATAATCTCTTTGAAACATAATCTTTATTTTATTTTTTTTAATAGGTATAATCTCTTCCGAAACACGTAGATTTCCTATATAATGGTGTTATTTTTCTTTAGCAATCACAAGATGAGTCTTAAAAACTTTAAGCTGCGACCATTTAGTGTCGATTCACAGGTTTTATACTCTGGAAAATATAGGCCTCTACCTAATACCTACCTCAGAGTCTTCTTCTCCGATTTTAAATGTGTTTTTCCTTTCGAAAGAGAAGATAGATTAAAAATATAACGCTAAACATCTAGCTGAAAAGTTGCCATAAATATCAAAGTAAACAGAACCACAACAGATCGTCTAGTCTAATTTAAGGTTCATCAACAATACATTCCTAAGTCCAACGAACTTCACTAAACAGATCTAAAGAGTTTCAACAACAAAATCCTGTGATCATTAATTTCATTATAAAGTTATCTTTGAAATGTTTTCGAACATTTTGTTAATCAAAGGTTAGACTTTACATCAACGAACCAATGAAGTTTATATTTGCTTTCGTGTAATAATAAACAAAGGAAGCGTTGTTAATAATGCAAATGTAATGTCACATCATCTATACTTTTATTATTATTTACATTGACTTATGTTTACTTAATATCATGATACATAATATATATTTTATGTACATTCAGACATTTACGGCTTTTATTTGTGTATTATATTTTATTTTAGGTTATATTAATTTTAAATAATTTACAGTGCAGATCCCAAAATGAGTAAAATATGGAAAATTTATATACAGAAACTATGTTTATTTATATTTAATGCTTTAGTTGGCAAAATGATTTTAAGGAAATTTTATATAGACAGTTAATAAACCGCATAAATACTTCGAGTTATTCTTAAACGAAGCTTAAAAGACTAATAGTAAAGAAGATAATGAAACTAGGTGTGAGATTTTTTTCTACTATATTTTGCTTTAAAAATATTTTTTGCGTCAATCCGCGCTTTTTTTAGTAATCGAAAAACTTAAGTCTTAAGTAATTAAATTGTATTAAAACTTTTAATATGTATGTATATCCTGTCAGGACACACTACACTTGCTAACCCGTCTAACAAACATGACGAGTAAGCGAGCAAACCCGCCAAGATATGATAGGCAAGGCCTACGTTCAGCAGTGGATATCCAACGGCTGATGTGGTGGTGGTGTGGTGGTGGTTTACCACGTTCGTGACATTTATCGTTAGTTCCCTTGGTATAATATATAGAAATAGCTAAAAATATTTTCTTATCAAATTAAAAACTTCTAAATTTTTTTGGCCTTTAATTTTGTAAAAGTAGACCGCAACAAATTATTATCAATCACAGTATAAAAAGATCTTTTACAGTGCGTAGGTAGGTATAAAAGTAGGTATTAATAACGTAATTCCCTACATATAAAAATATATAATAAATAATTATCTTTTTTTTATGTATTACTAAATATTATTTTTCAACGAAAACGATAACCGGTATACTGGCCGATGATTTAAACTATTTCAATTAATAATCTTGGAACTTCTTATGGGGTCAAAAGTTACTTTGGCTAGCTTGCTATGGGCCGATTCTCCTATTTCATTCGTATTACAAGAGTAGGTTATTGGCTTCATAATAAATATTTTTTTTACAGTTTTATTATTCTAATATTTAAATTGTTTACCACTGAAATATATCATTACATTCTTTTAAAATTTTAATATCATAAATGTCAATAAAACAAATTGAAATTATTATGAATCAGATAGTCTAACTTTGGGCCGAATATAAAAGTAAAATGCGATAGTTGTACAATTAGGCGTTAATTCAAGGTGTCGCCACTTTTGGCCTATAATGGAGATGGAATGGATGAAATAATGGAGATAGACTTTATTTCTTAATGCATAGTAATTAGTTTCCAACTTTACAGATAATAAAACGTGAGTATTACTAATTTATTGGTTGTGATACTTAAGAGAATTTCACGTTTGTCACTCAATTTATTATAATTATTATAAAAAAGTAATGGGGTACAATGGGTTTGAAATATTCTAAGGTATAAAACCCCTAATTAAAACTAGAAAGAAAAAAAAAGGAGTAATAAATTTACTAACGATAATATTGCGTAGCTTTTATTTTATTCCTAGGTACCGCTCTCTTCACCAATATTTACTATTTTGTTATAAAATTCAATTTTTTTTCATCTGTTAGTATCTACTCAACGACGTTAATATATATATTTTTTATATTATTATTGCACAGTTAGAAAAATATCGATAGCAGTTTATTATATTACAAAAAAACACAATCTTGTTCGAGAAAGAAAAATACGCAATACGATCATGACATTTTGATTTTAATGGTGAGAGAAAATTTTTAAGTGCCTATGTTCATACTGCTAATTTAATTACATACCATCTTAAAGAAAAATTAAATAGATAATTAATTTATATCATATATAAAACTTTTATACTTATTATATTTCAATACTTTCGTAAAAGTATGAATGGTAATAAAGTTATTCACCGTAAAAATAACATTCCGAAACAATACCGGAAAACTCGAAGATTGATTTGTAAAGTGACGATGCTAAAATTGGAAAAGGAATATTTGAGGAACGGTTTTATTAAAACGTATGCCATTTTATTTAAATTTATATAATACTAAATTGGGTTGGTTTGTGTCGGATCGTTTATTTTGGATGTAATGGACCATTTAGGTTATAATTGTAATTCTCGAATTAAAAGTGTTTACGAAATATTTGTCAGTTTAATTTAAGAGAATTTATATTTTTATGGTAGCTTTAAATTTATTATTATTATTATTTAAATTTAGTTTCAAAAGATCGTAGGCGATTTAGATTTTTGTTTTCTTTTCGATTTTTTATTGATGTAATAGACGAGTTTTATACAATTTTGAAAATGACTTAAATATCATTTATTATATATTAGCAATCATTACTGGTTACAATAATTAATTTTTAAACCATTGAACTTCGGAATACTTATATAAAAATTAGCAAATACTTCTGCGACGTAAACTTTAAAATATGAAATATTTTAAAAAGTTTGTTTTTTAAAGTAAAAAATGTATTTTTTATAGTTTTCAATATAACCCTGGCAAAATTAACGATAATAAAAAACTTCACTCACCTCAGCACAGAGAACGTACATGAAAACTCACTGAAATACGATATACACAACAACGATTCAAGTAATAAAAAAAATCACAAACAATCACCACAATACACAAACAATGGTTTTTAATTTTATATCTGTCAAAAACCTTTTGACATTTCACAGCGCGGGAAAAGTTTTTTTTTTTTTTTTTACACTTATAATAAGTTTTCAGTTCGTCGAACCAGTTTCGTTTCACGGAGGGCGGAATACGACCTCCTTCGCCCTCTGGAAGCTAGCGACTGAACACACAGAGGCGATAGACAACCGCGCACACAATTTATTTATGAAACAAAATATTCTCTTCATTAATTAGTAATATTTAGGACATTTCCATAGAAACGAGCTATCTCGTAAAAGGTTTTTTTTGTTAGGTGCAGTTTTTAAGAATTTCGAAATAACCCAAGTATTTTTTTTTACTTTTACGCTTACACAAAACAAAATGTTTGATATTAATTAATATTTATAATAGTATAATTAGTATATTGTCGATGTTTATACGATATAAATATAAGCAATATACAAATGTTCACGTAAATCAGTCAAAGCGATTCCTAGCTATCTTTCGACCCCTATCCTGCCATTTATCAAACACAAGGCATACATTAATACCACCCTACGCTATACTTCTTTATAAATATTTTTTTATTCACGAAAACATCGATAATATATATATATATATATATATATATATATTTATAAATTGTTTTTTCAAACTGTTTATTGTTATAGGCCTATCTTCATAAAAGAAGAATTGTTTTTGGACACAGGACTGCTGGGGGCCGTTGAGTGTGAAGCATTTATTTATTTATATACATATATATTTAGTCTATATAAAAAAAAAAACTTTAAACGAGTTCACATTTTGACTGTATGCAACATTTTACAATAGATTACATACCAACAGTGAACGATATTATAACGACGTGTTAATTAAAGAAATTGAATATTAAATATAGTATAATATGTCTATATTTTTAAAAGATAGACATATATCACAAAATGAAATTCAAATGTCACCTTTAGATTAAAATATTTTACTAATTCAAGCTGAAGTTAAATAAAAACTAGTACTTTTACAAAAAAAAAAATAAATAAATAAAAAGAAACTCAATAAATAGACAGTACTACTTTTTAAATTAGTATGAATGAAATATAGTAAGTATGAACTGGATCTGAATAAATAATTGGAATTTGTAAGGTAAAGGAGATTATACTGCGTAATTTTTACGTTCGTTCGTTCGAACTTTGTAATTTTATTTTGAAATTTTCTCACAACTCCACTTTACAAGTTTAAAATCAATGGTAGAGCAGACGATATTTCATCTTGGCTTACGTAACTCCTAATAAGATCGTATACTAATAATAATAATATTTTATATAAATCTCAAGTTATTCTTTACTATACGTTACGCTTGGGTTCACACGCGTTGAGTTCCTATATATATTATTACTGCTTCCATTATATGATGTGATATACTCGTAGCATTATGTTTTATATATTAAAAACGACCTCGAAAAAACATTTATCCCAAAAAATATATTTTATCAAATCGGTCTTGTGAATTTTGAAATTAACACGTTAAAAGAAAGAAAAGTTTTTTTCAGCGCTTTTATGTTAGTATACGGCAAAAACCACGAATTGATGACCGTTCTGGTATAGTGGTGCGAGTAGTCGCCTCAACGCCGGCGGTCACGGCTTCGATTCCCGCTCGAGGCAGATATTTGTATTTGTTTAAATATTTGTTTCCGGTCTAGCTGTATGTCCTTGTGGGTCTTCCCACCACAAGTGCACGCGGCTGGCGGTCCCGGTTGTTATCATAGACATCTGATAACGATCGTCTCGGAAATCGCGTCTTGCAAAATCCCTCTCATTTGCTGTACTTTTTGGGATACTGCTCCTTGAACGATCGCATCCACAGGTACTTCGCTACGAACGCTCTCATGTTGCGTTACAACTGCGTTGTGCTCTGTTAATACGGGTTCGACTTCAGGAGCAGCCTGACGTCGAATCTGTTCGAGCTCAGCGGCGTTAAATACGCCCTTTTGTTGGATGTACCGAGCTCTATCTGCCAGGTTTTGTTCCATGACAGTAAGATTTGACTCAAGCAGCACGAATTCGCGGCATTACTGCCCGGTAGCCCGTCCATTCGGTTTCACCTCCCACAACCCTAAAATACGCACGCATAACCTTCTCGTTCATCTCAGTGGTCTATCTCATGCAGCGTACGTCACCAGCAGTGGGCGCCAAGCCCATTTGGTGGATACACCGACCGGCTTGGTGGTGGTGACGGTCGGCGATGGTTGCTGGCGGCCCGCATGCTGTCACGTCCTGTCATCCATGATTTTTGAGTGCTAGATTACTCACTCGGAGAGGCACGCATACTCTTCGAGGAGGCTGCGTTAGTGTTACGCAACTTCATTTGCCTTTAGCCGCTGTTTACGACATCCTAGGCTGAGGATGGGTTGGCCCTATTCTAGTCTGCCGGGAACCACACAGCGTTATTATTAAAGAGATAAAGGATCTTAGAGATATTTCTGTAAATAAACGTGTTCATTCCTTGAGTCCAAAAGTTTTTTTTTTTTTTTTTGTACTCCTGCTGAAAAACCTATCTGGAAAAATCATTTTATTTGTTTCTATAGGTGTACAAACAATTATGAATAAATAAAAAACGACCTCTAGACCATAGAAATAAATTTACAAATGCAAGTATAAAAAAGAAATTCAGTAAAAAACAGAAAATAAAACCAAAAAAAAAACGGTAAAAATTCCAGTAGTTTAAAAACTAACCGGTTATACCGCGATCCGTATAAAATTGCTCGGATTTACACTTAATCCGAGTTTTAAAAACAATAATCCATGGATATACTCTTGTACCTACTACTTAAACAATTAAACTTTTCGCATCTGAATACAGGTCAGTCGAGTAAACTTCGCCTTGCAGACTCTGTGAGACTAGACTAAATTATTTTACAAAAAAAAGTAGGAAATGTATTGTCCGATCTGAAAAATAAAATTATATCAAATCAAAATATAGTTCATGTAACAATCACTGTTTTAGGTTTGTATATATATGAAAACTGACTGGCTCGTTGACGCAGTTAGTAGTGCTTTTCGCTCCAAAGTCGTGGATTTGATTCCTGCTCCGAGTCTGTATGTAGCATTTGTATATTATGTATCTTTTTTTATATTTACTAAAAAAAACATTATATACGTATTTCAGTCGACTGTTACCAGCGGGCCAAGCATGCCGGAACGATAAAATTTCGTCTACCCCTTTTCTCGTATTATTTCTCTATGTCAACAGTAGCTAACATGCGTGCACGTGATACTCTCAGTCACCAGGAAATTTTTTCCTGATGCGGTGGCGGCGTACCGAATCATCGGTAAAATAGAGGTGGACAGATTCGTCACCCAGGTGTTGACGGGGCATGGCGGATTCTCCGAGTACTTGCATCGTTTCAAGCTCAAGGAGAGTCCGTCGTGCGTCTGCGACCCTGGGCAGATAGAATCTGTCTTCCACCTCACCACCCACCCACCCTTGTCACCCACCTGTTGTCAAACAATTTGGAACCTAATACATTAGAATTTGTTATGAGAAATGATCAAGATCGAGATCTTTTCCTGAAATACTGCATACAAATTGTAAAGAAAGCAAACTATAGGAATAAGTAAGTTGTGTTGTCATTATATAGTGTATATATAAGCATACAACGCAAATAGATTAAGCAAATAATAGGTTAGGACGTAAAAATTAGAGTTTAATATAAATCATATTGTAATATTATTAAAATAAACAGTAAGTTAATATTGTATCACCTAAATGTAATTTAGTATAAGAAAATCTAGTTTATTATAAAAATAGAATTAAGTAGTAGAACAAGCCCCCTCTGTAAATGTGTGTGACTTACACACTTACTGTGACATACACTTAGTAGTAAAAATTTGTTAATATATATAAGTAAGTTAATATTTATGAAGTAGTAATAAGCACTGCCTCCGATCATGTTGGTGAATAAAAAAAAAAAAAAAAAAAAAAAAAAGCGTGATACTCTTCTCGTTACGTCAATAGAAGAGATAACAGAATATATCATCAAGTTAAAACTTTTATTGATCATTAAGTTATTATTATTATTGATCATTAAGTTAAAATTTGTTAGCTACTGTAGACATAGAGAGATAATACGAGAATAGGGGTAGACCAAATTTTGTCGTGCGAGCATGCTAGGCCGGCTGGCATTAAGTTGCCTAACTTATGACCACACCATCGAAGCTGTCGTTTCATGAGATATACCTGAATCCCTCCATTGTTTGCACATCTCAGTACATTGGTGTTACTACACTGACCATCTAATCGTAATATCTCGGAGGCATGTGTGGTGAAATCTCTAAAATGTGCCAATGTACTTGCAGTACAGGGTCCAAGTTTCGGACGAATAAAGGAGACATAGTAACACTAATGACGTGTACACACTGATTTTTGTCTCAAATTATAAATCATGCGATAACACTAGTTCGCATTTTATTATAAACTGCAGTATGAGATCCTATTCTGCTGTCTATTTCTCTACTGCACTGTACTGTATCAGCCTGTAAACAACTCACTGCTGAGCGAAGGTTTCTTATCCATATAGAAGAAGGGTTGGAACTTAATCCACTACGCTGCTCTACTGCGGGTTAGTGGATAATATCACTACCGTGAGTAACGATCATTACCAGATGTTCATGATAACAACCTGGACCGACGGCTTTACGTGTTGTCCAAAGCACGGTGGGGAAACCCACAAGTACATATACCCAGACCGGATACAAATATTTGCACAAATAAAAATATCTCTCCCGAGCGGGAATCAAACTCGCGACGACCGGCGTTGAGGAGACTACTCGCACCACTACACCAGAACGGTCTATTCCTACATCCAGATAATACTTTGATGTTATTATGCTTCTGTATCAGCCAGTAAACAACCTACTGCTGAGCGAAAGCCTCTTCTCCACATAGAGGAAGGGTTGGAGCTTAATCCACCACGCTGTTCCACTGCAGATTGGCGGGATAATTTCCCTACCATAAGTAACGATCATTAGCAGGTGTCTATAATAACAACCGGGACCGACGGCTTTACGTGCTCTCCGAGGCACGGTGGGGAGACCTACAAAGACATATTATGCTTCCAAGGTATTCAAATTCATCGATATGTCTCAAGACCTGTTCCGTTCCGATGCACACAGTCGAAGGCAAGTTGTTAATCGTATTTATAGACATTCTCTACCATCTATTTTATAGAAAAATTAGTTTTCTATTCTCCTGTTGTACGATATTATACGAAACTGTGTAAATATTTGTGCTGTTTTGCATCATTGACAACAATCCGCTTCATTATGTAAAGTAATAATAGTTAATTAATGAATTTAATTACATCATAATGCAATTCAACGCTTCCATTCAACGCGTTGAATTATTAAAGTGTGGCATAATATACAGATATTTTAGTAATATATGTATAAATGTCGTTTTATCGTCGAATGTGTTCGACGTTCAAACTAAGAAACAAACAATTCACCTCTATATGCATATAATATGATATAATATAGATGTTATATAATTCGTATATATTATAGAGTGGCCGATTCAAACAGACAGATCTGTGCTGTACATACTCGTATATAAACAAGTCGTGCAAATACGCATGACGGCGCTGAGTCAAAGGTGCTGTAGGTATACACAATATATATTTAAAAAAAAAACTTTCTTTTAATGTGACATAGAAAATAAAGTCAGTTTACGGACGATAATTTAACGTGATAACGTCATAAGAAAACATTGATAAAAATATTATATAGGTATACTAGTCATCTTTGATTAATAAAAGTTTCTTTAAGACAGTTTACGTGTAGGATGTGTGCTGCCGCTGTCCTGTCTGTTCTACTCGGACGCATCGATAGACTATGCGTCACAAGCCGAACGCTTAGACCGATCGTGCCTCTCTATCGCTTGTTCCACGCCCTCCCTCGCGGATTGTGACCAATTTTGTGAAGTGCCGCCGGCTTTCATCAATTTACTAGACGTTATCACGTAAAAAAAAGAGTATTTTATACGAAATTATGTAAAGTTTTATTTACATCTTTATTCAGTGTCTATAAATCATATAAAACTTAGATAACAGTTTGATATACAACTCTGTAACTAAACCAAAGTGATACGTACTGGTAGTAGAAAATATTTATCTATGTATTTTCTGACAAAATTTTAAAAGAATGTCTGTATATAAACTTTGAACGATAACTTTAATTGAAATCGTCTTATAAAAATAAGAAACCAGCCAAGCGCGAGTCGGACTGGCTCTATGGTCTCTATTTTCAAATGTAAATCTCTTTTAATGTTTTATTGTACATTATTTTTATTTCTAATTGGTGTTTTAGTATCTACAGTAAGATAAAACTATATTTATAATAAAACTGTAACAGACTCAATTCTGTATATTGAATATATTTTGAGATTTTTTTTGGTTTTTTGGATGGCACTCTATAAACGATACTGAAGCCAAAAATGTAACATTTTTTAGGTTTTTTCTCTATGTCTGTCTGTACCTTAGCCGTGCAACACGCTTAAATATTGAATTTAGGTAATCAACCACTAAATCACTAGACACGATTAGAGTTTATACTACACGTAATTGAAATGTAGTCCGATTTTCTTTTCTTTTTTTTGTAGAGAAAACTTTCCTGATATTTTCCCTTAAGTATTTTAAGCTCTTGGGTTTGAAATTAAAGACAGCTTAACCCTCAGTCTTAGGTCCAAATAATTCTAAATGTATAGGAAACTTTGAACGTGCGGCTCATCTTAAACTGGCGTTCATACTTCATCGTGTAGTCTTATAAGGAAATCTTGATGATATAGACGCAACAGCACTATGGTTACAGAACCCTAAAGACCGATATATTTTAAGGATCGTATAACAATTTTTGAACTAAGGTCGATGTACATAACAAGGCAACAACTGCCACGGTAATAAAGCATTTAATATCAATGGAATTAGTAGAATATTATGACTATAGGTCAATGACGTTTTGATCTCAAAGGCTGTAATAGCTTTTTAGGATTCCATAAATTTAAATAAAAAAATACGGGATTTCTGGTCAATAAGTCGTGTATATTGACTATTTTTCCATAATAGCCAATTTAATTCAAACCTAAAGTATGATTCATTTTTGGTACTCTTATATTAATATAAAGCAAGCATGAACATGTAAAGTAAATAAATAATTTTGTGTCACGGGAATTTTCAACAATTCGTTTTTATTATAATTCAGTCGACGAGCCAGATTCAGAAGTTAGTCCATGCAGCAGTTCTCATGCATACGGCATTTAGCAAGTAGGTGTAGTTTTTGATTTGTCACGAAAAGAACACTAAATCTCATAAGTTTATAGAATTCTAACTGAATAATAGGATTCAAAATGTTAGCATAAGCAACTTAACCTTCCTTGGAACTGTTCTTAAAATAGACGTTTTTATATTTTATTTTTTTTTACTTTCTTTTAAGTTTAAATTATATTAACATTTAATTCCATTTCAATTTCTGTTAATGGTATTTATGATATATTGTTTGTTTATTAATAGACATTATTTTATATGTAACAGGAAAAGAGTTAAGTATAATGACGTTGGAAGTGCCGTATCAAAAACAGATGATTGGGTAACATGAGGTAGAAAACGGTTGTTAAAGTCAGGGTCAATGATGTTCTCTTTGCCGAACCTAAAACAGAAATCGTTTACGTATTGGTACATAGTGAGAAATTTGGTAGTAGCCATAAAGCAGTCATTGGACTTAATCTGTGATAGTAAATTTCGACAAAAATTTTGTTGCAAGATCTGTATTTAAGACCGTATTGAGAACAGACTTTAACAATAAACAAAATTTGTGAATATATATGTCATTGTACATATGTCAGTGTGTGTGCCGTAGTATGTGTAGTGTCTTTTTTTTTAATGAATTTTATATATTTTTGAGCATTAGTATAAAAAATATTATCATTCTGCACTTCTTCACCACATAAACTTTAAGTGTCCAAATTTCATACTTCTCCGTCCGCGTAATTTTCGTAAAAAGGGGTAAAAAGTTTTTGTTTCACATAGTAATATATAGATTTAATAACAGATTAGATGCAAAAGTTAAAGAATGTCTTATTGTCTACTAATATGATAACATTTCGAGCAAAGTTTAAGAGTCTGATCCAATCAATGCTTCCTTCTTTCCCTACTCCTATGGGGCTCCAAATGTTTATGAGACGTTTACGGATAGTTCGAATATTTATGGTTGACGGGGTAAAGTCAGCTTTGGGTGACCCAGTCGTTGGATTGCTCTTTATAAAATCAAAAACTTTTTGTATCAGAATCTTGTGTATCATGCAATATCTTTGATTTTAAGACTATTTGTAATTGTTTAATTTTTTTAATTTATTCTAGAAGATGTAATAACTTTAAAATAAGAGAAACAAACGAAAATATTTTAAAACGTAATTTCTTAAAGACTGCCAGTGATAAAAACATAATTTTTTTTTTTTTGTATATAATGTATATTTCATTTCATTTTCGTTTCAAAGCACCGTTGAAAAATACATACTTACCCATTGGTCATTTTTTTAAAATTGTTTCTTTATTTCGTTGAAGTATAGATCTACAAATATTTTTCAGAAAATAATGCATACTTGTATCTGTTTCCAAAATGTCACAACAGTATTTTTGAATAATCTGTAAAAAAATAAGTTCAAATAGAATTTATGAATTAATATTCATTATTTAAAAAAAAATACGCCAGGCTCAACAACAAGAATCGATAAAGTATATAAAAATGAATAGTAAAATGACGTGAGAGAGATGTAATAGGAAATTTAGTGTGTTAAAAAGAAAAAAAGTATCTGATTACATTAAAATAAATTTACGTCTAAAACAACTGACCCTACACTTAGAAAAAAGGGTTGCCAATAAAAAAAAAAACAATATCAAAACGGCGAACATTTTGTGAAATTCGCCATTATTGTTTAGGCCTGAATCCGTTTATTTATACGATACATTTCCGGTATTTGCTCAATGAATGGATTTATATTTGAATTTTCTAAGCTACTTATATAAGCGATGCCGTTTTTAGATAAGGTACCAGCTACAGACTACAAATTCGCTCGTGTTCATTATGACACTTTATTGCAAGGTAATATCTGTACTGAACTAAATCAGCCAAGCTGCTCCACTGCGGGTTGGCGAATAATTTCCTACCATGAGTAACGATCTCTATCAGGTGTCTATGATAAAAACCGGGACCGACATAGCTAATCCAAGGCCGTTATACGTCTATTACTTAATTATTTTAATAAAATCTCCATCGTGTCTTTTCCATTCTCCGTGACATTGGCGAAATCGTCCGTTCTATTTTGGTAGTATTAAAAGACATTAATTCAAATTAATAATTATTGTAATATAATAATTAATTCTGTTATAATATAAATAATATATAAATTAGATTACTTTTATTATGTACAATTACTTTTTTATTTACTACTAGCCGTGCCTGCAGCTGCGTTCGCGCGTGCGTAGATTCAAATTAAATTCAAATCAGATTTTAATAGAAACAACAACTACAACATAAACATTTTAAAGAGTTCGAATAGATTATATTAGATAATATACATATTTTGTACTTAAATATAATATTAAAGTATTTTTACTTAAAACCGAAATGGCATTTATAGAGAAATAAAACAATTTTTTTAAACGCTAAATTTTAATTAATAAATAACTCAGAATTTGTAAATATAAAAGTATTTTTGAAGATAAATTTGGTTTTTACTATATTAGATAAGAAGATAAAGAAACGACAGCAAATGAAATGATAGCAAACTGTAAACAAATTAAACAAACAACAACACATTAGTTTTATCAATTTTTGAAATTCGAAAGTGCTATGGTGTTTTTCCGATTATTCTCGATTTTAAAACATGACTTGGCTTGTTTTTACGGTTTCCGATTATTCTCTTTTGTTTTGGCATCGTGTTGATTGTTTTTCTGCGACGACCACTTGATAATTAAGATGGGATAACAAAGAGAATCATTGTATAATTATAGTAAAAGAAGAGAATATAAATGATTAAATTGTTTGAAATTAGAATATTTTTATCTTGGGACAATAAAGCCGTAAATTTAAAAAAAGAACTAAATTTTTTTTTTTCAAATTTTTTAAAATAGTAATTGCATGAATGCTATACCCAAGCTATACTTACTAAGTTATACATTGTCCAATGTTTTATGGATATTTTATTTTTTAGTTTGACAGGTATTCAATAGATGACGTTGGCTTTAAACTATATACCCTATATTCAAGTTACTCTATAAACAAACGCTTGCACCTGTCCTGTAGTTTTTGTGTGAAAGCCGGACAACAGACACTCAGACAAAAATTTCAATCTGATATCCCCATTTAATAATAAATAATTTAAAATTAATATCAAAATAAATTATAGCCTGTATGTTGCCTAGTACTAATAGCTATATATAACAAAATATTTTTACGATATAACATATTTTGACGACACGTTGGCACAGTTTTCACAGAAACTGGCTAATGTGCTAGCGATCGCTGATTTGATACCCGCACATGATAAATATCTGTATGTGTCATACAGTTGTTTGTCATGGTTTGGGAGTTTCTGCCTGTGTATTGTGTATGCTTCTGAACCCCCAAAACAGGATTCAAATCAATCAAATCTTACTACGAGCCATTGATTTTAATTATTATTTACTTTTGAAGTGACTCAACAAAACAAAACTTGATTCTACACAAGCAGCAAAAATAATTGATGACATTGCATGACAAAGCAGCTAAAAATAATAGTACTTTTATACAACTTTATTACCAGAACGTACGTGGACTTCGAACGAAAACGAATACCTTCTATACAAATTTGTTGACTTCGGATTACGACATATTTGCAATAACGGAATCTGGCCTGAATAGTTCTATTCACGATGGTGAAATAATCCCACCAAATTTCAATATACTCCGTTGTGATCGAGCGGATGGTCGTAAGCTGGGAGGTGTATTTTTGGCGACATCACCACGATACGAACTGAAACGCCTTCCTATCGGCAATGTGGACGCAGCCTTATTTGAAATAATCTGTGCGACGGTACATCGTAAAAATATTCTATTATTTATGTCTTGTGTTGTTTACATACCTCCTAAATCGAATGTTAATAAATATATGCACTTGTTTTATATTTTAGAAACTATATGTGTTAAATTCGAAAAAGTGATAGTGATGGGTGACTTTAATATGCCGTCGGCTTCAGAAGAGGTACAAAGTTATGTGGAATATGTGAAGGCTTTCTGTGGTTTTAGGCAGGTAAATAATATCTTTAATGTCAGTGATCGTGTCCTAGATTTAGTATTGTCGGCACTACCGACTAGTGACTTGGAGGTGCATTTAGCGGACGAACATTTAGTGGACATAGACGCATACCATCCGCCGCTCGTTGCCCGTATGGTGATAAGCGCCCAACAGAACGTTACTGAACCAATTTCCGACGGGAATGCCTCCTCCAACTGCAATCGTTGGAACTTTCATAAATGTAATTTTAATCTCTTATACAATAACTTAGAGAGTATTGATTGGAATAGGTTGTACGATATTAAAAGTTCCGAAGATGCGCTTATCTGCTTTTATGAATTAATAAATTGTGCTATCAGTAATTGCGCACCTAAAAGACGTCCAAACTTAAATACGTCGCGACGTGTGTACCCGGAATGGTACACGGGCGACTTGATACGTGATATCAGGCGCAAGTGGCGTTGCCATAAGTTATTTAAAGTATCTGGCGCGAGTAGTGACTATAAATTATTTTCAAAATTTAGATCTATAGTGAAAAGGAAGCTCCTAGTGTATTTTAATGCTTACCAAAAAAATCTGGAGCTTAATTTTGTGAACGACCCGAAGTCTTTTTGGACCTATATTAATAGTAAAAAGGCGAAAGGTAATACGCGATTAACTAAGGACGGGGTAGACTTGCGTGATGATGAATGTGCTGAGTGTTTCGCGTCGTATTTTCACTCCGTGTACAGCCCGGCCCGACCACGCCTGGACGCGCGAGAGGCGCAGCAGACGGGGGATGCGGGGGCAGACGCAGCGCGCGTGCATGTCGGGCAACTGACTGCTGCCGATGTGTGCCTCGCGCTGCGGAAACTCAAGCCAAAGCACTCGGTAGGACCTGACGGTATACCCCCTTATATCGTCAGGGACTGTCGTGCGGTTTTTGAGAAACCTTTATTGTATATATTTAATTTATGCCTGGAAGAGCGCCACTATCCGGACCGATGGAGGACGACGCGAGTCATTCCTGTACCCAAGCCGGGTAAGGGATCGGACGTGAGCGGGTTCCGGCCGATCGCCGTGCTGTCGGCTTTCGCCAAGATATTTGAAGCGGCACTGCATAGGTGTATTTACTCGCAGGTAAGTGCGAGACTGTCAGACGATCAGTATGGCTTTCGATCGGGACGAGGTGCGGGGAGTAACCTCCTGTCGTTCGTATCGTACGTGGCCCCGGCTGTGGACGCCGGGCTCCAGGTGGACTCTGCGTACTTCGACTTTCGGAAGGCCTTCGATACTGTCGATAATGATGTCCTATTAAGGAAGTTCTCCGCGATAGGCTTCACACCGCATCTGCTTGAATTCTTCGCGAGTTACCTTGGTGATCGCCGACAGTACGTCGAATATGCGGGATACTGCTCTCGACCTTACAATACTTGGTCGGGCGTAAGTCAGGGGAGCAACCTCGGACCTTTATCATTTATCATTATGATAAATGATCTCCCCGAGGTGGTAAAAGAATCAAAATGTTCGCTTTTTGCTGACGATTTAAAGTTATTTCGAACGGTCCAAAACACTTCCGATTGTGAGCGGCTTCAACAGGACATAGATAGAGTGGTTATGTGGAGTGAGGCCAATAAATTATTTTTTAATGTAGAAAAATGCTGCATGATCAGCTATAGTCGGAAGCGGGCGCCGCTGGAGCACCAGTACATCGTCGGAGGCGCGGGGATGCCCCGAGTGTCTCGCGTGCGCGACTTGGGTATAGAAATGGTACCCGATTTGTCATACCGTACCCATATTAATAATTTATGCACGAAATCCTTCCGAAATTTAGGTTTTATCCTAAGACAAACTTCAAAATCTTATAATGTAAAGGTTATCAAAGCATTGTATAATTCACTGGTACGAAGTCAATTAGAATATAATTCGATCATTTGGAACCCACACGAAGCTAAGTACACGCAAATGATAGAAAAAATACAAAACAAATTGATGCGTTATCTCTATTTAAAAGAGTACGGAGTGTACCCGGGCTATCCGCGCGTGTACCCAAGCAGGTTCGTGCTAGGTATGGTAGGGTACTGCCAGCTGTCGGTCAGGAGAGATATGGCGCTGGTCAAATACGTGTGTCGCGTGCTGCGCGGAGAACTGCACCACCCGGAGGTTCTGGAGGCACTGCAGCTGCGGGTCCCCGATAATTACGTGGGCCTCCGCCGGCGTCCCGCTATGCTCAGCCTTCCGTCTTCAAAAACAAAGCTGCTAAATGCATCTCCAATGCTACGCGCTATTCGATTGCTGAATAAACTCTCTGATAACGGTATAGACATCTTTGCCCATAACCTGCCGAAACTAATGGAATTAGTCCAGGGGGTTCTTGAAAAGGAGGTATAAATTAGTGAATGTCCAATTTTATTTAGCTGATTTTATTTTTTTATTTTTATTTTTTTATTTTTATTTTTTATTTTTATTTTAAATTATATAATGTATATAATTTTTGTAAAATTGCAACATGTTTTCCTTTATCTACTTATAACATCGTATTGGATTTATACTGTTAGGATGTTATAAATGTGTCTTAAATAAATAAAATAAAAAAAATAAAAAATTAAATTCTTATAATTCGAGTATAATAATTATTAAAAAAAATAGTTTCAAGACTAATTTTATCGACGACCGTTCTGGTGTAGTGTTTCGAGTAGTCGCCTCAAACCGCGCGCCGGCGGTCGCGAGTTCGATCCGCTTGGGACAGATATTTATTTGTATTAATACAAATATTTATTTCCGATCTTGGTATGTCCTTGTGGGTCTCACCACCGTGCCTCGGAGAACAAGTAAATCCGTCGGTCCCGGTTGTTATCATAGACACTTGATAACGATCTGTTATAACCCTGATTAGTAACCGTTACTCCTTATTCAGCATCCCTATTCCACCTATTTAACACTTTTATTATTTAACAGGTGTTAATAGTTATCCGCCCCATCAGTCTCATTCCATCATCCAACCGCGCTAGACATGTCCATTGATAACTGTAATAATTGTGTTAATAATTGTGTGCATAAATAATTAATTGTGAATTAAAATTAAGTTTTTATTTTTCCTTTTTTTAAAAAGACGCTCGCCTTGAGGCTCCTAACATTGGTGGCAGCGGAAAAGGGATCTGATAGGTCCCAGGAAAAACGTCTCTGTCTTTTAAAGTTTAAATTAAAACCCAACATCGATTTTACATCTCAAAGTACGCGAGTGAATCGTGTGTACGCGAGTGATCTAAGAACGTTAAAATTGTGTGACAATCACTCGAAACCTAATTTTCATTTTAATATAAATAATCAGTGCACATCCTATCCAATAACCTATAAACTCGTTTAAACATCGAACCTGTGACCTGTGAGAGTATTACCGATCGACGCAACGCTTGGAGACTTGGAAACACGATACGCAAGACGACGTGTGGGACGAGAGGAAATGATAAGACGCATCGCTATCGCTCTAGCTGCACTCCTGTAAGTCGAATTCTAATTTTATCGTTTGGTCATTGTGATTCATTACTATATTCAATCGTTTATAATAATTGTTAATTATAATATAAAAAAATAAAATATAAAAACTTTTTGTATACACCATATTCTCTTAATCTACGCACTTCCATATATTTTGTAACCAAATACATTTATACATATTATATACGTCAAAATGGCAAACAGCAGAGCTCCGAGCCCAAAATTAGAAAATCCCGAAATATATTATACAACTGAACAGGATAGTGCTACTTGTACTCCTATAGAATTACTTCCATCTGGACCTGTTACTAGGTCCAAGAAAAAAATTGGCACCAGTGCATCAACTAAGATAGAATTAGATCTTTCAACTTTATTAAAATTCATAAAACCATACGATGGTTCTAGGGAAACGTTAAATTCATTTCTGGTAAACTGTAGTAATGCGTATGACCTAGCCACAGAAGCACAAAAAGATATATTATTCAAATATATACTTTGCCAACTACAAGGTAAAGCCCAAGTCGCTTGTTCGATTAAGGAGTTTTTAAACTGGCCACAACTTAAAGAATTTTTAAAAACACAATTCAGCGAGCGGAAGCATTACGCTCATTTACTAACAGACCTTCAAGAGTGCAAACAGCACTCAATTGAATCTGTTAGCCAGTATGCGTTGAGGGTTGAAACTTGTCTGTCGCAACTCCTTACCGAAATATCAATAAGTCACGGTCACAAAAGTAGAGAGATGATAGGGAGAACAGCAGCCATGGAAGAATTGGCACTTCATCACTTCCAAATGGGACTAACACCACGTATCTCTAACATAATCCGGTGTAAATCCCCAAAAACTCTCAATGAGGCTGTTAACATAGCTATTTCAGAAGAAAAAATTCAACAATTTCTTTACAAAAATTCTCAGTCTAGCGCGAGATTAGAAAAACCAAGAACGATTAAGCCCAATTTTAATCAATATTCCAATAATCAACAAAATTATAAATTCAATCGTAATGTTCCAAACCAATCAATTTTTAAATCACCTAATAATTATTATAATAATCATAATCAAGCCTCGTCCAGTGGCTCGGAATTATTCTGCAGATACTGCAAGATACCGGGCCACATATTAGAACAATGTCGCAAACGACAATATAACAATGAACGGTCTAAATTCAATTCGAATAATTCTAGGACACAACACCGTGTTCATTTAGTGACTGATAACCCCGATGAGGGTACAAGTAATCCAACAAGTCCAACCAGCCCTACAGAGGGCTATGACACCGTAGATTTTAACTCAAAAAACGAGTAAATGTCTCGTCCCGGTATCGTGCGGGATTTAGTCGAATACAAACCGATACCCTCATTCATGATCCTAATCCTAAATCAAATGAATCTAATTGCCAAGTCTTGACTCCGATACATGGAGGTCAAATCTCTAAAATCCAATATAATTCCAAGCCAACATCGCTACACGATCGTCAGCCTAATACTATCCCTAAGCCCAATTACAAACAGGGTAACCAGCCCCAACCTTATAGTGGCTATAATAATACTAAATCCAATATTTTTGAAATCACTAATGACCCAGCTATTATGCTCCTGCCACATGTAATCGTGGAATCCTTAGTATCCGATATTCCTCTTTCCTTACTCGTTGACTCAGGATCCTCAGTAAGCTTGATTAAACATTCATGCCTGCAAAATCATCCTAAACTAATAAAAGAAACCATCCAACTTAAGGGCATTGACTCATCAGAGAATCCTATCTTTACACGAGGTCATTTTCAATTAAAATTAAAAATAGCTAAATCAAACGTTTCTTACAAATTTCATGTTATCGACAAAATTCATTTACCCTATGATGGTATTATTGGTTCCGACATGCTCAATGCGCTCAATTGTAATATAGATTATAACAAAGATATACTTAGAATCGGGAAGGAAGCGTTAAAATTACATTTTAATGACCCTGCCTATGTTATCCCTCCTAGAACCGAGCAAATTATCGAGTGCTCCGTTTTAAATCCGGAAATAAAAGAAGGGTTAGTTCTCGATCAAAAAATCTCCGATTCATTATTAATAGCCAATTGCATAGTTCGGGTTAAAGAGAACAATAGAATAAATTTATCCGTAGTTAACACTTCAGAGAAAGAAATTACTTTAAAGTCTAATTTAAATTTAAATTTGATCCCGGTTGAGCTTTACGAATCCAACGAATATCAATCCGCGACCGTTAACCATATAAATGCTTATTCTAATACCACTAAACGTACAGAAGAAGTTCTAAAACAATTACGAGTCGCTCACCTTAACGAAGAAGAAAAGTGTGCCCTTATGCAACTATGTTCAGATTATTCCGATATTTTCCATCTCCCAGGCGAGAACCTAACATATACCAATGCATTAAAACATGATATAAAGACAACCACAGACGTTCCAATTCACACCAAAACTTACCGGTTTCCTGAGGTGCATAAAACTGAAGTTCACAACCAAATTACTAAAATGTTAGATCAAAATATCATTGAACCATCGAACTCACCATGGTCATCCCCGATATGGGTCGTACCAAAAAAATTAGATGCGTCAAATATCCAAAAATGGAGAGTTGTAATAGATTATAGGAAATTAAATGATATTACAATTGGCGATACTTATCCCATTAACCAAATTACAGAAATTCTCGATCAACTAGGTCAGAGCACTTACTTCTCCACATTAGACCTCGCATCCGGCTTTCATCAGATCTTATTAAATGAAGACGATAAATCCAAAACAGCATTCACTGTCCCAGAAGGCCATTTTCAATTTCTCCGCATGCCGTTTGGCTTAAAAAATGCACCCTCAACATTCCAGAGGTTGATGAATTCTGCCCTCTCTGGACTACAAGGTATACGTTGCTTTATTTACCTTGATGACGTCATCTGCTACTCCCACGATATAAGAACGCACATACAAAATTTAGAATTAATTTTCCAAAGAATGCGAAAGTTTAACCTTAAGTTACAACCCGATAAGTGCGAGTTCTTACGTCGAGAGGTCGCCTATCTTGGCCATGTTATTTCTGCCGACGGCGTCAGGCCAAACCCAGACAAAATCAAGGCCGTTCTCCAATTCCCCACTCCACAGAATCCTAAAGATATAAAATCATTTCTCGGACTAGTATCTTACTATAGGCGGTTTATACCCGATTTCTCAAAAACCGCTAAGCCTTTAACCAAAACCTTTGAAGAAAGATCAGCCTTTTGTTTGGCAAAACCAGCAGCAAATTGCATTAGAAACCCTAAAAAACCAACTAGTTTCAGCCCCTGTTCTTTGTTACCCCGATTTCACAAAACCCTTTACGGTTACAACGGATGCATCAAACTATGCCCTCGGAGCGGTTCTTTCCCAAGGTCCCGATGGTCAAGAACGACCAATCGCCTACGCTTCTCGAACTCTAAACAAAAGTGAGAGCAATTACAGTACTACAGAGAAGGAATTACTGGCAATTTTATTCGGATGCAAAACCTTCAGACCTTATCTCTACGGTCAAAGATTCAAAATCGTTACTGACCATCGCCCTTTAAAATGGCTGTTTAATCACAAAGATCCGTCAAGTAAGTTACAAAGATGGCGTCTCAAACTCGAAGAGTTTGACTACGAAATAGTCTATAGGAAGGGAAAACTTAATTCAGCTGCAGACGCCTTATCCCGTTACCCCGTTAATCCCATATATTCAGAAACCGAGAATCCGTTACCATCAAATAGTGATCCAACTCTTCTACCAGAACTTCCTATTAACGATAACGAGCTAATTGAATGGGCCAACGAGAATCCGTTACCATTAACTAACGATCCTACACCTTTAACAGAACCAATTATTGGCAATAATGACCTTCCTGAATGGGCCGAAGCAACAATTAGCCCTATAGATGAAAGAAATTTAGATTTCATACCCTTATCCCCTCCTATCCCTATTGAAAAAACAATCATTGATCCCCAACCGTCAACCAGTTGGCAGGCACCACCTCTACCTAATATTCCTAATCCTGAACCACATCATCAACCACCGGAACTAATGTCAATACCAACCGACGTATCAAATCCCGAATCAAATCCAGAACCCCAATCTTTAATTACTTGGGAAGAATTAACTTTACCCGTAGCCGAAAATCCCGGACCTTCTTTAACTCATGAAATCTCACCAATGCCCTCAAATTTGACAGGAAGTCCTGTCACACCACAAGCATCCCTACCTTTACCTGATGAAACATATAACAATTTTTTAAAATCACCTACGAAATCCTTTAACACACAAATAATAGAACACAATAATAGCCTACTTAAGAGCACCCAAAAATTAATAGTAATACCTACCTCAGTAGACATGGACGAGTCCATGCCCTACGTCCAAGAGATAATTAATAACTGTCCGGAACCTACTCGCAGCGAATTTCTAAAATTAGAAAGAAGTCCATTTACCTGCCTACCTTTAGAATATGAAAATAAAATTTACCTCTTCGCGTTCACAAAAGTTCACTACTTCGACGATCATTGTTACCCAGATATATTCAAAACCTTAAAATATTTACGAGACGAGATAATAATGACTTACCCAACTGAAAATGACATATGTATATCTGACTTCAAAAACCCATTCGATAGACATTCTTTTGTAAAAATTTACAATATGTTAGGTTACCTTTTTGATGGAACCAATATTAGAGTCCACATATATCATGATCAAGTAATATATCCAACGTTGAACGAAATTCCAAAAATCCTTAAGGAAAACCACGACATACCTATCGCCGGTCATCTTGGAACCAACAGGATGCTTAACCGCATTAAAGAGCGATACTTCTGGAAAAATATGCGCACCGATATCAAATCCTATATAAAAAATGCCAATCATGTCAATCTAATAAAGCCCTTCGCAGGATAAACCGAGCACCGATGGTTATTACATCTACCGCAACTTCCCCATTTGAAAGGTTATCCATAGACATTGTGGGACCTCTCCCTGAATCCGGAACAGCTAAACTAAAATTCATCTTAACTATGCAGGACGACCTAACAAAATTTAGTTTAGCATACCCAATCCGCAGTATCACAGCCGAAGAGACAAGCGACTGTCTTTTACACTTTGTATCTCTGTTTGGCATCCCTAAACATATACTCACCGATCAAGGAACAAATTTCACTGCAGAATTGTTCCAAACAACGTGTCAATTCCTTAAAATTAAACATTTATTTTCCTCACCATACCACCCACAAACCCAAGGCGCGTTGGAAAGATCCCATTCCACCCTAAAGGAGTACCTCAAATCATATATAAACGACAACCAGGACAATTGACCTCGATACGTTTATACAGCCATGTTAGCATATAATACAGCAGTTCATTCAACTACTCATTACTCCCCATACGAACTATTGTTCGGACATAAACCGTATATCCCAACATCAGTCTACGAGGAATCATCTACAGCTACTTACCCAGAATATGTGAGGATGCTACAACATCGCCTAAAATTTACTCGCGACAAAGCGTTAGAGTTCATACACAAATCCAAAACGACATCTAAAGAATACTATGACACTCACACTCGTCCTGTTGAATATAAAGTTGGTGATTACGTTTTACTCAAAAATCATCTAAGGTTACGTAAAGCCTTATCTCCGGTATGGAAGGGGCCATTCAAAGTAGTCAAAATACACGGTGATCACACACTTTCACTACTCATTAACAGACGGCATGTCAAACACCACTATGACGAAGTTAAACACGCTGAAATCGAGGGTACATCTCATCCTGAACAATAAAATATTAAAATTAAGGTCATTTTATTCTATAACATACTATAAAAATTTTTATCTTTCCTTACAGCATGATGGCTTATGCTCTTCAAGAGTATACCCGTCCAATCAAGTCTGGTCCAGGCATTTACTTTGATCCAATCGGGACACTTAAGTTTAACGTTGGTCGTCTAGATATTGTTACCGCCTACGATATTTCCTATATTGAACCGCATATGGAAAATATTAATTCTATCTTAGGTACAGTACGATTTCTATGTAATCAGATCCAGATGGAAACAATGATAAACCTAGAATGTTATAATACTTTAGAGCCACTAAGTGTAAGGTACAACGACATTGTCTCAGCATATTCCTCGATTTCACATTTGATTAGTAGTAAAAGATTCAAGAGAGCCTGGATAGGTGCCGTAGGAACTTTATCTAAAACTATATTTGGCACTTTGGACGAAGATGACGCAATCAAATACGATAACGCAATACAAAATGCCCAAGATAACGAAAAAAGACTAAGTTCATTGATAAAAGAAAGTATTTTAGTTACAACTACAACCTTGTCCAAATTTAACGATACTCTCCATAAAATAAAAATCAATGAAGCTAGCCTTGATGAAACCGTTAACAAACTCTCTTTAAAACTTAAAAACATCTCTAAGATCTCTGTTGAGTTAAATTACAAATCGAATATAGATTCGATCTTAACTAGTTTAGAAGCATCCTTGCTTACATTATCGTTTGAAATGGAGGATATAACAAATGCTATCTTGTTCAGCAGTCGCAATACTTTACAGCCCACTATATTATCTTCGAAAGAATTACATAAAGAGCTTGTCGACAACTATAGATACTTACCAACGAATGTCAAACTACCAGTAAGTTTAGAATTAAGAAATATTCATATACTACTAAATGTATCTAGTATAGTTTGTTATAGTTTAAATAATAAGATAATATTTGTATTAAGATTACCATTAGTTTCTCCAAGGGAATATGAATTATTTCATAATATAGCATTGCCCACTCCACATGATGATGTAAATCCTAATACTTTTAGTCTTATAAGACCTAGTAATAAATTTATCGCAATGACCAAAGATAAGACAGAATACTGTAATCTCGATTCGCTTACGGATTGCCAAACGGTTAACGCAAACGACTACATCTGCAGTGTAATGAGTGTTTTTCCCACAAGTGCTCATCCGAATTGCGAAAGTGAGTTAATGTCAAAGGCTATCAGTGTTTTACCTGTTCAGTGTCAAACCGATTTCCTCAGTGGAGTATTAGACTTATGGAAACCTATTTCAGACAATAAGTGGATCTACATACAATCCCAGAACAATAAAGTGTATTTGGACTGTATTAATCAGAAAATTGTAGAATTAGATATAGTTGGTACTGGTATTTTGAAGGTACCAGAAAACTGTGTAGCGTTTTGTAAAACTACTAAATTAGTTCCTAGATTTAGTGACTTAAAGCTAAATATGAGTGTTCCTCGCTCTAGTTTTAATCTAATAAAAGATCCTTGTTGTATCTTAGATAAGTTCCAAAACGAAATAAGTAATGAGCCCCCTATTCAACTTCAAAATATTGATTTAGATATCTTCACTTCAGAAACTAGTTTAAGATTAAAATCTATGTTAAAGGAAGCTGATAAAATCTTAAACCAACACCAGATTATAAAATACGGGACTCACTACTCGATATCTATAATGTTATTGTTCTCTTTAATTTGTATTTACTGTATTTTTAAAATGTTTTTATGTATTAAATCGAAACGTCTTTCCTATCGCTTTCCTAAACTCTCCCAACCAAACCAAGACGAAGACATAACCCTTAACTCTATTAATCCTGATAGGAACCCTAAATCCTCAGTGGAAGACCCTTCCCCTACTAAGCCTGCTAAACTCTCTTTGGGTGAAATTCCTTCTCCGAGCATTAGGGTCAAGGTGTAACCTTGTATTCCCTAAACTTCAGGCCCCTGAAGTTTATTCTACCCCGGGGAGGTGTTATAACCCTGATTAGTAACCGTTACTCCTTATTCAGCATCCCTATTCCACCTATTTAACACTTTTATTATTTAACAGGTGTTAATAGTTATCCGCCCCATCAGTCTCATTCCATCATCCATCCGCGCTAGACATGTCCATTGATAACTGTAATAATTGTGTTAATAATTGTGTGCATAAATAATTAATTGTGAATTAAAATTAAGTTTTTATTTTTCCTTTTTTTAAAAAGACGCTCGCCTTGAGGCTCCTAACAGATCGTTACTCATGGTAGGGAAATTATCCGCCAACCCGCAGTGGAGCAGGGTAGTGGATTAAGCTCCAACTCTTCTTCTATACGGAGAAAAGGCCTTCGCTCGGCAGTGGGTTGTTTACATGCTGATACAGTACAAGACTAATTTTGAAGGAAAAACTTTATCAATATACTTTAGTTACATCATGCGTCGCTCAATACTTCTTCATAAAACAGTTCCTGCTCTCTATCGTGTTATATCTGTCTGTTAGCATACGCCCGATGTAAAAGTCGTTCAAAACTAAATGACACATACACACTAACACACTACATACGATTATTGATATATACATGGGACCGTTTTCCAGGAAAAGGAAGACATAAACAGCGAGTTCACGCGATAGCAGTAATGAGATAGCTAAATATCGCATAATGTACGTTACAGCCTGTAATGCATTATATAAATCCATTTGTGAATATATCTCAGTACATTATCTTAATGTACTGATAAAATGAATGTTACGAAATTCGTAAAAAAAATACCATACGTTCATATACATTATTTGAAGTTTTCTGAAATGAAATGAAATGAAAATATTTATTTCGTCATAAGGTGATTTTACACACTTAACGAATGTCAAAAAAATTTCATTTAAAACTAATACGTCAAATTATTACAAGTTAATGTCTCGGTAGACATAACATTACTATTATATCATCGGCTTTATTAAATGTTACAATAAATAACTTAATCTAGTGTCCCTAGTGTTGGCCGAGAGGAAAAAAAGCCGGAGGAAAAAAACTCTCGGTACTCTTTTAAATAATTAAGCGTCATACAAAATAAATGAATAATGCACAGTATGACCATGAAATGATTAGGACAAACACGAGACAGCCAATCGTATATGTATAATCTAAATCACCACATGCCACCTGCTCACAAAATTGTATAAATATATCTAATGACAATTTGCATATTGATAGCCTGGCCGAGTTATATTCAATCCCATGCCTTTTTATCATTTAGAAATTCAGTTATGTCATAATAAGCTTTTCGACACAAAGTTTGCTTAATAGTTTTTTTAAACTTCTGTAAAGCCAGAGATTGAACCGCAACCGGTATTTTATTGTAAATTATAATAGACATTCCAATAAAGGAACGACTTTTTTTACTGAGCCGACATTTAGGAAGCGCTAGTTTGTGGCCGTTCCTGAGTGTTACATTATTCAAGGCATGATCACTACGGCTAACAAACAAATGCCTATTTTTACGTATATACATTATATTTTCATAAATATATTGCGATGCAAAGGTCAGAATATTGATCTCTTTAAACTTTTCCCTCAGTGATTCTTTACTTTTCATTTTATATATGTAACGGATAGCCCTTTTCTCGTATGCAAAGAGTAAAATATATGTTATTTATTTACATGTGTACCTCCTGTATACATATATACTTATATACATTTTTTTCGCACTTTTTAAAAAGAAACGGAACTGTGATTGATCGGGGAAATGCCGCCAGCATTTTTTCTACATTCCACGTGAATATGAATTATACTTCGATTGGTTCCGATTGTTTTTATTTATTTATTCTTTTATTTTGCAATTGTAGCGACATCTATCTCGCCATATGCGAACTAGAAGAAACTGACGTATCCTAAATCGCGATATCAAAGTTTTTCAAAGCGATTGAGTAATACAAGAACCCGACAATTAACGTTAAGTGGCGCGTAGCCCACCAGACGCAACACCGTCTGGTCGAAGGATCCTTCCTTTTCAATGGCAGCCTTTCTCTACGCCAAACTGGTGACCCCGAGCATGAACGTCAGCGCTGAGCGCAGCCTTCGCAAATCTACGTCATCGTGACGTCATCATCACTTCCTCAAGCTTTCGAGCAGCGAGTCGTACAGCCAGCCAGCATCCACGGCTACTACGGGTATCCTGACCACAAGCATGCAGCGGACGCGCATTCCTGGTCATCGCCCACAGCCTTCGCAGCGACCTTGGCACAGCACACTGCACTTCGGCCGGTCAGCAGGCAGAGACGCACTTCTCTCCTGGTCGACGCAGCAGCCAGTCACTACGCAGCACTGCACCACCCCGACTCACTGGGGCATCACCGCAGACAGTTCCGACTCACCGTGAACTATGCGGCATCTGGTTCCGACTCACTGGAACATTCCACTGGCCCGGCAAGCATCACAAGATGTATGGACGACTCAACCTGCTATCGACCTCCGGTCTCGGAGGGGGAGTGATGTAGCGACATCTATCTCGCCATATACGAACTAGAAGAAACAGACGTATCCAACATCGTGCTACCAAAGTTTTCAAAGCAATTGCGTATATATACAACAACCCGACAACAAACGTTAAGTGGCGCGTAGCCCACCAGACGCAACACCGTCTGGTCGAAGGATCCTTCCTTTTCAACGGCAGCCTCTTTACCGCCAGCATTTTTTCTACATTCCACGTGAATATGAATTATACTTCGATTGGTTCCGATTGTTTTTATTTATTTATTCTTTTATTTTGCAATGTTAACAACGTATGAACTATTAGATAAGGTTTTGCGATAATCACAACATTGTACGAACGGTTTGGAGATGGCAGGGCTTATCTCCTCGCACAGTTGGTGCTGATGCTTGCTCATATTTATATGGCCATGTCTCTTTGAAAATACGAACCTTAAAGATTATTTTATGCTGTTAAATACTTTTTACTGTCAAAAAAAAAATTGACGCACCTTCGTATCGATTCACGTAATGTAGAAAGAAAATACGTTTGCTGCTGTCATTGAGAAAATATTTGCATACGACACAAAATTTTAACAATGCCTTCCCGTTCGTTATGTAATGAGAAACAGATCAGTTCTCAACTAACTCTAAAAAATAGTAGATTAATTAAATCCAGAACATTAAATGTATTTTTAGAGCACTCTCAAATATTTTAAAATAACTGAAAACAAGAGTTTCGAAACAAATTTTTTGACTGTAAATAATATTTAAAATTGAAAATACAATTACACAAAGGTACGAAATACACAAAGGTCAAAACCACAATCAGATTTCGGCAATCGTACTAACGAGGAAACTTTTCGTCCGAAATAATAATCATCATCACAGAACAAGAACAGTCTTGACACACTAGAGGACTAAATAGACATACTAAATATCCTGCGCGGTTTCATCCGGTTTAATTTATTCTTGTCGGTGAGTTTGATATTTCAAGTCTGCTGACTGACTCTCGGCGTCGACTACGTGGCCTATAAGTCGTATAATGTGCGTGTGGTTATGTGTGTATGGAGATTAGGCTGTTATGGAGTTCTGTGTGCCGTAAGGTGACCGGTAGAAAATAATAGTCACGACCTCTTTTTTGCTGAAGTGTCGTAAAAGGCGACTAAGGCCATAGTGATGCGAACAACTGTACACTAACTAGGATAGTGATGGGCAGCAGCGTCACCATTGTGCGCCACAACACACTGCGCTCGCCAACCCACCAACCAAGTGTGGCCAGTATTGGCAAATACTCGTAGATGGTCCAGAGAATTATCTCTGCCTCACCCATTAGGTTTAGGTTAGGTTAATCGCTAGCTTTTTTTATTAACTGAACTTAAGAAGAAAAACGAGTACTGCGTACGCACCGAAGGACTTCTGTATGGCCCTGGAAGTGCTGACTAGTTGGTAAGTCGTATTTCACAAAATTATTGATAGTAATTATTTATCTATACACATAAATGTAGAAAAAATCATAATTTACAAAAAATCAACAAGAGACTTAAGAAAAAAGTTCACTAAAGCATTGCAACTTGCTTATATCGTATAGGTATTAGGAGGCCTACATTCACCAGTTAACATCCAACGGCTTCTGTGGTGGTGTAGTTTTAAAATTAAGATCAATCCTTAGCCTTAACCGAAACCGACATACAAGTTTCGATTTTTTTTTATTTTTATGAATAAGGCACATTATGGACATACTTGTATTTTTATTTTTTATTATTTTCAATTACTTCATTTTCACTAGTTAATTATTGAGGAATTACGAATCTGTTAACAATACTGTTTGAAAAGAAGTAGCTATAATAATCACTGATATGTCTGTTTCAATGATAATTAAAAAATAAAATAAGATCATTCCCTGTTTATATTTTACTTTGACAATACCTTAAAACTCTCCGTTTTTGTGACGGATATCCCGTCACCAAAACAGTACAAAACTAACTAATAGCCCGATATATTTTCTTATCGGAAACCTGTTTAATATTATTCATATATACGTATTCATATCCAAATCCGAAATTTCGTATCCACAACATGCATAGTGTATATGTGTGTGTATGTTTAATAACCCAACATTATTTGACAAAGAGGTTGTCTCGAAAAATATAATTATTGAAATCGGAATAGACCTCAGATTGACTGATTGACGCGTTCAATGATATTAACTCTTCATATTACCTATAGTATATGTACATATAATAGTTAATCCGCTCTGTTTTACCCGGTTTGATGTTTAAGATAAGACTCCACGTACATGAGTTGTGGCGTGATGTTTTATAAGGCTATGTTATCATTGAGTCTCGGGCATTAAGAATAGGGAATACTCTGATCAATTGTCATACCAAGTTCTCGCACTCATCCAACTTCCGCAACGTCACTGGTACGGCTGAAAACTACCGCAATATTTTCTTCAAAGTGTGTTTTTCTGTAACATTATTTTCTTCTTTCCGACACAGTCACCGCTAATCACTAATTCTCTTGTGTATTTTACCCTAAAACCAAACAATCTAAAAAAGTATCTATTCTCTTCGGCCAATATAAGTCCACGTAAAGTAAACTGGACATTTAGCAGAAAAATATTTGTTTTACTCTATTCTAATGCACAAACAATGAAATTTATCTGCATCATAGACCTTTTTTAAAATTTCAACTCGAATTGGTAATTCAATGATTCCATTAGTGAAAAAGTTAAAAAATAGTTTCTCATTACATTTATAGATTATTAAATGGAATAAGAAGAAAAATGTGTATACAATCACCATGTTTTTACGAAACTAATACACATACCTATTTTATTATACCATTGTTACTTTCTCGGGCTCATCCTGGACGGAGGGTGGACCTTTGGCCCACATTTCGCTATGGTGGGACCGAAGGTCGTGAAGGCGGCGAGTGCGCTGGGCAGACTCCTCCCGAACCTCGGAGGACCCAGCGCCGCCTGCAGGCAGCTGTACTCCGAAGTCTGCCGGAGTATGGCGACGTACGGTGCCCCGGTTTGGGCGGATCGCCTCACCGCGAAAAATAAGTCGGCGCTGCGCGCTGCGCAGCGAACAATCGCGGTGAGGGTGATTCGGGGGTACCGTACGATATCGTGGGCTGCAGCTACTGCTCTAGCCGGCGACCCCCCGTGGGAGCTCGTGGCGGAGGTTCTTGCCGAGACCTACTCATATGTCTCGGGTAGGAGGGCTCTTGGTGAGAACCCCACGTTGGACGGGATCCTACGTGTGCGTCGGATAGGGCAGGAAGCGCTAATGCGGAGGTGGGGGGAGGACCTGGTGGAGCAGCCGTATGGCACACGCGTAACGGCTGCCATTCGCCCGGTCCTTGAGCGGTGGATGCGTCGAAAACGCAAGCCCCTCACCTTCCGTCTGACGCAGGTTCTCACCGGGCACGGTTGCTTTGGTGACTACCTGTGCCGGAAGGCCCAGAGGGAGCCGACGACTGAATGTAACGATTGTGGTGCGGCGGTGGACTCTGCCCAGCACACCCTCGAGGTGTGCCTGAGATGGGCGGCGCTGCGTCAAGGTCTGACGTCGGTCCTCGGAGGGGACTTGTCGCTCCCGAGCATCATCACCGCGATGCTCGGCGACGACGAGTCCTGGAAGGTGATGGTCTCCTTCTGCGAGACAGTAATGTCCCAGAAGGAGGCCGACGAGCGGAGGAGAGAGGAGGCCGCCGACGTGGCCTCCATCGCGGGCGACGAATGGGGGTGTTTAGGAGGCGCTACTTAATGCGCCTCCAGTAACGCCCTTGTGCCCGTGTCGGGCCGGGATGGGAACCCGGTCCTGCGACACGACGTCGTCGGGACTGTTCAGAGGTTAGCCGGACAGTCCCCATGTAGGAGAAGTCTGGTCTTTTCGCCGAGGCCAGCCTGTCGCTGGAGGGATCCTGTTGCCTGCAGATCCGGGACCCTCCAATTAAAGCGGCTGAAGGCTCCTGCAGGGGTTTAGTACGGTATTGCACTACCAAAGTGCCGAGTCCGACATAGGTCTAGGACTGCCGACCCGGGCGTCCTGGATATCATCCGTAAATGGATTCCCCTGCGATAAAAAAAAATACCATTGTTACTTGTAGATTTTTATCAAAGTAAAATGGCTGCCCCGTACGGTCTATAGTAAACAGACCTCATTAGGAAATTTTCACTAATGATGGCCTTACCCATGTCAACATGCAGCTAACTATCCTAAAGAACTACTGGGCTAAAAAAAAAAAATTGTATAAACATTTTGTTTACACGAAAATAGGTCTAATAAGTAAATAAAATCAATTTGCTTAATTGACTTTCTGGTGGACCACGTCGAGCTGTAGTAGTAAGCCGTCATAGAAACGGGATTTGACATAGAAACGGATACAATACTATTGTTACCGATCTGAAAAGAGCAATAACATTTACGTCTGAAAACTCGGACACTCGGTCTCCACTCCAGGACACGTCTGCTCCTGTTTCTGCGATATACGTGACCAGCACACTGCCACTTTAACTTGCTGATTCTACGGAGTACGGGCTATGTCGGTTACATTATTTCTCTCGCGGATAATCTCATTTCTTATTTTATCATTGAAAGAGACTCACAGCATAGCCCGTTCCATAAACTATGATTAATTAATTAAGGATAATATAATATACCTATTTGCTGTGTTGTTATTGTTGTTATTTGTTTGACAACCATTCTAGTTGTAGTGCGAGTAGTCGCCTTAACGCCGGTAGTCGCGAATTCAATTCCCCCCCTGTGCAGATATGTGTACTTGTATAAATATTTCTTTCTAGTCTGGGTGTATGGGTATAGGGACGTTTACAGGGTAATTCATTCATACTTACTTCAATAAAAAAAATAGATTATTTAAAAATCAGAAATCTTTGTAACCCAGTCTAGAGCTACAAATATGACAGTAAAATCTTGATACGACTCAAGAATAGCAATGACCTTAAACGTCAACAAATATTATCCCTAAACTATTTTCTCATAAAAATTCGTATCTCAACAAATCAAAATGTACCAACAGACATTCCAAATATTATCACTTTACTTATAAAACGCTTTAAATGCCATATTAATAAAGTTTGAGTCAGTGAAACAAATCCTTTTTTTTTCTATATCCTTTTTTGATTACGACGCGTTGGCTGATGCGCTAGTGGTCGCGGGTTCGATCCCCGCACATGACAAATATTTGTATAGGCCATACAGATGTTCGTCATGGTCTGGCTGTTTGTACTTGTGTATTGTGTGTTTCTGGATCCCCGACACAGGATTCACATCCTACTGGGGGTCGTTAAGTGTGAGACGTTTTATTTTTTATTATTTATTTTATTTCTAATGCCAATGTATTGAAAGATACAATTGAAATGCAAAGATTTTCTTGTTGTTAATGTACAACAAGACAAAAACTAATACATAGCTATTTATATATTTATATCAAAATAGTATTTTTATAGTTAATAGCATCGTGTCGTGATGATTCGAATGATTTATGATACCATGGTAAAAAAAATATGAGCGAAATTAAAACGGGCAGTGTGTAGGCAAGTTGTCAGTACTTCGAAGTTGGCAAGTGATTAATAGCTTTGGGGCAAGGCAAACTTGTCAAGTTGTATCGTAACGGCCTCCCGAATACGTCAAGTCATATACTGATTGAAGGCACAGAGTATATAGTAATTATTTAATAGTTTACCGACAAGCTAATAACTGGTAACTAAAACTAATGCTTCTTAATCAGAACATTACAACAGCATCCGGTTTTAAACTATCCGTGGTTACATTTTGAAGTTACTTTTTGTATTTTATGGTGTAAATAAACCTATTTTTATTTACATATTTAGGACAATTGTTAATAACACTATAGTATAATATTATTCATTTGGGTGTATAAGATCTTAATAATGTATGACCGTTGGCGCAGTTTGCAGTGACCCTGTTTTCTGCTCCAAGGGTTTTGGGTTCGATTCCCGCCCCGAGTCTGGGTGTAATATAAGTTTATTTATATATGTATTATTTATTTAAAAAAATGTATGTCAGTCGGCTGTTACCTAAAACACAGGCATTAAGTTGCGTACCTTAGGAAAAGACGACCGTGTGTGCGTGTTAAGCATATTTATTTTAATGTCTACAATATTGTTCCACCGAAATTTGTTAAAGTTAATAATAATTAATAATATATAAATGTTAAAGTTAATATTAAAAAAAATGGAAATAAAGAAATAAAATTATACGTTTGAGGGGATGTGGAAAGGGAGGATCCTCCGACCAGACAGTGTTGTCTGGTGGGCTACTGCCCCCTGACCTCCCCCCCCCCCCCGGTTGTTGTCGGGTTCTTGTATATATGTTCAATTTCTTTGATAACTTTTGATAGCGCGATGTAGGATACGTCAGTTCGTATGTGGCGAGATAGATGTCGCTACATCACTCCCCTCCGAGACCGGAGGTCAGATAGCAGATTGAGTCATCCATACATCTTGTGATGCTTGCCGGGCCAATGGAAATTTCCAGTGAGTCGGAACCAGTACGTCTACCATAACTTTTTATTACAAGTGCACATGACATAGGTATAACTACAGTAGTAAACGTAGAAACGCAATAGTAATGATAGTATGCGGTAGAGGCGCTGCTCAACTTTCCATACAAATTGTCTACTACACTCGCTAACGTGTATCGTCTCGGAAACTCATGGTAGACGTACAGTACGTCTACCATGAGTTTTCAGAGACGATAGTTCACGATACACGCTAGCGAATATAGCTATTGAATTATATTTTTTTATCGATACTGAAGCCAAAAATGTATTTTTTTATCTGTCTGTATTTTGGCCGTAAATCGTCAAAGCTACTGGATAAATTTAAATTAAACTAAAATTATATACATCTAAACCTTTACTAATAATCCTAAATAACGAAGAACCTAAAATGTATAGAAACATTTGAACGTACGGCTTATCTTAAGCTGGAAAATAATAGTAACCCAGTGAACACAATTATGTCAAACTGACGTCAGAATGATGTCAGCTACGTCATGATTTACGTAAGATGTGAGTCATATATGAGTCATATATGACTCATAATTTCCCACTTCCTGACGTAAGATTCTTACGTAAGATAGATGACGTAAATATGATATAAATTCTTACTAATCAGTTTTTTACTACACAACATTTTGAAAATATTACAATACTGATAGAAAAAATAATTTGATACGTTTGAAACGTTTATCGTTATGTCCAAAATCACACCTGCACTACGGGACCTACAATATAAATACTCCGTTTCAAGGTGAAATGACTTTGATTTATTAAAGAACCCTTGGTCAATTAATTTTGTATGGAGACCTATATGTAGATTCTGTAGAACCAAACGTTAGCGCGATTTAGCGGCTTGAAGCCGTCACATGCTTACTTGTTTTTTACGTAAGCATGTGACGGTATTATGATATCACTTTGACTTCAGACTATGACTTGTAATTTATGTAAATTTATGATTTATTTCTTACGTAAATAGTATACAAATTATAATCACAATTATGACTTCATATAACAGTCAAATATTAGGTCAGTACTATGTCATAATGATGTCATATTATATGACATCACATCAAAGTCATTTACAAAGTCATTTCTATGTCATATCTATGTAAATATTCTATGACCTCTATGTGATCTATCGATGACGTCATATGGAGGTCATGTGTTCACTGGGTAATAGTTTGACGAAGGATTGGCGCAGTGGTCATAGTAACTGACTGTTGATCTAACGGTGGGTACGATTCTTGCTCATGATAAATGTTTGTATAGGCCATATAGATGTTTATCGTAGTCTGTGCGCTTGTGTATTGGATGTGTTTCCCCGACACTGGATTCTTATTATATGGCCGTTGAGCGAGGTGTTTATTTATTAATGAATATAAAGAATGTTAAACAATAGGCATAAAAATATATATATCTGAATTCAATTTTTTAAAACAAGAAAACGATTAATAAGCGTCGATAAATAGATGTCGATTTTAATATTGTCGAGTTACATACATTTAAATTATTTATTTATTTGAAATAATTTATTACATCATGTGTAAAACATTGTTTTAAATTTCATTAAATAACATGTAGTAAATTTATAAAATTTAAAGACGAGAAATTTAATCAAAAGTATTTTCTAAATTTACGTAAACTGCCAACGCAAGTATGCATAGTACCTACAACAGTATGTCTCAAACGTGCGAACAACGTGTAAACATTTGCAACGTGTAGAGCTGACATTAAAATTTGCATAGCCGTAATGGCCGCGCATTAACAGCTGAGCTTGACATTAGCTCTTATCGAAACCCACCGGATGGTTTATAACTTCCTCTTCCGAAAATGGCGGTTCGGACTTCACATTATCGTTGTTAAAACGCAATGTATAAAGATGGATTTATGTTAAAAATTCTACAGATAAATTTAATTTCATCATATAAATAATTTAAATATATATAGTAATAAAATTTTGAACTACTTCTCTGTGTCATTTGATATACATATACCTAAAGGAGCACACACTGTTTTCCGAAGTAGATTTCCGAAATTTATAGTTATGAATTTTACGTGTACATAGCTTTAGTTGGAGATCCACAAATAAATAAATAAAACTTGTGTTAAAACTAAAAAATAAGCAGTATTTAATTTATAATAATAAGTAATTTCATAGATTTTAAATTATTTACTCATACATTTGATATTCTTGATGATGTCGCGTATCCTAGCAAAGCGTAACTAAGCAATATAATGTTTAGTTGTTATAACACCAGTATAAGTATATGAAATTAATTCATTAATTCCAATACGCATATATATATATATATACATGTGTGTGTGTGTGTGCGTGTGTGCGTGTGTGCGTGTGTGCGTGTGTGCGTGTGTGCGTGTGTTCGTGTGTGAGTGTGTGCGTGAGTGCGTTTGTGAGTGTGTGCGTGAGTGCGTGCGTAAGTGTGTGCGTGAGTGTGTGCGTGAGTGCGTGCGTGAGTGTGTGCGTGTGTGCGTGTGTTTGTGCGTGAGTGTGTGCGTGTGTGCGTGTGTGAGTGTGTGCGTGTGTGTGTGTGTGTGTGAGTGTGTATGTGAGTGTGTGTGTGTGTGTGTGTGTGTGTGTATTTATGTATGTATGTATGTATCAATATATTTCGTTTTTGCTTTTGAATTTTATATTTATTTTAATATTTGTTCATATAGTTCATATAGTTTTGCGCCCCTACCCACACCTACGCTAGTCCTCTACCCAAAGGTTGCCTGGAAGAGATCGCTGTATTAGCGATAAGGCCGCCTGATGCAACTGATGCTATGTGATTCATTTAATTTCGATGTATTATCTTTAAATTGTATTGGTGTGCAGGAAGTGTAAATAAAATAAATAAAATAAAGATTTTTAATAATTATTATGGCTAAAGTGTTCTTTAATAAACATTGAGAATAAAACTCGTTTGGTTTGTTTGTTTCTCCTGAGAGGATCACTTGTTTGATTTCGTTGGCGAACGATGTGTATGGTGTTATTTTGTTTGATTCTACAGACGTAAAGAAATGGATTTCTGGTTTTAGTATTGTAAGGCTAGTGTAGCTAGTTGTATGTTTAGTGTTGTTGGCTGTGCCATTTCCTTTCATTAAAAACATTATTTCACCAATCCTTGCATACTCATTCTCTAAGATCTAAATGATCGATTTCTCAAAAATCGATTATTTCAAAGTTGTACTTAATATAATTATAAATTTATATGAAAAACAAGAAATGCACCATAATAACCGATTAAATTCAGCCCATGAAAAAAAATATCTATTAAAAATGTATCCTAATTTTATGTAAAATGATCATGCCAACAAATGTTTAAAATAAATAAATAGAAATAGGTGCTGTTTTTAATAGTAAAAAATACTTTTAGCATCAAGCTTTCCTTCGGTATTCATCGTATATGTGTATATACGTTCAACTAACTGAAATTTTTTTATCCTTTTGTTTTACTTTTCGTAAGCTAACTGAAAATATTTTTATAATATTTATTAAATCATAAAAATCTCATGTCGATTATAAAGGCTAAAATATCGATTCATTGGATCGATTCTGTACAAGGAATTTATATACAAACTGTAATGCTTACGTGCACTCAAAAAACGTCCCTACTGCCGGGATTGATTCTCTTTCTACCATGAATTCAAGGCAACTCTCGTAAGAAAGAGACAGAATACCAGTACTCAACGAAATGCTCGGAACGATTTTTCACTTTACATGTTATAAGCCAATGTCAACCTTATGTCAAATATTTCAAGGTGCATATTTAAATATACAATTTTATTAAGTAAGTGTTCCAGTTATGATATAAATTCCTTGATTCTATACTAAATATCGATCTTTTTGGCTCGAGAAATCGATTTTTCGATTAATCAATCTCAGATAGTCATCCCTATATTATATATACTCTCTGATCTCTGATTATATAGGTACTAATACTCATTACTCTTTGCTATTTGATTATAACTCTGTCCTTTAGGGATGTTCATTCGAAAAAATGATCCATAATTTTATTATCGATAATTATCGTATTGTGTTATCGATAATTATTGAATGAACAGTTATCGATAAGTATCGGATAAAAATTATCCATAGTTGACGATATTTATCGATAATTATCGGATCGCACAAAATTATCGATAATTATCGGATCGCACAAAATAATCGATAATTATCGAATGAAAACTTATCGATAATTATCGAATGAAAAATTATCGATAATTATCGAATCAAAAATACCGAATTCCATTTGTCATCCTTGAATGGTAGACTCAGCTCCGCAGCTTTCGCTGTTAGAAAAGTACGACTGCTGACCGACGTTGCTACTGCGCGTTTAATATATTTTAGCTATTTCCATAGTATAATGTCTTACGGTCTGTTACTGTGGGGTAATGCTACAGATATTGAGACTGTATTTATTTTACAAAAAAGGGCTATTCGCGGCATTTACGATCTTGGAGCTCGAGTCTCCCTACGGGATGTTTTTCCAAAGGTAGACATATTAACGGTTGCGTCGCAGTATATTTATAACAATATTATATATATTCACCAGAATATTCGTTGTTTTGAAATAAATAGTATTAATCGCGCTGTAAACACTAGAAGGAATAACAACATTGTAACTCCAAGCTTCCGACTGCGCAAAGTAAACGTCTCCTTTCTGGGTTATGGTATTCGCATGTATAATAAAATCCCACAAACAATTCTGGAATTGTCTCATAATAAATTTAAAGAATTTATTAAGAAAAAGTTAATAGATAAAGCTTATTATTCGGTCCAGGATTATTTAGCTGATAAAGACGTGTGGACTTAGTGGCGCTGTATTTCATGCAAGCTGTTACTAATTTTGTACTAAAACACAGTTTATATATTATTTTCAAAAGAGTAACTGCGGAGTTTCTTGCCGATTCTTCTCTGCAGAATGTACATTCCGAATCGGTGGTAGCTTTACTTTTACAAAAAATAATAATAATCACTACAATATTAATTTTGTAAAATGACGATTCGAAAGTGCTCGTAGGGCCTATTTGAATAGTTATTTTTTATTTTGATTTTGATTTTTGAATAACACATCGATAATTATCGAATGAAAAATTATCGAGTAGTTACGAATTATCGATAATTATCGGACACCCCTACTGTCCTTTGAAAATTGAAGTCTTTGATTATATAGTTCAATATAGTTGTTATATAGGTACAACAATAGCTACTCTTTGCAGTTGTTTTTATTAAGTATTAAATAGTTAACCAAAATGCCGCGAAAACCATGTTACTGGACTCGAAAACTTGAATTAGAATTGGTGGAATTTGTTCGTCAAAAAGAGTTCATATGGAAGCCTATTGGAAATACGAACCATCTTATTCAGCAGAAATACAAGGCCTACGCTGAATTTGCAGCTAGATTGGGACGTGGCTTTACTGGTAAACTATAAAAATAACTTGATTTTGTGGTAGTAGAAACATAAATTTATGTATCAATATCACTATATTCGTTGTTGATTTTTATTTTTATATTTATTTTAATATTTGTTCATATAGTTCATATAGTTTTGCGCCCCTACCCACACCTACGCTAGTCCTCTACCCAAAGGTTGCCCGGAAGAGATAGCTGTGTTAGTGATAAGGCCGCCTGATGCAACTGATGCTATGTGATTCATTTGGTTTCGATGATCTCTACATTGTATTGGTGTGCAAAAAGTGTATATAAATAAAATAAATAAATAAAATTTTGTTAAAATAATGAATAAAACAATCTCTTGCACTACCAAAGTTATTTCGTAGATTTAATATCTCAATAATAAGCTGCTTGGTTCTTATACCCGACAATGTTAGGTGTGGTTCTTAGTAGCAATTTATGTTCTATTAATTTATTTTTTTTGTTGAATTTGTGCCCTTAATCTTTTATGTCTTTGAAGTTAAAAGTAATAAACTATTTATTAAACAAATTTAACTAAAGCTTCAAAGATATCAAACAGACCTCTTAACTTAGTTGCCTAACATAACCTTTGTATCTTTTTCCTCTAAAGATTACCTGAAAGAAGTCACCATTTTAATGACAAGGCCTCTTATATATCTCTTCATTCTATTTAATTTCATTTTCAAGTATGTAAATTTCTGATAGTGTACTATAAACAGTTTCCAATTTATTGTATTATAAAAATAAAATAAAAACAATTGAGAAAAAATACCTACTAATAATGTTAATTTCAGCTCGCTCCGTCAGAGACAGATGGGTGAATATTCGAAGCACATTTAACCATAATTTGCGAAGAGTTGATAAGTCAAGAGAGACAGCACAATCAGTTTCAGAAGTGTATGTTCCATGCTGGCCATTGTGGAAACCCTTGCAATTCCTACGAGAGTCCACAATGAAAGATGTTAATTATGTAAGTATATATGTATATATAGTTGATTGACTAATGAAATTGGATGAAAATTTTCACTGTTACTTTTATATATTTTATTTTATTTGTGTCTTAGCTCTGGCATTAAATTATAATATTGACAATGCATTGGCACAGTGGTCACAGCAACTGGCTGATGCGCTAACGGTCACAATTTCGATCCCCACATATAACAAATATATGTATAGGCTATACAGATGTTTGTTGTGGTCTGGACTTTTGTGCTTATGTGTTGTATGTGTTTCTGGACCCTCGACACAGGCTTCACATCCTACTGGGGGCTGTTGAGTGTGAGACATTTATTTATTATAATCTTTCCATTGCAAATTCTAAAGTTATAATACTGTTCACAATTGGTGAAATGTATGAATTGGGTGGGCAAGAAAGAAACAATATAAAATACAACATACATTTTTCTTAAACATTAGATAATAGACTAACCATGTTCCCTATAATATGGTGATATTAAAAGGAGTTGAAAAAGTATTGGTATTTATTTAAATAATTATGTATTACATTTTTGTTCTTTCTTTTTATATATATATATATATATATATATATATATATATATATATATATATATATAAAATTTACACCTTTATCATCAATATGCAATTTCTTCTACCCCAAGATTGCCTGGAAGAGATTACTCTATAGTGATAAGGCTGCCTACCTCCTTATTTCCTATTTTTTTATAATGCTTATTCTTGATTTACAATTAGAGAGTTTTTTTTACTACTGTATGTTTATTATTAGAAGTAAGATTTTGCAATATGTTGTATGTTATGCTGTTGGTGTGCCAATAAATAAAAATAAATAAAAAAATATTAAGTTTCAAAAAGAAAAGAGTTAATTGGCATCTTATAGGGTCTCTCATCTTGTGCTCAACCTTGAGCAGCATCACTTCATCAACATTGTGTGATCAAAGTCAAATGCACCTATACAACATCTTTTGAAATGGTTAAATATCTGTAGTGTTTCAGTTTTTTGAATTCATTGTAAAAGTAGATACAGTGCAACCTCGATATAACGAAACTGAAGGGAATTAGGAAATATTCGTTATACCAAGTAATTCGCTACAATGAGGTTTGTTATATAGAGGTTAGACTGGACTGCGATTCGTTTTAACGAGGTAAGAACTTGGAATTAAGTGGAAATAATTAATAGGATACGTTATATCAAGGTTTTAAGTTGAAAAAATTCGTTAAATAGATGTAAAAATACCTTCTACCTATATTCTGCAATGATTGAAAAATCGTTATAAAGAGGTTTTTGATAAATGTTATTCGTAATGTAGAGGTATATTTTGTATTATCTCTTACGGGCAGTTCTAGGGGATTTCGAAAAATTCGTTTAATCGAGGAATTCGTTATATTGAGGCTCGTTATATCAAGGTTGTACTGTATAAATAAATAAATATTATAAATATTAACCAACAATCACACCACGTTAACCTAGCCCCGTGATAAGTTCGTAAGAACTTGTGTTACAGGTACTAGGAACGGAAATAAATTGAAGAAATTTATATAAATACATATATACATAAATACACTTCCATGACCCGGTGCAGACATCTATATTCGTCATACAAATTATCTGCACCTGGCGGGATTCGAACCCGCGACCGCTGCGTAAAGTGTCCAGTTGCCTGACCACTCGACCAGCCGGTCGTCCAAATTACGATATACAAAGATATAAGTTTATTTATTTATAAAGTTCCATATTGTTTTTTTATGTTAGTCAAATATCAAATTATTCAAGAGCTACAAGTACTTAGTGCTAAAGAAAAATATTATTATCACTACATATTATAAAACAAAGTCCTCCGCCGCCTCTATATTTCTGTCTGTCTCTCTGTTCACGATAAACTCAAAAACCACTGAACAGATTTTCATATGGTTTTCACCAATACATGAGTGATTCATGAAGAAGGTTTAGGTACATCATGGCGCAGCCGGGGCGGACCGCTAGTTAATAAAATGAAGTATTTAATAGTCCAAGTATTAAAATTACTATTACATGTCTTTAAAAGTAAAATAATAATTTTAAACAAAATAAATAATGTTTGCAATTGAAAAAACTTTTATTTAATGTGTCCTCTACTGTATATATTTAGTAGGTAGTATATAGTAAAATATTAGCAATTATTAATTACCGGATATTTAAAAAAAAATTAATTAGTGTCATTTATGAATTCATGGTTTTTCTTTTTAATCTTAAAGTTAGTATTTCTTTCACATAATAAACTAAAGTAATAATAGCTATTAATTATTATTACTAAACATGGGGTGTAAGGTACACAGTTATGTTAATAAATAAATATGTTTAACACACACAAGGTCGACTGCTCCTAAGATAGGCAACTTAATGCCTGTGTTTTAGGTAACAGCCAACTGACATACATTTTTTTAAAATTAAATACATATATAAATAATACATATATAAATAAACATATATTACACCCAGACTCGGGGCAGGAATCGAACCCACAACCCTGTAGCAGAAAACAGGATCACTGTCAACTGCGCCAAGAGGCCAGTAAAAATGTATTATTAATTATAATACATAAAAATATCCATAAAAAAGAAATATTACATTTTCTAAAACATAAGTTTATATTCTTGTTTCTTTATAAACTTATTTTCTAACTTTTTAAATTAATTATGTCATTTTGAATTTTCAGGATTACAACATTCACGAAGACTTCAAAGATATGACATCAAATATTGATATAAAAGAAGAATCACAAACAGATTACGAAGTTGACCTTGGAATCAGGCAGCGAGGTCAACGAACTGATCGACCCCGAAAGAAATCTCAAATGATAACCCATAAGATAGACAGTTGCAAACATGTTTTAGATGACCTCGTTAAAGCTATGGCTCCTTTACTCGAACATACAACAGAGGGTAGTCGATACTGGTTCTTTGGGAAACACGTTACTGAACAACTTAGTGCAATGCGAGAGGTCGATGCAGATTGTGCTAGTCAGGAAATTATGAAACTTCTAGGAGGTTCAGAAGGATGAACTGCTGAAGTATCACTGAAATAATTGAAATTATACTCAAATTGGTCAAAAACTTCTAGATACTTAATCTAGGATATACATACATCAAAACTAGTGATGGAGGTCTGAGAATGTGGTTTTGCTAATAAAATTTTCTTAATATCGTTAATGAAATACATGTACCTACTCCGAAACAAAAATTTCATTTAAACTTACTGTAGCAGAGGACATAATATTAGTGTGTAGAAAACATTAAAAAACAATAGCCAAGAGGCTGAGAAGTAACTGAAAGAAATAAATTTAAATATAAGTCATGCTATTGAAGTATCAAACTTGAAAATTTTGTTTAAGTTGAACATATTTGATTAGGCAATTTCGAAAAGGGTACATGTCTGAATATTATATTATATTATTTGTATAATATTATATGTATATTTTTTTCTGCAAAAACGCAGGTTATTGCCATTGATAGTCTGAGATTCATTTCACGCATTGGCTGGTCATAACTATGTCTAGTTATTGACAGTATTTGTATACCGATTAGTGACTGAGGTTAAAAACTTCGGCATTATTTTTGATAAACATTTTTCTTGGGTACCTCAGGTTAATAAAATAAGAAGTTTTTGCCACAATGAGGTCGCTAAGAAGGTTATGTAACTTTCTGCCTATTCCTATTAAGGTTATGCTAGCACAGTCTCTCCTTTTCCAATTCAAATTCTTGACTATGCTGACACGTGGTATGTTAATTTAAAAGAGGAATAATTAAATTAACTTGAGCATGTATATTATCTCCTTTATTCCATCTCTTTCAATCCAACTGCTCCGGTATATCTCAAAAACCGATTCGTTTCTTTGTGATACTCATGAACGGCCTCTCCTCTCTCTCTCTGTATAATGTCTAAATCAGGACAACTTTGAAAAAAAACCGCTATGTCTGAGCGGCCGCCTAAAGCGGCCAGGGGGCAAGGGCAAATTGGCCAGCCCCAAAGATACTGCGTATAGTTGTTTTATTATTTTTATTTAACATTATAATAATATGGTAAATGGGTATAAAACAAAAATATTAATCAACCTCGATAATTCTATTGGGTCTATAAAAACCCGTAATCATTTAAAATTTGTTGACAATTATCACAGTAGTAAGCTCTGATTCCGGAGTATGTCTTACAGGCTTCATGAGCCTGTAACTGGCAATCATCACAACGAATCCAGTCCTCTAACGGGCAGGTCTTTGTACAGCTCCATGCAAATTAGTCAAATATAATTTTCGTTTGCGGCCTTATTACTGCCCTTTTGAGCATACTTACTTTCAGTCTCTTTGTCTTTTGTATTTGTACGACTTTTAGGTCTTTTTTGCATTCCAGATGACCCTGCCTTTTCAGAGAGTTTGCTTTTTAAGTTCTTAATTACTCTTTTCTCTTTGTCAGCATCCGCTTTTTGTTTCTTTGTGAACTTTTTCCTTTGTTCGTCCTTTATTGGGGTACTTGTTAAATTTTCAGCCCCCATTTTTATTCTTCTTCTGGATGTTATATTTGGTCTCATTTTTGGCACAGGTTTTAGTGCCATAGGGCTTATGTAGTACATATTTGAACCTGCGGCAGAATTGTTTGAAAAGGGTTTTGTAACTGGTGAAGTCCTTGTAATAGGAGGTGTAACTGGCCGTTATGTAGTTATAGTAGTATTACACAGGTTATCAGGAATTTTTGCTCTGACTGAATTCAGTTGTAAGTTCTCATTATTTATAAATTGGGGGCCGTTCATAAAATACGTTTGCATACAAGGGGAGGGGAGGGATCTGGCTGAGTGTGACAAGATGTGACAAGGGGGGACGGGGGGTATACGGCAACGTGACGTTCGCCGTTTATTATTTTTTGACATGAGCGCTAGCTCTGTGGCGTGACTCTAGCGGCGTTGCGATCCGACAACGGGTTTCTTTGTTTTTTTTATTATAATAACTAAATATTTTTAATTTTCAGAATTTGTGTACTATCATTTAGAATTTATCATACTCAGCAGGGAGGGGGGGGTCTTAGATTTTGTGACGAAATATTTCTAGGGGGGGTCACAAAGAGTGTGACACAGCGTGACAATGGGGGGGAGGGGGTAAAAAAGCTGATTTTAGTGTGACGTATTTTATGAACGGCCCCTTGGTCAATAACTGAATAAGCTAATATTTTGAAATAATTTTTATCTGCTATTATTTGGTCACTAATCGAACGAAATGGTGTTCTAGAGTGATCAACATCTACTAGCAATTTGTGTTGTTGCTGTTGATCACTAGATGGTTTGAGTCTTTTACACAAGGCAGATTCTCCATGGTTGTTGCGGCCAAAAATTCAGCATCATCAAAGATATATCTATTTGGGGGCCACAAGCCCGTTTTCTCGAAACCGCCGACAGCATTCTGGGTTGTTGCAGTTCGCAAATAGGCTGTACCAAACAAACTGGCGACATCTTTTTGATTTATTATACTACCCACATGTGTTTTCTTGAAAAGTATCCACACCACGCTCAAAATATGGCTTTAATGGCCCATAAACACATAGATCTAGTGGTTGCATTCTGTGTGTAGTGTGTGGTGCTAGTGATACAAATATGACATGACATTTGGAGACGAGTTCTAAAGCTGGTTTATGCGACGCATGATTATCCATGATAAGCAGTACTTTTTTTCTCTGCTTTCGGACGGACTGTGTCTATGAAGAAAAGAAGAACACAGTACCATTGGTCCACCCATTATCACTTACAGTTGCCTGTGTGCCAGGCGGCGCTCCATCTAGAAGATTCGGTGCCATTCTTTTTCGTGCAAAAATCATTAAAGGTGGTAGGAAGGATCACGCAGCATTACAGCAACAAATACCTGTGGTCGTTCTTCCTCGCTCAGTACTGGCAATGAAACCCACTTGCTTTTTACCCAGTCTTGTTAAAACTCTAGTTGGTTTGTTGGAAGACGTTTGAACACCCGTCTCGTCCATATTATACAAGGTGTCCCAAAATTCAACGATAAACGAGCACCAGAGGGTGGACCTGCTCATGAATACTCGAGAAAAAAAAAAGAAAAAAAAATCTAAATTGTTTTTGAAATTACAAGAAAAAACATGAAATTCTTCGAAAATCTACACCTTTATAGTATTTTTAACTACCATGACCACAATTTCCGCAGCCTGTGTGATTTTTTGGCGAAGCTCATCCAATGTTGCAATGGGTTTTGTGTAGAACCTGTCTTTGAGAAAACCCCAGTAGAAGAAGTCTAAGGGGTTTAGGTCGGGTGAACGGGGTGGCCATAAGATAGGACCAAGTCGCCCGATCCAACGTCCTGGATACTCTTGGTTTAAGTATTCTCGCACAAGACGGGCATAGTGAGCTGGGCTTCATTTTGAAACCACATGTTTTGTAAGTCACGCAAAGTCACATCTTCTAATAATTCTGGCAAGTCGTTTTGTAAAAAGTTCAAATAACTATTACCATCTAAATTTCCTTGTAACTCAAAGGGCCCAATTACTTTTCCATTTAATATGCCCGTCCATAAGTTAACCTTGAATTGGTATTGGGATTTGTCTTGTCTCATCAGGTGCGGATTTTCATTGCTCCAGCTAAGTAAGTTGTGAAGATTTAAATAGCCATCTTTCTTGCAGGTTGTTTCATCCGCCCATAGAACTTTATCTAAGAATTCTTCCCTCTGTTTTTGCAGCATCTCACGGCAAAATACGACCCGTAGTGGATAGTCCTGCGGTAATTACGTCTGCACACGCTTGTAGAGATATGGGTGAAGCCTGTAACGTTGTAGAATTCGATGTGCAGAACTTTTTGGGATTCCCGTAGCTAGTTGTATGGCACGTACCGAGGTAGTCGAATCGTTTTTTATTTCATTGAGAACTTCTTCATCGCGTCCAAATCTAGGTCTTCCAGCGTTTCTCCTGGCAGATGGTAAACGACCCTCCGTAAATGCTTGATTCACATTAATAAATACTCGATAACCCGGGTATCTTTGAGCATTTGGGTACCTTTCTCGATACAATCTGCTAGCAGCGTTTGCATTGCATCGGCATTCTCCATAAATGAGATACATATTAGCGTATTCCAACGGTGTGTACGGTAGCGGCATGATAAACGCTAAACAGACCAATACGCCAATAGTCCAATTCACAACACACAATCACAGTCCAAAATAATGCCAGGTCAGTTCAGTTTGCAGATCACCAGTCCAAAAAGCGAAGCCAAAAGTCGTTAGTACGAGAGCTACATCAATTGAATACGGAACGGTGCACAGTAAACAAAGGAGCATAGCGTACTGACTGACTCGTTGAGAACACTACAGCAACTTGTCTACCTGCCCTATTGTTATTAAACAACGAACATCATCTATTTCTCTCTAACGTATAATCTCACTCTATCTATCTCTCTCTAACTTCTAAATTTTACTGACAACGCACATCTCCAATTCAAATTCTAAGAACTTGCTAGAAAAACCTTTTTTTGGCACATAGTGAAAGTGACAAATAGCAACAAAAATTTATGTAAAAAATTTCGGTTCTTGTTTAGGTTTTTTTTTTTTGTGGCTAGTTTCCCAAGAGTATTATACCATTTTGGAATCTTGGTTGGTTGCGTCAATTTAAAAAAAAAACTTGCCATAGTCGTGTCAGTACTTTTTTTATACACCACGATGAGTGAAAGTGGACTGAAAGTAAAAATATTTCAAAATTTTAGGGTAAAAAGTAATTTTGATTGATTTTTGTGTTAAAACTACATGTATTCTGGTATTTATAAGGGTTGTGGTAGATAGCAGTGCTACTTAGGTTGCCGATACAAAAACAAAAACAGAAATATTAGAAACAGTGTGGTCATGGTAGTTAAAACTACCATGAAGGGTGTCGATTTTCGAAGAATTTCATGTTTTTTCTTGTAATTTATAAAACAATTTAGATTTTTTTCCTTTTTATTTTTTCTCGAGTAGTCCTGAGCAGGTCCATCCTCTGGTGCCCGTATATCGTTGAATTTTAGGACACCTTGTAGATGCGCATAGCGTCAATTTGGTGCTTCTCAATTTCAGTTTCAAGGAGGTCAAAAATCTATATACTTGAGATTTGTTAAATTCCCGGGCTCTCGCTATAGAAGTAGGTTCAGGTTGTCGTAAGTTCAAATCAGGATGACGCTTGATAAATCCCTTATAAAAGTCGTGGCCGGCAGTACCATTCTTAAAAAGATTAGGAATATTGTTTGCTTCAGCAAACTGGAAAACGAGATGCAAAAAGTCCCCCTTTGTTAATCCAAAGAAAAGATTATCCATATGAAATACATACCCTTTGAGTACTTGCAGGGTTTCGCTGTTATATATGGCTGCTTCGGCTTCCTCGAGTTTCGCCTCCAGTAACCTTTGGTGGTCGTACCGGTAGGTCTGCATGATCTTATTGCAGATGGCCAGGCTTACCTCGGGGTTTGCCTTTGTTATGGCCAGGAACTCGATTAGGGCGTTTTCCGCGTGTTGGAGCGGTGTGGACGCAGGTCGAAGTCTCGGTGGTGATACCTGTCCCATGTCGGCTCTAGTTCGAGAGGCCGGTGACGCATTCGGGTGCCTCGGACTATCGTCTTTGGTGAACCTGTTCAGCGCCTCCGCTTGCTGCTCTCCCTGTTCCGCCTTTTTGGGAGAGGGATAATGTGGGAGCATGCCTTGTTTGGGGGAGATGGTAGCATGGATAAATGTCGCTACTGACATCGAGCTTGGCCTAGATTCGGGTGCGGCCCTTTTATTGAGTTGATCTGCCTTCTGGACCTCGACCCTGAGCTTTAAGCGCTCCGAACCGCTAGGTGCGGGTTCATACACAGTCCGCGATGCAGGGGGTGAAGGTGTTATGGATTTCGGTCTTAAATAACCCAGATCCTCCCCCTGTCTTCGTTGACAATGACCTTACTGTTCTTGGGGGCCATTAGGCAACCGTACCTATCCGTCGTTGCCTCTGTCATAGCTGACTCTCATTGAATCCACACTGATTCTTCCAGGGATTCCCCTGGGGATCTCGCTCAACTGCTTCAGCCACACACGACTGCGCAAAGGCTGATATCTCTCCCCACTCGAACAGCACGATGAGTTTGCTTTTTAAACGTACTATACGGTAGGTCGAGTCGCCCTCCTGTTCTTGCGCTAGCGCTTCGATCTTTGTGTGCTTAATGCTGGTCTTTTGTGATCTACCCTTTATCAGTAAAGCGAGCCCCGGTGAAACGCCAGCCGATCGCGTGTTTCGGGGCGACAAAAGCAGATTCCTATCCTCTCCACCTCGCTGTCCATGAAAAGAGCCACGCATCTGGTCCTTATTCCCACTTCTCCGCTTCTGGTCCCTTCGCTGGGCGAGGATTGCGTGAACCTGCTGTGGATCAGTTGCGGAGGTGTGTTATTGTTGGCTCTTTTCCTGAGCAGCATTTACAGAGAGGAGAGGGCCTGAGTTATTCGATCCAGAAGGACACGGCCAGCAGACATTGGCGGAGCCGTTGGAGTGGTTTGCCGAGCGGTTCCTTGTGTATGGTGTGTCTGGGTCTGTGTCTGTGTTGCTTGAACGACGGTGTTGGCACTCTGTACAGGCGTCACAGGCGGTGGTAGAGCGGTCGTGTTGTTTCTTTTTGCGGCTACTGTGACGGCCTTTCTTGCGAATGTGAGGAAGTAAGTTCTGCTCATATCGCACTCCAAAATGGTATGGAGCGATGACTGGTCAAGTTTCATCTGGAGTTTGAGCTCCAGATCCAGCCTTTCCTTACCGAACCTCGGGCAGTTTAGTATAATGTGCAGAACTGTCTCCTCACAATTCGGGTCGCAGATACACGAAGAACTGTCAGTGAGGTGGAACCTGTGCAGATACGCCGCAAATCCTCCGTGACCGGTCAGTATTTGTGTGACGACAGGTGTTGGTGCCCACTTCCTTACAAGTCTGCAAGCGGTCTTTGCATCCGGCAGGAATATTTTTGTGACCGCACCAGTTACCGAAGAATTATATCTGTCCTGCCACATTATGACAGTCTCTTCCCGGATCTGCCTTCTGACATACGATATTGGTACTTTGTCGTAGTGAGGTAATTGTTTCGGGGCGGCCCTCGTCAATGCAGACCAGCGGGATGTTGTCGATCTTGGCGGTGAGGAGGGCCCTAGTCTCTGTAATTTGGTCCATCAGTTTTTCTAGGCCGCTAAAGAGCGAGCCTATTTTATTCCCCACCGCCTGTAGTGACTCTTGGACTTTGGTGTTTGTTGGTTCCAATGTGTCACTGCTGGTCCTGGCCGACGAAACCGGCCCCCGTAACTCACTCAGCTTCTCATCCAGCTTGACCTGTTTTTCTAGGATGTCTCGGATTCGTCGGAAAGGCTCCACCGTATCATAGTCCAGCCACGAGTGTACGGCCCGAGCCTCCCTTAGCGTCTCCGCGACATCGGTCTGGGTTTTTTTCATACTGGTTAGGAGCGATTTTTTTAGGTCTGTGAGCTCCTTTGCATGGACTCTTTCAACCCGCACTAGTTCTTGTGTGCCGGTTGCGCGAGTCCGAGAGCGACAGGACCGTTTCATATAGGCCCTGCAGGCTCTCATAGGCTGTGATCTTAGCCTCACGCTTCATGGTTCCGGCACTCTCAAGTGCCTCCTTGCCGCGTTGCAGCAGGTCGTTCGCCACACCCGTGACCATGTCTATTTGCACTCCCGTCCGTTTTGGAGTGGTGTACAGGAGGGAGGTTCTTCTGCTGGCCACCGATGAGGCCGAACACACCGACAACGACTCCATATCCTCCTGATCCGACATAGGAGGCTCCGAGTCTGTGATGATATGCGCTTCTGCAGTTTCCGCCACGTTTGTTAGTTCTTTCTGCGGTGGATTGTCAATCGGTGTCGACGGCAGCGGAGTGGCAGATGTGCTTGCGCTGGTGACATTAGTTATTTTTTTCAAAACTTTTTTACGCAACGAGGTTTTTGTTCTTGAGGTCGCCGATGATACATCGGTTACCTTCTTTGTTGCTTGGTTAGAGGACATGATTGTTCGTTTTATCTGTATAATTACTTAACTAATAACGTTATATATGTACACTTATACACTAGCTATATTATATTTACACCTATAGTCTACTTACAATATACACTTATGTACTATGTTAAGATTAGTCATACGTAATATTAGTTATAACTTATAAGTAATTTTTATGAATGTCGGTCGGTTGGACTCACGTGGCGGCCGGATATGATGTCGCCGATGTTGCAGCTACACGAGGATGCTGTTGTTGCTTCCTCGCGGAGTACCAAGTATGACTTATTTGTAATGCGCGTGGAACTCCCTTTTGGGATTTCGTGTGGTGTGTTAAGTGGTGATCGGTGTGAACGATGGTGATGTCCGCGAGCTGGTTCTCTTCAGAGCTATGTCGATGTTCGCTGGCAGGTCGATCGCCGTCGACGGAGCGCCGGTTACGTCAGCCGCGTTGGAATGCGGCGTACGTGATGTTTCCTTTTCATTTGGGTTATGCCACTTGTTGATGGGCCAGGAATATTTATATTAGATTCGTTCGAACTATTATTCATACTTTCATTCTTATCCTGATGAATTAGACTACGACGGGCAAACAAAACATGATCGCTTTCATCACTATTTGTTGAATATGATTGTTCTCTAAACTCGTTAGGATAAATATCAGACGATCCACTACTATATGGTTCAAAGTCACTCATTTTTGCACAATTTATCGTATTCAAGTAGAAAATAACTATTCTTATGGATCAAATGACGCAATAATTTCGTTTGGCACAATAAAGAGGCAAGTCCGTACCTGCCTCCGTTTTGTGCCAAACGAATCTGGGCTCAGATCCAAATATTGCTGTAGTGCGCTTGTTTTCCGTCGAATTTACTTCTTTTATCTATCAAACGATAGCTTTATTTTTTGTTCAAATTGTTGGTGAGAAATACATTAACGACAAAAATTTGGATCTGCCCCCCTTTTGCTGCAAGGTCTTCAATTATTATCCTTATTTAAACATAGCTCTACACATTTCTCACAGGATATGTATGTTTTTCCTTACATTGAGGATATTTGCAACGTTGTTTCTTCAGATTCCATATAGTTAAGTGATCAAATTCATTACGCCTGAGCCTTGGGGGCAAAATTACGATAATAGATTTTTCAATTTAAATGAAGTAAGTGTATTGTTTTGTTCACCAATTCTTCGACATAACATACCAGTAATTTATAACATAACGTCCAATAGATGATAAAATAGACGTAAATACAAAATTTTGGTCTACATTTTATATTTTTCACGAAATGAATCAAATCCGCTCTCCACGTGTGCCTATTATAAATTATTACTCTTTTGGGATAGTCAACCTCTAATATTTTTTTTTGCTTTTTGCAAATAGCATGTCACCTTTTCAGTCGGCTGTTTTTCTACAAAAGATGATGACAAGACAGCAGGTTTATTACCGTACCACATTACCGTACCAACTTCAGTCCCATCTACATCCCCAACCCATTCCTCGAAAATCCCCTTTCTATTTTATTATTTTTATTTCTTTCAAAGATGGGATTTTAAAATATTTGCCAAGGCGACCTTTATTTACTGTTCCCAATGGATTCCTTGTTTCGATAAGTGAGAATTTAATTCAGGGTAAGTGTAGTAGTTAACGAAGTATAATTTATATTGCTGATTTTTTGGAATAGAATTTTCTACATGATTTACTTATATAAAGGCGAAGGCGTTGCCATTATCAGGATCAGCCATGATAATTCACGTGGGCGTCTAGGCGAAGAACAAATTAAAAGTTCAAAATCGATCTTATAATCACTTCACAAAATAATGAAAGTCACAGTTTAATCCAAAAATCAGTTCACTATAATTAAAACAATCACTTTTACTATTAAGGATCAATCACAATTAGCGAAAATTATCGTATTACGCGGAACAAACACGATTCGTCGAATACGTGGTGCGCTCACGATGGCGGTTACGAGAACAATGATGCCAACATGGCCGCGCTAGCCAACGTCACGACGCTCCGCTAGATGACGGTAGTTGTCAAATCTAGTTCCGACGTAATTTGACAGGTAGCGTTTCGAATGCGCCGTCGTATATTTCCGCTCGCCTAATTCAGATTCATCAGGATACCTCCGCTCAGGATTATTCTCCATTCCGGAGAATTTTCGGCAACGCCATATTTTTTTGACAGTCGAACGGAAAAGTTTTGACTGCGGGATAAATGTACAATGATAACTTTTCTGGCGCATTCAAAAATCACCATATTTACATTATTTATAAGTAATTATTTACACCCGACTCCCGGGGCGTAATATTTTTTTACAGTTTCTTAAAATATCTATTAAAATTTTAAAATCTTGTAGCTTTTTTTTTTACTTTTTTCTTATTGTATTTCTTTCTTTTAGTTATCAAAACGATTTTTGTCCAGGTTTTCATTTAATATCTACATTCAGTCCCAAAACTACCAACTAGGAGTCTAAGACTCCTGCATTTTGAAACCCTACAAAAAAAAACTGACTCGAGGTCAGACATTAAAATCGAAAACGTTATTATTTTTATAAAACAAAGTACAAATATGTAATATGTATAATGTATATGAAATTATATATTATGAAATTTAATTAACAAGTATATACCTACGTTTTTTAGAGAATAAAAATATCTCAACTTGTAGAATACGCAATTCTGCTTGATTCAGTCTTTCTGTTTGAATTTGTTTCAATTCATTATGAGCAATTAGTGAGTGGTGGAAGTGAGTCGCAATTTTTTTGCACTTAATAATCACTGCCGAGAGAAATTCTTCGTTTTCCAATACAGACCGAACACAAAATTGCAGTTGATGAATAGTACAGTTTGCATCAGTGAAATTGGCCGTATTCTTAGCTTTTATTGTATTAGATCCTTTGTCGCGTAAAATACAATGAACTGATTCAGTGCTTAAGCCCCAATCTTGCAAAATTTTGTTTGTGTCGAAAAGTTTGTGCCGACCCTCTAATTGTTTACACTTCAGTATTATACAAACTCTTTCATAATTTTTTGTGATGCCATGAGCATTAAGACTAAGTAACGAGACATTTGCGCTTGGCTCGGACCACACATCTGTAGTAAATTATAACTTTTCAAATTGCTTCAATAATTCTAGAATCTTTAACTTCATTTTATTGTACATATCATTACACAGTAAATTAGTAAAGTACTGCCGACCTCTAAGATTATAACGTGGTAAGGCTGCCTGCACTTATCTTTGAAATCCCACACCTTCTACAAAATAAAATGGCAAGTTTTGCAACGCAATCATTTCAGCCACTAATTTATCAATTTCTTTTTGTTTGGTATCACTGTCATCCCAGACACGTTTATTTTTTAAAGAATCTATTAGTGTCAACTGCTTTTTACACTCTTGTAAAGGTGTCAGCTGTTTGGGTATTTGTGTTTTTTTGTTGGTTACCCTTTTCCAGTAACAAAAGTTCGTCGTACTTATCACTGTGTTGTGATTTAAGATGAAGTTTTAGCGATGTAGTGCCACCTCCTTTCCGTGAAAAGCTTTTACTATATTGTTTACATTTTGCGGAATCAACAGTCACTTCATCAAAAAATGTCCAAATTACACTCGACTTAGGACGCATTTTGGGACAATTCAATCTATTCCGTATCACAACACTTTTGTTTCACTTATTTGTTGAATTATTCGTGAATGTTTAATTGCTTACAACTCAAATTAGTTACGTTACGAGTATGATAAGACAACAACAGAAGAAAACTAATACGCGCGTGTGTCGGCCGCTACCCGGCCGATCAACAAAACAACCTGTCAAAACGTGTCACAATTAGGCTCCGCTCCTATCCGAAACTTTTATTTCGGATTCAGTTACGGTTATGGATATTATTTTATATCGCATATCCTATAGTTTCGGTTATGGTTAGGGAGCTCCCTAATATCCCTAGCATATACATTTTGAAACGACACCTGCCACGATATGCTACCAGCATTTCATCAACACACAAGTAGCTTCCTATTGCATACACTTCTTGGTATTGCTTGATAAAAGAATTGAACAACTGAGATATTGGGGCCAATAGATCAGTTTCGTCGAGTTTCTCGTGTCAGTGAGTCGTCAAATCGAATAACATTCAATAAAACTTCGAACCGGTTCTTACTCATTATGCAGCGATATATTTCTCTCCCTTTACCATCCGTACTATAACATGACTGATAACATTGACAGTTTTCTTCGAACACAGCTGTGTAAAATATAATACCTATAAATGCTTTTAGTTCTACGAGATCTATATCTTGGACACATACTTGTTTCTTGGACTTCGGTCTAATATATCGATAGTATTTTGAAGTAGAAGGAAGTATAGAATAGTATTGAAAAATAAAGTAGTATTGTAAAAGTTAAGTAGTAAAGTAGTATTGGAAAGAAAGGATCCTCCGACCAGACGGGAGTTGCGTCTGGTGGGCTACTGCGCCACTTAACGTTTGTTGTCGGGTTCTTGTATATATATTCAATCGCTCGGATAACTTCGATAGCGCGATGTAGGATGCGTTAGTTCATAATTATATGACTGCTGTTTTACCGCCGGCATTAGCCGGCATTAGTTGTTGGCGCGGAGAAAAGTTCACGTGCGAACTGCAGTATGAGGACGAGCATTATCCTGCATCGAAATGAACCTTCTTGCTCCCATGCGTATGCGCATAGGCAGGACGTGTGGTGACGAGTACAGAGGTCCTTCAACAGCTGCAGACAGACAAAGAGACAGACAGACAAACACACATAAGTGTAAATCCGACCGAGCAACCTCCACGTGGTATGCTTTGGGTAACGCTAATGCCGGCGGTAAAACAGCAGTCGAAAAAATCGAGAATTTTTTTTTGCTTTTGAACGAAACAATCAAAAAAAATTTTTTGAAGCCCGTGGACCTTTTTTTAAACGAGGAAAAATTTGGAAAAAAATATCGGTAGTTTTCTTAGGATTTCTCCAGACCTGGACATGACAAAAATTTTTCATGATCATATCTAAAAACTAGACACTTGGAGCTACAATTTGCTTTTTTTTTCTGTACGATCATTTTCCTCGGAGTTACAGCTCGTTAAAAATCACCCAAAATTTTTGATTTTTTTATATCCCTTAATTTTTGTGACTAGTGTATAAAAAAAAATACTAACGGTCTTACTAATAAAGATTTATACACATCGTATAATCGTGTTATAAGAAAATTGTTACTAATAATTCCTGAATAGGCAAGTCTGATGTATACGACTGTTATAACAAGCGTTATGTTTGTAGGAAGACTTGTACAATGCTTACACAACCCTGAGGCCTAGTTTGACGGGTGTATAAGACAAAAATGGCGTCATTTGATGTTATGATTTCGCGTTTGACAGCTGTTCAATTCAAGGAAAGATTTTATTTGTTTGCTGAAAATGGATTTTCTAGATCAAATTGACTATTTAGACAATATAGATGCGATTGAAGATTTGCCGCCTCCAAGGAAAGTAAAAAATTACAAAAATCGGTGCAACCAGTTATTACTCTCGGATGACGATTTTAAAACCAAATACCGCTTTTCAAAGGAGTATGTTATGAAGATAGGTGATATTGTGCGAGATGATGTTGAAAAGAGTAATAGAGGAGGAGGGTTTCCAACCGAGTTGCAGGTGCTCATCGCTCTAAGGACTTGGGGTCGACAAGAGGTAATATTATAACCTAAAACATTTTTATGTACTGTTCTTTAGCATGGTGCCATATTATGTTAATTAGAATATGATTTTATTTTAAACTTGTTAAAGGTTCAAGACGATGCTGCTGACTTACACGGGGTTAGTCAGCAGTCTATCACAAATACATGCCGAAGAGTAGCAGAAGCCCTTGCTAGAAGAAGCCATCGATTTATAAAAATGCCTGCAACAATTGGCGAACAGGAAGAAGTGTCTGCAGGGTTCAGATCCATAAGTGGTTTTAGAGGCGTGATAGGGGCTATCGACTGCACACATGTGAGAATAAAAAAAATTGGTGGTGAAAGTGGCCAATTCTATATAAATAAGAAAGGATTTGTATCCCTATAAATTTTAACCAAATAAATATTAACCAACAATCACACCACGTTAACCTAGCCCCGTGATAAGTTCATAAGAACTTGTGTTACAGGTACTAGGAACGGAAATAAATTGAAGAAATTTGTATAAATACATATATACATAAATACACATCCATGACCCGGTGCAGACATCTATATTCGTCATACAAATTATCTGCACCTGGCGGGATTCGAACCCGCGACCGCTGCGTAAAGTGTCCAGTTGCCTGACCACTCGACCAGTCGGCCGTCAAAATCCCTAAATGTACAGTGTGTGTGTGATGCAACACTGCGTATTCTGGATGTTGTGGCACGGTGGAGAGGCAGTACTAACGACAGCCGTATCTTTAGAGAAAGTCAGCTCAAACAAAGAATGGAGAGTGGGGAGTTCCAAAGACGGCTTCTTGGCGATTCAGGATATGCATTGACTCCATATTTGTTCACACCAATTTTAAATCCTACTTCACCACAAGAGGAGGCATACAATCATTCCCATATAAGAACAATAAATACAATAAAACGGTGTTTTGGTGTTTGGAAGCAACGATTTAGGTGTCTTCTGCATGGCTTCTCAGTGTCATTAGAAAATGTCAAATTATATATAGTAGCACTAGCAATCCTCCACAATATTGCTATTGATATGAAAGAAGACCTGGATATAACATATGATGACACTGAGAATGCTCCAGAAGAACCAAGACCACCCCAGATGCCCACAGGTAATCAGCCTGGAAGAGCCGCTAGAGCTGCTTTTATTGAAGCATATTTTTAAGGATGTTTTATATGTTGTTTTGGATGTTTGTATAAATAAATAAAGTGTGTTAAATAAATAAAGATTTATACTAATTAATTTGAAAGAGGATTTCATTATTTTTTAAATATTTTACTGTCATTTTAATTCAAAATATTGTGCCAGATACAAAGATACTATGAAAATTAAAAAAATAAGTTCTTAAAATCTGCAGTATTAAAGTTTTATTAATTGAATTGGCATAATTTTTTTTCTATAAGAATATTTTTTGATATCAAATTTTTCATTTTCTGCTCGTGTTCTTTTTGTGCCCATGAATTAGTCTTAGCCATATGCTTCATTTTTAGGTCATGTTCCTCTTTAAAAAATGAAATAATGACAGCATCTCTATTCTTCTTACTCTCCGATAATGGCATATCCTGAAACATTCAATTTACACCTTAATATACAGAATTAGAAATGTCAAGGCTACATCATGTCTAACATTTTGTGGTAATCTTCATGTATTTGTAATTGAATATAATATGTATGAAAGCTTACTTCATTTCTGTTCCGATTTCTTTTTCTAGATTTATTTATAGTAAAAGTTTCAATTATTTTCCGTTTACAGTAAATAATTTCCTTATTTATAGGTGTTTGACATTCCTGGATAAAATACAAGGTAGAGAATTATATTAATATATAGGTATCTAAACGGTTATTATAAGTCATATAATGTTGATCTCACCTGACTTACAATATAATCTTCGATTATGCTATTTTTAATATCCCCAACACTTCATTTTGGTTATCCTGTAAAGAGGAAGTAATATTGAATATTATATTTTACATGTAACCAAAAGGATATAATATTATAATAATATGCATGTATAAAGGCTCATGATAAATAAAGAATGAACGATACCCTTTCTGTGTAATCACTGTCAAATTTATTGACATCTTCTTCAATTTCTTAAGGCAACATTTCAATAATTTCCTGGGTGTTTGTATCAGGACTGGGTGGTTTTCCACCTCCACCTGTTGCCTTAAGTGCTCTTTTGAAAGTGGAGTTACACATTTTGGCGTCTAACTTCATAATTCGCCATTGCTGCTTAATTTCGATCAAAGTCCTAGCTTTACTATTTAATTCATTGAAGCTGAAACATAAAAAGAAATAAATTAGACTCAATATTCGTTTATAGCCAGTACCTACTATGTTCAAGAAATACTTAATAGCCTTACCATTGCGACACATTTTGTCAAGCTTTTTGTTTGATTTTATTGGTGTTTGTGTCAGTGCACTTATTTTCTATAATACCTAAATTATCCTTTAGGCACTCTCTTAACAAACGCTGAAAATAAAAACCAAATATTTTTCATCAATATCAAAATGCATATAAAATATACAGAAACTAGACACAAATACATACCTTTTCCACATCTTCCCAATTAGGATTTCGCTTTCTCTTCATAATTTGAACCACTTCTGCCATGATTAAATTTAATTTTAAAAAGTACACCCGGTAAAAACACACTTTCAGGATATGTTTGTAAGCAAGGTTCCGTTTTGGCAGCAGCTAGTTACACAGACTATAATACACTTTAATCCAAAACCAAATATAAAAATAGAAAAAAAAAGTCAAATTTAATATCAAAAGTACATAAAAATATTATTATTAAACTAAAAATAAATAAAAAATGCGTAATATTTAAGTGTTAACTGTTACTTTTTTACTGATTCTCAACGCCTCTTACTAAATGTTGCCATGAAGATGTGAATAACCAATGAATAAATAACCATCGCTTATGCAACGTTTATTAGTCAGACAATGATATAAAAGATGTTTAACGCTATTCAACCCTTACTCAGTGAATAAGTATACAGCAGTTAAACAGTTGTATAAGGGAACTTTATTAGTAAGGCAGTAAATATAGAACTCATTGATATACTCGTATATACATTTTCGCGTTGGATTCATTTAAATATCTGTCATAGTTTCTGAGGAAAAAAAAAGGGTATACTTCCGAAAAGCAGATACCGAATTTTCTCATGAAATTTGGCACGGACATTCCATTTGACTATCTAAGCATCCCCTTAAAAGGATTTTTGGCGGATCGCAATATTTTTCGAAATATTGAATTTTTTGAGTACGCTGCTTAGTACGCTCTATATAAGAAAGCGAAAAGTAGATACCGAATTTTCTCCTAAAACTTGGCACAGACATTACATTTGACTATCTAAGAGTCCCCTTAAAAGGGTTTTTGGCGACTCGCAATATTTTTCGAAATATTGAATTTTTTGAGTATGCTGCTTAGCACGCTTATAATATATCTATATATTTATCGCCACGTTACACACACACACTACAGGCGTTATTTATACACATATATATATAATCAATCCACTTTTTTATTTTCCCGGATACACACTTTATATTTTGTAATAATTCATTGAACGAATTTTTGTTCAATTTTTTAACGCGACGACGCCATAAAAACTCGCATAGATGATCGGCCATTGTTTCACTACGTATTCCGCCACTTTTTTTTTTTTTTTTTGAAGGCTGAGAAATTCATTCCGAAGTTAGGGTTTTTTTAAGGTTAGGTTAGATTAAGATTTTTTTTAAATCGTTAGGTTAGGTTAGGTTGTTAGGTATTTTTTTTTTAATAGTTAGGGTTTTTTTTAAAGGTTAAGTTAGGTTAAGATTTTTTTTAAATCGTCAGGTTAGGTTAGGTTGTTAGGTCTTTTTTTTTTTGAAGGCTGAGAAATTTATTACGCAGTTAGGTTTTTTTTAAAGGTTAGGTTAGATTAAGATTTTTTTTAAATCGTTAGGTAAGGTTAGGTTGTTAGGTCTTTTTTTTTTTTTTTAATCGCTGTGAAATGCATTTACGCATTCTAAGATAGGTTAGGTAATTTTTTTTCCCTTCCTCTTTTGATCGATTCGTTTTCTTATATAGAGTGTGCTAAGCAGCGTACTTAAAAAATTCAATATTTCGAAAAATATTGCGTGCCGCCAAAAATCCTTTTAAGGGGACTCATAAGTAGTCAAATGGAATGTCCATGCCAAATTTTATGACGAAATTCGGTATCCGCTTTTCGGAAGTTTATCCAAAAAAAATACATATCTCCCTTATGAGTGGAAGCAGAGATCTAAAACCACGATTACAAGTACTTTGGGTGAAGAAGTAATATTTAAAAGGTTAAACTGTCTAAAGACGCCGCATGAGTTACAAGGTTTCAATTGGAGACGGTCCAATTGGCAGTTGTTGTCCTAAATTGTAAACTGTTTTCTAACTGCTGGTTTTGATAGCTAGTAGCTATCTATTAGTAAGTTGCTGTTCCAAATTTTATTGACTGTGTTTTTTGGTTAGTGAGCTGAATTAAATATTATATCCGAGTTTGTATTAGTATCGACATATGGGAGTTATTAATTTAAAGTTGTTAATATATTAATAAATAAATAAATAAATAAACGTCTCACACTTAAAACGAAATTTTGTATCTATGTCAATAGTTGGCGTTGTGCGGCATTTGCAGTGATTCTATTTTTAGGTTGAGAACTCTAATAAATTTTTTGAATTTTTTAAAAATTTTTAAAAATAAGTTTTTTTTGGACGTGTAGTCCAAAAAAAAATTCTAATGGGTCTTGATTAACATTGCGAGGATAATAATATTTTACGGCATATTTTTCGAATAATGTTTTAGTTATCCTAATAAAACTCTCCAATGTTGTAATCCAACCATCTACTGATGGTATCCGCACATGTCGATGTATTCCTGATTGTAGGGCAAGTTTACTTTCCATATCCTCATATTTCAATTGTTTTAATTTTTTAATGGCTTCTGTCCAAACTGCACATGTGGGGAGTTCATTTTTACTGCTTCTCTTAATTTCCCTTTAGTTGTACCGCCAGGATAGCAATTGACACTATCAAAGAGTTCGTCGAAGAATTCGACTACTTCTGCTGTAGTTTCCATGCTGCTGCTGCTGCTGCCTGCTGCTGCTGCCTGCTGCCTGCCTGTGTAAAGGTGATGTAAAAATTAAATATAAAAAATTTAAAACTTAAAAATATATAGTTAATCTGAAATCTAAGTAGGGTATATCATTTAGACATGTGATTGTGTGATAACTTAAATGGCCGAGCCCATTTGTAATGCTATTAATAATGACCATCTTTGGCTTTATGTGGAAAACTTTGGGCACCAAATACCAAAGTTTTTCATTTAAAGTATTTAAACAACCTTTAAAAATCTGAATCTCCGGTCTTATTATTATAAGACCCGCATCAAAATCTGACGAATGATTAAAGTGAAGTTAGCACAAAGGCAGCGGCCATAAGCGACTTCATTTTTATGGTAGGTGTTGTTTGTACAAGTGTAGTGCGTTATTTTTTTATTATAATATTTAGTTGAAGCTATCCATCCCTCATGTTGGAAAATTCGTTCTATTTAGAAAATGATCTTAACATAATAATTATTATGTTCTATATTGTTAACTTACTGAGTGTATTTGTATATTTTAGCATGGCGCCAGTCCTAGCACTTAGCGCTTGAGCAGCTACACTGACTTTCATTTTCTTCATTTTTTCTGGGTCAATGTGATGTGCCGTTAATTTAGGTAATGCCCTGGTGTGTCCCAATTTGCTATCCAAATCATATATAAATTGAATATCTTTCCATGTTGCTGTTTTACCCTTACAGATTATATTTTTATTCAAAAAACTATTTCTCAACCCTTTTAAAGAAGAGTTGGGTTAAAAAAAAAAAACACTCGAAATGTATCCAGCAATGATTATTGTGCCATTTGAAAGGAAAACATAATGGTTTAAAAGTGGAAGTATGCAGAAAAAAGGGCAAAATAATAAACCTTTATATGGCAGAAAAAAGAACAGTCGTCAACTATTCTAAGATAGATTGCATTTCATTAGATATACATATGTATACTTAGTATTAAATGAAACACTCACCATCTTTTTCATTTTGATGACTACATTTTTGGATGGTCATCTCTCTTAGACTTTTTATGGCAGATCAAAACGTTGAACGCGCCTAACTCGCCTAGACACAGCCATTGTAGAATTGTCTACAGAATATTGCACTGCAGGTTGAACTCCCATATAAACCTCGAAATTCAGGGTATAAAATAAACGAGCATCCACTAACGCCTGTATTTTCAAGCCGTACTTTGCGGGTTTTTCAGGCATGTATTGCCTAAAATTAAACTTCCCCTAAATGATTCTAGCATTTCGTCCAGTGTTACATACTCACAAACAGTATAATACCGCTTACAAGCCTGTACAAACCCTTCAAGCAATTCTCTTATCGGTGCTAATTTATCTTCGGCTTTTCGCTCGTCACGGGTATTCATGTCATCGAATCTGTGATTTTGCAAGAAAAACTTGAACCTTTCTACCGACATTACAGCTCTACTAATATCCAATGCAGTGCCATCAGGGTTGAAAACGTCTGATATACGTACGTGTGATGATTTATACAAACCAATGAGGTACAGTAAACCTATCGAGGCTTGTATTTCAATCAGGTTTGTTTCAGCTGGAAATCTATCTCACTGATAATTTAATTCCTGTGATCGTATTATCTGATTCGTGCAAAGGACAACTTTATTTACCCATTCATTAGAAAATAGCAATTTCCAAGCCTTTTCAGCAGTATCTGCTCCTCTACATATGACTTTAGGTTCTGGCAAATGGGTCACTTTTTCTGACTGTGAGTACGACATGTTGGTGACGGCGGTTGATTCTTCCAGCGGTAAATTACTTCTGTCCTACCATTGCTGAGTTTTCTGTGCGCCACGTAACACTCTGAAGTTTCCTAATGAGACAAGGGAACATCTTCATTGCTACTTGAAGCAATGTTCCAGTTTTCCATGGCAGCTTCTAGTTCTGAATCGTATTCTTCTTCTGAATCAGTTTCATGCTCACTTATTTGAGGGTCGATTTCGTCACCACCTTCATGATCTTCCCCACCAAATACATATTCATCTGACTCTTCTTCCAACCATCGTCTAAAACGTTCTTCTTGTGTCAAACTCATTTTCAACTTCTAATAATAATTACACTTTTATAACAGAAAGAAAAAAGAAACTTTTATAATAGAAAAATACGTCCGTAGTATTCAAACGGAGAAGTCACGCATGCTGTTGTGTATTTAGTCGTTCTAAGAAGGTAGCTAGAGTTTGAATGCGATGAAAATATTAGTACTGAAAATATAACGAAAATCAACTTTTAACGGGCTTTTACAAACCCCACGCGACCAAAGACGGAATAATTAAAAGTTAATAGAGAAACTTTTATTAACCATCTTGTCGTTACAATTTTTTTATTAGAAGTGTTGCTATATTTTAAAATTACAGAAAACCGTGTATCGTAAAATGCTGCAACTTCGCCTGGCTTTTGACGTTTTTTGTTCGTATATCTGAACCTATTTATTATTATGGCTTTTAATGAGTTTAAGGTGGAAGGCAGACCTTATATCTTCTTAGGTAGGATGCAAATTTGCTTAAATCATGCTGTTGCTGCATCATCTGAATTACAAGCACTCAAAATCGTAGGCAAAGTTGTAGGTAAAAGACGCAACTTTGCCTAGTGAACGATATCTTAATAAATAAAATGTTGGGTTTTTCTGTATTTTTTTTCCGTGTGCATAAGACACCGTGCTAGTCCCGGTAGTTAAATTATTGCCATAAGAGTAATATTTTATTTTTTCACAGCTAATAGGTAAAGTTGTATCAGGTACTTTGCGTAGAAAAATATCATCAACTTCAGGGTTGTCCCAAAACAAAAACGTTATTTTTTAATACTTTTATTTACTTTTTGAAAATAAATTGCTATTTACAAGTATAAATCACAAATACAATATTTTTTTGACAATAATGTCTTATTACGACAAATAACAAACAATCAATTTTTATAAAATGGCTTTACCAGAAGATATTATTATGCTCGATTATATTTTTCACTTAGGTCTATTAAAACAAAATACTTAGGTGTTTTTAAATAAAATTTTAAAAATACAAATATCGTAAATTATGTGTGTAACAATATAAGTTTTTAAGTCTTCCTGTCTCTAAAAGCTAAAACTATCAATGTAATTCAGGAACACAACGTAGGAATAAAATTCAAAGCTTTGGTATTAAACAAAGATCTATAGAAAAATATATAACAAAGCTAATAACAGCTATCCGTTTATCCAAAATCGTTTCTCCATACTTCTAGAAACACCTTATATAAAATAAAAACACCACGCTCTTCAAAAATCTGATTCAGGAAGTATTTTTAGTTATGTAAGAAAATCATTTTAATCAAACTATTTATTAGTAAGAACACATTGCGAACTATAAGTACGTAATTATAAAAACAAATATTTTGGAGCATACGTAAAACATAAAAAAATCTGTATAAAATATTCTCAAACGAAAATACATAATTATTGAAGATATTTAAAATGCGATAGCGAAAAAGTTTCAAGGAATTAATTAGATTGGCCACTGTTATGAAACATTGAAAATTGATGAAAATGTTTGTCTGATTGTTAGAAAATCTGGTAGATAATAACATTTTTACTTATTGTATATTATACTTATCAAAATCTAAATTAAATATGAAATGTCCTCGTCGGGAAATTTGGGGATCGGATAATACAACATCGTTTAAATCATGTCCAAGCACATATGTCTTCAATGTTAGGGTAGGTGAAGACTGTTCCCTTATCACTTTTAGAATTTTTGACTCTGTGCAAATTTCACTGTGAGAGTTTGGTCATTTATTGATAAAACCTTCCCTATAAGATGTTTAACACTTTTTTTTCAAGTTGTGGCGACAACTATCTCGCCACATACGAACTGACTGTATATATACTGATTGAGTATATATACAAGAACTCGACAACAAACGTTAAGTGGCCGGGTACAAAGCCTTTTTCATTTCCCGCATGAACTAATATCAAACGTTGACCTTTTGAAATTAGCTTCTTTACTCCTTTTTTCCTATCATCACTCCAAGATTTCCTTTTAGTGTGGGATGTATGTATGTAGGACTCATCCATGTAGACGATATTTTTTCCTGATTCACGATATTCGCGTATTTTATCAAGGTATTCCATTCGTTTAAGACTTACATTGTGCTTTTCCATTAGAACTTTTCGATTATCTTCCATTTTAGTGAACCGAAATCCCATCTCATGAAGTATTTTTCTCAACGTCTTTTCAAACCCATTGTAATTAATAGCTTCAGATAATTTAGCTTTTAATGATTTTATTGTTGGCAGTTCATTAAATCGTAAGTGAAAATCATACACCATTCTTCGAACAACATCATAATCAAAATCGTCCATATCCAAACGAAATTGCTTTTTTGGTCTCCCTTTTTTTGGAGTGCTGAAATTATTTTCAGCAGAATGTGTTTCAGTACTAACTTCATTTAATATATTGTTCAAAGTTCTTCTTGAAATTCCAGTGGCAATTGCAACTCGCTCTTGAATCTTCTTAAAATAACAACTTACATTTTTATCTTCATTTTTTTAAAATCTGTCAGCTTCGGTTACAAAATATTTATAAACATTGTAGATAATTTCGCGTGACTGACCTCGTAAAGGTTTCCCTCTTTTTCCTAAAGATGCCATAGTACAACTTTAAATTATTTAAATTTGGGGGTGTTAACAACTAACTATATATATTATGAATTGGACGCGACCGCACTCTATCGCACTTGAACAACGACTGACAGTGAAGTTTTGTCAGTCACATAGTTAGTGTGCGACAGAGATAACACTCTACGAAGCCGAAATTAACCAATTGTCTCATTCCAAAGGTCGATGTGCAATATTTATTGCCGGGTATTGTATCTATGTACACGATGGTATTAATGTCAGAAACGCAGTAAAACTGCTCTTTAACTCCCAAATCGGTCAAGTATCCTGGCAAAATAACTATTGTTAAAAAACATAGTAAAACTGATTAATGAAAGCATTTACCTCTTTTATTTAATTGTACCCTAATTTCGGGAATAATATATGCTTTAATCTGGAATTTTGGGGAGAGGCATGTTTTTCTGACAGTCATAAGACATAATTGAAACATTTGGTGATTGATGTTTCAAGTAGTCATAAAAGCTTTATGAATTGTTTTTTGAATCATAAAGTCCGATTAAATTTTGTATTAAATAAATTTCTAAAATAGCTTTTCTTAACCTTAACGAAAGTTTCTGCTTGTCCATTATATATTTTCCATAACTTATTTATACTTAATTCGGCGGGTAGATATCATCGTTCGCTACTGCCCCGACAGTAATGTGGCTCAGAACAATTTAATCTTTTAATAAATTGTATTACTGATATTTGTTACTGATATGTGTTTGTACGCGTAATCTGTACATGTCTATGGTAACTAATAACGACCTGGTCTTTTTTGATAAACAAAGTCTTAGTTTACAAACGATAGCACGTGGAGCCGGCAGCCGTCAAGTGCTATCATGACACACAACTCTTCGAGAGCTTGTTGTGCACCTCAGACCAGCTCATTCTTGGTCAACATCATTACCAGATCTGTTCATGGACTCGGGATACGAAAATAAATAAACACTTTAATTGTACATGAAAAATTATTACAAAATACAAAAAGTTCTACACTTCTATATACTTCTATGCTCAGACCTATGCCGGTGAGCTTCGGGCATGCCAGCTCATCATTCACATCATTAGACTGGACCGTTCCTGGACCTCGACATCAATCCTGAAAACGGTATATTTCACAATCCGTAGAGACGCGATATAATTCACTTTCCAGCAGGTATTCTGGAGTAGCGCTGGTACCAGTTTGAAAATAAAGACGGTTACTGGGAGCTGTATACTGCTCGGCGATCTCCGCGTCGAAAAGTTCTTTGCATTCTACTAATAAAATGAATGATACATTATCTATTATTAGGTCATTACCTAACGATCCAATGATGTGTTTCCCAGAGAAGTGGTGAAAGTGGCAAGCCACTTCAAGTGAGAGCAAAGTGCGAAGTGAGCAAAGTGTATAGCTATAAGTGTAGGCTCCTTAAATCGTATAGGCGACACATGGTAGTCCGAGCACCATACGCAGAGATTGTCTACATAATAGTAGTCTGAACAAGTGTCAAAATTAACATAGACATGTTATGTCATTCAAAGACAATGTCTTTGATAAACTGGACTTGCAGACGTACTCGTCCATCCCCGGTGCCAAGAATCCGCCTAAAATTGGTAGCAAGCAGTCAAATCTGATGAGGACACGTTCTCGTCCTGTCTTCGTGATATCGAAATTATATTCTATCTCCAGATTTTTTTATTGAAAAATGTAGCTGTCAACTTGTTGCATGACATTTTCCGAAGTTTCTTCTGGATGAGTTCGTCCGGATCTCCATCTGGCCAGAATGCTCGTATTTGGTTCAAGTAGTCTATGGGAGGTGAGAAACGCGCTCATGTAGAGAAAGGTATCCACCGGTACGACAATATCTCCCGGCATCGGTATTATTCCGGGCGTAGGACACACTAGCCATTTTTATGCACTTGTGAATTCATCGTTTATCGCATGAAAATTTGCACACTAGTCCACTCAACAAAGCAGGTGTAGAGTGCCTGAGCTGGCACCTAAGCAATTTCTTCAGAAATTTGTTTAAGATGCTTAGAAAGTAAACATACTAAAAATCCCCATCTCTAGGAGGGGCGCCGGAATGGGGAGGAGGGGGGTAAAAGTTCCCACTTTTGAGTTTTTCTGCTATATATTCCGATGTGTTTCTTTGGTCGAGTTGATAAACTCCTAGTGTCACTGACTGGAACTCTGTGCCTAGACCAAAATGAGCTTTGATACCCAAAAAGCTGCGCATCTGCATGTCTGACCAAATATCACTGGTTAAAGTCAGGTATTTAACACTGGAAAGTTTAAGACTTCAATAAAGTTGACAAGACATCATATATTTTGTCATCAAGCCACCGAGTCACAGTACTTCTACTAGGTATTTTGTAGTGATAAGCTGTCACTTTAAGCAGATTTTGAAAGCCTTCATTCTCTTCTACGGAAAAAGGTTGATTGTCTCTGCAGATCATGAATAAAATAGCATTGTTAATTTTTCTCGCTTTGTCACCAGTGGTAGAACTATACGAAAGTATCTCTTCAAAATTATTTTTTATTGACTTTTGAATCTTCGAGCGCTTTGGAGATGCTTCAGACGCTGCATCGTAATCAATGTCGATATTCTGATCAGCTCTGATCAGCGCTGGTGTAGCATAAGTAGCATTAGATGTAGATGGCTTTGGATCTAGGATGTTCGATTTGGAACTTCTGGCACCTTTAATAACATCCTCCTTTTCTTTTGATGGTGCTATTTCGCTTAATAAACCTGGCCGGGCCACCGTGCCAAGCGTCGGGGCGTCACGGTTGTATGCGCGAGCGATCGCGTGGCGCCCCACTACGGCGCAAACGGTCGATGGGTTTTGGTGGGTATTCTGGCTTCACAGCCAGCGAGTCCCACATACCCGTTGCCTGCGGGCGGCGGGATGCGTAAATGCATTTCCCATCCTCCATCCCCGATACCAAGAGTCCGCCTAAGATTGGTAGCAAGCAGTCCAATTTGATGAGGACACGTTCTCGTCCTGTCTTCGTGATATCGAAATTATATTTATCTCCAGAATAAAAAATATTGAAAAATGTAGCTGTCAACTTGTGGCATGACATTTTCCAAAGTTTCTTCTGGATGAGTTCGTCCGGATCGCCATGTGGCCAGAATGCTCGTGTAGGTAACGAAGCGGTAGCGGATTGGAACACTACAGTCGTATGAGGTTCGAGTACTCTATGGAGGTGAGAAACGCTCTTATGTAGAGGAAGATATCCACCGGTACGACAATATCTCCCGGCACACTAGCCGTTTTTATGCACTTGTGAATTCATCGTTTATCGCATGAAAATTTGCACACGTCTTATAAAACCGAGGTGTAGGTTCAAAATGGCGTTAACGTGTTTCTGTTTACGTCATACGCTGGAAATAAAATATATTCCATGCGTCATCGTCCGCCGCTCCCATAAATGAATATTCATGTCTTTTCCAAGCGCCGATAGAGAAATGAACGATTAATCCATAGAAAAACATTTCTTGTCAAAACATATTTACGTCAATTAATTCGCGGCATGTCTAGTACTATTAAAGTTTAAAGTTATAGCTACAGATGTTCGTCCTAGGTGCACGTTTTATAAATATTATGGTCACGTACACTAATTGTGCACTAACGACCATAGTAAACTCGAATACTGTTCAATTCTTTGGTCATCACATTACAAAATACATGTCGATAGGGTTGAAAAGATAAAAAAAAAAAATTACAAAATTCCTTTCTTTCCGTTTTGGCAATGTCTCTGACTAGAAAGATTACTCGAATAGGTTGAGAGAGTATCGAATGCTGCCGTTGGCCGGTCGGAGACAACTCATGGACATGACTTTTTTATACAAAATTTTGAACAACGCAATCGATTGTCCCCAGCTTCTTGCTTTGTTTTTTTTTTTTTTAACGTTCCAGATAGAATGCCTAAAATGCATATTACATTATTTTTTTATTCCCAAAACTAAGACCCAGTTAGGAAAGCATTTTCCAGTAAACAGAATAACACCTACTGACAACGATTTGTCTCGTACCCATAAAGACTTGGACATCTTGCATATTGGTCTCAAAAATTTTAAACGTATTATTTTTGAAACATTATTTTCGAAAAATTATTTTGATTAAATTGTGACTGAAATTGTTACTTTGATATGGATTCATTTATAGGTGGTCAATTATTTGTGTAGTATTGTCGATCTCGATTGACAGAATTTCTTTTATCTTTTTTAAGTGTATAAAATATATATATATATATATTTTGTTTTATATTTTTACATTTGTATTATTTGTTATTGCGTCCATTCTTTATATATATTATTAGTTAGCAGGGAAGAGGACATCAGGTACCAATCAAAACACCAATTCCAAATTCATGCGACGTTTCGATCCTTTATTGGACCTTCATCAGGCATCTACAAAAATTGTTTCACATGAATGAAAGGCCGTACATACAATTCACAATATATAAGAAATAAATGAAGTAACAAAACTTTTTTCTTTTCTCTTTACCTTTACATGTAGTTTCCAATTAGTAACTTTATATTTTCACACTTATCGTAATATTCTAGTTTACTTAATAAAATCCCGTGGTCCACACAATCAAATGCCTTTGATAAGTCACAAAATACACCAATAACATTTTGTGACCTCTCCCAAGCATCATATATATGTTTCAGTGCCATACCGGCATCTGTCGTAGAGCGACCTCTAGTGAAACCATATTGTTCACTGTGAAAAATTCCACTAACATTAAAATGGAAAAGAAGTTGATTTAGTATAATTTTTTCAAAAATTTTACTTAAGGGCGGTAAGATTGATATGGGTGTATAAATCTGGAAAAGAACCCACATTAATAGCATTATTAAAAGATAATGCTAAGTACGGAGCCAGGACATCAATGATAGTACTAATTAATTTAATTGAAATGTCCCACACATCATTGGTTTTTTTAAATATTTAGACTCTTAAATTCTTTTAGAATATCTAAGGAATCAAACTGCGAGAATTAAAAATCAATAATACATTTACTAACGTTATTTTTCAGAAGTTGGATTTTTGAATTCATCTTCAAATAATTCTTATTTGAAGATGAATTCAGTCGGGAAGTTAAATCAATGGGTATTTTACCGAAAAAGATTTCAAAGACGTTTGCCAACGTGTCATCTGAGCTTACAACAGTACCATTTATATTTAATTAAATTGGTATAGTTTGTTATAGTTTCCCACAGATATTATTAAATATATTCCATGTGCACTTAACTTTATTATCAGAATTAATAATTTTATCTTTAATATAGTTTGATTTAGCAGCCCTACAAACAGCTTTAAAAGTTTTAGAATATCGTTTTACATAATCCAGAAATCTAGTCTCCTGATTCCATTGCCACATACTGTACAGTTCGTATAACCTATTTCTAGTCTTATAAATACCTTCAGAAGCCCATTCACTAAATTTTAAGTTTACATTTAAAAATGTTATAAAATTCTTCTTAGATTAATTTGAAAACTGAATTATAGATTACATCTGGATCCTGTGCCCTACTTTACATATTTTTCGCGCTACAATATCCCTAAAACAATTTGTTTTCTTTACCGTTATTGGTCTACATGTAATTCTTCGAGAATTTATATTAATTTTCTCATCGATAGAAAATTTTTGACCACAGTGATCGGAAGTTAATACAGTTATAACAGATTTATCGTAAATTTCAATATTACTTAAACATTATCTATACAAGTAGAAGATGTTTTAGTGACTCGAGTTGGTTCACAATATCTTTAAATATGGCCTAGCTAAAAAAATTCCATCTTACACACAAAGATTAGCGCATTTTAAAATGAATACTCTTGCCGATCGAAGATGCTTGTTGGACAGTATGTTTCTGTTCAAATTAATTAATGGCATTTTTGACTGTCCAGAATTGTTATCAAAGATACAAATCGTAGCACCATCCAAGTCTTTACGAATGAGTAAACGCATGATTTTCTCAGGAAATACTTCTAAGTCAAACCTGGGCCATAATTCACCGTTAAACAGGATAATAAGGTCCTATGGTATCATAAGTAGGAGAAATGAGATTGACGTATTTAATTCCAACATATTTAAATTTAACCCATACATTGTCACTTAAATTTTAAAAACATTACTTGGATGCCACGTAATATTTTTGTAGATTACAATAGGGAAGGCATAATATATTGTGTTTTTTAATTACTAAAACCCCATATATATCGAAAACCCATCGAAAAATCATAAACGCAACATATGCGTTGGTGGCACTGGTAATAAACATTTATTCACAAGTGCCATTCAACGCACTGTATGCGTTGAAGGTTGAATGGTTTCATACAATATGTGCTAAGTGCCTGCTGATACCCTTTCTATATGCATATTTTATTAATATTTAAGTAGTCGAGCTCTCCTAGGAGATAGGTCTGTCACAAATCGTTTTTTTGACCCAAGAAAACCGAAACCTGTCATTTTAATCGAAATCGGTAGTCCACCTCAAAAACCGAAAGGAGGTTACGTAACTACTGATTCTGAGTGCAAATCCACAAAAGTAAAAATTTGAGATTTATTCTTCAAAAATTCAAATCTTGATATCTGATATCTCATTGATATCCGCCGTTAACATAAAACAACTGATTTGTAACAGTCAACGCACTGTATATTGACTGCCTAGACCTCATCATCTATGAATTTATTGGTAAAAATTGGTAAGTATTGTAATTGGTATTCCTTTAAATGTGTTGAGAAATGTTTTTTTTTTTATTTGTTAATTTTAGCCATAGCCCCTAAATAGTCCTAGTTAGACTAATTTCGGCGGTGCAGTTTTGGTATTCGCTTAGTTTTAGATAGTAGGTGCATGGCGTGGTTTTCAGGTTTGGAAACGGTCTCTTTACACCTTGTATAATAAATAAATAATCCTTTAATTATAGAGGATTATTTAGAGGCTATCGCTAAAAGTAACAAATAAAAAACACATTTCTCATTGTATAGGTAATCTAATCTACTCTTACCAAACTCAACCGACCCAGAGTTATGCAAAGAGTACGTTTTTATTGTACGAGAAGTGTAGATTTTAGGTAGGAAGTGGATAAAATAATTAGAGTAAAATATGACAATGTAATAAAAATCAGCCAATGTTTATTATTAAAAATTTACAATTAGTACTTATGGAATTCTTTAAAACAATTGTTTAAACAAAACCCGTATTGTTTGGGACAGTCGGCGCAGAAATATGGAGTGTCCTTTCGTACTTTTTTTGATACCCAGCACTGCCTACACCGACGTCGTAAAGTTTTTTTCTTGTTACCATAATTTGTACGAGAACAATGTTGAAGAACATGCACCTGATTTTTTGGTAGAGAATCACGCGTAGTGTCTCGTACATTATGACTTAATAATTTCGATATGATTTCAAGTCTGTAATCATATAAACTTTTCGTTGGCGAGAAAATGTTGTGCAGTGTGTACGAATTATACAACATTTGCCGAAACACGTGAATTCCTAACTTCTTGTACCAACGAATGGTCTTGTGTTCACATGAATAGTAAGACAGCATTTGATCCTGGTGGTCTATGCCACCCATGTATTTATTGTATTTTTCTATCATTTCAGGTTTGGAAACAGTTTCACCGCGTCGATTTGTGACACTCGTTGCTTCAGATTTATATTGTGTTGAAATCATTAGAACATCCCGCCGGTCTTTCCATTTCATTACACAAATGCCACGATTGAATTTGGCTATCGATTCGCCACGTTTCAATTTTTTTTGGATGACTTCCTTTGGATTATTTCGCCGATTGGCCCGTAAAGTACCCGTACAATACGTCTTAAGGGTCAATAATTTGTGGGCAAGATTTACTGAATTGTAAAAGTTATCCATGTAAACGGAATAACCCTGGTTTAAATAATTAGTTAGTAAATTCAAAACTACTTTTTCACTGTGATTAGCACCTCCCACTATAGTATCCGTAGCACCTGCATATACAATTGTCTTCAGAACAACTCCAAATTCATCGGTTAAGATATAAAGTTTAATACCGTATGCCGATGCCTTTTGCCTTTTAGAAATTGACGAAATATCAAACGACCACGAAACAAAACCATTGATTCGTCTATGGCTAAGTTTTTGGATGGGCAATAAATTTCTTCCATGCGTCGGTTGAAATAACTAATCAAATTGTTTATTTTTGAAAGCCTATTATCAGACAAGTCGTCTCCAAAATTTAATGATCGCATTATTAATAAAAACCTGTTTCTGCTCATGTGATTCGAAAATGCTGTTAAATTAAACAATGGATCCTTTTTCCAATAGTCTGTAATTCGGTTTAGTTTGATAGTCCCCATGTGTAACAAAATTCCAAAAAAAACTTTAAGTTCTGGAACAGTTACATCTTTCCAGAGTATTATTCTGCTCTTAGGATCTATTATATTCGATAGTAACCGCGTAATTGTTAATGTTTGTAACTAACATTGTGTAAAAATCATCTGTTGCAATTAATTCAAAATAATCGTATGGCTCATTTTTTTTGTGGTAATATTTTGAGATTGTTTTCGTTTCCACTAAACCCTATTGGTGCAATATTATCACATTCACTTTTCCATTCATCACCATTTACCAGTGATGAGCCGTTAGAACTTATATCATTAACTTCACTGACTTGCGCCGCATCGTCACTCACTTGCGATTGCATCTCTTCTTCACTCATTTGAGTATCATATTCGTTCTCTTGCGTCGCGTCTTCACTCGCGTCAGAAAAGAAGCAATCATCTGATAGAATTTCTTGATCAATATCTGTTTGTGAATCGTCTGCACCTGATTCCAGTATCTTAAGAAGTTCTTCATCACTCATTCGTTTCTTTTTAGAGGATGGGTTTACTTTCAGTTTTTCTTTCGGCTTTTCGTCCGTATTTTCTTCTTCAATTGTACTTCTCATTTCGTCCATAAAATGTAAATCCTGCAAGTATCTATCTAAATTTAAGTCATTATTACTTTCACTTTTTTCTACCAATTCAGTCAATTTAATTTTGCCATCTTCAATTTCTACTTTCTGACTTTTAATGATTTTAATACCTTTCTGTTTCAGCACACATCCTCTTGTTTTAACACCGCGTCTTAAAGAGTAAAAGTTTTCATTTGCTGGTGATGAAAGTTTACTAGTAGAAGGTTGGGGTTCTATTAGCACATTTGAGTTCGAAGTTGAAGATTCTTCACTTTGAAGAGACATAACATCATGTTCATACGGTCTGGCTGATGACGTTGAAATCACAAATAAGTCACTTCTGTCTTTACATTTAGATGTGTTTTCATGACATTGAATTGACGTATCATCATATTCATCTAAAGAATCGACAAGAGGTCTAGTCAATATTTCGGAATTATCATATTGTGATTCAAGGAAAAGCGATTTGGCACGGTTTGGTCTTTTATTTGGCTTAGTTTCTTTATAATTAGTTGTTGCCACGGTAACAAATCTAAAAAAAGAAAAGGATAAGTCAACCCAAAAGTAAAAATAAATCTTAGGATGCAAATCAATGCTTATACTAACGCTCGTGGAGACGGCATCTCATGAATTGTGTAACGACGTCGTCTTGGTGTGATGTTGATGCTTCTAAAAAAACGCAAATATTATTATTATTATGGAAGTTTATCTTAGCATACAAGAATAAGAATAACTTTCGTGATATAAACAGCTAACCTCTTATTATCATCAGGGATTATATCGCTCTCATTGTTTAGAGCTAGCTCTAATATCGTATCTCTTCTTCGTTTCATTGTTTCTCGTACTAAAAGTAAATATAAATTTACAGGGAATATAATATAGGCATAATAAATTAGTGAGCAAATCAAAGAAGTTATGTACGTTAATAACCTGTTCATTTATTTTAGTATTAATTAGTTAAAAAAAAAGCATTCATCGACAGGATAGTGTTCATATACAGATAAATTACATATTGGGCACCAAAAAAAGTTGCTATAAAACAACATTTTTAACATTTCGCTTTCATTGGAAAGAATAAAATGTTGCAATGAATTCACATCTGTATTGTACCCACATTCAATACAGTATTCACGTCTTATAAAATGAGTCGATGGCCATGGCCACACAAAATTGTGTTGACAAAAATAATAGAAGTCTGTCCGATTGAAGTAACCATCCACATCCATTAAGATTACCATTGTAGATAATATTTTGTAATTCAACAGCAACTATACATCAGTCATCAGTAAGTATATTCTATTTGATTCTTGGAAATTAACCTATAACAAATAAAAAGTAACTACTAATGAAAAAATATAATAGACTAGAATTATTGTAATGATTTTCTGTCACATAAGTCTTGGACTAGTTAAAAGACATAAGTAAACCACATGCTTAGTTTGAAACAAATTGAAATATACACAAATATATATATTGTACATATTGCATGAAACTATCCCACAAGAACTATTACTGCTATGCCAATGAACGCACCGAATGCGTTGACTTGATTTCGTTGTGGCAATACACGATAAAACCAGTGAAATTAATGATATAATTAAGATTATTACCTACCTTTGTCTTCCAATGAACAAATATGCAGCGAACACTTGATAAATCTCCAGTTATTCCCAATTCAAAACAGAGCTTTTCAACGCCAACTGCTTTTTCGTTTACGAAACAAGACTGACAGCGCGAGCCGAAAACCATCAGTGTTTCCATATTTAAAAATATTTCAAGATATGAATGTTGCCAAGAAATTAAATAAATTTCTACCAATTTTTAAATGAATCTAAAAAACGTGAATACAGGCTGGTTTACACGGGCTTAGTAGCTAAGCGCTTAGTACTTGTCACTATACTAAGCCTCAATATGACAAGTGAAAAGTAACCGTTTACACGTTGGAGCCAGTAGAAGTCATTAGTGACCAGACATTCGAAATGGAACGACGCCGCCTGATTTTGCGCAGTGTGTTTAAACAATATTCAAACATTATTATTTCAAGCATGATCGAAGAGCTTGAAAGACAAACATTAAAAAGAAAACGTTTGTGGACAAGACAGTGGTTACTGCGCAGAGATGAACGGGGCCATTTTGCTCTTCTATTAAAAGAGCTAGCAACCGAAGATCCAGGAGAATATAGAGTAACTATGAGAATGTCAACGGCACAATTTGATATTTTATTAGAAAAAGTTGCACCAGCAATTCAAAGACAAGACACAAATATGAGGAGTGCCATACCAGCTAAAATAAAATTGGAGGTTACTTTGTCATTTTTGGCAACAGGAAGCAGCTACCGCATGTTATCACACGTGTTCAGAGTTTCTAAACCAGCGATTTCAAAATTCATACCCGAAGTCTTGGATGAAATTTATAATCAACTTTCGGATTACATGAAGGTAAAAAAAAACAATATGTTTGTTTATTGTTATCATTAGTGTAATCATTTGAAATAACATAAGTACACGAAATATTATTGTGTGAAGTCTTCACCGTCAAGTGTCATTGTTATGGCCTGTGATAGGATATTTTCATCAGAAATTAAAGCAGGTGTGGATGCATTACGTAACGATCCCGTAGATGAGATGGTTTCCAATGTTTCAATGGAAGCAGATGTATTATTGTACATGTAGTTCTCGATCGCTAGTTCACTCAAAATATTTTGTATTCTTGTTTGTGCAATCATACTTCTCTCGAATGATAATTCTCTTAACTGCACTGCTACGTTCTTTGCAAACACATCGAATCTGTCTTCTTTTTCAGGTACATCCCTATTGACAGCTTCTTGTAATTTTTTTAGTTCTCCAATCGCACGAAATATTCCTTTCCGCTGTGACATATTTTTACTGGAGGTACTTTGACGTTGTTCCCCCCTTGGTTCCGAAATAGATTCAACCTCTGAAGTGGAAGCCATAGAGATATCTTGTTCGCTACTTATAGGATTATGTTGCTCGCTGCTTGTAGATCCGCTATCCTGAAAAATAAAATTGCATTTCAGGTTCCTGCTACAGAGGATGAATGGAAGAAAATAGAAAGAGGTTTCAATACACGTTGGAACTTTCCAGGGGCTCACGGTGCTATAGATGGCAAGCATATATGTATTCAAGCACCTCCTGACTGTGGCAGTGATTATTTTAATTATAAAGGAAGCAACAGCATCGTGCTAATGGCCGTCGTAGATGATGATTACTGTTTTATATATGCTAATATTGGCGCAAACGGCCGGTGCTCAGATGGTGGTGTTTTTCAGAACTGTTCGATTTTTCGTGATCTCGAAAACAATATGTTGCCAAACAATGGATTTTTTGTTGGAGATGACGCATTTCCCCTGAAATTATATTTATTGAAACCTTACAGGCATAGTCCTTTGACCTACGAACAGAAAATTTTTAATTATAGATTGTCAAGGGCCCGAAGAATCGTCGAGAATGCTTTTGGCATCTTAGCCAGTCGCTTTAGAATTTTTAGAACATCTATATCTACGAATCTCACAGTTACTGATCGCATTGTTCGTACAACATGCACTATACATAACTGGCTCAGAAAAACTTCAAGAACATACCTAACCACGAGATGTGTTGACTATGAAAATTTGGAAACTGGGGAAATTATTCCAGGATTATGGAGGGACGCCAACTTTGATTTGCAAAATGTTCAGCCAGTGGGTAGTAATCACTCGTCAAGAATGGCCCGACAATTGAGAGAAAGATATACGAATTACTTCGTAAACGAAGGTGCCGTATCATGGCAATCTAGAATGATCTATTAGTTTAAAATGTACAACTTTATTAATTAAATTAAATCTATTGTTAAATAAGTACATACCTACTAATACCTGTGTTATATTATAACACAGGTTTATAACCTAGCTTAGGCTTCAGTCTCCCACAAAACATATACCTGCAAGTATATGATAAATAATCATGGTTCGAGACTTATTATTATTGAATATAATACCTACTTCAAAATAAATCTAATACCTACCCTATGAAAAATGTTGTTTTATTACTTACATTTTCTATAGTTGTGCGCCTTTCGTCTATATCTTTCAACAAACTATGCATTTCTTTGTACCAATGCAGATTTGGCACATAGACAGTATCAGTCCCACTTCCTGATCGCATTGAATTTTGAATTTTTTTCTTTTCCTGGTAATAGGTTGACCGAAGTGTTCTCATTTTCTTTTTTGCCTCAGGCACTCCGAAACCAGCAATATTCATCTCTTCAACGATTTCCTGATAAGCAGCATCTTTTGCGAGTTCATTTTTATATAAAGCCGATTTGTGGTTCCATAAACATTCATAGGATTTAAATTCCTGAATGAACTTGATTGTTTTTTCCGAATTCCACCTTTCCGCAGCCATGATCACAAAAAAATACGTAAGTAAATAAACACGTGTTTTCACTTCCCGGTACAACTTGTCACTAACTTGTCGAGCTGTTTACATGCGGTCAGCACGCGACAAGTGCTTAGTAAATCGTGGTGGGGGTATCGACTTGTCGCTTAGTAAATAGGATCGATCTCTATTCACTTGCACTATTCACAAACACTAATACTAAGCACTAATCAGCGTGTTTACACACGAGGACTTAGTATTAGTGACAAGTACTAAGCGCTTAGCTACTAAGCCCGTGTAAACCAGGCATTAGTCACTCAACGCATATGGTGCGTTGGTGGCATGATATAGTAGTTTCAATCAACGCACCATTTGCGTTGGTGGCAATGAATGGGTTAAGAGAGAAATCATGCGTATTTTGAGCAACCATAAATGTTAATTATTTTGATAATTTTTATTGACTAATTTTTGTTTAATATCTGCTTGATTTTTGTTTAGTTTTTGTTTAATTTTTCGTTTATATTTATCAAAATTTTTGTTATTTTGGATAAACTTTTTTATTTTATTATTTGCTGAGCTAAACATTAATATAGAATTAGAATATTTTTTTTAGAATTTAACCTTGTAATATTATGTTGTAATTTTTTTTTTTTTTGTTGATTTGGAATTTAATGTTTTAATTTTTTTTTGTTGTTACCAAATATTGTCAATGTTGTTATCACCTTTAATTAAGATACCTCTTGTTTCTTTTTTTTATTGTACTATTTATGTAACTGGAATGTTTTTAGTGTGTATTTTGTTGGTGATCTAATAAATAAATAAAATAAAAATAAAATAAAATATCTGTGTGTTAAATGAGTTAAACAAATTAATTAATCTACTTCTAATCATTGTGTCCTTTAACATGTCTACATTAAAATCACCACACCTAAAACATATTTAGAACTAATAAACAACTTTTTAAGTGTGTCTTCCATAACTGTCTCAAATACTGTTAAGTCACCTACAAGGGGCCGGTACACGCAAAGTATAATGTAACGCTGCAATTCTACACAAGACAACTCTACAGTTTGCCCGACAGAGAGTGCTACAATATCTTTACGTGATTTATGAGCTATATCATTACGCACCAATATTAGTGAACCTCCGCGAATAGCATTCTCTCTTATGAACGAACTTGACAAACTAAAATTTGGAATATTAATTATCTCATAACTTTTCAGCCAATGTTCAGAAATACAAAATATATGAATTTTATAAATGTCAGATAATAATTCCAATTCATGCTCCTTGCCACCTATGCCCTGTATATTTTGATGAATTAGATTTATGTAGCAGGGCTGAGGTTTTGTCTGTTCAGCTAGTTTAAATTATCATTTTATATATCAACAGAGATATTAGAGAATTAGAATTTCTTTTACAATCATTCAAATTAAATAAATGATTTATTTTATATGTTAATAAGTCTGCTATTTGGTTTTTACATTTTAATGACAAGTACATTGCATTTTTTGTTAATTTAAATCTACAGTGGGATTTATTTATATCAAATAGTGTGAGATCACTATGCCAACGAGTCAGGTTATACAAATATGAGTGAAGTCGCCCGAGACGAGGTTCCGATGAATTATTCTTCTTTAACTGCTTTTGGAGGCTTGTAAAAAAATTTATTCATGGCTTTAGCAGCACTTCTCATAGAGTGGACTTGACTCATAAGAGCCTCAGCTTTTGACAGTGTTTCAGATGACCACTGATCCTTGTTTGTGGACTTGTGACGTATTTTCGGCATTTCTGGAATATTAATTAATGAGAATTATTTTTTTAAGGTATGTAACGATGATTGCGGGCAATGGGAGTCGATTCTTAAAAAAAAAATTTAAAAAAAATTTCAACTTCAATATTATTTCTATCATTTCTGCAGTAGAGTCCCACCTTGTTGGACAGTCAATAATGTCTTGAGGTAATTCATTTTATTTTGGCAACCGAAGTGCACGAGCTATTCTGCGACATCGATCCAAAAGATGCTCGAGTTGAACGTAAGCATCTCTTATGTTTCCATTTAATTGTATTGTAACGTATGCGCTGCACAGCGCACCGCTATCATTTTAAGAAGCTCCGCGCCACCAACTTCACCGAAGTCAAGAATGTCTACATCTCTCTCATAAGTTGCTCAAATTGTACGTCTTCCTCAGTATGTTTTTTTGAACTTGGCAATCCAAAATCAGAAGTGTGAATGGTGCTTGAAGATCGACACTCACAAAATCGAGCGGCATCTGTGCGAGAGCGCTGGGAAATCAACCTCGTCTCTCGCTGCGTGTACGTCTCCGACGTGCGAGACTCGGCGTGGCGCTCCCGGTCACTTTCCAGTCGAGCTTCTCGCGCTTCAGCGTTCTCGCACGATCGAGCGGCATCGGTGCGGCTGCGCTGCAAACTCAGTCTTGTCTCTCGTTGCGTGTATGTCTCTGACGCGCGAGACTTAGCATGGCGCTCCCGATCATTTGATAGCCGCATTTCGTGTGCTTTTATACTTTCCAGAGACCGCAACGATGCATTTTGAGTGCGCATAGTATCTAATCGGGACTGGCGCGACGTACTACTTTCTCCACGTCGAGTTTCCGCATTGTGTTCTCGAAGAGTAGCCAACCTTACCTCACGCTCAACGGCGGTTTCAATAGATCGAGCTAACCTTTTCCGTTGAGAATCGTTTGAGGATTGGGATAGATTAGACCGTTTTCTAGACATTTCGATTATTTTAGTTTGAAAGATAACAAAATAATTTACTCACTGAGAATTTACACACAGATAGTGATAGCTAAGCATTAGTCCGATTTAAGTTTATTTAAGTAATATTTATTTATTTCAGGAAAATGTTTTCACGTTAAATTCGACCAAGCACACGATAACTTATAGCAACGCAGGTAACCCCAGTTTCTACAGGTTGAGGCGGCGACATCTGTATTCATAACATTACTTTTTGTGAACGAAAACACAAGCGCGATCTAATTCGACGCCAACGCCATCTAGTTAGTAAAAAGGAAACATTTTTATATGGTGAAAAATTATAACACATCTAAATTATGACTTTACAAGATTTTAACATAAAATAAATGGCAGTGTGAGTAAAAAAATCTAGCTAGTTCCACATCTCACTTAAGTTTATATGCGACATATATTGATAGGCGGGTCCACACCGACCGAGCAGCCTCGCGCGGCATGCGTCGTACCGCTCGCTCTGTGTGGATTTGCCTCGTGCGCGGCAGGCGCATGCTCAGCCTCGGGCGAACGCGTGCGCGGCCGAGTCGAGCGGTGTCGGTTTTTTTATTTGCTCAAAGGTGCCTCAGTCGTTTGCCTCGCGCAGTGGGGACGCCACGTTTGTTCGTGCCGCACAAAATGAATAAAAATCAGTCTCGACAATTAATAAGTTTGTACGACGCAAATGTATGACTTTGGGATGCGAGGGATCCTAATTATACCAACATAGGGGTAAGGGAGGATTCTTGGCAGGATATAAGCCGAAAAATGAATATGCCTGTTAAGGATCTAAAAAAAAAATAGAATCATTGTTAGGATCATACAGACGTGAAAAATCTCGAGAGAAGAAAAGTTTAATAACGGGATCAGGTAAGGAAGCATACTTAATTTTTTCAAAATGACCTACGTATTTCTACATAACCTATAAGAACTATATGATCAATTTATTTCTACATAACCTATAAGTACCTAAGTAATGTTTATACTGATTTTTCGCAAAGAACAAATAGGGTGACCCACTTACATTGGCACATGTTAAAAATGAAATTTGTCAAATCATATTTAAAGCTGATATTGGACATCAGAAATATGTTTATTATACTAACAGTTCCCCCTATTCTTATGCATTTTCTAACAGTTCCAATTCTAATACACGTCCTAGCAGTTCCTCCTATTTTTACACTCCAGTTCCAACTCCTTCACCATTGCCTCCCCAGTGCCTTCACCCCCTCCTCCTGCTCCTCCAATACCATTTCACCGTAGGACTTCTCGGATAATTTCTCCAATCGAGGAGTCAGAATCATAATTGTTTTTGATTAACAAGATTTGTGAGTTTTTGTGTTCACATTAAATGTACTAAGTGTAAGTGTTTAATCTATGTTGATTTTATTAAAAGTCCGTTAAATAAAGGTTATTTGTTTCACTTACCTTAACATAATTACCTTATCGTAATTGGCCTCCATAATTGTATTACATTTTTTCTTTTATAACTTTTTCTGTGCTGTGTACCATCCCTAATAGATAAATAAATAATCCTTTAAATGTTCAATGATTGCATCGCAAACGTCGGGGAAAATTTTGAAATAGATTGTTTCGATATGCGAAAGAGATAGTGCAAACTAGTAAATGAATCTCCTGTGGCTAAAAACCGAATTATTAAAAGTAACTTTTCTTTCACAGTTATTGCTTCACGATAATTTGTATCATTTTTTCGTAGTTTCGTTTGCAACTGCGAACATAAAACATCAAACTCTTCTACATCAATGCATCCGAAATTGTTTACATCTCCATCGCCACACAATTCTTCTTAAAGTCGATTCCCATAACAAAATCGGTTTTTGTTTATCATCTTGATCCAATATCTTCGTTTTTTTAAATTATTTCTTCGTCCCCTATTTTTAATACTTGTGTGTAACAAAATAAATGCATAAGCTGCCACGGCCTTGGGCATGTGCAGTGCCATCATGTCTTCGTGCTCAACTGAGCGAATATGGCTCGGGCTGCTCGTGCGAGGCAGCCTCGCTATGTAATATTTTCCGACTGTGCATCCCGCGCGCGAAGCACGGCGCATGCCGCGTGCGGCGGGCCTCGCGCGAGGCTGCCCGCTCGGTGTGGACCCATACATACATTACATTAGTCATCGTCTTCTGTTTTATCTTTTGTAATGGTACGTATTTTTAATCTTATTGGAGTGACTTCTTCATTTTCAGAAATATCATTTGATGACGCATCGCTGCTGCTACTACAGCTTGCTATTTTTCGTGCAACCTTCTTCTTCTGACTAACTTAATTTTTCTTAATATCGGTTTTCTTCGTTTTAGCCTTCTCGTTACTTTTGGTTTTGTTTGATTCTTGATCTGTTAAATTGCTTTTGAAAATTTGTTTCACATGTTTTAAGTTCCGTTTTTCAGTCTTGGGTGTTTTCTTAGGATATCTATTATATTTTCTAAAAGCAATCTATTTTTTTTTCAGGGGTTTCAGTTATCGGGGCATCACGGTTGCATGTGAAAGCGATTCCGTGGCGCGCCACTACGACGATGAGGGCACCGCTGGGTTTTAGTTCGGGTATTCTGGCACGCTCTGCCATTTCTTATCCTTTCATCCTTTCATCTAAATTCCATATCATATTCAAAAGTATTCTCAGGTTTTCTTATGCTCAGCGAATCATCATTTAAAAGAAACCCTATAGCCAATCTAGACTAGCTGTATTATTTTCTTCGCACGGAGATGGTATTATAGAACGATCTAAACTCAATCCATGGCACATTTTTGCGGAGGTCTTTAAGTAATCTGACAGAACATTCTTAGTCTACCGTAAAAACTTTTTTATTGCTAATCTTTAGTTAAAAAACAAAAGTAGATTCAGAAGCTTTAGCTTTTGCAATCAATCTGTGCAAATGAGATTTGCTTACATTAACCATCTTCGCTGCCGATCTCACAGAAATGCCTTTTTGTACTACTTGCATACTGCCTCTTCAATTTTATTTGCATCGACACGCGGTTTTTTCTTAGTATGCATTTTAAATCTGCAAAATAGCAGGCTGGAAAAGAACAGTTATGAAGATGACGTCCCATTCATAATCGTTTGTTATGTCCCTTTCGTAAATATCATACAAATATTAAAAAAAAACCATAAAATTACAATATTAAATTAAAGTTCACTGACCTTTTGTTCTTGCATCTATGGATGTCTAGCCGATTTTCAACAGTAATTTATACATAAATAAGTAACCCGCAGCACTCGATAAAACGTTTCACAATTATAACAGAAAAAAATTTTATTCATTGCCAATAACAACACTCACACGTATCCGCCATGTTTGAAATGATAGGAGTATGAAGTTAGCCGCGAACAAACTTGCATCAAGGCTGTCATACGACAAAAGTAGTGTTGTCTCGAAATCATTTTTAATTGCCGGTAATTTAATTTTGTCCTTTTCATGCCACCTTTCTTCTACACTGTACCGAGCTTACGTTGCTTATCACTCGCTCATAGAAAACATTTTTGCATACCGTAGTGAAACTTATTAAGAATTTTATAAATACTTACCTGCTAAAAATCCCACGGTCACTGCAACTTTTCAACTGAACAATTGAATTATTGTATATTTCACGTTCATCTTTTGAAATTTATCAAAATTAGCATGATGATCAGATACCTATATATTTTTTTACTAATCTTATCCCTTATAATCTGGGTCCTCTTCATATAGCTTATTAATATGCTCCTATTTTCCGGTTTTATTTTTTGAGCCTAATATGGCATGTTAAATTTTTATTTAACTAATTATTTCTTATCCCCTTTATTAATCGTGATGTTGTCATAGAGCAGGATAATTTCACTATCCTCAACTTCAAATGTAACTCTGTAATGATTCTCATTTTTCTTTATATATTTTCTTTTGAGTGTTTAATAAGGGAATTTATAGCACTGATATTTGTTGACCCTTTGTCGTAAACGGTTGCTAAAACATGTAAGCTTGCCTCATGTAGTTCTTTAATTTCTTCTTTTATTAATCTCGCAAGTTCAGCTGCGCTGGTACTGCCTGAGCAGTATGTATCAGCCACAGATTGCTTATAGTTTTTTTTTTTCTTTTTTCTTCGTATTATATAGACAAGAGCATGGTCTAACTTTCTTTCTTTTGATTTTCCATTATTTACAAATTCTGAAATTTCATCTTTTCTTGGATTGTACTCGTAGGGCAATGGGCATTTCGTCAAATAATTAAATACATAGCTTTTCACCAGCTTTCATTTTCTGTACTCTTTTTTTCAATTGGTTGAACAGATTTTTATTGAGCCCTTGTTTTAATTTGCTTGTACTATGAGTTTGTTTAGTGTCATAGATGAAGGCAAGAAACACTGTCTGAAGCCACCTGTGAACCCTCGGACTTCGTTTTGTATAGACTCAATGTCATTATTTTTTCTTTTCCGGCCCATTTTATTTTCGCCTACTTCCCTAAACTGCATTAATATAAACATATCAGCCAAGCTTGTAATTTTTGGTAACATATTTATGAATGTTCAGTATTCAGACAATGTCAAAGCTTTTTTCAATCTGGTTACATAACTGTCATTCATCAGTCATCAACATCTCATTTTATGTGTTTTAAAATATCTGAATTTACCCGTAATTTGTTTAAATCTAAATTAATACTTGTAGTAGTAGTTTTCATCTTGGATTAGTTGGAATTCTTTTATCAGATCTAATCCTATTAGAAACTCTTAATCGAAATTTTGTTCATCAATTATGTAAACATCAATTTTTTTTCCAAATCCAATATTTTTATTTTTAGGTTCATCAAACCACTTGTCTTCTTAGCACCATTGATTGTTACTAAGTTTGCTTCATTTTAATTACTGTTTTCTCCTCTTAATTTCAGTAATTTAGAATTGACTAAGGAAACATTCGAACCTGAATCATAAATGCCATTTATGTCCAATTTATCATTTAGCAGTAGTTTGACATTTATCAATGGTGTTATTACTCGGTTTTTTTTGGTCACTTTCGTTTAGTTTGGCTTCTGTCTTTGCATTGTTTACATGATTAAAATATTTCTTTACCGTCTCATTCTCTTTCTGTTTAAACTCGCGTGTATCTTCTGGATGGTAGCGAACACCTTTATTTAATGATGTATGATGTTCGAGAAGTTCAGTTGTTGAAACTACGATAGAGTGTCGTTTAGAGGTTTTTATGAAATGTGCTGTTACACTGATGAAACTCTTTTGACTATCTGAACTCCAAATATCTGTAGTCAGAGCTATATATTCTACACTTTGTAACTTTCCTCTCATTTCTGAACTGCTTATTCTGCATTTGGGTTAATTTTTTTCGCAATGGCACACGTAATCAGGATTCAATTTCTGTGTATACTTTTTAAAACCTTCGTTTTCAACTATTTGTAATGGCTGCATATCTAAAACAATAATATCTGATAATGCATCATCTCCAATTTTTTGTTTGATTTTCGTACGGACAGTTAAACGCATTTGTTTTGGGCGTAAAATAGATAATATTCCTCAAACTTTGAACCCGCGTTGCTAAGAGTTAATGTTCTTTTGATGGCTTCATTTACCAATTGAGCTACTTTTGTTTGTCCAATCACACGCTCTGGGTGGTGATTTAGCTATTTGACATATTTATTAGCAAATTTAACTTTTAAAGATCCAAATGATCCAGTGGTCGTATTTTGTGGCTGCTGTGTGGTGGCAGAGTTAATACATGAATGTTATTATCTCGACATCCTTTTGTTTGTAGTGGCAGAGGCAGTCTATAAAGAGTTCACTATTTGTGAAGCCAGAATCAGAAACCATTCCAATTATTCCATTAGGTGCATTGTTCAATAAATACCCATGTATTATTTTTCTAGGGAAAATAAATGCTGGCGGTATGATATTTTTTGTTACACTCATCGCACAGTCAAGTGTTAGACTTTGCCCTCTTTGAGCAGAAATTATTTACCTTACCTGTTTTTTCCCTTTCATTGGTACCCACCTTAGGTTTTTTTTTTTTGTACAGCAGTAACACAGCTTTCGTCCATACTGTTCTCTTATATTTACGCGAATTTCTTCCATGTCGCAAATTCATACATACATACATACATACATACATATATATAATCACGCCTCTTTCCCGTAGGGGTAGGCAGAGACCACTTCTTTCCACTTGCTACGATCCTTACATACTTGTTTCGCTACGTCCACTTTCATTATTCCCTTCATACATGCTCTTCGGTTTAGGGTACTCTTGACCTGGCCTTTTTTCAAGACGTGATGATTTCCCTGATTTGATCTTGAAACGTCCGCCTAGGTCTACCCCTTCCAGCACTTTCATTCACACTCGCCTCATACACTTTTTTCGTCAACCGTTCTTCATTCATTCTCTCGACATGGCCAAACTATCTCAGCATACCTTTCTCAATTTTTGTCACTACATCTTTCAGTCGCAAATTCGACTGGGGGAAAAATATATTTTTTGTATAGGGTCTCACGATAAATAAATAAATAAATAAATAAACGTCTCACACTCAACGGCCCCCAGTAGGATGTAAATCCTGTGTCGGGGTACGATTGGTAAAAAATTCATTCATCTGGACTTTATTGAACCACGGGGTTCATTTCCACCTGTATTGCAGGGCGATGGCGCTGTGGCGATGCAAGTGAGGGTCGGTTTTCATAATTTTAATTCAGGGAATCGTTTCATAAACCCAGTCACGTCAATCTAGTTTCGAGGATCTGGTGAAGCAATGCGAAATTTTGTTTATTTCAGCATATTCATAAATCAATTTCCAAAGGCTGATCATGGTAAGCCCAGATCATCACCAGATATGACGTTTTCACATATTTGTATATTTCTTCTTTTTGAACATTTATGAATGTTGAAAAATATCTTCTCATACTCACCATTGCCTTTCGAAGTTTAAGGCTTTTCCTAAAAGTACTGTCTTTTAAACCAACTTGTGAAGCAGCTTTGCTTTTAGTTAGCACCTTTTACAATTAAATCTGGCAGGTCCTAGCTGTTCATCCGTCACCACACATCTGTCGGGACCCTTCGTTAGTAATTTCGAGATATTTCAAACAGATAGTTATTCTAGATTCTAAAACAAAATATTGCAGTATTTATCATCGACTTTACATAAAACACCTTACGAATTCGAAAATGTGAGGGGGAGGAACTCGCCCGAGCTTTGTCTTTTTTTATTTTTAAATAAATATATGTCCGCGGGCTCATATTGCCCATGTCTTTTTTATTCCTTGTTTTTATTGATTATTTCATACATTAGTACATGTTAGCTGCTTTAAAAAAAAGACAATAAATTTTTATAACACCTGGGTCTAAAGTTCAACTTTCGATTGTAATTTTTGGGATGAAATTGCCACATTTCCTACCAGCCAAATGAGGAGTAATTTTTAGGGCGCATGCGTCAACTTTCGTCCAAATGCAAATATATTGTTTTAAACGTCAAATTTATGACAGATTACATAATTTATTTTAACATTTTCATAATTCGTATGTGACACAGAATAACACTAATCTCTTATTATTTTTCATTTCATTATTTTATTTTTCACTTAATGAATTAATTTCATATGCTGTTGTTATTACTGGCGTTATAAGAACGCGTTGCTAAAATACGCGTGCGCATCCGTCAACTTTTGTCCCGATGCAAATATATTGTTTTAAACGTCAAAGTTATGACAGATCGCATAGTTTAATTTCACAATTTCCTTGTAATAATTCGTATGTGACACAGAATAACACTAGTCTCTTATATTTACGCGAATTTTACTCATTTAATTAAAAGCCTTTATCGACTATATATGACGAGAAACACCTGGACGCAGAGCTACAGCACATCAAGCAGGTACTGCTAGACAACAAGCTCCGAGCACCGCGTCAGCGTCACAGATCCCGGAGGAAGAAGACTGCCATAGTTGAGCGCCAGCCTGCCGTACTACCATATGTCAAAGGAGTCACTGACAAGATTGGCTACATCTTAAAGCGAGCTTCAATCAAAACTTACTACAAGCCGCCAACGAAGATAAGTCAATTATTACCATCTGTCAAGTGTCAAATACCTTTACAAGATGCAGGGGTCTACAAATTAGACTGTGAATGTGGTCTCTCATATATAGGGCAAACGGGCAGCGGAGTATAGAGACACGCGTCAAAGAACACATAGCTGACATGAAACACCAACGGTCGACAAAGTCTGCTGTGTATCAACATACTCAACAAGGTACCAACCACTATATCAGATTTGATAAGCCACAAATTCTCGCTAAGAGCCAAAACACATAACGGCGTTGCGTCGACGCAACGCTAAAATCGGCAGTTTGCGTTGCGGCGTTGCGGCGCCGCGAAAAAGAGCGTTGTTGTAGGGTAACCAGTTCTTCGTGATTTTTTATTGTGGATATTAATTTAATTATTTTAAATATTATAGTTCACGTGAAATTTGTTAATATTTGAAGTTGTTATTTAGTAGAATGCATAAAAAGTAAAGCTGTAAAGGGTCCGAAACGTCGGGAAATAATTTAAATTAAATATTGTTAAACAGTAAATTTAAATAAACGCGATAAAATCCGTTTTTAGACTTTTAATTAAATGAATAAAATTCGCGTAAATATAAGAGAACAGTATAAAAAGTAATCCTTTGTACCGGAAATAATTTTGTGAATCAATTTTGTATGCTGGTAGAATTTTAAACAACTTTTGTCTCATAAAGCCTAAACAAAATTGAAACAAAGTGATACATAAATTAATATCTTACTATATTAGTTTTATAGATTAAATATAAATAAATAGGTTTCGTCCGCAGCTCCGCTCGCATGGTACAGGCACCAACGGTAGTCGGTACGTAAAGTAGGTACTCTATGTACTTTTCTGTACCCCAGAAAACTGGTATGCAGAATTCCATGATGATCGGGATTCAGGTTAATAGTTAAGGCGTAAAAGCGTAACAAACAAAAAAACTCACTTTAGCGTTTATCATATGCATGAAATTAGCATTCCCCTATAATTGTGTAAGATAGAAAAAATATCACTATAATAACTTTTCGAAACGCTGCTTTATTACATATTTATAATTTAGGTACATCATACATGTCATTTTTTTGAACCGAGTCATAAATTAGCTGTAAATCTAATAGTTAAAAGTGGTTAAAAGTAACAATACCTATAACAACAATTGAGCTGAACTGTGAGCCGTTTCACAGCTCCGGTTCAAGCATATGGCTCATGAGCTTATCTGCAGTTCATAAAAATTCATTGAGATACCCATGTCTAATAAAGACACAAAAAAAATAAAATATAAAAATAGACACAAAATGTCAATAAATCATGGTCAACAAGTATGACGTCACAACGCCGGAATTGGCGCCGTTATGTGTTTCGGCCCTAAAGAACACCGATTCCTACCAAGGAAGGAAGGCTATAGAAATCAAAAAACATCCTAGTTTCAATACAGAGGATGTTTAGAACGTACCACCAACTTGGGAGCCAGTACTGAAATTAATTGAACCCAAGGAAAATAAGAACACACCACAACTTCCAGACCCAATAAGTATGAATAGAAACGGTTAATAGTAATAATTTATAATTGTATAAAAAGCGGGGTATGTAACAATTAATTCATTATTCGGACACCCACCACCTCAGTCCCCCGAGATCATGGACGCTGTAAAGGGTCCGAAACGTCGGGAAATAATTTAAAATATTGTTACAATGTAAAGTTTTAAATAAACGCGAAAAAATCCCATATAGACTTTAAATTATTTAATGGCTAATCTCTTATTATTTTTCGTTTCATTATTTCTTCTTATTTTTCACTTAATAAATTAATTTCATATTCTTATACTTATACGCGACATCATCAAGAATATCAAATGTATGAGTAAATTAATTTAAAAACCTAATACTTACTATTTTATCTATGTATTTTAAGTAAAACCGAACTTTCGATCCTAGCGTTATAAAAAATTGTATACGTTACACGGGAGGGAAGTGTTACATTACAACCCGAATTTTTTTTTTTTTTTTTTTTCTTTAATATTTAACGAGGGTTTGTTCAAGTATTGAAGATGACACCCTCATAGGAACATCTTAAAATCATCTCCGCTTACAAGCTAAATTATAAATATGATACAACATTTTTGCTTCTGATGATAACGGACTACTTAATGTTAAATTAACTATTCCTAAATCACGTAAATTAATATTATTTACAGTTATAAAGGTCTGTCTTTCCGCCTCGATCCGCACACATTCCACGAGTATGTGATAAACATCTTCAATTTGGTCGCACTCTGGGCATTTTGGAGACTGAGCTTTTCCTACCAGGTTTGCAAAGCTATTCAATGGAATGTGGCCAGATCGTAGTCGAAAAGCCACGACCAAATCCTTTCTTTTAATTTTTACTCCAGAAAACCATGGTGTAAGCGGAAGTGAAGGCTGAATGGTTTTATACCAAATTCCTTTTGTTAGCGATCGGACATCAAAATGCTCTTTCCATAATTCGTTACATTTTATTTTAACCAATCTGGTAAGTTCACTGAAATATGGAAGTCCATCAAAAAGTATACCATCTACACAAGCCTCTTTTGCAAGTAGGTCCACCTCTTCATTCCCAATTAGCCCTACGTGAGATGGAACCCACTGTAGTTTTAATTTTTTGTTTTTACTTGAAAGAATATTTATTAATTTTATTATTTCATACGCAATAGGTGCTCCTCTAAATATTGTTGTTGTACATTTCAAAAGATGTTGTAAAGCACTTTTTGAATCTGTTATAATTAAATATTTACCCGACCCCATCGAATCTATATAAGCAATCGCTTCAGCTATAGCTGATAGTTCTATATGCATAATGGACAAATTCTGATTAACTTGAAATTTGCCCGATACGCCTGTTTGATAATCTAAAAAAGCCATTCCAGATCCTTCCTTTCCCTTACAGCCATCTGTATAAATTCTATAAAAATCTACATAATTTTTATTTAAATACTTCGTACATATACTTTTGAGAATAGTTGAATTGTAGTTTCTTTTAGAACTATTTATTTCATTAATATTTACATTTATTATATCTGTCAAATCCACATTGCTTACCCACGTGTCTAAAGAAAAACATCCTAATTTTTTATTTCTATAAAAAGCTGTAGACTTAAATTTTTCATGAACAGATGCCAAAGGCGGTATGTTTTTACGTCTCCATCTATTGTTTTGATTAGCGCACATAAATTCATTTAATATTCTATGAAGATCATTTTGAGCTAGTGACATACACTTAAACCAAAATTTACCAGCAAGGTATTCCCTTCTAATATATAATGGTTGAAGGCTTAGTTCAGATTCCATAACGTGGATCGGAGTACTTTTGATGAAGCCACCTATTATACGCATATATTGGTTTTGTAATTTGTCTAATTTCCCCAAATGTGTACTACAACTACTTCCATAGAGAAAATTACCATAATCCAGGCGACTGCGTACTACAGCTATGTAAAGTCGACGTAAATGTATTGGTTGAACACCCCACCCAGGTCCCACAAGTACTTTAAATAAATTCAACAATTTACTACATTTAGTTTTTAAATAATTTACATGATTATTCCACCTCAATGAACTATCCAAATACAAACCCAGATATCTTATGTTATCAATAACCTCAAGTGTATGATTATTTATATTGATATTAACTATTTCATGGCCTTTTCTATTTTTAAAGATACAAATTTTTGATTTTGTGGGTGAAACTTCTAGTCCTAAGTTTGATGCAGACTCAACAAACTTATTAATTTCTATTTGTAAGCATTGTGCACCTTTTTCTACACTTTCGCAAGTCATATATATAACAAAATCGTCAGCATATTGAGACACATACATTTGATTTGTATTTAAATTACGACATAGATCAAAAGTTGCGATGTTAAACAGTAAGGGAGAAAATGGATCACCTTGTGCTAAACCTCTATTACATTTTCTAGTTAAAAAAGTATTATCTACATTGATTTTTAAATTTCTATCTTGCAAGAACTTCCACAAATAGACACATAACTTACTTCCAAGCTTCAGGCGATCCATCTTTTTTAAAAGCACTATAATGTCAACGTTATTATAAGCGTCCTTTAAATCTATAAAACAACCTATTGTTTTTAATTTCTTAGTAAAACCTAATTGAATATTTGTGACAAGTAGAGATAAATTTTCTAAAGTTGAATGACCTTTTCGGAAACCAGTAGTCGTTGGCAGTAAAATATTATTATTTTCTATGAACCACTCTAATCTTCTTATTAGGATGGCATGAAAAATTTTGCATATACACGACAACATTGATATCGGTCTAAGTGTTGTATCTGTGCTTGAGTTTTCGTTTAGTTTAGGTATAGGCACAATAACAATATCTTTCCATTGTATTGGTACAAATCCGTTATTATAAAAAGCATTAAATAGTTTTAAAAGTATTATTTTTGCGTTATGTGGAAGATATTTTACCATTGAATATGAAATCATATCAATACCTGGTGAAGTGTCTTTATTTTTTATACAAGAATTTAATTCATGCAAAGATATTTCTGTTTCTAAACTAGTATTATTTGAAACAAACACAGGCATAGCAGGTATTACATAGTCCGGTGCAATGTTTTCGAGTACCCTTATACATTTTTCTTTGTCAACATAATGTCTTGGCTTTCCGTATCCCTTGAACCATTTTAATTTATGCCACATTTCAGTTGGATTTGTTGATTCACCCAGTGAATTACATAAATCTTGCCAGGACTTTTCTCGTGCTCTGCGAATAGCTCTTTGAGCTTCCCGTACTTTCTCACGATAGGTATCTAAATTTTGAGGCGTGGGATTCCGTCTCAGTTTAGATAACGCTAATCTACGTTCTGCTACGCGTTTCGAAAGTGTAGAATTCCAATACGGTAATGGATGAAAGCTGTTAGTAGGACTAAGATTAATTTTACTATAAGGTATATAAATATCTGCAGCAGTATTTAAAAAACTAATAAAATTATTGTAACTTATTTGTAAATTATCGTTATGCCTAAACTCTGTAAACATTGTTTCTAAAAGATTTGTGTAGCCTGTCCAGTCAGCATTTTTATATTTGCGACGTTTGCCTGTACTATTTATAGTATCGACTTCTGTTGAAATTTTAATCAATAAATGATCACTGCCCAATGATTCATTTAATATGTTCCAATTAAGTTGTAATGCAATATCTGATGAAGCTAGAGAAATATCTGGTGCGGATTGTTGTAGAATACCGTTGACTAGACGAAAACGCGTCGGACTTCCGTTATTTAAAGGCATAAGTGAATTTTCAATTAGTGAATCAAATATATAAGTCCCTCTTGTATCTGTTTTATTCGACCAATTGGTGTGGTGTCCATTAAAATCCCCTAAAATTAGCGACTTCTTATTGAACTTAGCAAAAAGATTATCCCAATCTCTTTTAGTCAATCGAATAGATGGAGGGCAATACAAAGAAATAACAAAATCTATTAAACCACAATTATATACATTAATTCCTATCACCTCTATAGACTGGTCAATGTCACTTATTGATATAATATTTGCTTTAATTGATTTGTGAACTAATAACGCTACGCCCCCATAAGAATCATATCTATCCTTGCGAAAGATATTGTAATCTTTTACCTTCAGTACTGTATTTGCATCTAGCCATGTTTCACTCAAGGCAGCAATGTGGATTTTTTCCTGTATAAGAGTATTCTGTAACGACACTAATTTACATTTGATACTTTGCGCATTCCACTGTAAAACATTTAAACTAATATTTTTAGGAGACCTAACCATTATTAATAAATATTTCTAAAACAGATTTAAATAGTGATCTTTCAGATAAAAATTGAGTTGCCGCTAATATTATCCATTCTAAGCAACATTTTAAAACACTATTAATTTTTGTTTGAACCGAAATACCTTTGAGAAATATTATTTCTTTTAACCTAATAAAAAGCTCGCTAAATTTAACCTTGTCATCCCTTTCGTCTGTTTCTTTTGCATTTGCACTACTTTCATTCATTTCTGTGTTCTTTTCTTTTGTTTTTACTTGGCCGTTTCTACTTTGACTCTTAATTGCTCTCGGTGTACTTCTAGCATCAGTTTTCAATAAGTTAAGAGTACTTTCTTCACTATGTACGTCTACTTTCGTCTTGACTATGTCTGCAAATGTAGGCGTGTCGGGTCTTTTTCTTTCCGTATTATTATTGTAGCAAAAATTATAAAACGGCTTCTTACCACTCTCAGAATCCTTTGTTTTTATGGAGTTATTTTTAGTATTATAATTATTCGTATTTGCACTGGCATTCATTATACTCGTAGGTGGGGATATAGGAGCTACATAAATGGTCAATGCTTTTCTATACGTACAATTGTACTCCGCCATTAATTCCCTAATTCTTTTCTCTTTTAGATAATTTGGACATGATTTTGATAAAGCCATATGATTTCCTTCACAATTAATGCATTTATACATCGTAGTTTCACAGTTTGCGTGGTTTCCACCACACTTCGGACATGTTATTTTAATACTAGGACACCTTTTAGTCATATGACCCAATCGCCAACATCTTGAACATTGTGAAACGGAAAATACGTAGGGGTCCACTTTTATTTTTAGGCCATCAACTAAAACGTAAGGAGGCATATACGCACCTTTAAAGCATAACCGGATACATTCACTTGGCGTCCATCCACTAACACTGTTCGTATTGCGCCGGAGAAGTCGCAAGATAGATAACACCTCCGCTTGGTTTGGGCAAATTATATTTTCCCTTATAGCGTCTTCTGTTAGCTCTAAGTCTACGTTTCTTATCACCCCATACGACAAATCTTTCTCCATAGCTCTGTAAATTCTCCAGCCTTTCTCAATGAAATCTTTGCAGTTTATCAATCGGTCAGCATCAATATCATATAGTAAATCAATTCTTATTTTGTACGGGCTAATGTATTTCACTCTTTCGATGTTATTTATATTATTATTTTTGAGTAGTTTCGCGATAGTGAATTGTTTCGGCAAAATCTCTGTACTTGTTATATAAATTTCGATTTTATTATTTTGTGCTTTTGGTTTCTTTTTCTTACTTCCAATTACAGACCATTCGCTTTCTTCTTCTATTCTATTTCTCTTCTCTGCTCTTAAATTCTCCTCTTGATTATTTTCTAAATCATAATCAATATTTCCATCCTCGTGATTTTTATCATCTACATCCGCTATAATTTCGTCTTCAGTTATCGGGCTCCTACAGTTCATATCCACGATATTATCGTCATTCGCGTAAATTATATCTTCGTTCATCGTAAACAACCTTTTTTTTTTCTATAGCCGCGGCGTCAAGGCCGGACGGCCAGGTAAAAATTTCTAACGACTCGCCGACCCGAGTGTCGCAATAATATTATATAAACAAACAATAATACCATTAACTCAACGTCTACTTCGTACGAGTACCGTATCGAAACTGTACAACCCGAATTTTATTATAACAAAGATGCGGGTTGCAATGTAACACTTTCCTCCCTAGTGACGTAATATAATATAATTAAAACTTAAAATCTCTAATGTGGAGCGTGAGTCCACTGACCGAAATATTTAATCTTAAGTCTACTTACATGCATTTTTTTCCACGTTTTTTGTGACTATGATGATGACTATTTATGACAATATAATATAATGGTAATACTAACTACATTTATTACTCTAAAGGATATACAGCTATTTGTTCTATTATATTTATTATTCATACAATCTTAACTATATCCTCGCACCAGTGTAAATCCGTAAAATATCGAGCACACTGTCAATGACGGCGGTATCTCTATCGGTGAATCGCCATCATCTTGAGACTGAGCTCGAGGATTTTCTTTTCTTTCGACTCCGCTGTCCTCGCCACAAAGCGACCAATTGCGTAGTCACAGTCGTCAGTGTAATAGACACAGGTGTTAGTGTGTCTAGTCACTGTGTACTGTCGCTTTTATCGCATGTGGGCACATTAGCTGGTCGTGATGTCTCTGGTTCCTGACAAACACGGTTTTCAGCTGGTTTTAGTGAGTGCGTCTGCTGGTCGGAGTGATTTTGTTCTGCTCGCGATGTCTCCGGTTGGTCTTTAGTAAGTAACGGTGCTGATTTCTGATTAACTAGTTGGGGACTCCAGTGGGAACACCCTGGCAAAGAGTCATTAGCGTGTCTGCTAAAAGCCGCAGCATTATCAGTTGTTTGTGCAGCTTCTGTGTCTAAAGTTTGGGCAGTAGTGACATTGCTTATATTCTGAAATACTTCTAGGTTTGTGGAAGTTTGACCGTCTTTTAACTGGATCTCGGTTGTCAAAGAAAGGGCAATTTTTTCTTTTTGGAAAATACGTTTGGATTATAGGGCCAAGTCCCACATTTACGAAATCCATTTACTGCTGTAGACATAGTGGCTGCTTGAACAAAAGCATTTCCAAATACTTCAGTGACTTGGCGGATAGTAACTACTAGTCCAAGCTTTTTTTTTCTTTCTTTTTTATACAGACTTATGAAAAAAAAATTGTGTGTGTCAGCTCCGACGCACGACTGGAGTTTACTCCTTAAGTACGATTGTCTAAACATACGCAAAAAGAGTTTATCCAACTGAAAATAAGATTAATACCATATGAAAGGGTAAATTAACAAATTAATGAAAATAATATACATATATAAATATATATTTATTCATTTTATATACATTTATTATAACTAATCGGCGAAATATTTTACATTAAACTTTTACACAATAGTCAATTTCAGATGTGCACAAATATTTCATTAGGAATGTTGATAAATTATGTAATTATTATTATCTGACAATTATCATTTATTTTTTAAATATTATTTTTTAATATTAATTAGAGCAACATTACTTTCGCACCGCACCATAGGTGCGCGCGCACCGAAAAAGTAACGAGGTCATTCATCAGTAGATTTTACCTCTCATATTTTTCTCATACCGGGCGCCTTATATTATATATATGAAAATCGATTCTTAAGGAGTAAACTCCAATTATTCATAAAATAAATCATAATAACCTGGAGGAATTTATAGACATCGAAAAAAAAAAAATTAATTTTTGGTTAGGTTAGAAATTGTCTAAATTGGATTAAATATCTAATTTTATGTGTTATTCTCAAATATACAGGGTGACTGGCGAGATACCATCAATATCCAAGGAGAACACTCGGCACACGATTTTCATTCGAATTATGTGGAACAAATAGATACTTAATTTTTGGCCAAATTCTCATATATTTCAATTCAAAACAAATGAGGCGGTGTAGGTATATTTCCAGTCATGCCGGCGGCGCGCGCGACGTGGTGTTGTACTGTGCCGCTAGCATCCGCACACCCGCCCCGCGGCTAAGGCCGCAGGCGTCACTAGGTCACTAGGTCAGTGAGGCGTAAGTCTCGGCATGCCGCGCACGCGTGTGTCTTCCCGGCTCCTGCGCGCCTAGCGATCGATCATACGCGTATACCTAATCTGTCGTGTGTGAGTGTAATCTGTTATTAGTAACTAGGTATGGCTTATCAATACACAAATGCAGAATCACCATTGCTTTCGAAACTGTTAAAAGTGACTGTGTGTGTGTTAGTGTAGTTATGTAGGTAAATAGGTAGTTTAATGATTGAAAATAGTTGTAAATAAGTATGATTCCATTTTAAATACGCCGGAAATACCAAGATAGGTGAACAGTTCATATTTATTTTTGTTCAAAGATTACATTATTTACCTAGTCAACGAATTTGTTGCTCATCACATCAAAATCAAATGGAATAAACATATCTTTCAACTCGTAAGTAATATTTAAATTAAATTATTTATTTTGTCTAGAAAGTTCGGTGATTAGTATGCCTCTATCGGCAAGTAGCAAAACTACTGGTCTGCCAGGACCGTAGTTCCTTGCTTTTATTTAATAAACAACAGTTAGCTGTTCAACAAATGATAAAGTTTATTTTTGTGGTGTTTTTTTTTTAATATTTTCAAAAGTAACTTTATCATTTTTCAACGTATTAAAAAAATTCTTCTATCAAATCTGATCTTTATCTAGCGACACCTAGTGAAAAAACTATTACAATGTCTGCTAATATTATAATCAATTAATTATTTTGGCTACTGGTCGCTAGATGGCTTATTATTACTATTATTGCTTGCTTTTATTTAATAAACATAATTGTTTTTGTTTACTAGAACTCTGTTGATTCTCAAATAATCATCGTTTCATTTATTGTGTAAAGATATAAGGTTTTTATAGTCGTACACGAGTTATTAACATACATTTTACTTATTTGTTGTCAGCGAAATAGAATGTTCAATGTTTATAAAATAATTAATTCCTATTTAACAGAATCATATTTAGAAATTTAATATAATTTTAAATACAAGTTTATTTTCTTTGTTTACTTGTCATTTACGTCGTACATTACAAACTTGTACTTTTATTTACAGCTAGATGGCTCTGTTTAAGAGATCGTGTCTAAAATTGATTTTATTACTTTAATTCATCTTGAATACTAGTTTTATTTACTAGAATATTTTTTTCGAGAATAAATAAGTGGCTTAGCACTGTTTTAGTTAAAAAAATATGACAAGTCCTTATTTATGAACGACATCATTGTCCACTTTATCTGTGTGTTCTTATTTAATTAAAGCGATATCTCAATTGAAATTCTTCATCCGTAATTTTTCCTACGCCTTAAGTTTCTGGGTAGGGATATATTAAAAATAAAATCCATTGCTTCCAAATCAGACTCTGAGGAGCTGCTCGTATTCATTATGCTAACACTGATTGTTTTTTACTCGACTGCGACAGAAGGAGGGTTATGTTTTTCGAATGTATGTATGTAATATGTATGTATGTATGTCCATTTCTTTGGCACGCCCTACAGCCCTAACGGCTGGACGGTTTTTGACATATGAGGACGTGTCGTTGGATTTGTCTAAATTGTAGTAGTGACATAGGCTACATAAATTTTCAAAATGGCGCCCGCAAATGGCGGAATGAAGGGGGGGGGGGGTTGATTTTTTTCTTACTGTAGCAATATGGGTATCAAATGAAAGCTAGTAAATTGTTTTATTCTTTTTTGTTTATAATAAGAGTATTTTACGCAGTTGGGTTTTTGTTTGTGTGTTTTTTGTTGTGTTTTTTGCGTGTGTCTTCCCGGCTCCTGCGCGCCTAGCGATCGATCATACGCGTATACCTAATCTGTCGTGTGTTAGTGTAATCTGTCATTAGTAATTAGGTATGGCTTATCAATACACAAATGCAGAATCACCATTGCTTTCGAAACTGTTAAAAGTGACTGTGTGTGTGTTAGTGTAGTTATGTAGGTAAATAGGTAGTTTAATGATTGAAAATCGTTGTAAATAATTCGTTAATATCATTAAATGAAAACACGACACGCGACGTTCTGGTGTAGTGGTGCGAGTAGTTGCCTCAACTGCAACGCCCCGCGCTGGTGGTCGCGGGTTCGATTCCCGCTTGGGACAGATATTTGTACAAATATTTTTTTCGGTCTGGGTGTATGTCCTTGTGGGTCCCTACCGTGCCTCGGAGAGCACGTACAGCCGTCGATCACTGTTGTTATCATAGACAAGATAACGATCGTTACTTATGTTAGGGAATTATCCGCCAACCCTGTTAACACTTGGCGGTGTTTGGACGTAATTAACTACCGCGTGGAAACTAGGGTGTCCAGACGACGCGTAAATATTTAGATAACTGTTGGGCAACTTTACTTAGAAGCTTATTAATATTTATGTTATATTTTTACATAATTCGAATGAGAACCATGCACCGAGCACTCTCCTTAAACACCGATAGTATCTCGCCAGTCACCCTGTATATTTATATGAACTACATCGAAAATTATTAAATATTTAATAAATACAAATCGCACATGCTCATGCATATAATACATGAATTATAACGTACCTTTTACCCACGTGGTTGTTAGATGTTCCGGCAATATTATCTACACCCATTTCTGCCATAGTTATTTAAAAAAATACTTTCAGTTCACTTTAGCGAAATATAATGATAAAAATTATAACTTCACAATAACAATTAATTATTGATATGTATAACAAAAAGAGCAATATAAGTACATTGACACTGATAGAAACAAACAAGCCCAATAACATAGGGATGGGCAAAAATAATCGATAAATATCGGCGATATTTTTAATTTTGAAATATCGATAATCGATATTTATTTCCGAATATCGGATTCGATATTTTTTGAAGAGCTTTATCATATTTTATAATAATAATTATTTATTCTACTTATAATTGTAATATTTGTGTTCGTTTTAGGTAAGTATAAATTAACGTAAACTAAAGCGCGCGAGTTTTGGTATAAGTGCTGCCTCTGTCTTCAAAATGATTTGTTCTGAACTATGTATATGCAAAGTGTCCCTCTGTAGTTTGTGTCTTGTGAAAGCAACCAAAAAAAATGTCTTGGATAGTGTGTTGTTAGCATGTTAACCAGTCCACTGTCCAGGGCCCGTTTCACCGGTTGTGAATAAAGTCACGAATTGCTTATTACGGTCCTATTCAACAGATAAACTACAACTTTCGGTTTCACCGGTTGCGAATAGATGTATTCTAGGGATGTCGGAAAAGTAAAAAAATATCGATATATATCGATATTTTTAAAAATATCAATATCGGTATCGATATTTTTATTTAAAAATATCGATATATCGGTGCGACATGAAAAAAAATTTCTAATTTACTTCAGTCATCATAGGTACATTACTAGATAAACACTAATGAATAGACATCATTTTTAATAAATCAAGAACAGCGATAAAAAATATTAATTATTTATTAACTAAACCAATATTTATCTGATACAGACATAAACCAATATTATTTGATGCAGACATACAACACTAGACATGACAGGAATGCTCAAATTGACTATTGATTGAATTAGTTAGATTGTAGACTACATTTACTACAATCAACTCAAATGCAGAAATACGCGCGCGTTGAACTTATAATACGGATAACGGATGGACAATTGAATGATTTTTTAAGTACCAAATTAAAAAGCAGTTAAGCAGCAAATTGAGTCGACCAAATAAAAATAAAAGAAAATATCGTTTTTAATACGATTTCGATATTGAATATTTGATATCGATATGTCGATATATCGTTACAAAATATATCGCTCAAAAATATCGATATTTCGAATTAAAAATATCGTTATATCGATGTATCGATATTTTTTCGACAAGCCTAATGTATTCTGTGTTATTTATTAGTATGACAGAAATAACGGCCGGTAATTTATTTTATTTTATTTTTTTCATTTGCGATCTATATTTATTTCTTACTTTGGCAAATAATTTTAACATCCTATCTTTCTTCTTGTATTTCTTGTTTTTTTTAAACATTTTTTTAATTATTAAGTTTATGTTGACTGGCCCATGCGTGCGGTTTTATCCTCGTTGATGTTCATGGTTACTGCACAGTTTACATGAATCATATCGTGATGTGTTTTTAACCTTTGAAACACTTTATTACGATCAGGTATATAAGCTATAATTAAACTAGAATTCATTTTTACTTTTCAGATGAAAGGTAAAAATAGCGTATAAACAAAATGTGTTAATTAATAAGTGCTCCAGCTTGACGTATCTAATTTATATTAAAACTTCTCCATTTAGAAAGGGATAAAGCTATTTTAACTTACATTGAGAATCAATTAAAATAGATGTTATTTTCGGTTTTATAAATTACGAGAGATCACAAAATTTGCCTTTATAAAATTGTGTGTGTCAGCTCCGACGCACGACTGGAGTATACTCCTTAAGTACGATTGTCTAAACATACGCAAAAAGAGTTTATCCAACTGAAAATAAGATTAATACCATATGAAAGGGTAAATTAACAAATTAATGAAAATAATATACATATATAAATATATATTTATTCATTTTATATACATTTATTATAACTAATCGGCAAAATATTTTACATTAAACTTTTCACAATAGTCAATTTCAGATGTACACAAATATTTCATTAGGAATGTTGATAAATTATGTAATTATTATTATCTGACAATTATCATTTATTTTTTAAATATTATTTTTCAATATTAATTAGAGCAACATTACTTTCGCACCGCACCATAGGCGCGCGCCGGTGCGCGTGCACTTAAAAAGTAACGAGGTCATTCAACAGTAGATTTTACCCCTCATATTTTTCTCATACCGGGCGCCTTATATATGAAAATCGATTCTTAAGGAGTAAACTCCAAATATAGACTCATACTCATTTTAAGGTTTCGTTCATAACTAGTTGGATATTTTTGATATTAGTTTTTGTAGGTAATTAGTGCACGTAAATAAAAGTGTCAATATGTAATTACTGTTTATTATGTTATAAAGATAAAACGTCAAATATTGTACCATCTATACATTTATACTGTGAAAAATTATAAACTCAATCTCTATATTTACTTCTTGTTGATTTAATATTTCGTCCAAGCACCCTTATTTTTTATAACTTCTATTAACCTTTTAGGCATGCTATCAATTAACTCTTTAAATGTATTAGTTAAAATTTCGGCCCATGTCGATCGCAATCTTTGTTTGAGTTCTTCAACATTTTTTATTATTGGCTTTTTCTGATCATACGACTTCTTTGCTAATATCCCCCAGACGTTCTCCATTGGATTTAAGTCTGGACTAAGCACTGGCCATTTTAATACTTGTATTCCGAAATCCTGAAACCACTGTTTTGTAGTTGCAGCTACATGAACGGGTGAATTGTCCTGTTGAAAAATTATGTTTTCGTCATCAGTCAGCGTAATGAAGGGTAGAAGGTAATCATGTAACATAGCCTGATAACCAACAGCTGTCATACGTCCATCAATAAATGCCAATTCTGTTTTTAGGTACGCACATATACCGGCCCAGAACATGACTGAACCTCCTCCTTTAACTCGTCGAGACATTTTTTTTTTTTAATCAAACCTCAAATCATGTCAATAATACTTGCATCCATCGGGACCATCAAGATTGAATTTTTTCTTATCACTAAATATGACATGTTGCCAAAAGTCACCTTTGTTACATATTTTTTTGCGAACTTAAGTCGATCCATTTTATGTTGCGTTTTCAAGACTGGTTTACTAAGACTTTTTCATATTTTAAGTGTTTCAATTCAGCTGCCCACTTCCTTACTAAGCTTGGATCACAATTCAAATTATATCTGCGCACCAGTGATGATGATGATGACCGATAATTCTCTTAAAACAGCGCCTTTCACGGTGAAGAAAAATCGACGAGGACGTCCTGAACGCTTTTTTTGCACTAATTTTCGATTCCCAACTTTAATTGTTTTTTACAACACTTTGAGATCTACCAATAATGTTTGCTATTTCTCTTTGTGTTTTGCCGCAGCTTCTTAAGTCTATAATTCGTTGTTTTTCGATTGAACTCAATGTCATACCACGCGGCATAATGAATCACAAAAACAAACGGGACAGATAGCACAATAATATTAAATTATACGTCTTGATTTTAGCTTCCGAAAACAGCGATAAACAAAACACGTCTTGCATTTAAAAGGTCTTGCATGCGACTGAGCTTATAAATATTCACAGTTCATTTCGTTCCGCTCGAGACAAATGAGCGACGTTCCGACGACAAGTTTACATGTAATAAAACTATGCACACAAATCAATCACACCCATTTAACGTTTTACATTTATTTATATGTTTGTGATTGTTCGCGCCGCTCCGTTCACCTAGCTTAAGTTCACACGTTGCCCTTACACCCTTTTAGTAAAGTCTAATTTGTAATGCATAATGTTTAGTCAATTAGAATTCTTACTTATCACGATAACAATCTCAGCCAATCACGAGCGATTAATAGCGATATAATCAATTAGAACTTTCATTTATCACGACATAACAATCTCAACCAATCACGAGCGCTCTAATGCAATGTATAACGTTAGCCAATCAGAACTTTTACATATCACGACATAATAAATCTCGGTCAATCACAAAGCGCGCTCTCCCGCACTTCTCCAGCGATCTTTCTAGAATTATAAAATTATAAAACCTACTACGTCGATGGGCATATTTTATTACATTTCAATACATCTTTAATACAACTTTAATACAACTAATGAGACTATTATATTGTACTCTTTGAATTACGGCTTGTATAACTTCAATAAATTACATGTATTGCGAGAAGACTAGCAAATTTCATTATATCCTTGCTCCTATACGGAACAGTGATATTTGTGTAGTAAAACACCGGAAACAGTAAAAAATATGTTTGAGTCTATATTTTTTCACAAGTCTGTACACTCCTATATCATATTTATACATCTAGTTCTCTTTTACCATACTTCACGCTTATACTCTTACTCTTATTCTACATACTAATTTTCTTCTATCATCTATAAAATACCCAAAAAGTAAAAATACCCAATTAAGAATGAATGTGGACACATTAATTCTTAATTGGGTATTTTTCCAGCAAAAAAGGCTAAACTTAAAATTACTATTCTGGGGGAAATGAATAGGGATGGGGGTTAACTTTTTTTATAATAATCTATCTTGTTTTATTATCTACTTAATTACTAGATATTACATTTTAAATTAAAAAACTATGGAGACAAAGGAGACTTTTGGGCCAAACTGTAATTAGTAGAGATATGGTTTAAAAAATTGGTCATATTTTTTTATCTTAAAACATAAAAAATCAGCCTAATTCTGAATCAGGAAGCGGGGAAAAATGAGAAAGATTGTTTTCATCAAATTAATTGGGTATAGATTCAACTTAAATCGATTACAGAATTAAAAAAAGAAAGGTTTCCACTAGTTAATTAACTCAAAGTATTTAGATGTAGAATTGAAATTGTAAAAAATAAAGTTCATTTAAATAAAGTTACATTAATAGCGAAAATGTCATTTAATATTTGATAATAATATCGATTTCGTATATAATAATATGATTTAAAATAAATCATATTTTTAGTGACAGCTTTAACAACTGACTGACATTGAGACTAGCCGTTTACTTTTTACCTACATTTCCTAGGTGAGATTTTAATAATAATAGAAGAAGAATAAAGTATGAAATACATTCAAAGGTTTTTTTTTTTTTATTCTGAACGATATTTATTAGTGTTTCAAGTTACTGATATTTGTAATGAGTTTTCAAATATTCTTCACTAAATATAATTAACATTAGTGCTTTAAGAACTTAGTACTAATAGTAGTACTAGTAGAACTAGAAGATTCATCCGTACCTAAGTGAAGAGGTCCGTATTATGTTGTGTGAGTCCCTTGTTCTAGCGAAGCTTAATTACTGTGATGTTGTTTATGGGACCTGTTTGCTGGCCAGGACGGAGAAACTTGTGCAGAGGGCGCAGAATGCTTGTGCGCGGTTTTGCTTTAGCATAGCTCCAAGAGCGCATGTCACACCTTTTCTCAATTCTGCTGGGCTTTTAAAAATGAGGACACGGAGGATGCTTCATATTGACGGCCGGCTGGTCGAGTGGTTAGACAACTGGACACTTTACGCAGCGGTCGCGGGTTCGAATCCCGCCAGGTGCAGATAATCTGTATGACGAATATAGATGTCTGCACCGGGTCATTGATGTGTATTTACGTATATATGTATTTATATCTTAAATTTATTTCCGTTCCTAGTACCTGTAACACAAGTTCTTACGAACTTAGCACGGGGCTAGGTTAACGTGGTGTGATTGTTGGTTAATATTTATTTATTTATTTATTTATCTCTACACTTCTTTTCGGGTTATTTCGGGACAAGACGCCTACATACCTGACGCCTACGCCTGCATGAGAACCTTGTGTGGGCGGGTGAGTACTACTCCCGTTATGGTAAAAGAGAGTGCACTCACGTCTTTGTGACGCCAAGACACAAGACCTCGACATTTCGTGGCTCTTTCAGTTTTGCTGCATCAAGGATTTGGAACATAATTCCGCCACCGTTAAGGGCGTTTTATAATTATGCACTTTTATAAAAATGATATAATCCATGTTTATTTCTTGTCAGCGTGCTGACATTAATAAATATTTCTAGCCTGGGTTCTTTTCACGGATAGCTGATGCTAATGGCTGGGGTTGTTGTTATTTTGAATCCTTCGTCATTTATTATTCTCCATATATATTGTTCTTCCATTATCTGTGCAACACTATCTTTTGCGACAAATGCTCCTTTACTTTTCTGGACTCACACTATTACCTACTGGAACCTTAATAAGTTATTCGTCGTCTTTGCCTCTCAAATACTTTCAATTATGTTTTTGTATTTATATATTACCTCACACTTTTTCATATACATACTACAAAATATCTTGACAAACATGTATATAATAAGTAATTCATTACTCTGTTCTCACGAAATTTGTTTTTCTTATACTATGTTCTCGATCTAAGTAGCTAGTAATTGTTATTTTTTTATATTCATTATTTTCCTTCTTACTATTATTATTATTATTTTTTTCTTTTTTATCGTTCTTAGGGTCTGCCTGAAAACCAGCGCCTCTTTCCTGGGTACGCCTGGTAAAGAAGCATAAAGCTGAGGCAGATCCTTTTTGGTATTTCTTGTGTTTTTATTTATTTAAATTAATATTGTCTGTTGTGAATTACTAAATAAAGTTATTCTTTCTTTCTTTCTTCCTTTCTTAGATATGGGATTTTAGATTTTTGGGGAGTTGGGTTTATTTTTAGGGGTAAGGGGTGGTTTTTTCCAAATTGGGGATGGTCTCCTGGTCAGGCGCAACACGGGGGGTTCCAGACTTAAGGGTCTGTTTTTCTTCTTATTTCACTCACCGGCGAGCTAGTCCTCTTCAGCGCTGGTCTCCGTTGGTGGAGGCGAAGTCTTCAATCGTGTCTTCAGTATCGGAGCACAAGCCTTGTCGATTGTGGTCGACTTACTTTAATTGTGACGCAGTTTTCTTAGTCTCGACGGTGGCTTTAATATGACCTGGCGAACACGTTGGAACTTGAAATTGAGGTCACACCGTTTTCATTATTCTTTAATTGGCATATATCTCCCTTAGTTCGCGTCGTATGGAGTCGGAGGGCTATCAATCGACGGGGCTCGCCGACGTCTTCTCGGGTGTGTGTGGTGTAGCTTCAATTCTGTTAATACAGCGATTGCTCAAAGTTTACCTTTAATAACCCGGAACCAGGTTGTAATTTTTTATATAGTTAGGTAATAAGTTAAGTTAGGACTGCCCTAACGGTGGGAGCCACTGCAACACTTTAAGGTGGAGAGATAAATAGTTTAATTAATTATAGTTTAATTTTAAATATAGATTGACAGAGCTAGCAGTGAGACTAAAATTAAAAAAATATATATTTCAGGGACGTGAGATCTTGCTAACCTGGAGCGGAAAAAATATCTGAAAAGGGTCTAGCCGTACTTTCATAGCGAAACTGCCCCCTATAGGAACCTATATCGTAACCTATGTTATATTGTAGAGGGTACTAATAGTAAATGATCCAGGAGATATTAGCTCTATATCTTAGTCAATTGAGGAGCTATTTGAAAAATAGTGTCTCGGGGCGACTTTTTTTCAAAGTGGTATATTTTTGTTAATTTTAAAGCTAGGAAAATAAAACCAATTCCAGTTGTTCTGGTAAACTTTACAGCTTATTTTATAGCAATTTTCTATGAGTCAAGCCTAAATATAGATATGAAAAAATGCAAAAAAAAAACATTTTTTATTGATTTACATCAGATCGAATTTACCTACCACTTTGATAAAAATATATAATAATTGTCTATACCTTGCCTAAAGGCGTGCCAAGTTTAATTAAAATCCATAAGGTGCAACATGTTATAAACAAGTATGCTTAATTAAAAAAATAAAAAAACCCGACTGCGTAAAATACTCTTAATATAAACTAAAAAGAGTAAAACAATTTACTAGCTTTCATTTGATACCCATATTGCTACAGTAAGAAAAAAAAATTCAACTCCCCCCCAAACTCCCCCGCCTCATTCCGCTATTTGCGGGCGCCGTTTTGAAAATTTATATAGCCTATGTCACTACTACAATTTAGACAAATCCAACGACACCTCATATGTTAAAAACCATCCAGCCGTTTGGGCTATAGGGCGTGCCAAAGAAATGGACATACATACATACATACATACATACAAACATACATACATACATACACTCGAAAAACATAACCCTCCTTCTGTCGCAGTCGGGTAAAAATAATGAACGTATACTGCCGCACTCAGGGATGCAACATCGCTCATAAAAACATAAATATTTGAACATCGATATTTTTAAAAGTGAAACATTGATGTTAAAAACATCGAAGTTTATGAACGATATATCGATGTTTTATTCGATGTTTTCATCACCATTTAAATAAGTATTGAGACTGAGCACAATTTGCCAGCATGGCTCAGTAGAAAGGTATAATATAAAATCATACGTTCCTACCCTCATTAAAATTTATAATATAAATAATTCAAACAAGTAGCTTATATATTCTAATTAAAGAAAATTGTAGTTATTGTAATCACCGTTAAAGAAATTTTGTATTTTAAAGTACTTCTTAACCCATTCCTGATATTTAGTATAAAGTTTCCCCTTTCCCGAAATTTATAGGATATATCCTGAAAACCCTGTAAAAAGATTTCACAGTATTAGAGATATTCGGAATTTAAGTTTTAATAAAAATTATAAAATATATTGGAGAGAAAATATAAGAAACTTTCCACATTGCAGACATGTGGGTTCAGTTGAGGGTAATTATTTCCTTGTGATCGGAACAGATCATATTTAGTTAAAGGAAAAGCTGAGGAACGAAAAACAACCAATATTAAATAAGATATGAATTCACCAATCGAGGAATTTATCAATATAAACCAAATATCAATCTTACCGAACAAGATGAACATATGAGGGGTATAGATGCAAAAGCGCTTCTATCCACTTTCATACTTTTTTCACAAATCTGCAAAAATCTGAAAAGACTACGTAAGACCAAGTTACAATAATTCTTTAATTTAATTTAATTTCACTACACAGTAACCTAATTTTTATCTTAAAAATAACTTTGTTCAAGAAACATTCTCAAAATTAATAATAATATTTTAAATCTGCCTAGAGGCGCTTCTGCATCTAACTAATGGATAGAGGCGATTTTGCATTTGCCACTACGGGATAGAAGCGGTTATGCATCTTAAATAGTCGCGTGGATGATATTATGCAATCGATTGCACTGTCAAAGTCAAACAGTTTTTATATTTTAAATTAAATAAGAAATACAACTTATACAAAGGAAAGCCTTTAGTCCATTTTTTTTTTAACTTGTAATTATTTATCGGGTAAATTAAAAAAAATACTTTACTAAATTATTAGGTTTTTAATAAAGAAAAAAAAAGTAAGTTCTAATAAAAATTACACAGACATTCCAACTTCTGGAAGATGTTCACAATGTTCTTCATAATCTGGTTCGCCGATATTTGTGCCTTCTAAAACATTTTTGTAAAATAGGAGCTCATTAGTTCCTAATGCTGAAATCCAATCTTCACCAAAATGATTGGATAATAATTTCTTGACATCATCAAGTTTTAGAGCAGAAACTTTGTTTTGAAATGGGGGTACATCTCTGATACCAAATTCTGATGTTGAGGATACACTTGGCTTAAGTACACTTTTAGCAACCCCTAAGTCACTTTTATAATTAACTTCTCCTCTGAGAAGAAATCGTCCTGGCTTATTTTTCACTCTAGTTACGTAGTATCTCTTACACTCTGCAAATTTAAAGTGATATTGGCCTGGGGGTTTCATTATGTCTTTCGAATAAGACTTCCAATCTTTAACCGAATAATCGACACCTAATTTACGAACAGTGCCATAACCTTCGTAAATATCTATGTATTCCGAAGGATATAAAATAACTCTTTATTTTTTACATCTTTTTCGATATATCCGAAAACTCTATCAGCCGGCATAAATGAATGTCCAGCTACAGGGAATATGAGTTACACAATTTTCACATTGCTTGGAGCACAATTTGTTAACCAGTAACCAACCATAGCAATCATAGTACTGTTTTTATTTTAAGAGCCGCATCCATCGGCCAACATTCGCAACTTCTTTATGCCAGTGAAATCTGTTTCTGAAAGAAAATTAAAAACAGCAGAGGCAATCTCATTCGAGGACTTTGCATGGACATTTTCAGTCCAGGTATGTATACGCACGTTTTCTTTTGGAAATGTGTTTGTAGCATTACCAATTACAATTGTGAAATTGTAGATGTAAAGCTGCCTGAAATAATAAGCAGCTTGATCGGGAACTTTAGGTAAAACCTGATTTTTTTGGCAGTCAAAAGATATCGAAAGCGTTTGTTGATCATATTCCCGCAAAAACGTAAAAAAACATTTTGCTTTTAATTTATGAATCCGCAATGCAGCCATCAACTTGATTTTTTCGTCGTTTTGTGCTCTTTTAAGTTTTTCTGAAAGTTCCATACATTTGGAGCAAACGTCGACCCTAGGAGTTTTAAAACCAATATTATAGTTAGTGTTAAAAATGTTTCTAAAGTAACAGTGGCGGACTTTAAGACTTTCATCTTCTTGTTGATTTTGATACATTTTCCACATTTTGCGGATGTTTAAATCAGATGACACGTATTTCCGTTCTGAAGTTGCAGACCTGCAATAATGCCCTTCAATACACTTGAAGGATTCAATAAATTTCATAACATTCTGCTTTTTTGCGTAATTCTTTCTTGATATCCTATCACCACCTCTATTTTCTTCTGGGATATTCCCTAATAGTAAGAATTTTTTTGATATGCGAAGTCTGTGTATGCCAACACTCAAAATTTTTGAAAATGCTTGTTGACATACTCTTATTAACTTGTATGGTTTGACGTATGTACGTACATAAAACTTTGTGTAAGATTTAGATTCTGCACGGTTTCCTACAATACGTCTTCGACGCTTTGGTGTATGAACTTTCATGTATTTTAACAAAAAGTTGTCTTGGAAGGTCTTATCTGATTTGGCATAGAATGCTTCATGGAATTTTCTAATATCTTGGATTTAAAGTATCACATTTTAGTTTTCCACATGTCTTATGCTTGCAACTTTTAATATCCTTTATATTTCGAGGTTTTTTAGCAGAGTACCTGAAACAATAGTATAATAGTTCATATTTTTCTATTAATTTTCCCTAAATAATGAAGAAGATTATATAAGTAGGTACCAGGTTATAAAATAATGAACACCGTTGCTTATGATTTCTAGTTGTAAAATATAATTTGGTTTCATTTTGAGCATAAGTTCATATAATATTAGCATTGTATTGCACTGAAATATGCAAATAACAATAATAATAATTAAGTGTAGCAAAAAGAATAATAATTAGAATAAATAATAATTATTGCCGTGTGGTTCCCGGCAGAGTAGAATAGGACCAACCCATCCTCAGCCTAGGGTGTCGTAAAAGGCGAATAAAGGCAAATAAAGCTGCATAACACCAACGCAGCCTCCTCGGAGAGTATGAGTGCCTCTCCAAGGGAGTAATCTAGCGCTCAAAAACTTTATGGATGGACACAACAGAAGGAAATCTCATAGGGCCGCTGCCTGGGGGGCGCCAGGGCACGTCTGGAGCTGGCGCTGGACGTGACAGTATGCGGGCCGCCAGCAACCCCTGCTGACCGGCACCACCACCTAGCCGGCCGGTGTATCCACCATCCCCCCGTGTTGTTATGGGGGCAACCAATATACATCGTCTGTGAAAATTTCAATTGTCTAGCTTTCACGACTCATGAGATACCGCCTGACAGACGGACAGACAGACACGGACAAACAAAAACGGACAGACAGACAGTGAAGGATCAGTAATAATTTCCCGTTTTTAATCTTTGGGCAAGGAATCCTAAAAAGACTCACAACCTAAAAAACCTTAAAAAACGACAAAGAAAAGATTACCTTTTATATTATTTGTTATTGCGTCCATACTATTATATATGTTGTTGGTTAGCAGGGAAGAGGACATCAGGTACCAATCAAAAACACCAATTGCAAATTCATGCGACGTTTCGATCCTTTATTGGACCTTCTTCAGGCATCTACAAATTTATTGTTATACATAAGTGAAAGGCCATATATATAATTTACATAATATAGGCTATAAGTGAGGTCAACAAACTTTTTCTTTTCTTTTTACCTTTACATAGAGTGTCTAATTAGTATCCTTATATTTCCAACTTCATTAAGTACAGCTTTAATTTTTAAAAACAATTTCTGAATTATTATTTTTTTTTTTGAAAAAACAAACAACTAAGGTATCATCCGCTATTGGTTAAAATTGTTCATATCATTTTTGGAAAAATATTCTATTATTAAACTTTTTAAACTTTGACCCCGCTGAATGAACCTACAACATAATTAAGTCTGTATTTTATAATGTACAATAACAATTCTTATGAATAATTTACAATTTATATCAAACAAACATCAAAATTCAAAAATTAAATAATATTTACTTGTTTACCATGATATGCAGTGCCTGGAACGTCTATACGTCTGTCCCGAATCTTTATTATTTTTTCATTGTATCATTAAAACTTGTATTATAAACGTATATTGTACTGTAGTATATTTGATATAATAACTTTTGAATTTAGAAATTTTTTTCACTTTATATGTTTATGTATTAATCGGTTTTAATTCTATATAAACGAAACCAAAGTATTTACTGCTAAAGTTTGAACGTTATTATTTTCTATTAATATGTTAATTACTAAATTCATTACGCCGATGGAACCTACAACACGATTAAATATGCATTATACAAAAAAACGAAGATATGCTAACAATTCATCCGAACAATATTTTTAATTTTCATTAAAATTCAAAACTAAACATTATTTTACTTTTACCATTGTAGTTGTTGGAACGTCATATATGTCTGTCCCGAAGATTTATTATTTTTAATTTCTCTGTATCTTTTCTCTGATCACAATATAAAATGTTAATTAACTGAGTTTCAGGGATCTAAAAACATTAATTCATTACAAGATATTAACCACGTTGCATCATCCATACAAAGAGCACATAAGATGTCAATAATCAAGAAATATTACCTTACACGTTCAACAAAACATATATGTCGCCCACATCGTTGTTTATCGTGATGATTTCAGTGGAATCAACACTATTCAACACCCCACATGTCGACAATCTCGTGCGCCAGATCCAGATATTTACGTTTTTTCTCTGTTTCGGCTTTCACGAGGTTCTCGTCATGCGGAATGGTGATGTCCACTAAAAACGCCCTCGACTGTGCCCTATCCATCACCACGATATCAGGCTTGTTCGCCAGTATCGTCCTGTCCGTGGCGATAGGCAGGTCCCAGTAGAGCCGGACTCCGTCGCGTTCGAGTACTGGCGCCGGTGTGTACAGGTAGTACGGCATCCTCTGTTCCAGGAGACAATACATTAGAGCAAGCTCTTGATGAAGAATCTTGGCCGCTTGGTTATGTCTGTGCAAGTACTCAGTGTTGGCAAGCGCTGAACACCCCGTAAGCACATGTCTGAGTGACTCGCCGGGATGACGACAAGCTCGACAGAAGTCGGGAGTGCCATCCTTCAGAATGTGCTTCCGGTAGTTGTTCGTCTTAACCACCTGATCCTGTATTGCACAGACAAAACCTTCGGTTTCCCCAAAGAGGTCTCCGAATCGCAGCCACTGCACGGAGGCCTTGACATCCACGTGAGGTGCGTGGAGGGCCTTGTAAAACCGTCCATGCAGCTCCTTCTCCATCCATACGGTCTCCCGGTCGGAGGTGCTAAGTACAACCGGTCTTCGCCATTCCTCTTTGGCCAGGGATAAGGGGGTGAGACCTTTGTCACATACTACAACATCACCATGCATAGCGCTCTCCCTCCTCGTTTCAAAGTAGGTCCTGAGGCTGCACACCTCCCGGTTGTGCATGGACTTGGCACTTAATAGGCCTCGGCCACCACACTTCCGTGGGATGTACAGTCTCATGACCGACGATTTCGGGTGATGCATGCGATGATGAGTCATAGTCGTGCGGACTCTTCTGTCCAGGGCGTCGAGTTCGGTCTGAGTCCATCTGAGCACGCCAAATGTGTACAAGAGAGTGGGCATGACCCAGCCGTTATAAGCTCGGACCTTGTTGGCGCCCGACAAGTAGCTCCGAAGAACTTTTGTCAGCCGTCCAAAAAAGACCTCGCAAACTGCCTGTTTCATATCCACCTCCTGCACCCCTATGCATTGTGACATGCCCAGATACCGGTAAGATTCAGCTTCGGAAAGGGTCTTGAAGTTCGAAAGCTCTAGGCTAATTTCAGCCGATTGCGTCACCTGTCCCCTGTCTACATGCACGACCGCACACTTATCCACTCCAAGCTGCATCCTGATGGAGCCGCTGAACTCAGTAGTGATTTTCAGCAACTCCATAAGGCGTGCAGGATTGGGTGCTAGCAGCTTGAGGTCATCCATGTAGAGAAGGTGGGAGACTTTAGTACCTCCTCTCCGAAACTGAAAGCCTGACCCGAACGCTCCAGCAGAGTGCTTAAAGGGTTCAAGGACAAGCAAAACCAAAGTGGGCTCAGGCAATCACCCTGGAAAATCCCCTTTCGTATCCGGATTCGGTCATCGGCATCCGTCGTCAGTCTCTCGCCCTGGAGACAAAGGATCGTACTCCATTGCCCCATGCATACTTCGAGGAAGTCTCGAACTGCACCGTCGATCTTGTACAGCTCGAGGACCCTCAGAAGCCATGAATGTGGCACCGAGTCAAATGCCTTCTTGTAGTCGATCCAGGCAGCAGAGAAGTTCCGACGGTTGTGTTTGACAAGCTGGCCCGCAACAGAGTCAATGATAAGAAGCTCCTTTGTGCCGCGGCCGCCTCCACGGCATCCGTTCTGAGCTGCAGACAAGATGTTAAATTCGTCAGTATGACGAGAAATCTTGCAGCTCAGAACGGATGTCAGTGTCTTGTAGATGGAAGTCAGACACGTTATGGGGCGGTAGTTGGTAGGATCCGCGGTGTTGGTGGACTTAGGAGCTAGGTGAGTGATCCCAGTAGTGAAGAGGTTCGGAAGCGTCCTCCGCTCTATCGCCTCTTGTTATTGTCGAGCCAAGGTCGCATGGCATACCGAGAACCCTTTCAGCCAATAGTGATGCAGGCCGTCGATCCCCGGACTCTTCCAGTTCGGTGCCCGACGGACCGCATCAGCTACGTTCTCCGAAGAGATGGTGATCGGGTTCATCGGTTCGATTCTAGCACATGCTTCCTGAACCGCCGCAATCCAAGGGCCCTCCTCATGCTCTACCTCCCGTGACCATATGTTTCGCCAAAAGGCGACGAGGTCAGCCGTATTCGGTTTTGGGGAAGTAGACGGCACGGCGTCGGGTTCTCCAACTTCCTGTAGAACCTCTTCTGATCACTCAGGAAGAGGCGATTTTGCCGGAAGCGCTCAACTCTCTCAGAGTACCTACGAATACGCTTCCCCCATGCCGCGATTCTCTGCTTCAGGCCGTCGATGCGCTCCGTCAGTTTCTCAGCTATATCAGGCTGGTCAAGCCTGACACCTAGCCCGTTAAAAGCTATTCTAACGGAGCGCACAATCCTTGGCCTAGTGTTGCCCGACCTGAAGCTTTGCAGTCTGCCAACGAGGGCCCTGGCCAGGCTGATACGGCGTTCTATTCTCTTCTTCCAGGCTGGTACGTCACTACTCTTATTAGTAGTGCGTCCAGGCTCCTGGGTCTTGGCTCCAGTGAAGCGGTGTACCGCTAGAGCGGCACCGAAGAGAAGAGAACCCGTATCATCCATGCCCAGACTGCCATCCAAATATGAAGGTAGCAGCCTGTTAGCTGCCTCAATGGCACCCCGCGTCGCAGCATTAAGGGGAAGTCGGGAGAGTCGTGGTCGATTATTATTATTATTTTCTTTTATTCAATATCTTTCCCTATAATTACATTTTTAAATATATTTATAAAAAATACAAATAAAAATATTTAAAAATATAAAAAAGGTATTCCTCCGGTGACAGGTTGAGTCCCAGGCCATCGGTGGTTAAGGCTCCAGGCTGAGGAACCTCCTCACAATGCGGGCCGTTTCAAGCAACACTGCCTTTTGAATCCGACCCTTGATCCAACAGTCGAGCGAGAGTTTCTTAAGATGTTGGTCGAAACTCTTCGCTAATAGGCCATTGACCGACACAACAATAGGAACAATTATTGTTGAGTCCACATTCCACATGGCGGTAATCTCGTGGGCAAGGTCTAAATATTTACTTAATTTTTCTTTTTCCGCCTTTACGAGATTATCGTCATGCGGGATTGTAATATCAACAATAATAGCTCGACGCGTTGATCGGTCTACTAGCACTATATCTGGTTTATTGGCTGCAATAAATCTGTCAGTGATAATAGACCGATCCCAGTAGAGCAACGCATGACTATTTTCAAGAAATGGCGTTGGATTGTATCTATAGTACGGTAACTCATTTTCAACGAGGCCATATCGAAGAGCAAGTTGTTGGTGGATAATCCTGGCTACTTGGTTATGTCTGTGCAAATACTCACCGTTAGCAAGACGACCACAACCGGAAACAATATGTCTGATGGATTCGCCAGGCCTACGACATGCTCGGCATATGTCTGAAGTTCCATCTTTCATGATATGTTTCCGGTAATTGTTCGTCTTGATAACTTCATCCATAATTGCACAGACAAAACCTTCAGTCTCCCCAAACAGATTCCCGTGTTGTAGCCAGGATACAGAACTGGATTGGTCTACATCTATATCTGTCAAAGCTTTGTAGAACCGACCATGTAGTTCTTTGTTCCTCCATATGGCCACGCGGTCAATGGTACTCATTACTATAGGTTTACGCCATTTCTCTTTGCCTAAGGACAGCGGAGTAAAGCCCTTATCAACGGCAACAACATCCTTGTGCATATCGTTTTTGATGTTTAAAAAATATTCTCGGAGATTATACACCACACGATTGTGGAGGTCTTTTGCGTTTAAAAAGCCTCGACCGCCACATTTTCGTGGGATGTATAATCTCATCAAAGATGAACGAGGGTGATGCATTCGGTATATTGTTAACATTTTACGGACTTTGCGATCAAGGGAATCTAACTCCGTTTGAGTCCATCTCAGAATGCCAAAGGTATAGACGATTAAGGGCATAACCCAACAGTTAAAGGCCGTTACCTTGTTACCGCCCGATAAAAAGCTGTTAAGCACTTTCTTCAGCCGGCCAAAGAATCGTTCCCTAATCTGTTGTTTCATGGCTCCGTCATCAATGCCCAATGCCTCTGACATTCCGAGATATTTGTAGGTTTCACCTTCGTTGAGAGATCTAAGAGACAAAGTGTTGGTAAGTTGCAAGTTTTCTGATGAAATAATTTTACCTCTTTCTACATGGATGAAAGCGCATTTATCCACACCAAATTCCATTTTTATACAAGTGCTAAAAGTTTCTGTTATTTTTAACAACTTGTATAACTCTGGTCGTTTGGATGCGAACAGCTTCACATCATCCATGTAAAAAAGGTGAGATATTGCTTTGCCTTCTTTACGAAGGTGAAAGCCTAACCCTGAATCCTCTAATAAAGTACTTAAAGGATTCATGGCCAGACAAAACCACAATGGACTCAAACTATCGCCTTGAAAAATACCCCGCTTGATCCTTATCGGTTCGGTCGATCCAGGAACATTGATGCCGCCAGGATACTGAAGATACGTGGTCCAGTGCTCCATACACGAGCCTAGAAAAGAACACAAAGCTGTATCAATCTTATACAACTTCATGATCTCCATAAGCCATGAATGTGGCACTGAATCATATGCCTTCTTGTAGTCAATCCAAGCGGCAGCCAAATTTTTCCGGTTTCGACGTACCTGTTGGCAAATAGTCATGTCTATGAGGAGAAGTTCTTTAGTACCACGACTACCTGGCTTACATCCGTTCTGAGCTGTAGCCAAAATATTATTTGTCGTTATATGTTTCATAATTTTAGTAGCAAGAATGGATGTAAGTAGCTTATAGATGGTTGGTAAGCAAGTAATGGGACGGTAGTTTTTTGGATCAGTGGTACTTCCCGATTTGTATAACAGGAATGTGAAACCAGTTGTCATAAATGTTGGAATTGAAGCCGTAATGAGGGCATCCTGAAATTGGGTTGCCAAGACGGGGTGCGAACTACGAAACCATTTAAGCCAAAAGTTGTGCAATCCATCCATTCCAGGACATTTCCAATTCGATGAGGAACGGATTGCACGACTTACATCATCTGGATTGATTGTGATTGGTTCCATTTGTGGAAGTGAGTTGCATCTCCTCCTGACAACACTCATCCAGTCACTATCAATGTGGTCAATGGGATCCGACCAAATATTTCGCCAAAAATTTGTTATCGCGTCTCGGTCCGGTAAATCATCATTGACCACATTAGTAGTGCAGTGTTCCCAATTCCTGTATACTTTTCGTTGGTCGCTTTGAAAAATGCTATTTTGATAATATCGATCCCTGCGTTTTTTATACCGCTTTATGCGCTTTGCCCATGCACAGAGTTTTTGTTTCAGGAAATCAATGCGATCTGCGACTGAATTTATGTACTCGCTTGATGTTATATTTGTACCCGCAAAAGCTTGGTGTACAAATCGCATGATTTTCGGGCGTCTATTACCATTCCTGAAACATATTAATTTGGCTATTAGGGTTCTGGTTAAATGTATTCGTTTTTCAATTCTGACTTGCCAAGCTGGAGCTGTGTTAGATGGTAAAGTTATTTTATTTGACGGAAAATTTACATGAGCTACATTACACACAGCTGCAGCTCCACAATACAGAAGTGAATGCGTATCAGATAAATTTCGAGTGTTGCCTAAATATTCTTTTAAAATTTTATCCATAGCACCTACTAAAGCCAAATTACGTTTGTGTATAGGAAAACGAGGTAGATGTGGCCTAATATTAGGTGGCATGGTTCTATATTTCAAGATAGCATCCTCCAAAGCACTCCTCATATGCTCATTATCCTGGTCATTTACTGACAAATCAACACTGTTAGAATTTATTTCATTTAAATTTGTTACCTGTCTCTGCATATTTTGTGATGATTGAATAGCACAAGTATGACTAATAGTATTAAATTGTGGTAAATTTGTACGCAGCCGCTCAAGTATCGATTCATCCAGGAGGTGACAACGCTGAATGGCTCGTACTTGATCCGATAATCGTTGTGCGGTCACGGTGACAGTTGGTTCAAGCGCCTGAAACAGAGACAGCATCGTTGAACGATACGCAGTAAGGTTAATTCCCCCTCCTGTTGCCTCATAGTACGCTCGCATGACACTCTCATTCATTTTTTGAGTCCATCTCATGCGGCGCACAGCACCACCGGCAGCGGGATTTCTTGTGGGAGCGCGTTGTCCCTGAACCTATTAACCTATTTAACCTAACTTATTATTATTATTATTATTATTAAAAATGGGAATTCTGAGGGGATATCAATAACACGGATTGAATTTGTCTCGCGAATGTATTGCATGAAACCGACCAGTTTGTATGAGGAACAAAACTTACCTCTCACGTTTTTTTACGTTGCGCTTCCACTGATTTTCATTACGGATCCTCTTCCTTGCCTTATTTTCTAGCACTGGAGCAATATTGATATCCATTTTAACACGAATTTAAATTTAAAAACATAAAAACAAAACCACACAGCAACTCGAAATAATAGCCATTACACGCGCATACAAAATACTGTGTTGTGATTGGTCAGACCGCGATAGTGGCGCTTTTATTTCTTAACTTTTATTCAGAGGCGGTTTTGCATCTAATCCTAAAACTGCCAAGACATTTAATATGGGATAGAGGCTGTTTTGTGTATTAGTTTCAAAGTGTAATCATAGAGAATCGGAAGTGGGTTGCCAATTGATAAAAAAATGTTATGAACCGGAAATGGGATAGATGCGCTTTTGCATCTATACCCCTCATATTCTGTATTATAGTGTGTATAGTAACGTTTAGGGATAATTGTGATGCCATGGCCCTTGACGATACGAACGGATCCTTTTTTATTAGGCGTATTATTGCCTTGTCATCTCGTTTGCTGGTCTTTCGTGGCCGTCCACTTTTATGTACTGTCACCAGAGAACCCGAAGACCGAAAGCGGCTTATTATTCTTGATATACTACTATGATGAATACCAAATTTTTTTGCAATGGTCGTCACAGATTCTCCGTTATTAAAATCAGCTATTATTTTTTCTTTTAAATGAACTGAATATTTATTTCGTGCCATTTGCTTACTTAAATAATCAAAAAAAAATTACAACAACTCTGTACGACTTTGTAAGCACAGAAACAACTAGTAACTAAATGCAAATTTTCTCTGTACACACATAAAATAATCTTTGTAGAAATAACGGTAATTGTTGTCGATAAATTCAAAACTGTTTTGAAGAAGAAACATTCAAAAGGTTCCGTGCTTTAGTTTTGTCGCTTGCATTTTCGTACGTATTAAAATAAGCACATAAAAAAATAGTTAAACACTAGGCACCAGAACTTCTGCATTAATTTTTAAAAAGTGTAGGTTATATTCTTTCAGAGAGAGTTTTTTTCTTTTGAAATAGACTTTCTTTTTAATATTATTGCGAAGTGTCTTGGTAAACAGGTGCCCGTGCTTTAGTTTTGTCCGATACTGTATATATATATATATATATATATATAATATACATCCCTTTTTATTGAGACGCCATTTTGAGGTAGTAAAAATTTATAAAGTCTGGGCTCACGCTTAAAAAGAAAAGAACAGAAAACATCAAGCCACGATTAGCGATTAACGCAATCGGAAATTTATCAAGCATTTACTCACCCGACCAGATATTGATTCGACACCACATCAATTTTGCCTCTTCATTTTCCGAAAGACGTTGACTGAATGGCAAAGATCCAAAATGATTTACCCATCTCGAGCGAGATATCAAACATGACCTCACGTCAAAAATGAAATTGTACTTTACAAAAAATGCAAAAAGAACAAAATGAAAAAGAAAGGTTTACAACCCTTAAGAAAAAACTTCACATTCAAATACAAATTAATTATCAATTGAAACTTTATTTTTTAAAACAGATTTAAATTATCCGAATATAAATTCCAAGATAGACGCTTCCGAACACTATCAATTTGAACGTTTCATTTCACTCCGAACTCGTCAACCGGTTTGCTATAAAGGTTAAGTAATATCAAAAGTATATTTTCTCTTTAAATAGAAACACGATAAAAAATAGTTGCAAACCTCATAATAGTATTAAGTAAAATCAATTTCAAGCTTTATTGTGAAATAATTCAATGAATTAGAAATATAAAAAAAAAACAAATGTCAATTACTTTGAGGTTTGACAGCTCCAATATGAACTGCGCGTGCGACAGAACGTATTATTAAAAAATTCATTGTTTACATTTTATGTCAAATTATCTTTCTAGTGAAAATACTTGGTTAAAACACTGTAATGTTATATAGATGGAAAGAAACAATAATGTGTCATTTGTCTGCCATTGTCTTCAAGAAATTCAAACACTGTCAATTTTTAAACCTTGGAATATGCAAATCGATGACAATTACAGGATTTTATAAAATATTCGTCTTGAAATTTTTTCTAGCTTTCTATTTACTCCTTTAATAATAACTAGTGGAGAGAGAAAATTTTCAGTGGCATTGCAGTAAGCTATAACCGAAAGAATCTCAACTTTGTCCCCAGATCTTACTGAGTGAACTGATTTTGCGCCCTTCGTAACAATAACTTTTCCAGGTTTATTGTTTAACTGGACCACAGTTTCGTCTACATCAAATATACGATCTGGTTTGTCTAGTAAATCATACTCTGTTAATACTTGAAGCAAAAGCTTAAATATTTTATAAAGTTATGATTAAGATTTAAATGGGAAGGGTTAATTTAAATTTACCCGTTCCGTTTGAGCCCAAACATTATTTTAATTTTCCCTTAGGTGTTCGTGTTTCCCTCACTTTACCTACCCCGCGCGCATCGAAATGCACGTATTCTGTAACGGTTCGTCTGTTGCGTATGGGACTTGTCTATTTGTGCGCACCATAAATCGTTACACGTCGGTCACCGTACGATTATATTGTTCTAAAGTAAAGGTTGCGCCTCTAAAACTAGTAAGCATCCCGAGATTAGAACTTTGTGGCGCTTAACTGGGTGCCAGGCTTTATAATAAAATCCGCGAATCAATAAACTGTCAGTTCGATAAAATTACTTTCTGTTGTGACTCCATTATAGTATCGGGATGGTTGCGCATGTCTCTTAATCTATTAAAAAACCTTTGTTCAAAACCGAGTATCTGGGATTCACGAGCTCACTGATACGTTGAAGTAGCGTCATGTTAGCGACAAAGAAAATCCAGCTGATTTAGTATCCCGCGGTGTGTCAGACTGGATGACCTCAAAATTTTTATTATGTGGAGACAGGGACCAAGGTTTTTTCATGACCCTGCATTTGATTGCAGTCAGTCACATGACGAACAAATAGATTTCTTGTTTATGTTTATCTAAAATCTATTAATTCATTAGTCAGCACGTCAGTATATTCATTTAATATTATTATTATTGCGTTTTTGCATCTTTAATAAGATGCTTTACGATGTCAATCATTAAAATAGTGCATAAGTTAATTGAATAGGCCGTAGTAGACAAGTGAAAGTTAAAAAATTAAAAAAAATATTATAAAGTTTGTTTTTCTCTAAGAGATATCTAAGAAAAATATTATGGCAGTTGTTCGGTAGATGTGTTTTAAAATATCAGCAAATTTCAATAAAAAAATTATAAAATAATATAAGTAAGTATACCGAATATGTAGGTTCGTTTCGTATCTAGCTACATTGTTGCTGATTTCGTTGTTTAAAAATCTGTTCTTCGTACATTTTGCCATTTTCATTACACCATAGGTTACTGTAAATCTGTAGTGTAAATCACATACAATATAAAACATGGTGTAATGAAAACGGCTCAATGTATTTCAAAGAAAACAATAACATAACTTTAATCATTTTTTTTTTTAAATATAATTGGTGGGCCATTTTCTGCACTCTGTCATTCACTTCATAGTGTGTTCTAGTGCCTTTTATAATTTTATTAGTGTCCTTACACCAATTGTACAAGAAAAATCTGCATAATAAATCTTGCATTTCAGCTATTTTTTAATTTTATGGTCGAGACACTTAATAAAATTATAATCACAAACTGTGCTTAACAATAAACAGTCAGTCTTCATGTAATTCCTTATTTGACCAACATTGACACGGTTTCTTATTATATATGTGATCATATCATGCTGTTTCGAAAAACATTCCAAGGCTTATAGGCGGTATGTCAAATATTTGTTTCCTAGTCGCATTTGTATGTAATCTAGATTATTCTTATTTTTCGTAAAAAAGGAAGCATTGCATATTTTACAATTTTTAAATATAGTTTTAAATTTTTTAAAGACATATCCTGTCGCATAAGAAATTTGAGCTTTAATCTTAGCATATTGAATTTTGTTTTTAAAATTTAATATGCTATGATCACTATTCATTAGATCAAAATCAATTTCCAAAGGAGCACAAGATGGTTTATTATTAAAAAATAATCGGCCTAAGGTATGAAACATACTGTCGTTGCATACATGTTTTTTTCGCAATTAGAACCTGCGGAGTGCACGCTATTTAAATTGTTTATTAGTAGAGCAGCAAAGGAATTTTCAAAGCCTGCAATCGTGGGTTTAGTGGTATCTTGCCCCATGGCTACGAATACAACCAAAAAAAATTTCCAATGGGTCCTGATTTAAATGTCTGAGCCATATAGATTTACAATTGTGCTGCTGAAACAATATATTATTTTTGACTGATCCGTTGGCGCAGTTTGCAGTGACCCTGTTTTCTGCTCCAAGGGTTGTGGGTTCGATTCCCGCCCCGAGTCTGGGTGTAATATATGTTTATTTATATATGTATTATTTGTATGTAGGTATATTTATTTAAAAAAATAAGTATATCAGTCGGCTGTTACCTAAAACACAGGCATTAAGTTGCCTACCTTAGGAACAGACGACCTTGTGTGTGTGTTAAACATATTTATTTATTTATTTATTTATTATTGATCAAATATTCAACATTTTCTAGACTAATTATCCAGTTTGTGATTGATGGTACAACAGAAGTTTTGCCATCTTTAGTCACTTTCATTGTTTTCATTAGTGACTTGGCTTCTTTCTAGACTTTGAAGTGAGTCGAATATGGTGTCACTGAGTGCAAAAGAAGTATTCCTAATCGCTTTAGTGGATTTTCATAACTTCCATTAACAGAGTCGAAGAGGTCATCAAAAAAAAAAAGAACTTCAGCTGTAGCTTTAGCTTCTTCAGGCAAAATTCCTTTTTCTGAAAAAAGTAAAACTGTCATAGTACAACAATCTTAACTTACATTTAATCCAGTTATGAAATACTAACAAAGTACACAAGTGAAAACCATAAAAAATGATATCGAAATAAAATAAAATGGTCAATAATGTGGCCTATGTTCCAGCAATTGGAATATTATAAGCTGATTATGCTTATCAATAATGTTCTAAGAACAATAGTTTGTAACAATTTTAATTTAGTCCTTTTTTTAAATATTTAGTTTCTAATCAATACCCAGTTTTAAAATATTTAATTTTTATGTAATTTAAAGCTCACCTGCTAGATACCCCATAGCTACAGCAACAGATTTGCTGAACACCTGAGTTGCACATTAAACCTTCATCTTCTTAATTTTGCCCGGTAAAACATGCTGGTCTGTTACTTTAGGCAACATTCTTAAGCCCATAAATGATGAATTTTCTTCATGTTATTTAATTAAATAATCCTATTTTGCAGTTTTTTGCTCACCATACTTTACGTATAACAAATCCTTGTTAAGTAAGTTATTCCTTATACCTTTTATAAGGAATGGTGCATCATATAGGCCATAGGGGCACAATTTCTTTTCCGTCTATTTCAAAAGTATTTTTGTTCCTATCTCTATTTACTCGTAGATATTTTTTCTCTTGTTTCTTTAATTAAATAATTGATTGCACTTTTGTTAGAAGCCCCTTGGTCGCAAACTGTTGGCAAACACTGAGTCCTGTTTCATGTAACTTCTGGATCGTTTTTTCTGTACACCCTGCACAAAAACGAGTTTTTGGAAATTCCTCGTATCATAAAAACTATTGCATGGTCATCTATTCTGATTTTAATGTTTTTGCCATTCTTGATAAATTGACAAAACTATTTCATCCTTTTTTCTATTGTAATCTAAATGAGGTGCAATACCAATTTCGTCAAACATTAGTATGAATAGCATGTCTGAATTTTTAATTTTTTTCACTCTCATTTTAATTTTTTTTTTAAACTCGATACCCGCTTTCAGTGCAGCTGTTGAGAGCAACCTGCTTAGAGTCAAGGGCGATGGGATTACAAAAACATTCCTTAACCAACGATATGCTTTATGTCCTTATTTATATAGAGCTAATGCTATAATTTTCTCCTTCTTTGTAAATCTGCGGCCCATATTTTTCTTTTTAATTTGTCTAAATTGCAGCTTTCTAAAAATAAAAGCAAATACTCAAAACTTTCTTAATGCCGCTTAAAAAGTTAAATTTTGTGACAAGTTCAGGGCCTTTTTAAGTCTGCTGCTGTAAGATTAATTTGTTTTCTGAAATCTCTTTGTTTTTCTTATTAAAAGGCTAATCTCAGAAGATTGAATTAATTTCTGTTTCTGCTTTTGTTTGTGGCCTAGAATGTAAATATTAAAAGTTTACAGGTTTGTTATTGGATAGCAATAATAAAACTATAAAAACAAAAAGTTTACACATTTATACAGAGTGATTATCATTGGAAACTTGAATTAGTTCTTGAATATGTTATTAGATGTTAGTGTGAGACTGCTAGCAATAGCATTAGTGCAACCTTTTTAGTCTGTAGATGAAATAAGCAAAAGTAATTAGTAACTGACCTGGCACATTAAGAGTTGGAACAGCATTAGACCTAAGCCGCTTACTCCGAGTGTGATATATTTCTTCAAAGTGGCGGTAAAGTGTATGACTTAACGATATTTCATTATTTTTTGGTTGCCTAGTTGCAAAATGTCTCCTCCTATGGTATACAACCAAGTTCTCAATCGATCTGCATCATTATCGGGGTCAGGGAAAATATAAGAGCCACATTATCAGAACCTAAAACAAAATCATAGTGTATTTGTTTGTAGAATGTTTTGGATTATTTTGAAATGCGCCTTTCTATTCAAATTGTATAATTATCACAAAATTTAGCACAAAATACAGTAAAAATATGTGATATGACGAGGATGAATAAAAAACGGTTTCACTTGCTTTTAAAGGTTTGCTCATTTACATTACATTATTTTTATAGAATAAAAAACAAGGATAATACATAAAAGTTACTTACGTGACTTTCCACTGCCCGGAACACAACAGATTTTGGGAGCCATCTTAAAAATATTGCCGTTATGCAAGGTAAATCATGAGTCCAGGAAACAATGCCAAAGTCACACAGAAATAACTGAATCGTCGTATTGCAATAAACAATGCCACAATCTTACAGAAATACTTGAGTCGGAGTCCAAAAACAAAAACCAAAACGTTAAGATCTAATAAAATACGAGTATAGCGGAAAACACAAGAACACAACAAGAGCATTAGAGTTTTGACAACTGGGCAACAGCATTCTTGGACGCCATAGCAAATACGTTACGAATGAGCAACAAATTCCTGATTAGAGCAACTAATTAGCACATAAATAGCACTAAATACTTGTAAAACACCAACATCCTCGCAGGACAAGATAGCTAACATCATGTACAATAACATTTGTTCTACCACTTTTGACATAATACATAAATAAAAATGATTTTTTTTAGCTTTCATTGTACTGTCTGTCCTGACATTTGTAAGTCTATGTTTCATTCATTATCGAAAGGACGACGCGACGCTCGTGCGCGCTTGCACTGCTAATAATAGTAATAAATAACATTTTGCCCGATAATTCTAGTTAATAAAATTAATATAAATTGCTTGGTGGGTTTGTAGGCAGTATCACAGTATGTATGTCGCAGTGATTTAAGTGAATAATCAAATTTCCGTTTTATCATGTCCCTGCAATACGTACACCGTGTCCACAATCCCTTTATACTTTACCAGGCTTAGGACTAACTATATTAAACATTTAAAAATAAATAAATCGTATGTATAGTAGGGCAACACATCTGCATAACCTCTGGTTGTGCGGTAGACATCCGGTAGTCATCAAAAGGCTTCGACTGTCCGTATGTCCGCCTATACTATAAAAAATGTAGGTATATAGATTAGGTATCTGAATTCTGAACATTCAAAATATGTGAAAATTATTAACGTAGATAATTATTCTTTAACGTTTACTAAAGTTTAATTAAACCAATTTAATTTCAAATATTGTTAGCTACGTATTATTCACTTTTCATTGTTAAATGTAGGCGTATATAAAAAGTGGAATCAGCGTATTTACAATAATTAAAAAATAAAAAATAATTAACAATAAAATAATATTTACAAACTAAATAAATATTACCTCTAAGGTTAAAGTCTCGCGCATTTCGGTGCGTATCGCGCACATAGTGTTACCATCACAACCAGCACACAGACCTAAAAATCTGCTGTTCACTAACACGTGCTAACACTTCCGAATTAGTTTTAATTTGATTGAACGCACAAATTATTTTGTCAATGAGCATGTCACGGCTCGTAATTTTGCGACCAGTGTACACCATTGTTTTAACCCGGCGTCATTGTGACGAAAAAAAGTTACACTAACGTTGAGGTGGGTCCAACCTGGTTATAATGGTCACAATTTTGCCTAGTATAAAATAATTTTTAATATTTAAAATTTAATATTTATTATAAATACTGTATTTATATATATATATATATATATATATATATATATATATATATATATATATAATCAATAGCAGCAATAAAATACATTGGTAATGAATGCAATAATTTTTATTTTTCATTTTTCTTATAGACTATTAATTATACAACAAAACTGTAACTCTTTTCTTATTTTTTTTAATCAACAAAAAGCAATATCGTTTCTAACAAAAATAATACTTAAATCAAATCTGTACTACCTATGCTCTCTATCATTGGAATATGAATCACAGTAATATCAGGAACTTTGGTACAATTACTGTTGTTGAACCATGAAATAAATAAATAAAATAAAAACTTCTTCGAACACCAGTGAGTTTTGCAGGAGGTTCTCAAGATGTCTCTCCAGTAAATTCTTTCATTCTTTTGCGCATTGCCCGAGGAAGATTCACTGAATCTTTGCGAAAAGAAATATGTTGGTTCACGAGAGCTAAGCCCAAAGTTTTTCAAAAACTGGCGTCGTTTCATGTTTTCACTGTTGTTGCTGTTTTTTATAATTACAGCATTATTCCCGCCATATTGAGCATGGCATAAAATAATGTCAACGGCCATTTATTTGAATTCCGGCAAACACTATAAGTTAAACAGAGCTCATCTGCAACATCGACTCCACCTTTTGTAGCATTATAAAAAGTATTTATCTCTGGCTTTTTCTTTTCATCAGTGGTTTCGTCAATTTTACTGTCGTGATGCTAGCTTGAGAGAAGCAGAAAGATTTTATTTTTGGTATGTGTGACATAATTGTCAAGTCTTTTTGAAATCCAAACTTAGTTGAATAAATCTCCTGAGCGCGGGTTCTCGTAAACCCTGGTGTTATCTGACGTTTGTTTTTTCGCAAAGTACCTACACTGGTTAATTTATGTTCTTTGAGGTGAGTCATAAGTTCATAGCTGGTAAACCAGTTATCGAATGTTACGTTACGGCGACTTTTTGAAATAGGTTGCACGAGACGATCAATGACATCAAAGGGCCTATTGCTGACAGAAAATGGGCCTTCAGGTTGCTTTCCTGCATATATTTCTAAATTTGAAATATAAAAGTTCTTCGCATCAACCAGTGCGAAAATGTTTATACTGTATTTTGCTGGTTTTGAAGGTATGTACTGCCTAAACTTAGCTCTTCCTCTAAAGGCAACAAGCATCTCATCTATCGTAACATGTTATATTTATTTATACAATTTTGGATCTCATCTGAAATCCCATTGGTGTAATGTACAGTGAACATGCACGAGTTCATGTTGAAAATACATATCTCGTAAGAAGGCGAGAGGTATACTTTCGTATTCCAACACTGGCAGCGTTTCAGTGAGAAACTGTAGATATGTTTCACCATTAAGTCGATCTAAGAAAACGGGGCCCAGCTACGTGGAATTTACTATTCCCGCCCAAACATTCACCCTAAATCGGTGCTGATAATTATGTGGTCTGGGTTCATGCGGGTTTTTGTAACACCACAAATGTTCATTACGTATATTGAATAAACCCACTCTACCAAATGTGGCTTCATCACTTAAAAGAATTGTAGGCCGTTCAGCAAGTAACCAGTTACAAAAATTCACTCGTGCTGGATTGTCAGATTCGGTGAGTTCTTGAACACGATAAAGGTGGAATGGGTATTTGCATCATTGTGAATGACACTCCACGCGAAGTACTGTGACACGTTGAACCTTCGCGCTGCGTCTTTAGTGCTCGCTGCGGGGTCCGCCTCAAAGAACTCCAGGATCTCTTTGTGTTCATGTACAGTGCGCCTTGGGGGAAGGTCACTATCCGTCATCCTGTGCTGGAACTGGCCGTAATCTCGTAGACGCTGTATGGCTGCTAACATTGTCTCATGGCTCGGTGTAGGTAAGTTTGAATACCTAGCTGCATATTGCCGACAGGCTTCCGACAAATTGTCATCACACCTAACCAGCATCCACACCATTTCCGTGTATTCGACATTAGAATAGCGGTACGCCATGGTTATAAAATTACTTTAGTACAGGTACAATACATCAATCGATACGAATAAAATAAATACGAGTGGCACACAAAATCATGTGCCGCGCGCGTGTTAGATTTATAGAATTTTTAAGGTTAATTTAAATATTTTTGTCTATACAAAATATGAATGAACAATTATTTAAATGGATAAAGAATAATATATTTCATACTACTCAAATAAGGAATCTTTAATTATTTTATTCCAATAAATGGATAGCAACTTTTATTATTTTGTTTCAAATAATTATTTAACTACCTTCAATTAAGGAATAAATGGAATAAAAGAATAAAGTCAGGATGATATATTAATATCGTATATTTTATCACCAATTATTACTTATTTCATATACTAATTAATTATAATTATTGTGAAGCTACCACCGATTCGGAATGCAGATTCTGCTGAGAAGAAACGGCAAGAAACTCAACAGTTGCTCTTTTAAAATAATAAACCATAATTACAATATTTCATAATTATAACAATATTATAATAATAAAATAATAAAAAAAAAAAAAAAAAAAAAAAATATAAAATAAAAATAATATAAAATATAAAAAAAAATAAAAATAAATAAATAAATATAATATAAAATATAAACGATATGCACAAGGATGTTGTTGCCGTTGATAAGGGCTTTACTCCGCTGTCCTTAGGCAAAGAGAAATTGCGTAAACCTATAGTAATGAGTACCATTGACCGCGTGGCCATATGGAGGAACAAAGAACTACATGGTCGGTTCTACAAAGCTCTGACCGATATAGATGTAGACCAATCCAGTTCTGTGTCCTGGCTACAACACGGGAATCTGTTTGGGGAGACTGAAGGTTTTGTCTGTGCAATTATGGATGAAGTTATCAAGACGAACAATTACCGGAAACATATAATGAAAGATGGAACTCCAGACATATGCCGAGCATGTCGTAAGCCTGGTGAATCCATCAGACATATTGTTTCCGGTTGTAGTCGTCTTGCTAACGGTGAGTATTTGCACAGACATAACCAAGTAGCCAGGATTATCCACCAACAACTTGCTCTTCGATATGGCCTCGTTGAAAATGAGTTACCGTACTATAGATACAATCCAACGCCATTTCTTGAAAATAGTCATGCGTTGCTCTACTGGGATCGGTCTATTATCACTGACAGATTTATTGCAGCCAATAAACCTGATATAGTGCTAGTAGACCGATCAACGCGCCGAGCTATTATTGTTGATATTACAATCCCGCATGACGATAATCTCGTAAAGGCGGAAAAAGAAAAATTAAGTAAATATTTAGACCTTGCCCACGAGATTACCGCCATGTGGAATGTGGACTCAACAATAATTGTTCCTATTGTTGTGTCGGTCAATGGCCTATTAGCGAAGAGTTTCGACCAACACCTTAAGAAACTTTCGCTCGACTGTTGGATCAAGGGTCGGATTCAAAAGGCTGTGTTACTTGAAACGGCCCGCATTGTGAGGAGGTTCCTCAGCCTGGAGCCTTAACCACTGATGGCCTGGGACTCAACCTGCCACCGGAGGAATACCTTTTTTATATTTTTAAATATTTTTATTTGTATTTTTTATAAATATATTTAAAAATGTAATTATAGGGAAAAATGTTGAATAAAAGAACAAAATAATATTATAATTCTACCCTCATTGCTCAGAAACGATATAGACGTGTTTTTTGTTCTCGCGGATAAAATAATTCATATTTTCAGTTTTCTTTTCTATTCAGTTAATAATAAAGAGCTAAAGCTTCAAGAAAATACAGTTGTCATATTGTTAGTGATAAAAGTGTGTTGTGATTCACTTGCGGTGCAGGAATTCCTCTTATTGTGAGTTAGCTACAATTATTGATGAAGATAGATTGAGTCAGTACATAACTAATTTACGCAGACATCTTTTATATAAGAATTTTCTTTTTTTTTTTTTTTTTTATTTATTTATTTATTTATTTATAAAAAGATACACCATCGACAATATCAGTAAACATTTTTTTTTTTTTTTTAGTAGTACATGTAGAGTTAATGATAACAGATACGTCTTTATAGGTGTATACAACATTTGCAATAAAACTAAACAACAAATAAAACTTTTAAACATAAATTAGGGATAAAGACATAGAATACAATAAAAATAAAGCAAGGAAAAAAATTAAAAATTAAAAGTGAGACAAAATTTGTAATCTTAAACACTAATCGTTGGGGAAGTCGGGCAAAACAAGTAGTTTCTTACATTTTCTTCTGAAAAGTTGTTCGGAGTCGCTAAAGATGTCGATGTCATGATTGTTTATATCGTTATACGTTCGCATACATCTGTTTAACGGGGAAAATTTTCCTAGATTGGTTCTGCTAAAGGGAATGTTGAAAATATTAGTTAAAGGTTGCCTAGGGATATGGTAAGGAATCGTTAGGCATACCTGCTGTAGTAAACTGTGGGAAACTAACCTACCGTGGAAAATCTTGTGCAGTGACATTAAGTCTAAAAGTCTGCGGCGGTCGGCTAGTGAATGTATTTTAAGATAAGAAAGCCTTGACTCATAACTCGATCGTGGACAGGCCTGAACTCGGTATGCTAGGAAACGGGTGAAACTTTTTTGAATGCGCTCAATTCTGAGTATATGAACTTTGTAAGAGGGATTCCATATAACTGAGGCATATTCTAGGCAACTGCGAATCAAGGAATTGTATACAGCTATTAGGGTCCGTACATTTTTAAAGTCCTTACATGTACGCCTAACAAAACCTAACATTTTCCAGGCACGCGTTACAATGGTATCGATATGTATATCAAAGCTAAGTTTCTTATCAAAAATTACCCCAAGATCACAAGTGGACGATGATTCATTTAACTTAACTTTGTTAATGGTGTAAGATGACGCAATAAATGATCTGTTTTTTTGTAAATCTGATAAATGTGCACTTTTGAGGATTAAGTCTCATTCTGTTATTTTTACACCATTCATAGATTTCATCAAGATCTTTCTGCAAAGACCGTACATCATTTGAACTTTTAATAGAGCTGTACAATTTTAAATCGTCAGCAAAAACGGAATATTGACTGTTTTTTATGACTTTTGAAATTTTTTTTTTTTTTTTTTTTTTTTTTATAATTTGATAGGCTTGCGTTTGACCACTATTTCACCTGGTGTTAAGTGAGAATGCGGTCTAGGATGGAGCACGCTTACCTAGTAATAGCCTATTCACTCGCGACTTGAAGATGCTCAGATTGTAGCTTTCGGGGAACACAGACGCTGGTAGAGAGTTCCATTCTTTGGCCGTACGCATCAAGAATGTACTAGCGAAACGCTTAGTGCGTATAGCAGGGATGTCAACCGTATAAGGGTGACGTAACGCAGAGCGTCTGGTTGTACGAAGATGGAAGGGGCAGGGGGGAATCAGGTCGTGGAGTTCCTGTGCACACTCTCCGAAGTGTATCCGATAAAAAAGCGACAGACAGGCCACCTTGCGCCGATGATCCAAGCTTTGTAGCTTAGCAGCGACCAGTGAATCATCACCGATAAGCCTCTTGGCTCGCCTCTCGATTGACTCGAGAAGCTCCAGCTGGTACTTGGCTGAGCCATCCCAGAGATGAGAACAGTACTCCATGCACGAGCGAACTTGAGCTTGGTATAGCTTTAAAAGCTGTTCCGGAGTGAAGTACTGTCTCACCTTCGAGAGGACACCGAGTTTTTTAGCAGCTGTTTGGGCCTTTTCTTCTATATATGAGCCAAAATTGAGGGTAGATGTAATAGTAATGCCAAGAAGCTCCAGATGGTCGGCTATGGGCACGGGTACACCCCGGAAAGAGGGAGTCAGGTGGAAAGGACTCCGTTTTGCTGAGAAGAGACACGCCTGGGTCTTTGTGGCGTTGAACTTGACCAGGTTAGCGTCACCCCAGTCAGAGACAGCTTTAAGGGACAAGTTCAGACGCTGGATCATGGCTTCCCTCAGCGACTGGATCTCAGACCCGCCCGCTCGTGCGTTGGACACGTAACGTTCAACAACGGTGCTGTCGTCCGCATACCCAAAGATCCCAGGTTTGAGCAGGTCATTGATATGCAGCAAGAATAGCGTTGCCGAGAGTACAGACCCCTGAGGGACCCCGGCATTGATCGCCAATTGATCAGATTCGCAGCCGTCTATGACTACGCGGATCGATCGATCCCTCAGGAAGTCAGATATCCAAACACAAAGCGAGGTGGGTAGGCCGAATGAAGGAAGTTTGCTAATAAGTCCGTCATGCCAGACCCTGTCAAATGCCTTCGAGATATCGAGCGAGACCGCAATGGCTTCCCCGTGTCTCTCGATAGCTTCACTCCATATGTGAGTGGCATACGCTAGAAGATCACCCGTGGACCGATTGCGCCGAAAACCGAATTGACGGTCGCTAAGAAGGTCGTGCTCCTCTAGGTATGCCAGGAGCCGGTTGAAATTTCGTTTATAAAGGCCAAGAAAAGAATAGGACCGATGTGTGAACCTTGAGGTACACCTGAAAAAGCCACGTAATCATTGGACCTATATCCATGTACCACAACACTTTGTAATCTATTTTTAAGGTAAGAATCAAGCCAACGAAGCAAATTCCCATGTACACCATAAGATTTCAACTTGGAAATCAGTAACTGGTGATCGACAATATCGAACGCACTTGAAAAGTCAGTGTATATAGAATCCACCTGTGTTTGACTATCCATTGCGCTCGCGATTCCCACAACGTAGTCCATCAGATTGCTAACAGTAGATTTATTCTTACAAAATCCATGCTGTACGTCTGTGATAATATTCTTCAAATAATTTGTTAAAACAGGATAAATTAATCGTTCAAATATCTTGGGAAATAAACTTATAATGGAAACGGGTCTATAATTTTTTATGTTATCCTTGTCTCCTTTTTTATGTATTGGTACTACATTAGAACGTTTCCAGTATGATGGAAAGAACCCGGAAGACAAGGATTTACAAAATATTAGCTTCAAAGGAAGTGTTAGGTTTTTTGATGTCATTTTAATAAAAAGAGGAGGTATGCCATCAGGGCCCGCTCCTTTACAGATATCTAGAGACTTTAGTTCATTTAGTATTTTAAGTTCTGTTATTTCTATATCATGTAGGGAATCTTGAGGGTGTATGTCTGGTAAAACAGTAGTTGTAGTATAATCAGATCGAGAGAATACGGAAGCAAAATGTTGAGCGAAGAGATTACATATCCCTTCTCCACTATTAGCCGAATTATTATCGAGGTACATTTCCTCTGGGATGACAGAAGTACAAGCTTTATGCTGACGGACGAAGGACCAGAACTTTTTTGGATTAGATTGAATAGATTTTTCAATTTCTTGCACGTAGTTTGAATAACATATAGAGGACATTGACCTAACCCGATAATTACAAATTTTAAGCTCTAGTGCATCTCTCGGGTTCTTATAAAGTTTGAATCTAAATCGTATCTTTTCCCTCTCTTTTATCAATTTAATTTTGTCGTAAACCAAATAGGGTATTTCGAACTCCGTGGTTTCGTTTTGGGTATAAAGTCATTAATTAACGTATTAAGAATTTCGTAAAACTTAGAAACCATGACATCGACCTCCTGACAATCACCAAGTTCCGAAACCCAATCAATTTTACATAACATTGAATTTACCTTAAAATAATCTGCCTTTTTAAAGTTATGGGTAGCAAAAGGTTTGTTTTTCAGCATATGAGGTACAGACATATTAACATTTATTTCTAGAGCTGGGTGATTATTGTCAATTTTAGTTAACGGATACAAACATTCAGTAATATTAATATCATTGAGATTACTTAGAACGAGGTCGAGGGTTCGATTGTTGCAGTTTTTTATCAATTAATTATAAGATCTAGTAATTAAATAGAATTAAATATAAGATCTAGTATCTAGGAATTAAATATAAGATCTAGTAATAAGGATTCTTTGAATTGTACAGGGAGATATTAAAGCGTGTTTTTGATAAAAAATTCATCATATACTGTCTACCGACCATTTTACACTAAATAAGATGTCCTTAAATCAGTTAAAACGGGGTTCCCTTGCAAATGTGCCCTCCAGTGTTCGGCCGGCTCTGCAACATTGTGAGTCTGAGCCGATGTTAAGCCATACTACTGACTCAGACAATGATATTTCTATGCGTAATAAACGTAAGTTCGAGGGACAGGATGATGGTGAGGAGAGGGGAATGTTGGCCGAGATGCGTATGATGATTTTGTCTTTGAGTAGCGAATAGGATAGGAAATTGTCTAACATACAGGAGACTATAAATGATATAAAAAATCAAAACATTGAAATCTTTAAAACCCTTGACTTTTTGTCACATGAGAATGATGAATTAAGGAATAGATTAAATAATTATGAGTTAGATCGTAAAAAGCAGTATTCTTATATTGAAAGTTTAGAAAACAGGATAGAATTTTTAGAGAGAAAATCGTTATCGTCGTGTATTGAGCTGCGTAATATTCCTGTAGTTAAACAAAATGAATCAAAAGAAGATTTAAGAGTAGGGTAGGGTAGGGTCGTCTTTATCGGTCAGTATTCAATCTTTTGACATTAAAGACATCTACCGACATCAAAATAAGTCTACTTCATATAAGCCTATTGTTGTTGAGTTGAGCAATGCCCTCTTAAAGGACAACATTATCGCAAGTTTAAAGAAATTTAATAAGCAACATAGTGATAAAAAATTTAGTACTGCGACTAATAATATTGAAGGTCCACACCGACAGATTTATATATCGGAGGTACTCACTCGTAAGGCTAAGAGACTGTTTTACCTAGCACGAGATTTCGCTAAGAATAATAATTATTTATTTTGCTGGACTGTGCATGGTTGTATTTACTTGCGCGAAAGGGAGGGTGCACCGCAAATACGTATTGATAGTGAAGAGAAATTAAACACTATAAAAAACTCAATGTGACTTAGTTAACACTAGATCTACCAGACCAGTCATTTTGACTGTTCTTACAATTTTAATTTAAAACTCCTACTGTATGAAACATTTTCTTTCTATAACGATATCATGACTTTTATAGCTATAGCTAAAGAATCAGTTTTAAGAACTTTATATTATTTTATACATATTAGTAACAAATATATCTTTTGTTATTGACAATTATACCAGCACCAGTCAAAATGACTGGTGCAAGTTTTTATGTGATGCAATGACTTTGGGGCAGCTACGACAATTGGTAAGAACTGCAATATTTTCTCTAGACAAAATATATGATTCCGATAAAATCATAATTCTGATAAGTAGTGTCGCGGGTTTTACGAGGAACGTAATTTTCACAAAAAAGAGAGAGCAGAGTCATGTCAGCTTAGTCGCGATCAATTATATTTACGAGTACTGTTACGATTCTAATTTTGCCATGTAGTAAAATCATTATCTCACTGTAACAAATTCGGTTAGCAAAAATTAGCGAGTTTCTGCAACATTAAAAATGAATGCTAAATTAGAAATAATTTTCTTGAATTTTGAGGCATCGACTGTAAGATTATTTTGATACTGGTAAGAAACATTTAGGTGTATTTGAAGTATTCAAAAATAGATTCTTCAGTAAGAAGGCTAAATACAGAGAGATATATATCCTACTATTAGTTTCAACTAATTTTTATGGTTATCCTCAGGCCCTGAAAATGGCAAAACGAATGAAACCTTCTTCGTATATTTGAAAAATGTAACCTATGGAAATACCTAACCTAATGAATGTTCGGATGATGAAAATGATGCACTATAGATATATGTTGGCGAAAGTGAGTTTTTAGAGAGCCAAAGTGATCAACACGGCAGTAGTATAACAGTATTGTAATCGAGTTGCTGTACGAATCAAATAGATGTACAGTTTACAAGAGTAAACCAAATAAGAAAGTACTTGTACTGAGTAAAATACAAATAAGTAAAAATAGATAAAACTAACCTAATCTTAAAATACCTAATCTAAATATATACCTATACCTAATCTAAAAATAGATAACCAAGAGACTACCCAAAATTGTATCCTTTTATTATAACACTAAATATGGAGTCGACATTACTGATCAAATGGCACGAAAGTATAGTGTAAAGTCAGGTTCCAGGTAGCCACTTCAAGCTTTTTTTTAATATCTTCAATTTAGCTGGGATAAATTCCTGGATATTGAATAAAAATATGAAGGGTGAAACTATATCAAGGAAAGACTTTGTGTTTCGCTTAGCTGAAGAATTTGCTTGTGGAGAATATTCGACTGCAAGGGAAAAATCACAAGAAGCCATTATACCAAGTTGAAGTGGTGATTCTCCTGTAGATACGTAAATGTTGTCAAATAGGATATTGCAATAGTAATAAGACCACAACTATTTGCAATATATGGAAAAAAATTATGCGGAAAGTATACATAGAGAAAAATCTACGTGTGTAAAAATTGTGACCGATGTACAGGAAACAACTAAAAGTTTGATTAGTTTATAATGTCTATAAATCTATTTATGTATTACAATGAATATACTAAAGCTTATTTTGTTACTTTTTTAAAGCAAATAAAGACTGAAGACCTCTAAGTACTTTTCTTAGAGACCAGTCATTTTGACTGGTTTTGGTAAAAATGGGTATATGTAAATAGCTGGTAAATCTAGTGTTAATTGTAGTTTATTTTTGAATTCTAAAGTTTGCATAATATGTTTTTTGTTTAACTGTTTTATTATTGTAAGATATAGTATAATTTTTTGTGTTTCTACTTGTAATTTACATTTTATTTATTTACATTCACACAGCATAAACATTAGTTCATACAACACACATACACTTTCACATATGTCGCTTTTGCAACATTATAAACGTGTTAGGAAGTTACTGCATAAAAATAATGAAATGTTTTTACTATTATTATTTAGTTATCAAATAGTGTTCAGCATTCATTGCTGCTTCTTGAGTGTGAACCTTGAATATTTTCAATTTAAAATTCGATAATCAATTAAACTCATTATTAAATAATGACTTGCGGTTCCTGGGTAATGTCAGTAATTACACGTGTGAACCTGAAAGCTGTTACGAGTTTATTTCTTCATACCACAAAAGTTTAAAAATTTTTCAATTAAATATTCGAAGTGTGAATTGTAACTACGATGGACTTTTGGTTTTGCTAAATCGAATTAATGTTGAACTAGATATAATTATTTTGACTGAGTGTTGGCTTAGGATTGTCGATAGATTGCCTATTTTACCAGGATACACTTCGTATAGGTCCACGGTACTTTTAAATAGAAACGATGGTGTCATTCTATACATTAAAAACAATCTTTGTCATTCGTTAATACACCAGAACGTGGATGATGCTAGTTCACTTATTTGCAGCTTAAACGGAGAAGTGTGTCTGATTGCTCTTTATCGCTCTCCCTCTATTCGACAGCTTGATACATTTTACAATAGTTTGAACTCAACACTTTCTTTGTTAAAATATTATAGAACTATAATTCTAATGGGGGACATCAATATAGATATTTTTCCACCACATAAGGATACAAGCGCACAAGACTACCTTAATTTGATGTTCTCGCATGGACTGATTTCATCCCATTATCTTCCTACGCATGGTCAAAGCTGTATTGATCACGTTTTTATAAAGAGCCAATACAAACACATCACATTAATTCTGAACTCATCGGTTACAGACCATTCACCGACTATGTTTTGTGTCGATTTGAAAATTCACCGTCAATATTCCAAAAGGTTCCGAACTCGTACTGACTTTAAAGGAATCTCTAAAAATATTAAATGTGCACAGTTGTCTGCCATCTTATCTTTGTCTGACGCTAACGCTGCTGCTGAGTTTTTGGTTAGTTCTCTTTCCTCTATTGTTTTGTCCAATACTAAACAAGTGAAACTCTCTCGGAAGAATAATATCTTAAAGCCGTGGATAACACCTGGGTTGTTGCGATGTATCCGTCACCGTGACAGATTGCACAAAAAGCATAGACTGTCACCCAACAACCAAATATTAAAAAAGATATATTGTCGCTACAGGAATTTCTGTAACAACTTACTAAAGAGACTTAAACTTGCTTACGAAAAACTTGAATTTAATAGAGCAAAAAATAATATATCCGCAACATGGAATGTTATTAAAAAGGTGGCTGATTTGGATTCAAAAAATTCTTCAGCTACTGAATTACTTAATTTGTGTTCTACCCCTGAGGACTCTGTTAATAAGGTTAATAGATATTTCTCTCAGATTGGCCCTCAGTTAGCTCAGAGTATTGGTTTGGGTTCAGGTTCCAATGCTGGGAAACTTAAGGAAGGTAATGTTAGACCATCGAACTCTTTTAGTCTGATCCCGGTAGATCAGGGGGAGGTATTAAACATTATTAATGATCTTAGAAATGATTGTTCTGTTGGCTGGGATGGAATTCATACTAAGGTTATAAAATCTAATACTTCTGTTCTTGCCCCTTTGATTGCTCATATTTGTAATTTGTCATTCTCCTCGGGTGTCTTTCCCAATGTTTTTAAAAAGGCTTTAGTCATACCAGTTCATAAGGGCGGTGATAGGGACTGTGTGGGTAATTATAGGCCTATTTATGTGCTTCCAGTTATGTCTAAAATTTTAGAAAAGATTTTAAACAATAGGTTAATTAATTATTTAGAAAGTAAGGATCTCTTAGCTGCAAACCAATATGGTTTTAGAAGAGGAAGGTCAACTGAGGACGCCATTCTTGATGTAACTGAGTCTATTGTACGAACGTTGGACAATCAAATGAAGTGTATTGGTATCTTTTTGGATCTCTCCAAGGCGTTCGATACTGTTTCCATCCCCATACTTCTCTCTAAACTCGAGGATCTGGGTGTCAGAGGCCTGGCTTTGGACATTTTTAAAGATTACCTATCAAACCGCCGTCAGCAGGTAAAAATTGACAACTACGTCAGCGAAGATGCAAAACTTACATACGGTGTCCCACAAGGTAGCATCTTGGGTCCTACGTTGTTCCTTATATATATCAATAGTCTTTGTCGTCTAAATCTTGATGAAGGTAAGATTTTTGTTAATGCTGATGATACGGTTATACTGGTGTCTGGCTCCACTTGGGATAGAGTTTTAAAAAATGCTGAAAATGCTATGAATAAGGTCTCTGAGTGGCTGTCTACTAATATCTTAAGCTTAAATGTTAATAAAACCAAATTTTTGACTTTTACTCCATCTACTCGTACGCTGCCATCCCCGGATCAATGTGTTCTTAAAATCCATAGTTGCGGCCTATATCCACGAGACGGTTCCTGCACATGCCCAGCTCTAGAATATGCAAGGAATACTAAATATTTGGGTGTTTTAATCGATAGCACGCTAACTTGGAGCCTTCATATAGCTAATATTGCATCCAAAATAAGAAAACTAATTTATGTATTTAGGAAATTGAGAGCATCTGCTTGCAGAAAAACTCTTTTTACTGTGTATAATGCCCTGGTTAAATCGCTGCTTGGATACTGTATTACTGTATGGGGTTGTAGTTCTAAAACATCTATGCTACAGGTGGAGAGAGCACATAGGGCGGTACTGAAGGTTCTGACTGGTAAGCCGTTTAGATATCCCACCGATGACTTGTATGAAGAGTGTAAAGTTCTAACGGTTCGCCAGCTTTATATTCAAACAATTGTACTCCGTAAGCATTGCATGATAGGCTATAGCAGAGGCATTACAAAAAGGAGAACTGATCTGGTATGTGCTGTCGAGAAGCATAGAACTAAGCTGGCGCGAAAGCACTTTTATGTAAATGGGTCGATAATTTATAATTCAATTAATAGATCATTAAAAATATATTCGCTTACCAAACGGCAATGTAAAAATAAAGTTTTTAGCTGGCTTCAACAAAAGTCTTATTATGATACGGAAATGTTGCTTAAGGCATAAAGTAATATTATATCACTATTACGGATGGACATACGTACACATATACTCGTTCACTTAAATAACTATAAAAATACACACTTCGACACTCACACACACACACACATACATACACATACACACACACACACACACACATGCACACACACAAGCTTATATTATTTGTTATTAATTTTTATTTGTATTTGTATTGTCACATTTCACGTCTAATTTGTAATAAAATAAGATTCCTAGAGGGGAGAACCCTGTTATTCTGAGATACAGTTATCTAACTAGTTCAGATAACAGGTGCACTTTAGTATCCAATACATTTCTATGTACCTACAAAATTGTATAGTGTAAATTGTACCTTTTATTTGTAACAAATAAAATACTTTTTTTTTTTATAATAATAACACAATATTAACACAATATGGAAATAATCATTATAACAATAGTATACAATAATCTACTTATCTTTGTCAGTACTGCTCTGTCCGTGGCTCTGGCGATTCTAACTCTAACTCTGATTCCAAGTCACAAATATTACAATACTGTTCTGTCCGTGGTCGTAGCGATTCTAGCTCTGACTTACAAATATCGCAGCACAGCTGCTTTTATACACTTAGTCAGTTGATCGACTATATACTTTACATTTACTCAAATTAATTGTGTGCTGTATTAGAAAGTAAAATTCACTTTAAAAACTCATTAGCTAAAATCTGAAAGATGCCTATCTAATGATCCTCAAAATCCCCAATAAAATTAAGGAAATTATAGTTTGTTAATGACATTTTAACTAGTTACCGACTTTTGAATACTATATATATGAAATAATTGAAGTCTCATTAGTTAGCAAATAAGAGGGTAATTAGTAAATTACTTGTTCTGGCACAGACATTAAAGTCGATCGAAATAAATAGAAGCGTACTAAAAGAAAATCATTTAGTATTCTTGAAATACAATCATTGAAAGTACAAACATCATGGCACAACGTAACAAACTTGGATTTGTTCTTTATTTTGAAAAACGCTGACAAACTCAGTGACTATAATTTTTTGTTTCAAACCATGCTATCTCGTTTAAACAACAGTGTATCTAAAGAAGATTGTGTGACTTTCAAAGAATTTTGTCGGAGATTTACTAGAGCTGCACAGAAACGATATGAATCAACACAACGAAAATATGAGAGATTCCGAACTGAATACGAAAGTTGGCTTGAGGCTGATGTCGATTGGCCGAGTTGCTTAAAAGAAAGTATAAAAACGATTACTCAGCATGAGGGAAGTCCTATAGTGCCCCTTTTGGAGCTATCACCAAAGTCACGATTTTGGAATCATCATCAAGCGCTACTGGTTCTCTTTCGGAGCAATCTACATCATCAATTGGAACAATGACGAAAAGAAAAAATTCAAATCGTAAACCTTTTGAAGACTTGGGAACGAAAAAGAAAAAAAGGCGGAGTGGAGACCTGACTGACAAAGATTCCAGTTATCTCGTATTTGCTACTATTTCTAAGTTGGAAGATGAAGGCCAAAACAACATTGCTTCTGTGATTGAATATATGGAGAAGAACCCAGAATCAATCAAAAATCTTCAAGATTTAATTACAAAACCAACCAGTAAAGAAACGTTTTCACCACAAAAAACACTTGCACTTGGTTTACTATCTCTATCTCTGAAATTATCAAAATGGCAACATATAACTTTGCGAGAATCAGCAATTCAAGAAGGCCTTAAGTACTTGTACCCTTCGTATTACTGCATGCAAAAAGAGAAGAATGTGTGCTTTCCACCTGAACCGAAAAATTCAATTACGGTGACAGATTCCTCAGCAAAAATTTCACTGTAATCTTTGCTAGATCTGACAGCAAAAAGAATAATTAAATCTTTGCCAGAAAGTATACAAAATAAAGAACTCATTTTAATATAAAAATACGGTTTCGACGGAGCATCCAGCCAAAGCAGCTACAAACAGAAGATGGATTCTATACAAGATGACTCTAGTATCTTCATGACTTCGTTATCACCACTGAATATGACAAATGAAGACATCACAGTTTGGGAGAACCCGAAAACTTGCTCAGCAGCGTATTGTCGTCCAGTACAATTCACCTTTGTTAAAGAAACTGAATCAGTGGTGAAGGAAGAAAATGAAAGAGTAAAAGCTGAGGTATCAGCTCTCCAAGCATCTAATTGTGATGGCAATATGGTCAGTTATAAGCTAATGCTCACCATGGTTGATGCCAAAATAAAAACATACCTTTCTCCTAACGTAAGATCGAATGCAGCGTGCTACATTTGTTTGGCGAAACCTTCGGAGATGAACAACTTGGAAAAAGTTAAAAATAAATCTATAGAAGATGACTTGATGGAGCTCGGACTTTCTTCATTACATGCGCGCATAAACATGATGGAATGTCTTTTGCATATCGCATATAAATTAGATATTAAGAAGTGGTCTGCTAGAAAAGAAAGTGAGAAAGCCGCAGTGGATGCAAGAAAACTATCCAAGCCAGGTTCAAAACGGAACTCAACCTATTAATTAATGTCGTAAAACAAGGTTATGGTACAACTAACGACGGCAACACTGCACGACGATTTTTTGAATTTCCTGAAAAGACTGCGGCTATCACTGGACTAGATGAAGATCTGATCCGAAGATTTTCTGTAATTTTGCAAACCATAACTTCAGGCTAATCCATCAATGTTTCGAAATTTAAAAAATATGCGTACATAACTGCTGAAAAGTATGTAGAATTATACAGCTGGTACTACATGTCATCAACAGTGCACACGATACTGCTACATGGAGCCGAAATTATCGCTTGTTACGCAATAGTACCGATTGGGAGTTTATCTGAAGAGGCTTCAGAAGCGAGGAACAAAGACTTCTGAAGATTCAGAGAACATCACTCACGTAAGAATTGCAGAATGAGTTCCAATGAAGATAATATAGTAATAATTAAGCCTTTTTATGGTTTTCAATGAATTTTACTTTCTAATATTGCACACAAGTAATTTGAGTAAATGTAAAGTATATATACACCCATGGAAAGCTCAATATAAAGAAAAAACCAAAAAATAAAGAAAACAAAATTGGTAATTTTTTTAAAGATTAAAAACGCAAGTTTGACCTTGGCATGAAGTATGTCAAAAAATCAAAAATAGTTTATATTTTAATAACCTAAGAGGATATTAGGCGCAATTCTGCAACTATAGAAATATCATCATTTATTATGTCGACTCCATACAATTTTATTTAAAAAAAATTCTAACTGCGCTGTTTACGATTATAAACCAAAAAGTTCATTATATAAGGCATACAGCAGTTATTCTCAATCGCACTCAAGCAAAAAAAAGCCTCACTTGAAAAAAATTATTTGAATATCTATGAAACGCGAATGTCAGCCCACTGTGCATCCCTACCTTCCCGCTCACATTCGCACCCGCACGTGGCAATTGTTTAGCTAATCTTTGGGATGCGCGTAGAGTTTATTACATTCAAACGGAATATGAAATTAATATTTATTTTTGTATGAAAGTAAAATCTAACAAATTATCAAAAGTCGTTGAACAAATGTTGTTACTTATGATGTTAGCTATCTTGTCCTGCGAGGATGCTAGTGTTTTACAAGCAATCCTGTATAGTGAAAAAGCACGTTCAACACTGGCATTTGAAAATGGTACTGTCATCAATGCAAGTGCAAATTTTGATTATGTTTACAAAACGCTTATGCCCACCAGCGTCACAATCGTCATACAGTTCAGAATAAAATGCAGCAGAGGTGGCGATATTTGGCCACTGTCTGTTATTCAATTTATTCTATTCTGTCTGAATATCATTTTTATTTCCATGGACATGGATCCGATGAAAAAGTGTCAACATTTTCGAAATGTCTGGTTTAACTTGAGAGGTAGTGATTTTTGGATGTAAATCGGCAAACATCTTCAACGTCGTGAAGTTCTCAGGCAGCCGTTTTTTAATATTTTTGCCAGACAAATCATAAAGTTCTTATATCTTTCTCTCTCATCTATTAAATCCCTTTCTTGAAGTTCTTGACATATTCTTTGAAAGTCATAACAGAAATATATATGTTGCTTTAAATAAAAATCGACAAGTTCAGTCTCCGATAACTTCTCTAATTGAGATGACAACAAACTTTTAAAGTAGATTTTGGTACAGAAAAAATAAGTCTTCAAACAACTTTATCGGTTCAACATCATCGCTTTGAAAAAGTAAATTCAATTGAATAGTTTGTTTCGCAAAAAAATTAGAAACGCTTTGTATGGTAAGCGCTTCGTTATATCATACAATTGCTCGGCCATGTAACACCTGTCTTCTGATTTGGCAGTGTAGAAAAGCAGTCACAAAAATTGTGTTTCCCAACCATAACATTGGCTCCATCTACACCTACTCCAATTAATTCTTTCTCAATTACACTATAATTAGGTTCAATAAAGTTCAAAGTCCTAGATGCGTAGGCAATGGGCTTGTCATTTCCTATGGGTCCTTGGGATAGGACAGCACCTATGGAAAAGTGAGATGCGTCAGTTGTAAGTACAACGTCCTTAGAAAAGTCTGGCTACTATAAAATAGGGTCATTAGTCAGTAGTGATTTACACTTTTCAAAACAGTCAATGTATTTAGGGTTATTGAAGGTGATCTTAGAACCTTTCTTAAGACATTGCGTCATAGGTTTTGTAATGTGCGCAAAGTCTGGAATAAACTCTTTATAACTCTAATAAATCAAGGAAATGTTTTATCTCGGTGGCTGTTTTAGGAATGGGGAATCACTGGATGGCGGTAATCTTGTCGGGGTTAGGCTTAATACTATCGTTACTTATTACGTGGCCTAAGTACGAGTTCTAGCTTCAAAAACTCCGACTTATTCATCTGAATCTTAAAGTTCGATCCCCTAAGTCTTTTGAAGACTCTCTCTAGATTCACCATGTGTTCCTGCAAGGACACACTAAAAACTATTTTGTCATCGAGATGGACGAGAGAAATGACGTTTTGGAGGTCCCTAAGGACGTTATCCATCACACATTGGAACGTGGATGGTGAGTTCTTAAGACCCATGGGCATACGCAAAAATTCAAAGTGCCCGTGCTCTACATTCAAGGCCGTTTTGTGAATATCGGCTGGGACTATTTCCACTTGATAAAATCCGCTGGCAAGGTCCAAAGTTGTAAAGTAATGGCAGTTACCTAACTTATCTAAGATGTCATTGATCTTAGGGATCGGGTACTTATTATCGATCGTTTTTTCATTAACTTTACGAAAGTCAATGACTATGTGCCATTTAACCTTTCCAGATGCATCAGCTTTCTTTGGAACTACCCAGATGGGGGATCTCCAGGCTGATTGTGAAGGACTGATTATCCCCTGGTCTAACATTTTGGTAATCTGATCCTGAACTTCCTGTCTGTGAACGAAAGAATACCTATAGGTAGTTTGTCTTTCAATGGTAATCAAGGTCTGATGATGGAGATAGATTTCGGCTCGTTTTATTCTTCTTGACGACACTAATTAAATGGACATTCATTCCTTTTGATTAAAGATTCGCCTAAATATTTCTCCAATTCATCGGCAACTTTTTCCCGATATGGTTTGGGAGCAAAATCTACATTTACTTCCAAGTCAAACTCATTCCATAAACTAAAGGTAGGCATTGCACTGCTGTCGTTACTGTTTAATTGTGCAGGCACTGCCACCGGTGGATTAGAAGGATGGAAAAAAAATATTTTTATATTTCAAAAACATTTTAATTTATAGGTGGAGAATCCTGTTTTTACTACTACAGCAGCTAAACTACAAAATTTGCTATGGCATCGAGTTACTTCAGGCTATACCAGTCAGCGAAACTTTACAAGAGAGGGTGAATTTTATATAAATTTTCGTATTTCTTATACAAGTGATGCCCGGTGGCCAGATGGTTATAAAAGATCTCTATTAGTCTTAAAGACATATACAGATACAGGTTCAGATTTGTATAAAGCAGTTGAAAATTTTAAATGAATTTATTTCAAATAAATTGATTACTAACGGGCCTTGTGACACTTCTGCAACAAACCATTTCAGTAGATGTAAAATTATAATGAAACCCGAAAGATTGACTTCACGGGGTGCTGTGCGTCGGCAACAAAGCATTCTAACGATTTAGTAACAAATTGGTTAACTAGATAGCGACACTGGTATTACATTAGCATTTAAGTGACAAACATGTACAAACCGGTTTTGCGCTCTTTAAATTTGTTTGCGAAACGTGTTTTTTTTTTGTAATACTGATATTTAGCTATTGAAATTGATGTGAGCAATAGGTAAGTTGATGGATTTCAATCCTCAATAATAGTTTTTTTTGAAGATTCAAGTATTTTTGATATTTTGGATTGATTTTGTTTTGTTGGAGGAATGCAACATTGCCCGTTAGTAATAATTTTTTTACCGTTTATTTGAATTTTAGATATTTCTTTTTTAGGATCAAAATGAGTCGTAATTTGCGTGCTTTGTCTACTAAGGACCTGGAATGTATATTAGGATAATGGGAAGACAGTGAAGATGGCCTAGATTTCTCTGATGATGACGATGTCGCTGATCCAACGTATAACTTCCAACTAAATGAGCCTGAAGGCTTTGATGAGGAACCACAGGAACCAACTGACTTAGAAAATAAAGATCAGTCTGCCACTACCCCCATAGATGGCGGTCTTATCATTAATTCTAAAATTTATGTTTCATTGTGTTTTCCCAAAATTCATCATCTCGAGTAATTTTTTCTACTTTCGTGGGCAACTGTTTACCCGTCCAGACTGCAAATATACATAATTTTTTATCTGCAATGTGTAATCGCCCTTGTACTTGAAAAAAGCATTCGTGTTTTCGATTTACGGACCCATCTGAATGCCAGAATTTTATCAAATCAAAATTTTTCTTCATCAATCTTTGATGGCGTCGTTTTCATTAATACCAAATGCTGATATCCGACAGTTAATTTCAACAATACCTTCTTTAAATACGCCATCAGGTGAAGTCCTAAAAAAGAAATCTTTGTCGATAAAGAGGCCACATTTACGTATTTTGATATGCTCTTGGTTTTCGAATTGTGAGATTACAATTGCCTCGTTGGTTTTTCCGTGCCTTATACTGCTTATACAATATAATATAGAGAATAAAAATACAAGTGGTTTTTTACAAGTAGCGCAGAGCTAATATTCTTTTTTCTTTTGCACACTTTGCCGAATAATAATGCCGTTAAAAGGAACCGCAATTCCAGCCAAAGTGTGCTATCTGCTTAAAGAATGGTGTCACTTTCCACTTCTTCTCTATTGTTGACCTATAATCATAATATTATAATAAAGTTCATTCACAGAGCAATACATATCAAATGGATAGGTCTCTCAATTCATCAGCGTTTACCTGTTCTTGGAGATTTTGTAAAAAAATGTTTTTCGCAACCATCTGACCTTTCATCTGAGATACCTAGAGAAAAAATAATCCCGTTTAGTTCCTCATTATACGGAATCTAAACTTTAAGAGGACCCGGGCCTGGAAAGGTACCTGGACTCCTGTGAAACTTTGATTTATAAATGGCGTACTGAAGCCGTGCAGAATTGAACGAAACTACAGCGGCATGGCATCGGAGAGTGTATGAGTTTTTTAATGAAAAATTTACCCGCTTGCCTCCTACCAACTTTGCCACAATGTTGTTGAACTGTTCAGCTCTATTGTTAGTTACGTTAAAAAGAAGGCTCTTAGAGTGGAAAGCTAGCTGGGTTGCATACTCCAAAATTTTTTTATGTTTTTGTTACAACTTTTTTTTTTACTATGCTAATGTGCAATATTACTAACACTTAACTTATTTTCCTAATAATAGTCTTACAGCTATTTGTTTACAAATATATTTCTAAAACAACTATGTCCTCACACCGATACTTTTAGTCAACATATCAAGCACACTCTCAATGACGGCGGTGTCTCTGTGAAGAATCGCCATCTTGAGACTGTGCTCGAGGATTTCCTTTTTCGTGGTCTCCGTTGCCCTCGCCACAAAGCGACCAATTGCGTCATCACAGTCGTCGGTGTAATAGACACAGGTGTTGGTGTGTCTAGCCACCGCGATTACAGCGTGCGAAACGCTGTCGTGGATTCGGAGCCTCGTTGCCTTAGTCTGGAGGACGATGACGTCATCGTAGGTCTGGCCCTGCGCCTCATGGATGATTAAGAGCGATCCCTCGCCGGACCCATATCCCTGGTCAGTCAGCAATCTCTTCTCATCTTGCGTAAAGACCAGGTATAGGGTTCGATCCCGTCCTTCGGGGATACGCGCGCCTGTGAGGCTCTCCACTCGCAACGATCGGATCTTGGCACTGGAGCTGTATATGGTCTCGTAGTCCTCGCTGATGGCAAAGGCGACATCCTTGGGGTTGCGATGCGTGCATGACAGCTCGCTTGAGATGGTTGTTAGCAGGGTAGGTCTGCAGTACCGCATTTCGAACAAGTTATCCCTGTCGATATACGGTAGCTGATTTATATCTCCGACGAGGATCACTTTCTCTGCACCGGATAGTCGGGCGGCCATTACTATGGCTCCGAAATAGTTCATGAGGGCTTCGTCCACCGTTAAACGGTTTATTTTATGCCCTCACGAAAACCATTTACCAAAACGGAGGCCATAGTGCGCACCTTTTGCTTGGCCGTGTTGCCATAGCGGTGCGCCAGTTTTTCTTTTAAGTCTTTGGCTGCCTCGACTGTGGTCGTGATTACAACCTCCGTGTCCTTATCGAATTCCCCGACTATGCGAGTCGTCTTGCCGCATCCCGGTACCCCATTTATCCACTCCAGCGATGGTACTCCCCAGGTCACGGACAGTGAGCCGGCTTCCCGGTCGTTCGAGATGGTTTTCGCCATCTAAAGTATCCGGTCCCCCAGCATCACTTTCGTGCATCTGGCCACTACCGGGTCTCCTTCGGGTGTTTCGAAGGTCTGTGGCTCATCATCTTTCCCTTCAGACTCGACCGCACCCACGAAGCCTACTGTGGTGTTATATGCAGCCATATATTTACCAGACATCTTGCACCTGAGTACTTGACGGGTTTCGCAGTTATATATGGCTGCTTAATGCATGGAATAAAAGGCTTTTTTATTTTCATTTTTTATTTTTATTTATTTATTTTATGGCTGCTTCGGCTTCCTCGAGTTCCGTCTCCAGTAAACTTTGATGGTCGTACCGGTAGGTCTGCATGATCTTATTGCAGATGGCCAGGCTTACCTCACGGTTTGCCTTTGTTATGGCCAGGAACTCGATTAGGGCGTTTTCCGCGTGTTGGAGCGGTGTGGACGCAGGTCGAAGTCTCTTCGACTTTCTAACCCACGATCTGATCACACTTTCACTCGGACATTGGTTTAAATCATGTAAATTAAACTGAGAGCGAAATAGACGCCGCGCAATAATGCACGAATCGCTATTTTTATAATACGCCTTTACACAAAACGCACGCTGCTCACCGGTGAAAAGCTCCATGGCAACCAAATTTCCGAGAACCAAGCTAACTATCTCCACTACCCGCACCCCGTTCCCGTGTGCTTGTCACGAGTAATACGATTTTGAAATTCGTACGCCTTTCTGGCCCACCTTGTAGTATATCTCCATAAATATTACAAATTGTGGGAAGCTTGTTCTCATCATAATAACAAAAACACAGCAATAGGCGGCAACAGTTGTACGTAAAATTAAAATTTTTGTTTTAACGGCTTTTGACAGTCTGCTGTTAAACAAAACTTATTTCAACATTTAATTTAAAGTCTGTCAAAACTGTCTGAACGACATTCAGCAATAAGCTTATCGAGTAATAAAAGTTATTCCAAGTGCCTTTTTGATTTTTGAAGAAAAACAAATTATCTGTATGTTTTCTTGCAATACTTCAAGTAGAGCCTCACACACTTCTGGTATTATCAACGATATCGACTTGTGGCGATATTTTGAATGTATCTCCAAGGCTTCTGTAACTTTCACCACTTGATAAGAAACGCAATGTAACAACTAACCGCTCCATAGCACTAATAGATTTTCTAAAGTTCGTATCTGTTTTACTGATTTTAACACTGATTGAGTTTAAAAGGGTTTCAAAATCAGAGTCAGTCACTCTCACAAATTTACTCAAAATTACATCAGTGCGTAAGTTTGCAATGTATTCACTCGCACTATATTTTTCTCTAGACTTGAGAGTTTTACGCATCCAAATAGAGCGTCGTTTTTTCTTCCTATTTAAAATGAGAAAACATGCTGTTGCTATAATCAGTTCTTCATCTTCCATGCCGACCGCTCGTGTTCGAGTGTTTTTCTTTTGTTCCGGGATCCCTCTTTTATTTGAACGTATAGTGCCAACCAGATTGAGTTTATATGGTTCCTGAAGTAAAGACTTTGCTAAAGGCACAGATGTAAACCAGTTATCGCAGGTGATGTTGCGATTGCTACCATGGACTTAAGCCCGGGTGACACGAGGCTAGTATTTTGAAGCTAGGATAGTAAGCTAGTAAGGGGTCACTAGCTTGGTTTCTAGCTTACCTACTAGCCTGGATTGTAACCAAGCTAGTGCTGTCTACACGAAGCTAGGAAATTTCAAGCTAGTCAAGTCAGTAGTGAGTTGTGCTTAACCTGATAACACGTATACGTTTAAAATGAACAGTGTGCGTAAGAGAAAAGCAATTCTACTAAGAAAGTTAATTCGGAAGTTGTGTCAACATGCGCTAGATGAAATATTAGCTCTGCTAGAAGAAAAGCGTACTTGGACAAGACCCTGGATCTTAAGAAGACATAGTCATGGAGCATCTGCATTACTTTTAAAAGAACTGCGATCTGAGGATTCCGGCGAATTCAAGAGTATTTTGCGAATGACACCTAATATTTTTGACAATTTACTGAATCTAGTGGGACCACAAATACAAAAATTAAATACTAATATGAGAGAAGCCATACCGGCTAAAATAAAATTGGAAATAACTCTAGATTTTCTATCATCTGGTGTCAATTACAGGAAGTTAAGTCACATGTATCGTGTTTCAAGATCTACTATATCTAGATTCATACCAGAAGTTTGCAGTGAAATTTATAAGGCATTAAAGAAAGATATACAGGTATGTAGAATTTTATTTATTTCAAATTAAAGTAGGTACTTTTACGCTTACATAATTGGCGAGATTAAATTCTAAATTACAAAATGAGAAATCATAAATGACGACAAAATGTACGTTTACGCTACATAAATGGCGAGAAATGTATCAAGCATTTTGAAATGCTTGATAGATGGGATCTTCATCTTGCTCCAACTCTTGCTGTGGTGGCGGATGGATGATGGGTTCATCACGTTGCTCAGTCTGTTGTAGTTGTGATGGTGGATTAGTGTAGAGTGGACTTGCTGCAGAACTATTGTAAGAAAATGTGGTTGACATATTGGAGTCTGAAGAATTGATAGGTGACTGGTACGAAAATGTAGTATTTCCGAAGTTTAAATCATACATCCGACAGCGGGATAGTGTTGCGTTGATCTGATCCCTAGCTAAAATGGCCTGTCCGGGTGAAAGCTTTTTCAACTGACTTGCTACATATTTTGCAAATATCTCATGTTCATCCAGCTCTGGTTCCTGAAATTCTCGTGAACTGTTTAAATCCTCCTTAATCACCTTAATTTCATTTATCAATGAACTCACTTGCGAAACCTTCCGTTTCTTAAATTGCGGAATGTTACTTCCGGGGGAAATAAATTTAGAAGTTTTATCTTGAATAGACGACATTTCGCTTGCAGGTTGAGACATTTCAACTGTCTTTTCTGACAGATTTTCTGCTACGGGTGGTTCTAATGACTGACTGTTGCTTGCACTGTTGTCATCTTTATTATTGTTTGGAGAATCTTGATTGTTCTGAAAATAAAAAATTTGTTAAAAATATTGTTACAGATTCCAACTACAACTGAAGAATGGGCAGCTATAGAAAATGGTTTCAGAGTGAAATGGAACTTTCCAGCGTGTTATGGCGCCGTCGACGGGAAGCATGTTCAAATCATAGCTCCTGGCAACAGTGGAAGTTTGTTTTTTAATTACAAAAAAACATTCAGTATTGTTCTTATGGCTATTGTTGATTACGATTATAATTTCATTTATATTGACGTCGGCGCCTGTGGAATGGCATCTGATGGAAGTGTTTTTAGGAATTGCTCCATATATAATCAACTAGAAAATAACCTTATACCACAAGGCGGAGTAATTTTGGCGGATGCTGCATTCCCATTAAAATCGTATATTATGAAACCGTACCCAGGCGACAATTTAACACATGAAGAAAAAGTATACAACTACCGGCTAAGTAGAGCCAGAAGAACTGTAGAAAATGCCTTTGGCATATTGGCAAGCCGATTTCGTGTTTATCAAAGACCAATCGCAGTTGACGTAAAAACAATAGACAAAATTGTACTAGCATCATGTGCTCTGCATAATTGGTTACGAAAAGAGCAAAAAAGCACTTATTGCATTAGTAGTGATGTCGACCAAGAAGACATTGAAGCGGGAAACATTATTCCCGGTTCATGGAGAATGGAAAATTTATGTTTACCCAGTATCAGTCGACAGGGAAGTAACCACTCTTCTCTGTCAGCTATCGAAAAAAGGGAGAAATTTAAGAGATATTTCAACAATGATGGAGCAGTACCATGGCAAGCAAGAATGATTCGTTAATTCAGACAAAACTACAAGAAAAATTAAAAATGCCGACGATTATTAATATTTCAATAAGTACTTTTAAGGTAAATAATTGTAAAGAGTAAATAATATTAAAATAACTTACCGAAGTTTTTCTCTTCATTGGCACCTTTTTTATGAAATTATGCATTTCCTCAAACCAAATAATTTTTGGCTTATAGACTTCTGCAGTTCCTGCTCCAGACCTCTCAGATTTTTCTATCTTTGTTAATTCTTGACAATATGTAGCTCTTAGATTTTTAATTTTATTTTTAATCTCTTTTATCGACATTTCTATTCCATCTTTATTTAGTATGTCGCGTATTTTTTCTAGTGACGAGTCTCGCATTTGCTTGTCCTTGTAAGATGGAATACTTGCATTCCACAAACATTCCTCTTCTCTGTACAATTGAACGAATTTTAAATTAATTTCGTCCGCTAATTTCGGCATTTTAACAAATTGCACGCACTCTCACCACGCTCTCCGACTGCACACTAGCTTAGGTTCGCTAGCTTCGCGGTTGACACGAAGCTAGTAACGAAGCCAGGATAGTAAAACGGGTGGTGGGGGGCACCTACTAGCTTGAAAAATAGAACCCCAAGCTATAAAACTATCCTGGCTTGAGGCACTAGCTTGCTAGCTTCCACACTAGCTTACTAGCTTGTAAACGAAGCTAGTTCCGTCTACACGAAGCTAGTGTCACTAGCTTACTAGCTTGGCAGCACTAGCTTGGCTCACTAGCTTGATTTACTAGCCTCGTGTCACCCGGGCTTTAGACAACTCTTTTACATAAAATTCACCTTGAGGAACGCCTTTGGTATTGGTTGCCTTACCGATATAAGGCATGGCGTTTATCATATATTTAGTGCCGCTGTCGCAAATTTATGCCATACTTGTATTTTTATGCCATACTTGTTGGGTTTGTTCGGAATATACATCCTAAAAGGACATCTACCACGAAATCCCAGTAGCTGCTCGTCAACAACAACATACGGTCCAGGTGTGTAATTAATTATACATTGATGTATAAACATATCCCAGACTTTTCTGACAGGTATAAATGGGTCTGTAGCGTCTGACGTCTGGTCTGTGCGTTGGACGTAACGATTTGTCATCCATTCGCAGAGCCCTGATCAGAAAGTCGAATCTATCACGACTCATAACTGCTACATAGCGCGTTCCTAAAAAAGAGCTATCAAAAAGTTCTTCCGTTGAGAGGTGGTTATCTTTCATAGCAGCAGATAATGTCAAGATCCCAATAAGCGCACGGACTTCAATTTCGTTTGTTTCTCTAAAAGTAGCATTAAATTTTACCTCTTTTCCAGCTTCTCTGTCTTTGGCTTCTTTATTCTGGCACTTTAGAGAAATTTCTTCATTTGTCCATCTCACTTTTCGCTCAGTATCTCATCAGTTACGAACAGATTAAAACATGACAAGGGGTCGTAGAGGTTTCTACACACTCGCATTGGTCCTCTAGCCGATCGAACAATATTTATTGCTGAGGTTCTACTGTGACTTTTACCCTTGTTTGTAGCCCAACAATGCTTATTCTTACCTCTGAGTATGCGCTGAGAAGGAATAATTATGCGGCAACCTGAAGAGGAAGCTTGGTCGATACCAGACTCTGAATGATCTTCAGCAGAGCAGTCGGGTATATCTACAGCTTCGTCGATCAATTCGTCTTCAGTATCACTCTGCACATCGTCTTCTAAGAGGTTGTCTTCGTAGTCGCTTTCACATTCTGATGAAGATTATTCATTTTGATTCAAAAAGTTCTCAATTTGAGAATCATCCAACGCATTTCGGTTTGCCATAATGATATACTAATTATTAATACCTGAAAACAATAATAAGTAACTATTAACAACAGTAAATAATCACTTCAAATAATTTGCAAAAGTTGCATAAAAGATAATACGTCTCGCGGACGTACGACATAGCTATATAGCGTATATACGCGTAGGTATAGCTTATGCCATACGTCTCTCAGACGTAGATTATCTTTCCAGGGTTAAAGATTTTATCAGAGAATCACTTTCAGACTTATTTTTAGAAAATATTATAAAATCATCGACATATATATACCAACAATAGTTTTCATATTATTATTGTGATTTTTTATAAATACACAAGGTTCAAATTTACTTTTACCGTATCCTAAATTACATAATGTTTCCTCTACTTTCTCATACCAAGCTAAAGATGACTGTTTTAAGCCATAAACAGCCTTTTTTAATTATAACACTTTATTTATTCTACCTTTCACAGTTAGACCTTCAGGAATATGCATAAAAATATTCTCCTTTAACTGACTATTAAGAAAAGCTGTTGTTACATTTAAATGAGTAATGTCCATACCATATTGTAACCTTAAAGCAAACAATAAACGTAAGGTTGAATGTCTAATAACTGGGGAAAAAGTTTCCTGATAGTCCACACCAGGCATTTGGGTAAAACCCTTGGCAACAAGTCTAGCACGATATGTCACATTGTTATCACAGTCATATTTTTTCTTTAAAACCCATTTACACTGCACTACACTCACATTATCTGGAGTATCAACAACCTCCCACACTTGATTGTCTTTAAATGATTGAAGTTCATCTCCCATCGCCTGTAACCACTGTTGATTCTCAGGACCACTGATAGCTTCTGCATATGTCATTCCGTCATCTCCTATGGATGTAGTACATGCATTAGCATAACCATATCTTTCTGGCTTTCTTGTTATACGTGCCTCCCTTTTATTGACTGTCTGCTGCTCTTCCTGTACATGTCTAGTTTCTTCCTTCAGATTCTGATCTTCTTTACAGTCCACATATTCTGATTCACTTCAATTTGACTTATCTAGAAGTTCTAGCTTTACTATAGATTCCTCCATTGATTCCCCCACTGAATTTGTCCCTTCTATAGAAACTGTAGCAGTCTTTTCCTTCTCTGTCTTCTCTAATATTACCACATCTCTGCTGGTTATAACTTGTTTCTTTACTGGATCATAAATCATGTAACCTTTGATGTTATCACTAAAACCAAGTAATATGTGCTTTTTAGCCTTTCTATCAAATTTGGTTCGTTTTTCTTTAGGTATGTGAGCCATGTTTGGTTTTCTTCCGGTCCACATTTCATAAGGAGTCTTCCCGTTCAGAGATGAGGCTACAGTTCTATTTTGTAAATAGACAGCAGTGTTGGTTGCTTCAGCTCAAAACTTTTCATTAAGATCATCATCGAATAACATACATCTAGCCTTTTCTACTGTACGGTGTGGATCAGAGGATATTAATTAAATACGTCCGAAGGCTTGAAAATATAGTTTATTACTGAACTCATATATGAATTGCATACGGTTATATCATAGGCACACTACACGCCCCATACAATGAGAAAAAAAAATATGTGGAAATAATAATTTGTATTAAAATAAAATATTAGAATTTACACATGACAAAAATTTCGAACACATTTATATAATATCAAGTGTAGTAAATTTTTGTACGATTTTTATGCAAAATTTCTTCTTTACCATTTTTCAAAATTTTTACATTTGGTGACATATCTTTTAAAACTTTTTAAGGTCCTGAATAAATTGGGCTGGTTAATTTATTTCCTGTTACATTCTTAACTAAAATTAAATCATCCTTATTATAAGTTACAGGGTTTACATATTTATCAAAAATACATTATCTTTATTGTTTACTTATAATTAAATTTTGTCTAGCATCAAATTGAGATTTTTGTAAACGATATTTCAATTCTTTTGGATAATTATCTACATTAAACAAAGGCTCTATTGAATTAGTATTCAATAAGTTGCTTGGTAAATTACATTTTTTACCAAAAACAAGTTCATCAGGTGTATACTTTGTTTCACTATGTACTGTTGTGTTGAACGAAAAACACCAATATTGCAACCAATGACTCCAATGTCTAGAATTATTATCTGTTTGAATTCTCAAAAAAGAATTAGATGAGAGATTTATGAGTATTTTCTAATGAGAGATTTATGAGTATTTTCTAAAGATCCTAAAGATTCGTGGTGATATGCATTAGATGAAATATGTGTGATATGCAACAACCTGCATACCTCTTTCATAGTACCACTCATAAATTCAGTACCACGATCACTTCCAATTTCTCGCGGTACACCATACATAAGTATAAAATTTTCTACAAAAGCTCTAGCTACATTAACGCTTTCCTTAGTTTCTAAAGGGTAAGCTTCTACGTATTTGCTTAATTCACATTATTTTTATTTTATTTATTTTATAATAAATAAAATTAATTCACATTGAACAGTTAATATGTATGAAAAATTATCATAGTCTTTTTCTAATGGCCCAACGATATCTAAATAAATTTTATCAAAAGCGCTTTATGCTGTTGTTGTTATTTCCATAGGTTGTCTAGTTGGTAAAGAGTGCTTTTGCTTTTCACAGCTATCGCATCTTCTTACGAACTTTTTAACATCTTCACACATGCTTGGCCAAAAATAATATCGCTTAATATTATTTACCATGCGCCTAACGCCTGCATGCCCACTTGTGGTTAGTAAATGGAAATCATTTAAAATAACTCTTCTATCGTCGACGTCATTTATTCTCATTATTCCATTAATAACACAAAGTCGTGGTTCGGACCACTTTGAATTATTTTTCATTTCTTTGGTTAACTATTCAATCAGTAGATTGTTTTTATTATTTTTTACAATATACAACTCATCAACATTTATTTTTTTACAAAACGACTCTAAACCCCTCACGAATGTGGCACGCGAAGAACATGATTGGGTGTCCATATCGCTATAGATTGTATACGACGATGGTAAATATAAAAATTGTTTATCTTGTATACATACTTCATCACGACAACTAACTTTATATTTTCCGTATATAAATTCGACTTCAGAGTTTGGTTTTTTAAGCAATTCCACGACATTAGGGTGATCAATCCTGCAATCTGTGGAACTGTTATCGACCAACTTGGTGTCTTTGCATTTATCGCCTTGAACTTTCCTCATCCGTCTAGTCATTACAGACAATCGTGTCTGTAATGACTAGAAATATATCGATATTTATTCATCATCATCAGAAACATATCGATGTTTATTCATCTTTTTCAACTCATCTGATGTCACAACTATGCGAGATAGTGCGTCTGCAGCCACATTATTCGCTCCTTTCACGTATTCTATCTTATAATCATACTCTTCTAAACTCAGCCTAAATTTCAATAACCGACTACTGGGACTGTTGATATTAAACAAATATATTAAAGGTCTGTGATCAGTCCTAACAGTAAAATTTTTACTAAATAAATAGGGCCTAAAGTAACGTACCGACTAGGACTAGTCTTTAGACCCATTGGCAATCTTTTTAATTGATATTGCTTATCGGTTGTGAATGCGGTTACTTTTCGACTATCTGGATGAAGGCCAAGTTGATAATAAGATTGTGTTAAATCGAGATGACTAAAATATACGGAACCGGATAAAGCGTCTAATATGTCATTGATATTCGGTAAAGGAAATTTGTCATCTTGTATTCTTTCATTCAACTTTCGATAATCAATTACTATGCGCCACTTCTTTTCGTCTAAAGTCTCACTTTTTTTCGGTACGAGAAGAAGAGGACTAGGCCTGGAATTTGTTCTTCGCGTGTGTAAGCCATTTACAGATGTATCAGTTATCAAGAGGATTTATTTTGTATTATTATGTACAAGCATTTTACAGTATGCTAGCCCTATATGGTCACCTCAATATCGCATTTATCAGAACCGCCTTGAGAGTATACAAAAAAAAATCATTAAACATTTAAACTTTCGCTGTCGTAAAATTTGTGAGAATTATGAAGATGAAGATTCTTTTGGATATGGGTCTGCTCTATGAGACTCTCTATAATAAATAGTAAGATTGATTGCCCACACCTAATATCTAAAATATGTTTTTGAACTCCTAAATATCGTACCCGTAATTTATGGGAAAAATTTATGGTAATGTGTTAGAAAGAAATGCCGTTATCACAATATTTATATATTCGTCTCTGTCATACGCGTTGACCGATACAAAAGCAAGATGGTGACAATGGCGGCACGTCGTAAGGCGAGTAAATCTGTTAATATCTTATAGAAATATTTGCAATTTGAACAGAATAACTTTTTCTTTAACCTACAATTATCTAAATAATATCTATATTGTATTATTTTTGCAAATCATGCGGCATAAGATGAAATAATTAGCATCAATCAGATTTGTTCTTTGTAAAGTATGTTCGGTCTTAAGTTAATTAATTGGATACTAGTTTTTGTTCTTTTAAAATCACTTTCGGTCTGTGTTTAACAACTTCAGATTTTATTATTTCGTAAGCCATACATTTTTGTCATATTGCTTCTTGCTTGCCTGGCTCACGCAAATTTCTCAGATTCCGCTATGCAATGGTTCTCATCATATCTTCGAGGGCGTCAGCAGGCTATTCGCTTAGATCAGAATTTCTCTGATTGGTGCGGTTTGAATGCAGGCGTTCCTCAAGGCGGTATACTTTCTCCTCTTTTATTCTCTCTGTTTATCAACTCCGTCACTTCTCTTCTTACTTCTAGCTACCACCTTTATGCAGATGACTTGCAGCTTTATCAACATACTGCCACTGATGCTTTGGCTGACACTATTGCCGCCCTCAATCGTGACTTATCGCAAATATCTCAGTGGTCTGCAAACTATGGCATTGCAGTTAATCCGGCGAAGTGTCAGGCTATCATCATTGGTAGTCGTAAACAACTAGCAAAAATTGATATAGCGGCACACAAGCTTTGTTACGAGAATTGTTCAATTCAATTTTCAGAATCCGTGAAAGATCTCGGAATTACGCTGGATAAATTCTTGAACTGGTCTGATCATGTGAGAGACTTGTCCCGTAAATTTTATAGTACTTTGCATGGTATGATGCGTTTAAAACATTTTCTGCCCATTACAACCAAGGTTCAGCTTGTGAACACATTACTTTTACCTTTAATAGATTACGGTGATGTATGTTACCTTGACGCGAGTGAGGATTTGGTGAACAAACTTGAGCGACTCCTTAATACGGCCATCCGCTTCGTATTTAATCTACGTAAGTTTGATCACGTATCTTCATATCGCTCGCGCCTGAATTGGCTTACGATACGGGGTCGTAGATCGATGAGAGTTCTTTGCATGTTGTACTCTATTCTAAACAGTGGTAACTGTCCCGATTATTTATTTAGTAAATTTTTGTTCAGAGCCGACGCTCATGATAAGCCACTGCGCTCCACGGAAAACCTTTTGTTAACATTTCCATCACATCGCTCAGGATTTATGTCGAACTCTTTCGCTGTTACTGCCGTACGACTATGGAATAGACTACCGGAAGAGATAAGGAAAGCGCCCTCTAAACACTCCTTCAAAATCTCCGTAAAAAAATATCTCCTTAATCAGGAGAATATTGGCCGCAATGACTGAGCTGGAGTATCGTCATATTATTTTATCACACTTTATATTTGATTACATTACATTATATTGTAATGTATTGTATCGTATTGTATTGTATTATATTGTATTGTATTGTATTATATTGTATTATATTTTGTTATGTTATATAATGTCATATTATATTTTATTATTGTTTATTGTTTATTGTACACCTACACACAATACTTTCTTGTACATACCAAGGTTGGCTGGTAGAGAATGCAGTAGCGTTAAGCCCGCCTTTTGTACACACTTATATTAATGTATTTGTTGTACAATAAAGAATTCAAATAAAATATTTTGATGATAAAAAAATAAAACTACCTACTTTTGGTTTGAGAGCGTATTGAAAACTTTTTATACTAACTAACTTTTAATTACCTGAATTTAAATTAATAAAATAAAAAAAAATGAAAGACGTGGAACCGATTTAAAGGCTTTAATGTCTTTCAACTAAACTAACTTAAAATTAAATGATTAAAGACGTGTAACCAATTTGGAGGCTACATCTTTAATAATTCTGACATTACTAACATTCTCGCCCAGCGGATGGCGGGTGGGCCGACCAGACGCTGAGTTTGCGTCTCTTGCTATTCTATGAATCTTAGTTTATGGGTCTTATTCTATGAATCTTAATCTAGGGCGGATGGACGAGGCGTAATTATAACTCCTCCATCCCTAAGAGGAAAATTATCGGAAGGATCGATTTGAGATTCAATCCGATAATTTTACTTAAATGATACATTATGTAAAATATAAATGACGCAAAAATTTAAAATTACTAAAACTAAAATTTCACTGAAGTTATTGTCCTTTTTATCATTCAAAACACTTTAAATCACTGCACTATGTTTAAACAAAAAGGCCATATATTTCACTTCATCTAAACTTGCAATATATAGAGTCATATCCGTTTTTAATTGGGGTAGTGTGATAATTGGAATCTTCTTAGCGACATTTGTTTCTATTAGAGCTTGATGGTGGAAGCGAATTTGAATTTCCAGGTCACAGGGTTCATAGATAGTCATCAGATAAGTGTCAAACACAAATTGTTTACTGACCTCATGACTGCATTGCTTGGTCAGCGTTGTCCTCAGTCTATTGTAGAGAAGCCAGGTATCTGTATGGATTTGTTGAACCTTAACCCTTTCGATCTGGACCTGATGCTGCTTACAGGGAGTCAAGTCATCTTTGAATTCCATGAGCTGTTTTATACAGATTCGTTTATAATTTAAAGCTCGAATGTCAGCAGTGTACAGAAATTGATCGTTGGTCGACAATGAACGACATGGTTTTACAAGTGGTAAGTAATTTATTTCTTTCGCCAAAGGATATTTAAGGATATTTGGGAATAATTGATAGAGTTTTGTTTTCAGGTTCATGGAAAATTGGTATGGTATTACATCTCAAAATAATTATAAGTGCATTGAGTTATCTGCAATTGACATTTCTATTATAATGTTATCTGATTGTTTTTTAAGATAATAATAAGATTTTACACAAATGTATCTCTATTTTTAATAAATTTTCTATTTCTTTTAGTGGATATACTAAGCTTCCAGAATTAGAAATTAGAATTCACAATTGATTGATGTAATATAGAGAATACGCTAATACTATTTCCATTTCACTTAATCTAACAAATATATTACGAAAACTGCTTGTAATAAATAATTACACAAAAATCCCGCAAGATAAGTTACAAAAATCTAATTGTCTGTTAAAATGAAAAGGGTTCTGGTTCATTGTTTCAGTTACACTAGTAAAACTATCAAACATTTTAGAGACTATTGTTAAATTCTTTGAGATAATAATTTGGTTATGATTTAAATTAGAGGTAAGTTCGTCGTACTTAACCGCGTCATCATGATCCAGATTTCCAGCCATTATTTTTATTACGGAACCCAAAGGATTTATAAGACCTCTCTTAAAAAGTTTCTGTGGGACTAGTTGTCTATATTTTTCTATTGTTATATCATAATAAATCTGTACATTTCAATTAGAGTAAAACGCTGTATTAAACCCATTGAATTTGGATTATTGGGTCTGTAAATGTAGGGTTCAATTAATGTAAACTTAGAAATTATTTTAATAATGCGTTGTTAAATTCAGTATCGGAATCCTAGATAACTTTATTTATGTATGCCGTAAAATGAAAAGTATTTAATAAAAGCACGGACCACCAATTGAATTTCAATGGCTTGACCTATTATAGTGTATAGTGTTATACACCCTACATTTACACGGGCGAAAAACCAACTCAACACAACTCGTGCCAACAATTTATATGGTGAGAGAACGTCGGATTACATCATCCCTCGATTATTAAATTCACTACCATCTGATTTAGTTGAATGTAAGAAAAAAAAATTAAACAAAAACTTAAAATGTACTTACTACCTATCGACTAAGTCATTAGAAGAAAAATATAAAATTTTTTTTTATTTATTGTTAATAAATTACTGCGATCTAGGGTTTGATCAACATTAACTACTAGTGACTGATTATTACGAGTAAAAACGAAAGTGATTGTAGTAGCTACAGCACCTTTAAATTTTTTTGAATTAGTATTTAATTTAAATTTTGTATCCTCAATATCGTGCATAATTTGTCAAATAGATATTTTGGGTACATAGTTAATAATATTCTTTCCAAATGACAATGAATATACCTTAATTACTGTAATTTGATTTTATAATACTAAAAAAATTTGTCATATAATATGATTCGTAAAAAAAAAGACGAAAATTTTATAATGCATTTAATTTTTGTTTTTATAAGCTAAAAATGAATCAAATACATTAATGATAAGTATATAATAACTATATTACATTTTGTTTGTACTCAAATAGCTTTACTAATATTAAAAAGATTTTGTTATAAGATTTTACTAAGAATAGAACTAAGTTCACCGTTTCATATTTCTTGCACATATAAAAAGCATGATCGGAATTTGAAAATGTTATGCGCAAACAAAAAAAAATATACGGATGATGTGCTTAGTATTGTTTTAAAACATTTAAATTTTTCGAATTTTAAATTCATAAAGTAATACTTTCGTCGCTAATTCACTAATTATAATTATTACCGTTTTGCTAATTATTTATTTAGTACCTAATAATGTAAAATTTGCTAATTATTTATTTAGTACCTAATAATACGTGATAAATTTGATAAGATTTAGGTACTAAATAGAAAAATGCCGAATAAAAGGGGTCTAATTTACGTATTAAAAAAAAAGAGTTTTTCTTCACGACAGTATGTTAATAATGAATTTTGTAATAAGTAGTATCTTAGAAACAGAAAACCTTGCATGGTAACAGTATTTAAAATGTCGTAATACATATTTATAGTAACTTCCATACTTCTATTGTAATACTGGGAAAAGAAAAAGATTGTATTATCGATTAATGATAATATTATAAACATAATTATTAAAAGATTTCATAGGAACACATTCCTATAAGGTAGGTACATTATAACGTATTGTGTGACAAGTACCTATACGTGGATCGCGTTTCAACTTACATGACACAAAACTTTTACGTATACAGTCAAACCTGGGTAAGTGAGAACTGGATAAATGAGAAAACTCTATAAGTGAGAGTAATAGCCAGGACCCGTCATTTTAAGCTCCCAAAACCTCTATTAGCGAGAAACAGAAACCTCTGTAAGAGAGAGTCGTTTTTCCCTCATGGACCTCCGTAAGTGAGACTGTTACTTATCTATACCTCTATAAGCGACAGTCAAGCTTTATTTATTTATATTATTTAGGAGGAACTATGGCTACAATAAAAATACATACATACATAAGAGATACACACATACAGTAACAAATGACAAAACAAATTACAAATTTAACATCTGCTATTTTATGATATCATTCTTATCTATCTATTATCTTATTATCTATTATTTATCATTCTTAACTTTCGTGTGTAACATAATGCATGAATTTTTTTTTTTGTTTTCGTAAGCATCTTGATACCTACCCTTATAAAGTACTTATGTCGAAATCTAATGAACGTAACATATACACACTATTAAAAATATATATGTACATAATATATGTTGTGCATATTATGCACATAATTTTATCATATTACCTATTTACCTACTACATTCGTACTTGCTGTGACTTGTTATTGCTGCGTACCTCTACAAGAGAGAAACGCTACCCATGTACCTGCATTAGCGAGAAACTCGGGTTAGTGAGAAACCTCTATAAGCGAGAATGAGATTGTGCTCCCTTGAACTCTCGCTTATCCAGGTTTGACTGTATACAGGGTTAATTCTAAAACACCAGCAACCTCGCAGGACAAGATAGCTAACATTATGTACAACAACATTTGTTCTACCACTTTTGTTAATTTGTTAGATTTTATTTTCATACAAAAATAAATATTAATTTAATTTTACGCGAATGCAATAAACTCTACGCGCGTCCCAAAGATTAGGTAAATAACGACCACGTACTAATGTGAGGGGAAAGGTAGGAACGGGGCGGCGCTAGCGCCTTTGAACTTGACCTATTTAGCCAGCCGCGGCAGTCGGCGGCGGGCGACTTTGATGCGCGCGCGTCATATGATTTTGTGTGCTACTCGTATTTATTTTATTCGTATCGATCGATGTATTGTACCTGTACTAAAGTTATTTTATAACCATGGTACCGCCGCTATTCTAATGTCGAATACACGGAAATGGTGAGGATACTGGCTAAGTGTGATGACAATGTGTCGGAAGCCTGTCGGCAATATGCAGCTAGATATTCGAACTTACCTACACCGAGCCGTGAGACAATGTCAACTCACCGAATCTAACAAACTAGCACGAGTAAATTTTTGTAACTGGTTCGGTTAACTAAAATAATTTGTGCGTTCAATCAAATTAAAACTAATTCGGAAGTGTTAGCACGTGTTAGTGAACAGCTGATTTTTAGGTGTTGTATGTGTGTTGGTTGTGATGGTGACTATTTTGAACGCTATCTGCGCGATACGCACCGACATGCGCGTTACTTTAACCTTAGAGGTAATATTTCGTTTGTAAATATTATTTTATTGTCAATTATTTTTAATTTTTTAATTATTGTAAATACGCTGATTTCACTTTTGAAATACTTATGCCCGCCTGTATTTAACAATAAAAAGTGAATAATACCTAGCTACAAATATTTGATATTAAATTGGTTTAATTAGACTTTAGTAAACGTTAAAGAATAATTACCTACGTTAATAATTTTCACATATTTTTTTATGTTCAGAATTCAGATACCTAATCTACATACCTACATTTTTATAGTATTGGCGGGCATACGGACAGTCGAAGCCTTTTGATGACTAGGTACCGGATGTCTACCGCACAACTGGTTGTGCTGTAACCTCTGGAGGTTATGCAGATGTGTTGCCCTCCTATACATACGATTTATTTGTTTTTTATCGTTTAATATAGCCAGTTCTAAGCCTGGTAAAGTATGAAGGGATTGTGGACTCAGTTTACGTATTGCAGGGACATGACAAAACAGAAATTTGATTATTCACTTAAGTCACTGCGATATACATACTATGATACTGCCCACAAACCCACCAAGCAATTTATATTAATTTTATTAACTAGAATTATCGGGCAGAGAAAGTGTTATTACTATTATTATGCAAGCGCGCCCGAGCGTCGCGTCATCCTTTCGATAATGAATGAAACATAGACTCTAAATTTCAGAGCAGTACAATAAAAGCTTAAAAAATCATTTTTAATTAATGTATTGAGTTATGTCAAAAGTCGTAGAACAAATGTTGTTGTACATAATGTTAGCTATCTTGTCCTGCGAGGTTGCTGGTGTTTTAGAATTAACCCTGTATATGGTAAGGTATTCGTACACTAATATGAATCTCTGAATCTTATTTCAATCTGATGCAATACTTAGTAAATTTCCATTGTTAATAACATTTAAAATAAGGTATTAAAATTGCTTTAGGTTAGTACAATTTATTTTAAGTTAAAAAAAATCAGTGTTTGCAAATCCGAATTTTATACGTGAATATAAAAAAAGGTATATGACTTATAAATAGTTTTAAGGGAAACTATTTGATTGTAGAAAGAATATAATGGTTTATGAAAAAAAAAATACGAATAAAAGATAATTATTGGTTTGAGTTGAACTGTTGGAAATTGATTAGGAAAAAAAAATATGTTTAAGTGTTTCTATTAGGGTTGCCAGATGGTCGGGATTCGTCGGGATTGTTAAAGAAAGTCATGTGTCCAGAGTTCCTTACATTAAAAAAAAAAGGTTAAATGAGTTAATGTATTTCTAATCTATTACGATTGGGTTACGCTTTTTTCACGCAATTCTGAGACTTTAATAAAAGAAAGAGAATCGAAGTCGAGTATTTGATAAAACGACAATAGTAATCTACGAGCACTAAGAAACTTCTAATCTCAGTTGTCGTTTTTGGTAGTCGGTAAGTTAGTAGGTATAGCATTAATTTTGTCGTCATGAGTCGTTTTAGTTTGTCTTTTGTAATCGTATGTCAAGGGTAGAAAACTTCTTTTCTTAAAAATTCTGACTTATCAGGTTAATTTTTATATTACTTGCTCTAAATCTATCAAAAACAGTCCGTAAGTTGTATATCATGTCATCAAGGCTATTTTATATTTGATGGTATTCGTTGGCTAAATCAAGGTGGTGAAATAAGCGCTCTTTCCTAACTTGTGATCTGTCAAATTGTCTGTTAGTTTCGTTTTGTACGAACGGAGATTATTTATATGGTTATTCCTAGTCTTCATTCGGGGTTTCACCAAAAATTAAAAAAAAAAACGTTTTTTAGTAAAAGTTAAAGGTATTTAGTCACAGTAAAATATGTCTTTATGGTCCTGGCCAAGTCTGTATATATATATTTTTTTTCTTCGTCATTTGTAGAGTCAAGTCTAAGTTTATTCAAGTTTATCTCAAGTAGTCTCTCTCTATATTAGTTTCATTTTTCCTTAAATGCCTATTGATTTCTGTTTACTATCATATTTAGGCGTAAAAGGATTTATAATTTTGAGATGTTTTGGATAATCTAAAGTATTCTGGATTACTATGTACGCATATATTCGTTCATGAAATAAATGAAAAAAAAAATTATTTACGATGGTGCTAGGCATACGCAAACCAGTATCAATTTCTTTATTAATAATATTACGTAATACAAGTAGTGTTAGTTTTTAATAATTGATCTTTTAAATCTATAATCGCGCGTAATTTTTGAAGAAGGTCTTTCACATCGTATCGTATAAATGAACTTATGCCAATGTTCATTTCTGAAATTAGAGAAGAGGGGGTTTGTACCCTAGTTGTTGCGATTGGACACCTAACTGAGGTCTATAGCCGAAAGTTGGCCGTGGTTGACCTTGACCATGAGTTTGAGGTATCTTTTAAGAATTACTAAAATTAAATTTAGAATAAAAAGCTAAGTTGGGTTTGTGACTAAGCGGTTGTGTCAACGATGGCCTTCAACTCATAATTTGACTATTATATACCATGTAAACGATTACGCATCTTATATTGCTTTAAGAAACTTACTTCTTCGAGAAGGATGTTTAATTAAAATGAAAATTAATTTTATTTTTCAAAATAAAAATTTAAAATGATTTAAATTTGCTTCTAAAGTTGTGGGTAATTTAAGCCTAAAAATATGCATCCTATTTTTCGAGAGGTTATATAAAACACATTTAATGTAAAAACATAATTAATTTTTTACTTATTTATTAATATAATTTGCGACTTCGCAAGTTTTAAACCTGAATCATGGATTGAATTGACCTTCGACATTAATAATGACCGAACATTTTGTATTCTATTCCAAAAACCGAGAAAAGTTTCACCTGGATTAATTTTTAAAGATATTAATGCGCTATTTACTGCGAGAGTCTCCAAAATGTTGGATTAACAAGGCTTTCAATGTAGCCATGTAACAATGGCCTTTCGTTCAGACGAGTGCAGCTGCATCATCTTTTAATATACGCATTAATGCATTAAAACATAAAGATACAGAGTAATGAAATAATCAGAGGATGCAACTGGCTTAAATATAAAACACTTTCACACGAGAGAAAAGAAGAAAAAAAAATCACATATATAATAAAAACACACAATAAAAAAAAAACAATAATCAAAAATCAAATTTAGAAATTAAAAGAAATTTTGTAAAATATATAAATTGTAAATTTATAAAATAATATATTGTAAAATCATATAAGTATTTATTAAAATTTAAGCTTATAACACAAATTTAAACGTATTATTATATGTTTAATTATATAATAATTCAATGTTACAACAATTGAATATTATTTAATTTATTTAATTCAATTCAAAATTTTAATTTCATTAAATGAAGTATCATAAGTTCATAATACTTTAATATTATAACATTGGAGATATCAATTTCACAATGTTATAACGAGCAAAGGTTTAATTTCAAGAATAACAATTATTTAATATTTTTTTATTTTTATAAAACTTATTCTAATAATAAAGATAAATCCAAATAATTTCATACGGAAATATCAACTTAACAGCGTTATAATGAGCAAGGTTTGATCTCAAAAATAACAATTACTTATAAATTATATGAAAAATACAGGAGGATTACGGAAACAAGGATTGGCGAAAAGTTTGACTCACCAAATGACCGCTACTCCCATATTCAGTCTTCTCTGCTTCTCGAGACACAAAAGAATATTTATTTGGTTCGAAGGATCTCTGCTCTCGTAGAATATTCCCGTAATTTTGTAGACGAGTTCTGACGTCGAAAAACAAGAAAACTACGGAGTCTATAAGAGAATCCTCTCCGGCTGCGCCACTTTTGGTTTGAGAGCGTATTGAAAACTTTTTATACTAACTAACTTTTAATTAACTGAATTTAAATTAATAAAATAAAAAAAATGAAAGACGTGGAACCGATTTAAAGGCTTTAATGTCTTTCAACTAAACTAACTTAAAATTAAATGATTAAAGACGTGTAACCAATTTGGAGGCTACATCTTTAATAATTCTGACATTACTAACATACTCGCCCAGCGGATGGCGGGTGGGTCGACCAGACGCTGAGTTTGCGTCTCTTGCTATTCTATGAATCTTGGTTTATGGGTCTTATTCTATGAATCTTAATCTAGGGCGGATGGACGAGGCGTAATTATAACTACCTACTTACACACAACCCAATTTATAAATATTATTTCATTTTAGAACTTCAAGACCAGGAAATTTCTGATATTTTAAATGAATCTGAGATAGATGTCCAGGATGACGAAGATCCAACTTACCAAGAGCCAGAAATAGACAGAGCTTATGAAAATGTTGATGAGCACTTTTTAGCTTCGGAGAGTAAAGACTCTAGTAGCTCCGGAGATGAGATTAGTATTCCGTCTACCAGCAACTTCCGGGAGAGTAGTTGTCGAAGAATTCGAAGACAAAGCTCGGTGCGTACACGTGGTAGAGTATTTCGTCGAAATTCAGTGCGCTCTCGTATGCGTACTCGTGGTGGAGCTGGAGCTTTTAGAATAAGTCTTGAAGATTCCATCTCATGGACAAGATCAAGCTTTAGTCAAGATTTACTTGCTCTGTTACAACCGTCATATCGACCTTTTGAACCAAAACCATCCCTAATAGGATATTTTTATGAATATATAGATGAAGACCTCCTGAATTTCGTGGTTACGATGAGCAACCAAACTGCAGTCGAGAAAACTGGAAAGACTTTAAATTTAACTTTAGGTGAATGCAAAGCTTTTGTCGCCATAACTATGCTTATGGGATATATAGGCTATCCTCAAATCAGAATGTATTGGAGCGAGAAATATGCGGTACCAATCATAGTTAGATCTATGGTGCGAGATTGACATTTTTTGCTCAGAAATTCTCTAAAGTTAGTTTACGATAAGGACATTTCTGCTGATATGAGGAAGAACGACTTGCTCTGGAAAGTGCGCCCGGTACTGGATAGAGTCCTCCAGGGATGTCATCGACAGATTCGAGAGCTAAATTGTTTTGTGATGAGAATTTTTTAAATATAACTTTACATTTTCTATAAAACTTGTTTTTATTACTTAGTATATACTGAGACCCAATGTTCTTTATAAAGAACAAAAATATGGATATTCTCTCTTAGTGTAAATACATCTTTTCTTAATTATGAACAACATTTGTTCTAACAAAAAATTCGAAACATGTTTTAAAATAATTAAAATCAATGTAATACCTTCAGGACTTAATGAGAATATTAATTTTGTTCTATTTATGGGACTTTCGGTCATAATAACTACTGCTACCTGGTAATGTTAGGTCTCAAATATGAACGCCATTTTGTTCTTTTCAAAGGCACTTGGGACTTAGGAGGATATATATGATAAATATACAAGTGAATACACTACATACTGCAAATACATATATAAATAATGCATAAATACACATACATATATATATATGTATATATATACTACAAATACATGTAAACACACATATACATACAAACATACATACACTATAAATACATATACTGCCTATAACCATACATATTAAAAAAAAAATCAAATAATATAATTATTTTCAGGAGATGGTAGGATATTTATGACGTATTTAGTGACAAAAAATGTGCTTTCAGATATTTTTTGAAACAAGAAAGAGATTGAGCTCGTCTTATAGAAAGAGGAAGAGAGTTCCAAAGTTGCACAGCTTTAACAGAAAAGGAGTTTGAATAAAAGGAAGTAGTATGGGAAGGAGTTTTAAGCGTTAAGGTTGAAGATGATCTAAGGGAACGCTCGTAAGTATCACAGAGAAATTCAAAGCGGTTTTTGAGGTAAAGGGGAGTATCTAGATGGAAAAGTACGCGGTAAAGTAAACAAAGGATGTGAGTGATGTGGGTACGGATATATTAAAAATAAAATCCATTACTTCCAAATCAGACTCTGAGGAGCTGCTCGTATTCATTATGCTATCACTGGTTGTTTTCTGCTTTGAATATTTTTGATCGTTACTTATGGTAGGAAATTATCCGCCAACTCGCATCGGAGCAGCGTGGTGGATTAAGCTCCAACCTTTCTTCTAATGTGGAGAAGACGCCTTCGCTCAGCAGTGGGTGGTTTACAGACTGATACGGTAAACTGATCGACCGGTACGCGGATATGGTCCGGCGGACCAAATTCGAGCGTTTGTTACTACTATTAGAAGCTTCTTAGAAGTCCCTGTACGGTTTCTTTACTCATGTGCTGCTACCCTGGTAACACTTGGCGGCGTTTGGACGTAGGTAAACTACCGCGTGGAAACTAGGGTGTCCAGACGACGCGTAAATAATTAGATACTGATGACTGTTGGGCAACTTTACTCAGAAGCTTATTAATATTTATGTTATATTTTTACATAATTCGAATGAGGATCATGTACCGAGTATTCTCCTTATATATTGATTGTAATTTACCAGTCATCCTGCATATTTATGATAATATTGATTCTAATTTTATAAAACCCCGTTAATTTTTATGAAATAACCAAATTTATCGTATATCATATATTATACGACAGATGAAAAAAAATTGAAATTTCTTTTTTGTAAACCGCGCCATCCATGCGGCAGATGAAAAAACTCAAAATAAGTTCAATAGTACTTGCAAGTTGACTAAATAAACAAGTATGCTTAATTACAAAAATCAAAAACCCGACTGCGTAAAATACTCTTATTATAAACTAAAAAGAATAAAACAATTTACTAGCTTTCATTTGATACCCATATTGCTACAGTAAGAAAAAAATTCAACTTCCCCCCCCCCCCCATTCCGCGATTTGCGGGCGCCATTTTGAAAAATATGTAGCCTATGTCACTTCTACAATTTAGACAAATCCAACGACACCTCATATGTCAAAAACCGTCAAGCCATTTGGGCTGTAGGGCGTGCCAAAGAAATGGACATACATACATACATACACTCGAAAAACATAACCCTCCTTCTGTCGCAGTCGGGTAAAAACGGCGCCATCTGTAAGTATGTATGCGTGTAAAGTAGTTTCAGAGTAGTGAGTGAGATATATCAGATAATATAATACTGTGATATAATACCTAGTTGTTGGTAAACAAAATGATTAAACAATAAAAATGTCTTCTAACCGTAAAACACCTAAAAGCGGCTGGCGAAAGTATTATATAACAAAGAAGGATAATAGCACAGCAATATGCATGTATTGTTCGAAAGAATTAAAAACTTATAGTACTTAATACTACAAATTTAAAACAGCACATAGAACGAAAACATCCCACTGTCTTACAGGTAACATGAAATATGAATAACTATATTTTTTAATGATTATTGTAGTCCAGTAGACAGCAAAATACTGGTGTCTGTAAAATTCATTCAATAAAACTAAAAACGTCTGTCATGCGAGTCATACGTTTTATAACCTCAACATTTTCAATAAACAATGTGTTATGGTAAACTCGACATCAATAAGTTTTTATAAACTAAGATAAGTTATTTTTAGGAAAGTACCTATTGTATTCATTCGAAACTAACCGGTTATATATGTTTGATTGTTTATAAACTTCTTTTGATTAAATGAGCATTTTGCTGGTCTGAAATTCCGCACAACATTTTATGATCTCCATCACTATAGCAGAGCAAAGTGATCAAAGTTGGATTTAAAAATGTTCAAAAGAAGGTGCTTTTTAGGTGCTAACTAGGTGCCAAAATCTAAAATTAGGTGCTCAAATTTTTAATTGATTTTTTTAAAACTAAAGATGAAGCTGGCAGTGTTACATAAAATTATTATTATTCTATTTGTATTTCCAATAAATAAAACTTTTCTAGAGAACTACTATATTGAATTACACATACAGTATTGCAAATTACTAATGATTATTATTTGTTTTAGTTTTCCTAAACAAATTATTAGTAATTATTTTATTGCTTATATGCAACAATATTGTTTTTCTTTATATAGAATAAATATAGTTATCCATATTTATTGAAAATAGGTTTTGAATTTAAATACTTCTACTTTAGTTTTTAGTTTTCTCTCAATTATATATAGTTTTCGCCAGAAGATAAGTGCAAGAAACCAAAAAAAAAAAGAGATAAAGAGCATCACATCATTCCAACCTAAGCAATTGTTAGGCTATACTTTTAAATCAATAAAAAGAAACATTTTTAATTCACAGAAAAAAAAAACAAATAAAGGATATATTTAAATATAATTTTAAAATTATTAGATTTTTTTTTTTTGTTCCTCTGAAATATAAAATATTATTGGTTACTTTTACTGTTATTCGTACTTATAAAAAAATTTCTCAGTTTTTTCAGAAAAATATTTCGTATTAGAAAAAAATTTACTACACCATGTTTCATGTTTTTCTCATTAAATTTTCATTTGATCGTTTTATTGTATTTACATCTCGGCAAAAGCACCTAAAAAGCACTTAATTTTAATTATCTATTTTTTTTATTATTTTTCTTTAAGTATATTTACCTCTGCCTGCTTGATTTTTAGCAGGCATTTCACATTAATAATAAAAAAATAAATAAATAATAAACTTCCTAAAAATAGATACCGAGTTTCGTCATGAAATTCGGCACGGATATTCCATTTGACTATCTAAGAGTCCCCTTAAAGTAGTTCCAGCGTGGTGAAGTGTAGTCCTACCTTAATACCTTCTGCCTTATATCGTTAGTTATCCCCTCACCTTCCATCTGACGCAGGTTCTGCGCAACCGGGTGCATGCGCGAGCGATTCCGTGGCGCCTCATCACGACGATGAGGGCACTGCTGGGTTTTAGCGGGTAAGCATTTCCCAGCTTTAAAAAAAAAACGTTCTCACCGGGCACGGTTGCTTTGGTGACTACCTGTGTCGGACGGCCCAAAGGGAGCCGACGACTGAATGCCACGATTGTATCGCGGCGGTGGACTCTGCCCAGCACACCCTCGAGGTGTGCCCGAGATGGGCGGCGCTGCGTCGGGGTCTGACGTCAGTCCTCGGAGGGGACTTGTCGCTAATAATCGATAAAAATTAGAAAATATATGTAAAGTTTACTTTAAAATTAATATGAAAAAATAATTATTTCTGTTTAACACGCAAAAATTAAAAAATCAACTTACTATATGGCGAAACCTCGAAGTTTGTTACAGCAAAAAAAAGAAAAATAAATTTTAATTGCATAAAAATTAAATAATAAAATATTCAAAATCAAAATCAAAATCAAAAACAACTTATTCAAATAGGCCCCACGAGCACTTTCGAATCGTCATTTAACAAAATTAATATTGTAGTGATTATTATTATTTTTTGTAAAAGTAAAGTTACCACCGATTCGGAATGTAGATTCTGCAGAGAAGAATCGGCAAGAAACTCCGCAGTTACTCTTTTGAAAGTAATATATAAACTGTGTTTTAGTAAAAAAAATAAGTACTATCTGGCATGAAATACAGCGCCACTAAGTCCACACGTCTTTATCAGCTAAATAATCCTGCACCGAATAATACGCTTTATCTATTATTTTTTTTTTAATGAAATCTTTAAATTTGTTTTGAGACAATTCCAAAATTGTTTGTGGGATTTTATTATACATCTGAAAACCATAACCCAGAAAGGAGGCGTTTACTTTGTGTAGTCGGAAACTTGGAGTTACAGTTTTGTTATTCCTTCTGGTGTTTACATTGCGATTAATACTGTTTATTTCAAAACAATGAATATTCTGGTGAATATATATAATATTATTATAAATATATTGGGACGCAATTGTTAATATGTCTACCTTTGGAAAAACATTCCGTAGGGAGACTCGAGCTTCAAGATCGTAAATGCCGCGAATTGCCCTTTTTTGTAAAATAAATATAGTCTCAATATCTGTAGCATTACCCCACAGTAACAGACCGTAAGACATAATACTATGGAAATAGCTAAAATATATTAAACGCGCAGTAGCAACGTCGGTCAGTTGTCGTACTTTTGTAACTGCGAAAGCTGCGGAGCTGAGTCTACCATTCAAGGATGACAAATGGGAATTCCACTTAAGTTAAACGCTAAAGTTCACTTACGCCACTTTCCAGCGGGAGCGTCGCTCGACGAGAACAAAAGGACCTGTTCGAAGCCACACCTCCCTTCGAGACGATTCCATAGACCGAGGCAATGTTGTGGATAGCTGCACGCACCGTCATTAAGCAATTTTATAACGATATTGAAGTTACCCGCGTTATTCAAAAATAATTTCTTGATTGTAATCGAATTTTATACTGCATATTACGATTGTGTATCCGAAACGGACAATATAGTAATTAATTCTTTGACTAGTGTTTCCTTTTCACCGTTTCGATAGAAATATATAGAATTTAAAGAATAGTGTGTCAAAAATAGAGGGTTAATAAATTAGTATTTAATATAGAATCAGAATTAGACTATCAAACCCCTCTATAACTACAAGCATTTAATATATTTCAATTTTTTATTATTATTTGTTGATTAATGCTTGTTTTAAAACTTATTTAACGATTCATTAGTTTTTAAACTACTTATGCTTTAAAATCTTAACATTGATCTTTTATTTTTAAAGCTAAATTGAAAAAAAATTTGAATGAAATAAAAGGCCTGGTCGAATTGGAAAAGTAACTACTGAAAAGTTACTCGAAGTATTGATACTTTATATCGATAAGCTTCCTAAAGATAGAAAAGATTTACCTGGACCTACCAAGCCTATCTGGAAAGAAATATGTAGCAATCATTTTTTGGATAGGTACAATAGTCGTGATGCTTATCGTCAATGTAAGGATAATCGAGGAAATATTTGGGCGTTGTTGCATCCAGACGTTAATGTTAATTCATTCATTCATTCATTCATTATTGAATAGCACCACAGACATACGTTATTCTACGGTTGATGATTCTTGTGAACAGGTTGACAGCAATGAAGCACCTAACTCAGATACTTTTCTTATTGACATTTCTGAAGATGTGTATCAAAGATTACTTGAATCAAAAAAAGTGTTGTGTAATAAATAATCGAACCTATGCAATTTTAACCACAGGCGCCTGGACTGATATGTTAGCTGATGAGTTCTATAAAATTTATAACTAACGGTGTGCATATGTTTTTAGAAAAGGAAAGGTATACGAAAATTCCTGTAGTATCCACTATGTTGTTATCAATAGTCTAAGTAAAGGTTGTGTAAATAAATTCATAGGATTTATTGATTATAAATCTGAAAAATCTCCTTTCTTGTTGAGAGTCAGAACCAAAGATGTAACATTTAATGTGAACCATGAGGACGTAAGAAGACCTGTCAGAAAGAATAAAGGACAAATAATTCGAAGAACCTTCAGTTATTGCAATTGATGGGACAGGTAGTATTGTAAAAGGAATAACTTACAATAACGGTAGGAAATCAGGTCATATTTTTTATATACCTATAATGTCACCCCGAACATTCAAAAGAATAGAAAACGAAGAGAATAGAAACGGGAGAAGTTTGGTCGGAACATTTGACTGATGAAATTGCAAAAGCAGATGAACAAGAAAGAGCGATGGACTTTGAAAAAGGTAATGTGTCTCCTGACGGCGTTTCTTTCACTTACTGTCTACGGATGGTTAAAAAGTTCATATGGACATAATTTCGACTCATCATTGGGAATGGTATGAAATAGAAAACAAAATTATTTAACTTTCAATTTAGAAATTATTTGTTTGTTTAATTTTTATTTATTTTAAGGCTTGTATTATAAGAAAGAAAACAAAAAATGTTTATTTCTTGGTGTCAAAAATAAATATTGTTATAATTGTCAGTATTATGAGCGAAAAACCTTGCAAAAAGCGAAGTGCGAATCGGACTCGCGCACGAAGGGCTCCGTACCATTATGTATAAAAATTGCGGTTTCCGATTTATGACGAATTAAAAAAAAAACTACTTACTAGATCTCGTTCAAACCAATTTTCGGTGGAAGTTTGCAAGGTAATGTATATCATGTTTTTTTTTTTTAAATTTTATCATTCTCTTATTTTAGACGTTACAGGGAGGGGGACCAACATTTTACCACTTTGGAAGTGTCTATCGCGGAAACTATTCAGTTTAGAAAAAAATGATATTAGAAACTTTTTTTTTGAGTTTCAGTTCTAAGTGAGAACTCCCAATTTTTTTTCTATTTTTGTTTGATCTTAATGCGGTTCACATAATACATCTACTTACCAAGTTCAACACTATAGTTCTTATAGTTTCAGAAAAAAGTAGCTGTGACATACGGACGGACAGACAGACATGACGAATCCATAAGGGTTCCGTTTTTTGCCATTTGGCTACGGAACCCTAAAAAGACCATGCTTATTACAAAAATTATACTGGATCTACGGCAATGAAAGCACGAAGTGTTGTATAAGGTTTAAAAAAAAAAAACGAAGCCACATCATCTTCGTTATTTAAGTTTCATTGGTGATGGAGATTCTTCAGTGTTTGAAAACGTATCATTTGGAACTCAAATAAAAAAAATGCAAAAATCATGTCACCAAAAACTATACAGATGACTGGTGAATTACTATCAATATTTAAGGAGAATACTCGGTATATGATTCGGTGTGTTCGTTTGAGTTCAGAAAAACTAAAAGCTAGTATTTTTGATGGCCCTCAAATAAGAATTTTGATGAAAGACAGCGATTTCATTAATTCAATGAATGATTTAGAAGCAACAGCTTGGAAATCTTTTGTTGCTATTGTGAAAAATTTCTTAGGAAATCAGAAAGTCGAAAATTACGAGGAAATAGTTGAAGACCTTTTAATTACATTTAAAAATCTTGGATGTAATATGAGCATAAAGATACACTATCTGCACAGTCATTTAGACAAGTTTTCTGAAAATCTTGGGTCATATAGTGAAGAACAAGGTGAACGTTTCCACCAAGATTTAAAAGTGATGGAAGATAGTTATCAAGGTCGCTGGGATGAACATATGATGGCAGATTACTGTAAGAATACACTATCTGTACAGTCATTTAGACAAGTTTTCTGAAAATCTTGGGTCATATAGTGAAGAACAAGGTGAACGTTTCCACCAAGATTTAAAAGTAATGGAAGATAGTTATCAAGGTCGCTAGGATGAACATATGATGGCAGATTACTGTAAGAGTATCACACGGGAGTGCCCCATAGACGTTCATCTTAGAAAATCTAAAAAAAGAAGTTTCTAAGCTGTAGAATAATTTAAAAAAAATGTTTTAAAATCGTTTATTTTCATTTTACTCTACACCTTCGATTTCTTGAAAACTACACGTAGCATTTAATAAATTAGTAAACTGCAAGAGTCAGGGTATCGAATGTTCTTAAAATCTACTTTAGTTCTAGCGGCACCAAAATCATTGTAGACCTGTGTTATTATTATTCTTGGTCCCAAGATTAAATTACAATGTTTTAGATTATAGTCGACACCAATATTCCTCTTCATGGGAGCAATATTTGAAGGCGAAGCTATGGAGGTTGACAGCGGTTGCTCGTTAAATGATTATGAACAACTGCAGTCAGCCTCCTTTCATGTCAGAATATTTGAGAAATGGTCCACTACATGTACTACTGCAATAATGTGGGTCATGACTCGTGTTCATTAATAATACACTAAAATAGTGTGATTTTATACTCTAAATTACAAAAAAAAATGAGTTTGGATAAAAATATGTATGTATAATTGTAATTTATGTACTTACACCTCGGAAACAAACAAGTGTCTAGGGATCAAGTACATTTTTAACTTTTAAAAAATTATCCAATTCATATTTACCGAACCTAGTCTTCTAGAATGGCTGCTTACTTCAATTTCTATGTCTAAGTTAACAACTTATCCCTATATTTTGTAAAAATAAAAAAAATGCAATTTTTGCAAATTGTGGAAAATCAAGCTAAATTTATATATTTATTTATTCATTTCAATCAAAAATTAATGTCGTCGTAGAGCCTTTATAATACTTCTAGGTGTGACCGTCTGGCTGCTAGCAAATTTTTTTTTCTTTTTTTTTATGTTAAGTGAATAGGCAAACTGGCAGACGTTCCACTTGATGGTAAGTGGTTAACGTCGCCCATGAACATAAACTAGTTTACCTGGAACTAGCTCAGGCAACTCATTTATGTGTTGCCTATCCAGAGACATAAGGTGTTAAAGTCTCGGTGCCAGTAATTACACTGCCTGTCTTGCCCATCTCTCCGAAACACAGCAAAGCTGTTTCACGGGAGAAACAAGCAAGATGGTGGTACCCATGCAGCCGGGAGCGCGGCACAGCGCATCCCTCCCACCAGTAAAGTGTAGTTTGGAATAGTAATTGTTATATATTATAGTATAAATAAAAAAAATTAAAACGTCGTATTCCAAGAAAATTTTAAAATTTTGTTATACCATTTCTTTATATTTTTAAAGTCTTGCAAACGCCGTAAATCAACACCCTTATATAAAGCATGTCAAAGAAATTCGTTAAAAAAAATTCTGGAATATTCAAATGTAGCGATGAGCATACAACAAATTCAAAAAAAAAATTGTTAGGTCATCAGTTCTTTTCATTGATAATATTACGAGTTTGGTTTTTTGGCTGCAAGTCCAGATGGTAGGTTTTTCTGAATCTTGTTAGTATACCTACTTCTATGTCACTTTTAAATAAAACCCAAGTAGGAGCTGGAATCCGATTAATAGCAAATGAACAATGAGTTTTTCTGTTGACATGACCGTCAACTTTATTTTAACAAATTTTGAGTAGCCAGCTCTTATGTTGTAAAACCTATTAATTATATTAACTCAATTATTTATAAGTGTAATAGAAAATAAAAAGGCCATAATCGAAAAAAGTGCTTTCCATCACTCACAAGAACATCTCAAACAATAGATCAAGCAGCAAAGGAAAAAAGGCTTCCTTCCCTGTGACATTTGAAGAAAACAAACTTATAATTAAAAAAAGCATCATTTTTTTCCTTTTTTTTTTTCATTGCTACACTCCACCCGTTCAATATATAAATATACACATATAAATATATATAACAAAATATATTACTTATAATAATAATAATAATAAGCTTGAGCAATAATAAGAGCTTGCTCTTATGTATTGTCTCCTGGAACAGAGGATGCCGTACTACCAGTACACACCGGCGCCAGTACTCGAACGCGACGGAGTCCGGCTCTACTGGGACCTGCCTATCGCCACGGACAGGACGATACTGGCGAACAAGCCTGATATCGTGGTGATGGATAGGGCACAGTCGAGGGTGTTTTTAGTGGACATCACCATCCCGCATGACGAGAACCTCGTGAAAGCCGAAACAGAGAAAAAACGTAAATATCTGGACCTGGCGCACGAGATTGTCGACATGTAGGGATGATTTCAGTGGAATCAACACCCCACATGTCAACGTGGAATTCATTGCCAATGTTTCCAAATCTAGGAACCTTTTTTAAAAATTGTCGCCTCCCAGAAACAATTTTTAGACTAACATTTAACTCAAATATTGCATAGGTAAGTAGGGTAAAACAGGGTATAACTGGCCTCTTGCAGAAACTGGCCACATAAAATTTCATCGTTTTATAATAAGAGTAGTGTGAAAGCTACGTCATCTGTAAGCAGTTTGACGTATTGTATAAATAAGTAGTTTCCATTTTAGTTTCAGTTTTATCCACTATAGAAACTAGCGAGAATTTGGGCGGTTATTTTTTGACACTTGGCGAACATGTCTTGTCATGAAAGGTCATCTGTTGTGAAATTGTTTAGGGGTCACCTTTCTGAGATTAATTGGGTATTTAGTGTTAAAGTGACGTCTACTTGTTTCTCTCATATTTATTGGCTGCTATTAACGGTAAGTACTGATAATTTAATGTTGTTTTAAGTCAGATTGCAAAAAAAGCGAGGATAGACTGGGTGGCCAGTTATTGGTTTTGATAAATGTATTTTTTCACTAACTGGCCATGGTATGCCAAGTAACTACATTTTTACTTAACTTTTGATTTTTAGAGAAATTCCACCGTATTTACATAGTTCATAAGATTTACTATCATTCCTATAAACTAATTTTATTTGTAACGTTATTTTTCAGTAACTGGCATACTCAGTCAATTTCTGTGGCTAGTTACTAAAGCTATTTAATTTGCAGCATCAAGCATAGTAGACCACATAATGGATAAAAAGCGCCAGTACACGAAAGAAGCTCTGGATAATGCTATAAAATTTGTCACAAAAGCAAAAAAATCAAAAGAAAAAAAACAAGAAGAAGAAGCAGCGAATGAAAATAGAAAGAGAATACGTGTAGAGAAAAAAAAAAACAAAAAGAAAATTATAGTATGTGCCTAAAAAGAAACCAAAGAAGATTTTAGCTGCCAAAGATTCGAAAATTAAAATGAATATAACGGAGATTGTTGATACTCAAAATGTCATCAATGAATCACCAATGAATAAAAAACCCAAAAAGCACTTAGCAGTAGTATGCTTGTGACGCTTGTCTGAATCCTATAATAAAGAGGATATTCAGTGCAGGCAATGTAACCAACAGTTTCATTAAAACTGTGTCGCATCCTTTCACAGAAAATATATTCCTGAAGATGATGAAGATTCGTTTCTATGTCATCAGTGTTTACACTGCAGTGTCTGTATATTTGAAGTGTCCAGAAAATAAGCCTTTTTAGTTTATTACATAATTATCTCTACACAACTTAAAATTATAGATAAGATTAGATACCACTATATTTTTTGCAGAAAAATATTGATCTCGTTTTGATAATGTTTAAAATATTAATGTTTAAGTGTTTAATGAACAAATATATGTAATAGAGTTTTGTTAAATTTGAAACTATATTATTACTACTTATTTAGATTACTCAGTGTTCAAATACATAAGTTTGATATCATATGGCCAGTTACTGATTGAAAAATGGCCAATAACTAAATTTATGCGGCCAGTTTCTGCATAAAACAGATTTTTATTTTTTTATTTCAAATAAATATATAAAACCTTGTTTCGTTTTTCTTTTTCACAATTAACTTACAAAGTAGAATGTATGGTCTATCCGTAGTTTCAGATTGAATATTGCCAGAATACATTCTGAAATGTCATTCGTTTAATCTGGCCGAGTCGCTTAATCTCCCAGTTACTACCTGTTTTACCCTTTTTTTTTTTACGCAGGGGAATCCATTTACGGATGATATCCAGGACGCCCAGGTCGGCAGTCCTAGACCTATGTCGGACTCGGCACTTTGGGAGTGCAATACCGTACTAAACCCCTGCGGGAGCCTTCAGCCGCTTTAATTGGAGGGTCCCGGATCTGCAGGCAACAGGATCCCTCGAGCGACAGGCTGGCCTCGGCGGAAAGGCCAGACTTCTCCTCCATGGGGACTGTCCGGCTAACCTCTGAACAGTCCCGACGACGCCGTGTCTAGCCGGACCGGGTTCCCATCCCGGCCCGATACCTGTTTTACCCTACTATATTTTATTTAACATTAAAATTGTAAATTCGAAGAAAATCTAATTATGTTAAATTCATAATCTAATTTGTTAAAAGGTTATAATAATGTCTTCCAGCAGCAGTCAATCTGTCAATGATAGATGCATTAAATGTGGAAAACAGAAAAAAAAGATAACAGGCAATAGAAAAACTATTGACACTAAAGCTTTAGCCAACAAAATAAACAATTTTTTCAATGTAAGCGCTGAAGTTACATGACAAAACATTCACAAGCACTACGTAGTTTCGCTCTTACTCTTCATTACTACTCACATAAGGCTTACGATTATTGTGCGTAAGACTTTTAATACAAGCCTACCACATATTCGCACCTTAAAAAATTGGTAATCGAAAGTTGGTGGCAAGCCCAGTTTTACGAAGGAATTATTAGCCACTTTAAAACAAAGAGCTGAACTATCTAAGCATCCTTTAATAGCTTCGCCGACGTGTAGAATGGGATGGATGCAAATTTCACGGATACCTAGGTATGGGCACGGGGTAAGAAGGTGATCACTTGGCCGAAGCAAAGGAAGTATTAGTATTTTTACTTACCGCGATAAATAGCAATTTTAAAGTTCATAAATTATTTAAATATATATTTTAAAGTATGCCTTATGCCATACCCGATCAAAGGCCTTCGCTATGTCCAAACTAACCGCCAGCACTTCCGCTTTGCTCTCAACTGTCTCCGCCCATCGCTGAGTTAAGTATATTAGAAGATCATCACCCGAGCGATTCCATTGAAAGCCATATTGGTGATCGCTAATCAGCTGGTGCTCCTCCAAATACCGTTGATTATGGATTCCATAATCTTAGAAAACAAAGAAGTAATAGCTATTGGTCTATAATTGGACGGGTCTGAGCGGTCCGCTTTCTTAGGGATCGGGTGCACTAAAGCTGTCTTCCACGAGCGTGGAACGACGCCTAACTTACTTATCTTATCTTTAGACTTATCTGTACAGATGAATGAAGTTAATAAAAAACTGGATTTACTATTAGCACGGTCATCTTTACAACGAATAAATCAACGAGAAGATACTTTTACAGTTCCTGACTTTATGACAAATCTTCCAGTACAGGATGACACAAGTTTTTGTAATTTGAATGAACAGTTCAAGAATAGCCACAACAAACAATCTATTGTAGGTATAATATACGTTATTTAAAGTTTAAAAAATGCTCGTAGTCTTACTACAAACATCCTTAGACGAATATTGCTTGATAAAGTAGCAGAATTATATTCATTAACAGGAAAATAAATGAAAAATTTAAACAAAAAATCATTTCTGACAACAGAAACATGTAAAATAATCTTTCGTAAGTATTTATCTTTTATAAATTCAAACATCATGATTGTATGACATAATAAAAAACATATTATGAGATAATAAGCATGTAAAGCATTGTCTTCTCCCATACTGGGCCAGTGACTTACAACCTCGCAATGAAAATAAAATTGACCCAGCTGTAGGGGTTATCTCTTTTCTTTGGATTACTTACATAGCCGTTAAACTGAACTGTTATGATTAATTTAGAATTATTAATTTTTTTTTTTCGTTTTTCAGGAATCTGCAAAAGTAACAGATGAACATCTTAAAGAAATTACTAGTGACTGGCTGAATCAAGCAAAAGTTAGAATAAGGAGGAGGTAAAGTTCTTAAATATAATTAACATATTATTTTCTATTATTCTAGGTAAGCATTGATTTTTTAATGTGAATCACATATCACAATGCTTCCTATGACTTTTCATGTCCATACACCATGTTTACATGACTACACAGTTTTAGGTTTTATTGCAAGATGTTACTTTAACATCTTTTTACCCCTTTTAATAGCATAGTTCAATTCTGTTCATACAATAAGAGTTAATAACAATTTCTTTGAGAGTTTATAACAATTTCATTTATTTGTTTCAGAGCTAATACACAAAATAAAGCATCGGAATCTGAAGTATGGTACTGAGTATAATCCGGGTTCTAATGAATAATTTTAGACGATGATTTCAAATTGTGACTTTTTGTGTGGGGTTTTTTTTTCTTTAAAAAAATAAGATTTGTTATTTTCTAAATAAGTTTTAATATTTTTTAAATTAGCTATTACTAATGACTTAACTGATTAATAAATAAACAGTCATATGATTAAAAATTATATTGTATTTTTTTTTCACGTTGTTGTATTCACGAAGTAACAGCAATAATATTTTCTGTTAAGACTTACATTATTGTGATTTCGTAGGTTAAACTCATCTGTGTAGGTCATGACAACAAAATACACATTATTTGTAGGTTGCGTTTTGTATGAAAATTAAAAAAAAAATGACTGACCTGCACAGATAAGTCGAACTGTACACAGTTTTGTTTCGGAACCTGTAGTCGCAGGATATCTAATAACCGTACTTATAGTGAAGTAAAAGTAATGGTTTGAGTAAAAGTTGTTACTTAGGTAGGTTTTTATTTTATAGTTGAGAAATTGCTTCCAGTTAGAACTGTCAAAAGTTAGATTTCTCAGCTAAGTAATAGTCAACATTTCCCTTACTTAAGCATAGTTTACCACACACGAATTTGGCGTTTGGTGGTTGTCATTAATTTGTGTGTAAGGTTATTTAATAAAATGGATTCTTTGGAAGAAATTGAAGCGGTTTTTGCTGTTTTTGATGATCTGAACAATAATATATTAGAGGAGATAGAAGTTCCTGTACCTAGAAATCCTAAAGTTTGCTTTCGTGGTGTAGATCCATTTCGCGATTATTCGGAAGACAGTTTTAAAATGAGATTTCGTTTCTCCAAAAATATTGTGATGAATGTGATTTTACCAAAGATTAATGACTCATTACAATTAGAAACTCAAAGAGGACTTCCTATCAGTCCAGTTTGTCAATTACTAACTGCATTACGTTTTTATACTGAAGATTCCAGATTGTTTGTAGAGACATCATGCATATCTCTCAATCGACGGTGTGCTACATAGTGAGGAAAGTTAGTAGAGCATCGCTAATGCAAGATTTTATCAAATTCCCTCAAAATTTGAGAAAAACAAAAGATGATTTTGAAAAGCTTGGTTTGATTCATTAAATTCCTTCACAATATTCTCCCATGATTGCTTCTTTTTTAGAGCATTTGTTGCATTCGTTTGTTTGGTTAAAATATTGTCGAATTGTAAATTTGTACCTTTGTTGCGGTGGTAATAATAATTTTCCTAGGTTAAAATTATTATTACAACCGTAACAAAGCTAGGGCAAGTTTGTCGTAACAAAATTGTAGCTAGTATGTCAAATCAAACCTTAAGCAAGTTTGTCACAGTGAAACTAGAAAGTTTGATAAAGTTGCCATGGCAAACTTGAATCAAGCCTTCCTTTTTGATCCAGCCGTTGGTCTAGCCGTCTACCTCAAAACCTGCAAACAGTCCTAGCCTCCCAGACTAGCCAGTTCCTGAATTAGTTAGCTAAACTCGCTGACAGGATCCAGGAGATAGCAGCCCCGAACGTCGCAGCAGTTGCTTCAACTTCAACCACGACACAACAGAAGTGTGAAATAACGGAGCTGAAGAAGATGGTGGAAAGGCTCATGACACTCGATCAACATAATCATCACTATCAGCACCAGACCCAGGAGACGGTTATCTTCGCGACAACGGACCAGGTCCAATTCGAGCTACCACGATTACCCTATCTTTTGGTACCAAATGAAGTTCGGATCCCAGTCCCGAAGCTGCAGTAAGCCGTGTGACTTCTACGAGAAGTCGGGATGCCCCGAAAAAAGTTACTGATGACGACAAGTGACTGCTGCGCTGTTTCAGGTCGTCTGTATGTTTGTATTTTATTTATCATTTCTAATAATTAAACGAAAAAAAAATGAAAACAAAAATGTCACAAATAGGGATCGAACCCTGGTCGAACCCGCTCGAACGTGGTAACCAAGCTCGCAATCCATTCGGCCACCGCGCCGCTTGCTGCGTGAGTCAAATTACCGGTATATAATATGCGCGTGGAACTTCAGGGCCGTTTTTCTCGCAAACCACTGGCCATCTAGTATTTTTGCTTTACAGGATAGATACCCTTCAGGTATACTACAAACCTGCAAAGTCTCATCCCCAAATAAAATTTCGAGGTCGCACAGTTCTCTTGTAAGCCCATAATCGAACTTGATTTTTTAAGCAATTACAAATTAATAGTAGACGACCGTAACCAACGCCTTCGCTCTCCGCCGTCGAACGCACTCAGAAGTGGACGTATATCAAGTTGTGGAACGCCGCTCCGTGCAGTTTTAATTTTATAAAATCAGTAAAAGTGGTTTTTTCGTGACCAATTTTTATAAAAGTGGTATCAAAAGTTGTCTAATTAGACGGACTACATGGTGGTATATTCGGCTTTTTCGGATTCTTTCGTTTTCATAGTGAAAAAAGTGAAAAAGTGCGAAAACTTTGGATTTTTAAAACTTTGAGCGCGAACGCTGCGCAAACGAAAGCGATAACATATCGTTTTTATTTTATCGTCGGACGGGGCTCTGTGAGCCCTACATTTTGACACCTGGAACGGATTTTTCTCGCGAAAACTCGCGGAGCTATTAAAGAAAAACCCTCGACCATGTGGCCACGTGTTTGTGGATCCCGCGGGGTGAGGGGGCAGCCACGCAGCTCATCAGACGTGGCGCGGCGAGACCTCTTCAACGCCACTTCTGTCATAATTTTAAGGTGAGTCTTTCCAAAGATATCGGTGTTTAAAAATTTTTTCAAAATTCGAAATTTAATTTTTCAAAATCTAAAGCGACGACCCCCAAATATTTTTTGTGATTTCGATAGACCTCTATGAGATCTATCCACATACCAAATTTGAAAATTTTTGATTCAGTAGTTTTGGAGTTAGAATTTTTTTAAAAATCGAGTGGGGCACGTGGGGTAGCAACCCCTGCACCGACCTCTTTGCGAACCCCCTCAAAAAATTGTAAATAGCTTGTTTAGCACTGTAATTTTTTTGTAGATTTTTAGTTTCTTTTTTGGATTTTTATTGTAAATTTTATAGTTAATATTAGTGTTTTTTACACCCCTTAAATCGGGGGTTGTGTTTAAAAATTTTTCATTAAAATAGTTGTAAAGAGTTTAGAGTAAGAGAGAGAGTTTTTTGTATTAAGAAGACCACGTTGGGTTCTACGGGCTCCGCTAACAAGCGACTCTAGATAGAGTCGACAGTAAAATCCTAAAAACAGGTCTGGTTTCGGATAGTGTTTGAAGAGACCAGTCTGGAGAGCCGTCGCACGCCTCTCTGCGATCAGCGGTTGTCGAGCTATAAATTTTTAAATTTTAGGCTAGATCTAGATAAAAATTTTATCCGCCATATTGGATATTTTTAAACTGTGATATCTCGGGAACCGCTGGTCGTAGAGCGACGCGGTTTTCTTCTTTGACCAGCCCCCGTCAGGGGCTTTCGGGACATATAGTTTGGGTGACTCTATCTAGAGACGATATAGAGCTCTTTTATTGTTTGTATTTTCGACTGCGGAAGTTAGTTTTAAGTATTAGTTATAAGTTATTTTAGTTGATTTAGGTTCTTATTGGGACCTAAAAGTATACTTTTTGACAGGAACAGTCTCTGTCCCCCTTTTACAACCCGCTTTTGCGAAATTTTTAAAATTTTTGACATTTATATTTTTATATACATATTATTTAATTTTGAAATTTTGATTTTTACATTTACTTTCTTTATTTTAAATTTGAAGTTTGACAATTTTTAATTATTTTATTTATTGACGCGACCTCCACTAAAGCCATGATGCCCGCTATCCGGACACCGCCCAAACAGCAGGGGGTTATAGACCCACCCAAGGACAAACCCTCTACCGATTATAGGTTATTTAATGGTTGCACCATCCCATACATTATCCTATACGGCATATCTACGACTTTACCCATGGCATCGCGGGTTGTAAGGTCTTCTCCACGGTAGATCTCGTGAAGGCCTATAATTCACGGTCATGGTCATGTATGATCACGGTTTTCGATATCCAGAAGACAGCCATCACCATACCCTTTTGTCTATACGAATTTACTTATATGACCTTTGGCTTAAGGAATGCTGGCCAGTGGACTTAGACAAGTGCATAAACGCTAAACGAATAAAATAGAATAGAATTCTTAATGTATGGGAATGAGACTTAACTTACGACATGTGATTTGAGCTAGCGAATAGAATCTAAAATTGGTAGCTAAATGTCAATTTAATCTATTCGTTTAAACGAAATGCTAGAGAATTACAAATTCTTCTTAGAAATCGTAGACAAGTGGCATTTTTGGCAAACTAATTCGCTTGCTAGCGTTCGATACCTAGCGATCGCCAACAAATTTTTGTTTAAAATGCATAGACTTCGATTATTGTGCGCTGCGCATAACGTAGAAGTGTGGTTAAGGCGAAACTAAAGGAACCGTAACCGCCGATATTTAGATAGTATTGTGGAAATTCCCGAGATTTTGTTTGTCCAAAGATTTACCTTGTGATTTGTGGCCTTAACCTCAAAATTTTAAATGTTAATCCTAAATATGGTGAACCCACCCATGATTCCTTTATATAGGCATCCAGCCAAGTCGAACCATACATGCGTGAACTACATCGACATGGTGAACCAACATGGTTATTAGGTAGGTGTATAAAAAACTTAAGTATCAAAATTTGTATATACAGGTTGTCCCTGGAAAGACTGTCAAACGGAAGTCCAGAGCTAGAACACCCCCTGGGGATTCCGAATCACCCCTATGTATATGATCCGATTTTTTATAGTTTAGGAGATATGATTTTTTTTTTTCAATATTTTTCGACCTTAGCGCTATTTTTGATCATAACTTCGTAAATAATTGAGATAAATACCTGATTTTTTTTTGTAATTTAGCTTAACCTTGGGTCCTAATAGATACATACACAAATAGACCCTAAAAGCAAAACCATGTGTTTGAATATAAAATAAATATTAAAAAAAAGAAAAGTGCAAAAAAAATTGAACTTCGAAGATTAAAAAAAAATTATTGCAACAGAAATTTTTATTAAAAGTATTTTAAAAACTTCCTTAGTTTATCTGGTATCTACCATAAAAAATTCAATAAGTTAGCTCTATGGCATCACCCCCAAATTTTGTTTTAAATACGACAAGTCAGATATTTGAAAACTTAAGTTTAAAAAATTGTAATAGATTAGATCGTGTTTACTGGGAGTACGACTTTGAAAACAGACAAAAAAAAAAACACTTTATACCTGAATCTTTTGTATTCTACACAATGTTTAACCGGTACACAATGGATAGCCGCGCCAGTTGTTCAGAAAGTGACAACTATAAGTAAATGAACTAGTGTTAGAGTGAGATAGGGGCAATCTGTGACTATTGGTGATGACAGACAATTGAATACGTCACACTGCTCTGCTAGTCGTCTGCTTGCCCTTGCGCTTACAGTACGATAGCGATTCCTTTTCTCTGACAATTACTCATTAACGCGATAAAAATTGGCTTTCACACCGGACTTTGATTTCATTTAGATTTGGACTCGTGTTATTGGAACTCTCAACGAATTGTGCAAACTGATCTATTGGTTGCAAGTGAAAAGTGGTCTTTACTTCATCATGGCAAGACGTCGTGAAAACAACTTTATTCAAATAGGCTCCACGAGCACTTTCGAATCGTCATTTTACAAAATTAAAATTGTAGTGATTATTATTATTTTTTGTAAAAGTAAAGCTACCACCGATTCGGAATGTAGATTCTGCAGAGAAGAATCAGCAAGAAACTCCGCAGTTACTCTTTTGAAAATAATATATAAACTGTGTTTTAGTACAAAATTAGTAATATCTTGCATGAAATACAGCGCCACTAAGTCCACACGTCTTTATCAGCTAAGTAATCCTTCCTGCATCGAATAATACGCTTTATCTATAAAATTTTTTTAATGAAATCTTTAAATTTGTTTTGAGACAATTCCAAAATTGTTTGTGGGATTTCATTATACATGCGAATACCATAACCCAGAAAGAAGGCGTTTACGGCTATATACGGTTATACAGTAACAGACCGTAAGACATTATACTATGGAAATAGCTAAAATATATTAAACGCGCAGTAGCAACGTCGGTCAATTTGATTCAAATAGTATAATAATTTTACTAATTGCCAATAGGGGAAACATTAATAGTGAACAGTTAAACATTTAAATAAATTAAGTCATTTGCCAATTAAAAACATTGTAATGTTCACTTTTCCCTATTATAAGAATGCGCCAGATGCTGAAAATAATATAATTTATAAATTAAATCAGAAATTACATTTTTTAAGTAATTATAACAATAAAATAAGTATTATTGACATAAATAGTATATTTAGTTCAGACTCTAACAGTAGTGTTAGTAAAAATAAATGTAATTTAAAATTGACCAAAGGAAGGACTTCCCTTCCTAGTTATTTATCAAGACGGATAGCTAAGTCGCTATCATATTTTTTACATATTACAGCTAAGAATTTAGCTAAACTATCTGCTTCTATTGAGCAGAATAAATTTAAATTTGACATTACCAATGCTTTGGAATTTGTTCCAAATCATTTAAATTAGTCAGTAAGACAACAGAGATTATTCCCTCTAGCATTATACTGAATAGTAACACACAATTAGCTCATAATTGCCCTATAAATATTGTTAAATCAAATAAAATTAATAATATCAACCTAGTACATCAAAATATTTGTTGTTTAACACAGGGCAAAGAATTAGAGATGGAACTATTCATGAATTCAGAACAAATTGATATTTTATGTATTACAGAGCACTGGCGTAAGGGAACTGAACTCATCTTTAGTTTCAGCAACCACCGGGTTGGTAGTTCATTCTGCAGAGTCAACACAATACATGGGGGGTCGTTAATCTTATTACAAAATAATATAAAATGTAAAGAACGGAAAGATATTGTGTCCCTCTCTAAAGAATGCACAATAGAGATGTCTTGTGTAGAACTTGAGCAATTCATAATAGTGTGCGTATACAGGCCTGGTTCCTCTGATTATTTTAAATTTGAAGAAGTTCTTGATCAAGCCTTAAGCAAATTGTCAAAATCTAATAAACATTTGATTGTATGTGGCGATTTCAACGTCGATATTCTTATTAATTGTTCGCAGACTTACAACATCCTAAATTTATTTAAATCATATAACTTGTTTAACTTATTTTTGGAGCCAACTAGATATTGCAATACAATCTCAACATGTTTAGATAATATATACTGTAACATTAATCCTGATAGTAAGATAATATTCAATAAATTAGATTCAGACCATTGTGGTCAACTAGCAAGTTTTAGTGTAGAAAAAAAAGGGTCAAGAAACGAAAAATAGTATGTAGGCCAATGACAGCAAGTCGCCTGAATTGTATGAGAGTTAATTTGTGTAATAAGCTTCCTTTCTTGAGTAATGACATGGATCCCAATTTAATATATAAAATATTTTTGAGACATTTTTAAATGAATTTAACTCCATATATAAATCCAAGGAGATTACAGTTTGTGACGCCCCAATATTTAGTGAGTGGGCTACTGTAGGTATATATAAGAGTAGACAGAGATTGTATGAGTTGTAGGCAGAAAGACAGTTTAACACAACGGAAAAATTTCAAAATTATGTTAAATTATACTCAAAAACATTCAAAGTAGTCTGTCAAATTGCAAAGAAGAAATATATCAGTGATAAAATATTAAATAGTGTCGACAAAGTGAAATCTACTTGGAAAATTATAAATGCGGAAACGGGTAAATTAAAAAGTAATGAGAGTGACTATAAAATTAATATTAATGGCAAAATCATTACTGAAGATCTAGAAATTGCCAACGAATTTGAAAAATTCTTCACTCGCATACCGGTAGAATTAACTAAAACCCTGAACTCATCTACTCCCATTGCAGAATCATTGTTGAAATCTAACGTACCTATGTGTAATGTAGAATTTAAATTTAGTCATGTGAATAAGTATTGTATTTTAAAAGCTTTTAAATTGTTAAATATAAAAAGAACACCAGATCTCTGGAGCATTTCTGTACATCTTATAAATTCCCTAATTGAAATAGTTGCTCCAGAACTGGCTTTAATTTTTAATAATTGTATTGATAGTGGTGTGTTTCCTGACTTGATGAAATTTAGCAAGTTAATGCCTTTATTTAAATCTGGAAGTACCGCAGATCCTTTTAACTTTCGTCCAATATCGGTACTTCCCACTTTCAGTAAAATATTTGAAAAAATTATCCTACATCAACTTCAAAAACATTTTGAAAGTAATGAACTCTTACACAATAAACAATTTGGTTTTACTCGCGGCCGGTCTACTACTGATGCTGGAATTAAACTTTTAGAGACTATTTATGAGGCCTGGGATCAGTCACACGATGCCTATGGTGTATTCTGTGACCTTTCTAAGGCATTTGATTGTGTCCAGCATCAGACATTAATCAGGAAACTACATCATTATGGAATCCAGGGTACCGCTCTCGATTTTGTCACTTCTTATTTGAGTGGCAGGACCCAAAGCGTGGTGATCAACGACAAGCGGTCCCCCGGCTCTCTTGTAACAATGGGAGTACCTCAAGGTTCGATTTTAGGTCCCTTTCTATTTCTGGTTTATATTAATGACCTCCCTCATCTTGTTAGAGATGAACATGAGATAGTCTTGTTTGCAGATGATACATCTTTACTGTTTAAGGTTAAATGTGGACAAAATTCACTCGACGATGTAAACAGGGCTCTCTCTAAGATTATCCACTGATTTAATGTAAATAATCTACTATTAAATGAATCCAAAACAAAATGTGTGAGATTCACTTTACCGAATGTTAAGTTGGCTACAACCAGTATCAGGATTAGGGATAAGGAAATAGAATTGGTCGATCAGGCTGTCTTTCTGGGTATAACCTTAGATTCAAAATTACAGTAGGGTCCTCATATTGGGAAGTTATCTGGCAGACTCAACTCCGCAGCTTACGCAGTAAAAAAAATACGCCAGTTGACGGATATCAAAACCGCGCGATTAGTATATTTCAGCTATTTTCACAGCATCATGACTTATGGTTTACTGCTGTGGGGAAACGCTGCTGATATTCAATGTACAATACCCGGCAATAAATATTGCACATCGACCTTTGGAATGAGACAATTGGTTAATTTCGGCTTCGTAGAGCGTTATCTCTGTCGCACACTATGTGACTGACAAAACTTCACTGTCAGTCGTTGTTCAAGTGCGATAGAGTGCGGTCGCGTCCAATTCATAATATATATACTTAGTTGTTAACACCCCCAAATTTAAATAATTTAAAGTTGTACTATGGCATCTTTAGGAAAAAGAGGGAAACCTTTACGAGGTCAGTCACGCGAAATTATCTACAATGTTTATAAATATTTTGTAACCGAAGCTGACAGATTTAAAAAAAATGAAGATAAAAATGTAAGTTGTTATTTTAAGAAGATTCAAGAGCGAGTTGCAATTGCCACTGGAATTTCAAGAAGAACTTTGAACAATATATTAAATGAAGTTAGTACTGAAACACATTCTGCTGAAAATAATTTCAGCACTCCAAAAAAAGGGAGACCAAAAAAGCAATTTCGTTTGGATATGGACGATTTTGATTATGATGTTGTTCGAAGAATGGTGTATGATTTTCACTTACGATTTAATGAACTGCCAACAATAAAATCATTAAAAGCTAAATTATCTGAAGCTATTAATTACAATGGGTCTGAAAAGACGTTGAGAAAAATACTTCATGAGATGGGATTTCGGTTCACTAAAATGGAAGATAATCGAAAAGTTCTAATGGAAAAGCACAATGTAAGTCTTAAACGAATGGAATACCTTGATAAAATACGCGAATATCGTGAATCAGGAAAAAATATCGTCTACATGGATGAGTCCTACATACATACATCCCACACTAAAAGGAAATCTTGGAGTGATGATAGGAAAAAAGGAGTAAAAACGCCAATTTCAACAACGTCAGTCAAAAAGGTCAACGTTTGATATTAGTTCATGCGGGAAATGAAAAAGGCTTTGTACCCGGTGCCTTTTTAACGTATAAATCCACGGACACTACAGGTGACTATCACAATGAAATGAATAATGATAACTACGAAAAATGGTTGGTTAATCAATTAATTCCAAATATACCCAGAGATTCTGTTCTAGTTATCGACAACGCACCCTATCACAACAAATATGTTGAAAGACCCCCCAACTCAAACACCATTAAACAGGAAATGATCAACTGGTTAAACAGACACGAAATTCCAGTTGATCCAAAATTAACAAAAGCCCAGATTTACGCTATTATATGTCAGCACATGGAGAGGTATACAGAGTTTTCCGTGGACAAAATACTTGCCGAACATGGGCACACTGTGTTGCGATTGCCATCATATCATCCGGAATTCAATCCAATTGAAAATATATGGTCTCAACTGAAAGGCTATGTAGCCTCTAGAAATGTGGGTATGAATTTAACTACAGTAAAAACATTATTGACTGAAAAAGTAAACATGATTGGGGCTGAAGAGTGGAAAAAGGTTTGCGATCATGCAATCAAATGTGAGAATGAATATAGAAGCATTCAACACGGTTTAGACAATTACACTGATAGACTAGTGATAAATACGTCTGACAGTGACAGTGATATAGACCTCTTTGAGAGCACAGATAGTGAAATGGAAGTAATAGAGAATTAGAATTATTATTATTATTTTTATTACAATGTATGTCTCATTTTAACAATAGGTATAATGGTTATTATTATGTACACTACAGCTGTAATTTTAAATATGTTTACTTTATGTGAACTTTTATTTTTTTATTTTACCCCAACCTAACGCCAACATTTATGTCTACCGAGACATTTTTTTTTTGACGTTCGTTGAGTGTGTGTAATCAATCACCTAATAACGAATAAAATATTTTTGATTTTTTGATTTTGATTTTGGTCAGTTGTCGTACTTTTCTAACTGCGAAAGCTGTGGAGCTGATTCTACCATTCAAGGATGACAAAATTCCACTTAAGTTAAACGCTAAAGTTCACTTACGCCACTTTCCAGCGGGAGCGTCGCTCGACGAGAACAAAAGGAACTGTTCGAAGCCACGCCTCCCTTCGAGACGATTCCATAGACCGAGGCAATGTTGTGGATAGCTGCACGCACCGTCATTAAGCAATTTTATAACGATATTGAAGTCACCCGCGTTATTCAAAAATAATTTCTTAATTGTAATCGAATTTTATACTGCCATATTACGATTGTGTATCCGAAACGGACAATATAGTAATTAATTCTTTGACTAGTGTTCCCTTTTCACCGTTCCGATAGAAATATATATAATTTAAAGAATAGTGTTTCAAAAATAGAGGTTTAATAAATTAGTATTTAATATAGAATCAGAATTAGACTATCAAACCCCTCTATAACTACAAGCATTTAATATATTTCAATTTTTTATTATTATTTGTTGATTAATGCTTGTTTTAAAACTTATTTAACGATTCATTAGTTTTTAAACTACTTATGCTTTAAAATCTTAACATTGATCTTTTATTTTTAAAGCTAAATTGAAAAAAAATTTGAATGAAATAAAAGGCCTGGTCGAATTGGAAAAGTAACTACTGAAGAGTTACTCGAAGTATTGATACTTTATATCGATAAGCTTCCTAAAGATAGAAAAGATTTACCTGGACCTACCAAGCCTATCTGTAAAGAAATATGTAGCAATCATTTTTTGGATAGGTACAATAGTCGTGATGCTTATCGTCAATGTAAGGATAATCGAGGAAATATTTGGGCGTTGTTGCATCCAGACGTTAATGTTAATTCATTCATTCATTCATTCATTATTGAATAGCACCACAGACATACGTTATTCTACGGTTGATGATTCTTGTGAACAGGTTGACAGCAATGAAGCACCTAACTCAGATACTTTTCTTATTGACATTTCTGAAGATGTGTATCAAAGATTACTTGAATCAAAAAAAGTGTTGTGTAGTAAATAATCGAACCTATGCAATTTTAACCACAGGCGCCTGGACTGATATGTTAGCTGATGAGTTCTATAAAATTTATAACTAACGGTGTGCATATGTTTTTAGAAAAGGAAAGGTATACGAAAATTCCTGTAGTATCCACTATGTTGTTATCAATAGTCTAAGTAAAGTTGTGTAAATAAATTCATAGGATTTATTGATTATAAATCTGAAAAATCTCCTTTCTTGTTGAGAGTCAGAACCAAAGATGTAACATTTAATGTGAACCATGAGGACGTAAGAAGACCTGTCAGAAAGAATAAAGGACAAATAATTCGAAGAACCTTCAGTTATTGCAATTGATGGGACAGGTAGTATTGTAAAAGGAATAACTTACAATAACGGTAGGAAATCAGGTCATATTTTTTATATACCTATAATGTCACCCCGAACATTCAAAAGAATAGAAAACGAAGAGAATAGAAACGGGAGAAGTTTGGTCGGAACATTTGACTGATGAAATTGCAAAAGCAGATGAACAAGAAAGAGCGATGGACTTTGAAAAAGGTAATGTGTCTCCTGACGGCGTTTCTTTCACTTACTGTCTACGGATGGTTAAAAAGTTCATATGGACATAATTTCGACTCATCATTGGGAATGGTATGAAATAGAAAACAAAATTATTTAACTTTCAATTTAGAAATTATTTGTTTGTTTAATTTTTATTTATTTTAAGGCTTGTATTATAAGAAAGAAAACAAAAAATGTTTATTTCTTGGTGTCAAAAATAAATATTGTTATAATTGTCAGTATTATGAACGAAAAACCTTGCAAAAAGCGAAGTGCGAATCGGACTCGCGCACGAAGGGCTCCGTACCATTATGTATAAAAATTGCGGTTTCCGATTTATGACGAATTAAAAAAAAAACTACTTACTAGATCTCGTTCAAACCAATTTTCGGTGGAAGTTTGCAAGGTAATGTATATCATGTTTTTTTTTTAAATTTTATCATTCTCTTATTTTAGACGTTACAGGGAGGGGGACCAACATTTTACCACTTTGGAAGTGTCTATCGCGGAAACTATTCAGTTTAGAAAAAAATGATATTAGAAACTTTTTTTTTGAGTTTCAGTTCTAAGTGAGAACTCCCAATTTTTTTTCTATTTTTGTTTGATCTTAATGCGGTTCACATAATACATCTACTTACCAAGTTCAACACTATAGTTCTTATAGTTTCAGAAAAAAGTAGCTGTGACATACGGACGGACAGACAAACATGACGAATCCATAAGGGTTCCGTTTTTTGCCATTTGGCTACGGAACCCTAAAAAGACCATGCTTATTACAAAAATTATACTGGATCTACGGCAATGAAAGCACGAAGTGTTGTATAAGGTTTAAAAAAAAAAAACGAAGCCACATCATCTTCGTTATTTAAGTTTCATTGGTGATGGAGATTCTTCAGTGTTTGAAAACGTATCATTTGGAACTCAAATAAAAAAAATGCAAAAATCATGTCACCAAAAACTATACAGATGACTGGTGAATTACTATCAATATTTAAGGAGAATACTCGGTATATGATTCGGTGTGTTCGTTTGAGTTCAGAAAAACTAAAAGCTAGTATTTTTGATGGCCCTCAAATAAGAATTTTGATGAAAGACAGCGATTTCATTAATTCAATGAATGATTTAGAAGCAACAGCTTGGAAATCTTTTGTTGCTATTGTGAAAAATTTCTTAGGAAATCAGAAAGTCGAAAATTACGAGGAAATAGTTGAAGACCTTTTAATTACATTTAAAAATCTTGGATGTAATATGAGCATAAAGATACACTATCTGCACAGTCATTTAGACAAGTTTTCTGAAAATCTTGGGTCATATAGTGAAGAACAAGGTGAACGTTTCCACCAAGATTTAAAAGTGATGGAAGATAGTTATCAAGGTCGCTGGGATGAACATATGATGGCAGATTACTGTAAGAATACACTATCTGTACAGTCATTTAGACAAGTTTTCTGAAAATCTTGGGTCATATAGTGAAGAACAAGGTGAACGTTTCCACCAAGATTTAAAAGTAATGGAAGATAGTTATCAAGGTCGCTAGGATGAACATATGATGGCAGATTACTGTAAGAGTATCACACGGGAGTGCCCCATAGACGTTCATCTTAGAAAATCTAAAAAAAGAAGTTTCTAAGCTGTAGAATAATTTAAAAAAAATGTTTTAAAATCGTTTATTTTCATTTTACTCTACACCTTCGATTTCTTGAAAACTACACGTAGCATTTAATAAATTAGTAAACTGCAAGAGTCAGGGTATCGAATGTTCTTAAAATCTACTTTAGTTCTAGCGGCACCAAAATCATTGTAGACCTGTGTTATTATTATTCTTGGTCCCAAGATTAAATTACAATGTTTTAGATTATAGTCGACACCAATATTCCTCTTCATGGGAGCAATATTTGAAGGCGAAGCTATGGAGGTTGACAGCGGTTGCTCGTTAAATGATTATGAACAACTGCAGTCAGCCTCCTTTCATGTCAGAATATTTGAGAAATGGTCCACTACATGTACTACTGCAATAATGTGGGTCATGACTCGTGTTCATTAATAATACACTAAAATAGTGTGATTTTATACTCTAAATTACAAAAAAAAAATGAGTTTGGATAAAAATATGTATGTATAATTGTAATTTATGTACTTACACCTCGGAAACAAACAAGTGTCTAGGGATCAAGTACATTTTTAACTTTTAAAAAATTATACAATTCATATTTACCGAACCTAGTCTTCTAGAATGGCTGCTTACTTCAATTTCTATGTCTAAGTTAACAACTTATCCCTATATTTTGTAAAAATAAAAAAAATGCAATTTTTGCAAATTGTGGAAAATCAAGCTAAATTTATATATTTATTTATTCATTTCAATCAAAAATTAATGTCGTCGTAGAGCCTTTATAATACTTCTAGGTGTGACCGTCTGGCTGCTAGCAAATTTTTTTTTCTTTTTTTTTATGTTAAGTGAATAGGCAAACTGGCAGACGTTCCACTTGATGGTAAGTGGTTAACGTCGCCCATGAACATAAACTAGTTTACCTGGAACTAGCTCAGGCAACTCATTTATGTGTTGCCTATCCAGAGACATAAGGTGTTAAAGTCTCGGTGCCAGTAATTACACTGCCTGTCTTGCCCATCTCTCCGAAACACAGCAAAGCTGTTTCACGGGAGAAACAAGCAAGATGGTGGTACCCATGCAGCCGGGAGCGCGGCACAGCGCATCCCTCCCACCAGTAAAGTGTAGTTTGGAATAGTAATTGTTATATATTATAGTATAAATAAAAAAAATTAAAACGTCGTATTCCAAGAAAATTTTAAAATTTTGTTATACCATTTCTTTATATTTTTAAAGTCTTGCAAACGCCGTAAATCAACACCCTTATATAAAGCATGTCAAAGAAATTCGTTAAAAAAAATTCTGGAATATTCAAATGTAGCGATGAGCATACAACAAATCCAAAAAAAAAATTGTTAGGTCATCAGTTCTTTTCATTGATAATATTACGAGTTTGGTTTTTTGGCTGCAAGTCCAGATGGTAGGTTTTTCTGAATCTTGTTAGTATACCTACTTCTATGTCACTTTTAAATAAAACCCAAGTAGGAGCTGGAATCCGATTAATAGCAAATGAACAATGAGTTTTTCTGTTGACATGACCGTCAACTTTATTTTAAGTAATTTTGAGTAGCCAGCTCTTATGTTGTAAAACCTATTAATTATATTAACTCAATTATTTATAAGTGTAATAGAAAATAAAAAGGCCATAATCGAAAAAAGTGCTTTCCATCACTCACAAGAACATCTCAAACAATAGATCAAGCAGCAAAGGAAAAAAGGCTTCCTTCCCTGTGACATTTGAAGAAAACAAGCTTATAATTAAAAAAAGCATCATTTTTTTCCTTTTTTTTTTCATTGCTACACTCCACCCGTTCAATATATAAATATACACATATAAATATATATATAACAAAATATATTACTTATAATAATAATAATAATAAGCTTGAGCAATAATAAGAGCTTGCTCTTATGTATTGTCTCCTGGAACAGAGGATGCCGTACTACCAGTACACACCGGTGCCAGTACTCGAACGCGACGGAGTCCGGCTCTACTGGGACCTGCCTATCGCCACGGACAGGACGATACTGGCGAACAAGCCTGATATCGTGGTGATGGATAGGGCACAGTCGAGGGTGTTTTTAGTGGACATCACCATCCCGCATGACGAGAACCTCGTGAAAGCCGAAACAGAGAAAAAACGTAAATATCTGGACCTGGCGCACGAGATTGTCGACATGTGGGGTGTTGATTCCACTGAAATCATCCCTATCGTTATATCTGCCAACGGTTTGATCCCGGTTAGCCACCATCTGAGGCAGTTGGGTATCCGTGACGGTTCTCTCGCAGCCAGGATGCAGAAGGCGGTATTACTCGACTCGGCTAGGATTGTCCGCCGATTTCTCAGCCTACAGCCCTAACCCCCGGCCGTTTGATCTCCCTGCCGGGGCGTAATCCTCCACCCGCTTATATTTATCTATGTAAGTTATGTAAGATATTTCTATAAGAAACCAAGTATGGTTCGCTAAAGTTAAATTTAAAAACACCGGTGTTACTCTTTCTGAATTTCTGACCAAGGAGCGTCATGAAGTATTTTTATGTGCAAGACAACGGTATGGAATTAATAAATGCTGGACCAAGGATGGTTTTGTTATCGTGTCGGGCACTGATGGCATTCGTCATCGAATTTCGTCAAAAGCTGAACTGGATAATATTTCTGGGTTTGTCAGTAATGTCCAAGCTGGTGCCTCTTCCTCCGTGAACCTTACATCAGATCAAAATCTCAAGCAAGGTAAGGCAACTCAAGTCAGCAGGCCCAAGAGAGTTGCAAGGAAATAAACAAGTATTTGTCAATTACTTCTTCAGCATGTTAATTAACTATATCAGTGTCTTTTGTTGGAACGTGGGTGTATTTCACATTTATATAATTATTTAGCTGTAACTTGTACTTTAGCATACCATCACTTATATTATTTACATTTTAATTATTTTATAACAAATATACCCGTTAATAAACATTTATTTTATTTGACACTGTTTGACACCAAAACAATGTTGCGACAAATGACATTGACACATTGACAATATGTTTAAACAATGACAACTTGTTTTCGCCTTGGATGCTGGCTATTTTGCCTTACAATTATATATTGTTATTCAGTCTTCATGGTTTGAAGTAGTTACTTTAATTATTATTTTAAATTTTTTTTTGTTATTAGTTTTACTTTTTTCTTTATGTGCCTTTAAAATGTTAGAGTATATATCATTTTATCGATTGTTAAACTTTTCCAATGCTATTGTTGTACCATTTAGAATTAGTTGAAATTTGTACATGTACTGCCGGTGGGTAGTAAAATGTTTGTTTTTGATATTTTGGCATATTTACATATAATAATACTGTTATTTTACTTTATTTTATTATATATATTTTAAATATTTATTTTGTGTTAATATTTATATACGTTCATTATTATATCTTATTCATTTTTATATATTATTATATTAGTAGGTATATTTTATACTTTTTATAATGAATGTTGCTGACGATTGCTTTATTCGTAATTCTGATGATGGCGCTTCCTCCATTAGTGCGTCCTCCACAACAGACGACAGCTTCCATAGTATGTCATTGTCCCTTGATTCCCTTCTAGATTCTACTTTTTCTACTTCTCCCAAAAATTTTAACCTGGTTCATATAAACGCGCAAAGTATACCCTCACACTATCATGATCTTTTAACAAGCTTTAATGTTAAAAATATTCATGCCATACTAGTCTCCGAAACGTTTCTAAAACCAAATTTGCCTTCTACTTCATTTGCCTTGCCGGGTTTTCACTTAATACGAAACGATAGAACTGGAAAGGGTGGCGGAGGGGTTGCATTTTACTTGCGTTGCCACATCCCATTTTCTATTCTTGATAAATCTCCATCACAATACTCAGAATCTGCTGAACATATTTTTATTGAAATTCTCTTTGTAGGGATGGGCAAAAATAATCGATATATCGAAATATCGATATTTTTTTAGAAAATAATCGATAAATATCGGCGATATTTTTAATTTTGAAATATCGATAATTGATATTTATCTCCGAATATCGGATTCGATATTTTTTTTGATAAAAAATAAATATTATTTTTAAGTTTTCAAAATTATTTTCGTATCGAAATACTTTTGTCGAAGGATAATGTTGTTACTGGACGCCGGATGACCTTTTTTTTTTTTTTTTTTTAGGAATTCGGATAGGGTACGAAGAATAATGTTGTTACTGGACGCCGGATGACCTTTTTTTTTTTTTTTTTTTTAGGTATTCGGATAGGATACGAAGGATAATGTTGTTACTGGACGCCGGATGACCTTTTTTTTTTTTTTTTTAGGTATTCGGATAGGATACGAAGGATAATGTTGTTACTGGACGCCGGATGACCTTTTTTTTTTTTTTTTAGGTATTCGGATAGGGTACGAAGAATAATGTTGTTACTGGACGCCGGATGACCTTTTTTTTTTTTTTTTTTTTTTTAGGTATTCGGATAGGGTACGAAGGATAATGTTGTTACTGGACGCCGGATGATAAAAATATCGATTTATCGAAATATCGATATTTTTTGCTCAGTATGTATCGATATTTCTGAAAATATCGATACGATATATATCGATATATTTTATACATTTTCCCATCCCTATCTCTTTGGTAATCTCAAAGTCTTGCTTGGTGTTTACTACAGTCCCTCTATGCATATTAGGTACTTTGATACGTTGGAGAGCCTGTTAGAAAAATATACTTTATGCGTAGATCACACAATTATTATGGGCGACTTTAATACTTGTTTATTAAAAAACGACAACCGAGCAATTCGACTAAAAAATATAATTAACAGTGCTAACCTTTGTCTTCTCCCTACTAACGCAACACATTTTTTTCCGAACTGTATGCCATCACAGTTGGACTTGATGATTGTTTCGGCTCCGGAATGGGTGCACTCACATGGTCAATTTCCTGCCGAAGCTTTTTCGTATCATGACTTAGTATATCTATCGTATAAAATTCGTCCACCCAAAATAAAACCCACAGTTGTGATGCGAAGAAGCTTTAAGAACCTTAATATTGAGAATTTTCAGCATGACTTGAGCAGCATTGAATGGAATAGTGTACTAAATGCTCCAGCCGTAAGTGATAAACTTAGTATTTTTAACTCCCTACTAACTCAATGAGGATCCGTAACGTTTTTAGTTGAGAATGCAGATTTATAGAGCTAAGAAATCTTTAAGATACAGTGAAAAAATTTTTGTTCTACGACAAAAATTGACGAAGTTATGATCAAATTACTAGCGGAGTTCACTAACCGGCCGGCACGGTAGGCTGTGACGTCACTGTGTCCGAACCCGTTGTCAGCGATAAGGCGCGTAGGTGTTTTCATTGGTTTATTGTGTCTTTGAAACAAATTAAGTGTCCGATTTGTGTCTAATTCTCCTTTCTAACTATGTATGAATATTGTATAGTGCCGTAATGTACAAATACTTCTTTTAAAAAGCCTGAAAAACTCTTTTTTATACGTGCCGAAAGACCCAAAACTACGTGAAAAATACTATGCCGGTGTGAAAATAGATGATAAAACTCCACCTTCTTCCCGGGCTACAAGACATTGTTGCGAAGATAATTTCGATGTAAGTACCTACATAACTACCTATACCTATATTATTTAGTTAATATGAATATAAGTTGGTACCTACTACAACGTGTCATGTACTTAAGTATTCACTAATTTTAAGCCTGCTGTATTAATAAAAACATACCTACTTACTTTTTCTGTGTTTTGTGGATAAACCTAAGTACTTACCTATTCGCCCGTTCCGATTTCTATATAATATTCCAAGGTCAAAACAATGACACAGGGATGTACTCGGGTAAAAAAACAAAGAGAAAGCGCCGGCGTGATCCGAAAAGAGTAAGTCCTTCCGGGCCCTCTCCGCCGCCTCTTTCTGCGAGATGACGTTCTCGCAGAAGATGGCGACCGCGGTCCAGGCCCTATTACCGCCAACCAAAGCTCGCGCAACGGCCGGCGGCGACAGGTCCTCTCCAATGACTGCAGCGAGATCCCGGCGCTGCTCAGCCCAGGCCGGGCACGACACGCTCGTATCTCGCGTATGTTGCGCGGAGTCCTCACAGCAGTCACTATGGTGGCAGTCCGGAGTAGCCTCCCTCCTTGCGACGACGTGCAAGTATTTGCCGAAGCAGCCATGCCCCGACAACACTTGCACGAGTCGGAAGGTGAGAACTCCGTGCTGCCGCACCGTCGACTCCTCCAATATCGGCTGAAGCGCCCCGATGGCCCAAAGACCAACCCGAGACGTCTCCAGCCGAGCCTTCCACCGTGTGAAGGTGGTGCGGCGGGTGTCATCCCACCATGCGGTGAATTTGATCGGCGGGGGATTAGTGCCCCCCGTCCACGCCGCCGACACCCGCCGATAAACTTCGGCGAGCGCTTCCATCTCCAAGTCCCATAGGGGGGTTCCGGCCAATGCGCAGGAGGCCTCAGCAACTACCGTGCGGTAGCCGCGTATGGGCCTGACCGCCACGACCCTCTGTGGACGTCACAGACGGGATCTATTGTGGGCAGTCAGGGACTCTGCCTACACGGGGGCGCCGTACAGCGGCATTGACCGGACCACCCCGGCGTAGAGTCGTTGGCACGCTAGACTTTTTCCGCCCATATTCGACATTAGCCGACCGAGGGCGGACGCCGTGCCGACGAGCTTCGGTGCTAGTTGGCGAAAGTGCTCGTCGAAGCACCACCTTCCGTCAAGTACCAGGCCCAGAGATTTCATGTGGGCTCGGATACCGATCACAGTATTGTCAACCGTATACGTAACGTAACCGTACCATTATCGAAGTACTGGCGAGTGGATCACATCGAGACCCATGGAAAAGCAGGGCCTCAAACTTGTTAAGGACCACCCTAAGCCCCAGTGCCTCGATCCTCCTGACCACCTCCGCGGTACCTGAGGTGGCCAGAGATGCCGCCTCCACGAAGGTCCCGCCCCGAGCTGTAACCAGAGTGTCATCGGCGTAACAAATCAATCCCAGCCCAGGGGGGGGGGGGGCCCACGGAGGACTCAGTCGTACCCGATGTCCCACAGGAGCGATCCGAGAACAGAACCCTGTGGGACGCCACACGACATGGACCTCCTGACAACGTCCCCTTCACGAAGAGTTCACGAAGAGGACATTGCGACCGTCAAGGTAGTCTGCCACTAGCCGCCTTAGGTAGAGGGCACTCCATGGAACCGGAGTGCCTCCGTGATGCAGCCGAATGGCAGACTATTGAATGCGTTGGCGATGTCGAGAGACACCGCCAACAGAACTCCCTTCGAGGCGACGGCCTCCGAAGCCACGATCTTTAGATGCAGAATGGCCTCGACCGACCAGCCCGAAACCCGAGCCGGACGTCGGACAGGTCAGGGCCGACCCGCGAGAGGTGCTGGACGATGCGAGCAGTGACTACCCTCTCCAACAGCTTGCGTACCTCGTTCAGCAGCTCGATGGGCCTGAAGCCAACGACTGATGTCGAAGGCCTTCCCGGCTTCGGCAGTAGCACGAGATTCCCCCCCTTCCAGCTGTGAGGGAATCGTCCGGACACCAGTCTAGTGTCGAACAGTACCCTGATGCGGGACTTCAGGTGGTCGAGGACCAGGACCAGCACTCGAGCGGGTACCCAATTCGGCCAGGGAGCGGCGCTTTTCCGCATACGGCTCGCCGTGTGTGAGTTCCAACTCCAAACCTATAGCAGAGGAAGTTTTGCAAACAGAGAGAATTGGTGCTATAAAAGTTCACATTGAAAGAAGCATATGGAAGTTGAGAGACTTCAAAATGATCGGACCTGACGCATGTGTCGATATTTCATACATAATTTTTTTGGATAATATTGTAACAATAGCCGGTAGTTTAGTTAATTTACAGGATTGTCTATTTAGTAATCAAGTTTAAAAATAAAAATGCTTTTCTTTCTTTTATAGAGTTTTATTTGGAAACCTTGCATAATAAAAAGCACATGTCATATTTTTAATAGAAGAGTAATTTCAAATCTCAATTCGTTTCGGAAATATTGATGTTTTCCAAAAATGCGTGGACTCCTCTAAAATATCAGTACAATAGTTTTCATCATAATCTTCGAATATTTCTTCTTTGTTTCTTGCACAAAACCAGCTTCTACTTTATTAGTACGATTAGTAAATACGTTTTATATTTAAATATCAGAAAATTACACTTTATAACAACACTATATTTAAATAAATTTCAAATAAAACGACCAACCGCGTCGCCGCCGCTCCGTTGATTCGTGAACTGCGCTCGTTCGGGCACAATGACGTCACACGCACCCGCGTACACTAACTTTTAGCGGCAGGAAGGCATAATGTTTATAACTTAATATCTTCGTAAGTAATGGTCCGATTTGGATAATTCAAAAAGGAATATCATTCTTATGTCATAGAGAATAACGTGGATACTAGTTCTATTGAATTTGCTATACCTTTACTGATCCTCATTGTTTGATACTCATGCTCCTTTACGCCCAGTCAAACTTAAACATCTCCCAGCACCCTGGTTAACTGATAATATTAAGGCACTTATGGTTAAGCGCAACACATTCAAGTCAAAATATAAACTTAACCCTACTGATGATAATCTCATCAGATACAAAAAATTACGGAACCGATGCAATAGAATCTGCAGAGATGCACAACGCATTTATATAAATAATTCCTTGGACAACAAAAGTACTTCTGATGTTTGGAAGTTCCTGAACACTTTGGGCATCGGGAGACAACGGGATAATGTTTGTGGAACAATTGATCTTGACACACTCAACAACTATTTCACCACTGTTGATGTTTTGACTTCTAGTGTAAGAGAAAATACAATAGCTGAAATTTCTCGACGGTCTAAGATGAATAATACTCCGTTCAGTTTTTGCTTTATCACAATGGAAGATGTTTATAAGCATATCCATGCTATCAAATCGGATGCCATTGGTTGTGATGGAGTGAGCAAAAGGATGATCATTTTGTCAATGAATACAGTTCTTCCTATCCTCTGGAATATTTTCAATCACTCTCTTTCTTCTAATACTTTCCCTGAGTTATGGCGTCTCGCTTATGTCATTCCTATTCCTAAGCTTTCCAACCCTTCCTCAAACTCTCATTATAGACCAATTTCTGTGCTTCCATTCTTGTCCAAGGTTCTTGAACGAATCGTTCATAACCAACTTACTCACTACCTTCACTGCAACCATATCCTTAATCCTTTCCAGTCTGGTTTTCGCCCTGGGCACAGCACTGTTTCGGCTCTTACTAATATATGTGACGACATAAGGCTTGGAATTGATAATCAGCATGTTAGCATTATAGTTTTATTAGACTTCTCCAACGGATTTAACACTGTTGACCATGACATTCTCCTTGCAATTCTTAAACAGTTAAATTTCTCACCAGATGCTGTTAATTGGTTCCGTTCTTACCTTTATGATCGAACACAATGTATCCGAACCATTGACAAGGTTTCTTCATGCAGCCCTCTCCGAGCCGGAGTACCTCAGGGTGGTGTTATTTTCCCTCTTCTGTTCTCCATATTTATTAATTCTATAACTTATCTCCTTTCTCTTCCTTTTCATTTATATGCCGATGACTTGCAGATTTACCTGACAACTCCTGTTAACGATATAGTTGCAGCAATTGGTCGTGTTAACCAGGAACTTACAGTTATATCTTCTTGGTGCAAATCGTATGGACTATCGATAAATCCTAGTAAGTCCCAAATTTCCATAATAGGTAGTTCTATACAGCTTTCTAAGGTTAATGTTTCCTGTTTTCCTCCTATCTGTTTTGATGGCTCGAAATTAGAATTTTATAACACGATAAAAAATCTAGGTCTTATTCTTGATAGCACACTTTCTTGGAAACCTCAAGTTGCTGAGGTAAGCCGTAAAATATATGCTGCAATCGGCACGTTGAGAAAATGGAAAAATTTCTTGCCCATCAAAACAAAGATATCACTTGCCCACACACTTCTTTTTCCTATTCTTGACTACGCTGATGTCTGTTATTCTGACCTATCTGAAACTCTCCTTAATAAACTTGAACGCCTTCAAAACATGATCATCAGGTTCATATTTGGTTTGAAAAAGTACGATCATATCTCAGATTATCGAGCACGACTTAACTTGCTTAAAATAAGAGAACGCCGTAACTTACATCTCCTATCTTCTCTCTACTCTATCCTCTTCCATCCTAGTACTCCTCCATATCTAAAGGAACGCTTTACTTTTCTTGGTTCGGACGTCCCTAGTACGCTAAACCTTCGTTCCCAAGTCGACAATAAATTAAAACATCCGTTTTCTCATAGTCAATGCTACAGTGAATCTTTCACTGTTAAAGCTGTGAAATTGTGGAATGCCCTCCCGCGAGACATACGCCAAGCGCAGTCGATACGTATTTTTAGGCGATCTGTCAAAAAACATTATTTATCTACATATCGTTAGTAATTTGTATGATATTTATATACTGTTTTAGGTAAATAGGTACTTATTTATGTATTGTATGATATAATATGTATGTAAATATTTTTTATGTAAATGTATGTAGTTATGTGTTTGTTTATGTATATGTATGTTAATGCTTATGTATATATGTGTATATGTGTTTATGTATGAGTATTTGTTTATGTATAGCTTTAAGTGTATTGTATGCTGTACATATATTTGTATCTTATACTAAAGACAAAGTTTTAATTGTTTTTTTAGATATAACTTATGTTATAATATTTTAAATGTTTGATTTAAAAACAAACTAATTGCACCGTCTGCCTTTCTTATTACCGAGATGTCCTATATAGACAAGGGTTGTCTGGAAGAAATCACTATTAGTGATAAGACCGCCTTTGCACTCTATTTTGTATATTTCTCTATGTTACTTTTTTATGTATTACTTAAGTGTGCAATAAAGTATATAAATAAATAAATAAATAAATAAATAAATAAATTTATTATATTCCTTATATAAGTAATATATTTTATTATATATATTTATATATTAAACGGGTGGAGTGTAGCAATTAATAATAATAATAATAATATTAGGTGTACAAATAAGTTTTAGGACACTTGCGTTCCATGTTAAAAAAAAAGTTAAACGTCAATTCAAAGTTACCGCTCAAATATAATATTTTGGCGCCAATTATGTAGTATCGTAACGTAAAAGAATTTTAAGTATAACCTCTAAATTTGTGAATAAAACATGCAAACTGATAAGCTATTTATTAGACACTGCATTCGCTATGAATTCCATCAAGGAAAAAGTGTTCGAAAAGCATGTGAATCTATCTGTTCTGTTCTCGGGGACAACATAGTGTCTAAAAGTACATGTGAGTATTGGGTTTAAGCGATTTAAAGAAGGTGATTTCGATGTTTCTGATCGTGAACGTACCGGAGCCCCTGTAAGGGGACACGACCAGGAACTGCAAGCGTTGCTGGATGAAAACTCTTGTCAGACGCAAAAACAACTTGCAGAACAACTTGAGGTAACTCAGCAAACTGTTTCCAACCGCTTAAAAGCAATGGGAAAGATTCGAAAAAGATCAAAATGGGTGCAACACGATTTGACTGAAGAAAAAAAAATAGCCGTCTTGACATCTGTTTAAGTCTTTATAACAAGCAACATAGAAAATCTTTTTTGTGGAAGATTGTAACCGGCGATGAAAAATGGGTCTATTTTGAAAATCCAAAACGCAAATATCACTGGGTCGACCCCGGCGAGCCGACAACATCGACGGCAAAACGCGGTATTCACTGTAACAAAGTAATGCTGTGTATATGGTGGGACATGAAAGGTATACTCTATCATGAACTTCTTAAACCTGGCCAGACAGTTACTGCAGATCGCTATCATCAACAATTGATACGACTCAACCATGAAATCGAACGAAAACGTCCGTTTACTGGCAAAGGAAAACGTCCAGTAATACTGCTCCATGACAATGCCAGACCTCATGTTAGTAAACTGGTCAAGGATACGTTAATGGCTCTTGGATGGCAGGTTATGCCACACCCGGCGTATTCACCGGACATCGCTCCAACCGATTTTCACTTGTTTCGGAAAATGCAAAACGAATTGTCTGATGTACGTTTCAAAACATTTGAAGAAGTGCAAAAATGGGTGGAAGTCTTCCTCGCCTCGCAAGATGAAATTTTCTTTGCAGAAGGCATCCGTGAATTACCTAACAGATGGCTCAAGGTTATACAAAGTGATGGAGATTATTTTGATGATTAAAAGAGTTCTATTTATTTTTTAAATAAATTTTGAATTTTTAAAACAGTGTCCTAAAACTTATTTGTACACCTAATAACTTATTATTATTATAATATTACTTATATAAGGCATATAATAAAGGAGGATGGGCATTTTGGGCCGAGAGCGAATAAAGATGACACCTTTAGTAAAGTGTAGGTCTTATCAAGTTATGCATGCCGCTATAAGACATTTTCTTAAAAAACCACTCTTTGACTTAGTTATGGTACAATTATATAGTACCATAAAATCTGCTTGAAAATGTGAAGTTTCTTGACTTTTTAGAGTACTCATAAGGATCAATAGCTGGCGCCAAAAATGTTATTCATGATTATTTATTATTTTTGAATTATAACCAAGGTGTCGCTCGTGTTCTTTCATTCTACTTTAAACAATAGCTCTGGCATATCCTTGTTTTTTTTTTTTTTTTTTTTTATGACAAATAGGCATTTGACCGCTATCTCACCTGATGTTAAGTGATGCGGTCGAAGGTGGAGCATGCCTTGTCACGAAAAATCCTAATCATGTACATAACTTTCATTCGTGTTCGCTCATGGCCCAGATATCCATATAAAATGCGCATGGTCCTTTACATAAATTTACTTAGATAAATATAAGCGGGTGGAGGATTACACCCCGGCAGGGAGATCAAACGGCCGGGGGTTAGGGCTGTAGGCTGAGAAATCGGCGGTCAATCCTAGCCGAGTCAAGTAATACCGCCTTCTGCATCCTGGCTGCGAGCGAACCGTCACGGATACCCAGCTGCCTCAGATGGTGAGCGAGGCTGACCGGGATCAAACCGTTGTCAGATATAACGATAGGGATGATTTCAGTGGAATCAACACCCCACATGTCGACGTGGAATTCATTGCCAATGTTTCCAAATCTAGGAACCTTTTTTAAAAATTGTCTCCTCCCAGAAACAATTTTTAGACTAACATTTAACTCAAATATTGCATAGGTAAGTAGGGTAAAACAGGGTATAACTGGCCTCTTGCAGAAACTGGCCACATAAAATTTCATCGTTTTATAATAAGAGTAGTGTGAAAGCTACGTCATCTGTAAGCAGTTTGACGTATTGTATAAATAAGTAGTTTCCATTTTAGTTTCAGTTTTATCCACTATAGAAACTAGCGAGAATTTGGGCGGTTATTTTTTGACACTTGGCGAACATGTCTTGTCATGAAAGGTCATCTGTTGTGAAATTGTTTAGGAGTCACCTTTCTGAGATTAAATGGGTATTTAGTGTTAAAGTGACGTCTACTTGTTTCTCTCATATTTATTGGCTGCTATTAACGGTAAGTACTGATAATTTAATGTTGTTTTAAGTCAGATTGCAAAAAAAGCGAGGATAGACTGGGTGGCCAGTTATTGGTTTTGATAAATGTATTTTTTCACTAACTGGCCATGGTATTCCTTAACAAGTTTTTTAAGTTGACATTTAAAAAACTTGTTAAGGAAATGTACTTGTCATATTAATTTATGTTACATAACTTTATTTTATTATTTATTATTTGTCATGAAGTTATGTTGTTATGTCATTCGTATTAATTTATCAAGTTGCTTATAGTGTATATATGTATGTATTTATGTATATATGTATGTATGTGTATGTATGTATGTATATATGTATGTATGTATGTATGTATATATGTATGTATGTATGTATGTGTGTATGTATGTATATATTTATATATTTGTGTATATATATATATATATAAGTATACTTATATGTATATTTGTGTCATTAAATATAACATCTATTGTTATTTATTTATATCTGATTATTTTTTTTTAACGGTTCCTTTTTTATATACAAAATTTTGCGCCCTTCGCCTAGTTTATATGCAAGTCCTCTGCCCAAAGGTTGCCTGGAAGAGATCGCTGTATTAGCGATAAGGCCGCCTATTGCAACTGATGTAAGTTGATTTTTTTAAATTCTGTTGTAAATGTATGAACAATTAATGTATTGTTCTTTTGTGTATTGGTGTGCAAAAAGAGTAAATAAATAAATAAATAAATAAATATGCCAAGTAACTACATTTTTACTTAACTTTTGATTTTTAGAGAAATTCCACCGTATTTACATAGTTCATAAGATTTACTATCTTTCCTATAAACTACTTTTATTTGTAACGTTATTTTTCAGTAACTGGCATACTCAGTCAATTTCTGTGGCTAGTTACTAAAGCTATTTAATTTGCAGCATCAAGCATAGTAGACCACATAATGGATAAAAAGCGCCAGTACACGAAAGAAGCTCTGGATAATGCTATAAAATTTGTCACAAAAGCAAAAAAATCAAAAAAAAAAAAACAAGAAGAAGAAGCAGCGAATCAAAATAGAAAGAGAATACGTGTAGAGAAAAAAAAACAAAAAGAAAATTATAGTATGTGCCTAAAAAGAAACCAAAGAAGATTTTAGCTGCCAAAGATTCGAAAATTAAAATGAATATAACGGAGATTGTTGATACTCAAAATGTATCACCAATGAATAAAAAACCCAAAAAGCACTTAGCAGTAGTATGCTTGTGACGCTTGTCAGAATCCTATAATAAAGAGGATATTCAGTGCAGGCAATGTAACCAACAGTTTCATTAAAACTGTGTCCCATCCTTTCACAGAAAATATATTCCTGAAGATGATGAAGATTCGTTTCTATGTCATCAGTGTTTACACTGCAGTAATACTGTTTCCTCTGAGGGTGATGAATTGTTTGAAGCTATATTTGAAGTGTCCAGAAAATAAGCCTTTTTAGTTTATTACATAATTATCTCTACACAACTTAAAATTATAGATAAGATTAGATACCACTATATTTTTTGCAGAAAAATATTGATCTCGTTTTGATAATGTTTAAAATATTAATGTTTAAGTGTTTAATGAACAAATATATGTAATAGAGTTTAAGTGTTAAATTTGAAACTATATTATTATTACTACTTATTTAGATTACTCAGTGTTTAAATACATAAGTTTGATATCATATGGCCAGTTACTGATTGAAAAATGGCCAATAACTAAATTTATGCGGCCAGTTTCTGCATAAAACGGATTTTTATTTTTTTATTTCAAATAAATATATAAAACCTTATTTCGTTTTTCTTTTTCACAATTAACTTACAAAGTAGAATGTATGGTCTATCCGTAGTTTCAGATTGAATATTGCCAGAATACATTCTGAAATGTCATTGGTTTAATCTGGCCGAGTCGCTTAATCTCCCAGTTACTACCTGTTTCACCCTACTATATTTTATTTAACATTAAAATTGTAAATTCGAAGAAAATCTAATTATCTTAAATTCATAATCTAATTTGTTAAAAGGTTATAATAATGTCTTTCAGCAGCAGTCAATCTGTCAATGATAGATGATAGAATCATTAAATGTGGAAAACAGAAAAAAAAGATAACAGGCAATAGAAAAACTATTGACACTAAAGCTTTAGCCAACAAAATAAACAATTTTTTCAATGTAAGCGCTGAAGTTACATGACAAAACATTCACAAGCACTACGTAGTTTCGCTCTTACTCTTCATTACTACTCACATAAGGCTTACAATTATTGTGCGTAAGACTTTTAATACAAGCCTACCACATATTCGCACCTTAAAAAATTGGTAATCGAAAGTTGGTGGCGAGCCCGGTTTTACGAAGGAATTATTAGCCACTTTAAAACAAAGAGCTGAACTATCTAAGCATCCTTTAATAGCTTCGCCGACGTGTAGAATGGGATGGATGCAAATTTCACGGATACCTAGATATGGGCACGGGGTAAGAAGGTGATCACTTGGCCGAAGCAAAGGAAGTATTAGTATTTTTACTTACCGCGATAAATAGCAATTTTAAAGTTCATAAATTATTTAAATATACAGTGACTCCACAAAGTATTCGTACCCCAATAAAATTTATGATATCTTTATATAGAATGAAAATTATAAGTAGCTACTAATATAATAGTGGCGTTTTCATTAATGTAAATGAAATATACAGTTACTTAAAGATTATTTATATTTTATTACGTGTAATAAAAATTTTGCAAAATTATGCTCACCATAAAGTATTCGTACCATAACGCAAAATGAAATAATTTTACTCTGATATTTTATTAATACTTTGTAAATAATTTATAATTACTATTATAATATTATCAATTACTAATTGTAAATGTCTTGGCATTGACTCAATTAAATTTTGGACATATTTAGAAGATACATAATGGTATGGAATCACAATGGTATACCCATTGTGATTCCAAGTGTTGTTTCAGTTCATTTGTATTTGATATTTTGAATGTTCTAAGTTTCTTGTCAAGAAATAACCACAGTTTTTCTAAGGGAGTTAAATCGGGCGACTAGGGTGGAGTTTTCAGCTGATGAGGAACTATAATCACGAAGCCAGTTCTGGACAATCTGAGCAGTATGCTTCGGATCGTTATCTTGCTGAAAATAAAAATTGTCACCAAGTCCCACAATTTTAGCAGATTCAAATAATTTATCTTGCAATATTTTCAGATACATTTTTGCATTCATTATACCCTCAATGAAATGAATTTTTCCCACAGCATTATTTCCTATGCAACCCCAAACCATGACACCACCACCTCCGTATTTAACCGTTGGAATAACATTTTCTTTCGATAACGCCATACCTTTTTTTTTCACCAAACTTTTCTTTTCGTACTAGAACCGTAAATTTGGAACACCCCCTCGTTTGAGAAAATAACAGATTTCCAAAATTCCAATGGCTTACTGAGATATTCTTTAGCAAAATTTAATCTTTTTTTTCTGTTAATTTCACTGATATACGGTTTTTTAAGTGCAGTTTGTTCCTGATATTACCTTTTCCTGATTACTCTCCTTACAGTCTCAGCACCGAAACTCTTTCCTCTTAATATCGCGAGGTCTGTTGCAATTGTTTGTGCAGATACAAAAGTATTAGCTCGTACTTCATGCATAATGTGTCGTCCATCTCTGGTACTTAAAACTTTAGAAAGTCCCTTTCTTGGTAAATTACTAGTAGTACCAAATTGTTTCCATTTTTGTGTAACGTATTGTATAGTCGACTTACTTTTATGAAACATTTTTGCAATCTTTTCATAGCTATTGCCTCCCATATGAAGCGAAATAATTTTTAATTTTTCATCACTCGAAAGTTCTTTCGTTTTCGTCATTATAAGTATGCTCAAGTAGAAACTGTGAATAAAACTGTTTGATCGTCAACGTGTCACGACATGAACTGCTTTGTGTGATGCATCGCGATCGGCAGCTCATGTTAAACATGATGCTGATGGTAAGGTGCTGGGGTGTACGAATACTTTGTGGTGCTAAACTTTTACATTTTCATGATTTTTTCGTAATTTTTACAACTAAACGGTTAATAAATAATGTGTAGAGTAAATACTAATGATGTACAATATTTCACAAATGTTACGTTTTATTAAATGTTAACATTAATAAAAATAAGATAGTATTTGCCATCGTACGAATACTTTGTGGAGTCACTGTATATTTTAAAGTATGCCTTATGCCATACCCGATCAAAGGCCTTTGCTATGTCCAAACTAACCGCCAGCACTTCCGCTTTGCTCTCAACTGCCTCCGCCCATCGCTGAGTTAAGTATATTAGAAGATCATCAGCCGAGCGATTCCGTTGAAAGCCATATTGGTGATCGCTAATCAGCTGGTGCTCCTCCAAATACCGCCGGAGCTGACAGTTGATTATGGATTCCATAATCTTAGAGAACAAAGAAGTAATAGCTATTGGTCTATAATTGGACGGGTCTGAGCGGTCCCCTTTCTTAGGGATCGGGTGCACTAAAGCTGTCTTCCACGAGCGTGGAACGACGCCTAACTTACTTATCTTTAGACTTATCTTATTTGCTATTAGCACGGTCATCTTTACAACCAATAAATCAACGAGAAGATACTTTTACAGTTCCTGACTTGACAAATCTTCCAGTACAGGATGACACAAGTTTTTGTAATTTGAATGAACAGTTCAAGAATAGCCACAACAAACAATCTATTGTAGGTATAATATACGTTATTTAAAGTTTAAAAAATGCTCGTAGTCTTACTAAAAACATCCTTAGACGAATATTGCTTGATAAAGTAGCAGAATTATATTCATTAACAGGAAAATAAATGAAAAATTTAAACAAACAATCATTTCTGACAACAGAAACATGTAAAATAATCTTTCGTAAGTATTTATCTTTTATAAATTCAAACATCATGATTGTATGACATAATAAAAAACATATTATGAGATAATAAGCATGTAAAGCATTGTCTGCTCCCATACTGGGCCAGTGACTTACAACCTCGCAATGAAAATAAAATTGACCCAGCTGTAGGGGTTATCTCTTTTCTTTGGATTACTTACATAGCCGTTAAACTGAACTGTTATGATTAATTTAGAATTATTAATTTTTTTTTTTTCGTTTTTCAGGAATCTGCAAAAGTAACAGATGAACATCTTAAAGAAATTACTAGTGACTGGCTGAATCAAACAAAAGTTAGAATAAGGAGGAGGTAAAGTTCTTAAATATAATTAACATATTATTTTCTATTATTCTAGGTAGGCATTGATTTTTTAATGTGAATCACATATCACAATGCTTCCTATGACTTTTCATGTCCATACACCATGTTTACATGACTACACAGTTTTAGGTTTTATTGCAAGATGTTACTTTAACATCTTTTTACCCCTTTTAATAGCATAGTTCAATTCTGTTCATACAATAAGAGTTAATAACAATTTCTTTGAGAGTTTATAACAATTTCATTTATTTGTTTCAGAGCTAATACACAAAATAAAGCATCGGAATCTGAAGTATGGTACTGAGTATAATCCGGGTTCTAATGAATAATTTTAGACGATGATTTTAAATTGTGACTTTTTGTGTGGGGTTTTTTTTTTCTTTAAAAAAATAAGATTTGTTATTTTCTAAATAAGTTTTAATATTTTTTAAATTAGCTATTACTAATGACTTGACTGATTAATAAATAAACAGTCATATGATTAAAAATTATATTGTATTTTTTATTCACGTTGTTGTATTCACGAAGTAACAGCAATAATATTTTCTGTTAAGGCTTACATTATTGTGATTTCGTAGGTTAAACTCATCTGTGTAGGTCATGACAACAAAATACACATTATTTGTAGGTTGCGTTTTGTATGAAAATTTAAAAAAAAATGACTGACCTGCACAGATAAGTCGAATTGTACACAGTTTTGTTTCGGAACCTGTGGTCGCAGGATATCTAATAACCGTACTTATAGTGAAGTAAAAGTAATGGTTTGAGTAAAAGTTGTTACTTAGGTAGGTTTTTATTTTATAGTTGAGAAATTGCTTCCAGTTAGAACTGTCAAAAGTTAGATTTCTCAGCTAAGTAATAGTCAACATTTCCCTTACTTAAGCATAGTTTACCACACACGAATTTGGCGTTTGGTGGTTGTCATTAATTTGTGTGTAAGGTTATTTAATAAAATGAATTCTTTGGAAGAAATTGAACCGGTTTTTGCTGTTTTTGATGATCTGAACAATAATATATTAGAGGAGATAGAAGTTCCTGTACCTAGAAATCCTAAAGTTTGCTTTCGTGGTGTGGATCCATTTCGCGATTATTCGGAAGACAGTTTTAAAATGAGATTTCGTTTCTCCAAAAATATTGTGATGAATTTGATTTTACCAAAGATTTATGACTCATTACAATTAGAAACTCAAAGAGGACTTCCTATCAGTCCAGTTTGTCAATTACTAACTGCATCACGTTTTTATACTGAAGATTCCAGATTGTTTGTAGAGACATCATGCATATCTCTCAATCGACGGTGTGCTACATAGTGAGCAAAGTTAGTAGAGCATCGCTAATGCAAGATTTTATCAAATTCCCTCAAAATTTGAGAAAAACAAAAGATGATTTTGAAAAGCTTGGTTTGATTCATTAAATTCCTTCACAATATTCTCCCATGATTGCTTCTTTTTTAGAGCATTTGTTGTATTCGTTTGTTTGGTTAAAATATTGTCGAATTGTAGATTTGTACCTTTGTTACGGTGGTAATAATAATTTTCCTAGGTTAAAATTATTATTACAACCGTAACAAAGCTAGGGCAAGTTTGTCGTAACAAAATTGTAGCTAGTATGTCAAATCAAACCTTAAGCAAGTTTGTCACAGTGAAACTAGAAAGTTTGATAAAGTTGCCATGGCAAACTTGAATCAAGCCTTCCTTTTTGGTCCAGCCGTTGGTCCAGCCGTTTACCTCAAAACCTGCAAACAGTCCTAGCCTCCCAGACTAGCCAGTTCCTGAATTAGTTAGCTAAACTCGCTGACAGGATCCAGGAGATAGCAGCCCCGAACGTCGCAGCACTTGCTTCAACTTCAACCACGACACAACAAAAGTGTGAAATAACGGAGCTGAAGAAAATGGTGGAAAGGCTCATGACACTCGATCAACATAACCATCACTATCAGCACCAGACCCAGGAGACGGTTATCTTCGCGACAACGGACCAGGTCCAATTCGAGCTACCACGATTACCCTATCTTTTGGTACCAAATGAAGTTCGGATCCCAGTCCCGAAGCTGCAGTAAGCCGTGTGACTTCTACGAGAAGTCGGAATGCCCCGAAAAAAGTTACTAATGACGACAAGTGACTGCTGCGCTGTTTCAGGTCGTCTGTATGTTTGTATTTTATTTATCATTTCTAATAATTAAACGAAAAAAAAAATGAAAACAAAAAAGTCACAAATGGGGATCGAACCCTGGTCGAACCCGCTCGAACGTGGTAAACAAGCTCGCAATCCATTCGGCCACCGCGCCGCTTGCTGCGTGAGTCAAATTACCGGTATATAATATGCGCGTGGAACTTCAGGGCCGTTTTTCTCGCAAACCACTGGCCATCTAGTCTTTTTGCTTTACAGGATAGATACCCACTGGCCATCTAGTCTTTTTGCTTTACAGGATAGATACCCTTCAGGTATCCTACAAACCTGCAAAGTCTCATCCCCAAATAAAATTTCGAGGTCGCACAGTTCTCTTGTAAGCCCATAATCGAACTTGATTTTTTAAGCAATTACAAATTAATAGTAGACGACCGTAACCAACGCCTTCTGTGACAGATAGCACTACTACCTTATGTACCAACGCTTGTCTTGCTCATGCTGTCGATATCCATTCTGTCAAGGTTTCGTTAGTTGAAACAAGGTATCATGATGTTCTCGCGAAATACCCCGAAATCACACATCTCTCAGGTACCTTGCGCACTCCAAAGCATAATACGATACATTATATCTGCCCTACACCCGGCCCACTCATCTTTTGCACTCCCCGTAGTTCTAACTTATGCTTAACAACAGTACAACTCGCCTATCAGACAGACCCTGGGCTTCGCCTTTACACCTCGCGCTTAAAAAGAATAACGGCTGGCGTGTTTATGGTGATTATAGGTTATTTAATGGTTGCACCATCCCATACATTATCCTATACGGCATATCTACGACTTTACCCATGGCATCGCGGGTTGTAAGGTCTTCTCCACGGTAGATCTCGTGAAGGCCTATAATTCACGGTCATGGTCATGTATGATCACGGTTTTCGATATCCAGAAGACAGCCATCACCATACCCTTTTGTCTATACGCATTTACTTATATGACCTTTGGCTTAAGGAATGCTGGCCAGTGGACTTAGACAAGTGCATAAACGCTAAACGAATAAAATAGAATAGAATTCTTAATGTATGGGAATGAGACTAACTTACGACATGTGATTTGAGCTTGCGAATAGAATCTAAAATTGGTAGCTAAATGTCAATTTAATCTATTCGTTTAAACGAAATGCTAGAGAATTACAAATTCTTCTTAGAAATCGTAGACAAGTGGCACTTTTGGCAAACTAATTCGCTTGCTAGCGTTCGATACCTAGCGATCGCCAACAAATTTTTGTTTAAAATGCATAGACTTCGATTATTGTGCGCTGCGCATAACGTAGAAGTGTGGTTAAGGCGAAACTAAAGGAACCGTAATCGCCGGTATTTAGAGAGTATTGTGGAAATTCCCGATATTTTATTTGTCCAAAGATTTACCTTGTGATTTGTGGCCTTAACCTCAAAATTTTAAATGTTAATCCTAAATATGTGAACCCACCCATGATTCCTTTATATAGGCATCCAGCCAAGTCGAACCATACATGCGTGAACTACATCGACATGGTGAACCAACATGGTTATTAGGTAGGTGTATAAAAAACTTTAGTATCAAAATTTGTATATACAGGTTGTCCCAGGAAAGACTGTCAAGCGGAAGTCCAGAGCTAGAACACCCCCTGGGGATTCCGAATCACCCCTATGTATATGATCCGATTTTTTATAGTTTTATAGTTTATGATTTTTTTTTTTCAATATTTTTCGACCTTAGCGCTATTTTTGATCATAACTTCGTAAATAATTGAGATAAATACCTGATTTTTTTTTGTAATTTAGCTTAACCTTGGGTCCTAATAGATACATACACAAATAGACCCTAAAAGCAAAACCATGTGTTTAAATATAAAATAAATATTTAAAAAAAGAAAAGTGCAAAAAAAAATTGAACTTCGAAGATTAAAAAAAAAATTATTGCAACAGAAATTTTTATTAAAAGTATTTTTAAAACTTTCTTAGTTTATCTGGTATCTACCATAAAAAATTCAATAAGTTAGCTTTATGGCATCACCCCCAAATTTTGTTTTAAATACGACAAGTCAGATATTTGAAAACTTAAGTTTAAACAATTGTAATAGATTTGATCGTGTTTACTGGGAGTACGACTTTGAAAACAGACAAAAAAAAACACTTTATACCTGAATCTTTTGTATTCTACACAATGTTTAACCGGTACACAATGGATAGCCGCGCCAGTTGTTTAGAAAGTGACAACTATAAGTAAATGAACTTGATTGCGCCAATGACGATTGATGGAGAAATAACAACAAAACTCTTTGAATAATCGATTTACTTAACGTTTTACAATAATTCATAAAAATAATATTGTATTATAATGAAAGTTGATGTTACTAATAACCGAGTCTCAAGCGCAATGTCAATGTATCGCAGTTGTGTCTTTGACGTGTGTATCAAAGAGTATATATTCTGACAGGCGTTATTTTATTCGGCTTGAACATTCTCCCCCCGCTCGAAGTCCTCAGGACTTCGTGTAGATTCAGGATCAGGCAGTAGGCAGAGATTATGAACAGCCCGACGAATGATGCCCTTTGAAGTGACGACGTCCACTACTCTCGACACTCCGTCAGAACCCGGGTATAATTTGTGAACCCGGGCCATACGCCATTTTAAAGGAGGCGCGTTGGTCTCTTTGATAACAACCAAATCTCCTTCTTTTAGTCCTCGTTTGTTGATTCGCCATTTATGTTTCTGCTGAAGTTCGCTTAGGTATTCATTCCTCCAACGGTCCCAGAAGTGCTGTCGCATCTTCTCCAAGCTCTGGTAACGGTTAAGTCTGCTCGGCTTCACGTCCAGTAGATTATCTGATGGTAAAGATGTCAGAGGTCGGCCGATCAGGAAGTGTGCGGGAGTCAAAGGATATAGGTCATTTGGATCGGAGGAAAGGGGAGTTAAAGGTCTGGAATTTAGGATGGCTTCAATTTGTGTGAAGAGGGTAGACAATTCTTCGAAAGTTAAATGTTTGTCACCTAAAATTCGAGTTATATGGTATTTAGCACATTTTACGCCTACTTCCCAGATTCCCCCAAAATGTGGTGAATATGCCGGTGAAAATTGAAATTGAATGCCTTCGTCGGCTGCGAAACCCGAAATACTTTCATTGTTTGATTTTAAGAACGTTCTAATCTCGTTGTTTGCGCCGACAAAATTAGTGCCATTGTCGCAATACAATTCCAATGGCTTTCCCCTACGAGATACAAAACGTTTCAGACACAACATGAACACGTCAGTGGAGAGATCGCTTGCTAACTCAAGATGCAATGCCTTGGTAGTGAGACATACGAATAAACATAAGTAGCACTTTGAAATCTTACAGCCGTGTCCCTTACGATCGGTAATGTAAAATGGCCCGGCGAAGTCAACACCACTAATATGAAATGGGGAGCTTGGAGTAACTCTCATGGTTGGTAAGTTTCCCATGATGGGATTTGAACATTATGCTTTCATGAGTCTGCATAGTCTGCTATTATTGACAGTACTTCTAGCTAATATTCTGCCTCTTAAAGGCCAAAACTTGTCTCTTAATGTGCTAAGTAATAGCTGCGGACCTGCATGTAAAAGTGTTTTGTGATAATGTGTGAATAACAATCTGTAAAAATGATGACTTGAATCTAAAAGAATGGGATGTTTCTTCTCATAAGGTTCACTCGAATTATGGATTCGGCCTCCCACACAAATAATGCCGTCTTGGTTTATAAATGGAGTTAAGGATAAAACACGAGACTTTGGAGGTAAGCTTTGGTTATTTTTAAGTAATTTAATTTCTTCTAAAAAACATATGCTTTGATGTTGTTTTATTAATATGCTTAACGATCTATTTAATTCGTTTGTTTTCAAAGGCCCTGTAGTTTTGCAGTGTTTATTTTTCGTGTTATGAATAAATCGTAGAGCATAGGCAAGAGATCTTTGTAAAATTGTAAATTTTAAAATTCTTTCAAATTGTAAAATTTCTAATGTATTCGTCTTTTTATGTGTAATTGATTGTAATGTAGTTATTAATTTTTTATTTTTCCTTTCAGGTAAGTCATGAATAGTGGTTGTGCTGATGGGTCTTGGCCAGTGACTAGGATTTTCAGTAAGAAATGACGGACCCTCCCACCATAGCCTACTTGATTGTAACGATTTTGGATTTACACCTCGAGATGCCAGGTCTGCTGGATTCATGTCACCAGGAATATGTCTCCATACACCGACCGATGTCAGTTCTTGTATTTCACTAACGCGGTTGGCAATAAAAGGTTTTAAGTCAGTAGACTGTGATGCTAACCAACCCAGCACAATTGTTGAGTCCGTCCAATGGAACACTAAATCAATCTTACAACGTAACGTCTTCAGTACCTTGTTGGTTAAGCGTGCTGACAACAGGGCACCGCATAATTCCAGGCGAGGAATGGTTAGCGTTTTGACAGGGGCCACCTTAGTCTTGGCACAAAGAAGTTTCACAAGAACGTTACCTGAAATGTCATATGATACGATGTAGATAGCTGCGGCATATGCGACCTGAGATGCGTCAGAAAACGAATGTAATTGTATGGGTTCTGATTTCTGAATAATAACACTTCTCGGTATTTTAAGTTCTGATACAGAATTCAAACTCGACACAAAGTTAAGCCACTCCCTTTCCAAATCACTATCAACTGGATCATCCCAATCTAATTTTGATAACCAAAGTCTTTGAAGAATTATTTTGGGTATAATGGTACATGGACTGAGCAAACCCAGCGGATCAAATAACTTTGCCGAATGTGACAAAATCATTCTTTTAGTTATGGTTGAATTGATATTAATGTCAACTGGAAATTGTAGTATGTCTTCAGAAGGATCCCACTTTAATCCTAAAACGCTCGATTGTGACGATGTATCTAAATTCTTAGGCAAGATAATATTTGATTTATTTTTAAAAATAGCGGGTGTATTAGATCGCCATTTTCTTAAGGGTAAGCAGGCTGAGTTAAGTTGGTTAGTTACAGACGTGACTATTTCTTCCAAAGCGGTTTCAGTATCAGCCCCTGAAAGAAAATCGTCTACATAAAAATCTTCTCTGATTACTTGGGACAATTTGCCATCACTACATTCTTTTGATAGTTGTAAAAGGCACCGGGTACTCAGATAAGGCGCTGAAGCCGTACCGTAAGTAACTGTATTTAATTGGAATATCCTTATAGGTAGTGATGGCTCATCTCGCCACAAAATGAGTTGCAGATTACGTTGGTTGTTGTGTATTAATATTTGGCGGTACATTTTTTCCACATCTGCTGAAGCAACATATGTATGCTGTCTGTATCTAATTAAAATCGAAAATAAGTCGTCTTGCACTATAGGGCCAATGTGTTGGATGTCATTGAACGATACTCCAGTAGATGTTTTAGAAGAGGCATCAAACACCACTCGCAATTTTGTTGTGTCACTTTGTTCTCTTATGACTGCATGATGTGGAAGGTAGCAACCAAATACTGGTTTATTAATCTCTGTCATGTGTCCCATGCGTTCATATTCATGAATGAAATCCAAATATTGTTGTTTTAGTTGTGGCTTATTTCTTAATTTTTTCTCAAGTTGAAGTAGTCGTTTTTCTGCAATATCATATGAATCACCCAATAAGTCAACCGAATTTTTTAATGGAATCTGAACACTAAATCTGCCATTTCTTTCTCTGCGAGTTGTTTGATTGAACAATATTTCGCAATAGTCACTAGTGCTATTCTTGTTTATGGAAGGTACGTCTTCAAGTTCCCAAAATCTTGACAGTTGCGCGCTAATGTCTTGTGAAAAGTTACACTGAATGTTAGAATTACTGTTCTTACAAAACGCACCTGATATAGACCCAGCCACTATCCAACCTAAATATGTGTCATGTAGTATTGGTCTTTTAGGCCCCAAGTGCATTCTAGAAGACCTAAGTAAGTCCCAGAATACATCAGCGCCCAAGAGTAAATCTATTTCTGAAGGTTGATAAAAATTAGGGTCAGCCAGTTGGATGTTGCTGGGAATGCCTAAATCATGTATACGCACTGCAACATGAGGCAGGTGTTCAGTAATTTTAGGTAAAATAAAGCATTTAATTTCTGTGTTAAAGGAATTATGCATGGAGTGCAAATGAATAATGCAATGCTCCGTAACCTTTAACACAGTGTTGCCAATACCAGAAACACAATGGTAATAATCTTTTACTTTAAGACAACCTATATTCCTTTGTGCTCTTTCGCTGATGAAACACGATTGGCTACCAGAGTCCAGTAAAGCCCTCAAAATAAATGTTTTGCCATTGCACGTGACCTTGACCAACGCTGTTGAAAGAAGAGCTTGATTGGTGGAGACGGCTGACAAGGAAACTGAAGTGGAGGGTCCGGAAGCAGTGGGGTCGACTGCAGTCTCAGGTACGTTAATTTCATTAGTATTAGTATTTGTAGTGTTTAGATTAATATTTTTAGTTGATTGTAAAGAACTTTGTTTATGTAATAGTGTGTTGTGTTTTTGATGGCAGATCCTACAGCCATTCAATCTACATTGATATGATTGATGGCCTCTGCGGAGACAATTACTGCATAATTTCATACTGGATGCTTTAATTAAGCGTTCTTCAACAGGTAACGATTTGAATTTAAGGCATTCGAAAATTCTATGATCTTGGTTACAAAATGGACATTTCTTTTGTTTAAGATTATATTCTACAGAGGATGAAGCAATAAATGATTTTGTATGCGGCAAGTTATGTCGTTTCTCATATTTATTAGACCTACCAGCGTTAACTGTTTCTAAGACTGTAGCTCGCTGGCGAAGAAAAGAATAAAATTCTTCCAGCGAGGGTGAATCCAAATCACTCCTGAATTCTTCCCATTTACGCGCGGTTATACTGTCGAGCTTCCCCAAGGCCATGTAAATTATTAGAGTGTCCCACTTATCAGTAGGTTCGCCTAAGGAATTCAACGCGTTTAAGTTCTTAGATAAAGTATCGATTAACTCACGTATGCCTTGCTCACTTTCTTTATGTAGCTGTGCAATTGAAAACAACCCCTTAATATGTTCATTTACTAAAAGACGCTTGTTGTTATACCGTTGGCATAAAAGATTCCATGCGATTGAATAATTATTCGAAGAAACGGTAATAGAAGATATAACAGAACCAGCCGATCCCTCCAAGTACGATTTTAAATAATGGAATTTGTTTATATCTTCTATAGAATCATTGGTATGAATAAGTGATATGTATGTATCCCTAAAGGAAAGCCACTGGTTTGACTCACCATTAAAATGTGGTATCTTTAATGGAGGCAACCTCATTAGACTATTACGATCCTTATTTGAAGTATTAGATGCCCTATCTACCTTGTCTTTGTTTTCGAAATACTCCAACAAAGACTGAGTCTTGGCAATTAAATTATAAAATAAGTTCTCCGTTGTATCGCGTTCCTCGAGCTGCTTTGACGTATCATCTTCTATTAATTCTATTTGTGATTGTATATCCTCAAAACAGCCCGAAAGTTCACGCACTTTGTCACATCTTAAACGAAGTTCGTTTAATTGCAACGCATTAAATTCCTTACATTCCATTAACGGTGTTAAATATTTATCAAAAAGAGTTAATCTACCCCTAATGGTTGCTCTTTGCTTAACAAGGTCCTTTAAATTACTCATCTTAACGGCGAAAACAACGCACAATTAATTATTGTTTGTTTATAAAAGTAATATAAAATAGAATTATTGAATTTGTACTTTACGTGAATCCCGTAAGAAACCTGTTTCGCAGCCGGCCGGTCACTGATAAGCGCACGCTTGCACTTGTATGTAGCAGCGATATACCGCGGCACTCGCCACAATTTAACAACAAATTCCCCACGTATAGATGATTATTTCCTGGAAATATCGATAAATATGTTTTTACATAAATTTTAAGGTACACATTGAACACTTTAATGGTTTTAATATTGTAATTACTTCAAACTAATACTTTAAGTAGGTTTATAATAAAATGAAAAGCATTAACGAAATAAATTACCTACGTTTAGTTTTCAACCAATATACTGATGCTTAAATTCGAATGCACGCCAAACACCATATAAATGAATATTATTATGGAAAAATTACGAAATTTAATATGAATTACAGTAATTTTGATAGTATTTTTTTTTTTTTTAAATGAGGGTTGACTTAAAAAGATTCTCGTCCACCGTTTTCACACAAATCAAAGTAAAAAGTATTTATTTATGAAGGATTAAAGGCACACTTCCCTCGGATTGATGGCTGCAGCAGGATGCTGGCGATGTCCTGGAGGGCGAGTATTCTTGGCTTCGTATTTCGACAGGTATCACGGTGGGTGGATAGCTCGGTAAAGATCACGTCGGGGTCACCAAATGATTGCGCCAATGACGATTGATGGAGAAATAACAACAAAACTCTTTGAATAATCGATTTACTTAACGTTTTACAATAATTCATAAAAATAATATTGTATTATAATGAAAGTTGACGTTACTAATAACCGAGTCTCAAGCGCAATGTCAATGTATCGCAGTTGTGTCTTTGACGTGTGTATCAAAGAGTATATATTCTGACAGGCGTTATTTTATTCGGCTTGAACAGAACTAGTGTTAGAGTGAGATAGGGGCAATCTGTGACTATTGGTGATGACAGACAATTGAATACGTCACACTGCTCTGCTAGTCGTCTGCTTGCCCTTGCGCTTACAGTACGATAGCGATTCCTTTTCTCTGACAATTACTCATTAACGCGATAAAAATTGGCTTTCACACCGGACTTTGATTTCATTTCGATTTGAACTCGTGTTATTGGAACTCTCAACGAATCGTGCAAACTGATCTATTGGTAGCAAGTGAAAAGTGGTCTTTACTTCATCATGGCAAGACGTCGTGATGCCCCTTTTACAAGTGAGGACTATGAACAAATGCACTACTTTTACGGGTATGCAAGAGGGAATGCTGCGGAAGCTGCAAGATTGTTCCGGGAACAAGTGGAACGAAGAGGTGATCGTGTACTTGAAAGATGGCCTGATCATCGGACTATCTTGCGAGTTCGCGATACCTATCGAGAAGGCAGAGTACCAGGAACAATCCCAGGGCGTCTGCCACTAATAAGGGACCCGGCATTGGTAGAAGAAGTTATTGAAGAAATAGAAAGAAATCCCAGTGTAAGCGTCAGAACCATTGAACTCCGCACTGGAATATCAAATCTGTAACACACCGCATACTTCAGAGTGAAGGCTATCACCCATATCACATACAAAAGGTGCAACAATTAAAACCGGAAGATTACCCCAGACGAGTTAGATTTTGCCAAGAAATGTTGCGGCGTCAAGCAGTCAATGAAAACTTTTTTAAAACAATTTTATGGACTGACGAATCACATTTTAAGCGAACTGGAATTTTCAACATGCATAATTACCATATCTGGGCTGTTGATAATCCTCATCTTGCGCGACAGGCAAATTTCCATGAACAATTTAGTGTAAATCTGTGGTCTGGAATTGTCAACGAACAATTAATTGGTCCATTTCAATTACCTGACAGATTGAATGGTAAAGAATATTTAAACTTTTTAACAAATAATCTGGATCCCCTGCTCGAAGAAATTGATTTAGAGACGAGGCGAGACATGTATTTTCAAAATGACGGTGCACCATGCCACTATGCCAGGATCGTATATGCCAGATCGGAGACTATTTAAACAGGCGTTTTGGAAACAAGTGGGTCGGCCGAGGCGGGAACATAGCATGACCTCCGAGATCGCCCGATCTGAACCCCATCGACTTTTTTGTATGGGGTTATTATAAAGAAATCGTCTATACAAAAGAAGTAAGAAATTTGGACGATTTGTGAATAAAAATTAATGAAGCAGAAAGCCAACACAATGGCATTCAGACAGTTAAAGGACAATTTTTTTCGTAGATGTCGAATATGTATTGAAAATGAAGGTCGTCATTTTGAAAACTTTTTGTAATAAATAAATAAATCATTAAAACAATTATTGCAGTTAATCATTGTGTAAAATACAAAAAGATTCAGGTAGGGAGTGTTTTTTATCTGTTTTGAAAGTCGTACTCCCAGTAAACATGATCAAATCTATTACAATTTTTTAAACTTAAGTTTTCAAATATCTGACTTATCGTATTTAAAACAAAATTTGGGGGTGATGCCATAAAGCTAACTTATTGATTTTTTTATGGTAGATACCAGATAAACTAAAGAAGTTTTTAAAATACTTTTTAATAAAATTGTGTCTAAAGGTAGGTGTGTACCCGAGTTACAACAATTAAACAAGCAAAAAAGTGAATGTAACTCGAAAGTTTCATGTTAAAAGTTATGAAACATATAACTGGCTGTGTGGTTGTGTACACACGATTAAATTATATTGTTTTCCTTGCATATTGTTTAGTAATTCTAGTACAGTTTGGACTGATTCGGGATATTCAGATTTAAATAATTTCTATTCCGCGGCAAAGAAGCATGACCATACAGAAAAACATCTGATCCGACAGAGATCAGTCGCGTGGCTGTGGCTATGCTAAAAATTTATAAAAGAAAAAGTTTTTGTGACCGAGTACTCCGCCGCATACTGAGCACGCCGCTGGTGGCAGACAAAATAAAACATGATGGTTTTGGTAAAGACTATGAAATGGTTGACAAATGCTCCCGAAAATATTAAAATAGTGGAAATAATTTATCCTGTAATTGGGCATTCGTTCCTACTGCCGGACCAAGTCTTCGCATTTACTGAAAAGCCAATTAGAAAGCTTGAAATCATTGTTCATCCAGATGAATACAAAACGATATTTTCGAATCACGCTACTGTGCATAATCTTGCCTTGTTGGATTGGAAGGAGTCATGTAAAGATATTTTAAAGCCAACACAAAATTGACACTTCCAAATCAGCAAATGCAAACGGGTTACTCTTACAAGAAATAAGAATACTGTTTTAGTTAGGGGTGAAATCTCATACAAAAATGATCTATCTGCAAGTAAAAGCATTTTTAAAAAAGTAAAAAGAATCCAAAATATGATCCCGCAAACTGTTCCGCTTGGAGTTGCTATAAAAGCAGCAAAATTAAATGATGTAAAACGGTTGTTAGAAAAACATTATGGGGAACACTGGTAAAACAAGTATGAAAAATTAAAATTTTACAAATTCGTGCTAAACAATGAATGTGAAAATTTAAGGAATGAAGAAGAAAATGACGAATTAAACTGTACAGAAGAAGTTTTAGATTTTGTCTAATTTTTTAACTATGGTTTCTCATCATTTGTTTCATTTTTATTTTATTTTATTTTATTTTCATTTATTTGGGAAACAAACAATTATAGTAACTCTTAGAATTAAGCAATAATAAAAAAATTAACATAAATCAGTTAAGTTTCCACTAATAAATAATACATTTATAAGTACAAATAATAATTCAGTAATACTATAGATAAACATTTACAAAATCGTAATGAGAAAATTACACTTCCTTAAAAAGTAAAACTAAACAGAACCATCTTTAAAACAAAACAAAACTTCTTTAAAACTAAACAGTAATTAAAAAATAAATAATAATAATCACACTTCTTTAAAATGTAGTATGACTTCACGTTTGAAATAGTTGATTTTGTCGTGCATAATGTCAACTCTCTCACAATACTCGTTGTACGTTTTACTTGCACGACAAATAAATTTATTTTTTGTATAATTACACTTACATGCGGGTACCATAAACAAATATTTTCTCCTTACACTACTAATCCTAGGGCAATTAAAATTAATATTACTCATGAGGTATTTAGAGTCTACTACGTTATTAATAATTTTGTATAAAAACATTTGATCTCTTATTTGTCTACGAGTTGCTAGTGAGATTAAATTAGAATCAATGTCAGAACAACCAGTTCGGAAGGCCAGATATTTCATAAATTTATCCTGAATCTTTTCTATATTATTTATGTAAACCTTGTATTGAGGATTCCAGACTGTAGAACAGTATTCCAGAATCGACCTTACGAAGGAATTAAAAAGAAGAATAAGTGTATCAGATTTTATAAATTCTGTACCTACCCTCAAAATAAATCCAAGCATTCGGTAGGCTTTCGAAATTATATAGTCTACATGCCGATGAAATGTTAACTTATGATCCAAGTAAACACCCAAATCTTTTACTTCAGAAACTCTGGTTAAAGTAGTATTTTTGATCACATAATTGAATAATACAGGATTCTTTTTCCTAGAAAAGCTTATAATATTACATTTCTTAATATTTAATTGTAAATAGTTTTTATCACAGTAATCGCTTAAATTATTAAGATCCATTTGGAGTAACTCACAGTCCTGAGAAGTTTTAACAGTCCTAAATATCTTCATATCGTCGGCATAAAGTAATATATTACAATTGACAAAATTACTAGCTATATCATTAATAAAAACATTAAACAATAGTGGCCCCAAATGAGAGCCTTGCGGTACACCTGACTTAATCGGAACAAACGAAGAACAAAAACCCTTAATGGCTACCGCCTGACTTCGATCTCGTAAGTAGGACTCAATCCAGCGAAGCAAATCCCCATGAATTCCTAAACCATTTAATTTTTTAATCAACAAGGAATGACAAATTTTGTCAAAGGCTTTAGAATAGTCCGTGTAAATAACATCTACCTGGCCACCACCATCCATTGCTGATGACACGTGATGGACAAATTCACAAAGATTAGATTCCGTCGATCTACGATCAACAACATTGTTTCTTTTTTTTTCTCATTAAATTACACTTTTATTGTATATCTATGCTTTTATTTCTGCCAACCCTGAAAACGTAACTGTCAATGTGTTAAATCGAATTCATCCAACTCCATCTTACGAAAAATCAAATATAGTCAAATTTTGCAAGCTGAAATCAACCATGGCCAAATTCCAAATAAATATACTTATTTTTGAAAAACTGGGGCATGTTTAACTGATTGGATTGCTTTTATAATAAAGAGCATGGCGTGATAAGCATGCGGTAGCGGCCCCAGCTGTAATTTCAACTGCATTTTTTTTTGTACGATGTGTGAAGTATGTATAGATGTGAAGTATGTATAGTTGTGATATATGCATATGATGGAAGTGTAGTTATATGCATAGATGGTATGTATGGCTGCAATTAAGTATGGAGTGAGTTTAATAGATTGTTAATTTAGTCGGATTTTGCTGTAATAGGCAAAATCCTACGCTTTTTGGCGGGGTACTGTAAAGTTGCACTTGCACGTTATTTAATGATAAGCAAATAATTAAATACACTAATAAATGTAGTTTAAATTTAATACTACCAATAGCGCCATCTATCCCTACCGTTGTTGACGTTTGACAGTTGTTATTGACCCGTCAACGTCATTTCTAATCGACATAGATGTCGCTTCGTAATCCAATACTTGTTGTTTAATAAATATCTGTCTTAAATAAATCAATTTACTTGTTAAAATTAATAATCCTAAATCTAATAATTTAATCTAATCTTTAAACTATAAATAACAAAATATTAAAAGAAAGTTTAACTAAATTATAAAAGTCAGTTTGTTATTAAACTGTGGAACGTGACGTTTTGGTCTTGAATGTTCTCGAACGGTTGAGGGGGGTTCTTTTCGCTCTGGTCATCGGTGACTCCTCGCAGACTGCCGCCGACCCTCGAGGCCTAACCTCGAACTAAATACGGCTTAAATCCCGCTGGGGTAAGTTTCCTAATATTCTAATTAGAATTGTAAGGTGTTCTTATTGGTTTAAAAAGTGAAATGTATTTTCTTATATTTGTATTTTTATATATTTGCCTGCATATCGTGTAAGTCAGGTGAAACCTTTCTCTGTCGTGGGCGTGGATTTCGGCGGACCTTTTCGCATAAAACTAGGTTCACATCGTGGCACTAACATCGACAAGACGTAGCTCTGTGTGTTTGTTTGTCTTGCGACAAGGGCGGTTCATTTAGAGGTCGTTTTCACACTGTCAGCGGACGGTTTTATCGCTACTCTTCGGCGTTTTGTGGCACGTCGCGGTCGCTGCAAGATTATTCACGTGGATTGTGGTACCAATTTCGTTGGTGCCCGGAATCAACTGTCTTCTCTTATGGAAAATGCTTCAAATGCGGAGCGAATTGAATTCAAATTCAATCCTACATCGGCTCCCCACATCGGCGGAGTGTGGGAGATTCAAATTAAGGTGGCCAAAACTCATTTATATCGGGTTGTTGGTGATCAAGTGTTAACTTTTTTAGAGAATATAACAACGATCTTCGCTCAAATAGAAGCAGTTTTGAATTCGAGACCGCTTTGGCCCGTAAGTGCTGACCCTAACGATTTGTCAGCACTAACTTTAGGTCACTTCCTAATCTTAGAACCGTTAACTGCAGTCCCCGATGAGGATCTATCTTCAATTAACGTTAATCGGCTTCATCGGTAACCGCTATTAGAATCGTTTCACCAAAACTTTTGGTCTAAATGGAAACACGAAAATCTCAATTCTTTAACGCAACGCGCCAAATGGACCAAAGATTCGAAACCTTTAGCTGTAGGATCGATGGTCATCATCAAAAATGACAACCGCACTCCGTTACACTGGACCCTTGGTAGGGTATAGCAGCTTCTTGCTGGAGCTGACGGAGTTATTCGAATTGCAATGGTTAAGACTGCAACCAATAACATAATTCGGCGGCCTATGGTTAAGTTGTGCTCTCTGCCCCTGGAGGACTAGCTTCCATTGGATCTTGTGTTCTGTAGTTTTAACTGTACCGTTAACCTAACGCGACCGCGACCGCGGGCTTCTTATGCGAATGTGTTATACTGAAATACCATGAACTCTTAGCATCTTCTCAAGTCTAAGACTTTTGATGTGATGTGCAGAATCCAACCAGCTGGTGTGCTCAATCGATAGTGGAAGTCATCATCGATTCTCTAAGGTACGTGAGTGCATTATATTTTATTGCTGAGTGCCTATTAACGTACTGAACATCGATTCCATCGGCAGATTATTCCTGGTCTGAACCAAATGTAGTAAGAAGCCACCTACACTCCGCGACAAAACTTTAGCACACTACATATTTGTCATTACAACTCTTAACAAAAAGAAACTTTTTGCCTTTATATTCTACGAGTAAAGACAGCGAGTCAAGGTATTCAAGTAAATATTAGAAAGAGACAGCTATCTTGTACGTATAGGTCCCGCGTAAAATTGTGCCTCCTGAATGACGCGACAAAACTATAGCACACATTTAGTATGTGATTGTCTAGCAAACGATTGATACGTTTTGATTTTGTTTTGTGAATACCATACGTATTTCGAAGTATTAAGTATTTAAAATATTAGTTTTTTTTTTCATCATGCCTCGTGGAAAAAAACTTAATACAGTTGAAATAAATACTATCAATAATTTAAAAAAACAAAAATTTAATGTGACACAAATAGCAAATATAATAAATAGATCTAGAAAAGTCATCATAAATTCCATAAGTTTTTATATATATATATTTCATAGCAATTTTGCGAGTTGCTTCAAATTCGACGTTAACAGCGAATCAAATCGCTTCTGCTGCTGGCGTAATAACGAATGTAAGGAATGTTCAACGTCTTCTACATGGTGTTAAGCATTTAAGCAGGAAGAAAGTGTTGAAGAAACCACCGTTAAGTGAAAAACATAAGAAGGAACGTTTACAATTTGCCGAAGACCATATCGCATGGAAAAAAAAGTGGCGCTATGTGATTTTTTCGGATGAAAAGAAGTTCAATTTGAATGGCCCTGATGGATATGGTATAAGTATTATTATCATGATTTGAGGAAAGATAAACTAATTTTAAGTCGCAGACAGTTTGGTGGAGGAAGTGTTATGTGTTGGGCTGCTATAGACTTTGAAGGAAAGACAGAAATAATATTTATTTCTGGGAAAATAAATAGTGTAAGATATATTAAATTGATCGACGAACAGTTAACCAAATATGGAACACAAATTGGTGGTCAGAATTATATTTTTCAGCAAGACAATGCTGCTGTTCATACTGCAAAACTCGTTAAAGATTATTTTTCAGAACGTAATATTCAAATTTTAACGTGGCCAGCATGCTCCCCTGGTTTGAATATTATTGAAAATTGTTGGGGTAAACTAGCACGTGCTGTGTACTTGAATGGTAAACAATATAACAACGTAGAACAATTAAAAAATGCTATCCAAGATAAGTGGAACAAGTTAGATCAAAATTATATTAAAAACCTCTATGAAACGCTGCCCAAGCCCCTGATTGAAGTTGTAAAAAATAGAGGAGGATCTACCCATTATTAAAATAAAAACTAAAAATTGTTTAGAGTTGTTTTATTAAAATTGTTTTTTTTTTTTTTTTTTTTTTGTTAACCTAACTGTGCTATAGTTTTGTCGCGTCGTTCGGGAGGCACGATTTTACGCAGAACCTATACGTGAACAATAGCTGTCTCTTAGTAATGTTTACACGAATGCCTTGACTAACTGTCTTAAATCGTAGAATGTAGACGCCGAAAGTTTTTTTTTTTAAAGAATTATAATTAAAGATCTGTGGTGTGCAAAAGTTTTGTCGCGGTGTGTATCGTTTCCTTTGTTGAGGTACACTAATAAAATTTTGAAAGTTCTCTTGGAAAGAATGCAAAAAAGGACGAATCTATTGAAAATGATGGTGATCGGTGTTTTTTATTATCACTGTTAAGTGATTTTAAGAAAATACCTGAACACCGCAAGACTGAAGGTTTGATACGACGATTTATCAGTACACATGTTAATTTCGAATATTCTTATCAACAAAAACATGGTTATTTTACTTCCACGAATTAATCAAGCCAAATCCCAGCCTATTCGTCATCACAAGAATCACAATTGACTGATATGTCGTCTATTTATGAAAACTAGTGGTCGCCCAATGGTCGAAATTCGATCTAATCTATAATTAACAGCATTGTCAACATCATAAAAATGTGATTGTGCATAACATGGTGAGCATATGCAGCATTCATTGGACCTAATCTGTGATAAAAAAAATCAATAAAAAAATTCATTGCAAGACCTGTATTTAAAACCGTGTTGACAACAGATTTTGACAATAAACAAAATGTGTATACATATATGTACATTGTACATGTTAGTGAGCTGTAATATGTGTAGTGTTTTAGTTAATTTATTTTTTTAGCATTATTATAAAAAATATTAGCATTCTGCACTTCTTCTTCATATAAAAACTTTAACTATGCCAAATTTCATATTTCTCCGTCCGCGTAATTTTCGTAAAAAGGGCTACAAAGTTTTTGCTTCACGTATTAATAGATTTGTTTTCGGACAGTTATGAAAATTAAAAGCAATAATATGAAAACTCTGTAATGTGATTTACTTCAAAAATAAAACGATTATATTATGAATTTGATGGCAATTTTTACTCACTCGAGTGTTATAGTCTATCTTCAGGAGCAAGCATCAAGCGCAATGATCACACTAAATGAAAATAGAAAAATCAATATTAAAATTATTTTGATTATTTTTTTTTTTTCATTATACATATGTTTTGAAATTTTACTTACGATGTTTTGATAACAATTTTATAGTGATTTCTTCCTCAAACTTATCATTTATATTTCTTAAGAGAACAAAACAATTTTTAAAGTAAACAATTATACATGGGGGTGGCATAAAATTTTTAGAAATGTTAAGGTGGGGAATGGCCTAAAAAAAGTTGGGAAACACTGAGTTATACTATCACAATAACATAGTTATTACCAAAACGTGACACCACCAAAGAAACCAGACGAAGCATGCAATAGTGAAAATCATCCACCAAAGTCTGAGCATATCATCACTCCAGTAATGTTCCGTCCACCACTAAAGGCCGTCCTACGTACCGACAAACGGAAAGGTAGAAAACTAGGCAAAAGCATGATACCAACGGACATATAAGAAAAGGAAAGAATAGCTTATGAAATGCTTCCATCGACAAGTAAAATTAGAAATATACCAAATAAGAGGAACAATAAAAGAATAGTTGTGAACAAAAAAAAAAAGGTAATGCATAAGATATAATTCTTAAAAGTGAAACAGACCTAGAATCGGATGAGGAAGATGAGCAAATAAATCTAAAAACCGGGTTTTCCGTTGCGAAGATTGTGGAAGATTATGGTAATGATAAATATAATAATAATTTACCGAAGTAGTGCCATGCTACTTGCAGCTGAATGGACCAGCGCGCTCGGGAAAGTACTTCGCTCTCACTTAACACCGGCGTGAAATGACGGCACAGCGGCACTATCGTCGTGTTTTGTCCACAGATCCGGTGGAACATCTCTAACCTCCCTAAAGGCCGGCAACGCACCTGCTAATCTTCTGATGTAACGGGTGTCTATGAATGTTGCTTTTACTTACCACCAGGTAAACTGACTGTCCGTTTGCCTCCTCTATTATAAAAAAAAAAATGGCGTTTCGTACCTGAAATTAAAAGATCGTCTTAATAAAACGTTTATGTTTCCATTAGAACCTGATATGGCAAATATGACACTGAGTGACATTAAAATGATTCTCCCTCCTTGTGTGTCTGGTACAAAACGTCTGATTAAATATTCCTTCAACGTGAACTTATATTTACTAAATATGGCGTGAATATTTAATTTGACGCATTTTGATGGCCTTTTTCTTACGCGATTCTTTAAGTGGTAGGTACGAGTAGGTAAATGATTGGAAATTGTTTATTATAGTAGGTACCTTCGAAAAGGCTGATTTTTAACTATGCAAAGAGAAAACGTTAATTTATTAAGTAGGTACCTAGGTAACTACTGAGAATCAAACTATAAAAATATCTTAATTTTTAGTTCAAATTATTGATATGAATAATTATGTTGTATTTGTTTTTTATATTCCACGGTCTTTTAAATGAAGGTTGTTCATAATACCATCGAATAGCCTGGTTAATAATTAATAATTTAAGTGCTCATTCACACTAATCCGTCAAATACGATTCGTGTTTTTTGACGAATCGTGTTTTTTCACGAATCGTTATTTTGATTTGTATGGGCGGCTATACATTTTAATTGCCCGTGTTCACACTATTATGGAATCGTGAAAAATGATGGATATTTTTTTTCAAAAACCTTCAGTTTTAAATCACGAATCGTTATGACGGATCGGTCGGGACGACTATGCCTTGCACTGCACCCACACACTACGACAGTTCGTTGACTTGTAAACACATGTCGCGCTGCAATATGTCAAAGAAGGAAAAACAAAAATTATTTAACAAAGACATAAATCGTTTCTCGATTTATGTCTTTGTCAAATAATTTTTGTCGAGAGCCGTATGATGTCGTTTTTTAAAGGAATTTTACCAACTGTTGAACGCTTCAATGACGAAGATATGTTGAGTTTCAGTACCAGGTGATGTCTATTGTGAGAAAAATAAAAGCTAAAAAACCAACAGCTCCAGAATGCCGGTTCGCAAAGGCCTTATTTTACTCCACCACCCGAGACTGTCTATCGTCGTGAAGGCGAAAATCTATCATACGAAAGCACCTATTAGTATGGTTACACTACTGCTGCTGGATCTGGACGTCCGGCAACGCAACAATCATCTTATTCTGAAAGGTCTGAATCTTACGTAGGTGCAGAGCCAAATAATTCATGGCAATACAATCTCACCAGTCCATCTAATTCAAGTATCGACGATTTAGATTTTACAAATATATAGACTGCCTAAAAAATTGTATATAATATAATGATTAATAAATACCACTTGACCAAATAATTGTTATTTTTTATTTACTTACCGCAATATCACCGCCAATCTTTCAGTGGGGAAAATACTGTCCCGCATTATAGTGTTTTGGTGTTTCAATTTATTATGTACGAAGTTAAGTAGTTTATGAAATGTATTAACATCCATTCGGAAATAATCTGCGAATTCTTTTTCATCTTCTCGCAGTTGGTAAAGCGTATGAAATTCACCAAAATCTTCTCGCTGTGCTAAAATAGGATGAATCCAAAATCTTCTACATTTCTTTTTTTCTGGTATTATATCAAAGGCATATAACTGTACCTGATATTTTGCCGGAAACAGACGCAGAGTATGGAGAAGACACAATGAGTCGATTTGATTACCTATATATTATGTGATTGCGAGAGTTTTGCTTGTGATTGACATACCATAATTTCCTGATATGGGTCATTAATGTTTCATTTAAACGTTTTGTGTGTTTGTGAAGTGAATATACCTAAGTTTTTGTCATTTTATTAAATGTATGTGTAATGTCAATGGTTCCATAGTCTATTATTGACTGAAATTGTTTAAATATGTAACGAAGGTGACGCAACAGACACAAAATTATTGAATTTATCATTTTTCTTGAATCCTGTTCGTATTTAGAAATTTATTTTGTTTACGCACTTATTTTTCTCGTTGTAAGATAGATTTTTAATAGTAGCAGTTGTTTTATTAGCCTCACAGATATTTGCTTATAATAAATATTTGTCAAACATTCGTTATTCAAGGTCAAATTTTAATGAGACTGCTAAATTTATATAGTTTTTAGTAGGTAGGTATACTTAAGATATTTACCTAATAACCTTTTACCAAAAGACTTCATAAATGATACAAACCGTACAAAAGTTTGGAATCACATATGGTTTTTAAGAATATGAAAGATCGCGCACTATAGGCGGTAAAAATTATTAATAAATATAATGTTTAGGTCTTTTTACGATTGTTAATACAAAATCAAACGGATTATCTGGTTACATTCAACAAATTTGAACAAGTTTCTAAATTTTTACGAAACACGTGTTAGGGCCGTTTTGGTGCTATTATCTAAATTGTGCCAGAGCTTTTTACAAAAGAAAGGAGAAGAAAAGATTTTAAAAATCATGCAATGGCCATCGCAGTCCCCTGAATTGTCTCCAATTGAACTTGTTTGGGACGAACTTGATAGAAGGGTGAAAAATCGATCTCATGCTCAGGACATTTGTGGCAACTACGAGGGTGCGTTTTTGAGTTTGCGGAATGAGATGGTTGGAGGGGGGTAATTAGGCTCATTATGATCGTAACGTGTTTAGTGACTCATAATTAGTATAAATACGAGATTTCATTGTTATTAGACTATTAGTCTTTGAGCTATCGCCAACAAAGCAACATAATCAGGAGTGAAAAGTGAAATATGGAAAAAATCGAATATCGTGCCGTTATAAAGTTCCTTACCAAGCAAGGAAAATCAGTTGCGACCATAATGGATGAGATGTCATCGGTTTACGGTGACTCTTGTCCAGGAAAAACCATGGTGTACAAGTGGCACAGTTTGTTTAAAAAAGGAAGGGAATCCCTTGAAGACGACCCGAGGCCGGGCAGGAGAATCGAGGTGACCACGCCAGAACTTATCCAAAAAGTCGAAAAACTTGTACTCCACGATGCTCGACTAAAGAAGAAACAACTCGCAGAAATGGTTGGAGTATCCGATACAACCATTTTTAAAATCCTGCACGATCATCTTGGTATGACTAAGTTCAGCGCAAGATGGTTACCGAGAATGCTCACGCCGCTGCAAAAACAACAACGCATAGAGTGTTCACGTGTATTTTTGGACCTCTGCAATGAAGACAGAGATGGTGTATTGAGTCGAATTGTTACTAGAGACGAAACTTTGGTTCATCATTATGAACCTGAGTCGAAACAAGACTCTATGCAGTGGCATAAAAAGGGCACAGCACCCCCCAAGAAGTTTAAGGTGTCACAGTCAGCTAGGAAACTAATGGCAACGGTCTTTTGGGACTCAGAAGGAATTTTATTGATCGATTATAAAGATAAAGGTGTTTCTATAACCGGAGAATACTACGCTTCAATATTAGAGCGACTAAAAGAAGCCATTAAACAGAAAAGACGGGGAAAATTGACGAAAGGTTGTGCTGCTTTTGCACGACAATGCGCCCGTCCACAAGAGCCGCGTTGCGTTGGCTACCCTGCTTAAAGTGGGCTTCGATATTTTGAACCACCCACCCTACAGCCTAGACCTGGCCCCGAGTGATTATTACCTCTTTCCAAAAATGAGAAAAGAGCTGCGGGGTAAAAAAATTACCACCGATGATGAAGTTAAGGAGGCAGTTTCAGCATATTTTGAGGACAAAGACAAAACATTTTTTATGAGGGTATAAATAAATTAATTGAAAGATCTAAAAAATGTGTCCGTCTTGCAGGTGAATATATTGAAAAGGAAAAATAATTTGGTTTTTTTTTTCAACCCCTTACCCTTCATTCCGCGAACATAAAAACGCTCATAAAATACCTCAAATATGCGAGAAAAAATTAAAGCTAAAGGTGGTCACTATGATGAAGCTAAAATTTAATTTAATTTTCATCGTTTTTGTTAATTTTCTATTTTGTTTATGTTCATCTTTACTTAATTCTTAATATAATATAAATATAAGTAAATTAATATGCCCTAATTAGATTTTATTTGATTTCACCTTGCTGCTTCCAAACTTTTGGACGGTAGTGTATATAATTGATATCAAGAGTTCCTTATATTTTCTATTAGTTTTAAACATAAGATTAGACATTAGTGCAAAATTTTGTAACAATACCAAAGTACTTGCCATTTCAGTACAATTTAGTTTTAATCATTCATTCTGCTTTACGTTAAACAAGATGTTTCATTACAACTGAAATTATATAAAAATAAGTCTTTTTCGTACTCTGTTTAACCCTTTACAATGTGAGGGCAGAATAGATGCCAAAGATTAAGTTTAAAATTGTTACTAACAAAATGAGTCTCTTGTAACTTGAATGAAATCAAATAAATAAAATAAATAAATTTTAATTATCACGCATAGCAATATTTGTAGTTTTTACGGCACATATTGGTATTACATTTGACCGATATTATATATATATATATATATATATATATATATATATATATATATATATATATATATATATATACCAAAGTACTTGCCATTTCAGTACAATTTAGTTTTAATCATTCATTCTGCTTTACGTTAAACAAGATGTTTCATTACAACTGAAATTATATAAAAATAAGTCTTTTTCGTACTCTGTTTAACCCTTTACAATGTGAGGGCAGAATAGATGCCAAAGATTAAGTTTAAAATTGTTACTAACAAAATGAGTCTCTTGTAACTTGAATGAAATCAAATAAATAAAATAAATAAATTTTAATTATCACGCATAGCAATATTTGTAGTTTTTACGGCACATATTGGTATTACATTTGACCGATATTATATATATATATATATATATATATATATATATATATATATATATATATAAAACTGTATGAGCTTGGTAATAATATGCAAAACGTATGTTTTTTTGATCGATTTTTTATCCAGTTAGTTCTTCGAAGATTTTGGCTAAAATGAAAAGAACATACATTATTTAGATTCATTTATGTTTATTAATTACATTTAACGTATAATTTTTGTTCTAAAAGTATTTTAAATTTTACTATTGTGGAATTTATTGGTGGCCGCATTTATGCCACTGCTCACTCACCGACACGTTTTGGTGGCAGCACAGGCGCCATTGCCTGTATGTTGTCTTGTATTCCAGGCACACCTACGCGATAAAGACATTGAGCTGGAACTGGAACGAATGCTTGGACTGCCGGATGATCCTGACAACTCATAAGATGAATACGAGGGCGAGGATGGTATTGATCCTGGTATGGATGTTGGTTCAATATTGGAAAATCGTGATGTTATTACACCTGGGCCATCAAGACAGAGCATTGCCTGTGAAGATGAATTGAAAGAAAATATTGATCTAAACGTAGGAATACCTAATGTTGAAGAGAGTGAAGACGAAGAAATATTGCGACCAGTCAGACCTTCACGGTCGTCGAATTTTCGCTCTCAAAACGTTTTAGAGTCTTCTTCAGAATCTTGTCTTTCGCCGATGAGGAGGATGTAACGGCTGGAAAAAATGTATGTGGTCAGAGCCGCCCAGGCACTTGGCCTGCATTTGCTGATCAGTTTAATGAAGTTACGTTGAAACCTAAAGTTTTCTTTCTGAGCAGGACTTATCCAGCGGATTATTTTTCAAGGTTTTTTGGTGACAGACCAAGTAATGGATCACATTGTAGAGCAAACTAATTTATATGGTTCACAGAAACGTTCTCCAAGCTGGGAGCCTTTTTCGGCATCATAATTTTGATGGGTATCCACATATTACTCAGTATAGATTTGTATTGGTCTAGTAACTCGTTTTTTAGAGTCGACGAAATTGCTCAAGTCATGACGTGTAAAATATTTTAAAAAATATTAGAAAATTTGCACCTCAAAACTACAATTCAAAGACTATCAAAAACAAGTCCGGAATTTGAAAAATTATATAAAGTTCGCCCAGTTTTGGATATGATAAACTCTGCATGTCAAAGAGAGCCAAAAAAAAACAACTTCTTGAACAACAAACAAGGCATTGACAAAGCGATGATACGATTCAAGTCATATCATCATTGAAGCAATACATGCCAGCCAAACCTATAAAAAGAGGATTCAAGGTTTGGGTACGAGCAGACGGTGTTACTGGCTATGTGTATATATTTAGAATTTACAGAGACAAAAATGACGATAACACACCGGAGCTAGGCCTGGGTGCTAATGTTGTCAAAACTCTCTATACGATAAATATACGACGAAAAAATTCAAGCTCACTTATTATAATAACTTTGATAATTTTTTCACCTCGTATCTCTTGATGCCAATACCTTTACGACAACGGGATCTTTTCTACTGCTACAGTCAACACCAACAGGTTAGATTTACCTAAATTTACAAAAGATTAAAAAGGAAAAGGAAATCTAAAACTAGTTAGAGGAAAGTACAAATGGAGAGTGAAGAAGGATGTTGGTTTCGTGATTTGGAAGGATACGAAAAACGTAACAATGTTGAGTACAGCTTTCCATCCAATTGAAAAAACCGTTTGTCAGAGAACGATGAATGACTGCACAAAGAAGAGTTTCCCTTACCATCGACTCGCCCCCCGGACACCGCAACGATCGGTCATGCTTCAATATAAATCCTCGCTACTCTGAACTATAAATAATATAACGGCATTACTGTGTGGAGATCTGTGTCGAGTGAGTGTGTAATAAGGACACTCGCGCGCCGAAAAGGATAGCTACACGGAAATTGCTCCTGCATCTACTACTATCTTGGTATCTTGTTACGGCTACGCCCCGCCCACTGCAACTTTTACGCGGCACTGGGTCGCATCGCATGTAAGACGTGTATATTTTCGATTTATTCAGAGCGCTTTGCAGCAACTTAAACTTTCTATAGTAGCTAGCGGTGACTTATATTATTATAACAACAACATTATATTATTATTATAACAACGAAATGTCCCCAACGCAACGTTTGCCGCGGCATCGGCCAGACCAACTTAGTTTGACTACGCCTCTATCTAGTCATGGATCGGACTCAAAAATAAATCTTACCTCGCGTGAGAAAGAATAAAGCGGGATTGATTATGTTGCGCGCCGCTGCAAACGTAAACATGAAGATGAGTCACTTCTTATTAAAATGCAAGATATGTTCAAATCTTTTGAATATCAGCAAAACTTAAGGTTTGAAAAGTTGATCGAATCTATGTGTACTATAAAGGAGCAAAACTCGGAGATCCAAAAGAGTATTGATTTTCTCTCTGCCAAATATGATGATGTTTTAGAAAAAATAAACACAATAGAACAAAAAAGCAAATTTTACGAACTAAAAATTGAATCACTTGAGAACAAAATTGAACAGCTTGAACGCAACTCACATGCTTCAGCGGTTGAACTTAAAAATATCCCCAAAATGGATAATGAAAACAAGTCTCTCCTTCGATCAATTGTCAAAAAAGTTGGGGAGATCATTGAGCAACCAGTGATACATTCGGATATAAAGAAAATTATTCATATGAAAACAAGAAACGAGATGAATAACCACATTGTTGTTAACTTCAATACAACTACTCTGAAGGATGACTTTATCAAGGAGTGTCGCGTTTTTAATAAAAAGAACAGCGATAATAAATTGAATACCTCCCACTTACAAATACCAACTAAGCCTATATTCGTTGATGAATCCTTAACCAGTGTGGGGAGAAAACTTTCTGTTTTGGCTAGACAACTCGTGAAGGATCACAAGTATCACAGCACCCGGACATCGTACGGGAGAATCTATTTGAGGAAGAACCATGATTCACCAGTAACTCGCATCGACACCGAAAAAGACATTCAAAAACTACTACTAAAGTGACTAGATTCACTTCATTTCACTTTGATAAGCTTTCTTTATGTATTTTTTTTTATATTTTTACTACTTGTTATTTTTAAGTCATACATTTATTATTGTTATTTATAATTTGTAACGTGGAGAGAGGGCGCTACAGAGCCACGTGCAACTTCGTGTCTGTAAATAAAAAGTTAAAAACATACATTCAAAGAGTAAAAAGTGATCAAAAAGTGCTAAAAACTATAACATACAGTGAGTGTCACCAAAACAATATCAAGAATAAAGTTACTATTCTCTTATATTTACGCAAATAATACTCATTTAATTAAAAGTCTAAATCGGATTTTATCGCGTTTATTTATTTTATGGTGGTATTCGGACACCCACCACCTCAGTCCCCCGAGATCATGGACGCTGTAAAGGGTCCGAAACGTCGGGAAATAATTTAATTTAATTAAAAATCGTTAAACTGTAAAGTTTTAAAACAAATAAACGCGATAAAATCCGATTTAGACTTTTAATTAAAAGAATAAAGTTATTACCTAGTGAATTTTAAGAAAACATAAGTATTACGGTGAACAACAATTAGTGAAAAAAACTGATAAATCAAATAAAAAAATTAAATAAAGACACTACTCAGTGCAGTACGTAATTCGCCCAGTGCAATAACTTAGTGAACTTTGCTTAAAATATGAAAAATAGTGATCCAACAAGAAAAATAACCTCAAAAAATTACTAGATGAGTCATTATTCATAGTAAATACATACATATTCCGTCAACTAACGCCATCTAGCGACGAGTAGCTACAACACCAAACTTAGAACAATTAACGCCATCTAGTAACGAGTAGCTGCACCACTAAAGCATACCATTGATCGATCGTACTTCAAGCAACCTTGTTACAACTACAACATGAGGGCGGCACAAGTATCACAACAAAAGATAAAAATAACTACGGCACTTTAATACCGTATTGATAACCGATAAATCATGGAGGAAGTTATGAATATGCTAAGAAAAATTCAAAACGAGCTGAACGAACAAAAAACGACCATTGTATACAGTCAGCAGATAAAGTTACGGAACAAGTAACGAAAAATATAAACTAAACATTGGAGGAAAAATTTAATGCAATGGAAATAAAATACGAAAAGAAAAGCTGGATAACCAAGAAAAAAGACTATATTTTCTCGAAAAACAGTCAAAGCAGAGGAATATCGTAATTTTTGGAATGGCAGAAACTAAAACATCATATGCAGATCGAGAAAAACACAAACACAAGTTTCATAAATCAACGTTTCTCTGTAGATGTAGAACGCAGAGACATACAAGAAACTAGGAGAATAGGAAAGAAAGGAGAAAAACCCCAACCTATAACAATAACATTTACTTCACTGGGAACGAAAATAGAAATCTTCAAACAAAGGAGAGTATTAAAAGACACGTATTACTACATAAAAGAGGACTTCCCACAACAGCACGGTTTAGCTAAAAGAAGGGAACTGCAAGAACAGTTAAAAACTGAAAAAGAAAAAGGGAACTCCGCCTCTATTAAGTACGACAAACTGATAATACACTCGAAAAATAATACAACAATAGGCAACAAGAAAAGAACCCTTCCAACATCACCAAACGACAAAGATCTATCGCATTCAGAGCCAAAACCACAAGCACATAAAAAGAACAAAACTCAAACTCAATCAGGTTTACAAAAATCATCGAGCCTATCAAAGGGAGTTATTAAACCAGGAATACTCGGATTCTTAACTACCAAAAACCACAAAAACCAACCAAATGACCAAACAAATGAAAATAATAAACAATAGCAATTACCGCCCTCTCTCACGAAAAACATATTAGAAAAGAACACTATATTAGAAACGAACACTACCAAACCACATCTTCCAAGCCGGTTGGTCTCCGTGGAAGATCAAGACCAAAACCCTCCAAAGGAAACAAAACTAAAAAAAAAAAAAAAAAATTGAATAGAAAAAAAAATAATACAAAAAATCCGCCATACCGCCATTAGAAAACTAAAGTTATCGACGCAGTTACTCACACGATGTTATAAAAATAGCAGGTACACACTGGATGCGAGAAGCTAAAGACAGAGCAAAATGGTCATCTTTGGAGGCGGCCTTTACCCTCCGTTGAGAGGGTTTAAGAATAAAGCACATAATTAATTAATGCAGCAAAACTGTTTTCATGTTTAATTTTTATTTATTATTTATAATTTACCAAAGTACTCGATACTCTATCAAACACGGCACACATGGACACACATTCACATTACTAATTTTTACATATAAACACATTAATAATCGTTTGTTACCAACACACATTCATCACTTCATGTATTTACATTCACGTACACTTGAGTCGCGCATAAAATCTCATATTACACTCACTTATATGTATAATTATACATATCAATGACCATTCGTTAGTCCTACTACACTCACATAACTTACTTGCTTGCACTCATCACACCTTTCAACTGTTTTACATTTATATAAACTCACTCGTCGAGGACTATCACCTCCTAACACTTAACACTTACCATGGATACTTTTGGGGGTGATATAGATTATTTCATGGAAGCAGATGCTTCTTACTGTGACTTGGAAGAGTGTCCTATTTCAATAAACGTAACAATCAATTCAAAATATTAAACCAAAATATTAGAAGCTTAAATCGTAATATGCCAGGTTTTATAACAATTTTAAGTACATCCAGAACTAATTGGGATATTTTAGTACTTACTGAGTGTTGGTAGAATAGTTCAATTGTTGTTCCGTCTATTGATACCTATAACTATTTCACTACCAAAGAAAATTCTATTTAAAATGAAGGAGTTGCCGTTTATACTAAGTGTGCCCTTGACTGTGAAGATGAGGAGCCATCGTTCGCAGATGCTAATTATCTAGTAGTTAAAATCTCTAAATCCACTGTACTCATAGCCATTTATCGATCCCCTTCACAGAGTAATTTGAGATCTTTTCTTCAATCACTAGATCGATTATTAACTATTTACTCATATTCTCATAATATAATTGTATTTGGAGATATCAACATTGATATTGGCAATTATTCTTCTAATCGCAATCGCTCTAATTACTTGGACTTGTTACTTTTCATGGTCTCTTACGGGCGCATTTTTTACCTACCCGTAAAAACTCGTGCCTGGATCATTACATAGTTAAATCTAAATTATCGGCCAAAGTTTTAATAGCTTAAACAACATTAACGGATCACTTCACTATGCCTTGATAATATTATACTACCCTCTCATACTAATAGAACATGTATTAAAATTATGACAGCTTATCCGATTATATAAATAAAATAGACTTCTCTTCTTAATATAAAATAAACGATGTCCACTCAGCTACAGCGCTTTTTATATCGCTACTCCAGCAGGCTATCGAGGCCAGTTCTGAGACTTATACTTTTTCAAATCGTAGGCGAATCATCAAACCGAGGATTACTCCAGGCTTTTTACGGTGTATGCGAAACAGGGATAAATTACATAAAAAATCTTATATTAAAAACCACCTATCTGAGGTATAGAAATTTTACGTAATGTCAAACAAGAATATGAGAAAAATGAGTTTAGAAAGGCAGGCACTAACAGCAAAAGTCTCTGGAAAGCGATTAATTCTGTAACTTTTAGAAATAGACGCAAAAATTCCGCAACTAAGTTAATTACTAGTAACCAGACAATTAATGATTTAAATGAATATTTCACAAACATTGGAAAATCTCTAGCTGAGAAAATATGAAATGAAATTATTTTATTTCCTCAGAAGGTGATTTTACACACTTAAAGAATGTCAAAAAATTTTCATTTAAAACAAATACGTCAAATATTACAAGTTAATGTCTCGGTAGACATAACGGTAGACATAATACCTTCTAATTACTCAGCTTCTCCGACATTATCAGGTACAAACTGTGATAGTATGGGCTTGCTTCTTACAGACAATAAATAAATTGATTCCCTAACGTCTCTTAAACCTGACTGCGCTGTGGGATATGATGGTAATTCGTCTACAATGGTTACTCAAAACAAAAAAGCACTTGTTCCTCCTATCACGTATTTGTGTAATTTTTTCCCTTGAGCTTGGTGTTTTTCCAATTGCATTTAAAAAGTCTTTAGTTATACCGATACACAAAAATGGAGATGAAACTTTGGTGAATAACTATATGCCAATCTCAATTCTTATGATTATATTATATTCTTAATTATGGCGAAAAAGAAAATATTTTTAAATAATCCTTCCTTCTTTTGGTTTGATGGCTTTCACTGGTGCCAAAAGAGCACAGATGATTTCGCCAATGTCACGTAGAATGGAGAAAACACGAAGGAGATTAATCGGTGCGGTCGAGGATTCAACCTTCATCGAATTATGTAAATATAGGAAATAGTAAGTAAATTAGTCAAATACCCATCACCTAAAACAACACAAATATAAAAGTTAGGAATATTTTATATACAACTATGTTATGCTACGACAATCAAAAATTATATTTACAACAACACAAAGAATATTTACAACTTAATTTTGTTACGTTTAATGTATTTACATAAAAATTTACAGTAAGGACTAAACACAAGCATTAACAAACATTCAATATTTACAGGACGAGGGATTTTACGAGGAAGGACATCGTACAGAGGATAGAGAAGTTTAGGACAATTGAATAGGATATGGGATGCTGAACCTTCGTCGAGGCCACATTCACACAAAGAGTGGTCTCGTACCCTAATTTTAGCCAGATGGATCGGAGTGCTCGAATGACCAAGACGTAAACGGCAGATTGTGGATGTTACCCAACGGTCGGTATGTCTATGAAAAAAAAACCAAGGACGTCTTGGTATACCAGGTTGTATGGCAGCGTAGAATTTTCCTTTAACCGATTTTGACTCATTCCAGAACGAATTCCAAGACTTGTCAAGGTGAGTTTTCGCCAGAGCACGCAAATCTTGAGGGGAATTATAAAAATGTTCTAAAGAGCCAGATTGAATAGCCAATTTAGCGCAAGAATCTGCAGTTTCGTTGCCCGGAATACCAGAGTGACCCGGGATCCATACCAAAATAACATGAAATCCTTTTTGATAACATAAAAACATAGCCTCTCTAATCTTTAAAATAATGGAAATTCTTAATTTGCTACGAAACGGGTTGGCTTTGATAGCCAACAGACAGCTGAGTGAGTCAGAGCAGATTACAGTCTGTCGAAGGTTATGGGAGAGGGAATATAAAATTGCTTCCAAAATAGCAACAGCTTCACCGGTAAATATTGATGTTTGAGGTGGACACTTAAATTGAAGTATTATTCTATATTTTGGAATCCAGCATGCAGCACCAACACAGCTATCAGGGGAAAGTTTAGATGCATCAGTATAAATCAGAAGATGTTCTGACCAATTTTGATGAACAATGTTTTGAAAATTAATATTTGTATCTGATGCACCTTTCACTAGACCAAGCTCTGTAATAACTGGAGGGTTGAATATAAGAGCTTGAAAAGGGGTCGTAAAGAGAGGATTAGTTGGAAAAGATTTCAAAGGATGAGGTAACCTGGTAAATTTGAGAAAGCTGTCTAAAAGAGAAGGGGAGGATCTATCATGGGTACACAGATGGGATAATTCGTTTAGTCGAGGCCAAAGGGGATGGGAAGACAATTGCAAAGATTTTAAGACAAAACGATCACATAGGAATTTTCTTCTGAATTGTAAAGGGGGTTCAACACACTCTACCTGTAAGGCATTTGTAGGTGTAGATTTCATGGCACCCAGAATGATTCTCAGACATTTATATTGAATTTTGTTTAATTTTTCAGACACATATTTATAAAAAGGATCTAAAATAAATAAAGCGTGGTCCAAATAACTTCGAACTATCGCATTATATATTAGTTTTAAGGAGTAAGGGTGGGCGCCCCACCAAACACCTGAGACTGCTCTGAGGGCGTTAATGTTCTTTTCACATTTTTTTATAACATGTTCTACATGAGAATTTCCATTTAGTTTTTTATCGAGAACTACACCTAAAAATTTGGCCTTATCTGCGAGGTGAATGCGTTGATCCCCCAATAGCAAGTCAAAAGAAGGGATGTTTCTTTTTCTTGTGAACACCACCGCTTGACTCTTAGGCACAGATAAAGATAAGCCGTGGACTGTAAGCCATTGGTCTAGATAATGCAAAGCAGAATTTAGTCGATATGTTAAATCATCCGCGGAATTTGACCTATAATATAATACGATGTCATCTGCGTATTGCAGAATGTTACAAAAACTATTTACAGACAACTCGAGATCATGAGTATATATGCTATAGAGCAAAGGACTAAGAACTGAGCCTTGAGGGAGACCTTTCCAGACAAGTCTGGGGGGAAGAGAAAGATGCTGATGTTTGACCACAATGGATCTGCCCAGTAACAGATTGCAAATGAAATGAACTATCCTCGGAGGAATACTCAGCTGTAGCATTTTCTGCCTGAGTACCGGAAGAAGAACATTGTCATATGCAGAGGTGACATCTAGGAAAACACCCACAAGGTACTCACCCTTAGCAAAGGCAATTCGAATGTCTGATGAAAGAATACTTAAGCTATCAATGGTGCTCAAACCCTTTCTGAAGCCAAATTGGAAGGGCGAGAGAATATTACTGCTTTCCATTATCCATTCCAAGCGGTTTTTAATAAGGTGTTCAGCGATTTTGGCTAATGTAGAAGATAAAGCAATGGGTCTATATGAATTTGAATCTAAAGGGTCTTTACCTGGTTTCAAAATTGGCATAATGATTTGGGACTTCCAAGATTGCGGGACGATTCCTTGTATGAAACCAGAATTAATTATGTTTAAGAAGAAGTTCTTTGCTTTATCATTTAAGTTAACAATAAAGGAATAAGGTACGCCATCTTCTCCAGGAGAAGAATCCTTTAAGCCATTTAGAGCACAATGAAGCTCCGAAATAGAAAAAGGAGCATCCATCTCATTAGATACAGATGCTGGCGTGGAAGAAAGAAAACAGTCATGGTACGGAACAAAAGGGGGAGCAAGTTTATCAGCAAAATTGTTGAGCCAATCAGAAGGGTTATTGGAAAAGGGATCATTGTAACTAAGGGATCGTCGAAATTTCTTCAAATTAGACCAAACAATTCGTGTAGGAGATCTTGGATTAAGGGACTCACAGAACTTAGTCCAGCTTAGCTTTTTCTTTTTGGAAAACAACCTTTTAATTTTGGCATTAATGTGCTGATATTTGATGAAATTTTCATTGGACATGGATAGTGTGTATGCTTGCTCTGCTTTTGTTCTTTCTCTTATTAAAGAATTACATTCCTCATCCCACCATGGGGTAGGAAGATGAGGAAACCTTTTATTCTGTTTTTTGTTGAAACTGTAATCGGCAGATGAAATAATTGCATTGTAAAATTTTTCGTAGTAAAAAATGACATTTCCATTTTCTCCAAAATCAGGTAGGGTATCCAAAATGTTATCCACGGACGCAGCATAATCAAACCAGTTTGCATTCTTTAGTTTGTATTTAAGGAGGGGAATTGGTGAGCTTGATGGAATAGGACTGTTGGATAGAGCGATAATGATAGGGAAATGGTCACTTCCAAAAGTTGACGGAAGTATTTTCCAGGAAAGGAGGGAAGAGAGTGGTGCAGAGGAAAGAGAGAGATCTACAGCAGATTTGGGATTCTGACGAGGGTTTACTCTTCGTGTCGGTGATCCATCATTGAGAATGCATAGGTTGGCATCATCAATAATGTCCACCAACACGGGAGCAAACCCGTCGCAAGAATGGCAGCCCCATGCTGTGTGGTGAGTATTTAGGTCTCCCATGATAAGGATAGGATTCGGGAGAGAGGAGAATATGGAACGTAATTCGGGAGCTAGAGAGGAGCAAGGATGGGGAATATATAGAGACAGGAAAGAAATGTTCAGAGCTCTAATAGCAACTGCATTTATATGGGAACTGAAGGGAGGCAAAGGGATTTGGGAAAAGGGAATGGAGTGCCGGACTAAAATGGCACTGCCAGCATACCCGTCACTTCTGTCATCCCTCAAACAGGAGAAACCTGGAACCCGGAACCGAGATCCTGGAACCAACCATGTTTCAGAGATGGCAATAATAACGGGTTTATGGAGATTTATTAAAGTGAGGAGTTCATGTTTCTTAGGACGTAGGCTTTGGCAGTTCCACTGAAGGAAGTGGTCCATTGTTAAGTGTATCTAAAAGTAGGGATAAAGAGTTGGCAACGTTGGTCGGTATTGTCGAGTCAGTATATGAAGAAAGTAAAGAAGTAACAATTTGGATGAGATGTTGTAAGAGATTAGGATCAATAGAGGAAGGAGTAGGATTATTATTGTTAATGAGAGCACAGCCATTAGGCTGAGAAGAGGGACAGTTACCAGTAATGGCATTATGGGCCTGTTTATCGTACCCTTTTCCTACAGAAACTCGGGCACGGGGAGTACGGACGATTGTTTCTCGATATGACCGATTAGGTGAAGAGATAGGGAAAGTCGGAGAGGTTGGATTAGACTTTTGGGAACTATTAACTGAATATACTACCGGGGAGAACATTTCTTTCGCTACCTCTGCATAGGATCTGTTAGCGGGAGGGATACGAGAGGATGCTTCCAAGTATGAGATACTCTCTTGGGACATGATGACTTTGATTGACTGCTGGCGAGAAAACTCCGGACAAGTCTTATTCGTTGTATAGTGTTTTCCTGAGCAATGCAAGCATGTAGCATTATCTTCAGGAACATCACATGACTCACCTGTATGGGGTTGTGAGCATCTGAAACATCTGGGTTTTGACCTGCACTGTGTTTTAATGTGGCCATATCGACAGCAGTTCAAACACTGAATGGTAGGAAATTTGTATGTTTCTACAGGTAGGGATGTGTGGTAGGAGTAAATTTTTTCTGGGAGCATTTGCCCTTTGAAGGTTAACACCACAGACTGAGTTGGTACCCAAATGATAGTACCTTCATTTACTGTTTTACGGTTCAACCGTCTGGCTTTGATGACCTCACCACAACCAGAAGGAAGCTCCAGAGACTCCACTAGTTCCTGCATAGACCAGTCTACTGGTATGCCTTTAACCAAGCCCATCCTTGTAACATTGTAAGTCGGTACAGTAGTTTTATATTTACATAATTCTAATACCGGATTTGACATAAAAGAATTGGCTGCTTGTGCAGTAGAAAATTCAACAGAAATTTTATTTCGTCCGATATTCTTTACACCATCATTAATTATTGATTTTATTTTGTGCGAATGTAAAAATTGGCCAAATTTAATAGCCCGGATAGTAGTTCCTGCAGCTGGGTCTGAGACTTCTCTAGAGACGTGAACTAAGAAGGGACCTTTGTCGTCATCTGTATAACTTTTAGGAACTTCGGAAAAGGACGGATGAACATAAACAGTTTGTATCGAAGGAATAGCGGTGGAAGGGTGGTTGATGGTAATTTTAGGGGATGGATTGGTTGTGGTTGGGTCATCAACTGCTAAACGTTTACGTGAACTTTGAGGGCCATCTGGATCTGGGGGATCTGGAGGTCGATCCAAGTCCATCTTAAAAAATCATATACAAAGAAAACAAAAAATAATTATAAAACTACCTACTATATAAAATTAACTATTATCTAACTATTATACACAATAAAAACACTTACCAAGCCTTATGGATGTTAGTAATAACTAGTATAACCAATTACCAACTATTATCACTATAAAACTTGTAAATCAAAGTAATAAACACAAACTAAAGCACCAAAATCTCTCTAACACGTGTGTTAACCACAGCTAACGCAAGCGAAAAAAAACAAATTTAAATAATAAAAAAAAAAAAAAAAAATATATACATAGACATGTGACATGTGACATTTTGACAGTTGTTTATCCCGGCCACCGTCCACCGCTGAAAGAATCATTCGTTTCGTTGCTACGTTTGATGTCGTACGTTACGGGGGCTAATTTGTGTTGGATTTCTAACGACCTGTCTTTCTACTGGATTTGTGTTTGTTTTACGATTTGGACGGTGTTCTTTGGACTGACGGCTTTTAGCAACCCTTTACTGATTCCGATATTGCATACGATTGTGATTTTAGTGTAACACACTTCGAGGTAAGTTTTATATTTTTACTGAAAGTGTGCGTGTATCGATCACTGTGTAAAACCAAAAGTGTTAAATGATACAATTCTGTTAATATCTGAGAATCAATTTACTTTCATCTTCGAGGGTAGTTACTGCAGTGTTGGGTGGTTGCTACTGACATCGCAGCTGACGGTATTTTCCTGTGTCGGCTGACATCTAACAGTTTGCATTGAACAAACATCTGACGTCCGGCGTTTGACACCTGACGTCTGACATCCGATTGTACATCCGGTATTGTGTTGCCACATCTAGGAATTTTCCCTACCTTAATACATATCGCACAAAAACTACGTGACAAAATGGTCAACTGTGGGGGCTGTGGAAAGTTCTTGTCGTCGACGGGTGCCGCTGCCTGTAGTGAATGTCCTGTCAGATATCATAGGGCTTGTGTTGGTATTTCGGACAAGGGGCACGTTGGCAGAGATTGGGTTTGTCCGGCATGCAAACGAAACGTACGCAAGTGCGACAATAGCCGGACGCCAGTGAGGAGTATCGATGGTATCGGGGACACAAGGAGTGTCTCTCAACTCCCCAAATTCGGAGCCGAACGATGTCATTGCGGAGAGCGCGGCTGCGATGCTGGATCTTCGGCGAGAGGTCGCCGAGAGCATCGTCACGATGAGGGAGTTACGCGAAGAACTGATGCAGCTTCGGAGAGCTCTCTCCGACTTAAACGAGCGTGTGTGCGGCGTCGAGGAGAGACTGGGTGCGCTCGAGAAGCGGCAGGACGCCGGCAGCAGCGGGAAGGTCGCAGCCCTCGAGTGCGCGGTCGAATATATTATTCTACCCAATACTTTACGATCACTGCATAAAAACCATTAAGTTCAGTCATGAATTATCTCTGGTTACCTGTACGCCATATTTGTTTTCTAGTTAAGACATCTAATAAAAAATACACTACGTATTCAGACTTTCAAGATACAGATTTCAGCCTATCAGAAACAGCTGTTTTATCACTGATTAAAGATTTGGTACCTGGGCATATTATTTACTGCGACCGATACTTCACGTCAGAGAAACTAGTTTTGGCACTTGAAGATGAAGAAAAAGGACTAAAGTGTACAGAGACACTAATGAGAAATCGTGTTCCTCGGTCTGCGCGAAGTGTAGAAACATTAATGAAAAAGAAATGAAATGAAAAACGTAATGAAAAAGAAACCTTAAGGATCTTGGAAAGCAAAAGAACTGGTTTTGACCAAATGGCTCGACAGCAAGCCTGCAACATTTCTGTCTAATGTACATTCAGATCAAACCATCGATGAATGTCAGCGTTGGTCAAAGACACAAAGAAAGTACATTTCTGTGCCCAGACCCGAAGACCAGAAGTTGTCAAACTTTATAATAGAAACATGGGAGGTGTGGACATGGCGGATAGAATGTTGTCGTACATACTGCCCATATCGTTACAGAACAAAAAAGTGGATACAGAGAGTTATGTCTCACTACATTGACCTGGCTATCTGCAATTCCTGGATAAGTTAACCTCAAGATAAAAATGAAGGAGCAGCATCTTCATTTCCGTAGAAGATGTGTACCTGCGCCTATCCCGTCGACAGCACAATGGTACCGTGGAGCTGAGACCTAAAGTAAGCAAAGTGCAAAGAAAGTGTCGCCTTCAAGGCTGCAAAATAAAAACCAAAATTATCGGCACTTCCTGCAAAATTCATTTGTGTCTAACTCATGTTTTTCACTATTATAAATTGTTTCAGCTGTTATAGTTGTTCGTACCTAGGCAGTAGATTACTACTAAAGTAGGTAATATAATTACTTTGTGACATTTTGATCTTCTTAAAATATGGAAGTTTATAAGTTTTATTTTGTTTGTGAGAGAAAACGCCGTCTTTTTTATGTTTTAGTTTTCAGTTTTATTATTTGTTACGAGAAGACTATTTTTATGTTCATTTTTGGTTATGTTATACTTACCTATTATTATTATTGTCTCGCAGATGAGAAGGAAAAAGGTGTTTTGTTTTTAGAATAAATTTATGTTTTGAGTTGAGTTTTAGTTCTTTTTGAGAAGATTTACTGTTTTTTTTTTTTTTTTTGTACGTTCAATAATAGTTATAGTTGAAAAGGCTACGTTCTTTTTTGTGTTTTCTTTTGTAATAAAAATGTTTTTTTAACGTTCTATTTGAAAAATAAATATTTTTTTATTAGAATATTGATATTTTTAGTCACCTTATATTGATATTATTGAGAAACAACAATCAGGTCATTACTTTAATGTAAAAGAAATAAAAGACAGGTTGATTAATGATAATAAAAAAATATGACGTATTAAGGCGAGGCTTACGGGCTTCTATCGCTATAACAACTGATTGATCACTTCTCTAAAAACAATTGGAAATATTTTAATAATAGCGTTGTTAACTCAAGTTTTAATCACTTTCATTTTCTAGGTTGTTATCTAGCTTTCTATTAAATAGCATAGAATGCCAGTTTTTTCTTGAAAAGTAGACTAATATCTTTATATATATGACGGCCGGATTTAAATTAAAAGATAACGATGAAAAAAGTACAGAACATTTTTTTTATTTTATACGTTAATATTTTTACATCATGCTTTTGTAAAAATCGATCGAAATCGAAAATTTCTTTGAAATTGAAAAAAAAATACAACTGGTTTTCACTAGTGACTGCGACGCAGATGCCTTTTAAAAGGTTGTCTAATTTCGGCTTTCTGCCAAGCTAAAAACTGTCTTTAGACATGCTCGATCTACCAAAAAAAAAACCCACGTTTGTATGATCAGTTTTAAGTACATTTTAGAATGTCGATATCTCTGGGCGTCTACCATGCGAACCTTTTAAAAGGACTTTTGGTGTCTAGGACTACTTGGGCAAAAAAAAAACTGGGCGGTAAGGGGATATATATATATATATATATATATATATATATATATATATATATATATATATATATATATATATATATATATATATATATATATATATACACACATATATATATATATATATATATATATATATATATATGTGTGTGTGTGTGTGTGTGTGTGTGTGTTATAATGTTGGCGAAATGAAATGATCTTCACAGGTGATTATCACGGGCAGAAGTGGACGACTGAAATGTTAATCCCTAATCAACGTGAAAGCTTAAACTTTAATGAGGAAAGATGAGCTCTTTCGATCGATCGAAATACATAAGCCTAAAGAAAAACTTTTAAAATAGATGAATATGTCAAAACTCATGGTCATATCGTAGTGAGACTACCGATATACATGTGCGACCTAAGCCCGATTGAGTTGGCGTGGGCGAAAATAAAGAGAATAGTGAGGGGGCACAACGTTAATTTAGATCTATCCCTAATGATACTGCGAGAAGTTACGGAGCTAGCAATCAGTCAAGTCACAGAAGATTGGCGTGGGTTCGACGATCACGTTATTGTTCTAGAAGAACATTACTGGCAAAAGGATGGATTAATGGAAGATGCCGTAGACCGATTTGTCATTGAGGTCGGCGATGAGTGATGATAGTGACTCTGATTCTGCCATATCTGTGATAGTCGAAACTGATGAGGATTAAAATTACAATATATATTATTTACAATAATAAACTTGTTTGATTTCCGGCTTTTCCACACAGTTTTCTTAAAGTAGGGAATATTCACATATATGCATGATTTTTTTTTGTACCATAACTTGTAATACAAATATATAGCGCAAATATAATTAATAAAATGTGTTAAAGTACTAACAGATACAAGCAGTTTTAATGTCCACTTTTAAGGTGTTAAATAAAAATATCGAACTCCGTTCATTGTCGCTAATTAGGTCACATCACTAGCGCATTCTTTAGAACTGCAATCAGATCGCGCGCCTACCGTAGGATACATTTCATTGTGTGTGAGTGAGAAAGATATTTTTACGATAAGATATGAGTGAGACAAAAAACTACACATTATGTGAAATTAAAACAACAACATTTAATTTAGTTTTATTTACCAAAATTTTTTTAACAAAATTTGTTCAAAGTGGCCGCCATTACTTTGAAGGCATGCGATTGCCCTCAATCCAACCTGTTGAGTTGCTCTCATCAACTATTCCTGTTCGTTTCTTATCTCAAAAGCTGTGGCCATAATCCTTTGAAGGAGCTCCTCCCTGGTGTTTGAAACTTCCCGATAAACTCTCCGTTTCATAGTTCCCCATAAAAAGAAGTCCAGAGAAGTTAATGCTGGTGAACAAGGCGGCCAGGCGAATGTTCCACCTCGTCCAAACCACGGCGTATACTTATCATTAGCATGTAAACATCTAGTATGGAATGCTACCTACCTGCTGTATGATTGAGTCATTATTTCTCAGTTTTGACTCTTGTTGTTAGACCCCGTTTTAAATTATTAGAATATCAGTAATAATTTAAGGTCTATTTGTTAGCACGGCTTACTACAAACAAATTATAAGAAAAAAAAAACGATAGGTTAGGCCCGGTTTTTTAAGTAGAAAATAATAACCAAAAAATAGCAAAAAATAATTACCAAGTTTTTGATCTAAACAAAAGGTTTTAAATTATTATTGTTTGTAAATTTTTATCTAATTTGGTTTTAAATAATAGCAAATTTCATCATCTTTAAAATAAGGTAACTTTAAAATATGTGGATAACATAAGATTATAAAAAAAAAGAGTTTCAATGTACTCGTAAAAAAACAAGATATGAAATTTTAAAATGGCTCCCATTCAGAGGGGTGAAGGGTGCGTACCTTTGTACGCTTTTTTGTCGTTTTTTTTGTCGATAAATTTCTTGTTCAGAGTGATGACGTATTCGGTAAAGGACCTTTCTGACTGCAAGTTGGTATGCAAATGATGTCATCTCTTAATCTTTTATACCTGCTCAAAGTCTCTCAAATCGAGCTACCTGTAACGAGTAAATTTGGATCATTCTATTGTTTTGTTGCTATTGTAATGATTTCAACGGTCAAGGGAACACATAATGGGTTTATAGAAATCAGCGTGTACTTTAAGTTGTATTCGTAAAGAACATTAAATTTAAAAAATATTTACGGTGAAAAAGAAAATATAAGGGATGTGCGATTTCTATGCTCTCGAGTATATATCAGAAGCAAAGTCATAATCCCAAACAGTAAAAGAAAAAGTTGCAATTGGGTCAATCCATTTCAAATCACCCAATAAAAATAAAATTTGTTGCTTAACATTTTTAATTTGCCTAATTTTCTTATTATGAGTTCCCTATGGATAGACAATCACAAAACACAATTTGAAAAAATTTTACAAGCCATGGTTTTTTCCTGGCGGCCATTTTTAAAATAGCGGTTTTGCAGATTTTAGTAAAATAGGCGGTTTGCGAAAAGTTTTATTGCCAAGCTATTTTTAAAGATATCAGAATAATCCAAAAACCAGTGTGTTCAGCATAAAATGAGTTTCAATTTGACATTATAATAATGTTTCTTTTGTGCAAGAAAGTCAGTCAAACTTGTTCTGCAAAATCTCGGAAGAAAATCATCAATTGTTACTTTTTAAGACAATAAAAGTTTAAGAAGGAAAAGAGACTCACTACTAATATTTTATTTCTTTGTTGAAAACGAATATAACTACCTACTGAAAAAGTTTTAGCCCTGGGAATGCTCTCTTTTTATTTTCTAGAGCTTTTCAAAAATGGCTGAAAGCCTAATAATGTCAATTTTCTAGGGTTAATAACTAAAAAGGGACTGAATGAAAATAAATGAAAATTTTACTGAATGTTCTTTATACAAATAGGAATATCTCATAAAAAAATTATGACTGAGAATTATCTACATTTAGAGATATACAGCATTAAATTTCAGTTAAAAGCGCTACCCTTTTTCTCGTGTGTGCGTGCCAAGTTAGCACAATTGGTATCATGTTGCAACAAGTCAATGAGAGGTTTGCAGGGATTGGGGTGTAGACAACTGCAACTGTCAATACAGCCTGTCTGTACTTGCATGTCCCTGCAAGTGGTGACATGAACCCCCCTCCCCCCTCACATTCAATGCTTGGACATAGATGAAGCTCAGTTGGTGATAGTTCTTTGACTAGTGATCATTTCCTGTCGGTGTTGTTTAAAATTTGGATTGCCAATGCTCTGTAGTGTTTTAGCTTATAATTAATAACGGGATAACGGGGAATTTTTAATTGCACCTCTATTTAAAAATTAAGCAAACAACATTTCTGGACTAATAATCTACCTGCATATCAAATAAATGACTGTATATTAATTTAAATAATTTTATAACTAAACGTGTATTATTAGAAAATGTTTAAAATAAATCAAAGTTAGCGACTTTTTTTTATCTAACTTTGCTACGAAAATCTTGCTAAAACCACAGATATAAGCATTCTAAAACAAAATTACTCACCGCATAACAAAAATACTGATTTGCACACTAAATTATCCAATATTACAACCGAATTACTAACATCATTATCTAAATATTGCATAACAATTAATGCATATTTTAGGTTGTCAAATCACTACACTAATTTACTACTTCTTTAACTAAAATCCCTATAACCCAACTATATTTATCTTTGTTCAACTGTTTTATTGAAAATATATTTGGCGCGCTTTTGACCGCACTCAACGCTTGCGCTAGTCGCATCGCGCTCGCTCCTTCACAACGCCACGGCGACACGAGTGTGAGAGAGATCGAGTGATGTTATTCCGCAGTTGTACACGGCGCATGGCCGCGTGCATTTGTAATTGTTTTAATTCATTTAATAAACATAATTTGCTGGAGTTTAAGTGCAAAATAAGTTTTATTACTTGGTGAACTATATCCTAGTGCATTGTTTTAGTGTATTGCCTATATACCTTTTACGTTAACGGACAAGTAACATGGAGTTAGACCGATCATTATTAGAAGCCAGCGGTAGTGGTACGCAAAATAATGAAGACGTTCCCGTTTATTTCTCGGATGAAAGTGAAGAAGAAGAACAACCTTTGGAGAAGAAGAAGAGGTCAAAGGGCAAGGAGTATATATTCGTTAAGAAATTCACAAGCGCTCATGAAGCCGAGAGTTTTGTGCAAGCTGAAAATACGTAGTCTGTCACAGTTTCGCACGACACTGAAGAAGAGTGGGTATATCAAAATCGGAATTGGTATCTTGGCTCTTCAAAAGGATCTCCTATTACAAATAATGCGCTTGAATCGTTTAACAGATCTATCAAAGAATGCCACACTCTGCGAGAACGTTTTCCATTATCCAGATTTTTGGTTGTTGTCTCAGATATGGTAAAAGAATGGTCAGGAACCTACCAGATGGAATCATTTTCAAATTCTCCTTCGATCGAGCTCAAAGATTGGACCGCAGGTTACCAATGGGCGAAGTCAGGCCGAAAAGTAGTAGTTTTAAAGGCAGATTCAATGAAAAAGACCTACTTGATAGCAAGTTCAGGAGAATCAACCGTCCAATTTGGACAAGACTGGAGTTCTTTCGACGAATATAAACAAGTTGCTTTCGCATATTGGACGGTTGAATTGCCCATAAACAAAGACCAATGGAAAACTGGTGAATGTAATTGTCCGCAGTTTTTTAAAGACTACATTTGCAAACATGTTATTGGACTAGCTATCAGGTTAAAATATGTCACACCACCTGCAGAAGCTAAAAACATACCTATCGGCATAAAGCGAAAACGCGGCCGTCCAGCAAAAGCAAGACCTGCCCTAATCGTACAGTATAATATTTTTTTTTATTAATTTGTTAAAAAAGACTGAGTAATCTTACCGTTGTGCAATGATTAGTGATTATGAAGATAACACTTATTTGATTTTTTGAGAACTTTAATTTAATAAACATGACTGATTAACTGGTGTTTTATTTAGTATAACTCATGTTCTTTAAAATTTAATAGGTGATGGATTCCAAAAAAACAGATTAAATATATTATTGCACTAAAATAATAATTAGATTTACTATAAGTTAACAGTTAGTCATTCAGTAAAATAGTTGAGCTTTAAAGATCAAAGAGTATAGTATATTTGATTTATTTGATGCGCAAATTTAGTGTGCAATTCAATATTTTTGTTAGCAATTTCGAATACTTTGATAGAAAAACGTAGATTTAAAGTTGTAACATTAAATACATGCCATTAATAACATTAAATATGAGTTGTTTTGTGGGTGAACTAATAAGTGAACAGTGCCATAAAGAAACAAGAAAGAAGTGCCTCAAGAATTAATTAGGGTGAGTGACTTGTCAGCTGAAGAACAATGTTTGCTAAAATTAAGAATTTCGAAAGAAATTACTAATATTTGCCACTACCACAAAGATAAATATTTAGACAAATACAACCACATTTATGGGAAAAAATGTTGTGACCCATTTGGTTGCCACAAAAAACCAGTTAAGAATGGTTTGCGTAAAATACTTATGGATCACCTTTCAAAGAGAAAAAATGTAAATATCAGTCCAACATGTGCAACAAAATTATTTGTTAAGAAACCAGTTGAAGAAGAGATGAATTGTGTTGAAAATGGCCCTGAATTCCATCCTCAGCCTTTTGAATTAGTTGAGGATAACCCTTTGCATCAAGTAGAATCCATTTGTGAAACTTTGGAACTATCTCCTATGTGTAAAATAAATAAGCTTAACACAGAACAGCGACTGTCAGCTTTACAAAGAAAAACTGATAAAATTACAAGTGCAATTAAGACAAAATTGGAAGAATCTTTCCATAAAGATTTAGAAGCCCCAAGTCAAAGTAGTACATAAAATATAGAAAGTGAGTATGACATACTTATTACCAAACTGAAAGAAAAATTCAAAGATTCTAGTAAAGATGATAAAATTAAAATAATTAGTCTCTTGCGAAGATCATAGTCAAAGCAAAAATTAATTCAGGAATTCGGTGCTTCTGAATATGTATTCATGTGGTAAAGTTAACAAGACAGCTAACAAAGGATCAAGGTATTACCTTACCTTACCACATCTATCAAAAAGAAATGGTGGCAACAAAATAAGTGAAGTTGTTAAAAATAGTGTAAAAGAATTTTACGAGGATGATGAAAATAGTCGCTTATGTCCTGGTAAAAAAGAGTGTGTTTCAACTTTTATTGACAATGTTAGGGTACATAAGCAGAAAAGGTTAATTCTTCTCTTACTGAATGAGCTCTATAGCCTTTATAAACAGAAATACCCTAATCACAAGATTGGTCGCTCTAGGTTTTGCGCCCTGCGACCAAAGTGGTGCGTACTTCCGGGTTCATCAGGTACACATAGTGTGTGTGTTTGTAAGCACCACCAAAACGCAAATTTATGATCGAAGGAGCGAAGCTGAATGCCAATTATAAAGACCTTATATCTTTCATGGTTTGTGACATTGAGAATGAAAAATGCATGCTCGACTCTTGTGAAAAATGTCCTGGACCAAATACTCTAGTTGATGTCTTACTTAAAATCTTACCTGACGAAGTAGTTTTTAAACAATGGGTGAAAACCGATAGAGCTGAGCTCATAACACAGGTAATGCCCAGTGAGGAATTTTTACATTCTCTTGTTGAAAAGCTTGTGCATTTAAAATCCCACCACTTTATCTCAAAAGCTCAAGCTCAATATTTCAAGGAAACAAAAGAAAACCTGACAGAGACTTGTTGTTTAGTGATCGGGGACTTTGCTGAAAACTATACATTTACCGTACAGGATGAAATTCAAAGTTTTCATTGGATTAATACCCAAGCGACTCTCCATCCCTTTGTCATCTACTTCAAAAAACAAGGCAAAGTATGTTGCAAATCTATTGGTGTAATTAGTGACCACCTTGTTCACAATACCACGCCTGTGTACACATTTCAACATCACCTAATTAGTGAAATAAAGAAGATAAACCCTAATTTTGAAATGGTAATTTACTTTAGCGATGGAGCAAGCAGCCAGTACAAAAATAAGAAAAACTTCATAAATGTCTGCCTACACAAAAATGATTTTGGTTTAAAAGCAGAATGGAATTTCTTTGCCTCATCACACGGGAAGAATTCTTGCGATGGTATTGGGGGAACCACGAAACGAGAAGTTACACGAGCTTCACTTAAAAGACCTTACACTGAACATATCCTGACTCCACAAGATATGTTCAAATATTGTAGAGAAAATATTACTGGAGTTCAGTATATTTTTGTTCCTTCAGCCGAAATCAAGCAAATGGAAACAAAACTTACCGAGAGATTTGAATGCTGTTTACCAGTGAAATGAACATCTAAACTATCACAGATACATCCCCCGTAAGTGGCAACCAAATAAAATGTTTTGTTACTTCTGCAGGCTCAAACCTTGATGATCATCAAACATCGATACTTTTTACAAATGTATCATCTTTTACGAGTAATGACTATGTTGCTTGTATCTATGATGACAAGTGGTGGCTTGGTAAAATCGAAGACAAAAATTAAGTCAACAATGATGTATTGGTGCATTTCTTTCACCCTTCTGGACCAAAAACTGCCTTCCAGCTTCCCAAAAATGACACTGCCTGGGTGCCAGCTAAGAAAATAGTGCGAAAGGTGACTCCACTGGAACTAACAACCGTGCCTGGTATTTTTGCTAGCTTCCTAACTCTTTAGTCTGCACTCAATTCAGTGTCGTCCGCCAGAGCGGTGAAACTTCTATACAATATGACAGTAACAATCTAATGTATGGAAAGTAGCGACATCTGTAGGTCACGTTTTAAAAGTAAATAAATAGTTAACATATAGTTATTAATAGATGGCGCTAGGATACATGGCTCAAACAAGGTTCAAATCAAGTGCTGCCATAATACTTAAAACAAATTAAATCGTAGATTGGACGTAGATAAGCAAAAAGGATCCAACCCACAACATTACCGAAAATGAGTTAAGTATACCAAACTGCTCGTCAAGGTCTATATTTTCGATTAGCAAAAACAATCCAAGTAAAATACGAATATTTTGACATTAAAATGACACTGGTCACCAAGCCACATGTATGGCGAACCCCTTTTTTAGTTTCGTAAAAACGATCCATTCTCCTTGGATCATATTGTAAAACGGTCAGTCTAAGAAACTGACACAAAACTAAAATGTTAAAAAAAATCCAAAGCATGTGGGTCCTTTTAGATCAGAGTTCCCCAAACTTTTTTGTGTCGTAGACCCCTTGCCATGTTTTTCCGTGTTGGGTAGACCCCCTACTTACCTGATATTGATTTCCTGTAAATTTCTAACTATAGTGAAGTTTAGTGTTAAAAACTTAAAGTAAAAACACATGTTAAGCCACTAGTATGTGGGAATATTAAGCATCTTGCGTTATTTATTGGTGTTATTATTATTTATTAATTTACACTGTTTATATTGTGTATAATGCATGTGTTTATGTATGTATGTATGTATGAATGTATGTATGTTTATGTATAGATATGGATTATATATATATATATATATATATATATATATATATATATATATATATATATATATATATATATATATACAGGGCTGACTGGTAAATTACTATCAATATTTAAGGAGAATACTCGGTACGTGATTCTCATTCGAATCATGTGAAAAAAATAGGCACTTAATTTTTGACCAAATTCTCATATATTTCAATTCAAAACAAATGAGGCGGCGTAGGTTTCCAGTCATGCCGGCGGCGCGTGCGATGTGGTGTTGTACTGTGCCGCTAGCACCCGCACTCCCGCCCCGCGGCTAAGGCCAGCCGCAGCCGTCTAATATTGCGTTCAAAAATTTCATGTACTTACTTTTTGGCTATCGTTTTTAAAAGTTTCTTAAAAATACTAATTTATTAATTTAAAATAATGTAATTCACGTGGAATAAATATTATGTAAAAATAATAAATAATATACTAATAAATAATAATAATTAATAAATAATAAGCTGTAATCTTTTCATAATAATAATAAAAATCATAATGTATGTGGAGAATACTGATATTGTATGGAATTCCGGGCTTTCTGAATTAATAATATGAATTCAGAGAGATATTCGGATGTTTGAAGCCGGCCTAATTCCCACTAATTCGCTCGACGAATTCCGCTAGTAGGTCACTAGGTCAGTAAGGCGTAAGCCTTGGCATGGCGCGCACGCGCGTGTCGTCCCGGCTCCTGCGCGTCTAGTGATCGATCATACGCGTATACCTAATCTGTCGTGTGTTAGTGTAATCTGTCATTAGTAATTAGGTATGGCTTATCAATACACAAATGCAGAATCACCATTGCTTTCGAAACTGTTAAAAGTGACTGTGTGTGTGTTAGTGTAGTTATGTAGGTAAATAGGTAGTTTAATGATTGACAATCGTTGTAAATAAGTATGATTCCATTTTAAATACGCCGGAAATACCAAGATAGGTAAACAGTTCATATTTATTTTTGTTCAAAGTTTACATTATTTACCTAGTCAACGAATTTGTTGCTCATCACATCAAAATCAAATGGAATAAATCTTTCCACTCGTAAGTAATATTTAAAGTAAATTATTTAATTTTGTCTAGAAAGTTCGGTGATTACCATGCCTCTATCGGCAAATAGCAAAACTACTGGTCTCCCAGGGTCGTACTTAGATTTTTTTTTAAGTCGGACACTGACTACGAGTTTATTGGAAGTTTATTATTGAAGATAGCTCACTCACTCAGCGAATAAGGTGTTCTTCCGAGGCAATTTCAGTCGAATTATTGTAGTGATAATTCTAATTATGTAATTTAATATTCTGGGCTAAGGTTCGAACCAAGTGAAATATAGCAGAACTATTACGTCTGCCAATATTATAATCAATTAATTGTTTTGGCTACTGGTCGCTAGATGGCTTGATTCTATTATTGCTTGCTTTTATTTAATAAACAACAGTTAGCTGTTCAACAAATGACAAAGTTTATTTTTGTTGTATTTTGTTGTTTTTTTTTTTTTTTTTGTTTAAATATTTTCAAAAGTAACTATCATTTTTCAAGGTATAAAAAAATCTTCTATAAAATCTGATCTTATTCTATGATCTTGCGATTTGAAAAATAAAAAATTGATCTTTCCTAAAAAATTTTAGGAAACTTTTACACTTTTATATTAAAACACCATTAAAAATTACATTTAAAAACTATTTAAATTAATTAATTATTATTAAACGAAAACACGACGCGCGACGTTCTGGTGTAGTGATGCAAGTTGTTGCCTCAACTGCAACGCCACACGCTGGTGGTCACGGGTTCGATTCCCGCTCGGATACAAATATTTGTATTTGTACAAATATTTTTTTTTCGGTCTGGGTGTATGTTCTTGTGGGTCTTCCTACCGTGCCTCGGAGAGCACGTACAGCCGTCGATCCCTGTTGTTATCATAGAGAAGATAACGATCGTTACTTATGGTAGGGAATTATCCGCTAACCCTGTTAACACTTGGCGGTGTTTGGACGTAAGTAAACTACCGCGTGGAAACTAGGGTGTCCAGACGACGCGTAAATAATTAGATAACTGTTGGGCAACTTTACTTAGAAGCTTATTAATATTTATGTTATATTTTTACATAATTTGAATGAGAATCATGTACCGAGTATTCTCCTTAAATATTGATAGTAATTTACCAGTCACCTGTATATATATATATCTCTCTTTCTGGTGGGTAGTCTGGAAGAGATCACTATTTAGTGATAAGACCGCCCATTGCACGCTGTGTAGTTAGTTGTTAAGCTTTCCTTTTGTGTAATTTTGTATGTAATTGTGTGCAATAAAGTTATTTATTATTATTATTATTAATTTATACATTTATTAATTGAATTTAAATTAAAACTACTCAAAATAAAATTTTGTATCTGTTATGTAAAATATACGTAACATTAAATAAACATAAAATAAACTTTAAATAAAATAACATAAGCAATAAGTCAATATTTTTAGTAACCTGATGCTTTAATAATAAATTATCAACATTTGGCGTCAATTTTGTAAGGGTCTCCAGCACTCTCAAACAAAATAACACTGACTCACTATAATTTGTGTGATAAAACTATCTGTTTATATTTTTACCCGACTGCGACAGAAGGAGGGTTATGTTTTTCGAGTGTATGTATGTATGTATGTATGTATGTATGTATGTATGTATGTATGTATGTATGTCCATTTCTTTGGCACGCCCTACAGCCCATACGGCTGGACGGTTTTTGACAAATGAGGTGTCGTTGTATTTGTCAAAATTGTAGTAGTGACATAGGCTATATAAATTTTCAAAATGGCGCCCGCAACTAGCGGAATAAGGGAGGGGAGTTGAATTTTTTTGGAGTTTACTCCTTAAGAATCAATTTTCATATATAAGGCGCCCGTTATGAGAAAAATATGAGAGGTAAAATCTACTGATGAATGACCTCGTTACTTTTTTGGTGCGCACCTATGGTGCGCAACTTTCTAATTTGGTTGTGAGTGTATTAAGGTGGACATGCATAGGTCGACTTTCATACATTTTTATTTTTGATTATTCTTGAAATGTATACATTTTTTTAAACATTTAATTTGTTTTATCATTTCTTTAGAGCTTTTTATATGAGCAATGTTCATGTCAGCTGTAATTAAAAATGAAAGTAATGTTGATCTAATTAATATTGAAAAATAATATTTAAAAAATAAATGATAATTGTCAGATAATAATAATTACATAATTTATCAACATTCCTAATGAAATATTTGTGCACATCTGAAATTGACTATTGTGAAAAGTTTAATGTAAAATATTTCGCCGATTAGTTATAATAAATGTATATAAAATGAATAAATATATATTTATATATGTATATTATTTTCATTAATTTGTTAATTTACCCTTTCATATGGTATTAATCTTATTTTCAGTTGGATAAAATCTTTTTGCGTATGTTTAGACAATCGTACTTAAGGAGTAAACTCCAGTCGTGCGTCCGAACTGACACACACAATTTTTTTCTTACTGTAGCAATATGGGTATCAAATGAAAGCTAGTAAATTGTTTTATTCTTTTTAGTTTATAATAAGAGTATTTTACGCAGTCAAGTTTTTTTTTAATATTTTCTTAGCACTTTCCTTTTCAAGATTCAGGAAACGAATAAACGTATTTGTCCCACATTCGTATTTATAGAGTGACGATTTGAACAAGTCTGTGCAAGGTAGCGAAGCTCTGAGACTGCGACTTTCAGGTTTTTACAAGTTCAAAATGTATTGCGACCACAAAGCGAATACCAACATGCTACAACTTACACAATTTTATAAACACATATAATATTTTTTTTACTTCATAGGTACTTTTATAAAATAATGTATATGTTTTGATATTATAAGATAGTATGATGTAAGTAAATAGGTACTATCAGTGTATGTGTTGAGATCCACTATCGTGGACCCCCATTTTCATTTCATTGACCCCCAAATTTTTTTTCGCTGACGTAGACTCCTTGCAGGTTGTTATAGACCCCTAGGGGTCGATATAGACCACTTTGGGAATCACTGTTTTAGATTATAATATTTACTTCAAATCTATGCAAAAGACAAATCACTAAAAAGATTCAGAAAGCATGATTTGATTTAGAAAAAACTCTCCGACGGCCCCGAATCCCTACGAGCATAATTTTTTATAAACGTGTATAATTGCGGCATACATCCAGGCTCCGATAACAACGGCCACTGTTAATATTTTGATTGAAGGCGAAGCTGGTAGAGGTGCCCATAAAGTGGGATCGTGTTTGATTAAATATATAAAAACAAAACTTAATCCAAAAGTCCAAAATTTGGGCTGTGTGAACTTGGCACCCGACTTTCGAAAAATTAACTTTTTTTTGGTTCATTCGAAAGGTTTCGATATGTAGTTGATAGTAGTGACGCTAACTTTGTTTGTAAGTAGTACCAAAAAATTTTTTTGACACTTAAAAAAAAACTCATCCCCCCACATTAAAAAAAAAATTTTTTTTTCTTCGTATCTTGTAGGGCTACGTTTGTAGTGGATTGTAGTGATTTTTTTTTCGTTTGTAGTGACATAGAAAAATTAAAAAAAAATTAAGAAGTCCTTTTCAACAAAAAGTTTTACTCCGTTAAATCAATTTAAAAGCCTATGCATTCACTATAATTATAGCTCACAATGTAAGTGATAGAGGTTAGTAGTAAAAACATTTTCAATTGTAGTCTAACAAATGTGACAGAAACCATCAAAGTTTCTAAAAGTCGATTTCTACAAGTTTTGGATGAATCATTTCCGATTGGTGGTCTTCACGATTACTACAAACGCTTAAAATGATAGAGGAACCTCCGGAGAGGTTTGTAGTGAAAATATTTTTGATTGTAGTTAAATAAATTTGACAGAAAAGCGGATGAGAAGCTCTCAAAGTTAGTAAAAGTCGATTTCGACTGATTTATGACGAATCATTTTCGGTTGGTTATCTTTACGATTACTACAAACGCTTAAAATGACAGAGGAACCTCCGGAGAGGTTTGTAGTGAAAATATTTTTGATTGTAGTAGAATAAATTTGACAAAAACGCGGATGAGAAGCTATGAAAGGTAGAAATTGTGCATTTCGACTAAGATATGACAAATAATTTCCGGTTGGTTATATTTACGATTACTACAAACGCTTAAAATGGCAGAGGAACCTCCGGAGAGGTTTGTAGTGAAAATATTTTTGATTGTAGTTAAATAAATTTGACAGAAAAGCGGATGAGAAGCTCTGAAAGTTAGTAAAAGTCGATTTCGACTGATTTATGACGAATCATTTTCGGTTGGTTATCTTTACGATTACTACAAACGCTTAAAATGACAGAGAAACCTCCGGAGAGGTTTGTAGTGAAAATATTTTTGATTGTAGTACAATAAATTTGACAAAAAAGCGGATGAGAAGCTATGAAAGGTAGAAATGCATAATTTATATCTTTGATAGCTTCTCATCCGCTTTTTTGTCAAATTTATTCTACTACAATCAAAAATATTTTCACTACAAACCTCTCCGGAGGTTCCTCTATCATTTTAAGCGTTTGTAGTAATCGTGAAGAGCACCAATCGGAAATGATTCGTCCAAAACTTGTAGAAATCGACTTTTAAAACCCTTCATGGCTTCTGATCCGATTTTCTGTCAAATTAATTTAACTACAATCAAAAATATTTTCACTACAAACCTCTCCGGAGGTTCCTCTGTCATTTTAAGCGTTTGTAGTAATCGTAAATATAACCAACCGGAAATTATTTTTCATATCTTAGTCGAAATACACAATTTCTACCTTTGATAGCTTCTCATCCGCTTTTCTGTCAAATTCATTCAACTACAATCAAAAATATTTTCACTACAAACCTCTCCGGAGGTTCCTCTGTCATTTTAAGCGTTTGTAGTAATCGTAAATATAACCAACCGGAAATTATTTTTCATATCTTAGTCTAAATGCACAATTTCTACCTTTCATAGCTTCTCATCCGCTTTTTTGTCAAATTTATTCTACTACAATCAAAAATATTTTCACTACAAACCTCTCCGGAGGTTCCTCTGTCATTTTAAGCGTTTGTAGTAATGGTAAAGATAACCAACAGAAAATGATTCGTCATAAATCAGTCGAAATCGACTTTTATTAACTTTGAGAGCTTCTCATCTGCTTTTCTGTCAAATTTATTTAACTACAATCAAAAATATTTTCACTACAAACCTCTCCGGAGGTTCCTCTGTCATTTTAAGCGTTTGTAGTAATCGTAAATATAACCAACCGGAAATTATTTGTCATATCTTAGTCGAAATGCACAATTTCTACCTTTCATAGCTTCTCATCTGCTTTTTTGTCAAATTTATTCTACTACAATCAAAAATATTTTCACTACAAACCTCTCCGGAGGTTCCTCTGTCATTTTAAGCGTTTGTAGTAATCGTAAATATAACCAACCGGAAATTATTTTTCATATCTTAGTCTAAATGCACAATTTCTACCTTTCATAGCTTCTCATCCGCTTTTTTGTCAAATTTATTCTACTACAATCAAAAATATTTTCACTACAAACCTCTCCGGAGGTTCCTCTGTCATTTTAAGCGTTTGTAGTAATGGTAAAGATAACCAACAGAAAATGATTCGTCATAAATCAGTCGAAATCGACTTTTATTAACTTTGAGAGCTTCTCATCTGCTTTTCTGTCAAATTTATTTAACTACAATCAAAAATATTTTCACTACAAACCTCTCCGGAGGTTCCTCTGTCATTTTAAGCGTTTGTAGTAATCGTAAATATAACCAACTGGAAATTATTTGTCATATCTTAGTCGAAATGCACAATTTCTACCTTTCATAGCTTCTCATCTGCTTTTTTGTCAAATTTATTCTACTACAATCAAAAATATTTTCACTACAAACCTCTCCGGAGGTTCCTCTGTCATTTTAAGCATTTGTAGTAATCGTAAAGATAACCAACCGAAAATGATTCGTCATAAATCAGTCGAAATCGACTTTTACTAACTTTGAGAGCTTTTCATCCGATTTTCTGTAAAAGTTATTCTACTACAATCAAAAATATTTTCACTACAAACCTCTCCGGAGGTTCCTCTATCATTTTAAGCGTTTGTAGTAATCGTGAAGACCACCAATCGGAAATGATTCGTCCAAAACTTGTAGAAATCGACTTTTAAAACCCTTCATGGCTTCTGATCCGATTTTCTGTCAAATTTATTTAACTATAATCAAAAATATTTTCACTACAAACCTCTCCGGAGGTTCCTCTGCCATTTTAAGCGTTTGTAGTAATCGTAAATATAACCAACCGGAAATTATTTGTCATATCTTAGTCGAAATGCACAATTTCTACCTTTCATAGCTTCTCATCCGCTTTTTTGTCAAATTTATTCTACTACAATCAAAAATATTTTTACCTACAAACCTCTCCGGAGGTTCCTCTGTCATTTTAAGCGTTTGTAGTAATCGTAAAGATAACCAACCGAAAATGATTCGTCATAAATCAGTCGAAATCGACTTTTACTAACTTTGAGAGCTTTTTATCCGATTTTCTGTCAAATTTATTCTACTACAATCAAAAATATTTTCACTACAAACCTCTCCGGAGGTTCCTCTATCATTTTAAGCGTTTGTAGTAATCGTGAAGAGCACCAATCGGAAATAATTCGTCCAAAACTTGTAGAAATCGACTTTTAAAACCCTTCATGGCTTCTGATCCGATTTTCTGTCAAATTAATTTATATACAATCAAAAATATTTTCACTACAAACCTCTCCGGAGGTTCCTCTATCATTTTAAGCGTTTGTAGTAATCATGAAGAGCACCAATCGGAAATAATTCGTCCAAAACTTGTAGAAATCGACTTTTAAAACCCTTCATGGCTTCTGATCCGATTTTCTGTCAAATTAATTTATATACAATCAAAAATATTTTCACTACAAACCTCTCCGGAGGTTCCTCTGTCATTTTACGCGTTTTTAGTAATCGTAAATATAACCAACCGGAAATTATTTGTCATATCTTAGTCGAAATGCACAATTTCTACCTTTCATAGCTTCTCATCCGCTTTTTTGTCAAATTTATTCTACTACAATCAAAAATATTTTCACTACAAACCTCTCCGGAGGTTCCTCTGCCATTTTAAGCGTTTGTAGTAATCGTAAATATAACCAACCCGAAATTATTTTTCATATCTTAGTCGAAATGCACAATTTCTACCTTTGATAGCTTCTCATCCGCTTTTCTGTCAAATTCATTCAACTACAATCAAAAATATTTTCACTACAAACCTCTCCGGAGGTTCCTCTGTCATTTTAAGCGTTTGTAGTAATCGTAAAGATAACCAACTGAAAATGATTCGTCATAAATCAGTCGAAATCGACTTTTACTACCTTTGAGAGCTTTTCATCCGATTTTCTGTCAAATTTATTCTACTGCAATCAAAAATATTTTCACTACAAACCTCTCCGGAGGTTCCTCTATCATTTTAAGCGTTTGTAGTAATCGTGAAGAGCACCAATCGGAAATGATTCGTCCAAAACTTGTAGAAATCGACTTTTAAAACCCTTCATGGCTTCTGATCCGATTTTTTGTCAAATTTATTTAACTACAATCAAAAATATTTTCACTACAAACCTCTCCGGAGGTTCCTCTGTCATTTTAAGCGTTTGTAGTAATCGTAAATATAACCAACCGGAAATTATTTGTCATATCTTAGTCGAAATGCACAATTTCTACCTTTGATAGCTTCTCATCCGCGTTTTTGTCAAATTTATTCTACTACAATCCAAAATATTTTCACTACAAACCTCTACGGAGGTTCCTCTGTCATTTTAAGCGTTTGTAGTAATCGTGAAGACCACCAATCGGAAATGATTCGTCCAAAACTTGTAGAAATCGACTTTTAAAACCCTTCATGGCTTCTGATCCGATTTTCTGTCAAATTAATTTAACTACAATCAAAAATATTTTCACTACAAACCTCTCCGGAGGTTCCTCTGCCATTTTAAGCGTTTGTAATAATCGTAAATATAACCAACCGGAAATTATTTGTCATATCTTAGTCGAAATGCACAATTTCTACCTTTGATAGCTTCTCATCCGCGTTTTTGTCAAATTTATTCTACTACAATCAAAAATATTTTCACTACAAACCTCTCCGGAGGTTCCTCTGTCATTTTAAGCGTTTGTAGTAATCGTGAAGACCACCAATCGGAAATGATTCGTCCAAAACTTGTAGAAATCGACTTTTAAAACCCTTCATGGCTTCTGATCCGATTTTCTGTCAAATTTATTTAACTATAATCAAAAATATTTTCACTACAAACCTCTCCGGAGGTTCCTCTGCCATTTTAAGCGTTTGTAGTAATCGTAAATATAACCAACCGGAAATTATTTGTCATATCTTAGTCGAAATGCACAATTTCTACCTTTCATAGCTTCTCATCCGCTTTTTTGTCAAATTTATTCTACTACAATCAAAAATATTTTCACTACAAACCTCTCCGGAGGTTCCTCTGCCATTTTAAGCGTTTGTAGTAATCGTAAATATAACCAACCGGAAATTATTTTTCATATCTTAGTCGAAATACACAATTTCTACCTTTGATAGCTTCTCATCCGCTTTTCTGTCAAATTCATTCAACTACAATCAAAAATATTTTCACTACAAACCTCTCTGGAGGTTCCTCTGCCATTTTAAGCGTTTGTAGTAATCGTAAATATAACCAACCGGAAATTATTTGTCATATCTTAGTCGAAATGCACAATTTCTACCTTTCATAGCTTCTCATCCGCTTTTTTGTCAAATTTATTGTACTACAATCAAAAATATTTTCACTACAAACCTCTCCGGAGGTTTCTCTGTCATTTTAAGCGTTTGTAGTAATCGTAAAGATAACCAACCGAACATGATTCGTCATAAATCAGTCGAAATCGACTTTTATTAACTTTGAGAGCTTCTCATCCGCTTTTCTGTCAAATTTATTTAACTACAATCAAAAATATTTTCACTACAAACCTCTCCGGAGGTTCCTCTGTCATTTTAAGCGTTTGTAGTAATCGTAAAGATAACCAACCGAAAATAATTCGTCATAAATCAGTCGAAATCGACTTTTACTAACTTTGAGAGCTTTTCATCGGCTTTTCTGTCAAATTTATTTAACTACAATCAAAAATATTTTCACTACAAACCTCTCCGGAGGTTCCTCTATCATTTTAAGCGTTTGTAGTAATCGTGAAGAGCACCAATCGGAAATGATTCGTCCAAAACTTGTAGAAATCGACTTTTAAAACCCTTCATGGCTTCTGATCCGATTTTCTGTCAAAATAATTTAACTACAATAAAAAATATTTTCACTACAAACCTCTCCGGAGGTTCCTCTGTCATTTTAAGCGTTTGTAGTAATCGTAAATATAACCAACCGGAAATTATTTGTCATATCTTAGTCGAAATGCACAATTTCTACCTTTCATAGCTTCTCATCCGCTTTTTTGTCAAATTTATTCTACTACAATCAAAAATATTTTCACTACAAACCTCTCCGGAGGTTTCTCTGTCATTTTAAGCGTTTGTAGTAATCGTAAAGATAACCAACCGAAAATGATTCGTCATAAATCAGTCGAAATCGACTTGTACTAACTTTCAGAGCTTCTCATCCGCTTTTCTGTCAAATTTATTTAACTACAATCAAAAATATTTTCACTACAAACCTCTCTGGAGGTTCCTCTGCCATTTTAAGCGTTTGTAATAATCGTAAATATAACCAACCGGAAATTATTTGTCATATCTTAGTCGAAATGCACAATTTCTACCTTTGATAGCTTCTCATCCGCGTTTTTGTCAAATTTATTCTACTACAATCAAAAATATTTTCACTACAAACCTCTACGGAGGTTCCTCTGTCATTTTAAGCGTTTGTAGTAATCGTGAAGACCACCAATCGGAAATGATTCGTCCAAAACTTGTAGAAATCGACTTTTAAAACCCTTCATGGCTTCTGATCCGATTTTCTGTCAAATTAATTTAACTACAATCAAAAATATCTTCACTACAAACCTCTCCGGAGGTTCCTCTGTTATTTTAAGCGTTTGTAGTAATCGTAAAGATAACCAACCGAAAATGATTCGTCATAAATCAGTCGAAATCGACTTTTACTAACTTTGAGAGCTTCTCATCCACTTTTCTGTCAAATTTATTTAACTACAATCAAAAATATTTTCACTACAAACCTCTCTGGAGGTTCCTCTGCCATTTTAAGCGTTTGTAATAATCGTAAATATAACCAACCGGAAATTATTTGTCATATCTTAGTCGAAATGCACAATTTCTACCTTTGATAGCTTCTCATCCGCGTTTTTGTCAAATTTATTCTACTACAATCAAAAATATTTTCACTACAAACCTCTACGGAGGTTCCTCTGTCATTTTAAGCGTTTGTAGTAATCGTGAAGACCACCAATCGGAAATGATTCGTCCAAAACTTGTAGAAATCGACTTTTAAAACCCTTCATGGCTTCTGATCCGATTTTCTGTCAAATTAATTTAACTACAATCAAAAATATCTTCACTACAAACCTCTCCGGAGGTTCCTCTGTTATTTTAAGCGTTTGTAGTAATCGTAAAGATAACCAACCGAAAATGATTCGTCATAAATCAGTCGAAATCGACTTTTACTAACTTTGAGAGCTTCTCATCCGCTTTTCTGTCAAATTTATTTAACTACAATCAAAAATATTTTCACTACAAACCTCTCCGGAGGTTCCTCTATCATTTTAAGCGTTTGTAGTAATCGTGAAGACCACCAATCGGAAATGATTCATCCAAAACTTGTAGAAATCGACTTTTAGAAACTTTGATGGTTTCTGTCACATTTGTTAGACTACAATTGAAAATGTTTTTACTACTAACCTCTATCAAGGTTTCACTTACATTGTGAGCTATAATTATAGTGAATGCATAGGCTTTTAAATTGATTTAACGGAGTAAAACTTTTTGTTGAAAAGGACTTCTTAATTTTTTTTTAATTTTTCTATGTCACTACAAACGAAAAAAAATTCACTACAATCCACTACAAACGTAGCCCTACAAGATACGAAGAAAAAAATTTTTTTTTTTAATATGGGGGGATGAGGTTTTTTTTAAGTGTCAAAAAAATTTTTTTGGTATTACTACAAACAAAGTTAGCGTCACTACTATCAACTACATATCGAAACCTTTCGAATGAACCAAAAAAAAGTTAATTTTTCAAAAGTCGGGTGCCAAGTTCACACAGCCCAAAATTTGGTTTTATGGAGTGACTGCTGTGGGGGCCAAAACCGTAACATTAAAATCGTACTCATGTTAAAGGCAATATTAAGATCACACCAAACATTTAAAACGATTACACTCAAGTATCTTGAATCGGGTCACACATTTCTGCCCAATGATACCGATTTTTCTAAAATAGAGGCACAGTTAAAATACCACGAAAGAATTTACACAGCTGACGAATATGTCGCAGTGTGTGGAAGTGCAGAGAATGAAAAAGAAAGACTTTTTTAGTACAAAAAAATTGAGATAATATAGTTAATCGGAAAGTCTTCTTGGATAAGACCAAATCTAACTGGCTACAAAAAAAAAGAAGTATTACTGAAAAAAGAAGAAAAGTACGTTATATTTATAAAGAAGCGAAGAAGTTTCAAGAATTGAATATAGAGAAAAAGTTAAAGGAAAATCTTTGGGGTTATCAGAAAACGATTTCACATTACTATGGCCAAATGGGAAAGAAATACTACAAGCAAAATTAGACGATTTGGAGTAAATCTTTGACTAATATACTAAAGGCTGCCTGGATTTCTATAAATCTTTAAAGGGCAATCCGAGTTTTCATGACGATATGGACGGGTTTGGCGGTGAACCAAACTTCGCCCAGGAAGAAGAGTAAATTGGATTGACGTTTAATATAAAAAATTAACAAAATTTTAGAAAGCTTATTAGTCATTCCCTGAGTTTAACTACGAATGATGTCAGATGGCGCTAGTAGTAATTAATACTTATTTTGTTACAATTATTTAACACCCGGACCTAACAAAATAAGCTAAATTCCAAAATAAAATATCAACAATAGTTATAATTAAATGTATACATGCTACACTTTTGAAATACCCATTAGATTTAAAAACTTATAATGTTTATCTTTACATAAGCTTTTGGTCAGTACATCAGCTGGCATGTTATTTGTTGACACATATTCAATTTTTACTTTATTTTTATTAATATCCTTTTCCATTTTTAAATTAATTTCCATAGGAGTATCACAAGATGAACAATCTGACATATTAAATATCTTTAGAATAGTCTCTATATATTGCTTCTGGTCTACAGTAATACTGTCTTTATATACATTTATATTCATACCTAGACACTGTTTCATCTGACCTAAGTCTTTAATTCTAAATTTTTCAACTAACTTATTTATTAATACTTTATATGCATTGTTACAGTTATAAAAGACAAAAAAATCATCCACAAATAGAGCAACATAAACTTTAGTATTTTTATCACTTTTCACAAAAAGACAAGGTTCATAATCTGACTTTTTATAGCCTAATTTTAACAAACAATCCTCAACTCTAATATACCAAGCTCGAGCTGATTGTTTTAGACCATAAATTGCTCTCTTAAGCCTCAACACTTTGTTCTCACAATTATTAAATTCTGATCATTCTGGTACCTACTTCCATATAAACAGTTTCCTTTAGAAAACCATTAAGAAAAGCCGTTGGTACATCAAGGTGATTCATTTTTAAATCAAGTTGAACACTTAAAGCTAATAACAATCTAAATGTAGAATACCGTAAAACTGGTGAGGAAGTCTCATTAAAGTCAATACCCTTTTTCTGAGTAAAACCCTTGGCCACAAGCCTGGCCCGGTAGCGCACTTCACCATCACTGTTAAATTTCATTTTAAACACCCACTTGGCTTTGACCACTGTTTTACCTTTTGGCCTATCCACTAATTCCCAAGTGTAATTTTCACTAAAAGATTTTAACTCGTCTTTTATTGCACACTGCCATTGTTCTTTTTCAGAACTGTTTAACACATCACTTGTAGTAAGCTGTTCACCTGATATTTCCGCACACATGCTTGCAACATTATAGAAGTCTGGTTTGCGTCTCACACGTTTCTCGGGCACATTCGTGTCACATTGCGTAGAGAGGAGATCCAGGTCCTCTGGTGATAAAGTATCTGAGTAACTATAATCAGCATCACTTGAAGAATTACTTGGAATAAATGTCTTATCCTTCTGGCTTTCACTGGTATCTTGCTCTTTACTTAAAGAAACTTCTTCCTCTTTAACATCTTCAGGTGGTCTTTCATTAACGGTGATGGTTGTCATCGAGCTGTCATCTATGTTCTGCATGACCACGACATCTCTGGCTATAGTAACATCTCGTGCTACTGGATCATATAAGCGATAGCCCTTGACATTCTCAGAATATCCAACTAGGAATATTTTCTTCGCTTTCTTATCCCATTTCCTGCGTTTTTCTTTAGGGATATGAACTGGACTGCCGAATATTCGTAAGTGATCCAACTTCGGCTTTCTGCCCGTCCATATTTCATAAGGAGTTGTATTGTCACCAATGCCTGCAGCTGGTGCACGATTTATAATATACACAGCTGTATTTACAGCCTCTGCCCACATGCATTTCTGAAACTGAGCATCAAACAGGAGACAGCGAGCTTTCTCAACTATGGATCTGTTATATCGCTCACATAATCCATTCTGCTCCGGTGTGTAACTGTTTGTTTTCTGATGAACTATACCACATTGTCTCAAGTAGTTCTTTATTTCTGCCGAACAGAACTCACCTCCGTTGTCTGACCTTAGAATTTTAATTCTTTTTGACTGTTGTCTCCACAAGCTCTTTATATTGTTTAAAATATTTGATGAATATTTGGTTTCATTCTTCTCTCGCGAAAAATAGACAGTGCACATCCTGCTAAAGTCATCCACAAACAATAGGAAGTATCTAGCTTTACCTAGTGACAGGTTCTCCATTGGTCCACATAAGTCTGTGTGGACCAGTTCCAGGACTCCACTACTTTTGTTTGCACTGTGTGGGAATGGAAGTCTTGTTTGTTTCCCTTCACAGTGTGCAATTATTCTTGCTGATGTCACACTTGTCACTGAAATTAACACCTTCAACTACTCCATTCTTCAGTTTCTGCATATCAGTGGCATTTATATGAGTAAGTCGCCTGTGCCAAGTTGTGCTTGATACTTTCACTGATGCTGCAAACACTTGCTCAATTTTCACATTTAGTTTGTATACACCATTTTCTAATTTTGCTATACCAATACAGTCATTCTGTGAGTTATAGATTGAACAACCGTGTTGATCAAATTCGACTCTGTTGCCGTTGGCAATTATTCTACTCACTGATAGTAAATTGGTTGTCAGGTTTGGCACATACAAAACATTGTTTACATTTATCTCGTGATTCTTACTACCGACACATGTCGTAATCTGTAGATCTCTTGAGCATTCAACAGGCAATATCGTTTTATTTGCCACGATAATCTCCTTAATCTTAGGTTGATAACAAACATTTGATAATAAATTCTTGTTGGAAACCAAATGAGTACTTGCGCCGGAATCCAAGTGCCAGTCGCTTTGACTGAATCCTCTTGTGAGAAAAACACTAAACGCATTCGTCTTCGTTTTTTCTGTATGTGGACAGCGATTTTTAAAGTGTCCAGTCTGCTTGCACTTATAACAACGAATTATTTTAGTTCTCGTCGATATGTTATTGCCGCCACCACTGACATTGACAGTTGACGGATTCGTTCTGTTTCCGTTCATTCCGTTCATTCGGTTCATTCCGTTCATTCCGCTGACGCCGCCTTGCTGTGAGTGAGCGGTTTGATTTTTGAAACCGCCATATTTATGACTATGACTATGAAATTTTTTTCCCGCGATAAATGCACCTTCCGATTTAACTTCAAAACTCATATCCAACAACTTTGTTTTTATAGCGTCCGCGTTTATATTGATGTCTGAGTGTTCGATTGCCATTATCATTGGCTCGAATTCCTCGGGTAATCCGGCCAACATAAGTGATCCAATCCACTGGTCATTTATTTCGAAACCAGTCCCTTGTAGTTTCTGTGCAGTTTCTATAAGCTGGCTTACATAGCTGGTCATCGAATCGCAGTCTTCTAGACATATACTGATGAGATTTCTAAGCAAACTAATTTTTCGTGAATACCCACAATCATCGAACATATTTTTTAAAGTTCTCCATAAATCAAACGTTGTTGCACATTGCTTGATATGAATATATAAAGAAGCGTCGATTGTTAGCACTAGTTTTGCTTTTGCCTTCATATACTCTGCTTTTTGAACTGATGTAGCCGTTTCTGCTAATGGCTTCTTAATAGCGTCCGCCATGCCTTCTAATACTAGCACATTTTCCGCCGCGAAGCACCAGTTATCATAATTTTCGCGACCTTTCAACTTCGGGACGTTAGCTAAATAATTGGTCGACATTTTTAGTCCAACTGCACTGATTTATTACTTATTTGCGAAATGCGAATCCTGGGCCCATAACCTAATAAAACGCTATGATAGTTTGCGATCAACTGAACATTTTATTTTATATCATTCATACAGTAGTTTAATAGTCATTCCCTGAGTTTAACTACGAATGATGACTGATGGCGCTTGTAGTAATTAATACTTATTTTGTTACAATTATTTAACAGATCCTAACTTCGAAATAAAATTACGATGCTGTGATTTCAAATATTTAAATTAATGTATGTTTCCCTCTTGTCCTCAGGATCACTGCATTCATTTCCATCCCCTGTTTTTCCACACGAGGATAGATTCAATATGTGGAAATCAGTGTTTAAGCGAAGATATAAAAAATAAAGGCAATTCTTATATCCATGGCAATGTTCGTCTTTGTGGAAAACACTTTGAACAGAAATACCATACACGTGGTAAAAGACTTACAACGAACAGTGTACAACTTTGAATTTGTGTAAGTATTACTACTATTGTATTTTTACAGTGAACCATTTACATTATAATTATTGACAATTGGAAAAAGTTTTAAGTTGTTTGTGAAGGTCTGTGTTTGCATTTTTGGGGCTGTCTTTCTGGGGAGTTATGTAAACTCAGTTTTAGTTATCTTTACGTAGCAAATTTCATAATTTTTTATAAAAAATAATGTTCTTCATATTGATTTATTTCAGTATTGACCTCAGAAAAAATAAATTATATTAAAGAGTCATCAAAACTTAAAGTCAAATTATTAAAAGCGCAAGAGAAATGTAAAACTCTAGCGCAGAGGTTGAGAAAGGCAGAAAATTTTTCAAAAAATAGTTCCTTCATTAAAGCCATTGAGAAGCTTCCAGACCCAGCACTTTTATTCACTAAAATGCAGCTGCAATATATGAAAAAACCTAGAGGACGAAGATTTTTCATTGAGGAAAAAATTTTGGCTTTAACCATTTATAAACAGAGCCAAAAAGCATACAATTTAATGAGAAAATTATTTGTATTGCCATCAAAAAGAAGCCTACAAAAAATTTTAAACTTAATACCATTAAAACCCGGTATTAATGAATTTGTTTTCGAAAATTTAAAAAAGACTGTAGCAAAATAACCAGCTGAAAAAAAAATTGTGTAATTTATTATTTGATGAGGTTTCTTTGACACCAGGACTATATTATGTCAAGCATCAGGATCAAATAATTGGGATGGAAGTCTTTGGGAACCACAAAACTACAAAAATTGCTGACCATGCCCTGGTCTTTATGATAAAAGGCATCAAAGGCAAATATAAGCAGCCTATTTGCTTTACCTTTTGTCAAAGCTGTACAAAAAGAGACCAATTAAAATGTCTAATAAAAGAAATAATAAGACAACTACATGCAACTGGTTTAAGAGTCATAGCCACAATTTGTGACCACAATGTGTGTGTGGGTTCAAGATGATAAAACGATTAAATGTACTTACATAAAATAAACCTTATATTCGTAATAAAATTGAGAATTGAGGGATTCCTTTTTTGAGCAGTGGGACAGTATAGACTACATATAAAAAAATACGTTCTGTTATATACCTAAGCATTACAAAATTAATCTTCTGTTTTTCTTTTTAAATATATCCACTACTTCATTCGCATCAATTTCTATCCCATAGTGAATGTTCATGAGAGCCAAGCTGTTCAGTCTGTTTTCACTCGTTGTGTTCCGCGAGTAGTTTTTAAGTCTTCTTAGGCTTGAAAAAGTCCTTTCTGGGGTAGCAGTGGAAACAGGTAATGTAGCCAATATTTCCAATAATGTGTAAATATTTGGATATAGTTTTTGGTCGCAGTTATCTAAACATTTCAGAGCTGATTTTAGAATAGGGGAGATGAGAATCAAAGCTGCTTTCCACACTTCAAGTTCTGCTTTTACGACAGATATACTTTTTTCGGGCAGCACTGCCGAATACATACGAAATGCCTCTTCAATATCACAACCGGCCGCAAAATTTGATGGTAACACACCAGATAGTGCCGATATTACTTTACGATGTTTTGTAAACCTCTCAATCAATTGCTGAATTGCCCATTTCTCGACCATACAGGTCGAGAAATGGGATGAATAAATTTATTTTATAATACGTGGATATATCCGACACAGGAATATTATTAGATCGATTCAACTGCCTTCCGACAATACGTGGCATAAGCAGTATACCACCATTCTCTTCGAGCAACACCTTTGCTTCTTCATAGACATGGGGGTACTCTTCGTCAACTTTATGCCTCAAAAGTTGCAAAGCATTAATAACATTATCCACGTGGCTGAATGCTGTTATGATGCCTGTGTTAATGGCCTGCAGTTGCTTTGAGAGCGACAATGTATAGCTCAAGACTTTTTGCAGAATCACTAGGCACATAACAAAATTCGAAGATCGAAGCGTGTTAAGTATTTAGACGGCTTGTTGTGATGTTTCTTTATTATGGCTAGATTGGAGTTCTTCGATAGCCTACACAATTGCTGAATAAATTTCTTTAAATCTTATAACGGCTTCATGCTTATGAACCCACCGTGTTTCGCACATTGCAAGCAAACTTTTTTGATGATCAGCCGGTAACAAATCCCTAATATTTTATTTTCAGAACGGCAGTGCGTTGAGCCGAATGTCTAATGTAGGAACCAACAGACTGTATGATCCCAACGCAGTTTCTTACATCTGCTTGTGAACATGAGTCAGCAATAGCGAGGTTGAGGGAGTGTGCACTACAATGTACATAAAGAGCAAGAGGACAGTCATGACGAATATATGCTTGGGCACCGTGCAAATACCCACTCATAGCTGCAGCCCCATCGTAACCTTGACTAATCACATGAGAACATTCAAGTCCATGTTTTTTCAGAGCTGTAATTATGAGATTTGCTAGGCCGGATCCTGTCACGTCAACTGTTGGAATATACTCTAAGAACATTTCCTTAACTTTATGTTGTTTAGCATCTTTTAAATCAATATATCGTAAGCACAACGAGACCTGCTCCATACGCGCAATGTCAGTCGTCTCTTCAGCGAAAATCGCAAAAAAATTAGCTTCCTTTACTTCATTAATAATCTTATGTTGAATAATTTTACCACAAATGTCAATTATTTCATTTTGGATTTGTGGGCTCGTGAAAAGGGCATTCTTCTGAGAAATGACCAAATGCTCAGAAATATTTTTATCCCCAGATTCAGCTGCGTACCGCAATAGTGCTCGAAAATTACCCTCATTCTGAAGTGGTTGTTCAGGTTCAGGTGTAATGTGGATCCGTCCCGAATCAGTTTTACCTCTTAAAGGTATACCTTATTTGCCGCAAAAAATTATTCCTTTTACGATAGGGATTAGTTTATTTCGGTTTTCTTCTTGATGTCTCTTTCTTTCAGAAGACAACTGCTGATCGACTGAAACCGCCTGAGAAGACATTACTTTTAGGAAGTTATCTGTGAGTTCCGAATTTCGTTTGTGATATCCTGATTTTGCATGAGTTTCAAATACTTCTAGTGCATTTTTCCACTTGCAAAAAGGATCTTTTACAAGCTGGCCGACCCGCTGATGGCCCCCTTTACTTTCATCAAGCGAACGTCTCATTACGACGCAAATTCTACAGTATGCTCCACTTTTATATTCAGAATATACCAACCAGGGGAATCTTTCCATCCATTTCATTTGAAAGGGCAAATTTCGTTTTGTAGAAACGGGAAACTTGTAATCTTTAGATGGTGTCCAAGGCTCTTTTAAAATTTGGGCCTTTAGATATTCATTCGAGGATGAATTTATTTGTATTGTTTTCAGTCGCATAGAAACCAACATCCAATTTAGCAGAACGTAAAGATGACGTAACAGCCCCGACGGTTGGCTCACCTATGCGCGCCGCCTTCGCTTATACAGCGCTCGCGGGCACCGTGAGCGCTCTAATTCCTCTGTGCCAGGGACCGGCGATCGGAAGAAACTGCGGCAGGTCATGACGACATAGCCGCAGTCTCCTCCGTGACCTGGCGCGTTGGGCTTTGGGGAGCGGTCGTGGTCTTCGTGACCGCTCTACCCCTCGATTTAGGGGGGCGGCAGTCCCGTCCCCCCATCAAGTGAGCCGCCGGTTTGCCGGCAGACTCAATGAAACACCTATATATTTTTCTGTTCATGTGGCGTGATTGTACTTGAATTTTTAAGATATTCGATTTTTCTTTGACGAATTTTAAATTCAAATGTCCATCTTCATCAATTCACTACACTTCAGCTAAATAAGATATTGCTTGAGAGAATTGGTAAGTGCCGGAGAATAATATTTTTAATTGGTTTTCTGTCAGTTCTGGAAAATCAAGTATATCAGCCTCTGAAATATCTTCATACGGAAGTTTTTTTCTAAACCACCCTTTTGTTTCAACTTCTTCAGCCAAAGTATTTTCAGTATTTTTTCGGTCAATCATTCTTTGTAAAATATCATCGGTGATATTGACATCCGAAATCAGTCGCTTGCTGAATTGATTATGTAGAAAATTCGCAATGCGATAATATGGTCCGATTTTCGGGATCATTTTATTATCAAAATCATTATCTAAAAGAGCATTTTTTTGTTTGATCATACCATGAACCGATTCAACTGCCCATATCAACTTTGTCACAAAGCGGGAATCATTAGATTCCTGAGTAGTGAGTTGCTTTCGCTTGCCTTTAAGAGCAGGCATTAATACTGTGAACTGTTTGGATTCTTGGTATCCCTTGACGTCTCGAAATCCGCGATCCAAAATAAAAATGTCCCCGGGCTTCATCAACTGAGACAGTAAACCATTCGGATCATCAATAATATGTCTCATTATCTGAGCATCATTTTCATTTGCAGGAAAAGGACCTAACATGTCAACTACAAATCCACCAGAATAAGATATCCGTTGATATTCATTATTTGTACTTTTTTGATGTCGTGCATACGTACCGTCACAGATTAACATCAATTTATCATACGCATTGTAAAGTTTCTTAGCTATTTCTGTGGTGTGATTGTTAATAAGTATCTCTCGATTGACAAAAGATAGTCCAAAGTGCAGTGGAAGAATATCTTTTTCAAATGAATGCATTATTGACGCTGAATAAGAGGAAACAAGTTGTTCATTTTTAAGTTGGAGTATGGAAGCAATCAGTTTATTCGAGTTTCCTGTTCTCAGTTTTAATAAAAATACAACTAGTGCTTGTACAACTGTACGAGAAGAACTCTTTCTCATCGATACCATCATACTACGTAATTCTGATATATTGTCCCAACTTAAGCCAGTGAATATATTAGTTTGATCTTCTGAAAGTCCGTGATTTTCACACTTATCCAAAACAGTAGCAGTACACTCTGAGGTCACGTTGCTAAGAATCTTCTGTATTTCGTCAGTTGTCAGAGAGGAATAATTGGAGAAGACTTGCAATCGATTTAAGTCTTCATCATAAAATCTTTTTTTTATTAAATGGCTTCGACAACATCGATTGCTAGTAGGGATATAAATCTTACGTTTCAAATAAGTCTGCAACTGTGCTGCTTCAGGAACTTGAGTCAAGTTATCTTCACAATTACAAACACAGCAATACTTATGAGTAGAAACAGTCCTCGAAATTGGCAATTCTACATACTCAACTTCATGAATATCATTCGAATTTTCATTCAAAGTGACAGAAAATTGTTGGGTCTGACTGTTTTATATCATGAATCTTTTATATCATACGCAGATGTATTTAAATCCATTGATTCAGGAATGACAACTTGATCTGCAGAACAATCAATTTTTCTTCTTTTATAAGCACTCACCCGACAATTTCCACAAATAATGTCATTGATATTTAATAGATTTCTGATATTTCTAGAAAAGTTATTAATTTCATCAGCATTAGTGATTTTTTTTATCTTTCCAGGTACTGTATGAATCCATTTATGACACGCAGCACATTTAACATTTTTCGAAGACATAGTAAATGCTATATATCAGTTATTATTATTACCAAATCAATGACAATAGCAATAATAATAACAACAACAACAATAACCTCCTTCTGAATCAAAACGTAATATTGGTCGTATAACTCTACTGCGGAAGAAAGAAATCATTGTTAATGGGAATAATATGATAGTTGCTTCAGTAGATATTCTGATAACGAAAAAGTTTTCGTGTAATTAAAAATAAAATATCTATTGAAAAAGGATTAGAAGAAGACATATACAAAACTTTGAAGAAATGATTACCTTTGTCATAGTAAAATATAAAATTGCATTCCCGCCTCTGCATTGCAAGCAGAGGCGGGAAAATTCAATCTGGCACAATTTTTCGAGTAACAAGAATTTTTGGAATTTCGTTGTTTGAAAGATTTAATATTGTTAAATAAAAGGTAAAAGACCCAGTTATTGATACTGGCCTAGTTATTGCAACTTGCAATTTTATTTTAATTAAAAAAAAAAAACAAATTAACTCTAATACATTAATAAATATATTTTTTGAATTATAAATTTTAAGATAATTGATTTTTTGAGAACATTTTATTTTTTAATTAGAATAAAATTGCAAGTGTCAAACAACTAGGCCAGTTTCAATAACTGGGTACTTTACCTTATGTATAAAATAATTATTCAAGAGCAGAGCAATAAATAATGACTACAAAAAAAAAATTAAGTACAAACAAGTTGAAAAAATTGATTAAAAAACAAGTTTAATGATCCTTGCAATCATCCAATATTTTTTAAAGTATGAAAAAAATATATTTTGTAAGCTGAGACGAAGGGATAATGAATAAAAAAATTACATGACTGTACTTAAGGAATTTAAGGCAAAATTTTTTTTTTTTTAATATTTAAAATATATATTGTCTAATATTTTGAAAAATCTTAAAAAAATATATATTGTTGATCAATATTAGAGTAATACGTGAAAAAAAAAACTAATGTGTACCATACGTTTTTGGCTTAAAAAAAATTTTTTTTTAATATAATTGCATTTTTACCTATGACCAACTTACCCGATTATCGAGCGAATTTTTCTAGGAATACTAGTTAGTGATATCTTAAAACCCATAAACATTTTTTTAATATTGTCAAGTAGATTCGGAGAAAAATGGATTTCAAAAAAAAAAAAACTTTTTTTTTTTTTTTCTCAAAAACGCGTGATATTTCAGAGTTGAAATTGGGCTGAGATGTTGTCCACAGTATAAAGTATTTCAAAAAAAAAAATTAGCCCGTTTGATTTGGGGGGCATTTTACCCCGGCTTATCTGGCGGCAATATTCTTCTTGTCACTTGTTTCAAAATAACTTTACGTTCACAGTAATATGCAATCTGCTTTACTAGTCTCGCTCGGTAATCGTAGATCGTTGGTAATTCAAATTCAAAATTTGTCTATGAACGCGACAAGTGCGCGTAGGATACAAAACGGCACGAAAACATACGAAGTTTACCGAATGCGATTGGTTAATCGACGGTGGCTACGGTGGCGCGCTTTTATTTTAGTCTAGGACAAGTGTAGGAATAGTAATGAATGAGATATGCCGCACGCCTGTCTTTATTTTAATTTTATAAATGTTAATATTTTAACTTTTCGGCCCCTGGCTACGCCCGTGCACTATACCCATAGTAAGACTGACAGAATTACAGGTCTTCTGATATATCAAACCCATGGACAAACTTTTGTTTATGTTAGGAGCCAGGGATAAAAAATTATAGGATAAATATTAAGTAGTTGCTTAAAATTAAACAAAGATTTTCATCTCTTACAGAGCATAATATACTCCCAAAGGAATGTGAAGAGCCGGCCGAGTTCCTGCTAATAATGGACAAGTTATTCGACTCCTTCAATGGACATAGTTATAAGGAGTCCACAAAAATTTTTAAAGCATGCCGTAGAAAAACGTCCGTTAATCATAAATTATGGGATGAATTACTACCAACCCTTAGGTCCATGCAATTTCCATCACTTAAAAACTGGATCAACAACAATATGTGCAGGTTCCATCACTTAAAAACTGGATCAACAACATTAATGTTTTTAAATAAATGTTTAAATGAGACATGTAATGTAACAAGTTTACTAACTAGGAACTTTAATCAAGATCCCTTAGAATTTCTAGTATAAGAAGTAATGGAGTTAGAAATATATCCCCATCATATTGCCAATTTGTCAGTGCATTTAAAACCTTGCTTGTAAATAATTTTAGCTCTGCTCATGCTGTTAGTGCAAACTGTGAAAGTGACAATAATAAGCCATTACAGTCTTTAAAACATATGCTTTCAAATAAAAAAAGGGATCAGCAACAGCATATAGAAAACTCACAAATTGAAATTGACCTTTTACTTCAAATTTTAATGGATGAGGAACATCAAAATAACTCACCTATAAATGAAGAGTCGAAGCGGTATGTTGGAGGATTTATTATTAAAAATGTAAAGCATTATACAAAATTTTTAAAACATGTCATCAAAATATTACTATTGCGTATTGGCAACACAGTTTTATTATTTCTGGTCTTTGACCATATCTGTGCTACATTGTCAAAAAACTCTTTCTTTTGTAATATCATGAATAAATGGCCGGTGCGTCCGAGACAAGATTAACCTTTTTCGTTTATGTTTAACCTGCAATAAACACGGTATACGGGTATAATAATTAAAAAGACAGGGAATATTTCCATTGTAAAGCCCTACAAATGGCGACCGAGGATTGTACACTTTTGAAAAAGGAACGGACGTCGCTGCGTCGGATTTTTACCAACACGTGTAACAGGTTGGAGGCTTATTTCAACTCGCCTTTGCAAGATAAGAATCTCATAATTAGTAATATGCAAAGAGCGGATGAAACCTATATAAAAATTGACACATTAGACAAAAATATTAACAAAATTATGCTTGAAAGTGTGTCTGACGCCGATTATTACAAAGAAATTGAAGAATGTGATGAATATAAAACAAGATTTTTACTGATTAAAAGTAAATCGGAAACCATGATGGAAAAATTAGCAGAAGGTAGGTTATCTTAACCTATAAAAACATGCGATTGCCAAAATTAGAACTTAGAAAATTTGACGGTAATTAAGAAATTGGCTGCATTTTTGGGGGCAGTTTAGAAAAATCGATGAAGATACGTCTCTAGACAATTATGACAAATTTCAATATTTATTGCAATCAATGGAAGCAAACACGGAGGCGCGCAAATTTGTTGAGTGTTTTCCACCTAACTGCTACGTATTACGCCGATTGTTTGGATCAACTGAAAGCGAGGTATGGCAAAGACGAACTACTAATAATGTTTTATGTGAGGGAACTCTTATCTTTAATATTAAAAAACAAAATAAACCCTATCAACACTATATAAAACTCAAATGTTACCTACATGATAATAGGTAAGACATGCCTACGTCTAGAATACTCCTCTTTGTCTATGCATTTATATATATATATATATATATATATATATATATATATATATATATATATATATGACATTCTTAAATTAATACTGGACAACCTATTACTTAGAATAGATTGAACCCTGTAATTATTAATGTAATTTTATGTTTTGTATTCACAATTTAATATTGTAATAATGTAAATGAATGTGTACTGTATTTAGTACTGGTGACATTACTTCAAAAGAAATTTATTTAGAAATTAAAATAATTGTTTATCTAAATGATAATACATGACGATATTATTTTGGAAATTGTAATTTAAGTTAAATTAATGTATGAAAGACTATAAGTCTCAAATTATTATTACGGATATTTTGTCTCCTGGCGTAAAGGCTGATACCTAATCTGGAAATTAAATAGACCAGACTATTAATGTTATGTTTGTAATAATAATTTTAAATACTAGCTTAGTAGTAGAGACTGAAACTAGATGTCGCTGTTTGTGTTTTTAAATACTTTTATTTGTAAAATTCAAAATGTTGTGATTATCTGGTTGTAATAAGAAAATTGTTTGAGTAATGACTTTAGTAGTATACTGTAAATTAAGCAATTTTTATTATTTGTGATATTTTTGACAGATAGACGCGCCTAGTAAAATATTGCCTAAATATTACAATTATAAAAGGAATTTGTATTGAATTTGTTTTTCGCTCTGGAGGATGTTGCGTATTGGCAACACAGTTTTGTTATCTCTGGTCTTTGACCATATTTATGGCTACATTGTCAAAAAACTCTTTCTTTTGTAATATCATGAATAAATGGCCGGTGCGTCCGAGAGAAGATTAACCTTTTTCGTTTATGTTTAACCTGCAATAAACACGGTGTACGGGTATAATAATTAAAAAGACAGGGAATATTTCCATTGGAAAGCCCTACAATTACAAAAAATTAAGACAGTAACGAAAGTTACACATTTGCGAGAGACTTCACAAAAAAAATCCCTCAATTACCCTTCTGACAAATTTCATCTTCTGTTAGTAGAAATATTTAAAATTACAAATAAAACCCTTTCCTCACACCCAGAAAATACAAAAATCAAAGAGAATATTAAAATAATGGTCAAATCAATTTGTGATTTCTCTTTTCTAACTTGCACGGTTCATAAAAAAAATATGATTGACTTTATAGTAAATCTGGCCATTACTATAATTATTCACAGTTGGTGCACAGGTGTTAACAGCATTTTAACTGGCAAAATTTGCAACTTTGACCGGAAGGATAAAATAAAACTAAAAGCACAACACTATTTTAATGAACACAAACATAAAAATAAATAATTATTATCTATAAAAAATTGTCTTTTCAGTTTTTGTTTTACTTTACCTTATTATCTATTTTGAACAATAATATGAATAAAATATTTAAAATATATCTAGTTTGTATTTGCAACTATAGATGTCACTGATACAAAATCAGTGCCATCTATATTTTGCGTAATTTTACAACTTAAATTAATTTTCTGAGTTGTACATCTATCTCAGTATTAAGTGTATAGTCTATGTCGCCCGCACCGCGGAGTTGATAGCACGCACTGCACGGAGGGGCTTGTATATGCTTGGATTTTCCGTCCTTACCATTACAACATTTTCATAGGTGATACTGTTTTCTTTTATGAAGAACTATATATTTAAGCATAATGAATTGACGTCGCAGCGAAACAATATTAAGAGCGGCATTAACGAAGATTAAAAAGAAAATCGACTTTTCGACTAAGGTAAGTTTTAACACGTTTTGTTTTATGTGCGAATCTATTTATGTATATTGTTATATTATATGTCATATTTTATCATAATATATTTGTATTAATTATTTCAGGATGATGAAGTAAGTAGTATTGGTCGTGCGGTGGCCGGCAGAGAAGAATAGTCCCGACCTCTTTCTTACCGAGGTGTCGTAAAAGGCGACTAAGGCCACAGCGGTGCACCAACCATCAACCATGAACCGACCAGGGTGGTGATATCCAATGCACATGGCACATAAACAAAATCCCGAGAGCTTTCAGCTCGAATTATCTAATCGTTTTCATTGTCATGACGATTGCGTTTCTGTGGACGATATAGACAGCAGGTTGGTGAACACTGTCCATAGCGGAAGCCGATTTTACAGACCCGGCTGTAAAAGCGACCCTCGAAAAATCTGGCTGAACTCAAAGTCTCATGGAAGAACGACGCTTGTTAAATATGCAGTCCGCTGGTGACGCTGAATCATATGGGCGGATCAACAGACGTATATGGAAATCTCTGAGACACGATATACGTGTCTTTAATACAAAACGTATTAAAGATACGATAGAGCAGATGACGAGTACATCTACCTAGGACAAAATGTCATGGGGTGCTACAGTCGGTGACCTCCGCGCGGTGCACCCTGGAAACGTAGGCAGCAGCAGCTGCACAGTTGCGATTGCGGAACTGCTGCTGCCTACGGCTAACGACCGACTCGGGGGGACGCCGGGTATGCGATTCAGCGCTCCGGGGACTCCTCTTTTACGCAGAGTTGCCCCGTTGAGCGGCCGCATGGCGTCAAGGGGACAGTCGTCTCCTCGGGGGCTCCGGTGCCACCGCGCTCGCGCGTGGTGAAGCAACGGAGAATGGACGGGTCTGATGTGCACTCAACTGCCTTCAGACAGAACGGCTAGGCTTGTCTTAGTCGTTCACCGTCCTCTCGTAATCTCGCTACGTGGTGTCGTGGTCATGTCTCGCGGCCACGTGCGGGACCGAGGGTCTTGCCTTAACCGGCCGGACCGCGAGGAAGAAAACCTCTATAAAAAATCACCCCGAATCCCAAGCGGCGACGCAGCGCGAGGGGATGCATGGCTGACGGGTGGATCAGTCTCGACTGCGATCCTCGTCCGGGTACCGGCCGACACCCGCGACGAGTTACGCTAGGCTTACCCAGGTACAGGGGGCACTGCCTGGGTGGACCGTCTTTCCCCCATACTCGTGGGAACAAAAATGGAAGATTTAAATTTAAAATTTTTTAGAAGCAAGGATGTGGACGGGGAGTCGACTGCCATCGACTCCGACGACTACAGTTCGGCAGCGACGGCTGGTGAGATCAACTGTGGCCAAACGAGGAGTGGCAAGCGGTTCCGCAGCAGTCCGCGGTCGACCGGCGAGGCGAGCGTGATCCTCGCCGGGTGTAAAAAGCGCATTTAAATGCGGGAGGAGCCCTGTACCGAGGCGGATCGAGCCATGGAGGAGCAGGTGCGAGCGGCCGAGGAGGGGCGCAGGGCATTAGGTTTTAACACCGGCGACCCGCGCACAGCTGACGCTCTGATGAAGCAGGCCAACGCTGAATTGGAGTTGATTTGCGAGGTGGCGACGAAGTCGTCTAACCTCAAGGGCACATTCCAACGTGCCCTGAAGGATGCGGCGGCCTCCATGAGGTCTATAGCGGAAGCCCTCAGCGAGCGGTCGGCCTCAAACGAGTTGCGTAAACTCCAACGGGAGAACGCCCGTCTGAGGTCGGAGATGGCCGAGCTTAGGCAACATGTTGCCGAACTCCGACAGGATCGTGAGGGAAGCTCTCCTCTCTTGCCCTTACCGGCCGGCAGAGAGGACATCGAGGAGCGGATGACGGCCTCCATCTCGGGGACTGTCCAGCGCATAATAGATGCGCGCTTCGCCGGCCTTGAAGACCGCCTCCTGCCGGCGAAGACGCTCCGTCCACCGCTCGCGGCGGACAGACGGAAGGAGAAGACGACGCAGAAGGCGCCGTCTTCTAACGCAAAGCCCGCTCCGGCTAGTAGAAGGCGAACGCATGCGAGCGAGGTGTCGGCACCCGCAGTCCAGACTGGCGACGGGGAGTGGTCTACCGTCGCCAAGCGGAAGAAAAAGAAGGCGCCGAAGAGCTACGCTGCCGCTGCCGCCGCCACTCCGGCCCCAAAGGGACCGCAGCAGCAACCGCCGGCGAAGAAAAAGAGGAAGGCCAAAAAGCCTAAGCTGGCTGCCCCCCGCTCTCCGGCAGTGCTCGTCACGCTTGACGAGTACGCCGTGAGACCTGCTCAAGCGGGCGGCAGATACGATAGATCTGGCCGAACTCGGCATCGTCGGCGGCCTCAAGCTGCGGCGCGCCGCGACCGGGGCCAGGTTACTGGAGCTGCCGAAGGGGCAGACCCCGGAAGTGGCGGGACGCCTGGCGGAGGCGATGCAGTCTGCATTGGGCGAAATGGCGAGGGTGGTCCAACCCATGAAGCTCGCGAGTCTGCGAGTTTCTGGGCTGGACGACTCAATCAGCTGCGAGATGGTAGCCGCTGCGGCAGCGCAGGCTGGCAAGTGCGACGTCGGCTCTGTTAAAGTCGGCGCAATCGCGGTCGGACCGGGTGGGTTAGGCTGCACTGTGGTGCGATGCCCGATCCCAGTCGCAAAGGCCCTGGCCGAGGCAGGGCGACTCTTGGTCGGCTGGAGTTCGGCCAGGGTCCAGGTTTTGGAGCAGCGCCCCATGCGCTGCTATAAGTGCATGGGTATCGGGCACACTCGCCCGATTTGTCCGGCTGCGGTCGACCGCAGAGGCGCGTGTTTCCGGTGCGGCGTGGAGGGCCACATTGCCCGTAACTGCACCGGGGCACTGCGCTGCGCCGTTTGCGCTGATGCCGGCAAACCGGCGTCGCACATTATGGGAGGACGGGAGTGCCGCCCCCCAAAATCGAGGGTTAGAGCGGTCGCTAAGGCTCCGACCGCTCCCCAAAGTTCGCATCAGTCAACGGAGGAGACTGCGGCCATGTCATCATGACCTGCCGCAGTTTTCCCCGTTCGCCGGTCTCTGGTGCAGCGGAGATAGAGCGCTCACGGTGCCCGCGAGCGCTCTATGACCGAGGGCGGCCCGCGTAGGCGAGCCAACCGTCGGGGCGTCACGGTGGCATGCAACCGTGATCCCGTGGCGTCCTTGTACGACGAAGAGGGCACCGCTGGGTTTTAGTGGGTATTCTGACTTCGCAGTCAGCGAGTCCCACATACCCGTCACCTTCGGGCGGCGGGATACGTAAACGTATTTCCCAGCGTCAAAAAAAAAAAAAAAAAAAAAAAAAAAAGGACAAAATGTCATACATCTTGGTAGGTCTAACTTCGAGAGAGAGGTCGATCATCGAATCTAGCTAAGTTAGGCAGCGTTCGGGAAGTTAAAAAAACGTCTTTTCATCTGACATACCTCAGAGCCTAAAGTCGGAAGTCTTCGACTAATGTGTGTTACCAGTGATGACATACGGATCTGAGACGTGGTCTCTGACTATGGGCCTTTTAAACAAGCTCCAAGTCGCACAGCGTGCAATAGAGAGGGCTATGCTTGGTATTTCTCTGCGAGATCGAATCAGAAATGATGAGATCCAGAAGAACGAAGGTTGCCGATATAACCCAACGGATTTGCAAGCTGAAGTGGCAGTGGGCAGGCCACATAGCTCGAAGAACTGACGGCCGATGGAGCAGAAAGGCTCTCGAGTGGAGACCACGTACCGGCTAGCGCAGCGTCGGACGGCCGTCCACGAGATGGACAGACGACTTGAGAAAAGTCGCCGGAAGCCGTTGGATGGAGGCTGCTTTGAACCGGTCGCTCTGGAGGTCGATGGGGGAGGCCTACGTTCAACAGTGGACATCCAACGGCTGATATGATGATGATGAAGTACTAGAATTGGATAATGTTGTTAATCCTACTGACGACGACGTAATAACAAGTCCTAATACTGGACAAACATACTCGACGCTGAAAAACGTTGTCAGTGACACATCGGGCTTGCAAGCTATACTTTCAGAGAAAAAAGTTTTCGAAAGTTTAGTTTGTGGCTTAAATTATAGTTAAGTGTATGGTTAAGCCACTTGACACTCTTTGTTTGAAAACAATGATGCCTGTACAACTGTTATTCCAGGTTCGCATAGATATGAAAAGGTTAAATAAAAGTGTTTACTTCTCTCTGGTCATTATTGGATTTGTTTTCAAGTCATTTTACGCGATAGCAATATCACATTTATTTGAATATAAAACAATTTACTTAAAAATATTAAATTATATTTTGGCTATAAAACACTTTGCTTGAAATTTTTTGGATATAATATTTGAATATAAACTAATTTTACCTATATGAGATTTTATGGTATTTTGTATTAACTCCATAAAATAATACAAATATTAGACATACGTTATTTTTTAATAAATGTATATATTTGTAATAAATTTTATTACTATTTCACTTAATTTCATAGAGATATCTCCAATACTTTAAAAGTTATGAAGTTTTTAAAACTTTAATCTTCTCTCCTGATCATTTTACTAGATGGCAGACAATACATTTTGCCTTTTCATCATTGATATATCAATAAGTAATACATACTAAATTATATATAAATAATATTATTAAAGAGCTTTTTTTTTCAGTTTTAAAGAAAATAACTATATTTGATGTAGACAAATATCCTTCACAAAGAAAGAAATGATTTTATAATTTCATCACTTTGATGAAATATTTCTGGAGAAATGGTTTACAATATGTATTATGTATAATATATATCATACATATGTGCCATTATCAATTTCATTAATAAATAACCTACTATTTTATACAAAATTATCATTTCTTTTGGAATTTTTTTATAGAGATTTGGACAGATGATTTTAGACAAATATTATTATAAATAAAATACTAATTGGCAGTAACTTATTGAAATGCTCCAATTCTTTTTTATTGCTTCTTCTATCTTTAGTTAACGCTGAACCCTCCCAAAGAAAGATCAATGTTGAAGTTAGAAATTCCAATATATCTTACTTTTTAAAACATACACATGTCATATATGTTATCTGTGTTACCTAGTTTAACAAATTGTTAAATGTAGATTTGTTAAATGTGGATTTGTTAAATGTGGATTTGTTATTGAAACCAGCCATTAGAAATTTATATGTAAATATAACTTAATTCTTACCTAGGATTAGTTACCGTGGTAGATACATGCACCCAGATCCTCAGAGAAGAGGGAGTGGTGATGTAATAGTAAACTGCTATGTCTGAAAATTCAATTAATCAGAACATTAGTTCTTTAAAATTTAATTTTTTTTAAAATTTATTTTATAGTTTCGAATTTCGATTGGTTTTACAATAGCAAATTAAAACATTTGGACCAATTTCTCCAGTTGTTGATGAAATTTATCTTGCACTCTAATTACTGACAGGCTATCGGTGATCTTTATGAGGCAGGGATGTGGTTAATGGGGTGCTACAGTCGGTGACCTCCGCGTGGTGCACCCTGGAAACGTAGGCAGCAGCAGCTTCACAGTTGCGATTGCGGAACTGCTGCTGCCTACGGCTAACGACCGCCTCGGGGGGACGCCGGGTATGCGATTCAGCGCTCCGGGGACTTCTCTGTCACGCAGAGTTGCCCTGTTGAGCGGCCGCATGGCGTGTAGGGGACAGTCGTCTCCTCGGGGACTCCGGTGCCACTGCGCTCGCGCGCGGTGAAGCAACGGAGGCGGACGGGTCTGACGTGCACTCACACTGCCGTCAGACAGAACGGCTAGGCTTCCCCTGGTCGTTCACCGTCCTCTCGTAATCCCGCTACGTGGTGTCGTGGTAATGTCTCGCGGCTACGTGCGGGACCGAGGGTCTTGCCTTAACCGGCCGGACCGCGAGGAAGAAAACCTCTATAAAAAATTACACCGAATCCTAAGCGGCGACGCAGCGCGAGGGGATGCATGGCTGACGGGTGGATCAGTCTCGACTGCGATCCTCGTCCGGGTACCGGCCGACACCCGCGACGAGTTACGCTAGGCTTACCCAGGTACAGGGGGCACTGCCTGGGTGGACCGTCTTTCCCCCATACTCGTGGGATTAGTCATGGAATCAAATAAAAACATTTTTAACCAAAATGACGTAGAGGAGGAATCTACCGCACTCGATTCCGACGACTACAGCTCGGCAGCGACGGGTGGTGAGTCTAGCTGTGGTCAGACGAGGAGCGGGAAGCGGTTTCGGAGAAGTTCGCGATCACCCGGTGAGGAGGTGATCCTCGCTGGAGCGAAGAGGCGTATAATATTACGGGAGGAGCCCTGCTCTGAAGCCGAAAGGGCCATGATAGATCAGATAAGAGCGGCCGAAGAGGGACGCAGAGCGCTGGGTGTTGACAGCGGAGACCCGCGCACGGCTGACGCTTTAGCAAGGCAGGCGGCCACAGATGTGGACATCATCTGCACTGTGGCAACGACGTCGTCCAACCTTAAGGCCACGTTCGTGCGCGCCCTGCAGGATGCGGCGTCCTCTATAAAAGCTGTTGTTGCAGCGCTAAAAGATAGGACGGCCACAGACGAGGTCCGCAAAGTGCAACTGGAGAATGCCCGTCTGAGGTCGGAGATGGCCGAGCTTAGGCAGCATGTGGCCGAGCTCCGACGACGGGATCGCGACAGAGGCTCTCCTCTCTTGCCCTTACCGGCCGGCAGAGAGGATCTAGAAGAACGCATGACGGCCTCCATCTCGGGGACCGTGCAGCGAATCATAGATGCGCGATTCGCGGGCCTCGAGGAGCGGCTCTTGCCTGCCAAAACGCTTCGTCCACCCTTGGCGGCGGATCGGCGGCGCATCGCCGCAGAAAAGACACCTGTGCAAGCGAAGAGTCGCGGCATGAAGGGTGCGCATCCGAAGTTGACAGAGTTCCGGTGGTTTAGGAGTAATTATTTCTAGATTCTTGCCTAGTGCTGTCTGTGTTGAGGGTTCTATTTGGGAGATACTTCCTAGTGAGGAACTTCTAGTTCTCGTGAAAAGGCTTGGATGAAACGCCTGTTGTACTAGTATACGTTTTCCAGTAGTATTCGCCGAAGCAGAGGCCTGGTTACCCACGTCTGCACAGTCGCTGTTATCAAGTTTAGGTAAATTTTCAAGAAGGTTATTGTTGCTCATTTTTGTTCCCACGAGTAGGATCGATTAAATACGTCACAAGAGGGGTAAAGCCCATTCCCTCAAGAAGGCAATATACAACGACGTTTGCCAGGTCCGTCGAGGTTGGCGCTAGTGACTGAATTCCCACAGCCATCCATCTTCTTGGCACGGTCCCACCTTAAGATTGGGGTTATTTTTTATTGAGGTTGTCTTCCTCGTGGTTCAGGCAATCAAGCCAAGACCCTCAGTCTCGCGAAACATGACCACGAGGTACCGAGTTGTTGAGGTCATTTCCTACCTGCAACTACCAAGCTGGTTAGGCTCGTCAGATCGGGTTATTTAACCGCCGCCCAAGACTCGGCGTTGTTACTCGTTTAGCACCACCCGGGGGACACATGTAGGGTAGGCCTAGGAAAAGGTGGTAAATCCTACGGACGCGAGTAACTTCCATCCCCCATTTAAGTTTGAAGAAGTTAAAAAGGATTTGTCAATAATATTTATTTCAAATAACGTAATAATACAGGATTTTCATAAGAAAACCATAGAATAAAATATTTTGATATTAATAACAAAGTGATTTAAATAAATAAATAATTGTATGTTTCAACACACACACGGTCATCTGTTCCTAAGATAGGCAACTTAATGACCGTGTTTTAGGTAAAGCCGACTGCTAAATATATGTAACTTTTTTAACAAATATGCATATGAATATATAATATACAAATATTACACCCAGATTCAGAATGGGAATCGAACCCATGACCCTGGAACATAAAGCAACTGCAGCAATAAGCCAGTCATTTGTTAATTATAATTTGTACATGACAGAAACGTAATGTGATTCGGAATAATGATTGACTGCAGATTAAATAAAATTTTATCATACAACTAATATAGTCAATTTTAAGTGTTTTCATTTGTCAATGTGTTGTTTACCATGTTGTAGTCAAATTTTAAAATAGTAACTTCAAGATTGTATATGAACTAATTTAAGTTTTAAGGTACACAGTAACATATTGTACCAAACTGTAACACATCTCTATGTATTCTACTATATGAATGATAAAAATAAAACACTCACTTTTTGTAAGTTCTACTTCAACTTCTTTTGGTTTGATGATTTCGCCAATGTCACGTAGAACTTTTTGTAAGTTATTGATAGTATTTTGAATTGTCATCTTCCTTATTTTAGTTACATCTTGAAGAACTGAAATAAAAATGTGAGTTTGGTAAATAATTAATTTCTCTTTTATCGCTAATGTCAACTATAATTTATGTGGTAATCAAAATTTAAATATTAAAAAAAAAGCTTAATAAAATCAAATGTAAAATTCAATGTTTATTATTTAAGAGTCTATTTTTTGTTTAATAATATTAAACAAAAAATAGACATTATATCGATAGAACAAACGTGTTTTATAAAAGAACAAACATTAATAAATATTTAAAGCCTACTAATAACGAAAAAATTTAGAAATTGGAGTAGGGGGGGCTAACTTAAGAGCATATTTTTAATATTTTTTTATAAATAAACGATTAACGAACAAACGATTGTTTATAACGAACAATCAAGAACAAACGGCGAACAAACGATATGTGCACAATATGTGCAAACGAAAATTGGAAAAATAAAAAATAAAAATTTTTGGGGGGCTAACTTCCGTGACCTCAAACAAGCAGGCAGAGAATCGGTGTCCAGCATGGGGATGCAACACAGAACATAAAAAATATCAACTGCTTACAACGTCATCTATTCGAGAGCACACTAAAACAAAGAGCTAAGTTTACATTTAGTTTAACTAGATGGCTATTTCAAAAACGTCATTACTTGTAGCATTCCGTTTCATCCACTTATTACTATTCTCATCCGTTAAAATGGAACGTATACTCGGAATTATAATTCGATTCCACATTTGACATTAGCTACTGTCATTTTGTAAAATAATGATACCACATCTAATAGTGTAGTGATGAACACAAAAATCGATAAACAATCGCGATTTATGTTTATGTAATCATAATATTGGTGTGCCGATTAAAGACTAAATTATTGATTTTTATTTAAATAAATACATAATTATTCATAATAATTATTTATTAATTAGTAACTACTGCTTTATTTTATAAAAAGTTAAAATTTTTGGTTTTTTTTTTTTATTATTAAAAACAAAACTTATAATAAAAGTTAGATATATAATCTATAATAGTAAAGATAGTTTTCTGTATTGGCAACCCGTGCGCGCTCGTGCAGCTATTACCATTTTGTTTATCTTGTCATTCGGCTTCATTCTCCCAGTCTGACTGCACGAATATCTTGTTTGATTGCGAATCGATATTTTGTCATTTTGTTTCTTTGTAGATATATTAATAAGTACGCTGTAGACGAAATGGCAGCACAACATAGGATCACGGTTTTAAGACTGCCCCCTTGCCATTCCGAGCTGAACCCTATCGAATTAATATGGGCGCAGGTAAAGGGGCATGTAGCTCAAAATAATAAAACCGTTCAGAAATATTTAATTTCCTGATATACTTAGTTTCTATTAAAGTATTAGTTGTTCAGATATACTACTATAAACGAGAGGAATCGATTCGGAAATATTCCATTTCCGTATCGAGTAATTTCTCAACGTCACACACACACACACACAGACACACACAGACACACACACACACACACAGACACACACACACACACACAGACACACACACACACACACAGACACACACACACACAGACACACACACACACACACACACACACACACACACACACACAGAGAGACACACACACACACACAGACACACACACACACACACAGACACACACACACAGACACACACACACACACACACACACACAGACACACACACACAGACACACACACACACACAGACACACACACACACACACAGACACACACACACACAGACACACACACACACACACACACAGACACACACACACACACACACACACACACACACACACACACACACACACCGAGACACACACACACACACACAGAGACACACACAGAGACACACACACACACAGACACACACACACACACACACACACACACAGACACACACACACACACACAGACACACAGACAGACAGACGGACAGACGGACGGACGGACGGATGCATACATGCATACATGCATACATGCATACATGCATACATGCATACATGCATACATGCATACATGCATACATACATACACTCGAAAAACATAACCCTCCTTCTCTCGCAGTCGGGTAATAAAACCACTATGTACTAAAATGGTTTTCTGATAATTAATTAATACTTATAATATTTTTTTAAATACGTGGGTAGCTAAGTATGATAAACTAGTCTACGATAGACAACCCTAAAAAACGTTTTTCTATTAACCCCCTTTTCGTTTCTATTAACCTCTCACTCGTATCTATTCACCTCTTTCTTTCGTGGCTATTGACTCTAAACTAAAGGCGTTTCTATTTACCCCTCACTCGTATCTATTCACCTCGAAATTGCAGAAAAAATGCCTGTATCCTGATTTTACAAGAAATAAGAAAGAAATGATTGAATATTAACACTCACCTTTGTATTCCTAAAAGATTAGAAATTAAACTTTCTAAATAAATAAATTCGCTAGGTAAAATCTTCAAGAAACTCAATATTGAGCAAAACTTTTTGCAAGGTCTAAAGACAGGTATCACACACGTTCACTTTACCGCCTTATTTCTTTAAATTATTGAACTTGACGTAAATTTGTGTGCTGCTAGCATGTAGGGAAAATATTGCCGTTTCATTAATAGAAGAATTAAACTAGGTCTACGAATATACCACAGACAGATCATTTTTTTTTTTTTTTTTTTGGGATTTTATGACCTGGTATCTACAACCTTTAGGTCAACTCTTATTATTCATATATACGTAATAATACGCCTCTGAGCATATTTCATTAAATTGTTTTAATTGTATTCTTTATGTATTTGTAGATGTGCTTGTAAGTATGTTCGTCTTGTAATAAGTGTTTTAATGGCGGCAGGCGGGACAATAAATCACACTTATTTTCAACATCACTAAGTTCACTGGCCAACACTAGTCTGTCAATCAAAAATTTTTGACAATCGAAAATAAGCTCCGTATAGTTAGCAGGTAAAATTATCACTTCTTAATTATAATTACAGAAATCATTAGGGCACAGATCAGGCAACTTTAGGTAATCATTTTTTCACTTTAGGCAACAATAATTCGTTTATAATTAATGAAAAACCATTGACCGTATAGTTAGCAGAAATAGGTTAATGTTTAAAGTTCTGAATGTTGCATTCGTTAGTGCATAGTTTGGGCAAGATTAGGCAGTTGTTTTAGATTTTATGAAACAATAATTAGTACCTAACAATCGGAGGTATTGTTATGGTATTCACTTGTCATTTACTCTATGGTCTTTGGTTTATCAAGTAAAATGATCATTTCTTGATTATAATTACAGAAATCGCTAGGGCACAGATCAGGCAACTTTATGTAATCATTTTTTCACTTTAGGCATCAATAATTGATTTATAATTCATGAAAAACTATTGAACGTATAGTTAGCAGAAATAAGTTAATGTTTAAAGTTCTGACTGTTGCATTCGTTAGGGCACAGTTTGGGCAAGATTAGGCAATTGTTTTAGATTTAATGAAGCAATAATTAGCAACAATATAACAGAAATTATAAATCATGTCTCTAGCAGAAAATAACGTTTAGAGCCGCTGTAATCACTAGGGACTTTCCGACCCCCCCTCCGTTCCAGCCTGCACATATAATAATTCGTTAATAAAAAAAATACCAGGCTATAGATATTTAATTGTCCTTTCATTCTACGTAAGATTTAGAATTTGTCCTCTTCTAGTTTTCTCAGGAAAAATAAATAAATATGACAAATTTCATCCGAATTTAAATTGTCGTATCTCTTTAAACAAAACGTTTCTAAAAATCTTATAAACGCAAAAAATGTGCTTTTGGCGATTCAATTTGTCCTTCAGTTAAATCTGAAGAATAAGAGATAGGAAAGATACAAATTAATGAAAAACTTCCAGTTTTGTTCCTATTCACCCCGCGATTTGTGAAAGTTTTATTATTTTGTATTATTTATTAATAATTTGTTAATAAAAAAATACCCAGCTATAGACATTGACCTACCCTTCAATTCTACCTAAGATTTTGAATTTTGCCTTTTCTAGTTTTCTCAGGAAAAATAAATAAATAATTTAAATGTCTAAAAGTGAAAAAATGATTATAATAAAGTTGCCTGATCTGCCCACCTATTCAGTATCTCGGTGGATAACGCAAAGTGAAGATTACTATACAAAGTGACGAACAAATAACTGTCAAACTACTAGATTCGTAACCCTCCCCCCCACCCCAGCCTGGAAATTTGAGATATAAAAATTAAAAAAAATACTAATCGACGTATTTTGAATAGCACTTTCCAAAATTGTTTATTATTAAAATAGCACCCTCCTAGTTTACGAGTAAAAAATTAATAAAGATACTACACGCTACACCATCGATATCACTAATTGAAATACTTCGAATTTCGTACTTTTTGCACAGTGGAAAAACTGCACCCAACTCGAAACTAATTGCACTATCATTAGAATTTCACAAAATGCAATAGTTATTGCAGCAAACAAATAAAACGTAATCAGTCTGGGGAAGAGCACTGTCAAATATTTCCTTGTAGAGGGCGCCAACGCCATAAATAATATTGTTTAAAATATTTTTTTATATATTATAAATAATATAATATAATAATATAATATAATTTTTTATATAATAATTTTTTTTTTTAATATTTTGTTGCAATAACTATTGCATTTTGTGAAATTCTAATGATAGTGCAACAGGGCTGCCAGGTGAAAAAATGTCGCGATCGTACAACAGCTCAAAAAAAAAATCGTACGCGCAAAGGAATTAAAATTAAGAAAATCGTACATTATTATTTACCCTTTATTTACTGTTTGTGTACATCTGTCGGTTAAAGTCTGTGCAGTTTTCGGTACTTTTTGATTTGGGATGTTCATCGGATAATTATCGCTACCATTTTCGGACGATGAAAAAAAAAAAATAAATAAATAAAAAAAAAAAGAAAAAAAAAAAAAAAAAACGTTATCCGGCCGTCAGTACCGACGTTTACGCCCTGGCTATGGAGGGTAGAGGTACCTCCATAGCCCTGGCTCTATCTGAATACTTATCTTATCAGCTTATCTCAGATCTGGCGCGAAGGATATGTACCACAAACAAATATAAACGCGATCGGGATTTCGCAACCATAGACTAACTTTACAAACAGGAACATTTCCTCTCAAATAAGTCCCACTTAAGTACAGTGTTGCCACCTTAGCCCTTTTGGGGCTAGATCTAGCTCTTTTTACGATTGGATTTCTCCAGATTTCCTTATTTAGCCCTAAAAGAGCAATCTAGCCCTTTTCAAACATCACACAAAAACCTCTCTTGCCCTACTGATTCGAGTTGATAAAAGATATTGAGCCGTTTGTGGCATTAAATTTGCCAGTGACCGTCAGCATTTTTTTTGTTTTCACTGTGGTCACTCTAGTTTTAGCGGTGAAAACCCTAAACACAAACTCTGCCATGTCAGTATAAACCAAGTAATTTAAAATGCAATCACGACTGGTTCATAACATTTTAAATTAGGTGATTTTTTTCATAGTATTATAATACGGGTTTGTCATTGCGTTTTGATTACTGTTACATTGTTATTTATAATAATCTTGATCATCAAAATTTTATTTGAAACAAAAGTATTTCTTTTTTAGCCCTTTTTAAGACAGAATTTTTAAAATCTAGCCCTTTTTCGTTGCCCGGATAGCCCGTTTTCAAAAATCAAGGTGGCAACACTGCTTAAGTATTGCCAAATGTCATATTAAAAAATTAAGTAGTCGCTAATCGATATTAAAACTAAATCAAATGAATGTAAAAAAATCGTACGTTTTCCGTACGATTTCGATTTGATTTCGATTGTTGTTTCGATGTTTCGATCCTATTAATTATTTATTCTACTCTATGGCGATGATTGAGCGATGATGATATCATCACCGCCACCGCCCTTTATGTCGAAGAAAATACCCATGGAAATGTTTTTCAAGATAGCCGAGAACTTTTTCGAGGATTTGGAAAACTACCGATACTTCTGCGTTCGACATCGATGGCCAGCGCTTGTGGAGATATCGTACAATTACGACCCTTGGAAAAAAAAACGAAAATATCTCCTCATAAACGTAAATGATATATTACCATTTTTCCATGAGCCACCTCGTATTCCTTCAGTCGTCAAGAAAGGCTTCGTAACTATATGGAGATTGGTCAAAACGGCCAAAAGTAGCAGTACGGGGGGCGGCGGCGACGGCGGCGACGGCGTTCGACATCGATGGCCAGCGCTTGTGGAAGATGACGAGCGGCCGCGTCAAGACGGCTTTTCTCGACGGCTCAGATGTGGAGATATCGTGGAGAACGTGTGAGGTAATATTTCTTGATTATTGACATCTTGTGCGTTCTTTATATGGATGATGCAACGTGGTTAATATCTTGTAACAAATTAATGTTTTTAGATTCCTGAAATTCAGTAAATAAACATATTATATTGCGATCAGTTGAAATATATAGAGAAATTAATTACCGGTGGGAGGGATGCGCTGTGCCGCGCTCCCGGCTGCATGGGTACCACCATGGGTGGGTGTAATTACTGGCACCGAGACTTAACATCATATGTCTCAGGATAGGCAACACATAAATGAGTTGGCTGGGCTAGTTCCAGGTAAACTAGTTTATGTTCATGGGCGACGTCGACCACTTACCATCAGGTGGAACGTCTGCCAGTTTGCCTATCCAACTAACATATATAAAAAAATTAAAAAATAATAAATTTTCAAGACAGACACATAGACGTTCCAAGCACTATAATACAATGGTAAAAGAAAAGAATAATATTTGTTTTTGAATTTTGATGTTTATTTGATAAAATTAAGAATTATTCGGATCAATTGTTAACGTATGTTGGTATAATACAGATTTAATTGTGTCGTAGGTTCCTTCGGCAAAGTAAATTCAGTAATTAAATATATTAATAGAAAATAATAACCTTTAACTTTTAGCCGTAAATACTTTGGTTTTGTTTGTATAGAATAAACAGATTAATACATATACATTTAAGAAAAAAAAAATTCTAAATTCAAAATTTAATATATTCAAACATACTATATTATAATCAGTTGAAATGACACAAAGAAAAGGATAATAAATATTCAGGACAGACATAAAGATGTTCCAAGCACTACATACTATGGTAAATAAGAAAATAGTATTTGGTTTTTGAAATTTGATGTGTATTTATTATAAATTGTAAATTAGTCATAAGAATTTTTATTGTACATTATAAAATACAGACTTAATTATGTTGTAGGTTCATTCGGCGGAGTCAAAATTTAATAATATAATAATTTAAAGATGATAATAAGAACAATATTAACCAATAGCAGAAAATACCTTAGTTGTTTGTTTGTAAAAAATAATAATTCAAAAATTGTTGTGAAAAATTAAAGCTATATTCAATAAAGTTGGAAATATAAGGATACTAATTAGACACTTTCGGTCGTACTTATAAAAGTTTTTTAATATTTAATCCATTGCTTAACAACTGATCAGCAAAAACCTCACTTATAAACACTATTTAGCGTTAAGAAGTCGTTAAGTAATGCGTAAATAGCTGTCAAAATTAAACACAGCCGAGACATAGTTTAACCCTCGTTAAGCGGTAAGATGGCGGATTTCACATAAATCAGCTGTTCTATTGCGACGTCTGAACTACTTTCTTGCGTTTGTTTGTTAGTAAGAAGATATTTAGAATGAAATTCCCTCTATATAAAAATAAATATATACTAAATGAGCGTTATCTGTCTGTTTAATACAGATTTTAGGTACCTAATTTTAATTATAATAACATAATTTAAATCAGGTTAAATCTTAAGTAAATTTATTAATTTAATATTTAATAAGCTTTGTTGAATTTTGTAATTGAGGGTACGACTACTACCCATCAAAATAAAATTGATTAGTAATTAGAATATTGATCCAAGTTCCTGTCAATAGAGGTCACTAGTAGTGACTCACTAGGTACAATATCGAGCTAGAGTTTTCTCTATGATGTTAATAGATGTCGCTTGGATGTAATTTTTAACAATTTCGTTCATTCAATTTCTCTATGTAATCGATTATTAGAAAGTTAGGTTAGGTTAATAAATAGGGTATTATGTCAAAAACGCTGATTTTTCAGGAGACCAATTTTAAACTTTCTAGGAGGCTTATCTCAGCTTCTAATAATATTTGGTTGACCTAACTTACACACTTTTTTAGCCTATTTATTTGACAGTTTATTTGTAGTTCTATTATTTGATCCAGTTTTCTGGTTTTGAGAAAAAACTGAAATTATTCAAAAAGGTGCGAATTAATACCCTTTTGAACATAAAATATTTGTAAAACAGAGTTTTAACTCAAAATTTTGCAAATATAAAAAGTTAAATATTTTCTGTTCCACAATGATTTTATATTTTATTTTAACAATCTTAGTTTCATATATTTTTTATTAAAATACTAGTGACTATTATATCGAAATTCTGCTATTTATTCAATTATGAATTTAAAACATTTGAAATATTACTTTGTTCCTAAAAAGTTTAATATATCCTTGTAGAGATAATACACTTTAAAACCAAAATTTTAGTTTAAAAAAAGTATTTATTTAGAATACTTTACATTATTATTAATACACTACAATAACGAATACTAAACTATGAAAAGAATATATGTAAAACATTTAGAAAACCTAAAATCTAAACAAAATCACTTTAATAAAATAACCTGCTAATAAAATATCAAATAGGATTTAGATTTAAATCTAGTCACATACCTAATCATATAAACTCAGTACACCGTAAATCAAACATGAACATAGTTACTCGTAACTAGAGAGTAACAGAAATTAATACAAAATATTTGGCATCATTTAATTTTATCTTATTAAAAATAATAAGTAGGTAGGTATATAACTAAAATAAAATTAAGTTTAATAAAAAAATAGTAGTCTTTTTATAGGAACGGTTAAGATTTTAATCGTAGGTAATAAGTACACAAAATAAAGTTTAAAATAAACATCTTACAAATTTTCATAAAAAGTTCGATAATACTGAGGTATAATATTTTTTTCAATTAAATTTATGAAGCCCTTTTTTTTTGGTCCGATATTTTTATTTTTTCTTCATAAAGTTGCTCAAAATTAATATTATTTAAATCCGGTTTATTACGGCGAGTTGCAGAAAACAATTTGATTTCTTTGAAATCCGTATCAAAATAAGAAGTCTTATAGAAAATTGTGTCTTTATTTTCAGTAGAAACTTTAACTATCCTAATATCGGTTACTTTGAAAGGTTCATTGACAGTATTTTTTGGTGGCAAAGATTTACCTATTTTGTCAGTCGCTGTTTTAATATCAAAAAAAGAATCATGCGACAATTCGTTTAAAATGAACGGTTTTCCGTTTACTTTTGCAGAACGTATTAGGTAATAGTAATGATCTGGTGAATAAATTGGATTAGATTTTAAAGATGCTTTAATTCTTCTTTCGATCAATGAATGAGCACTATCACCTTCATTTGCACTGTGCCCCTTTATTAAAAATTTATGAGTGATCGATAATATTTTAGGAAATTTAGTCAATGCAAGCAGATACGTATAAATCATAAATTTATTTTTTTGCTGTCCGCAGCAATTGTCGCTGTAAAACACTACATGAAAAGGTTCTACTGCGTTATTAGATAGTTTGTCTAAATACTTCCAGACACAGGTAGCTATTTCGTTGACACCCCTGTTACCATCTCCTTCATGCCACGCATAACACTCTACTTCCTTCGATTTTAAATTATACAGGGTGACTGGTGAATTACCATCAATATTCAAGGAGAATAACCGGCACATGATCCTCATTCGAATCATGTGAAAAAAATAGGCACTTAATTTTTGACCAAATTCTCATATATTTCAATTCAAAACAAATGAGGCGACGTAGGTATATTTCCAGTCATGCCGGCGGCGCGTGCGATGTGGTGTTTCACTGTGCCGCTAGCACCCGCACTCCCGCCCCGCGGCTAAAGCCACCCGCAGGCGTCTAATATTGCGTTCAAAAATTTCATGTACTTACTTTTTGGCTATCGTTTTTAAAAGTTTCTTAAAAATACTAATTTATTAATTTAAAATAATGTAATTCACGTGGAATAAATATTATGTAAAAATAATAAAGAATATACTAATAAATAATAATAATTAATAAATAATAAGCTGTAATCTTTTCATAATATTAATAAAAATCATAATGTATGTGGAGAATACTGATATTGTATGGAATTCCGGGCTTTCTGAATTAATAATATGAATTCAGAGAGACATTCGGATGTTTGAAGCCGGCCTAATTCCCAGTAATTCGCTCGACGAATTCCGCTAGTAGGTCACTAGGTCAGTAAGGCATAAGCCTTGGCATGGCGCGCACGCGCGTGTCGTCCCGGCTCCTGCGCGTCTAGTGATCGATCATACGCGTATACCTAATCTGTCGTGTGTGAGTGTAATCTGTCATTAGTAATTAGGTATGGCTTATCAATACACAAATGCAGAATCACCATTGCTTTCGAAACTGTTAAAAGTGACTGTGTGTGTGTTAGTGTAGTTATGTAGGTAAATAGGTAGCTTAATGATTGACAATCGTTGTAAATAAGTATGATTCCATTTTAAATACGCCGGAAATACCAAGATAGGTAAACAGTTCATATTTATTTTTGTTCAAAGTTTACATTATTTACCTAGTCAACGAATTTGTTGCTCATCACATCAAAATCAAATGGAATAAACATATCTTTCCACTCGTAAGTAATATTTAAAGTAAATTATTTATTTTGTCTAGAAAGTTCGGTGATTACCATGCCTCTATCGGCAAGTAGCAAAACTACTGGTCTCCCAGAGTCGTACTTAGAATTTTTTTTAAGTCGGACACTGACTACGAGTTTATTGGAAGTTTATTATTGAAGATAGCTCACTCACTCAGCGAATAAGGTGTTCTTCCGAGGCAATTTCAGTCGAATTATTGTAGTGAAAATTCTAATTATGTAATTTAATATTCTGGGCTAAGGTTCGAACCGGTAGTAGTTGGTTTTGACGTTCAATATTTAAATTATGTAATGTGATGTAGTAAAAAATATCTTCTTTCTTGCTATAATAAGAATAGTAATTCATGATAATATTATGTAGCCGTGTGTGCCATCCAACTTCAAATCACACCTATGATTAACAAAAAATTCTGAGTACAGCCCTCTTATTGCGACACCAAGTGAAATATAGCAGAACTATTACGTCTGCCAATATTATAATCAATTAATTGTTTTGGCTACTGGTCGCTAGATGGCTTGATTCTATTATTGCTTGCTTTTATTTAATAAACAACAGTTAGCTGTTCAACAAATGACAAAGTTTATTTTTATTGTATTTTGTTGTTTTTTTTTTTTGTTTAAATATTTTCAAAAGTAACTATCATTTTTCAACGTATAAAAAAATCTTCTATAAAATCTGATCTTATTCTATGATCTTGCGATTTGAAAAAGAAAAAAATTGATCTTTCCTAAAAAATTTTAGGAAACTTTTACACAAAACACTATTAAAAATTACATTTAAAAACTATTTAAATTATTTAATTATTATTAAATGAAAACACGACGCGCGACGTTCTGGTGTAGTGGTGCGAGTAGTTGCCTCAACTGCAACGCCACGCGCTGGTGGTCACGGGTTCGATTCCCGCTCGGGACCGATATTTGTATTTGTACAAATATTTTTTTTCCGGTCTGGGTGTATGTTCTTGTGGGTCTCCCTACCGTGCCTCGGAGAGCACGTACAGCCGTCGATCCCTGTTGTTATCATAGACAAGATAACGATCGTTACTTATGGTAGGGAACTATCCGCTAACCCTGTTAACACTTGGCGGTGTTTGGACGTAAGTAAACTATCGCGTGGAAACTAGGGTGTCCAGACGACGCGTAAATAATTAGATAACTGTTGGTCAACTTTACTTAGAAGCTTATTAATATTTATGTTATATTTTTACATAATTTGAATGAGAATCATGTACCGATTATTCTCCTTAAGTACTGATAGTATCTAACCAGTCACCCTGTATATTGTAAAATTCAAAACATTTAGTTTTGACACATAATAAAAATTAGACACGTCACCGCGGGGACAGGGTAAGACCGCTTGGAGATCATAAACGGCGACAACAACGTTATCTAGCCTATTTTTATCTACTTCCTTCTCTTTTCTAGATTGGTCTTTCTCCGCGAGATGTTTGTCATAATTAGCCTTTAAGTTTTCTTTGGCATCACCAACAGCATTATTAAACGCAACGCAGGTATCACAAAGATCTTTCTTTGGAGAGTGGAACGCAATATTAAATTCATTATTGAAGATATAATGGTATGTTAAATAATGAGCGAATGGCTTATTCTGTTTTTTGCAATCATTAACATAGTCTCGGTAATATTGAGCCAATGATCTCCCTCCATCAATGTATCTTTTGCTCGTGTTGCTTCGGCAATAATGACTGTCTATTGTCGGTATGCAGTTAATATGTTCTCGAATATCAAATTTAATTGAATCTGGAATTTTTAAGTGATTTCCGTGTTTACCTCTTAAGTCTGCGGCTACCACATTACCTAAATTTGAGTCTTTCTTTTTTAGTGACGTGTTTATTACTTTGTCATTAATAGACAGAGTTGACTTAAAAAATGATTTGCAGACTCGTATCATATTTTTGTTAACGTTTAAATGATACGCATAATTGTTTTGACGGGGCTTCGCAGCATTAGAGTATCGATACTTAGGTCGAACAACATCTATACTATTAACTATAAATTGCCGTTGCCGATTCAAATCCGATAATTCATAAAAAATTTTGAAAATAGTCATTCTCTTCTATTCTGGTGTTTTAGATGAACATTTTTGACGACATTTTTCGGTACACGGAGGTCCAATTTTCTTCTCGGGTATAACTTTATTTGTCCTCGAAACATAAGACTTACCAGTATTCCGAAGCCTTTTTGCCTTCACGCGTATCCAATTCTGTGTTCGTTTTTTTCTTTTCCGAGTATTTGTAACTTCAGTTAATGGGTTTCTCGATATTTCTCCTTCCACGATCAAAGGTGACGTCGCAGATTGTAATTCTTCTGAAGCTGATCCAGTTTGCGCTATATCATCCAACTCCGAATCACTGGATGTTGAATCTGTACATCTTGATGATGAACCATAATTCGGATCCTTGACGCTGTCATCAGAGTCAACCCCAGGAAAATTTGTATCTACAAGGTAAATATATTAATTAAAACGTTTATAAAATAAATAATTATCATCCCTATTTGTGACTGATTATATTTTTTATTGTACATTATTGTTTGTGACTTGTATTGTTGACTTTTAATTTGTTTTATATTAAACAACGATAAAATAAAAAAATAAAAACTACCTTGGTTTTCATCCTCGTTTGAGTCTTCACTATTGCTGGAAGATGATGACGAAGATGTTGAAGTGTTACTACAAGCCCGATAAGTAGTATTTTGATTTATTTCTAGGATATCAAAACAAAGAGTACATATTAAAATTAATTAAATATAAATAAATAAATATTGCAGGACAGTTGTACAACTGTACCTACCTGCGGTTAATAATTCAACAGTATTAACATCATGAGAATCTTTTGTTACTTCCATTGTCTCTTCAAGACTGGATTGATGGAACGACACTGTTTCATTTTCAACAACTGACATTTGTTGATTTTCCACTAAAATAAACAGATAAAAAACAAGTAAGTATGTCGGAAAAGGGAGGTAGACTGATTAATAACAATGTATGGTAACACAGATAGTTAGCTAGGTAACAATCGTAGATCGAAAGGGAGAGGGAGAGGGAGAAACTCAGAGCAGTGCCTAGGACTTGTGACCCAGGTGTAGGTTTAAGGAGGCCCCCTTTACGATATGTATCAACGCTCGCCTCCACTGCCCGAGTTACCCGATACATCGTATCTGACAATAAATTCGTGTACACCAATTAACTATCAGAGTCTAAGTTAGCTACTAGCAGAATACAACGTGTGCATCATGCCACGCCATAGCCAGACTGACTTAGCCGCGGTTACTAAGGTCCTTTTATACACGTTAGAATGACTTTAGTGAGAGAGGGTAGAAATATCGAACAATGTGCTAGTTGTCAGAATGACTCGAGTGAGGGTAGGTGAATATCGAACGATGTGCTAGTCGTTTAGAAATATGACGGTGGCGCCGACAAGTACATTAAAATATAAAAATACACTTAAATAAATTTCATTAGAAGTAAATTTGAATCATTTGTGTCATAAATTTGAATCATTTGTGTCATACACGTAAATAATTTTGTTTGCAAAAAATAAGTTTATTAGAAAAAATACCTATTTTTAATTAATTATAGGTACCTGTATTTGTAATTGACCCTTCAGCTAATTCTTCGACCATATGAATATTATTAGAACTGGTAGTTTCTAAAGGTTCTCCAACATCGGGTGACTCACAGACATTGTGTCATTTTCTGCGACTGAATCTTGTTGATTTAGCACTATAAATTAATAAAAACAATGTAAAATTGTTAAACAATAAGTTGTTAAGAAACAAACTCAAAAGTTTTTTAAAAGATACACTCACATTCAACAGAAACATTCAACGATTCGTTGGAAGAAACAGAAGCCGTTTTATCTATTGCATCTGGTGGTTTCTTAAAATTATTTCTTATTTTCATAAGCCGTTCTGACATCATTCTATAAAAAGTTTAGACAACAATTTTTCATTTCCATAAACATAAATTAACGCTAAAGTAAATATACAAAGAACGAAGAACTATTTATGCTTTAAAATTTTAAACAAAAATAAATAAAATTGTATAGAACTTAGTAGCATCTCAAAAGGAGCCTCTATACTGTCGACAAATTTTAACAATTATTGAAAAAGATATCCCGAATACGGTTTTAACATAAAAAGTAGCCTGTATTTCAAATAAAAATATTTTATTAATTAACTAACTATATATCAAACACAGCACTTTTTTGATTTAATACCGTGTTCTACAAAACAATATTTCAATAATTAAGTAACCTTATAACAAAAACAGCACTTATTTGATTTAATACCGTGTTCTACAAAACAATATTTCAATAAGTAACTTACCTTATACCAAAAACTGCACTTTTTTGTTTTAATACCTTGTTCTAGGAAACAACAGCGACTTTTCGATTCAACATCCAGCGTAAGACTGAATAAGACTGTGTTGGTCGAAAGCTACATGTAACATGAGCGAAAAAGATGGAGATACTACCCTGTCTCCCGCGCCATTTCGCGTCCGATCGTTACAAGTCCCTGTTCATTAGAAAGATCTTAATTTTCTAAGTGGTACTGCATTTCTTATCCAAAAGTCGATATTTTTGAGATAATACCCTGTTCATCCAAATGAACGATATGTGTAAGCAATAAGTTCCATTCTCATGAGAAATAATTAGAGAGCTTCATGCGAGCAGTTTGTATTTTTGATGTGAAACATCTATAGGCGCACGTAAAACCGATTTCTGGCGTGGCGACGCATGCCGTGGCGATGGCGACACGATTTGAAATAAATTCGTAAATTTTTGTATTTAATGAAAATAAATGTTTATTCAATAAATAGTCATCGTTATCTGGAAAAACGATGTAACACGTAATATTTTATTTTATCATTATGACATATTTAGTTCCTATCACAATATGTTCTTTTCTGCATATTACTTTCACAAAATAATGTCGATGTTTCACATCTGCCAGGCGTCCCGTGACGGCTCACATGTTTTTTTATTGACGCGATGAAAACGGAACAGGAAAACTTTGAATTTCGCGCCATGCTATGTGCGTTAGCGCATGCGCGAGTGATAAATTATTTATAATTGTTAATAAAAAATTTAAAAAAAAAATTAATAATATAAAAGCAAAAACTATAGACCAATACTGACCTAACGATAAAGAATGCTGAAATATAAAGATCAATCAGTTTCCTTTTAAATGATGCTAAGATGCATATTTTTTGCAAAAAAAAAAAAAAAATATATTAAAAACTGTAAGCGACCTAACAAAAATTTTGGTGGACCTATACAGACCTAACGTAGACCTATCGAATAAGGTCATTTTGATTTCAAAAATCCTTCGATGGGGTGCTAAATTTGTGTATTTTTTTTACAAAATAAAAAAAAAATATTTAAAAAAAAACTATAGGCGACCTAACAAAAATTTTGGTGGACCTATACAGACCTAACGTAGACCTATCGATCAAGGTCATTTTGATTTCAAAAGTCCTTCGATGGGGTGCTAAATTTGTGTTATTTTTTTGCAAAATAAAAAAAAATATTAAAAAACTGTAGGAGACCTAACAAAAATTTACCCGGCTGCATGGGTACCACCATCTTGCTACCGGTGGGAGGGATGCGCTGTGCCGCGCTCCCGGCTGCATGGGTACCACCATCTTGCTTATTTCTTCCGTGAAACAGCTTTGCTGTGTTTCGGAAAGAAGGGCAAGACAGGCAGTGTAATTACTGGCACCGAGACTTAACATCATATGTCTCAGGATAGGCAACACATAAATGAGTTGGCTGGGCTAGTTCCAGGTAAACTAGTTTATGTTCATGGGCGACGTCGACCACTTACCATCAGGTGGCACGTCTGCCAGTTTGCCTATCCAACTATCATAAAAAAAAAAAAAAAAAAAAAAAAAAAAAAATTTTGATGGACCTACACAGACCTAACGTAGACCTATCGATTAAGGTCATTTTGATTTCAAAAATCCTTCCATGGGGTGCTAACTTTGTGTAGCTTCGATTATTTTGGGTATAATCTGTGCCAACTATCTATGTATCGTTCTTTGTTCGTTTCTTAACTAAGTAACAGCTAGTCAATGTTTATAAGTAAACAAAAGTTAATCCTTGATTTATAGCTTATGAGTGGATTAACTAAACGGTGGCTAAGTATTACTTAACGAGATTTTTATAAGTAAGACGGTTTATGTAAAGGTAAAAAGAAAAGAAAAAGTTTGTTCACCCTCACTTATTGCCTATATTTTGTAAATTATATGTATGGCCTTTCACTTATGTATAACAATAAATTTGTAGATGCCTGAAGTTGGTCCAATAAAGGATCGAAACGTCGCATGAATTTGCAATTGGTGGTTTTGATTGGTACCTGATGTCCTCTTCCCTGCTAAATAACAGCATATATAATAATATGGATGCAATAACAAATAATATTGTATTATATGTTTGGGCGTATGAAACAATTTCGATGGTAAACAATCATATCGTCGGCGATAGTGCAAATCCGCGAATCTACAACAGGTAGGGGGCGCGTATCTGCACTAAAGATAGTTTTACAGGAGAAGGTTAAAACTTTATATATTTTTTATTTCAGTAAGTTTTAGGCTCATTTCTGCATAGAGAGTTTTATTTATGCTCCGTGTAATTTTAACAATAGATATTAGATGTTAAAGTTATAAATTTAGTCGCTACAACAGTTACGCGGATTTGATTTAACCATAAACTTACCGGAATGGTAACTGGTACCATAATTATAGTAAGTTACGCGGTATTAAAATCAAACTAATAATTAACAAGATAATGTTTAATAATCATAATATCGCTGCTTTGCACGAATAACCGCACAATACAAAAAACACACATCTTACAGGGTAGCTATTTGAAAATTAAACAAAATATTTACTGTTATAACTTTTCATGTATTTGATCAATAGAAGAATAGAATGTATAAATCGAAAGGGCATTAATCAAGGTTTAATTTAAATTTAAATATTTAGGTTTTAAGCTGCGAATACCTTAATTAATAATTAAAAACTGTGCGTTGTTCGACTTGTTACAAAATGAGTTTTGATATATTATCATGAATAGGAACATAAATCAAAATAATATAGTTGAGTGGTTCTCTAATTTAGTTTTAGAATGGTATAACTGGTAATATGATCTAAAAGATATTTAAAAAAATCTGTAATAGTAACACAATTACGAATAAAATTATATTAATGAAAAGTATGTTCAGAACCAAATCAATTTATTAGTTTTATGTTGAAGAAATCGGAACGATTTTTTCTGTAGAACAACACATTTTTGTTTATCATTTTAGTGCATTATGCTAATTAACATAAAATTCAGAGATTAAACAAACCTATGGAAAAGTATTTTTAGAAGAAATGCTGTCATACAAAATATATTACATAAAAAATTAATAGGAATATCAAAATAGTCCACAATTTGTAGTATGACCATCACCCAGATACCTACCAGTACGGACATCAAAATGACCACCCTTAACATTAAGAATATTAGGAACCACAAACATAAAACAAATTTATCAAACAATACCTAGTATGCTTCTTAAGGCTGTTCCCTGACCGAAAGTGGCGCCGCGGTGAATTTTATTTTATATTGTATTTCTAATCCACAATTTTAATAAAACTTTACGAGGAATTTTTAGGGCCCATAGTCTAGTATTTTTAGAGGGTATCATTACATTCCCTCGTAGTCACTGCTAGAAGCAGATAGCAAAACTGCTAAAAGTGGCCGTTTTTGACACATTTGCTATCTACTTTTACGAATGAGTGTGAAGGAATGTACTGATACCTTCTAAAAATACTAGACTATGAGCCCTAAATATTCTTCGTAAAGATTTTTTTTAAATCCTATTCTATTATAAAATTATTAAATAAAAACCTCTGAGGGCACCACTTTTGGTCGGGGTACCGCCTTAAAAGTAATTAGGAAAAATAACATTATGAACCATAAACATAAAAAAAAATTAACAAATTTTTGCTTTTTAAAAATATTTAGGAACATTATGAACCATAAACAAAAAAAAATATCAACGAACTAAAAATAATTAGGAACATTATGAATCCATACTTAAACATAAAAAAATGTAACAACCTTTTGCTTTTTTAAAATAAATAGGTACATTAGTTACCATAAATAAAAAAATCTAACAAACTTATCCTCCATTATGCTTCTTTTTAAAACTATTTGGCAACTACCGCATAATCAGTCTTCTTCAGGTACATAATAAAAATTAGAGATTCTCAAAAAACGGTTTATAAAATCTTGGTACAATATTTTTCCTAATAAGGTCTAGCAAACCCTTCTTCTTCTTCTCACATATTGGAAATTTTTCTCTGTATGCCTTTTTAACAGTGATATTATTGGCAGTGTTTCTTGTTTTACCAATTTTATCAATAATGACTGTTTTAAACTTTGTGTCCTCGTACGACGTTTTGTAGGAAAAACAGTAATTAGAGTCATTAGATTCCACCTTTAAAATTTTGACGTCTCCTAGCTTTAACGTTTCTTTGTCCATATTCTTAGAAAAATTTTGCCTATCGATGAAGCCAACGCTTTTATATCAAAAAAATCTTCGTGTACTAATTCATTAACTTGATATGCTTTACCAGATTTTTTTAGCGTTTCTTATAATGTGCACGTACTGGTCAGGTGTATACATATATGGGTCCAGACTTCAGAGCTTTCCCTATTCCTCTTCCAATGAGGGAATGGACACTATCACCCTCATTTTGAGTGTGCCCTTTTATTAGGTATTTGTGTGTTATTGAATTAATAAAATCGAGATGGTAAACTGCATATACATAAAGAGCTATTATATACTGGTTCTTTTGTTGGCCGCAGCAATTGTCGGAATAAAAAATTATATCTAATTTTGAATCTAGTTCTTCAGCTTTAAGCTTTAAATTCTGTATGTATTTGAGCAAACAAGATCCTATCTCTATAGCTCCGCGTTTAGCTTCACCTTCATGCCAGACATAACATGCAGTGTCTTTAGATTTGATATCGCATATTGTTAAATTATACGTATTTAATTTTGATACGTAATAAAAGTTTGATGCATGATCTCCTCTAGGACAAGGCATTGCAGCCTGAAGATCATAAACTGCTACAATACAATTATCAGGAGTAAAGTTTTTGTCATCTTCTTTATTTTGCCTTGACAAATCTTTCTCTTTTAAATGCCTATCAAACTTTTCTTTCAGTTCTACTTTATCGTTTTCTGTGGCATTACTGTATGATGTACAATCCTCACACTGATCTTTTTTCGGTTGGAAAAAGGCTATATTGAATTCGTTGTTAAAGATCTTGTAATACATAAGGTAATTGGCGCTTGGTAGACTTTTTGACTGACAGTCGACTTCGTAATCCCTATGTAAGTCTGCTACAGTTTTGCCACCATCAATATAAAGCCGTTTTGTGTCTGCACGACAGTAATGACTTTCAATTTTTGGAATTGAGTTGATGTGTTGAATAATACCTTCTTTAATAGCCGGATGGATCTACGTGAAAATGTTGGCTGTGTTTGCTACGATTATCCAAATCTAACATGCTACATGAATTCTTCTTCTTTTGAAGAACAGTTCGGATAGAGGCATCAGTTATATCTAGCGTAGCTTTAAAAAATACTTTACACACTCGAATTCTCTCATTATCAATGGTCAAATAAAAAGCATTGTTTTTCCCCCGGTTACTATTATGCATCTTGTATGAATATCGTGGTTCAATGACGGAAAGATGGCGTAAAATAAACTCTCTTTGCCTTTGCAGATCTCCCATGCCCCAAAAGCATTCAAAAATTTCTTTGCGTTGTAATTCTGTAATATATTGCGTACACTTTTGTTTGCATTTATCAGTACACGGTGTTTTTAGAGACTTTGCAGGCACAACGGTTTTTCCTTTTTTAGAATTGGATATATAGGACTTACCAGAGTTTCTTAGGATTTTAGCCTTGTTACCAACGCAACCAGTTATTAGGCGTACATTTTCGTTTTCGTCCCTTATTTGAGCTGATATTGTCTTCACAATGAAGATTTGTAGAATTGGTATGTGAAGTTGAAGCTACTGGCTCAATCGAATCATAGCGCGAAGTATCATCTTCGATGCAGTTAGCTGTTGTAGGAAATATGTTACTATCTACCCTAGACTGAACCACTGCTGTTAAACGTTCATTATTCAATTCATTGTCTGATGAACTCTCGGAATCTGATGAACTAGATCCATCGCTTGAGCTGGATGAACTAGATCCATCGCTTGAGCTGCTACTAGATTCTGGCATAGGTATTGGTGAACTTGTTTGGTTTATGGTGGAAACATCGTTACTGAAATCGTCATATTGTTTTTCATTCAAATCTATTTCACTCATTAAATTTTTAAAAACTTCTCGGCGTTCATTTCTCAAAAGAGACCTTTTCGTAGAACAGGTAGTATTGATATCTACATAATCAGGATCCTTCACACTATCATCTGAGCAAAAGTCTTCACTAACATTAGATAAATCTTTATTTTCAATGTTATCTTTAGGCTTGGGAGATAAAATGAACTGTTCCTTTTCAGTGAATTGTACGGAAGTTGAAGTCGTAGGTGATTCATTTTGTATAATAACTTCATTAACTTGTTTGAGGTTCCGTATTATTTGTAGGGTACGGGGATTCGGCACTGTAAATAATAAGAACAATTCATAAAATAACGAACCACACCATACTATGCCGTGCCATGTCTGCCACGCACACACCACAATACAACACACCACAGCACAACACACCACAGCACAACACACCACACCATACGATACCACACTACAACACACCACACCACTCCATACCACACCACATCATGCCACACCACACCGTACATACCATACTACACCACAACACAACGCAATATAGCATCATGCCTGTAATAACCGAAGGTGTAGGCAGAGGTGATAAATTCAACCGCGTTTCGCCGGCAATGTTTTTTAGGTCTCATGGTTACGTTTTATGGGCGAGACCTTTGCCGTTCATCGAGCACAATTTCTAACTCCGATTAGCTATTAAGACTTTTCTAAATTAGAAATGACGATTACCACCTTTGCTGCTCGACCCAGGATTCGAACCCGGGACATCGTGGTTAAATAAGGCCCTAAGCAATAAACTACGAGGCAGCAAAAAAATATCAAAACACATTATAATTATATTATATCGTTAAAAGTAACTTAACTTGCTTTCGGTTCTAAATTATTGAGCTTCATTTCTAAGCAATAATAACCTATTTCGTAAATATGTTAAAAGATTTTGTTATTTCTATCTTGAATAAACAAATAAAACTTAATAGGTATTATTGTCTTACTTACTCTTTCGTGAAGAATGTTGTAGCACTAAATGCAGCACTTTTCAACAAAAAAAAATATCGAAAATTGTGAGAATTTTATCTTGAATAATCAAACAACTCAAAATGAACCAATATTGCAGAAAATATTACTAAAATTTACACTTAAAACACACGATTATTTAGAAATGTGATAGTATTCCCGAAAGTTTTAATGTGGTCACGCGAAAACAATAATAGCAACTGGCTATCGTCGACTGTTGCACAAATATGGCGTGATAAATCAACCAATCACACAACGACATTTTTGTGTGCCACTACGCCGGTTTTGCCGTTATGAATGTGAGACTTACTGACCATGAAATAAGGACTATTTTGCATTTGGCTGTGTTATAAACCAGTATTTTAAAAATTAAGGTTTGTGCGGGTATTCATGCAAAGCAGCGATATGATAATATAGCTTACAATATTTGTTTAAATGTATTATTAAGAAATACAAGAGCAAGAGCTTCATTAAATGAACAAAACAAAATTGAAAATGAGCTTTTACTCGTATTTTGAAATCTCTTCAAAATGTAAGCGTTGATCAGCTAAATCTTTTCGCGATACATGTTATTGATATTCTTGCTATGCAATATTTCCTACTTAGTATGAACAACATAGTGTACGGATGGGACCGAGGGGCGTTAATTAAAAGACGTGTTTAACGCAAGACTGCATGTTTATTACTCGATTCAATTACAATTACATGATTAAATATAAAGCTTATAAGGTATACAACATACCTATACTACACGCCCAACCAAAAAAAAAATGGAAAAAAAAAGAAATTAAAGTAAAATTACATTAGTATTTTTTTTTTTTTTTTGTATATAAAAATGCGTCGGTACATAGGTTGATCAACTTTTACCATTATGTATATCTATATCTAAATAGGTATCAAGTAAAGTGAAGAAGTATAATTATAATATGCTTAATTATAATACAACTTAGTGTTATTTTTGTGTACAGTTTTCTCTGTACCTTTGAATAAAATTATAACATTAGGGCTAATTTCCTTAACAACTAAATATGGTCCAATATAAAGAGGATCAAACTTTTTTCTATTTTCATTTTTTAATAAAACAAAATCCCCTTTTTTGTATGAAATAGGATTTATATAACTATCATATCTTAACTTTCTCATATCCTTAGATTTACATAAATTTTCTCTAGCTTGCATTTGAGACTTTTGTAAGCGAAACTTAAGTTCGTGAGGATAACTTGAATAATTATATAATGGCTCTAAAGAGTTTACTAAGTTACTAGGGATGTTACAAGGTTTTCCATAAACTAATTCATATGGAGTATATTTAGTTTCACTATGTACTGTAGTATTATAGGCAAAACACCAATATGGAAGCCATGTACTCCACTCGCGTGGTTCATTTTTTGTCTGAATTCTGAGAAATGATATTAAATGTTTGTGATTATTTTCTAAAGATCCTATTGTCCCGTGGTGATAAGGTGTGGAAAACATGGGTTTGATATTTAACATTTTACAAACCTCACGCATTGTTTGCGAAACGAACTCGGTGCCTCTGTCACTTAGAATTTGTCGTGGTATGCCATGCTGTAAAATAAATTTACTTACCAATGTTGATGCTACGGTGTTTGTTTCCTTGTTTTCGAGTGGATAAGCCTGCATAAATTTCGTTAAATTACACTGAACAGTAAGTATATAAGTATAGTTATATAAATCTTTATCTAAAGGACCTACTAAATCTATAAGTATACGATCAAATGATGACCCACTGGTGTCGGTAATCACCATGGGTTCTTTAATGTACTTAAAATGCTTTTGCCGTTGGCATTGATCACATTTTCGTACAAACTCTGTCACATCCTTTTCTAATCCTGTCCAAAAATATTTCTGTCTAATATTATTAATCATACGTCGAATTCCAGCGTGTCCACTTGTGGCCAACAAATGATAGTCATTCAAGATAACGCGTTTGTCGTCATTTGATATTATTTTCCTTACGCCTTGTATTACATGTAATCTTAGTCCGGACCATTCTTTACTTTTATTTATACATTTACTTAATTTCTTTATAATTTCTATATTTTCATTTGTAGGTACAATATATAAATTATTTATTTTTAATTTTTTACTAATTAAACACAGATCCCTCGCAAAGACACGTCGTGTATATTGTGATTGAGCCTCTGGTTTTACAAATAATATTTTTTCATTTGGTAAATACGCAAAATACTTGTTTTCTTCCCTCACACAACTTTTACACTTCTGCCACTCTGTCTTACTAACAAAATTTAACTCCACATAATCCTTCGGTTTTCTGAGAACTTCTACTACTCTTGGTTGATCAGACCAATCGTAATTTGAAACCTCATCATCCGATTGATTATGCGTTGTTGCTTCATTTGCTATTTTACGCATTGCCCTAGTCATTACCATCATCCTGATGTTAGCGTGTATATCTTTCAATTCGTCACTTGTCACTCTTATACGAGATAACGCGTCTGCAGCTACGTTATCACGTCCTCTTACATACACTATTACAAAGTCATACTCTTCCAACTGTAATCTAAACTTCATCAAACGACTAGATGGATTTGTCATACTAAAAAGCGATATTAAAGGTTTGTGGTCGGTTTCAATTATAAATTTTCTTCCGTATAGATATGGCCGAAAGTATTTAATGGACCATACAATAGTTAACAATTCTTTTTCTACTGTCGGGTAATTACATTCAGCTTTATTAAGCGTGCGACTTGCAAAAGCCACCGGTCGGCGGTCTTGGTTACACAAAACGGATCCTATTGCATATCCAGAAGCGTCAGTCTGTAATATGAATATGTTGTCATTGTTTAGTATGGGATATTGCAACAAAGGTGGCGATAATAATGATTTTTTTTTATTTTTATAAAAGCTTCTTGGCAATTTATGTCCCACGAGAAAATTACATTTTTACGCGTAAGCTTATTTAAAGGTATACATAACTTAGCGAATTGAGGTATAAATTTTCTATAATAGTTAGCAAATGCTATGAATCGTTTTACTTCTTCTGCTGGTTTTGGAATGGGATAATTTTCTATTACTTTTGATTTATTCGGGTTGGTTCGGTCTGTAAATGTGCATCGTTGTCTCCACCTGATGCAGTTTGGGCCAAAAATACATCCTCTTTCTAAACCTTTGATTGGCACATGATGATGGACTTGTATAGGTACACACACTATTTTTTTTTTCTTAAAAAAATAATAATGAAATAACTGGATTTTATTATTACGCCACAACTCAAGTCTCACATGTTTCTAGAATGATACTGTCCACTGTTCACATTTTAATATATTATATGTTAATAAAAGTTCGCCGCCAATTCCATTGTTCTCGGTTATTTGATACACTTAGAGAAAACGCGCGGCGCGGCGTCAACTTGCAGGGTCGCCATGTACGGATGGGACCGAGGGGCGTTAATTAAAAGACGTGTTTAACGCAAGACTGCATGTTTATTACTCGATTCAATTACAATTACATGATTAAATATAAAGCTTATAAGGTATACAACATACCTATACTACAATAGATCGTATGCGTCTTTTTTTGGTTGAAATAAAGCTATGTTTTAGTCTTTCTAAACATCTTCGAATAGTTTTCTAGAAGCCACTCTCTGTCCATTTTTGTAGCCTCTTTAACGTAGATACGATAAAGTTCATGTTTAGGATATATTATGGGTTCTAGATACAATTTTGTTCTTTCCTTTCTGCAGTAGTGAGAACTTAGTTTAGGCAGATCCCTTAAAATGTTTGTACAAATTCTTTTAACGAATGGCAAGGCAATGCAGTATCTTTAGGTCTTCTTGTCGTATATCTATTAGAATTATCTCCTAGCCAGTACCTCACTGTCCATGCCTTAATAGCCAATGTTCCTAAAAATGTCTTTGAACATACTCTCATTTTTTCGATTATTTAATTTCAAATAATAGATTTTTGTAATACCTTACCTTGTATCCGCCCTTCATTTTCTTTTCATTTGATTTTTTATGTACTAAAGTTGAAACAAATATTTTCTTTGACATCCAACTCATCTCCCAAAATTATTAAAAATACCCAGTCGTACACTTTCTGAAAACTTTTCGAAGTTAATCACATTACTGCTTAAACATTTGCTTGAATTACAAGCCTCTCCAAGTTTTCGCGCAGGTCTTATGGAGTCCTATAAAAAATTTCCTTACCAGTCTTTCTAAAACCTGTGTGTTAATGACTTAGCATTCTTAAATTATTATTAATAAATCTTTTTGAAGACATTAATTCTGCTTTTCGTTTCCTAGATTCGTTTGCAACTTCAGTTCTAAATTTCTTTTATGAAACTAATCGTTATTACTGTCTATTGATATTGAAGCTTTCGGTTCAACATTTGTTATTTCAGAGAGTGAACGTAATTTGGATCAGCAACAGAGTCATCTGATGAAAAGTCAAGAAGTAGTAATTTATTTGGAGAAATATTGTTTTTAGTACATAAAACCTCCTTTCCTCCGAAAAATATGGCAAATTAATGGTCGAAGTCATAATATGGTAAGACACGTTATTTGCATCACCTCTTTCCAGCAGATTAAATGGTAAAGTACTGAAAGTGGTGGTGTCACAGTTAGCTAAATCTACATTATCTTCAGTAGGCTCTTCTTGATTTCCCGTTTCCGAATTAATTAAACTGACTGAATCTCCAGAGAATTCATTGGTATTTTTATAGGTTGCTGTTTGCTGTTATAGGTAAAAGAACTCTTTTGCTAAAAAGTTTAGGTATTAGGTGGGTTAGGATAAAAATATGTGCTGTAATTTATTTAAAATAGTACTAAATGCCAATATTCTATTGAAAGCATAATTTTAAAATGTTGTTTATAGACTTACCTGTTGTGGAGCTGAATATTTTTGATTATAAAAATCGAGTTTAACAACACAAACAAATCAGAAACACGCTCCAAATGATGACTGATCACATACGCGGTACTGAAATTTGCCGGTCCTAAATACGCGGTTTTGTTTTTGGGTGATTTCTCGCTTTCTATAGGTCGAATGACAGTAACGTCGAAATGGCGGATACCACTGAGAATCCTGCGTGAATTGCCCGCGAAATCTCAAATTGGCTACATATGTCAGATACGCGGTAATAACCAATGTTAGTTACGCAGATTTGCACTATCCCCGACGATATGTGTTGATAACGTCATGACGCCTAACGATGGAAACGTTGGGTAACAGTTCCCCCGCAGCGATATACGCTTCGGCGATACGATTTATATCGAATTCGGTTGTATAGTAGGGTAAGACATGAATTTCACGGTGGCATGCAACCGCGATCTCGTGGCGTCCTTGTATGACGATGAGGGCACCGCTGGGCTTTAGAGGGTATTCTGACTTCGCAGTCAGCGAGTCCCACATACCCGTCACCTTCGGGCGGCGGGATACGTAAACGTACTTCCCAGCGTCAAAAAAAAAAAAAAAAAAAAAAGGGTAAGACATGAATGCCCAGCTCCGATTGGTCGACAAAGTGAATGTGCAGCATGGTTTCTATAGCTTGATCCGACACCGAAGTGTATATATATTTCGAAATGTTTCGGTTTTCCAGTAGTCTATGCTGTTCTCGAGTCGGATTTATACATATTATTTGTTGCTCGTTCAATACATTCGTATCATCGCCGGCATCGTTGGCGACCGCGGCATTGTAATCGTTTGAAAAGAGAGCTTGTCGTGTTGTTGTTGTTGTTGATGCCAATGACGATGGTAATAATTTGACAGACTTTCGCGATTGAAAAGTTTAAGCGTAAAAAAAGTGTCTTTAAAAACATTGAGCGGTTTTATGTGCGTATTATAGTTTAGTTATAGTTTTGCATGGCTTCCGTGGGTGATGTTTCCAAGTAGTAATTAGAAAAAAATCCTTTTTTATTATCCAATAATTTTTTTTTGCTATCGGCCGCCATGGATGAACGAGACGATAATTACTTTGGAATTGCTTCGATTCTATCGCAGTCTTATATTCCAAAATGCACCGATCAACGACAATGGCTGCAAGTTTTGAAGGATTTACGCGTAAACATTGCGACAAACAAACGCGTTACAGATACGACGCTAATAAGTATGTTTTGCAGATTAATCGAAAACGACAAATTATTGTACCGGTTAAACGACGACGACTACTCGGACATGGATTCTTCCGAGTGTGTCCGCGCTGTCGGCGGCGGCGGCGACGGCGGCGATAGCGTTCTAGAAGCCAATTTAGGTGCCAATATTCTAGTGATCGGCAGCGCTAAAGATGAAACTTTTAAAGTTTTATGCCTATGTTTTTCTGGCCATTTTGACCAATCTCCATATAGGTACGAAGCCTTTCTTGACGACTGAAGGAATACGAGGAGGTGGCTCATGGAAAAATGGTAATATATCGTTTACGTTTATGAGGAGATATTTTCGTTCTTTTCTCCAAGGGTCGTAATTGTACGATATCTCCACATCTGAGCCGTTGAGAAAAGTCGTCTTGACGCGGCCGCTCGTCATCTTCCACAAGCGCTGGCCATCGATGTCGAACGGATCGTTGTACGGCCAAAGCGCCTGCAGAAAGTATCGGTAGTTTTCAGAAATCCAAGTTCTCGCCTATCTTGAAAACCATTTCCATGGGTAAATGTATTTTCTTCGACGTAAAGGGCGGTGGCGGTGATATCATCTTCGAACCAGGAAGCTTGCAAATTGAGAGCGATGCGCCGAGAAAGGGGTCGGGTCGGTATCGATAATGCCTGTTTCGCCGATATTCGCATGTTCTCGGCATCGGCGTTTGTAAAGTTGAAAATTGTAAAGTTTTCTTCCAATTGCGAAAATGTCGGTAATATCGAAGAGTATGCAATGTCGCCCGTCAGCGGCGTATAAAATAGTGGCACGTATCGGTTAATCATCGATATCGCGTTTTTTAGTTCGTTGTGCGATTCGCCGACGTCTCGCAAAAAATCCGTTTTCCAATTAAACTCTTTGATGAAAATACCAATGTTGGACGCGTACGTTATCACGTTATCGATCGACGTAATCCACTGAACATTATCGACGGCTAATTTTAATTTGAAAATTTTATACTTGGCAAACGTGTGTTGATAGTATTTTTCAATATTTATATTATCGTCTTCCTTTATGGTCAATAGAATTACGACGTTTTTATTCTCGTCGACGACCCGGCACAGCAGGGGCAATTGGTATATATCGATGGCCATCGACAAGAAAATGGCGCAGTTGGCCGTCGTTTCGTCGGCCAGCTTGTCGCCCAGCGCACGATAATTGGGGAATTGGCGGGAATTTTTCAAAATCCTATCGTCCGTGTCCCATATGCAGAAGCAGCCGATCGACGAATTGTGCATTTTGTAATCGATGTAACGTACATTTAAATTCGGTTCTAAAATAATTTTTTGTAATGAATTTTTCTTATAGCAAAAACTGGTCACGGCGCCGTCCGTCTGTATTATATATAATATTTGTCTTTCGCCACTATAAAATTGTATGTTTTCTCTGCGTCGATTTATTCGTTATCGTTATGTTTAGACCACGATTGTAGTTCATGGCGAGTTAAATTTTCATACTTTTCGGGTATACCGCGTAAATGGTGTATTTCGCGTCGATTTTTTCACAAAATATCGCGAGCCGAGTAAAGTCGCTCAGCAATCTCTTCAATTCTATATCGTTTAGGGTGTTTTTCGATTCGCTCGAAAATACCAAAACGGTGGGATGTAAATTTTCCGAGGCTAGAGCGTCGTTGCCGAATCGAATCAATTGGATACTAATATATGTGGTAGAACGTATCGACATTATTTTGTAATATACCATCCGTTTTCGACGACGACGATTGAAAGTACGAGCAGGGATTCGAATGAACGCCGTCGCCCCCCGTACTGCTACTTCTGGCCATTTTGACCAATCTCCATATAGTTACGAAGCCTTTCTTGACGACTGAAGGAATACGAGGAGGTGGCTCATGGAAAAATGGTAATAAATCGTTTACGTTTATGAGGAGATATTATCGTTCTTTTCTCCAAGGGTCGTAATTGTACGATATCTCCACATCTGAGCCGTTGAGAAAAGTCGTCTTGACGCGGCCGCTCGTCATCTTCCACAAGCGCTGGCCGTCGATGTCGAACGGATCGTCGTACGGCCAAAGCGCCCGCAGAAAGTATCGGTAGTTTTCAGAAATCCAAGTTCTCGCCTATCTTGAAAACCATTTTTATGGGTAAATGTATTTTCTTCGACGTAAAGGGCGGTGGCGGTGATATCATCTTCGAAACAGGAAGCTTGCAAATTGAGAGCGATGCGCCGAGAAAAGGGTCGGGTCGGTATCGATAATGCCTGTTTCGCCGATATTCGCATGTTCTCGGCATCGGCGTTTGTAAAGTTGAAAATTGTAAAGTTTTCTTCTAATTGCGAAAATGTCGGTAATATCGAAGAGTATGCAATGTCGCCCGTCAGCGGCGTATAAAAGAGTAGCACGTATCGGTTAATCATCGATATCGCGTTTTTTAGTTCGTTATGCGATTCGCCGACGTCTTGCAAAAAATCCGTTTTCCAATTAAACTCTTTGATGAAAATACCAATGTTGGACGCGTACGTTATCACGTTATCGATCGACGTAATCCACTGAACATTATCGACGGCTAATTTTAATTTGAAAATTTTATACTTGGCAAACGTGTGTTGATAGTATTTTTCAATATTTATATTATCGTCTTCCTTTATGGTCAATAGAATTACGACGTTTTTATTCTCGTCGACGACCCGGCACAGCAGGGGCAATTGGTATATATCGATGGCCATCGACAAGAAAATGGCGCAGTTGGCCGTCGTTTCGTCGGCCAGCTTGTCGCCCAGCGCACGATAATTGGGGAATTGGCGGGAATTTTTCAAAATCCTATCGTCCGTGTCCCATATGCAGAGGCAGCCGATCGACGAATTGTGCATTTTGTAATCGGTGTAACGTACATTTAAATTCGGTTCTAAAATAATTTTTTGTAATGAATTTTTCTTATAGCAAAAACTGGTCACGGCGCCGTCCGTCTGTATTATATATAATATTTGTCTTTCGCCACTATAAAATTGTATGTTTTCTCTGCGTCGATTTATTCGTTATCGTTATGTTTAGACCACGATTGTAGTTCATGGCGAGTTAAATTTTCATACTTTTCGGGTATACCGCGTAAATGGTGTATTTCGCGTCGATTTTTTCACAAAATATCGCGAGCCGAGTAAAGTCGCTCAGCAATCTCTTCAATTCTATATCGTTTAGGGTGTTTTTCGATTCGCTCGAAAATACCAAAACGGTGGGATGTAAATTTTCCGAGGCTAGAGCGTCGTTGCCGAATCGAATCAATTGGATACTAATATATGTGGTAGAACGTATCGACATTATTTTGTAATGCACCATCCGTTTTCGACGACGACGATTGAAAGTACGAGCAGGGATTCGAATGAACGCCGTCGCCCCCCGTACTGCTACTTCTGGCCATTTTGACCAATCTCCATATAGTTACGAAGCCTTTCTTGACGACTGAAGGAATACGAGGAAGTGGCTCATGGAACAATGGTAATATATCATTTACGTTTATGAGGAGATATTTTCGTTCTTTTCTCCAAGGGTCGTAATTGTACGATATCTCCACATCTGAGCCGTTGAGAAAAGTCGTCTTGACGCGGCCGCTCGTCATCTTCCACAAGCGCTGGCCGTCGATGTCGAACGGATCGTTGTACGGCCAAAGCGCCCGCAGAAAGTATCGGTAGTTTTCAGAAATCCAAGTTCTCGCCTATCTTGAAAACCATTTCCATGGGTAAATGTATTTTCTTCGACGTAAAGGGCGGTTGGCGGTGATATCATCATCGCTTTAATTTTCTTCATCCGCGCTCTTTCATTATAATTAGCGTTCATATTCAAAGTTGACATTTTATAATTCGGTACTACGCTGCCTACTAGAATATTAATTATGTATTCTACTCTATGGCTGCCGATGAGACGGCGGCATAGGATACAATAAAATAGATGAGATTTAATTGTGTATATTTACGCATGTTTCAGTAGCGACACCTTGCGTGCTGCGCGTGTATTAAATTTAGTCCGTATTGTTCAAGTTTAATGAATGGATACTAGATGGCGTTAACGAGTAAATTTAATCAAGAGCTAAATACACTATACATCGTTTATATTTAATATTAATTATTTACATATATCAAAACGTAATATTTGAATTATGTTTTATGCCTATGTTTTTCTGGCCATTTTGACCAATCTCCATATAGGTACGAAGCCTTTCTTGACGACTGAAGGAATACGAGGAGGTGGCTCATGGAAAAATGGTAATATATCGTTTACGTTTATGAGGAGATATTTTCGTTCTTTTCTCCAAGGGTCGTAATTGTACGATACCTCCACATCTGAGCCGTTGAGAAAAGTCGTCTTGACGCGGCCGCTCGTCATCTTCCACAAGCGCTGGCCATCGATGTCGAACGGATCGTCGTACGGCCAAAGCGCCCGCAGAAAGTATCGGTAGTTTTCAGAAATCCAAGTTCTCGCCTATCTTGAAAACCATTTTTATGGGTAAATGTATTTTCTTCGACGTAAAGGGCGGTGGCGGTGATATCATCTTCGAAACAGGAAGCTTGCAAATTGAGAGCGATGCGCCGAGAAAAGGGTCGGGTCGGTATCGATAATGCCTGTTTCGCCGATATTCGCATGTTCTCGGTATCGGCGTTTGTAAAGTTGAAAATTGTAAAGTTTTCTTCTAATTGCGAAAATGTCGGTAATATCGAAGAGTATGCAATGTCGCCCGTCAGCGGCGTATAAAAGAGTAGCACGTATCGGTTAATCATCGATATCGCGTTTTTTAGTTCGTTGTGCGATTCGCCGACGTCTTGCAAAAAATCCGTTTTCCAATTAAACTCTTTGATGAAAATACCAATGTTGGACGCGTACGTTATCACGTTATCGATCGACGTAATCCACTGAACATTATCGACGGCTAATTTTAATTTGAAAATTTTATACTTGGCAAACGTGTGTTGATAGTATTTTTCAATATTTATATTATCGTCTTCCTTTATGGTCAATAGAATTACGACGTTTTTATTCTCGTCGACGACCCGGCACAGCAGGGGCAATTGGTATATATCGATGGCCATCGACAAGAAAATGGCGCAGTTGGCCGTCGTTTCGTCGGCCAGCTTGTCGCCCAGCGCACGATAATTGGGGAATTGGCGGGAATTTTTCAAAATCCTATCGTCCGTGTCCCATATGCAGAGGCAGCCGATCGACGAATTGTGCATTTTGTAATCGGTGTAACGTACATTTAAATTCGGTTCTAAAATAATTTTTTGTAATGAATTTTTCTTATAGCAAAAACTGGTCACGGCGCCGTCCGTCTGTATTATATATAATATTTGTCTTTCGCCACTATAAAATTGTATGTTTTCTCTGCGTCGATTTATTCGTTATCGTTATGTTTAGACCACGATTGTAGTTCATGGCGAGTTAAATTTTCATACTTTTCGGGTATACCGCGTAAATGGTGTATTTCGCGTCGATTTTTTCACAAAATATCGCGAGCCGAGTAAAGTCGCTCAGCAATCTCTTCAATTCTATATCGTTTAGGGTGTTTTTCGATTCGCTCGAAAATACCAAAACGGTGGGATGTAAATTTTCCGAGGCTAGAGCGTCGTTGCCGAATCGAATCAATTGGATACTAATATATGTGGTAGAACGTATCGACATTATTTTGTAATATACCATCCGTTTTCGACGACGACGATTGAAAGTACGAGCAGGGATTCGAATGAACGCCGTCGCCCCCCGTACTGCTACTTCTGGCCATTTTGACCAATCTCCATATAGTTACGAAGCCTTTCTTGACGACTGAAGGAATACGAGGAAGTGGCTCATGGAACAATGGTAATATATCATTTACGTTTATGAGGAGATATTTTCGTTCTTTTCTCCAAGGGTCGTAATTGTACGATATCTCCACATTTGAGCCGTTGAGAAAAGTCGTCTTGACGCGGCCGCTCGTCATCTTCCACAAGCGCTGGCCGTCGATGTCGAACGGATCGTTGTACGGCCAAAGCGCCCGCAGAAAATATCGGTAGTTTTCAGAAATCCAAGTTCTCGCCTATCTTGAAAACCATTTCCATGGGTAAATGTATTTTCTTCGACGTAAAGGGCGGTGGCGGTGATATCATCATCGCTTTAATCTTCTTCATCCGCGCTCTTTCATTATAATTAGCGTTCATATTCAAAGTTGACATTTTATAATTCGGTACTACGCTGCCGACTAGAATATTAATTATGTATTCTACTCTATGGCTGCCGACGAGACGGCGGCATAGGATACAATAAAATAGATGAGATTTAACTGTTTATATTTACGCATGTTTCAGTAGCGACACCTTGCGTGCTGCGCGTGTATTAAATTTAGTCCGTATTGTTCAAGTTTAATGAATGGATACTAGATGGCGTTAACGAGTAAATTTAATCAAGAGCTAAATACACTATACATCGTTTATATTTAATATTAATTATTTACATATATCAAAACGTAATATTTGAATTATGTTTTATGCCTATGTTTTTCTGGCCATTTTGACCAATCTCCATATAGGTACGAAGCCTTTCTTGACGACTGAAGGAATACGAGGAGGTGGCTCATGGAAAAATGGTAATATATCGTTTACGTTTATGAGGAGATATTTTCGTTCTTTTCTCCAAGGGTCGTAATTGTACGATACCTCCACATCTGAGCCGTTGAGAAAAGTCGTCTTGACGCGGCCGCTCGTCATCTTCCACAAGCGCTGGCCGTCGATGTCGAACGGATCGTTGTACGGCCAAAGCGCCCGCAGAAAGTATCGGTAGTTTTCAGAAATCCAAGTTCTCGCCTATCTTGAAAACCATTTCCATGGGTAAATGTATTTTCTTCGACGTAAAGGGCGGTGGCGGTGATATCATCATCGCTTTAATCTTCTTCATCCGCGCTCTTTCATTATAATTAGCGTTCATATTCAAAGTTGACATTTTATAATTCGGTACTACGCTGCCGACTAGAATATTAATTATGTATTCTACTCTATGGCTGCCGACGAGACGGCGGCATAGGATACAATAAAATAGATGAGATTTAACTGTTTATATTTACGCATGTTTCAGTAGCGACACCTTGCGTGCTGCGCGTGTATTAAATTTAGTCCGTATTGTTCAAGTTTAATGAATGGATACTAGATGGCGTTAACGAGTAAATTTAATCAAGAGCTAAATACACTATACATCGTTTATATTTAATATTAATTATTTACATATATCAAAACGTAATATTTGAATTATGTTTTATGCCTATGTTTTTCTGGCCATTTTGACCAATCTCCATATAGGTACGAAGCCTTTCTTGACGACTGAAGGAATACGAGGAGGTGGCTCATGGAAAAATGGTAATATATCGTTTACGTTTATGAGGAGATATTTTCGTTCTTTTCTCCAAGGGTCGTAATTGTACGATACCTCCACATCTGAGCCGTTGAGAAAAGTCGTCTTGACGCGGCCGCTCGTCATCTTCCACAAGCGCTGGCCATCGATGTCGAACGGATCGTCGTACGGCCAAAGCGCCCGCAGAAAGTATCGATAGTTTTCAGAAATCCAAGTTCTCGCCTATCTTGAAAACCATTTTTATGGGTAAATGTATTTTCTTCGACGTAAAGGGCGGTGGCGGTGATATCATCTTCGAAACAGGAAGCTTGCAAATTGAGAGCGATGCGCCGAGAAAAGGGTCGGGTCGGTATCGATAATGCCTGTTTCGCCGATATTCGCATGTTCTCGGTATCGGCGTTTGTAAAGTTGAAAATTGTAAAGTTTTCTTCTAATTGCGAAAATGTCGGTAATATCGAAGAGTATGCAATGTCGCCCGTCAGCGGCGTATAAAAGAGTAGCACGTATCGGTTAATCATCGATATCGCGTTTTTTAGTTCGTTGTGCGATTCGCCGACGTCTTGCAAAAAATCCGTTTTCCAATTAAACTCTTTGATGAAAATACCAATGTTGGACGCGTACGTTATCACGTTATCGATCGACGTAATCCACTGAACATTATCGACGGCTAATTTTAATTTGAAAATTTTATACTTGGCAAACGTGTGTTGATAGTATTTTTCAATATTTATATTATCGTCTTCCTTTATGGTCAATAGAATTACGACGTTTTTATTCTCGTCGACGACCCGGCACAGCAGGGGCAATTGGTATATATCGATGGCCATCGACAAGAAAATGGCGCAGTTGGCCGTCGTTTCGTCGGCCAGCTTGTCGCCCAGCGCACGATAATTGGGGAATTGGCGGGAATTTTTCAAAATCCTATCGACCGTGTCCCATATGCAGAGGCAGCCGATCGACGAATTGTGCATTTTTTAATCGGTGTAACGTACATTTAAATTCGGTTCTAAAATAATTTTTTGTAATGAATTTTTCTTATAGCAAAAACTGGTCACGGCGCCGTCCGTCTGTATTATATATAATATTTGTCTTTCGCCACTATAAAATTGTATGTTTTCTCTGCGTCGATTTATTCGTTATCGTTATGTTTAGACCACGATTGTAGTTCATGGCGAGTTAAATTTTCATACTTTTCGGGTATACCGCGTAAATGGTGTATTTCGCGTCGATTTTTTCACAAAATATCGCGAGCCGAGTAAAGTCGCTCAGCAATCTCTTCAATTCTATATCGTTTAGGGTGTTTTTCGATTCGCTCGAAAATACCAAAACGGTGGGATGTAAATTTTCCGAGGCTAGAGCGTCGTTGCCGAATCGAATCAATTGGATACTAATATATGTGGTAGAACGTATCGACATTATTTTGTAATATACCATCCGTTTTCGACGACGACGATTGAAAGTACGAGCAGGGATTCGAATGAACGCCGTCGCCCCCCGTACTGCTACTTCTGGCCATTTTGACCAATCTCCATATAGTTACGAAGCCTTTCTTGACGACTGAAGGAATACGAGGAAGTGGCTCATGGAACAATGGTAATATATCATTTACGTTTATGAGGAGATATTTTCGTTCTTTTCTCCAAGGGTCGTAATTGTACGATATCTCCACATCTGAGCCGTTGAGAAAAGTCGTCTTGACGCGGCCGCTCGTCATCTTCCACAAGCGCTGGCCGTCGATGTCGAACGGATCGTTGTACGGCCAAAGCGCCCGCAGAAAGTATCGGTAGTTTTCAGAAATCCAAGTTCTCGCCTATCTTGAAAACCATTTCCATGGGTAAATGTATTTTCTTCGACGTAAAGGGCGGTGGCGGTGATATCATCATCGCTTTAATCTTCTTCATCCGCGCTCTTTCATTATAATTAGCGTTCATATTCAAAGTTGACATTTTATAATTCGGTACTACGCTGCCGACTAGAATATTAATTATGTATTCTACTCTATGGCTGCCGACGAGACGGCGGCATAGGATACAATAAAATAGATGAGATTTAACTGTTTATATTTACGCATGTTTCAGTAGCGACACCTTGCGTGCTGCGCGTGTATTAAATTTAGTCCGTATTGTTCAAGTTTAATGAATGGATACTAGATGGCGTTAACGAGTAAATTTAATCAAGAGCTAAATACACTATACATCGTTTATATTTAATATTAATTATTTACATATATCAAAACGTAATATTTGAATTATGTTTTATGCCTATGTTTTTCTGGCCATTTTGACCAATCTCCATATAGGTACGAAGCCTTTCTTGACGACTGAAGGAATACGAGGAGGTGGCTCATGGAAAAATGGTAATATATCGTTTACGTTTATGAGGAGATATTTTCGTTCTTTTCTCCAAGGGTCGTAATTGTACGATACCTCCACATCTGAGCCGTTGAGAAAAGTCGTCTTGACGCGGCCGCTCGTCATCTTCCACAAGCGCTGGCCATCGATGTCGAACGGATCGTCGTACGGCCAAAGCGCCTGCAGAAAGTATCGGTAGTTTTCAGAAATCCAAGTTCTCGCCAATCTTGAAAACCATTTCCATGGGTAAATGTATTTTCTTCGACGTAAAGGGCGGTGGCGGTGATATCATCTTCGAACCAGGAAGCTTGCAAATTGAGAGCGATGCGCCGAGAAAGGGGTCGGGTCGGTATCGATAATGCCTGTTTCGCCGATATTCGCATGTTCTCGGCATCGGCGTTTGTAAAGTTGAAAATTGTAAAGTTTTCTTCCAATTGCGAAAATGTCGGTAATATCGAAGAGTATGCAATGTCGCCCGTCAGCGGCGTATAAAATAGTAGCACGTATCGGTTAATCATCGATATCGCGTTTTTTAGTTCGTTGTGCGATTCGCCGACGTCTCGCAAAAAATCCGTTTTCCAATTAAACTCTTTGATGAAAATACCAATGTTGGACGCGTACGTTATCACGTTATCGATCGACGTAATCCACTGAACATTATCGACGGCTAATTTTAATTTGAAAATTTTATACTTGGCAAACGTGTGTTGATAGTATTTTTCAATATTTATATTATCGTCTTCCTTTATGGTCAATAGAATTACGACGTTTTTATTCTCGTCGACGACCCGGCACAGCAGGGGCAATTGGTATATATCGATGGCCATCGACAAGAAAATGGCGCAGTTGGCCGTCGTTTCGTCGGCCAGCTTGTCGCCCAGCGCACGATAATTGGGGAATTGGCGGGAATTTTTCAAAATCCTATCGTCCGTGTCCCATATGCAGAAGCAGCCGATCGACGAATTGTGCATTTTGTAATCGGTGTAACGTACATTTAAATTCGGTTCTAAAATAATTTTTTGTAATGAATTTTTCTTATAGCAAAAACTGGTCACAGCGCCGTCCGTCTGTATTATATATAATATTTGTCTTTCGCCACTATAAAATTGTATGTTTTCTCTGCGTCGATTTATTCGTTATCGTTATGTTTAGACCACGATTGTAGTTCATGGCGAGTTAAATTTTCATACTTTTCGGGTATACCGCGTAAATGGTGTATTTCGCGTCGATTTTTTCACAAAATATCGCGAGCCGAGTAAAGTCGCTCAGCAATCTCTTCAATTCTATATCGTTTAGGGTGTTTTTCGATTCGCTCGAAAATACCAAAACGGTGGGATGTAAATTTTCCGAGGCTAGAGCGTCGTTGCCGAATCGAATCAATTGGATACTAATATATGTGGTAGAACGTATCGACATTATTTTGTAATATACCATCCGTTTTCGACGACGACGATTGAAAGTACGAGCAGGGATTCGAATGAACGCCGTCGCCCCCCGTACTGCTACTTCTGGCCATTTTGACCAATCTCCATATAGTTACGAAGCCTTTCTTGACGACTGAAGGAATACGAGGAAGTGGCTCATGGAACAATGGTAATATATCATTTACGTTTATGAGGAGATATTTTCGTTCTTTTCTCCAAGGGTCGTAATTGTACGATATCTCCACATCTGAGCCGTTGAGAAAAGTCGTCTTGACGCGGCCGCTCGTCATCTTCCACAAGCGCTGGCCGTCGATGTCGAACGGATCGTTGTACGGCCAAAGCGCCCGCAGAAAGTATCGGTAGTTTTCAGAAATCCAAGTTCTCGCCTATCTTGAAAACCATTTCCATGGGTAAATGTATTTTCTTCGACGTAAAGGGCGGTGGCGGTGATATCATCATCGCTTTAATCTTCTTCATCCGCGCTCTTTCATTATAATTAGCGTTCATATTCAAAGTTGACATTTTATAATTCGGTACTACGCTGCCGACTAGAATATTAATTATGTATTCTACTCTATGGCTGCCGACGAGACGGCGGCATAGGATACAATAAAATAGATGAGATTTAATTGTTTATATTTACGCATGTTTCAGTAGCGACACCTTGCGTGCTGCGCGTGTATTAAATTTAGTCCGTATTGTTCAAGTTTAATGAATGGATACTAGATGGCGTTAACGAGTAAATTTAATCAAGAGCTAAATACACTATACATCGTTTATATTTAATATTAATTATTTACATATATCAAAACGTAATATTTGAATTATGTTTTATGCCTATGTTTTTCTGGCCATTTTGACCAATCTCCATATAGGTACGAAGCCTTTCTTGACGACTGAAGGAATACGAGGAGGTGGCTCATGGAAAAATGGTAATAAATCGTTTACGTTTATGAGGAGATATTATCGTTCTTTTCTCCAAGGGTCGTAATTGTACGATATCTCCACATCTGAGCCGTTGAGAAAAGTCGTCTTGACGCGGCCGCTTGTCATCTTCCACAAGCGCTGGCCGTCGATGTCGAACGGATCGTTGTACGGCCAAAGCGCCCGCAGAAAGTATCGGTAGTTTTCAGAAATCCAAGTTCTCGCCTATCTTGAAAACCATTTCCATGGGTAAATGTATTTTCTTCGACGTAAAGGGCGGTGGCGGTGATATCATCATCGCTTTAATCTTCTTCATCCGCGCTCTTTCATTATAATTAGCGTTCATATTCAAAGTTGACATTTTATAATTCGGTACTACGCTGCCGACTAGAATATTAATTATGTATTCTACTCTATGGCTGCCGATGAGACGGCGGCATAGGATACAATAAAATAGATGAGATTTAATTGTGTATATTTACGCATGTTTCAGTAGCGACACCTTGCGTGCTGCGCGTGTATTAAATTTAGTCCGTATTGTTCAAGTTTAATGAATGGATACTAGATGGCGTTAACGAGTAAATTTAATCAAGAGCTAAATACACTATACATCGTTTATATTTAATATTAATTATTTATATCAAAACGTAATATTTGAATTATGTTTTATGCCTATGTTTTTCTGGCCATTTTGACCAATCTCCATATAGGTACGAAGCCTTTCTTGACGACTGAAGGAATACGAGGAGGTGGCTCATGGAAAAATGGTAATATATCGTTTACGTTTATGAGGAGATATTTTCGTTCTTTTCTCCAAGGGTCGTAATTGTACGATATCTCTACATCTGAGCCGTTGAGAAAAGTCGTCTTGACGCGGCCGCTCGTCATCTTCCACAAGCGCTGGCCATCGATGTCGAACGGATCGTTGTACGGCCAAAGCGCCCGTAGAAAGTATCGATAGTTTTCAGAAATCCAAGTTCTCGCCTATCTTGAAAACCATTTCCATGATTAAATGTATTTTCTTCGACGTAAAGGGCGGTGGCGGTGATATCATCATCGCTTTAATCTTCTTCATCCGCGCTCTTTCATTATAATTAGCGTTCATATTCAAAGTTGACATTTTATAATTCGGTACTACGCTGCCGACTAGAATATTAATTATGTATTCTACTCTATGGCTGCCGACGAGACGGCGGCATAGGATACAATAAAATAGATGAGATTTAATTGTTTATATTTACGCATGTTTCAGTAGCGACACCTTGCGTGCTGCGCGTGTATTAAATTTAGTCCGTATTGTTCAAGTTTAATGAATGGATACTAGATGGCGTTAACGAGTAAATTTAATCAAGAGCTAAATACACTATACATCGTTTATATTTAATATTAATTATTTACATATATCAAAACGTAATATTTGAATTATGTTTTATGCCTATGTTTTTCTGGCCATTTTGACCAATCTCCATATAGGTACGAAGCCTTTCTTGACGACTGAAGGAATACGAGGAGGTGGCTCATGGAAAAATGGTAATAAATCGTTTACGTTTATGAGGAGATATTATCGTTCTTTTCTCCAAGGGTCGTAATTGTACGATATCTCCACATCTGAGCCGTTGAGAAAAGTCGTCTTGACGCGGCCGCTTGTCATCTTCCACAAGCGCTGGCCGTCGATGTCGAACGGATCGTTGTACGGCCAAAGCGCCCGCAGAAAGTATCGGTAGTTTTCAGAAATCCAAGTTCTCGCCTATCTTGAAAACCATTTCCATGGGTAAATGTATTTTCTTCGACGTAAAGGGCGGTGGCGGTGATATCATCATCGCTTTAATCTTCTTCATCCGCGCTCTTTCATTATAATTAGCGTTCATATTCAAAGTTGACATTTTATAATTCGGTACTACGCTGCCGACTAGAATATTAATTATGTATTCTACTCTATGGCTGCCGATGAGACGGCGGCATAGGATACAATAAAATAGATGAGATTTAATTGTGTATATTTACGCATGTTTCAGTAGCGACACCTTGCGTGCTGCGCGTGTATTAAATTTAGTCCGTATTGTTCAAGTTTAATGAATGGATACTAGATGGCGTTAACGAGTAAATTTAATCAAGAGCTAAATACACTATACATCGTTTATATTTAATATTAATTATTTATATCAAAACGTAATATTTGAATTATGTTTTATGCCTATGTTTTTCTGGCCATTTTGACCAATCTCCATATAGGTACGAAGCCTTTCTTGACGACTGAAGGAATACGAGGAGGTGGCTCATGGAAAAATGGTAATATATCGTTTACGTTTATGAGGAGATATTTTCGTTCTTTTCTCCAAGGGTCGTAATTGTACGATATCTCTACATCTGAGCCGTTGAGAAAAGTCGTCTTGACGCGGCCGCTCGTCATCTTCCACAAGCGCTGGCCATCGATGTCGAACGGATCGTCGTACGGCCAAAGCGCCCGCAGAAAGTATCGGTAGTTTTCAGAAATCCAAGTTCTCGCCTATCTTGAAAACCATTTCCATGGGTAAATGTATTTTCTTCGACGTAAAGGGCGGTGGCGGTGATATCATCATCGCTTTAATCTTCTTCATCCGCGCTCTTTCATTATAATTAGCGTTCATATTCAAAGTTGACATTTTATAATTCGGTACTACGCTGCCGACTAGAATATTAATTATGTATTCTACTCTATGGCTGCCGACGAGACGGCGGCATAGGATACAATAAAATAGATGAGATTTAATTGTTTATATTTACGCATGTTTCAGTAGCGACACCTTGCGTGCTGCGCGTGTATTAAATTTAGTCCGTATTGTTCAAGTTTAATGAATGGATACTAGATGGCGTTAACGAGTAAATTTAATCAAGAGCTAAATACACTATACATCGTTTATATTTAATATTAATTATTTATATCAAAACGTAATATTTGAATTATGTTTTATGCCTATGTTTTTCTGGCCATTTGACCAATCTCCATATAGGTACTGTGCGTGTAGGGGGTTTTTAAAAATTTGGAATTCGAGGAAGTAGAAATAAAAGACTTAATGTTACTATGAGCAGCGCTAGAAGTGTATTGAAAAAATAATTTTATGTTAACCGTCACTAAAATAAACCGATGACGCCTGACGAAATTTGACGGCAATTCTGCCCTGAAATAAAGTTGAACCCGTTGCTTCAACATGCCCCCGGCCGTTGAAAGCTCGTCTTTCAACAGGATTCCTCCAGTAAGGGACAAATTCTCGAGACGGCTCTTCGTATGAGGGTCAGGACCAAATTTTTGACGTAATCGCACAATGGAAATCACAACGGAATGTGTCACACTGGAATATATTTCTGCTATAAATGTAGCACAATATAATTATTAGGGTGTGTGTAGATAGTCGTAAGATTTTAGGTAGGTAAGAGGAATAAATAAATAAAAAACATTATATTTCGAGAAATATTTAATAGATAGTACAATCTAAATAAATTAAATTACAAAACCAAAACTTTCAAATAGAATACAAAAAAGTTTGGTAAAACACTAACACCCTTGCAAGCCTGTATTACCTACTTACTAACATCATAAGCAACATCTTTTATTCTTTGACTTTTAAAAATTCAACAACAAAAAACAGCTGATCTATAACATTCTGGATCTGATTTTTTATGTTGAATTTTTAAATATTATAAAACAAAAAATGTTGTTCATAATGTCAGTAAGGCAGCCTAGCAAGGTTGTTAGTGTTTTACCAACAACCCAGTTAACTAAAATAAAACTTTGTTTTTATCATTTGTTTTTCTCATGTCACAAAACATAAATTTAAAACATATCAAAATTTTTACTAATAATCTAATCAGTCATTGGTTTACATAATATTGCTTTGATTTGAATTTCTTGAATTGAGATGAAATTCACTAAGACTAGAAAACAAAAAAAAAAGAAAACTGTACGGGTGGGCGAAAAATCGTAGATCAAACGAAACAGTTGGGGGGTTATTTGCAGTAAAAATAAAAAAAAAATTTAAACATTTTTTCCTACTTTTTTTATTATTACTGCAAATTATCCTAACTATCGCCCTGTTTCGTTTGATGAACTATTTTTCGCCCAGCCTGTAGATGTGAAAGTTAAAAAAATTGCCACTGCCAATGAGATATAAATTTAAAAATAAATCGAAATAAAATTATATCTAAACAAAATCAAATGATAGTTAAACAAAATAAACTTCGTCAAAATCATCAACCAAATAGTAATCTTTGGAATCTTGCAATACTCTTACTTTTTTAACAAGCGAATCGCTTGTAATAACATCGAGATCAACTTTTTTTGGTAAAAAAAATTTTAGCTTAGGGGCTTTTACAGTCTTCAGGTAGGAGATCGTAAATAATGTTTTACCATCTTCATTATGAATTTTCTGAACAAATCCTATATAGTACCTCCATATTTTTCTTACGTAGTATCTTACTAAAACAACGTCATTTATCAAAAAATCATTATTTTCCACATTAGCTTCTTGATTCATCGCGGTATTTACTCCAGAACAGGACGGAATGGGATTTAAATAAATATTTTTATGATTTTTTTTCTCTGATTGACTATTTTTAGATGATGGTATTTTTCCTGAACTTATATCAAAGTTTAAACCTATTTCTGTGAAGTTTTTATATGTTTTAAAATCAAAATATCTACGGTTTTCAGGAGTGTTCCTTACATCGGCGAGGATTTTCACTCCAGAGTTTTCTTTCTTTTTCTCTTTACTTCCTGATCCTTTCTGCATGACACTATCTAATTCTATCTGTAACATTCTTTCTTCTTCTGTATTTGTTTTTTATGTTATGTTTTCTTTTGTTAAATGGTTTTCAATCTCTAGTTCAGTCTTCTTTTGTATTTTTTTTCAGATAACATTCTTTTCTCTGTTTTTTCTCTACAGGTTTCCTGTTCTTTAGAATCATTATCATCAAAATATTCAGCTTCTGTCCAATCAGATTGATCACTTTCGGCATATTCGATCTCCGTATTAGTATCTTCGGAAGATGAATCTAATTGTATATTTTTTTTCTTGCATCTACGATCCTTTATAAGAATATTCTGCTGTAAAAGTCTTTGCTTAACTCTCTCTTTAGCTTCTTCTGAAATATCTGGAAGTTCTTTCTCAATGAAAATATTAGATTTAGTCTTAGGAGTAAGTTCATTTGGATACTGAAGTTCCTCAATTTCAACTGATTGTGGCTGATTTAAAATAATTTTTCTCGATTCCTCTTGTGATTTAAGCCTTTCCAACCCAACAGTCAGTCTTTGTACTCGGCTCCTTGAGCGTTTTAACATTTTTCTTAAATTCTCATTTTTTTGCCGCAGAATTTCAATTTTTTCTTTTAGTTTTTTATTTTCTCGCCCTACTTGGCTACGATAGCGACGACGTGCTCTTTCAGCTTCAATTATCACTGGTTTATTTTCGTTAACTTTTTTACGTTTAGCATCCCTCCATTGTTTTCTCACATCTTGTTTTTCATTTTCGCTCATATCGACTATTTTTCGTTTTTTAGCTTTCGTTCTTTCCAAGTTTTTCTTTCTCATTTCTTCAAATTTTTGTGGATTTTCTTTTTTTAGTTTTTCGCGGTACTTGCGACATCTTTCTGCGGATGATAAAGGCATCTGAAAAGAAAAAGGCACACAGTCTACAAAAAAAAAACACCAACTGCTAACTTGGACAAGCTAACATCACAAAAGATATCGAGAAAAAGCATTATAAACCTATCAAAATCACTTCAAATCTAGGATTTTCACTATTCAAATGAACTTATTCCTTAGGCTAAAAAGCATACAAAACAAACCTACTAAGACATTACCCTCTTAGGCTTTGGCGTAGAAAGTTAAAACTATTTTATAAATATTTAAAACAATAATCAAAATATTTAAGAATCATCTATTACATAGGTAGGTAGCTAATGAGATTAGAATGATTATAAACACAGCTTTATAAATTTCCCTTGTGATACGTCGCACAATTTCGTGTCACAAATCGCACAACGGAATGAAAATTATTCACGACCTAACCTTAAAGATGCAACAATTCACAAATTTAACCATTAATCGAACACTTCTGCATCTCTTTTAACAATAAAGTTAAAGGGGGCTTAAAAATATATATATCAATTTCTAGAAAATCGTAAAAATATAACAATTTTACTCACCTAAAGTCAGGAAATCTTAACGACACGCGCTGACGACACAAACACAATCTCAAATGACAGGAAAAAACATGGCGGTTTGTATTCGAAATTTTGTTGCCAGCTTGAAACCAATGTTGCCGTACTAAATAATCAAGAAACTTTCACACACGTTTAGTGGTTTCGAAATTATGGTGTCGCACAACAGGAGTATTACAACGGAAACAATTTTAGGATGTATGTAAAATTACTTATAAAAATTAAAACAATAATGGTTATTGTGGTATTATTTATAAAAACGATTATTAGTGTTTATAGGGCTCTAGTAATATTAAACTATAAATGCTAGCTTACGTTAAAAAAAAAACAGCGGTAAAATATTCTTAGGTAGTCAAGCAAGGACATGCGTATTTTACATAGCGTAAAAAACACCGAGCTTGGTAATGTGTTTTATTTTGAAGAAATTAAGCTTCTAGTTTAGTTATTTGATGAATAAGACTGTTTATAACATATTAAGATATTAGAAAATATCCAAAGTTATTTTAAGGCATGTATTGTACGCAATATTTTGTCACTTATGAGTCGGACACCACAGCGTATCTGTATCCGTCAAAAATTTGGTCCTGACCCATGACCCCAGTAGCAGTCCTGATATCGGCAACTCTGGTAATGTTGTCTGTCCCAGGATAAAGGGCTACAACTCGCCCTATCCTCCACTTCAATGGCGGTAAGTTGTCTTCCTTGATGTGGTGTATTAGTTAAGTACTCTGTGTTCGTGTCTACTCTGTAACAGTCTCTATGTCTTAGGTTGTCTATGTACCAATGTTTTTTGAATAATAAAGAGATGGCGGCTGCTAACAAAATATCATGCTGTTTTATTGTGTCAAGAAATCCATAAAAATCATCAACAACCATAACAATCTGGCGACGAGGATAGTAGGAAATAAAGGTAATACCTTCATTTATACGTTACGTCAAGAATAATTGAGATGGAAGCGAATCGTAATTTCATCGGAAATCTACCATTGTTCGACAACAACGAACAAAGTTTCGAAAGTTGGTTAGAGTTATTCGAGGAATACTGTACACTAAACAATGTTCCAAAAGAAAGTGCTACCAGTAAAGTCCGTAAATCTTAATTCTTGTGTCACATTGGCGTGAAACATTATAACATGCTTCACAGCATCTGTCTGCCTAGTAAGCCAAATGAAAAGTCTATAGAAGAGTTGGCTAAGATCTTAAAAGAAAAATACGATTCTCCTGGTTTGGAGTCGACAAACAGATACCTATTCTATAGAAGAATGCAGTCTGAATTAGAATCCGGTACGGAATATATAGCTGCCCTGCAAGAAGTGGCATCCAAGTGTAATTTTGGTACGCACGCTGAGAATGCATGTCGTGATCAACTCATATGTGGAATTCGGGATGAAAATATAAGGAAAAAGTTATTATCTGTCACAAACTTAAACTGCGAAAGGGCGAAAACGATATTTCTTCAAGAAGAATCAGTCTTGAATCAATTGAAAAACATGAATAGTGGAATTACGTCTCATTCGACTATCAATAAAGTAAAAAAATTTACCGAGTCAAGGTCATAGTCGTCAAAACAGCATATATCGTCAAAAGTCAGTCAATCATCATAAACAAGTCAGCCGTCAAGGTCCAGTAAGTCAACACAATTCAAACTGTCGTCAATATGCAGTCGGTCAGAGTCAGGTCAGTCAACGAGGCAAATTTTGCAGTCAAAATTCAGTGTCAAAACAGTGCTACAGATGTGGTCGATACCACAATCCAATGTCATGTCCAGCCCGTTCATGGAAATGTTATGTATGTCAACGTTTTGGTCATACTTCCAAAATGTGTAGAAGTCTCACTCAAGGTAATACAAACCAAGTAAATGAAGTCTCAAATGTCTCAGATAATAGTGTTGACGAGGTAGTAAATCAATAAACAGAGTTGCTTTATGTTAACAATGTAAATGTTACATGTAAATTTCAGTACCATAAACAAATGTGTGTATGCATATCTTGTGATAGTCCATGTGATTCCAACTGTGGATTTTGTACTAATATTAATCTGATTAATGTTAATAATGTGTCATCAAAACCTCAAGTGATAAAAGTCAACATAGAGGGATCATTGTTGAATATGGAAATAGATACTGGTGCCGCTATATCTATATATATATATATATATATATATATCCTTAATTCCTTATCAATGTTATATAAATTTGTTCAAAAATCATGTTCTTCACCCTTGCAATATAAAATTAAATACTGTATCAGGTCCCCTCTATGTGGCTGGTGTAATTAAAGTTATGGTGTCTTATAATAATTCAATGTCTAATCGGTTATTGTCACTTGTAGTAAGTCAGTCAGATAAACAGTCTTTTATACCTTTGCTTGGTCGTGATTGGTTGGATATATTAAACCCAGAGTGGAGAAATAATATTTTGTCAATTAATAGTAATAATATTTGTGTAAAGTCAATTCAACCTGAGAAGATAGACAATATGGAGTCAACTCTGGTACAGCAGTTTATTAAAAAATACCCTAATGTTTTTAGCAAAAATATTGAGTCACATATAACTGGATTTGAAGCAAAATTAGTGTTAAAAGAAAACAGTACACCAGTATTTTTAAAACCATACCCATTACCATACAATATTATTAATGTTGTCAGCGATGCTTTAGATAAATTAGAAAGAGAAGGAAAAATTTATAGAAATTGTGGGAGGCACAGCTGAAGTTATTTCTGATCCTGAAGGTGTAGTTGATAATTTCGAGGAAGGTAAGTCTATTTGAGTTGGTGTGGATGGCTGTTCAAATTGTTCTAATGTAGCTAGTGTACGAGGTACCAGAGATTCAGGTGCTTTAGTATGTGACGCCGAAATACTTTTTTCTTCGAATGTGTTAAAGAGTGTACTCGACGATGTCGGTTCATTCAGTTCAATGTATTCATCTTCTATAGGCGGTATCCCAAATAACTGTTCTAATCGCTTCTCAATTTCATACTATGTGCCAGAATTATTTTCAGTCTCTTTCAAGTAAGAAGATGATCCGCTTATAACCTCATCTTCAGACTCGGTATCAATGTCAGATAAATCAGATAAATTATCTACTATTTTCTGTAAGTCGGAATCATTAATTGTCTTCTTTCTTTTAATTTTAGATTGCAACGACATTTTGAAACTCTTACGTACCTAAAAATAACAATAATAATTTTAATTCTTTGTTTTTATTTTTATTTTAAAATAAAAATATGAACAAAAAGATAAACTCAAAATTTTATATATATTGATAAAACAAGGAACGCGAAAGGGATATAGGTAATTAATTTCCCACTTAGTCAGGGTTCGAAAATATCCGATATTTATTATAAATATCAAAATATCGGATATTTATGATATATATCCGATATATATCATAAATATCCGAAATTTTTTGATATATATCCGTTTTGTATGAAAGCTATATTATTAATTTATTGTATTATTTATGTATACTATTTGCATATGTGTTTCATAAACATAATGAATTATTTTAAAAAAAAATTCTTTTAATGTTTTATTTATTTAGGTACTTAAAATCTGACAAATGGAACCAAAACATAAAATTTTTTTCTAGATCAGGCAAAATCAACTAAAAATCATAAAATCTAATACAGTGGACCCCCGGTAATCCGGCCCCCGGCTAATCCAGCACCCCCTGTAATCCGACATGGTCTGTTTGAATATTTTGCCTGTTTAAACAAAAAAAAAATTGATTCATAATTTTTGATTATTTTAGTATGTACATTTGTTAGTATCAATTATTTCCTAATGTAAAGTTATTGCATATTTTTTGTAAGTTCTATAGCATTAATGACGTTAATTTTATAATAAAACGTAAGCTCTCTATTGAGTTGTTTAATTTACTAAATTTGACATACATAATGAAGTATGATATAAAATAAAAATAAAAATATGATTTGTACTTCTGAGTACATATATATAACATATATAATCCTATCATTGAACCTGTAATATGTCGGATTACAAGGTACTCTTTTGAAAACATACTTGAGAGGGGTCTTAGGCAGTGCCGGATTAGCCTATAAGCTATTTAAGCAATTGCTTAGGGCATCCCGTCTTGGGGGGCACCAGAGACGACCGAGAAAAAAAAAACGAGCACACTAAAGATAAAGCAATTTCAAAATTCTCAGAAAGATCTTTTTCAAAACTAAAAATTATAAAAAATGAAAAAAGAACGACCATGGGTCAAAAAAGATTAGATGCATTGTCTTTATTATACATATATCGAATCCAATATGCTTAAAACGTTAGACTGAAAAAATATTTACCACGAATTTAATGTCCGAAAAAATCGCAATTCGCATTTAATAAATCAATAAAAATGTTTTTGTTTCTAATAATAATTAATTAATTACTCTATAGAATATAAGCGGATCAACAGACAGATTTGGAAATCTCGGAGGCATTATATGCGTCTGTTTTAATATAAAACGTATTAAAGATACGATAGAGCGGAATCGGAGCTCCAAAGTGTTCTCAGAGGTTTCATCTGTTGGTCAAAGCTGGTTGTCGACGCTGAAAACTGAGGAGTGAGGATGGAGGTATAGCGTTGACCAGAGCTGAGATATTGAGGGAGGTCGAGAAGTTTTTCGGACAGTTGTATACCTCGGTCAACCAACTTGTTTGCAGTTCGGCTGAAGATCCAAGAGCAGAGAATACCCGACATTATTCCGAAGATGTCCCGGACATCAGCATGCATGAGATTAGTATGGCTCTGGGACCGCTTAAAAACAATAAGGCACCGGGTGAGGACGGTACGTCTGAGCTTCTGAAAGCGGGTGGAACACCGGTACTTAAAGTTTTAGAGGCTCTTTAATGCCATCTTGCTCGAGGGCGTAACCCCGCAGGCCTGGAACGGAAGCGTGGTAATGCTCTTCTTCAAGAAGGGTGATAACACCTTGTTGAAGAATTACAGGTCTATTTCGATTCTGAGCCACGTTTATAAGCTGTTTTCTAGGGTGATTACGAATCGTCTGACGGGCAAGTTTGATGACTTCGAAAGGGTGGACCTTCCAAAGAAGCCGGTTTCCGAAAAGGCTATAGAACCTTAGACTACATACATACGCTGTGGCAGATTATAGAGAAAACCGATGAGTATAATCGGCCATTGTGCTTGGTGTTTGTGGATCACTCACCTTCGATTTGCTGACGATAACGTGCTTATGGTGGAATCCCTGGGAGACCTCGACATTATACTCAGTGATCCCGACAGGTGGGCCTTAAAATGAATATGGACATCTTGTCCAATTGACAAAAATCATGTCGAATGTCTATGTCGTGCCCACTCTGATATCGGTTGGAGATTCTACTCTCGAAGTTGTTGACAAGTACATCTACCTAGGACAAAATGTCCAACTTGGTAGGTCCAACTTTGAGAGAGAGGTCAATCGTCAAATCCAGCTCGGATGGGCAGCGTTCGGGAAGTTAAAAAACGTCTTTTTATCCATCATACCGCAGTGCCTGAAGTCTAAAGTCTTCGACCAATGTGTGTTACCAGTGATGACATACAGATCTGAGACGTGATTACTGACTTTGAGCATTTTAAACAAGCTCCAAGTCGCACAGCGTGCAATGGAGAGTGCTATGCTTGGTATTTCTCTGCGAGATTGAACCAGAACTGATGATATCCGCAGCCGAACGAAGATTGCCGACATAGACCTACCGTCCGCGAGATGGACAGAAGACTTGAGGAAAGTCGCTGGAAGTGATAGCGAAGGTGAGGCCTACGTTCAGCAGTGAACATCCAATGGCCGATATTGATGATGATGATGATGATGATGAATTACTCTATTCCTACTCTACCTACATATCTTTTTCGTCCTTCATATATATATATATTATTATGGTGAGCCCGTTGGCGTAGTTTGTAGTGACTCTGCCGGGGGTCGTGTGTTCGATTCCGATCAATGGTCTAATGTGACGAAAACATATATTGGCTGTGTAAAATGTTTCTGAGGTGAGTTGACGTCAAGTCGGCGGCCGGTCTAGAAATATAGCCTAATTTTAGGACAACATGTGAAATCATGTTGTGTCGACCCCACCTAGCATAGGATAAGGGCAAAAGGAACAACACATACATATTATACCTACGATACGTATTCACATTTTTTTTTTCAATTAATTCTTTGTAGTTCACTTAAGGATAGGGGGGCCCACAGGGGAAGATTGCTTAGGGCATCAAGTTACCTTAATCCGGCACTGGTCTTAGGCAGTACTCTATAATCCGACAAATTCGATAATCCGACACTGCCCTGCAAAAGGTTTGTCGGATTACCAGGAGTCCACTGTATATTAAAAAATCAACTTAAAAACATAAAACCTTTTTATAAATTCTAATCAATCAATGGTCATACCTACACTTAGGTAACAATTAACAAAACAAGTTTTTAATTTTAATTTTGACTAGCGGCCCGCCCTAGCTTCGCACTGGTATTTAACTAAAATTTCAAAAATTATAAATTCATAATTTTTATCACCTACACCTGCGTCGATACTGGAAAATATTTTATAATAGATTGATTGAGTTCTCAAACTGCAAAAAGCACTGAGTATTGATATCAACTGGGAAGCAAATAACTTTCAGCACTTTTAACACTGTTAGGGTATGAATTTTGATAAAATACGAAACAAGTCTCCAATCAATTCTAATGAAGAATATTTATGCAAAATTTGAAGTAGATTGGACCAAGGAATCAAACGTGATTACGATAACGACGGGATAACGATCCCATAAAAACTTTGCCCCCCTTTTTCACCTTCTTAGGGGTAGAATTTCGTAAAATTCGTTCTTAGCTGATCTCTACTCGGCAAAAGGAATATTTATATCAAATTTTAAGTCTCTAAGTCATAAAATTCTAGAGTCTTAAAATGTCGTTTCTTTAAATGTGGGCGAGGCTCATTCTTTCGGCCGAAGTTTTGGACAGCGCGATTCAACAAAATATTTTTTGTATACTGCGCCATCTATCTTGTTACGATTCGTTAGACCAGCTGTTAATAGATGGCGTCACATTAGCCATTACCTATTTCTATTTTCTTAAATATTTATTTTTAAATTTAATTACAATGAAACAAAAGCTAAATTATACTGTGAGTTATTTCCAATTTTTATGTATTAAAGTTATTAACATTGGTTTTGTACTTTTTACGTGATACGTGATCAGAGAAAAACACGATAAGAGATGGCGCTGATACAAAAAAATACGCGCTATTGAAATTTATTCTTGATGATATATAGTGTATTAATAAAACGGAGGTTTCAACAGATTTATTATATGTATAGATTTTGATTTAATTTTAATTCTAATTTTAATTTTGATTTTGATTTAATTTTAATTCTAATTTTAATTTTGATTTCGTTTTTGATTTTGGTCTTGATTTTGGTTTTAATTTTTGTTTTGGTTTTAATTTTAAATTTTTTGAATTTTAAATTTGATTGAAATGTAATTGTAGTTTAAACTTAGTACTTAGGTATTGACTGGATTTAGATTTTAAATTTAATTGTGACTTTAATTGAATTTTAGTAATTCTAATTTTTGACTGAATTTTAGTATTGATTTTGAATTCTTAATGTTAATTTGTAATTTTCAATGAATTTTGGTATTGATTTTGAGTATGATGACGTTTAATTTTTAGGTGATTGAATTTTGTCGTTGATTTAATTTAGATTTAAATTTGTTATTATTAACTGTTATAAGAAAACTTTGTAACTAACACTATATGGGCTAGTCCTGAATTAAAGGTTATTATTATAAAACAATAAACATTACAAATAATAACTCTAGAATATAATCAAATAAGTCTTTTAGTTATCAAATCAGTTATCAGTCATTCGTAACACACTGCTAATTTTCAATAAAAAATAATAAAATAATTCCGTATTAGGGAGTTTGTTTTAACTCTACTCCAACGCCTTCTACATTTGGGAAGTATAAATACAGTAACAAACGCCACAAATTACTTAATAATATAAAAATTTCAAACCAATTTTGTATTGATATATATCATAAAAAGTCATCTGATATATATCGGATATATATCATGATATATATCATGATATATATCCATTGATATATATCCTCGAACCCTACACTTAGTATTTACCGAAGTGGATATAGGGAAGATATTTCCCACCTACTTTAGACATGCAAAACTAGCACATAGTTTTCTTTTTATACACTGTTTATACCATCATTATATCAGAAATATACTTTACTCACAGAAATAAGAACAGTTACGTACTTACAAGAATTTTTCTGCTCGTCAGTAGAGAAACACTTCACAAGAATTCTAATTTAGCGGTAAATTGCCAGAAAAAACGGACCTCGAAGTTTGAACTGATTCTGACGTTTTAGGCATGTGACATTTAGGAAGAAAGTGTTGCCAGAAATAAAAAAATATGTTATTTTTTTTGATGGATCGAAATAATTCCATGTATCGATCACAGATTAAATAAAAAATATCAAAATGTAGATCATTGTCGGGTGGGAAATAATTTCCCTATATTTGAATAAGGGTTAATATTCTAGTCGGCAGCGTAGTACCGAATTATAAAATGTCAACTTTGAATATGAACGCTAATTATAATGAAAGAGCGCGGATGAAGAAGATTAAAGCGATGATGATATCACTGCCACCGCCCTTTACTTCGAAGAAAATACATTACCCATGGCAATGGTTGGCGAGAACTTGGATTTGGAAAACTACCGATACTTTCTTCCTTATTCCGTAAAAAAACCTACTCTAACAAAGTTATTGCATGAAATGCGGTTTCAAAGGAAGTCGTACCACTTTGTGGAGAATAATGAAAGATACCGGGTTCTATTTTAAAAAATGTAGATCCAAAAGGAAAGTCCTAATTGAATTGAGAGATACGATATTGTCGCCTGGCGTTATCGATACCTGGAAGAATTGCGAAATAATCGTCTCGGAAACCAGCGCCCATTTGTATATTTGGACGAGACATATATACACGCAACATATTGCGCCGGAAAATATTGGCAAAGTGAACAAGAAGAAGGTGTATTAGCATCAGACTCTAAAGGGCCGCGTTGGATTATCGTCCACGCTGTTGGTGCTATGGGTTTTATACCCAATGCTCAACTGATCTTCAGATCTCAGTTACAAACGGCCGATTATCACGACGATATGAATAAAATGAATTTTAATAAGTTGCTTAGTGAAAAGCTTATACCGAATCTGCCTCCCCAATCAATTGTGGTGATGGATAACGCCTCCTACCACACAGTACAGCTTAACAAAGCACTAACAATGTTAAGCAGAAAGGCAGAAATGCAAAACTGGATAAACAGTAATGGTCTTTTTTACTTGCCAACTATGGTAAAAGCCCAGCTATTCCAAATAATAAAGGAGCACAAACAGCCGCCCATTTATGAAGCCGATATAATGTTGGAAGCACATGGGCATAAAGTGGTAAGGCTTCCCACCTTACCACTGTGATTTAAACCCCATAGAGCTGATATGGAGTGTCTTGAAAAGACGAATTGCTGAAAAAAACGTAGGTCAAGAAGCAAATAAAATAGTCCAAATCACAGAAGAAGCCTTTGCAACTCTGTTTTGTTATTGTCTGTCTATCTTGTTTAATTTTGTTGATTTTTAAAGCACTGAGGTTGTGATTTGTTTATATTGTCTATTTTTAAGTAAAGGAAACTTTAATTATTACATTTAAAAGAATAAAAAATAACTATAGCCTATTGTATGTTTTTATTTCAATTTATAAATGGCATACTCCACGCGACTAATCAGGTTAGGTTTCAGTACACGACCACTGTAGGGTTAAAGAAAAAGGTATAACTAGTAATACTATGAATTCACTGAAAAATTCGGCGTTTTTATTCCGAGTTAATGCTATAATGACTACTACAGCAAATAAGGCTCGAAGTATAATTGAAGACATAGACACAAATACTGTTGAATGTTTTAATAGCATTATTGCTAAATTAGTAGGAGGAAAATGAGTAAACTTTTCTTCTAGAAGGGGATATCAAGTGCGATGTGCTGCAACAGTTACTTCATTTAATAATGAAGCATTTATATCTGCAGTACAAAAATCAATACTCAGAAAAAATCCAAAAGGAAAAGTACTGGAAATAGAAAGAAGAAAGTCATTAAAAAGAAAACATAATCAAGAGCATCCCACCAGAAACATAAGAAGATTCAACGAAGTATTTCAGCATAACTATGGCCCATCATGTCCGGCTCGCGACATGAGTTTGGAGCAGTTGGATCAAGCAAAAAGAGGACTTCCTTGTACGCTTAAAAGACCTCACTGAAGATAGAGAAACAATACAAAATAACACAATTTTACAAAGACACAGTAGTGAGTGGATATAGTGAGTGGATAGATTAAAAAAAAAAAACACATGACATTGATAAAAAAATACTATAGGCTTCAAATTTAGCGCATATTAAACTGTGGCACATGAAATAGAAAATTAAAATAAAGCGATACAACAGATGGCAATACAAGAAAATATAACTATTGAACCCTGTGGGGTCTTTATCGACAAAAAACATTGCTATATAGGCGCGACACCTGATAGTTTGGTCAGAGACGATTGCTTATTAAGTGTCCATTAACTTGATTGGAAGTTAAGTGGCCATTAACATCCTTTAAAACAGGTATCAATACAGCCATAGAAGCTAATAAAATTCAATTATTTAAATAGGACAAAAAAAAATCAATACAAGGACAATAAACAAAGACAGCAATTGGTTTTATCAAGTCCAGGGCCAGCTACACGTGACAGGAAGAAAAGAGTGTATTTTTGGACTATGGTATTATATATATATATATATTAATTGAACACATTTATAAAGATGACGAGTTTTGCATATTCAATACGGAGGAAAATATTGTAGATTTTGACTTAAAATTAAAAGTGTTACCCATCAGAGATATAATATTACAAGACCAAAGTGAACCCAATCAGCCTGAATAAAACAAATGAGTGATGGCCAGAATGTATCCAGTCATCAAATAGCATCTGAAAATGTTGATGCAGAAAATAGAACCCTTAGAAGCTGAACCAACAGTATGAAGAATATAGCTCCGAGTCATCATTTACTGTACATTATCGTCAATTTCAATGTAAAAATATAAATTTTAACAAATTTTAATAAATAAAAGAGGGAATTTTAACAGTTTTTTTTTAATTCATTAACTTTAGGTATCATAAACTAGAAAATAATTAAGAGACTCCACTTCCTGTCACCCCACCCCTCTTAGCTCCACTCCACATCTTTCCGTACTTCTCCTAGCTCTACTCTACTCATCTCAGCTCCGGTCTGCATCCTCGCCTTAAGTAAAAGTTTAGCTTGTCGGGTTGCACCAGATTCTAGAAAGGACATACAGATTGTTTTATATTTTAAAAGTAATTATCTTTTGCTGTGATTATCTTTATAGCTAGGTAATAACATATTATGCAAAATATTAAGTTTGTTTAACTGGTCAAAGCAAATTCTAGAATGAAGGATTAATTAAAATAATTGTTAACTGATTATAAGCAATTTGTAAATTATCTAATAGCTGTTGTTTTAGACCAGAGGCAGTTGTACTTCTTTTAAATAAATAAATACTTTATAATATTTGGGTATTTCTATAACAAAATTCGGGTTTGATTCGATATCGCTCACCACGAATTTGAATAAGAGAGTTAATTAGGGGGGGTGGAGGAGGGTACCCCCAACTCCTCCATAATACTCGCAATACAAGGTAATGCACCATTCTTGACAAAAAAGATAAAATAAATTGGGTAAAACCAACCTCAAAATTTGATGTTAATCGGCATAATTTCGTTTCTTGACGTCTCCGGCGCTGTGGATGCCCAGTGGTCTTGTCTTAAAAAATAAACTTCGAGACTCATGATTGCAAAATACAACATTTTCAATTATTTTCTTTTAATTTTTAAAACATTAGTTTTACGTTTTTAATGATATTTACTTTTCACTTGTCAATATCGTATATATTATACCACAGACAGATCATGGTAATATTTACAGAAAATATATACCAGTCGATGTACGATAAACATCAATTGAAAAATATCGATTTCCAAAAACATCGATGTTTCCGGTAGGAAATAAAACGAGGTACCGTAAAATGGGGTGAATAGATATCGCGGGGTGAATAGAAACAAAACTGGAAGTTTTATTATTTTGTCTCCAGATTATTTATAGCTTATTGTCGAAGGTTTAATTCACGAAGAATAGATATATAAGGAGAGCGAACGTAATGTTAAAAGAATGGCATCAATTTATGTAGATAATTATTTTGCCGCTAGAGCGCGCTAGGTACCAAGAAGTACTCGCTTAGATTTACGCGGGAAGGCTGGTTGCTATTGACAGCTCTGAATTTTGAAATTGAATTTATTAACTATAAATTAAATTAATAATTAAATTTTAATCTTTCTATGTAAGACTATTAAATATTGTCTCTATGAAAATTAACTAGTAAAATATTTTTAAAAATTGCCTATTTGTTTGAGTAGATATCAGGATAAATATACTTGATGAAAAAAAAAAATAATAAATAAGTTATTGTCAAACATATTATTTATTAATAAAACAAATGAAACATGTTTAATATTTAAAAACCTAATTATTATAGTTTTAAGAGTAACTGGAATATTAATTTTGTTATTGAGAATTTTAAATTATTTTTGAAGTTATACTTTTGAAAAATTATGAGAATAAATCTTTACGATACGCGCATACACAGTGATGACGCCATGGAGTTTCGGCTCGTTTGATTCGTCTTGACGAGTACTCTGTTTTTACATAGTTACCAGGGTCTAATCTGATGATGGAGCTGGAAGGTGGCCATAAGAACTTCGCAATGAAACGACACAACCTCGTCGAGTTAGGGCTCGTTTGAATCGTCTTAACGAGTAGTTTTTTTTTAGATGGTTACCAGGGTCTACCTCTACGCGCGCACTACCCATTATCTCGGTGCGTCATTTTATTATAAGTATAATTTCTTAAGTTCGTACATAAGTACACAAACACTTTTTTATTTAAATTAGAGTAATATACAGGGTGACTGGTGAATTACCATCAATATTCAAGGAGAATACCCGGCACATGATCCTCATTCGAATTATGTAAAAAAAATAGGAACTTAATTTTGGACCAAATTTTCATAAATTTCAATTCAAATAAAAGACGCGTTGTCACTTTTCCAGTCATGCCGGCGGCGCGTGCGACGCGGTGTTGTACTATGCTGCCAGTACCCGCACCCCCGCCCCGCGGCTAATCGCTTATTCGATCGACGAATCACGTTACTAGGTCACTAGGTCAGTAGGCTAGCGCCAACGTATGGTTTGGACGTCTGTTTTGTGTTTTCCCGCGCGTGCGCCTAGCGTTCGATATTCCGAGTATACCTAATCTGTCGTGTGTGAGTGTGACCCTTAATTAGGTATGGCTTATCAGTACACAAATGAAGAGTACTTGAATATGGTTCGTGTTAATGTAATGATAGCTTACCGGGTACTATCAATTTGTATCCCGGGTACTATCAAAATGTTCCCCAATCGCAGAGTACCTACTGTTAGCGTAATATTAAGCACTAATCCAAGACTACGAGTATGATTCCATTTTTAAATACGCCGGGAATACCAAGATAGGTGAACAGTTAATATTATTTTATTTTTGTTCCAAGTTTACATCATTTACCTAGTCAATAAATCTGTTGCTCATCACATCAAAATCAAATGGAATAAACATATCTTTCAACTCGTAAGTAATATTTAAATTAAATTATTTATTTTGTCTAGAAAGTTCGGTGATTAGTATGCCTCTATCGGCAAGTAGCAAAACTACTGGTCCGCAAGGACCGTAGTTCCTTGCTTTTATTTAATAAACAACAGTTGGCTGTTCAACAATTCACAAAGTTTATTTTTGTTGTGTTTTTTTTTTTTTAATATTTTCAAAAGTAACTTTATAATTTTTCAACATATTAAAAAAATTATTCTATCAAATCTGATCTTTATCTAGCGACACCTAGTGAAAAAACCATTACAATGTCTGCTAATATTATAATCAATCAATTGTTTTGGCTACTGGTCGCTAGATGGCTTATTCTTGCTATTACTTTTTGCTTTTATTTACTACAATATTTTTTTCGAAAATAAATAAGTGGCCTAACACTGTTTGAGTTAAAAAAAATATAATACGTAACGAGCTATTCACGGTCTTACTTATAAAAATCTCGTTAATCCTCTCATAATCTACAAATCAATGATTAACTTTTGTTTACTTATAAACATTGACTAGCTGTTACTTAGTTAAAAAACGAACAAAGAACGATACATAGATGGTTGGCACAGATTATACCAAAAATAATCGATTAGATAGAGAAATTGAATGAACAAAGTTGTTAAAAATTACATTAATTAGCGACATCTATGAACATTATAGAAAACTCTAGTTCGATATTGTAGTGAGTCAATACTAGTGACCTCTATTGACAGTTAGGAATTTTGAGATGTTTTCTTATCCTGACAGGGTCGCCATGAGATGTGCGACGTATGAGAGATAAAATAATACGACCAACGTTGATTCTCAAATGATCATCGTTTCATTTATTATGTAAAAATATAAGGTTTTTATATTCGTACACGAGTTATTAACATACATTTTACTTATTTATTGTCAGAGAAATAGAATGTTCAATGTTTATAAAATAATTAATTCCTATTTAACAGAATCATATTTAGAAATTTAATATAATTTTAAATACAAGTTTATTTTCTTGGTTTACTTGTCATTTACGTCGTACATTACAAACTTGTACTTTTATTTACAGCTAGATGGCTCTGTTTAAGAGATCGTGTCTAAAATTGATTTTATTACTTTAATTCATCTTGAATACTAGTTTTATTTACTAGAATATTTTTTTCGAGAATAAATAAGTGGCTTAGCACTGTTTTAGTTAAAAAAATATGACAAGTCCTTATTTATGAACGACATCATTGTCCACTTTATCTGTGTGTTCTTATTAAATTAAAGCGATATCTCAATTGAAATTCTTCATCCGTAATTTTTCCTACGCCTTAAGTTTCTGGGTAGGGATATATTAAAAATAAAATCCATTGCTTCCAAATCAGACTCTGAGGAGCTGCTCGTATTCATTATGCTAACACTGATTGTTTTTTACCCGACTGCGACAGAAGGAGGGTTATGTTTTTCGAATGTATGTATGTAATATGTATGTATGTATGTCCATTTCTTTGGCACGCCCTACAGCCCTAACGGCTGGACGGTTTTTGACATATGAGGTGTCGTTGGATTTGTCTAAATTGTAGTAGTGACATAGGCTATATAAATTTTCAAAATGGCGCCCGCAAATGGCGGAATGAAGGGGGGGGTTTGATTTTTTTCTTACTGTAGCAATATGGGTTATAAGAGTATTTTACGCAGTTGGGTTTTTTGTTTGTGTGTTTTTTGCGTGTGTCTTCCCGGCTCCTGCGCGCCTAGCGATCGATCATACGCGTATACCTAATCTGTCGTGTGTTAGTGTAATCTGTCATTAGTAATTAGGTATGGCTTATCAATACACAAATGCAGAATCACCATTGCTTTCGAAACTGTTAAAAGTGACTGTGTGTGTGTTAGTGTAGTTATGTAGGTAAATAGGTAGTTTAATGATTGAAAATCGTTGTAAATAATTCGTTAATATCATTAAATGAAAACACGACACGCGACGTTCTGGTGTAGTGGTGCGAGTAGTTGCCTCAACTGCAACGCCACACGCTGGTGGTCGCGGGTTCGATTCCCGCTTGGGACAGATATTTGTACAAATATTTTTTTCCGGTCTGGGTGTATGTCCTTGTGGATCCCTACCGTGCCTCGGAGAGCACGTACAGCCGTCGATCACTGTTGTTATCATAGACAAGATAACGATCGTTACTTATGTTAGGGAATTAACCGCCAACCCTCTTAACACTTGGCGGTGTTTGGACGTAATTAACTACCGCGTGGAAACTAGGGTGTCCAGACGACGCGTAAATAATTAGATAACTGTTGGGCAACTTTACTTAGAAGCTTATCAATATTTATGTTATATTTTTACATAATTCGAATGAGAACCATGCACCGAGCACTCTCCTTAAACACCGATAGTATCTCGCCAGTCACCCTGTATATGTATATATTTTTATATATAACGTTATATATTATTTTTTATTATTTATTATTTATTTATTATTTAACACCAAATTTATAGTATTATTACAAAAACATGAGAACGATGATCCCACATAAGTATAAACTGTGTTGTAGTGATCATCACCCTCCATTTACATAGGTACATATTGATTAAGAAGTGCGTGTACAAAAAAAATAAATTAATAATAATAATGAGAAATAACAAAAAACAAAATTATGAATTAAATTATTCTTTAACTTTTCTAGAAATCAAAAGTTTAATGATACTACAACATTTAATAAAAAAATGTGTAATATAAATAAATTGATAATTCAAATCGATTATTAATGCAAATATACAAAAAATGACAATATTAAAAAGAAAAAATATAATCTAATTACTCTCAAACTTTAGAAACAATAAAGAAAGATGATAAATTTTAATTATATATATATATATATATATATATATATATATATATATATATATATATATATATATATAATTATTATCACAATAGCTACACTCCACCCGTTCAATATATACATATACACATATAATATAATATAATACAATATATAAGGAATATAATAAATTTACATAAATTTACATAGATAAATATAAGCGGGTGGAGGATTACGCCCCGGCAGGGAGATCAAACGGCCGGGGGTTAGGGTTGTGGGCTGAGAAATCGGCGGACAATCCTAGCCGAGTCGAGTAATACCGCCTTCTGCATCCTGGCTGCGAGCGAACCGTCACAGATACCCAGCTGCCTCAGGTGGTGAGCGAGGCTAACCGGGATCAAACCGTTGGCAGATATCACGATATAATATATATAATTATTATTATTATTATTATCAGAACGAGTATGACTAGAATTTGTATTTGCCTTTAAGATATTACTTATATTCACAGATGCATTTTCAATAATGCAATCGATTTTTTTATTCCAATTTTCTTTATAAATATTATTCGCTTTTAACGATTCTCTAGTCTGCATTAAGGATCCCAGTAATTCTCCCGCAGTCACATTGGATCCTTTTGGAGGTGTTGCCATTGAATAATGAATATGAAATGAGAATAAAATAGGGTCAGGGTGATCATTTGACCCACATGCACTTCTAGCAATTCCAAAAAATTTCTAAAATCATATGATTGCGTTATTGACGCAATCATATGATTTTATATACAGGATGACTGGCGAGATACCATCAATATCCAAGGAGAACACTCGGCACACGATTTTCATTCGAATTATGTGAAACAAATAGGTACTTAATTTTTGGCCAAATTCTCATATATTTCAATTCAAAACAAATGAGGCGGTGTAGGTATATTTCCAGTCATGCCGGCGGCGCGCGCGACGTGGTGTTGTGCGCCTAGCGATCGATCATACGCGTATACCTAATCTGTCGTGTGTGAGTGTAATCTGTTATTAGTAACTAGGTATGGCTTATCAATACACAAATGCAGAATCACCATTGCTTTCGAAACTGTTAAAAGTGACTGTGTGTGTGTTAGTGTAGTTATGTAGGTAAATAGGTAGTTTAATGATTGAAAATAGTTGTAAATAAGTATGATTCAATTTTAAATACGCCGGAAATACCAAGATAGGTGAACAGTTCATATTTATTTTTGTTCAAAGATTACATTATTTACCTAGTCAACGAATTTGTTGCTCATCACATCAAAATCAAATGGAATAAACATATCTTTCAACTCGTAAGTAATATTTAAATTAAATTATTTATTTTGTCTAGAAAGTTCGGTGATTAGTATGCCTCTATCGGCAAGTAGCAAAACTACTGGTCTGCCAGGACCGTAGTTCCTTGCTTTTATTTAATAAACAACAGTTAGCTGTTCAACAAATGATAAAGTTTATTTTTGTGGTGTTTTTTTTTTAATATTTTCAAAAGTAACTTTATCATTTTTAACGTATTAAAAAAATTCTTCTATCAAATCTAATCTTTATCTAGCGACACCTAGTGAAAAAACTTACAATGTCTGCTAATATTATAATCAATTAATTATTTTGGCTACTGGTCGCTAGATGGCTTATTATTACTATTATTGCTTGCTTTTATTTAATAAACATAATTGTTTTTGTTTACTAGAACTCTGTTGATTCTCAAATAATCATCGTTTCATTTATTGTGTAAAGATATAAGGTTTTTATAGTCGTACACGAGTTATTAACATACATTTTACTTATTTGTTGTCAGCGAAATAGAATGTTCAATGTTTATAAAATAATTAATTCCTATTTAACAGAATCATATTTAGAAATTTAATATAATTTTAAATACAAGTTTATTTTCTTGGTTTACTTGTCATTTACGTCGTACATTACAAACTTGTACTTTTATTTACAGCTAGATGGCTCTGTTTAAGAGATCGTGTCTAAAATTGATTTTATTACTTTAATTCATCTTGAATACTAGTTTTATTTACTAGAATATTTTTTTCGAGAATAAATAAGTGGCTTAGCACTGTTTTAGTTAAAAAAATATGACAAGTCCTTATTTATGAACGACATCATTGTCCACTTTATCTGTGTGTTCTTATTTAATTAAAGCGATATCTCAATTGAAATTCTTCATCCGTAATTTTTCCTACGCCTTAAGTTTCTGGGTAGGGATATATTAAAAATAAAATCCATTGCTTCCAAATCAGACTCTGAGGAGCTGCTCGTATTCATTATGCTAACACTGATTGTTTTTTACTCGACTGCGACAGAAGGAGGGTTATGTTTTTCGAATGTATGTATGTAATATGTATGTATGTATGTCCATTTCTTTGGCACGCCCTACAGCCCTAACGGCTGGACGGTTTTTGACATATGAGGACGTGTCGTTGGATTTGTCTAAATTGTAGTAGTGACATAGGCTACATAAATTTTCAAAATGGCGCCCGCAAATGGCAGAATGAAGGGGAGGGGGTTGATTTTTTTCTTACTGTAGCAATATGGGTATCAAATGAAAGCTAGTAAATTGTTTTATTCTTTTTTGTTTATAATAAGAGTATTTTACGCAGTTGGGTTTTTGTTTGTGTGTTTTTTGTTGTGTTTTTTGCGTGTGTCTTCCCGGCTCCTGCGCGCCTAGCGATCGATCATACGCGTATACCTAATCTGTCGTGTGTTAGTGTAATCTGTCATTAGTAATTAGGTATGGCTTATCAATACACAAATGCAGAATCACCATTGCTTTCGAAACTGTTAAAAGTGACTGTGTGTGTGTTAGTGTAGTTATGTAGGTAAATAGGTAGTTTAATGATTGAAAATCGTTGTAAATAATTCGTTAATATCATTAAATGAAAACACGACACGCGACGTTCTGGTGTAGTGGTGCGAGTAGTTGCCTCAACTGCAACGCCACGCGCTGGTGGTCGCGGGTTCGATTCCCGCTTGGGACAGATATTTGTACAAATATTTTTTTCCGGTCTGGGTGTATGTCCTTGTGGGTCCCTACCGTGCCTCGGAGACACGTACAGCCGTCGATCACTGTTGTTATCATAGACAAGATAACGATCGTTACTTATGTTAGGGAATTATCCGCCAACCCTGTTAACACTTGGCGGTGTTTGGACGTAATTAACTACCGCGTGGAAACTAGGGTGTCCAGACGACGCGTAAATAATTAGATAACTGTTGGGCAACTTTACTTAGAAGCTTATTAATATTTATGTTATATTTTTACATAATTCGAATGAGAACCATGCACCGAGCACTCTCCTTAAACACCGATAGTATCTCGCCAGTCACCCTGTATATATATATATATAATTATTATCACAATAGCTACACTCCACCCGTTCAATATATACATATACACATATATAATATAATATAATACAATATATAAGGAATATAATAAATTTACATAAATTTACATAGATAAATATAAGCGGGTGGAGGATTACGCCCCGGCAGGGAGATCAAACGGCCGGGGGTTAGGGTTGTGGGCTGAGAAATCGGCGGACAATCCTAGCCGAGTCGAGTAATACCGCCTTCTGCATCCTGGCTGCGAGCGAACCGTCACAGATACCCAGCTGCCTCAGGTGGTGAGCGAGGCTAACCGGGATCAAACCGTTGGCAGATATCACGATATAATATATATAATTATTATTATTATTATTATCAGAACGAGTATGACTAGAATTTGTATTTGCCTTTAAGATATTACTTATATTCACAGATGCATTTTCAATAATGCAATCGATTTTTTTATTCCAATTTTCTTTATAAATATTATTCGCTTTTAACGATTCTCTAGTCTGCATTAAGGATCCCAGTAATTCTCCCGCAGTCACATTGGATCCTTTTGGAGGTGTTGCCATTGAATAATGAATATGAAATGAGAATAAAATAGGGTCAGGGTGATCATTTGACCCACATGCACTTCTAGCAATTCCAAAAAATTTCTAAAATCATATGATTGCGTTATTGACTTATTAAAATAAAACATACATATAAAACATACATATAGATAGCATCGACGGAGTCACCTTTATTTTTTATTTATTTTTTTTGTTTAATTTGTTCAATTTTATCTTTAGCGGTCGTTTCCCAATTCCTTATAAAAGTATCAAACTCAATAATAACCTATTAAAAAAATAACTTATAGGTAGTCAGTTATAAATAAAAATATATGAAGGTAAGTATTTTAAGAAATAAATAGTGAATATAATAATTTTACAATTGATAGGAACAATTAACCTTCTTCGAAACATTATCATCATTAGGTCTTAAAGAATCTGCCGGAGTTCTAGACAGCATAGCTTTGATTAATTTGTTCACTCTTTCAATAAAGGTAATGGTACTATCGCAGTCAACTAGTTCAGAACAGTCAGGATCATCTTTCAATAGTTTCATTGCATTTGACACAGACTCAGAAAATAGCTATAAATAATTTATTAAAAAATTGAGTTATCTAAATTAGTGTAGAAAGTACTTTACAAAGGGACAAAAGTTGCAAAGTATTGTGTAAAAAAAGTGTCTAATAAAAAAACATGATTTAATTGATAATAGGTATATTTTATTTAGCATTTCAAATAATTAAATGCAAAAAAGCCACAAGTGGGATCGATCCCTGTCTGCCTACTCGGTAACCATGCTCACTATCCATTCGGCCACCGCGACGCTCTGGTACGTGATCAAAATTACCGGTATACAAACTGCGTGTGAAACTTCAAGGCCGTTTTCTCGCAAACCACGGGTCATCTGGTACTTTTGCTTTGTAGGATAGATAACCTTTAGGTATACTACAAACTTGCAAAGTCTCATCCCCAAATAAAATTTTGAGGTCGTGCAGTCCCCTTGTTAGTTTCGAAATAATGTATTAGTCATTCACGCATAATTATACCTCATAAATTGTAGATAAGATAATTATCTACTAAAATTGTCCTATTTCTTTTTTCTTTAAGATTTACCATTTCTGAGAAAACGCCATTCCAAAGTTAGCTGGAGCTGTATTCAATACTAGCTGCTGCCCGCGACGTCGTCTGCGTGAACGTTATTAGATTACACGTTGTTACAGAATGCGTTGAAGAAATAAAGGTTCACTGCTCGTTCCCCGTAGGTGATAGCGTGATAATATGTAGCCTATATGTTGACCCGACTTCTTAATAATATTCGTACAAAATTTGAAGTAAATTCATGCAGTACTTTTTGAGTTTATCCCGGACATACATACAGACAAACATAAAAACAGACAAAAATTCTAAAAACTATATTTTTGGCTTTGGTATCGATTGTAGATCACACTCCAAGTATTCTTTAAAAAAAAATATTCAATGTACAGTTTTGACTTTCCTACCATTTTATTATATGTATAGATATTTTTGTGAATCATTGTAAATAAAATAAAAGTGTTAAGATAATTTGTAAAGTATGTAGTTTTTGATTTTTATTGATAAAAAAAATCATAAGAAAAAATTTATACCCGAATAATTATTTTCCTTTTACCTCGACTAGAATATGAAATTAATATTTAAGTAATAAGAAACTTCGTTCCTATCTGGTGTCCCACGACACCACAGCTTTTTTATTAAAAACTTTGATTCATCACCAACACAAAATACTCTTGGAGATTAAAATACATAGGCAGGTACATAATTATATTTTTTAAATTATTCATTAAATATTAAAAATGTAATGTCAACAATATTATTTATATTTTGTATTATTATCTTATACCTTTATATATATATATATATATATATATATATATATATATATATATATATATATATATATATATATATATATTTTGAGATTATATTTGCTTAAAACTTTTTTATTTCACATTCTAGAATAAAGTTATTTTAATTAAATATTTGATAAAGTATGATAATAGTAGTCGGTGAAATATTCAAATTATATCAAAATGACTATAACTTTAATTAGAATAATAAAAATTATCATTATTTTGATATATATTTTTCAGCTAGAAAATAACATAAGAAGCCTCGCAGATAATTCACATAATTAGCATAGCATCAATTATCATACTCTATATTTTATAGAAAAGAAATATCAATACTTCTGTCCAAGGAATTAGATGATTCAGAGAGTTCTAGATATAATAATAATAATAATTAAGCCTTTTTAATTCCTCAATAAAAATTAATAGTACATTAATTATATTACAATTTACAATTCAATAGCATGTAATAATATTAATAAAATTCAAAACAAAAAGGATACATGTACATAACATTCCTTAGTAAATTTTTAAATTCAAATTAAATCAAATCAAATCAAATTATGTCAGATTAAATTCAATCAAATTAAACCAATTTAAATCATACTCAAATCAAATTAAATCATATTAAATCAAATTAAACTAAATCAAATCAATTTAAATCAAACTAAATCAAATTAAATCAAATTAAATTTCAAAATTATTTATGGCTTTTAATTTATCTTTACAAATAATAAATCTGTTAAAACCTCCGTTTTATTAATACACTATATATCATCAAGAATAAATTTCAATAGCGCGTATTTTTTTGTATCAGCGCCATCTCTTATCGTGTTTTTCTCTGATCACGTATCACGTAAAAAGTACAAAACCAATGTTAATAACTTTAATACATAAAAATTGGAAATAACTCACAGTATAATTTAGTTTTTGTTTCACTGTAATTAAATTTAAAAATAAATATTTAAGAAAATAGAAATAGGTACCTACGCCGCCAACGCCACCTGGTCTAAGGAATCTTTAAAACTCACAAAACTTATATTTGAGTTATTATTTTGTTAAACTTAAAAGTTTACTAAATATGTCGGATAGGAATAGAAATCGTTTTAATATTTTAGATAAACATCATTTTCAATTAATATACTATTATGTTAAATATTAATTATGTTAAATGTCACTAAATATAAAAAAGATATTCTACAATTATACGATAGATGGCGCAGGTAATTTTCTGAATCGCGCTGACCAAAACTTCGGCCAAAAGAATGACACTCGCCCGTATTTAAAAATCTGTTTTTTTTGTATATAATTAAATACTTTAGGGTACTAGGGTCTTGATTGTTTGTTCGTTGTTAAAATTTAAAATATTTGGTTGTTATTTGTTTGTTGATTGTACAAAGTTGGATGGTTATAGCTATTTAAGTTGTAATGTATATATATATATATATTTAGGATCCAGGAGTGGAAAATATTTAAAACAACCAAAACTTAAACTTTTATTCATTTAAAATTAAACTAAAGATAGTTAACAAAAATACCCTCACTTAAAGACTAATTTTATTAACAAAATAAATCACCAGATTGTTATAATTGTACTTACAGAGAATACACCGAATTAAATCTAATTACCAGTATTACATTTATAAAACACTACACAAGTCGCGTCGAACACCACCGGAGCTGAGCAGAAAAAGGCTGTTCCCAGAACAACTATCGCCTTATATAGAGATATGGTGGTGGGGAGTCGGTAACGCCTAACTCGGCCTCTCCTGACTATACGTCGTCCTCGACGCGCCGTTTTCGTCCCAGGTGGTCCGGGACTGTAGATGGACCTGCTGTGTTGTCGTCGCTCGGCACCGGCAGATCTTCCACGTCGGCACCATCAGCGTCAGCCCCTTCGACACTGGTCGGAAACCTCTCAGAAACCAGTGAAGGTTCATGAACATCTTTTTCGGAAATGTCTTTATCCTCCTCTGAAAACAGTACACATTAATTTAAGTTGCCCTTACTTAAGCAATACGAGTTTGCTTTCGTTGTGCGAGCAAAAATTAAAATTAAGTACTTTGAGAGCTCTCATAAAATACCAATACGTTACCACCAGCGTTTTCGTTTTTGCTCAAAGATCCGATATATTCGTATCAACCGAATCTCACCTGTGAACAAACTAAGTAGACGGAAGGCGTCCCTACCGTCTATTATGATTTTATAATTGACAGGCGTCTCACAGTAGGCATGTCCGAATAACATAAATACATGGACAGAGGCGTCTCACAGTAGGCATGTCCGAATAACATAAATACATGGACAGAGGCGTCTCACAGTAGGCTTGTCCGAATAACACAAATATATGGACAGAGGCGTCTCACAGTAGGCTTGTCCGAATAACATCAATACATGGACAGAGGCGTCTCACAGTAGGCATGTCCGAATAACATAAATATATGGACAGAGGCGTCTCACAGTAGGCATGTTCTAGAAACTACAATCTATCAGGACAGAGGCGAAGGACTACGAGACCTATCTGGTCGATAAGGACAGGCTCCACGCTCGCCCGACCTGTCTATTGAATGAGAACGAGAGCGAGCTGTGCGTCTACTTGACCTTTTGGTTTTGTGTCGACGCGACTTGTCATGCGAACTCGCTCCGATATCAGACATATCGAAAACGACGATAAAATCACAAAAAGAAACAATAGCAACAATTAAATCCGTAAGATATAAAAAAAAAAAAATGAACTGGTGTTTTATTTGAATTAGTGTGGGTACTTTGTGTTATTGTTAAAGAAGAAGAAAAAAAAAAAGAAATCTACGTTATGATGTGGGCAAATTAATGGAATATATCCCACTTCTGAATTTAGGATCCAGGAGTGGAAAATATTTAAAACAACCAAAACTTAAACTTTTATTCATTTAAAATTAAACTAAAGATAGTTAACAAAAATACCCTCACTTAAAGGCTGATTATTAACAAACAAAAATCACCAGATTGTTATAATTGTACTTACAGAGAATACACCGAATTAAATCTAATTACCAGTATTACATTTATAAAACACTACACAAGTCGCGTCGAACACCACCGGAGCTGAGCAGAAAAAGGCTGTTCCCAGAACAACTATCGCCTTATATAGAGATATGGCGGTGGGGAGTCGGTAACGCCTAACTATATATATATATATATATATATATATATATATATATATATATATATATATATATATATAAAGTCGTGTTAGTTACACCGTTTATAACTCGAGAACGAGTGGAACGATTTTTATGATTTTTGTGTTTTTGGATTTGTCTTCGTCGGGAATAATACTTATTAAAATATGATATTCATCAATGAGAAAATAATTAATAAAAAAAACAGTTCAAATGTTTCATCCGTACTATCTATATACATATATATGTATGTATGTATGTATGTATATAGATATAATAAATCTGTCACTCAATCCGTCTATTATAAAATATTTTCCAGTATCGACGCAGGTGTAGGTGATAAAAAATATAAATGTATAATTTTTAAAATTTTAGTTAAAGACCCGTGCGAAGCCGGGCCGGGCCGCTAGTATTTAATAAGTAGTTAGTAAAATATTTCTTCGTTTATTAAGGACCTCTCTATAGAGTAAAGGCCTCCTCCATTTTTCTCCACATAATTCTGTCTCTAGCTTTGTTAATCCATTCTTTTCCCGCTGTTTTCAAAATTTCATCTAGCCATCTTTCCGCCGGTCTACCCTTGGTTCTCTTGCCTGTAGGTCCCTTCCAGAATGTAATCCTCTTAGCCCACCTGTCCTCTTTCATACGCGCAATATGCCCAGCCCATTTCCATTTCAGTCTTTGACAGTGTTCGAGAGCATCAATTAAATTTGTTGTTTTTCTTATATCCGTGTTTCTCTTTTTATGTCGCAGCTTTAGATTTAGAATGCTCCGTTCCATGGCTCTTTGAGTTGTTAATATTTTGTTTCTGATTTGTTTGTTGAAAATCCATGTTTGGGATGCGTAGGTGAGAGAAGGCAAGATACAAGAGTCCATCACAATTTTCTTCAGCTTTATTGACATATTTGACTTAAGAATTTCTTTCAGGCTCCAAAATTTATTCCAGGCTATGTTTACGCGTCTGATTAACTCATCTTTGTGTCTGTTTTTTTTAAATGATACTTGTTTGCCCAGGTATGTGTATTCTTGAACATATTCTAGCAAAACATTTTTAACGAATATTGGTGCCTCTATGCTGTTCGTCATAATTTTTGTTTTTGTTGTATTTAGTTCTAGACCAATATCATTGCTGACTTTATTAATTTCGTTTATCATAATCTCTAACTGTGATGAATTTTCTGCGAAGAGAATGATGTCGTCGGCGAATCTGAGATTACTTTGAAAATGACGATTGATGTCTATACCTTTGTTTTTCCACTTGAGTTTGTTCATTATGTTTTGCAGAACGGTAATAAAAATTCTGGGAGAGAGGGGGTCACCTTGACGAACGCCTCTACATATATTAATTTCTGTGCCTGTTTTGTCTAATATTACTCTACTTGTGCTTTTTTTATATATGTCTTGTATGAGCTCAATCATTTCTGACGGCACATCACACTCCTGCAAGGCTCTCCACATGCTGACAAGAGATATAGAATTCAAGGAGAAGATAGAATACTGGGAAACTCATGCTTCGGAAGAAGAGACAAGAGAGGCGAAATTTTACTTCAGTTCTGCTGGGAAAATAATTTATTCGTTATCAACAGCCTGTTCAAAAAGAAAAGTAAAAATATTTGGACATGGCTTTCCCCGAATAAAAATAAAAGCCAGATAGACTATATACTGTCAAACCTAAAAAAATAAATTTACTAATATTGATGTGATAAGCAATCTATCGTTTCCGAGCGACCACCGGCTTGTGAGAGGTACTGTATTGTTAACTAATACGAGAAAATCTAGAGCCAATTATAAAAAGAACAATTTTTCACTAAAGACCATAGACGAACAAGAAAAATATATTGAAGCTTTAAAGTTGCACATTTCAAACACAATACTAGATATAATTACTATTAAGGGGGTGGTCGGGATTTATTGCAGTTAAAGAAATTCATATTCAGCAAAAGTACTGCGATTTCTCGTATTTAAAAAATATGCATAGAAATCTTCAAGATATTTACTGTTTCGGTGAAATTACGAAAACACGATAGAAATAACTTCATTCGATAGAAAATAATCACAAAGTAAGGTCTTTGAAATGGTTTGAAACGGTTTAAATAAAGAAAGCAAACGAGCAACCACCTAAAAGTTTTCTCAGAATATTAAACATGTTAAAATTGAATTATTTGATGTTGGGTTTTCGATATTTTTGTACTTTTCATTCATGATTTATCAATATTATAATTTGTCGGTTACGCCATCCATTCCGAGCGATTTCAAATCGGTTCTCCTTCACTTACTCGCTGCGTTCGACAGTGACAGTCTAAACGTGATGCTAAATAGACGTGTGTCGCTTTAGTCTCCAAACGCGCTTCGTATATTCACGAAAATACAGAACAAATACTAGTAAAATGGGCAATAAAGAGCTAAAAAAAAAGAAGAGGAACCAGAAGGGCCCGAAAAAATAAAGGTTTACATATGGTAAAAGTGCAAAGGTAAGTAATAAATTATTATAATTTATTAATTAACTAGTTAATCAATTGCTGTTAGTGTACCTTTATTTCACTAATATCTGCATTGACAGCGTTGCTTTGTGGTCTGGCGACAGAATCAAGTTTTTGAGACGTTAGGTTCGATCCTCAAAAAAATTTTAGTTTTGGTAGAATTATGTTTTTGTTTATTATTCTTTTTATGCAGTTACTTGTGTGTGTAGGAAAAATACTTATACAGTGAAACCTGGTTAATTGGGATCTCTAGGGACCAAGACATATGTACCAATTATTGAGGGTTTCCAATAATCCAGTTTTCCAATTAAGCAGGTTTAAAATTATAGTTGTCTCATTTACAGAGGCCCCCGCTTACAGAGATCGAAATGTGCCGTGAACTCCTGGCCCACCGACTTAGAATTTTTAAATTTCGATCGTTGTGAACAAATAGGTGTGAGCCGTGACGACTGGGTACCTATAAAAGAAATTCATAATGAATAGTCAGAAATTTGTAAATGTCTCGAACATTCCGACTAAAATTTCATCTTTTTATTAACAATCATATACGGCAAAGAGAAAGATTGTAAGAAAACTAAAATCTGCACCACCTGGAAATTATTTCTGCCGGCGCCCATGCGTATTCGTTAGACTTTTCCTTTTCCATCAATACACTGAGACCGAATTTTCTCGTTGTTTTTAATAATTCTAAACAGGGTTGACTTTGGTATGTTATTTTCCCTACACAGTTCATCACGTGACTTTCCACAATCATAATCTGATAGAAGTTTTAATTTTTCAGATACTGATAACGTTTTATATTTACGTTCGGACATTTTGTAAACTTTTATTCCCTTGTTTTTAGGTCAAAACCTGAGATAGTACTGACAAACAAAGCATGCGCGAAAGACGACGCAAAATGTATGTAAACAAACATGTTAAAACGCGTTACAACCTGATTAATTAATCTCACTTATACAGGTAGTTGAGCTACAGAGTCTCAATTATAGAGGTAAACATCGAAAGAGTCTTAGAATTCAAATCTCATTTAACCAGGTTCAAAAAGTCCCATTAACAGAGGTAATTTAATGAAAAAGAACCGGGACCTCATTGCAACTCTCAATAATAGAGGTTTCTCACTTATCCAGGTCCCACTTAACCAGGTTTCACTGTATATCTTACTTATTTTTTTAATCAATTTTTTTTTACCCGACTGCGACAGAAGGAGAGTTATGTTTTTCGAGTGTATGTATGTATGTGTGTATGTGTGTATGTGTGTGCGTGTGCGTGTGCGTGTGCGTGTGCGTGTGTGTGTGTATGTATGTATGTATGTATATATGTATGTATGTATGTATTTATGTATGTATGTATGTATGTCCATTTCGCGGCGCCCGCAAATGGCGGAATGCGGGGGGGGAGTTGAATTTTTTTTCTTACTGTAGCAATATGGGTATCAAATGAAAGTTAGTAAATTGTTTTATTCTTTTTAGTTTATAATAAGAGTATTTTACGCAGTCGGGTTTTTTTGATTTTTTTTAATTAAGCATACTTGTGACATAAAGATCATACTTTGATATATAATTAAAATTTCCAGAAAACGACGGTGTATTTCTGAAGATGATGCAATAGAAACTGGAACAACCGCTACCACCACTCGCATGTATGTACAATTCGATGTAAACCGAATATTATTGCTCGCGTACGGTGGGTCACTCGCTAAATATAAACCACCAGTGCAATATGAGCTAATATCACTATGGATAAGCTCGACGGGGAACTGGCAGAGGAAGTCGCAATCGTCGGCCGCTGGAGTCTCCCGCCGCTTTCGGAGCTTGGGGTGGATGAGGCGGCTAGCCGGCTCTGCGACGCATTCACTGCTGTCTGCAGAGCGGCCATGCCGCCCACGAAGCGTCCATCCCCACGGCGGGCACTCTACAGGTGGTCGGCTGAGATAGCTGGCCTCCGGGCCGCCTGCAACGGGGCCAGGAGACAATTACCCGGAGCAGGCGGAGACGCTCCCAGGACGTGGACAGGGACGATAGGCTGCGCAGGATCTACGTGTAGAAAACGAAGGTCCTGCGGTAGGCCATATGCCGAGCCAAGGAGGAATCTTGGCTGGAGTTAGTTGGAGGTCTGGAGAGAGACCCCCGGGGCCGAACGTATAATTGGGCGCGGAACAAGCTCCGCACCCAGTCGGCCCCCATCAGCGAAACGCTCCAGCCGGACCGACTGGGGAGGGACCCGAGCGCTTTGTTCCCTCAGAATGGCTCGGCAGATGCCGGACGAGGAGGAGGGTGTTCCGCCACCCGTCACAGAGGCTGCAATGGAGGCGGTGATTACCCGCCTCCAAAATAAGAAGAGGGCGCCGGGTCCAGACGGGGTGTACGGGAGAGTCCTTGCGACCGCTCTCGGGCACCTCGGCGACAGCCTCCGGGAGCTATTTGACCGCTGCCTGCGGTCTGGCCAGTTCCCGGGGGTCTGGAAAGACGGTCGGCTCTGCCTATTTCCTTAGGCAGGTCGGACCCCGGACTCGGCTTCGGTGGTGCGACCGGTGGTTTTGCTGAACGAAGCTAGGAAGGCCTTGGAGAAGATAATCCCTACCTATACCTCCCGACCTCTCCGATCGGAGGGTAGGGTTAGAGGGTTTAGGGCTCCGTGTCAGGATTGACAAGACCGAAGCCCTACTATTCCGCGGGACCGGCCGCAAGGGACCTCCACCGGGGGCTACCCTGCAGATTGGAGAGGGAAGGGTCAGGATGAGCCCCCAAGTGAAATGTCTGGGGCTCATCCTTGACGGAGGGTGGACCTTCGGCCCACATTTAGCTATGGTAGGACCGAGGTTCATGAAGGCGGCGAGTGCGCTAGGCAGACTCCTCCCGAACCTCGGAGGACCCAGCGCCGCCTGCAGGCAGCTGTATTCTGGAGTCTGCCGGAGTATGGCGACGTACGGTGCCCCGATTTTGGGCGGTTCGCCTCACCGCGAGAACTAAAGCAGCGCTGCGCGCTGCGCTGAGGGCAATCGCGGTGAGGGTGATTCGGGGGTACTGTACGGTATCGTGGACTGCAGCTACTGCTCTAGCCGGCGACCCCCCGTGGGAGCTCGTGGCGGAAGTTCTTGCCGAGACCTACTCATATATCTCGGGTAGGAGGGCTCTTGGTGAGAACCCTACGTTGGACGGGATCCTACGGGTGCGTCGGATAGGGCAGGAAGCGCTTATGCGGAGGTGGGGGAAGGACCTGGCGGGGCAGCCGTACGGTACATGCGTAACGACTGCCATTCGCCCAGTCCTTGAGCGGTGGATGCGTCGAAAACGCAAGCCCCTCAACTTCCGTCGGACGCAGGCTCTCACCGGGCACGGTTGCTTTGTTGACTACCTGTGCCGGACGGCCCAGAGGGAGCTGACGACTGAATGTCATGATTGTGGCGCGGCGGTGGACTCTGCCCAGCACACCCTCGAGGTGTGCCCGAGATGGGCGGCGCTGCGTCAAGGTCTGACGTCCGTCCTCGGTGGGGACTTGTCGCTCCCGAGCGTCATCACCGCGATGCTCGGTGACGACGAGTCCTGGAAGGCGATAGTCTTCTTCTGCGAGACAGTAATGTCCCAGAAGGAGGCCGACGAGTGGGTGAGAGAGGAAGCCGCCGACGTGGCCTCCATCCGCGGGCGACGAATGGGGGTGCGTAGGAGGCGCTACTTAATGCGCCTCCAGTAACGCCCCTGTGTCCGTATTGGGCTGTGATGGGAACCCGGTCCTACTAGACACGGCGTCGTCGGGACTGTTCAGAGTTTATAGCCCGTCGTGGTAAACCACGCACGATTTTATCCGATAGTGGAACTAATTTTGTAGGCACCTGTAATGAACTAAATACTTTTTTGCAGACGTTTAATCTTGACTCGTGTGTTGCACAGGAAGGCATCGAGTTTAGTTTCACGCCACCTTATTCTCCCCATTTCAATGGCGTTGCAGAGGCCGCCGTGCGGTCGATCAAGAATCATTTAATTCGACTGCTGCACCAGCATCACTTCACGTACGAAGAGCTGTATACGTGTCTTACACAAATTGAATCAATTTTAAACTTCCGACCTCTAACTCCTCTGTCCTCCGATCCTCTTGACTTCTCTGCCTTAACACCTGCCCACTTTTTGATTAGACGACCACTAACATCTGTACCTTATCCACAGTTAACAGAAATCAGTATCGGCCGACTAGGACGCTTCCAAAGGGTGGAGCAGCTTTCATCTTCCAGTGACATTAAAGTAGGATCTCTTGTACTCATAAAAGAAAAGGCCCTGCCTCCTCTATTGTGGTGTCTTTGACGTATTGTGCAAGTGTATCCAGGAGGTGACGGAGCGACGAGAGTGGCGGATATCAAGACAAAGAAGGGCACGATACGGCGCGTCTTCAACAACATTTGCCCACTACCTCTTTGAAGTTTACCCTTCAACCCGGGGAGCTTGTTCGAGCGATATTGCCCGCGCGCTGCGACGGGGATACAGCGGGTAGCAGGCGGGGGCCGTAGCACGGCCAATAGCTCCACGCAGTACGAGACTTGCATCGGGACACCACCGGCGACGCACGTTTAACCTATCTTATAATATTATTTTTGTACGGTCAATATACCAGCCTACATACAGTCCACTAGTCTTATTTATTTCTCTTTTAGTCATAGGACCCTAACAAATAGAATAGAATTTTATTGAGAGATATTTATACACTGTTACACATAAAAATTAAATAATTTAATACACAATAAAAGAAATACTTAAAAAAAAGGTAAAAAATATATAATAAATAATAATATATAATATATAATAAATATATAATAATATTTATACAAAAAAAAAGAATAAAATATACGTAGTTCAATTTAAAAAAAATAAACAAAAGAAGTATTTGTGTATACAATTAAAGCAACAAACATACAAAATTACAAATACATTTAATACATACAATAACATATAAAATTACAAATACTTAAATTAAGTTACAAAAAAAAAGAATTGACAAAATATATATAAATATGCGCTTGAATATGATATTGTAAAACAAGTATGCTTAATTAAAAAAATCAAAAAACCCAACTGCGTAAAATACTCTTATTATAAACTAAAAAGAATAAAACAATTTACTAGCTTTCATTTGATACCCATATTGCTACAGTAAGAAAAAAAAATCAACTTCCCCCCGTCATTCCGCCATTTGCGGGCGCCATTTTGAAAATTTATATAGCCTATGTCACTACTACAATTTAGACAAATCCAACGACACCTCATATGTCAAAAACCGTCCAGCCGTTTGGGCTGTAGGGCGTGCCAAAGAAATGGACATACATACATATATACATACATACACATACATACATACACTCGAAAAACATAACCCTCCTTCTGTCGCAGTCGGGTAAAAATTACCGAGAGCCCTGTCGTACCTGCTAAAGTTCTGGTCGTAGACATCCATATTGCAATCTAGGTAATAAAATTTTGTAAGTAATACCAGCCCTCCCATATACTTACGTACAACATACTTCCATAAACATTATTTTTTAGAACTGAAGAAAATATTGATATTTTGTTGATACATATTTTGTTACCTGCTTTATGATCAACGGTCGTAAGTTTACAGATGATTTTATTACAAAATAAATGTTTAGTGGATATTACATAAATTATTTTCAAAAGATTTTTATTATTATTATATTGTCTAATGTCACTTTTAATTTTTGTTTGTTTTTTATAGTTTTATTATTAAAAGTCATTTTTCATAAAAAGAAACTTTACATTTAGATTGTGTATGTAATGGGTTCGCATTAGGAGCAAAAAATGAAAAGGTTTTATAGATATTATATAGAGGGCTCGGAACCTAAAATTCCTTATTTAGCGAAGAGATGGCGTTAGTTAAAAAGGTTCGTTGAACCTGTGCGTTCGGGCAGCGAGGGGCAGGTAAGGTGTTGGGAGGAGATGCGGAACTCAAACGCTCAAGGTCATTCGCTCATCTAAGCCCCTTAATGCAAAAAAAAAACAATATATTTTAATATTTGTAAATTCGTTTTGTTTTATTTAATCTTCCAAAAAATTTATATTTAACAAATAAAATTATATTTATTACATATGCAACTAAAATAAAACTGTTCTTGAAAGTAGGTTTTGAATTTACATTCTTAGCTTTTAGTTTTCTCTCGATTATATATATTTTTTCAGCTGTAGATAGGTGTAAGACACCTAAAGGATATTACATCATTCAAACTTAATTATGCTGTACTTTAAATAAAAAATAAACATTTTTAATTTTTCACAGAAATAAAATTTAAAAAGGTGTAAAATTTACAATTTTTAAATTAATAGATTTTTTTGTATTAATAATATTATTATATCGATGACACGTTGGCGCAGTGGTCACAGAAACTGACTGATGCGCTAGCGGTCGCGGGTTCGATCCCCGCACATGACAAATATTTGTATAGGCCATACAGATGTTTGTCGTGGTCTGGACGTTTGTGCTTGTGTATTGTGTATGTTTCCGGACCCCCGACACAGGATTCAAATCCTACTAGGGGCCGTTGAGTGTGAGACGTTTATTTATTTAATATTACTATTGTTTATTTGTTATCATCTATTATCAAAGTAATAAAATTTATATGTATAATATATATTTGTAACGACTCAATGAATGAATTGAATGATGTACAATAAAATGTTTATTTTCACAATTTGAAAAAATATATTAATTACGAAATTTCCTACCATTTTTAAATTCATTACTTATTTCTGCGTTACATTTAATTGCTCTAGACGCTAGTAATTCATTTATTTTTATTTGTCAATAATAATATAATCATTCGACACCTCCGGCGTATAAGGTCGTATACAGAATATGGCAAGTTTACAGTATGGGTATTTAAAGTTTACTTTTCTCACTACTCGAAAACGAGAAGGAAATTTAAATCAAGCTTATAATTAGTGGTGCCTTAAGTCATCTTTAAACAAACATCATTGATAGGAAATGAATTGTTAATTAAGGAAAAAATACGGAAATTACATACTTATGACTTTATGCGAAGGGATGCAAGTTTTATATTATTATGTCACGACGAGTTACGGCAATTTGCGTGGAGTAAGTTTCTTTACCTTCAAGTTACGCCGGGTTACTACTGTATGCGTGGTAAGAAATTTACATACAAATTGTTACGACGTAATTCTTGGTAGACAAACAATCCAGCTTTGATCACCATAAACGACGGATGAAAAAATTAGACATACTTATAAAAAATAAAGCTATATAAACTAGTAGCAATAAAAATATTTTTTTCAAATCAACTTTATTATAATTTAGTTTGCAATTACCAGCTTAAACTTAAAGACAAACAATTTTACTCCTACATCATAATTTGAGGTAGAAAAACATTATTTAAACTTTGAATAATATAACAACGTAAGGTGTCATAAGTAATAATAAACAATAAATCAGTCATTACACAGTATCAAAGAGTATATAATAAATTTTTGGATAACAACTTTAACAATTTTTCATAACAAATAAATAATAATTTTTTTAGAAATATAATCAGCCTTAAAATATTTTTATTTCTTTTGATCTATTAACTTATTTAATCAGTCAAGATGATGCTTTCAGCTTTATTTGCACTTAATGGTTTGTAATTATGATTAAAAAACGATGGTAATAAAACTAACTTATTTTTATGACAACAAGAAAGTTCTGTGTGAGTACCTATAACAAATAAACTTGAAAGAAACATTATAATTATGTCGTGAGAATTAATTAATCTACAAATTAACAGACAAATCGATATCCGTATTTTCTTCGTTCATCGTATTACGTGCGTTTGGCAATTTTTCATAATATGATATTCTTTTGGTATTATGCGTCCATGGCAGAGACTTTGTAAGTCCTCATATTTTGCAGTTCTTATAAGCAAATAATCTAAATTACAGCAATCTAAATTATTAAGGGTTTCTTAATTATTAATCCTTCTTGATGAATAGGTTTTTTTGGTAAATAGTAAAGTCATATAATCTTCGTTATATTAAAATATATATTCAACAGCTTTGAAATATATCACTACATAGTATAAAACAAAGTCGCTTCCCACTGTCTGTCCCTGTCTATGCTTTGATCTTTAAAACTACGCAATGGATTTTGATGCGGGTTTTTTTAATAGATAGAGTGATTTAAGAGGAAGTTTCATATGTATATAACATGCATAATATAGTAGATAAACACTGATAATTTTAGAGGTTTCTAATGTGATGTAAATAAACACTTTTTTACGCTTACATTGTAAACGCTGGCTGAACCCTACGATATAGATGAAAATAATGTACTAAAGTATTGTGGACCTTAAAAAGGTCTATAAAAAATTCTGCGATGGTATGTCTATATCTTAGGGATAACCCACAATAACCATTATCCTTTACTTTTTACGAGAAACAATGGCTTATTTACGAATAGATTTTAAGAAAATACATGGGCATAGTGATGATAGCGGGATAGCGAACATCATTTTACACACCAAAACAATATTATGATTATGATATTATGATTAGGCTCTGTTTGTTAGTGGTAAGGAATATTTCAAAGTTCTCTTACGTCTAGATTCAACCTTTGTACTGGTATGAATATTACACACTTCAATATACTTAGCTATGTAATCCCACTGTAGTGTATGTAAGTATGTATGGTCACTAAGCTTCCAAAACGCATAAAAAATATTCTCACGTTGCTGAGAATTGAACTTCTGATGACATTTAAGGCGACATGTTGAAGTACACGGAAGTTTAATCACATTACCATCTCTATAGAAGCCGTCTTTTTTGGCTATGTAGGGTTTACCTAAATTCTTAAGACATTTTCGTTTTATATCTTTCCACTCATCTCGTAGCTTGAGCCATTTCCAAATAGAAGATGGTGTACCCTCAACAGACAAACAAGGTGAAGAAATAAAACTAGAGGCGTCACTATGCTGAGGTGTGTTAGCTCTGCTATTAGTGTTTGATAAATAGATATTCGAATCTGGCACCAGGCTGTGATCACATGGAGAAGCACGAGTGACGTCTTCGACTCCAAATGGTTCGCTTAAGGGTGAAGGAACAGGTGTTTTATCAATTTGAGATTTTCAGATTCCAAAGCCACATTACTTAATTGTTTCACCATTCTTATAGTCTTCTTATAGTCTTCATGTCTTGATTTGAGCTAGTATTATATGTTATTTAATGCTAGTCATACTTCTTGGGAACTTTTTTTGACATCATCGACCTCGAGCATTGACTTGTACAAATTCCAGTTATGCTCAGTTTCCAGTTGAACAGGTGATTCTAAAAAACACACAATTACATTTCATTTACTACTACAACTTATTAATGGTACAAAATATTAAATTTATTTACGATTTTAGCAAATAAAAAATGTCAGTCTTATTTAATATTGAGTTCGAAGCATAACGTTGTATGATCTACATACGACTATAAGAACACCGTTTTGGTTATTTAATAACGACCGAACGACGCATATTGTCGTAAGTTGTAGTTACGACCGACCCTTAACTATTTGATAACAAAATAACGCATAACGTTATAAGTATAATATTAAGACGTTATGCGTGGAACTAGATTAAAATTATAAATTTCGAAAAAAATCACATAAATATAATAATAAATCTAATATAATAAGTTTGACTAGCGATATGATTTCTAACTATTTAATAAAAAAAGAATCCATTATTAACCAAAACTTACCTACCAATTTGACTGGATTCATTAGAAATTGTTTCATTTTCATTAAGTGCTAATTTTAAAATTCTTGATGATCGTAGGTGGTTCATTTTGATTATAATAATAATATAATACAATCAACAATATCACAACACACTTGATAATATCATAATGTAAAACACTTCAATTAATTTCTTATTTACATATGCCCGTCAGTGACATACGATGGCGGTAACTGGCCTTGATTGGTCATGTACAAACCAATAGCACAACGCTTATAGTCGTACCGCGAAATGCAACTATATGCGCGGTAACTTTCAAAATATACGACCATATAAGCGTTTTTAAAACTCGTTAATCAAAAGATTAAAATTCTGATTTCATGAATTTATAAAACTCATATACGTAATTACATGACACTCACGCATTTCTTTTCTAATATTATTTTAAGGTTACTTACTTTTGGCGCTTTGAATAAAAACACTTTTCCTAAAATCTTAGTTGCCTTTCGGCCACTAAAGCAACCATAAACGGCACAACACTTTCCCATTTTTTACAAAAATAATTCTGAGAAAATAAATTAATATTTTGTATTTAATTTATTTTTACATTGACGAGACAGGTTAGCCAGTCCGTATTTACATGTAATAAAAATTATAGTATCGGTACCTCACGAATACTCGCGCACCTAGTGGCAAAAAAGAGAACTATAATCTAAGTTTATTTTTGTGTACATAAGTAACGTGAAAACTAGTATATCGTTCGCTCTCCTTATATATCCATTCTTCGTGCCTAGGATGAAGTATACACTTCATCCTAGTCGTAGACAGAGAATCCAATAGACCATAGACGCATGGAATTATTATGTACTATATACTACTAATACCTAGTACATAATAATTCCATGAATAGACGAGCTGCTAAAATAACAATAATTACAAGAGTGAGAAAGTGCGAATGTGAAATATGCTGGTGCGAGCAAGACGAAACAATTTTTTTTTGTCCCTATCTGCGTATACCTTTTTTTTGTCTGCCACCAATGTGCGTCGGTGGCAAAGAGTATATAAGTAGTCGGTGGCAGACAATGTGTTCGGTGTCAAAATAAATTTGTGTCCAGCTTTGTCTATTTGTTTTAAAATCGCGATTCCTATTAATATAATCGAAGCAATAAGTTTGCAATTATGGTGAATTGTAGTGTAGTTGGCTGTAAAAGCCGTAGTGAGCGGAAAGAACCAAATATAACCTTTCACCGGTAAGTTGCATTTTTCATTAGATCCTGTATGTAAATCATAAGATTATAAAACTATCATCTATTTTCTATTAGTTTTATTCACATTTTCATCGAATTTAGAGTTTTTAAATGATAAAATAGAAAATAAATAATTGGTATTATCCGACAAAAGTGCGTATGACTGATGTATATAGAAGCGTAGTCATACAATTAGACATGTTGATATGGTTGGATTATACACACTCACTGATAACAGCTTCTCGCTATTTTTACCACAAATAATAAAAAATATACACAATGAACGCCTTTTATTTTGATTTAGCTGATACATCAGTACTTCAATTTGCGTTATATATATATATATATATATATATATATATATATATATATATATATATATATATATATTTCTTTATTAAGAATTTGGTGGATGGAAATTTCAGTCCATTTTTTTAGTCATTCATAGACGTTCCTAACTGTAATATAATTTATATAATATTTATATGTATTTTTTTTTTCTTTTAGATTTCCTCGTAATTTACTATACCGAAGTAAATGGATTGAGTGTACAGGTCGTGTTAACTGGCAACCATCTATGCACTCTCGGATATGTTCAAGACATTTTAAGTCAAATTGCTTCCAACCGAGCAAAAATAATACTTATATGAACATTAAGCCATGTTCTGTTCCAACTCTTCACATAGAAGTAAGACAAGAAAAATATTATTTTTTATACCTACAGTGAATAAAATTATAAAATGTGTATAATGTGTTGTATAATGTGATATTAATATGTTCATGTTGTACCATAAAAGACATCAATATATGTTGTGATACCCAGTTGGCTTAAACAAAGGGTTTTGACTAGTTCTTGACCGTGGTTTTAATTCTTTTCAAGTATTCTAGACCGAGTCACCCCATATTTATGACAATTTCCTCATTACAGATTCAACAACAACTAGACCAAACTGTTGATCAAGAGAGTACCTCTAAATGCGAATCTTATGCTACGAGCATAGACACGAAGGAATTATCGGTACCTACTCCTTTTTTTAACCGACTTACATTACTAGCAAATTGGTAAATTATAACTTTGCCATTACAATATATTCTCAGTATTACATACACATCTATAACAAGTACTAACATAATATTATTTAAGATATCTTATGTGAATTAATATTCACATACAATATCAGTAAAGTGATAAGTTAAAAAAAAATTTTTTCGTTTCTTAGCTTGGTGGTCCCTCAACAAGTTTGCCAGTCGATGTTGCTATGGAGATAGAAATTGAAACCACTTCAGTAAGTAAAAAAAAAAATTGTTGTATGATGTTTCTATGATACAATAACAACAATTAAAGGGAAATCACTTCGTTTATATGAATTTATTTTTGTATCTCACTCCACAAGGTGTACACAATACTTACTTACTCCTATGGCGCTGAAACCCCAAAGTGGGTCTTGGCCTCCGAGACGAGAACTCTCCATCTTGCCCGGTCCTTAGCGGTCTCTTGCCAATTATTATTGGCTTGTAACGCGCACAGGTCCACCTCAACACGATCACGCTAGCGATACTTAGGTCGTCCAACCGGGCGTCGGCCCGATGGTCGGCCCAAGTAAGCTTTCTTCAGCCCTCGTTCCTCCCCCATTCGTTCTACATGACCAAGCCAACGGAGGCGTTGTGCTTTTATTTCTCCAAGTATATTTGGCTCGGCCATAAGTTCTTGTAATTCCCCGTTCTTTCGGACTCTCCAGCTTCCATCCTCTCGTCTGGTAGGACCAAAGATCTTTCTAAGGAGCTTTCGTTCGGTGACTAAGAGGTTACGTTCTTCATTCTGGGTTAGAGTCCAGGCTTCACAACCATACATCAGTATAGGTCTTATAACTGTTTTGTATATCCGCAGTTTGGTATTTTTACTTAAAAGCCTGGACACGAGCACTTTATGTAAGGCTGCACCACACTTGAGGGTATTTTGGATGCGGATTTTAATTTCTTCCTCTCTGGAATGTGAGTCAGTTATTGTGCAACCCAGATATCTGAAACTAGCAACTCCCTTGTACGTCGTATCTCCAGCATGTAGGTCTTGGCGCTGGGTTCGTGTATCTCTATAACGCTTCATGTGGAGATATTCCGTTTTGTTGACATTAATTTTTAATCCAACCTTTTCTGCTTCTTCTTTCAAGATCTCGGCAGCTTTGGCCACTTCGTTGAAACCCGTGACGAAGGTGTACACAATACTAGTGTATTATAAATTTAAGTGTATTATAATTTAAAAAAATTATAAAATGTATATAATAATATGTATAATGCAATATTTCTTAAAACCGATATTAATATGTTCATGTTGTACCATAAAAGACACCAATATATGTTGTGATACCCAGTTGGCTTAAACAAAGGGTTTTGACTAGTTCTTGACCGTGGTTTTAATTCTTTTCAAGTATTCTAGACCGAGTCACCCCATATTTATGACAATTTCCTCATTACAGATTCAACAACAACTAGACCAAACTGTTGATCAAGAGAGTACCTCTAAATGCGAATCTTATGCTACGAGCATAGACACGAAGGAATTATCGGTACCTACTCCTTTTTTTAACCGACTTACATTACTAGCAAATTGGTAAATTATAACTTTGCCATTACAATATGTTCTCAGTATTACACACACATCTATAACAAGTACTAACATAATATTATTTAAGATATCTTATGTGAATTAATATTCACATACAATATCAGTAAAGTGATAAGTTAAAAAAAATTTTTTTCGTTTCTTAGCTTGGTGGTCCCTCAACAAGTTTGCCAGTCGATGTTGCTATGGAGATAGAAATTGAAACCACTTCAGTAAGTAAAAAAAAAAATTGTTGTATGATGTTTCTATGATACAATAACAACAATTAAAGGGAAATCACTTCGTTTATATGAATTTATTTTTGTATCTCACTCCACAAGGTGTACACAATACTAGTGTATTATAAAGTACATGTACATCTAGTGTATTATACAACAATACTAGTGTATTATAAAGTAAATGTACATGTACATGTATTATAAAGTACATGTACATGTATTATAAAGTACATGTACATGTACATCATCAATAACCTACTTGACCTTGTTTTAATTTATCTCCGTCGTTGCTTAACACATTCTTGTCGGAAGTTACTTAGATGTGTTTTCATCAGTAGAAATTGAAAAACAAAAATACATATTTTAAAACAATTTTATTATCAGTCTTGCTTTTAGTTTATGATATCGCTGGAATACGTTTTCCTAAGCCAAGTAATAAAGGAAATCCTTCAATTTATGAAATTAAATATGAATCAAGTAGCCTATTAGAGATCTTGTTGAGGTTTTATTTGTAGTTTTAGAAGGACTTTTTTTATTCCAGGCTCGAGAGACACAGTCAGCATTAAATACTGAAGCAACGCCCCGAAAGCAAAAGCTAATAAAAAAATTGGCAAAAAAAACGATTGTTGGCGAAAGTAGAAAAAAAAATAATAGCCGCATTAAGATCCAAGACATGGCGTTTACAGAAAAAAACTGCTGAGCTTTGTCATATTATTGAAGGATTGAAGACTCGTTCTTTAATTAATCAAGAAACTGCTGATTAGTTGTCATCAATAGATGTCACAAAAAGGGATTTTTAAAAAAAGTTTTTATGTAAAGAAACAACACAACGCAAATATACACCTAAGTTACGAAAATTTGCTTTGAGCCTGCATTATATAAGTCCTAAAGCTTACAATTTTGTGAGAGAAACCTTTAACAGTTGCTTGCCTCACCCACGTACACTGTCACGATGGTATCAGTGCATCGATGGAGAACCTGGTTTTTCCAAAGAATCCATAAACGCAATTAAAATGTTGCATGAAATAAAAAAAAGAAGAAAATGAATAACACAAAACTTTTTGTACCCTTAGTTTTGATGAAACGGCAATCAGGAAAGGATTAAATTTTGACGGTAAAAATTGTATAGGATACGTTAATTTTGGAAATAATGTTGAAAACGATCAACTAGCCAAAGATGCACTGGTTTTTATGCTAACATGTGTGAATGGGTCCTGGAAAATTCCTTTGGGATATTTTTTGATTGACGGAATAAGTGCAGAACAAAAAGCTAATTTAGTAACTACATGTATAAATTTACTAAGCGCAGATTGTGGAATCAATATTATTTCCCTTACTTTTGATGGTTGTCCTACAAATTTTGCCATGGCGAAAATTTTAGGTTGCAACTTGACGGATGAAAATATTGATCCTTGTTTCACTGTCGGCAATAATAAGATAGCTATATTTCCAGACCCATCACATATGTTGAAGTTAATAAGAAATACTTTGGGAGAAAAGGGGCCAATAATTGACCCACAGGGTCAGATAGTATCCTGGGAACATATCAAATCTTTTGTTGAGCTCCAAGATAACGAAAGGTTGCACTTGGGAAATAAATTAAATAAAGCACATATCAATTTTTGCAAACAGATAATGAAAGTAAAGTTGGCTGCACAAGTAATGAGTGATTCTGTAGCAAATGCCATTGAATTTTGTTGTACAGAACTCAAAATTAGCACTTTTAAGAACTCTGCTGGAACAGTTAATTTTATTAGAAAAATGAATAATCTCTTTGATATAATGAATTCAAGAAATTTAAAAGCATACTCTTATAAAAAGCCTCTTTCGAACGAAAATTTTTTTGAAATTAAGCCTTTCTTAGAAGAAATGATTGTGTACCTTAAACATTTGAAATTAGGAAATAAGAACGTAATGTGTTGTAATAGAAAAACAGGATTTTTTGATTTGTATTAAAAGTATAATTTTTTTATACGAATCTTTAGTTGAAAATAATAATCTTAAATTTTTAAGCACCTACAAATTAAGTCAGGACCATTTAGAGTATTTTTTTCAGTTCTATTAGGGCTAAAGGTGGATTCAACAATAACCCCTCCGCAAGACAATTTAAATCGGCTTTCAAAAGAATGTTAGTACATGGCGAAATAAAACATATAACGTCAGGAAATTGTATTCCTTTACAACATATTAACTCTTACAAAACCTGTCGAAGCAATAAATAGATCATCAGATAAAATTAGATTAACAGATAACTTAGATGTCAATGTCAGAGAAACTGATTTTTTCCTAATGAAAGATCATGATTATTTAAGCGATCCAAGTATTTTGACTGAATTTTCGAAACATATAATTATATACATTGCTGGATTTATTGTAAGTAACCTGAAAAAAGAGCTTAAGTGTGAAGAATGCGTTTCCGCTATCATTTCAAATACAAAATACCCAAGCCTTCAATTAAAAAAAGATAAAGGCGGACTTTGCTATCCCACGCTTGATGTCATTAAAATTTGTGAACTTTGTGAAATGATATTTCGCAAAAATCGAGGCATTAACAAAAAAAATATTTTAATTATCCTTACACAAGAGTGCTTGAATTGTTCTTTGGGATTAAAGTTATTCTCTCGCGAACCTCATTTTTCTAGCCAATCGTTCATTGACTGTCATTATTCGCTGTTGATTAAGGCTGTAATTATGAAATATTTAAAAGTTCGTATTTATCATGCAACTCGAAAACTATCCGAAAAAACTGATAACGTAAGACTATTCTATAATAAACTAATTTTATTTAAAGGCCAGTAGCAACAAATGGTCAGTATGGTGCTAACGCACACCACTCTCTTGATATTAAATGTTTATTTACGAGATGGGCCTCTCCTCTTTAGTTCTCATGAGTTATACACAGGGCAAACTCACTATTATTACATATTGTTAGAGGAGTCAGCCAGGAAGATGGGGTCTAGCATTACGCCATCGTGACGTAGGATCGTATGATTGGTCGGACAAGCAACGTTATTTTTCATAGAGATGCAAAGTTACGTCTCATAGAGACCCCTATCGAGTCATGAGGGTGCACTCCCCCGACGGGAACTGCCCCGGGTGATTGGTACTCATATCTGTTTGTTTTATGTCCTCTGTTGCCAACAACATAAAAAATAATAATATTTCTTTTTTGTACATTAGCAACACCAAAATCTGTTTTTATATATATGTGTTCTCTTGATTCAAAACTTCCTTTTTTGGCTTTCCTATTCAACTGCTGTTAACTTAACTGTACTTTTAAGGTGAATTGATGTGAATAATGTGATGTGATAATAATTATTATATACTCTTTGATAATAATATATTCAGTGAAATAGTGCGCAGTCTTTTATTATTATTCTTCTGACTTATTCGTTAGTGTTACAGTCCACTCAAGATATCTCTCCCATCGTACTTTTTTATGCTAATAACATAAAAAATTGGTTCTTCGAGCCGTCAAAAAAAATTGGTCCATCGATCCATCAAGAAAACCCGCGTCTCCGTGCTACCACGCTATTAGATACGCATCCCCTGTGCTCTGCAAGAAAGACAAACCAGACGATCTACACGCGAGCTGGTAATTATTCTAACAACAGCGGCGCAGCCCTACGTGTCTCCGTGTTACCACGCAAACTACGCAATATTTTAAAGTCGGCAGAAGAAGCTTTTAATCTACAAAAGAACTACACGCACTCAATAGATCATCGCATTCATCGATTCATCGCTGCAAAAAAGTCATCCATTTTTGCTAAAGAAAAGGTCAGTCAGCCATATTGGATCTTAAATCAATCTTGCAATCTATCGAGAATTCGAGATTCGAGAACAATCGTACGCTTCACTGACTGTTCATTTTTTCAAGTTTCGTACGCAATCGGGATAACCAATCGCTGCAAATTTCATCTGACCGCTCATTGGTTAAAGTGGTACTCCTAAGTTGGCAGCACTGCGCTCAAACTTCGCTCAGCGCAGCAAAGAAGAAACCAACCAATTGCAAGCAAATTTCTTCAGTTGGCAATACTGACGTCACCTCACGATCCAATCACGAAGCAAAAGCCCGCGACGACTGCAAAAGAAACGACTGCCTTCGGCCGTGACTCGGCGTCCTTCGGCTGTGCTTCGGCATCCTTCGGCTACTTTCGCTACGTACCGCAAGCGCATCGACGCCACGACGACGAACAAAATCCGCCATTTTGAGCTATCAAATCATCGCGATCGTGAGTGAACAAAAGTTTAAACGTGTTTCTACTGTTTCTAGTTACAAATTCATTTCAATTAGAGACTGTAAATATTAAGTTAATATTCATTATTCATTATAAGTTTCATATTGCGTTTCAATATATTAGTAAGTGTAACCTGGTACTATGGCCGAATTAAAAGCTTTAATAGCCGGTAGGGGCTACGCAAAGGCCTCCATTACAAAATTAAAAAAAAACATGGACGCAGATGTCTACAATGACGCTGCCCCGGAAAAAATTAGAGCAACTCTCGGCAGACTAGAATCTGTTTTTTCCGAATATAATGGATATTGTATTAAAATACTAGCTGTCGATATAAACGACTCTGAAGATTCTAGTTTAATTGAAGACACCTATCTAGACCTTGTAACTAAATTTAATACTTTGTTAAATAAGTCTGCATTGCGAACGGCCACTCCATGTACCTCCAAAATAAAGCTTCCTAATGTAATCATACCCACATTCACTGGTAAGTACACTGAATATTACGAATTTATTAATATTTTCAATGCTATGATACATAATGACATTTCTTTGACACCAGTGCAAAAACTTTATTATTTAAAAGGCTTTTTAAGCGGGGAACCGCATGCATTAATTAATAATTTACCTTTGCAAGATGAAAGTTACACTGAGGCTATGAAACTTTTACAAGAAAGATATGACAATAAAACAAAAATAATTCATGAACACGTTTACACACTTTTAGATTTACCTACCATAACAAAGTCAACAACTTCAACTCTGCGAGACATGATTTCGGAGGTGAAGCAACATCTGGCTGCACTCAAAAACCTGGACGAACCAGTGGACTCCTGGGACAGCATTATTGTATGTATTTTATCCCGGAAGCTAGACTCCTTCTCCAGTCGAGCTTTCCAGATGGACAGGGATAACAAGTCTCGTCCCACTGTCAAAGAGTTTCTGAGTTACCTAGAAAAACGAGCGCTAGCCTTGGACAACTTATCAACGGGGAGCAGCTTCACACAACAGAAGCAACAACCACACCGGCTTGCCAGTCACGCCGTAGCTGCAAATCCTGCTTCTGCAACATGCATCTATTGTCCTGCTACCACAGCCTGAAGGGAAACCTTCTCCAATTAGCCAGGGTCCTGCAACAGAGGACACCCTGCACTCCAACGTGCCATCCATAGTCCACACATCCTTCGGATACATTGTTGCTGGCCGCAGTAGCAGTGCAGTAATTAAAAATAAAAAGACTAACAAGGTTGTATCCTTATTTTGTTATGAATGTAATGATAGTTTGAGTGATTCTTTAAATTCTTTTTGGACAACTGAACAGGTGCCTGAAATATTTCCTGAAAAATTGCCAGAGCATGAATATTGTGAAAAACTTTTTAATGAAACTACTAAACTTGAGAATAATAAATTTCAAGTTTCTTTGCCTATTAAAGTTCCATTACAACAAGTTAACTCTGAGCTAGGAGAGTCATTTCATTTGGCCTATGTGAGATTTATTAACTTAGAAAAAAGACTACATACGGATTCAACTCTTTTCCAACAGTATAAAAATTTTATTGATCAGTATATAGAACTAAATCATGGTGAATACTTTGATATTAATAGTTATGATATGTCTAAGGACCCAGTTTATTTTCTACCACACCATGCAGTAATTAAACAAAATGCTGTCACCACCAAACTTAGAGCTGTCTTTGATGGATCAATGCAAACTAGTAAAAAAATTTCTTTAAATGATATTTTACTCAATGGTCCAGTGGTGCAAAAGGATCTTTTTGATACACTTATTGCATTCAGGTTAGAAAGATTTTTCTTTATCTGTGATATAAAAAAAATGTTTAGGTGTATTGATTTAGAGCCGTCTTATAGGTCATTACAAAACATTTTATGGCGCGAGTCTCCTGAACAAGATATTAGGTGCATACAACTTAAAACTGTCACTTATGGGTTAAAATCATCATCATACTTAGCCACCCGTTGCTTAATAGAGCTCGCTGCCAGATATAAAGATCAGTTTCCACTAGGAGCTTCAATTTTAGAAAACAACACGTATGTAGATGACATATTGGCAAACAGCTGTTCAGAAAAACAACTGCTCCAAATGCAAACCGAATTAATTCAGTTACTTTCACTAGGAGGGTTCGAACTCCACAAGTGGGCATCGAACTGCAATTCAATTCTAAAAAATGTTAATAAAAACTGTCAAAATGTAAATGAGCTAGACCTGCAAAAACATGAAACTTACATAAAGACATTAGGTATCACATTCGATATTGAGAAAGATGTTTTCAAAAGTACATGCCCCGATCCATATACCAGTCGGAATGACTCAAAACGTGATATACTTAGTTACATAAGTAAGTTCTATGACCCGTTAGGACTTATTGGGCCAATATTTGTACATGCGAAAGTAATTATGCAAAAATTGTGGGCTACTAATACTGGCTGGGACTCTACTCCCCCAGATGACATACGCCATTCTTGGACTAATTTTACTAGGGGCTTGACACAGATGGAGCCACTCAACATTTCCCGCTGTGTTAAACTACCAGACACCGTCAACACACAGCTGATAGGTTTCGCAGATGCCTCCTCTGTGGCTTACGGGTGCTGCTTATATTTAAGATGTATTGATGCTCAAGGTAATGTACTTGTCCAGCTACTATGTTCGAAGTCTAGGATTAATCCACTCAGGAAGGAGTTAACAATACCTAGGCTAGAATTGAATGCGGCGCTATTACTTGCTAAGCTATGTAAAAAGGTACTCAACACTCTTAGTAATAAAATAATTATTAATAACACTTATCTCTTCTCTGACTCACAGATAGTTTTGGCATGGCTGAAAACCGATAATGCAAAGTTACAAACCTATGTTGCAAATAGGGTTAGAGCAATAAGGGAATTTTCAATCAACTGCCAGTGGCAATATGTAAATACTGAGGACAATCCTTCTGACTGCCTCAGCAGAGGTCTTCAGCCCCATGAGCTCAAAGACCTCAAGTTGTGGTGGCACGGCCCACACTTCTTGCAAAACAAATGTCATATATTTGAATCATCAGGTGCGTTGGCAACACCAACACAACTGCCTACCTTGCAGATCAATGATACTATTTTATGTGCTACTGCCGCAACTGATTCCAATATATTTGAAAGGTTAAAAAAGTTTTCTAGTATAAACAAAATGACTCGTGTGCTTGCATATGTAGTTAGATTTTGCAATAATATCAAACTTCAAGCCAACAAGCAACAAGGTTTCTTAACAGCTTTCGAACTTAATAGATCACTCATGATGATAGTTAAACATGAACAAAGGCAATATTTTTCACTTGAAATTAAATCTCTTAAGTGTCAAAAAGAGCTAACAGGTAATTTAAAAGCATTAACTCCCTTTCTAGATGCAAATGGTGTTATGCGAGTAGGTGGTCGTTTACAAAATGCATCAATCCCCTACACAGGTCAACATCCTGCAATATTACCTAAAGGTTCAGAAATTACTGCCTTGATCATTAGAGATGAACATATAAAATTATTACATGCAGGGCAAAAATTATTACTTGCTTCCCTCAGACAAAGATTTTGGATTATAGATGGATTACGTACAATAAAAAAGATAATCTACAAATGTGTAACCTGTTTCAGAATGAAGGCTGTAGCTGCAACTCAGCTGATGGGTTCCTTGCCCGCATATCGAGTCAACGCATGCCGCCCTTTTCAGAAAGTTGGAGTTGACTTCGCTGGGCCGGTCTCAGTAAAAAACAGTCGCATTAGAAAACCAATAATTGGAAAAGGTTACATTGTTTTGTTTGTATGTTTTGTAACAAAAGCGATTCATCTAGAACTTGCTTCCGATTTAACAACTGATACGTTCCTCGCTTGTTTCAAGCGCTTTATCACGAGACGAAACCTGCCCAGTGATGTACACTGCGACAATGGCTCTACCTTTAAGGGGGCAAGGAACCAGTTGGATGAATTGTATCGCTTGCAGAATTCTCAGAGTCATCAATATCAGGTGCAATCCTTCGCATCGGCGCGAGGTATTAATTTCCACTTTATACCAAGTTACAGCCCGATATTTGGAGGGCTCTGGGAAGCTGGTGTTAAAAGTACCAAACACCACCTTAAGCGAGCAGTTGGTAAATAATAATAATAATAATAATAATCTTTATTAAGAGTAACTAAGACTCACTTTGTTAGTATTACAGACTTTAAACTTAAAAACTATATTAGTAACATTAAGAAACAGAACAAAAATAATTGTATAAACACTAAGTACGAGCATATTAACAAACAAAAACTAAATTTAAAATTTACGCGAGTCATAGCCGTGACATTCCCGAGGAAACAGCACAACAACGACTCACGTATGTGCAGTCTAGACGGCCAGCGATCATTTCCAGGATGCTGTTAGTACTGCCCCGCAGTCTTCGCACAAGAGACCCGCATCTTTTTCGCATTGTGGCATAAAAACAGTCCACCTTAGCTGTCGCAAACATGCCTGATGCACTACAGAAACGGGGCAGCCCCAACAACACCCTGAAAGAGTTATTATACTGAACCCGTAAAGTATTGTACGATTTCCGCGAAAACTTAGCCCACAAGCTGCACGTGTAGAAACTTGTACAATAAGCTTTAAATAAGGTGATTTTTACATTATGTGTACAACGTGCAAATCGTCGAGCCAGCATATTCGCCCTAACCGACAATATTCTCCTTTCCCTTTCAATATCTGTATCGTCCTTGAGGTCGGGAGTCAACATGTGTCCCAGATATTTAAAACTGTTAACTCTTAGTAATTCCTTGCTATTCAAGAATAGTTTTGGAACACAATTTGGCGTTTTACCCTCGGCCTCAAAGACCATAAAGACACTCTTTTTAACATTATATGTCAACCCATGTCTACCAGCATAAGACTCACACAGACTCAGCAGTTTTCTCAAACCACAAATTGAGGCACTCAATAGCACCATGTCGTCGGCGTAACTAATGTTATTGGTGCAGATTCCGTCGATGTAACAGCCAACCCTGGTGCTACTGAGCTCCTCGAGTAACTCATTTACATATAGGTTGAAAAGCGTTGGTGAACTTAATCCCCCCTGCCTCACCCCGCATTCCAACCCATACGAGTGCGACAAAACGCCAGCCCATCGAACGTAATTGACCTGATTCTTATACCAATATTTCAAAATATTGGTGAGTTCCGGTGGTATATTAATTTTTTCAAGTTTTCTCCACAAAATGTCGTAAGAAACCAGTTCAAAAGCCTTCGACAAGTCCAGAAAACAGGCATAAATTGGTGTTTTCCGTTTAACGTAATAAGTGACAGTATGCTTAAGACCTAAAATAGCGCTCTCCGTTGACAATCCGGGTCGAAATCCAAACTGGTTATCGTGAGGCTTAAAGTATTTATTGAGCTGTGCATTAAGTAAGCTGTCAAAAACCTTAGATATAACTGTAGCCAGTGAGATTGGTCTATAATTATTTTTGTCACTCAAGTCACCTGTTTTATTTTTTACAATAGGCACTACTACAGTACGCAACATTTCACTTGGCATAAAACTGTGGCTCATACAAATGTTGTACATCATTGCTAGAAGTCTGACCAGGTGTGACCCCGCATACTGTAGATGCTCAATGCTGAGGCCATCATGACCTGGGGATTTACCTCTGGTCATACTCTTAATGGCACAAAAAACCTCTTCGTAACTAAACTGAATCCCCAACTCTCTGCTAGCCCCAACATTCAGCACCGACTGCGAAGGCCCTTTTGGCGATTTGACAACAAAATGATCCCTAAAAAGATTTGCAATTTTATCAGTCTCACATACGCCACTGACGCTCACGGGAAGAGACGGCACGCTGTTCATTCTATTTGTATGTTTCCAGAAACCCTTAAAATTATTTTTACAATGATATGAAGCCAGTCGGTCCATTCTTATCTGCTCTTCATGGTTTTGACACCATTTCAAACGAGACTTGAACATTCTCCTGGCCTCACACATCTCTACATACGCACGGCCTGCTGTTGGTTTACCGCACTGGTGCCATACAAAAAATTTCTGTTTAGCAATCCCGTGAGCCTCAGCTACGTGACTATTCCATCCAATTACCCTCTTCCTACGCACAGGCTTTTTATTGTTTCGACTTATCAATGAACATTCCGACAATATTTGTACGATGTCGTTGTACAATTTTACAATAATATTTTTATGCCCTATGTTATTACAGGTACTATTAAAACATTCGCGAAGTTCATGCGGCGCGTCTATTGCACTTAACCTAGTTTGACATTCTCCTTGGTATGTGTTAACCTGCTCTAAACTTCTCTCTCCCCAGCTAACCTCGTTTAGACAGGTTGGTATAACATATTTCTTAGGTGATAAGACATCAATATTACATTCTATAACCAAAGGAAAATGATCAGACCAGAATACATCATACAAAACATAAATATTACGCACAGAGTGCTTAGCGGCTTGAGTAACTACACAATGATCAAGCCATCGCTTTGACCCGTGAGCTTCGCTTATAAATGTATATGTGTCACTCAAACAACCCAGCATTTCGGTGTCTATACAGCACCATTTTTGCTCCATGCAAAACTGAGATAATTCATTATAAAACGGTTCAGAGGGGTGTGCGTTATAGTCACCAAAAATGTACACACAGTTTTCTTCGTAAGTATCAATTATAGCACTCACCGCGCTCAGTACGTCTGTAAAATCCGACAAGTTCACAGTTGTGTCAGTAGGCATATATACACTTAACACTATAAATGACTTATTTTGTATTACTATTTTGATAGCACAAACACGCGGGCTATTGCACTCTATAACAGACACATCCGAAAAAACACTACGCCGCCACAACAACGCAACACCTCCGTACGGCCTACCGCGCAGAATACCCTCAGACGTGTCCACTGCAGAGACTCCCGTGGCACTGAAGTCCTCACTCAAGGTGTCAAGAAACGATAACTCCTCCGGCAACAACCAAGTTTCCTGCAGAGCTATTAAGTCTGATGTTTTACACAACTCTCGAATACAATGTGCAGAGCGCTTTACACTTTTACAGTTGAAGGTCACAAATTTACGAACTCCTTTATCCATTAACAGGTGAAAGATTTTTCAGCGGAACCTCTGTCACAGGTGTTTCATTTTGATGCTTAGGCTTAAAATTTATGAAGCGGCGGAAAATTATGCCTTGTGGCCACAAATTTTCATCAAGATACAGCGGTAACTTTTTATGCGACACGAATAGTTTGTAGGCGTCATGTTCACATTGTCGCTTAATAGGCACTTTTTGTAGAACTACGCTGTCATTTGTCTTGTTCTTAATGTAGTTAATGATGTCAATCTCTGCCGTGTCTTTGTGGACATTCGTTATAAACAAAGAAACTTTTCTGTCCGCGGCCTTAAATTTTTCCTCTGATTCTATGACAACATTACCCGTCTTACCAAAAAGTCGGTTTTTTGATTTTCGCGATTTCTTTTGAACTACAGTCCAGTCATCGTTTGGAACTTGAACCTTAAGAGCGCACGCATAAGTGTGATTTTTCTTCGCTCTTTCTATATGATCGCATAGTTCGTCGCCGCCTGTGACACAACGATCAGCTGGTCGTTGCGATAATATTGTTTGTAACGGTTTTTTGTTACCCTCTTTTTCTAAATGAATTTTTCTATAGTTGAGATTATGGCTTTTCGGAGATGACTCTTCACAATTTGACTGCTCCAAGGGAGTTGTAATGATAGTATCGTCTAATTGAGATAATCCTATCGGCCCACTGTCACGGTACGCTCCTCTTTTCATGTAAAGCATTACTTACCTACGAACAACTAAATACTGTTTTAACCGAAATAGAAGGTATCCTCAATTCAAGGCCGCTGACTGCCGTTTCCGCGGATCCTAATGATTTTTCGTATCTTTCCCCAGGACATTTTCTAACAGGTGCTCCTCTTAATACATACCCCGAACATGACATCAAAGACAGACCAATAAATTTGTTAAAATTCTGGTCGTTAACAGTTCATATTAAGCAAAACTTTTGGAGGTACTGGAGTAAGCACTATCTATCTCTGTTGCAAAGCAGGCCAAAATGGCGCGACATTAAGCCAAACATAAATGTAGGTAGCTTAGTACTGCTGCGTGATGACAATTCGTCACCACTTCACTGGTCCATGGCTAGAGTAACAAGTACTTTTCCTGGTGAAGATGGTTGTGTCAGGACTGTTGCACTTAAAACTCCTAATGGTCACATTCATAATAGGTCTGTATCAAAAATCTGCCTATTACCTATAGATGTTTAAATTATAGATATCAGATTACTATTTTTTAGGTATACAGTAAACAGTATTTGCAATGTAAACTATAGTATTACTTAAAACATTATAATAAGTCAAATGTTATGATGTACAAATTTCTTTTTACTTTGTGTTATGTGCCTAAAGGTTTAATATTGTTTTCTTTTTCTTTCTTTAAAATTTTACCATATTACCGTGTAAACAATATAACGTCATAATGAAATTGTTATAGAAATAAATTATTGTACCAATAATTATTATCAAAGTACATGTGCATACCGGTGTAAACAAACATGCAATAATAAATAACTATCACATACTTATGTAATGTATTTGAATGTAAGCTGCAATTCATGTAATATTTTTTTGAACATTACATTTGTATTGATTTATAGTCTTGTAATGTTAGTCATGTTGTTTGCACATAATTGTCATGCCATGTTGTTTTTTTTTATATTGAGGTTTGTTTCTCGAGCCCGCAGCTTATGTTGCCAACAACATAAAAAATAATAATATTTCTTTTTTGTACATTAGCAACACCAAAATCTGTTTTTATATATATGTGTTCTCTTGATTCAAAACTTCCTTTTTTGGCTTTCCTATTCAACTGCTGTTAACTTAACTGTACTTTTAAGGTGAATTGATGTGAATAATGTGATGTGATAATAATTATTATATACTCTTTGATAATAATATATTCAGTGAAATAGTGCGCAGTCTTTTATTATTATTCTTCTGACTTATTCGTTAGTGTTACAGTCCACTCAAGATATCTCTCCCATCGTACTTTTTTATGCTAATAACATCCTCTGTGTTTAGGCTGTTCTATTTTGTCAGTTTAGCCTACAAGTATACCAAGTTGAAAGATAACTTTTTGCGCTGAAAAAGGATTTACCAACTTTGATCATTTATTTTTGTGAATTTGTTCTGTGCGGTTATTTCGTTCTGTGCAGGTGCAGACAAAGTGGACGAGGAGTCGACAGCTCCTAGCGCTACCCAGCCTGTCAATGTTGAAGTTCCTGGTGATGCGATTTAGCCGCATGCTACCAGCACGACGAAACAAATGGCTGTTATTATTTGAGATAAGCGTTATACTGCCTCTGTCTGTTATTGAACAATAGGTAATGCGTAATACTGCCTCTGGCCGTAAGGTGAAGTGAATGTTATGTGATGGGTATCGCGTAATACAGCCTCTGCCCAAGGGACAATGCGTAATACTGCCTCTGTCTGTTTATCACACAGTAGCTATCGTGTAATACTGCCTCTACCCGAAAGACATTTATAATTTGTCCGTTCTGCGAGATATGATTGAGCGAATGAGAAAAGAAAGACGGACCCTTGAACGATGAATGAAAGACATTAATACATTCCCTTTCAGGTCTCAGTTTTCAGGTCAGAGAGTGTGGTGCAAAACGCTGCAGAGGTGCCCGGGGACGGAGCACCGTCAGGAGACGCCGTGTTAGAGGAGTCAGCCCGGAAGAAGGAGTCTAGCATTACGTCATCACTCATCGTGCCGTAGGATCGTATGATTGGTCGGACGAGCAACGCGCCTACGGTGGTTGGCCGCAAGGGGGCACGCAGACGCAGATTTGACTCTTGTAAAATGCAGCGGCATTCGAACGTGACGTTCGAACAAGATTTTGCTATAATCTCGATTACGTTTTGTATTAATTATTAATTATTCTTTAATTGTTAATTAAAATTATTTTCTTATCAGTATTTCTTTACTTTTTAATAAAACCCACTTCTGGTTCCTAAAAATATTAAAATTAATTTAAGTATGTATATCAAATTCACTATTTATAAGGACGGGGCTTATTTTGTATGTGCTGTGCTAAATGGTAGCTTTTTGTTTGTTATTTTTTATGTTTTGTTATAACTAAGCACGATAATAAAGATAACTACTACCTTAATAAAATTTTGTTTAATTTTCTCTTAGATTTTTTATTATATCTACACTAATATTATAAAGAGGAAAACTTTGTTTGTTTGATTGTAATGAATAGGCTCAAAAACTACTGGACCGATTTTAAAAATTCTTTCACCATTTGAAAGCTACATTATCCACGAGTAACATAGGCTATATTTTATTTTGGAAAAAAATAGGGTTCCGTAAGATATTTGGGTTTTTCGGACACAAGGTGTAAAAAATTAACCAGAAAAGTTACTTATTTTGCGTACGCTGCCTAAACTATAAAAGATAGATCCATAAAATGTTCCAATTAATTGTAGATCTTATTAATATCTACAAAAAAGTCCGCGACACACTATACCTATCTATGTCGAGTGAGGCACAACAACCATTTTTTTATTTAAAAATCTTGAATTTTTTTGGACTTCATTTAAACGCGTTTATTTTACTCATGCTATTAATCCTTATCAAAATAAATTATTTCATCACTAAGCACAGTTTATGTAGATAATATTTGGTCTTTGAATGATTAAAATTGGACGTTTGGTTTTGAAGTTATGGCGAAATTAAAATATTACGATTTCTGCTGCACGGGCCGTTGCGAAGTGGGCGTCACCAAGGCTGGGGTGCGCGTGCGGGAAGGGCAGTTTAGATCTATAGGTAAGTAAGGTATCCGCGCGGCTCAAAAAGACCCCCTTGCGCGACGTCGTCCTAAGCCGAGGTGCGATCTCACTAGGAGACACCCTTAGGACGGGCGATCGCTCTGAGCCCTACTCTGGGAGCTCCCATTTGCTTTCTCGGCTGGGTCTCTGTAAGGTGACGCTGTAAAGGCCGTTAGGGCCACCAGTAATAATCATTTCGAAAAAAAAAACGCGGCTCAAACGCGAGGTAGGCTCCCCGCTCCCTACCCAGCGTTCGTGCGCGAAGTCTAATAATTTTCGTGCGATTTTTTTTTTAGATTTCGTTCTTAAAACTACACCTACGCAAAAGTTCTACTCAGAGCTACACAACAGTTCTTCTCAGAGCTAAAAGTTCTTTTCAGGGCTAACCAACAGTTCTTTTCAGGGCTAGAATATTACACGCTATTAACATTTTCTTAATCTATACAAATAATAAATCTGTTAAAACCTCCGTTTTATTAATACACTATATATCATCAAGAATAAATTTGAATAGCGCGTTTTTTTTTTGTATCAGCGCCATCTCTAATGGTTTTTTAGTCGTGCACGTGTCACGTAAAAAGTACAAAACCAATGTAAATAACTTTAATACATAAAAATTATGCATTACTCACAGTATGATTTAGTTTTTGTTTCATTGTAATTAAATTTAAAAATAAATATTTAAGAAAATAGAAATAGGTACCTACGCCGCCAACGCCATCTGGTCTAAGGAATCTTAAAAACTCACAAAACTTACTTTTGAGTTATTATTTTGTTAAACTTAAAAGTTTACTAAATATGTCGGATAGGAATAGAAATCGTTTTAATATTTTAGATAAACATCATTTTCAATTAATATAGGTACTATTATGTTAAATGTCACTAAATATAAAAACGATAGGTATGCTTCCATTATACGATAGATGGCGCATGTAGGTGATAAAAAATATAAATTTATAATTTTTAAAATTTTAGTTAAATACCCGTGCGAAGCCGGGGCGGGCCGCTAGTATTTACTATAGTAAATATGGAAGTAATGGTTGTGTTTGGCGGAAAAAGCTCTTGACAACGTTTGCTAACGCTGAAAGAAAAAAAATACAGTTGTCGGCCAGGAGTCAGGACGTGTTTACTAACTTCATTAGAGCTAACACAATCCGCTATTTTGCTTACAAGCTCATCCGAGCGCTTTTTCTATTTGTTAGTTTGATATATATAATTTAAATATAATAGAAAGCCACTCTAATACGATTTTTTTTAGTTGTACCTATCACCGCGTCATACTCTTTTTTAAGCGAGTTTCTTTATGCACGATCCTTATATCGTTGTCATAAAAGTCGTAAAATAACTGAACGGACTGCTAACTGCGTAGAATAAGTACCTGCATTACATTACCCACAAAATGGGGAAAATTTTCTTTGTAGCAATACTATTTGTTATATACATAGCTACCAATGTACGTATATGACATCTTTTGTCTCACAGGGTTATACGCTATTAGCTCCTCTATACTTATACTCTCTCTACGGGTATATTATATACTATATTGACAAGTGGAAAGTAAATATCATTAAAGACGTAAAACTAATGTTTTAAAAATTAAAAGAAAATAATTGTAAATGTTGTATTTTGCAATCGTGAGTCTCTACGTTTGTTTTTTAAGACAAGACCAATGGGCATCCACAGCGCCGGAGACGTCAAGGAACGAAATTATGCCGATTAACATCAAATTTTGAGGTTGGTTTTACCCAATTTATTTTTTCTTTTCAAGAATGGTGCATTACCTTGTATTGCGAGTATTATGGGGGAGTTGGGAGTACCCTCCTCCACCCCCCTAATTAACTCTCTCATTCAAATTCGTGGTGAGCGATATCGAATCCAACCCGAATTTCGTTATAGAAATACCCAAATATTATAAAGTATTTATTTATTTAAAAGAAATACAACTGCCTCTGGTCTAAAACAACAGCTATTAGATAATTTACAAATTGCTTATAATCAGTTAACAATTATTTTAATTAATCCTTCATTCTAGAATTTGCTTTGACCAGTAAAACAAACTTAATATTTTGCATAATATGTTATTACCTAGCTATAAAGATAATTACAGTAAAAGATAATTACTTTTAAAATATAAAACAATCTGTATGTCCTTTCTAGAATCTGGGGCAACCCGACAAGCTAAACTTTTACTTAAGGCGAGGATGCAGACCGGAGCTGAGATGAGTAGAGTAGAGCTAGGAGAAGTACGGAAAGATGTGGAGTGAAGCTAAGAGGGGTGGGGTGACAGGAAGTGGAGTCTCTTAATTATTTTCTAGTTTATGATACCTAAAGTTAATGAATTAAAAAAAAAAAAAACTGTTAAAGTTGCCTCTTTTATTTATTAAAATTTGTTAAAATTTATATTTCTACATTGAAATTGACGATAATGTACAGAAAATGATGACTCGGAGCTATATTCTTCATACTGTTGGTTCAGCTGCTAAGGGTTCTTTTTTCTGCATCAACATTTTCAGATGCTAATTGATGACTGGATACATTCTGGCCATCACTCATTTGTTTCATTCAGGCTGATTGGGTTCACTTTGGTCTTGTAATATTATATCTCTTATGGGCATACCACGACGCTACATACCTGACGCGAGTCAATCATTTCTGGTAATAACACTTTTAATTTTAAGTCAAAATCTACAATATTTTCCTCCGTATTGAATATGCAAAACTCATCAACTTTATAAATGTGTTCAATTAATAGATATATATATATATATATATATATATATATATATATATATATATATATATATATATATATATATATATATATATATATATATATTGATTATCTCCTGACCATAGTCCAAAAATACAATCTTTTCTTCCTGTCACGTGTAGCTGGCCCTGGACTTGATAAAACCAATTGCTGTCTTTGTTTATTGACCTTGTATTGTTTTTTTTTTTGTCCTATTTAAATAATTGAATTTTATTAGCTTCTATGGCTGTATTGATAAAGGATGTTAATGGACACTTAACTTCCAATCAAGTTAATGGACACTTATTATTATGAGACTTACGCGCTGCCTACTGTGCTACCGAGGCGGGTTAATGGACACTTAATAAGCAATCGCCTCTGACCAAACTATCGGGGGTCCCGCCTATATAGCAATGTTTTTTGTTGATAAAGACCCCACAGGGTTCAATAGTATAGTATTTTCTTGTAGTGCCATCTGTTGTATCGCTTTATTTTAATTTTCTATTCCATGTGCCACAGATTAATATGCGCTAAATTTGAAGCCTATAGTATTTTTTTTACCAATGTCATGTGTTTTTTTTTTAATCTATCCACTCATTACTGTGTCTTTGTAAAATTGTGTTTTTTTGTATTGTTTCTCTATCTTCAGTGAGGTCTTTCAAGCATACAAGGAAGTCCTTTTTTGCTTGGTCAACTGCTCCAAACTCATGTCGCGAGCCGAACATGATGGGCCATAGTTATGCTGAAATACTTCGTTGAATCTTCTTATTTTTCTGATGGGATGCTCTTGATTATGTTTTCTTTTTAATGATTTTCTTCTTTCTATTTCCAGTACTTTTCCTTTTGGATTTTTTCTGAGTATTGATTTTTGTACTACAGATATAAATGGGTGATTCTAATCTATGAGTAAAAAGGTGACTCTCATTAGAACGACTATAATGCCATTTGATTCTTACATTGAAATTGTTACTAGTATGTAGTGCGTAAAGTAAATAATCATTTGACAACAAACAAATAACTCATTTGAAAAAAATATTTAAAAAAATTTGAATTTGTAACATGCAATCGTCATGTTCTGTGTATGTATCCGAACCCAATTCCAAGTTAAAATTACAAAATAAAAAATATAAGAAATGATTTTAAAATCAAATTCACCTTTCTTTATGTCAACATAATGTTGAACTCTAAACTACTTGTTATTGAAATTTTTTAAGAGTTGCAAACATTTGTATAATTTCGTAAATACCGTTGTATCCAGAAATACCGTCATGCCTGTGTATATTGTAAATTAAGATTAAAAAAGCGGCAACATATTTTATAGGATATAATATTTTACAATAACAGTAACATTAAGTCATTCTGCTGTCACCTACATATTGTTTTTGTTGTGATTTTTTGCCGGCTTGACAAAAAATAAGAAAAAGTGTTAAAATCTGGGTGTTAAAAAGATCCTACGTCATTTCTGTTCGAAGTACTAATGGGTAAGTAAATGCATGTAAAATTTTCAATCAATTACTGTTATTTAGCTAATTATTGCGTGCAAACAGTCATGCATTGTATTGTCAACATAACATAAAAATGTAGTAATGGTTTTATTCCAACATTGAAATCATCATGTCTGTGTATGTCATTTATGTGTATCACTTACACACAGAAATGACGTTGTACACAGGAATGATTCATTATTGATTTCTGATTTAATTTAGCGTATTTCGACGGGTTAAACCTAATATAAACTACCTATTCGAAACCTATACATACTGAAATGCAACAAACTATTGGTTTTTTTTTTTTCACATAATTTTTATAATTTTAATGCCAAGTGATACGTTTTTTGTTTAAGTCTCTTCACAATGGTAAAAACATCAAAGAAGCCTAAATCGGAAAGAAAGACGTGCCAAACATCGGGTTACGAACAAATTAAGTATGCGACTTTGCAAACCGAGCAGTTAATTTCAAAAACACCGCCACATAGTCCTAGTCCTAGTGTATCTAGTCGATCATCATGAGCGCTATCTGGGCAACGCCGTGCCATGTCGAATCGTCGCCTTCTCAAGCATTAAATTCTTGCCTTGAAGTTAAAGCTGAAACAGATGGAAGTCAAGGTAATGAGATACAAACACGACTGCAAAGAAGTCAACATAAAAAAGCACGTTTGGTTTGGACCCCTACAGGAACAAAGTTCAATAGCATTGCTGCAATGAAGAAGGCTGTGGAAAAAATTCTAGAAAGAGATGAATGCAGTAAGATGACAGCTGGCAAGAAAGAGACAGTTACGAAGAAGCGTGTAAAAAAAACAAATCCGGTTTCATCTTAACAATATATAGAACTTGTATAAATAGTTTCTGTTGGAAACTAAAATGAAGATCCAGCATTTTATCACCACAAACGGCATCAAATCCATCACCAGAACTTTCACTACAACGATCACTACAATCATCACCACAACCATCACGACAACCAACACCACCATCACCAATATCACTTCCACGCTCACCAACCTCAGCATCTATCACACATGATTCCCAAGATGAATCTCCTTCCATATGTGAAGTAAATAAGTCATCTGTGCGTAAATCCTTTTACCACTGGTGCTACAATTCATCTTCATCATCTTCAAACGTTTTTACACCAGAAAAACCATCTACCAGCTATTTACCTAAATCTCTAATTCCAGCTAGACGTAAACATGCTTTGATTGATGATGATTCTTCTAGTAAAGAAATTTTTCGACTATCGAGACTGATTTATTGTGCTATAGATGTGCTTGTATGGCATAATAAGCTTTAAATTTAGCTTTGAGTTAAGTAATCATTAAGACTTATACAAATGCTGTGAATATAATTTTATAAGGTTAGTGATACACTTATGACTGATTATACGAAACATTGTTCCTATTATGGCTCTGTATACATATAAAGTTTCACAGAAATTATCAAGAAATGATCATAATTTCTGGGAAAAAACTGTCATTTCTGTGTAGAAAATTTCATTATTTCTTTTGAGTCATTTATTCTTACTTTTATATGTAACTCTAATAGATTTTAAATGTTAACATCTTTTGTTACCCTATCGAATAGTTGTTCTGTTGGCAAGGGCTTACGATTTGTTTTTCAAGAGTTTTCCGTCATTCCTGTGGAAAACCATGTCATTCCAGTGTACGCGTAATTTTAGTTTTGGTAATTTTTTTAATAAAGAAATTAAAATTGATCTCTGTTGCTATTTTTTCCCTGTATACCTATAGAAAACACGTCTTAAGTATGAAAATTACGCGCTTCTGGGATATTTGTTCATTTTTAAATCTAGATTAGAATCACCCAAATGCTTCATTATTAAATGAAATAACTGTTGCAGCACATCGCACTTGATATCCCCTTCCAGAAGAAAAGTTTACTCTTTTTCCTCCTACTAATTTAGCAATAACGCTATTAAAACATTCAACAGTATTTGTGTCCATGTCTTCAATTATACTTCGAGCCTTATTTGCTGTAGTAGTCATTATAGCATTAACTCGGAATAAAAACGCCGAATTTTTCAGTGAATTCATAGTATTACTAGTTATACTTTTTTCTTTAACCCTACAGTGGTCGCGTACTGAAACCCAACCTGATTAGTCGCGTGGAGTACAGGTGTATGCCATTTATAAATTGAAATAAAAACATATAACCAGGTGTATGCCATTTATAAATTGAAATAAAAACATATAACAGGCTTAAGTTATTTTTTATTATTTTGAAATGTAATAATTAAAGTTTCCTTTACTTAAAAATCACTCTTGAAGGGTCCGTAGATCGATGACAGGGTCGAATAATAAAATACGTGGCTATATTTCTTGTATTTATTGATTGAGCAGGCCAGCAAAATATATACAGCAATACTTTAATAATAATTTAATATAACATTGGATGGAGCGATACGATACCGGTGACAGCCATGATACGGAAAAGGGAAGAGAGAATGTGTAGGGTTGCCAGGTGTAGGACGTTAATAATTTAAATAAGTATAAAGTATGGCCAGCTCCAACACTTCCCCTCATACTTTATACAATGCAAATCAAGGAAACAAATCTAGAGCCCCAACTTTTGCAAACACAATTCTTTTACAAAACTTAAATGCTTAATTCTACTTAATGGCTTAGTCAATACATCAGCTATCATATGTTCGGTGGACATGTATTCAGTAATTACATTATTATTTTTAATTAAATCTTTAACAAAATGATAGCGAATATCAATATGCTTAGTTTTTCGGTGACAATATTCCTTAACTTCTAGTAATCTAAGACCACTCTGATTATCACTATAGACTTTACATACAAATTGATTTCCGAAAATTTCATTCATGAAATTCCTAACAAAACAAAGTTCTTTACAAGCATCGCCTATAGCGAGATACTCGGCCTCGGTACTAGATAAGGCGACACAGCGCTGTTTACGTGACTCCCAATTTACGGTAGAGCCACCAAGCTTTACAACAAAGCCACTGTAAGATTTTCTATCTGTAAGGTCATTGGCCCAATCTGCATCAGCATAAACAGAAATATCTAAGTTACCTGTTTTAACATATACAAGACCATAATCAGTGGTACCAGATAAATATCTTAAAATTCTCTTAGCAGCCAGCCAATGATCTTTAGTAAACGCCGTGTTAAACTGACTTAATTGACTCAAAGCATATGATATGTCGGGCCTGGTACAAACAGACAAGTACATGAGGCCACCAATAAGTTCTCTATAAGGACAATTATTCTCAGATAATGTATCACACTTTGTATTAAACTTACAATTGACCTCCATTGGCGTACTTACACTTTTACAACTTTGCATACCGAAACGTGTGAGTAATTTCTTAATATATTCAGACTGATTCAAAATTAACAAGCCACGTTTTCGGACTCTACGTACACTAATGCCCAAACAATTCTGTATAGAGCCCAAGTGCTTACATTCAAACTCAGACTTTAACAAATTTATTAATTTCGTTTTTTCATTTTTACAAGAAGAAAATATATAAAAATCATCCACATAAAGAGCAATAATAGTTAACATCTGATTCAGTTTTCTTCAAATAAACACAAGGTTCACATTGTGACTGCGAATAACCATTAGAAGTTAATACACTGTTAACCTTACAATTCCAGATTCTACTGGACTGCCTCAATCCATAAATGCTTTTATTGAGCAAGCAAACCTTGTCTTTATCCGTCTTAAAACCAACAGGCTGCTCCATAAAGATTTGCTCCTCCAGATTCCCATGCAAGAAAGCTGTGGTTACATCAACATGTTCTATGTCCATGTCTAACTCATTCGCAATACAAAACAAAACTCTCATTGTAGAGTGCCTTACTACAGGTGAGAAGGTTTCACTATAATCAATACCTTTTCTTTGTGTAAAACCACGAGCTACAAGACGCGCTTTATACCTAATTAAATTGCCAACGGAATCTGTTTTTAATTTATAAACCCATTTACATTTTATAATATTTACATTGTTAGGCCTATCAACAAGTTGCCAAACATTATTATCTAACAAAGAACGATACTCTTCTTGCATTGCTGAGAGCCATTCACTTCTATTTGGACCCGAAACGGCTTCCTCATAGGTAGAAGGTTCGACATACTCACTATTATGCACAAACATAGATGAATCAGAGAGATCGTAATCCTCATACCTGACAGGCTTTCTTAATCGTGTAGAACAAACTGGTCGTTCGGTACCAGTGACAGGCACCTGTGGCCTAGTCACAGCACCTTCCCCTCGAACGAACATTTCGTTCGACGGCGGCACCAGCTCCTCGTCGCTGGTCAACTCCACAGGACTTTGCAGTGGAGAAATAAACAAACCATCAAAACTATCACTATGATTATCATGACTAATATCAACATTACTACTATCAAAGTTTAAATTTCCTACACTATCTAAATTCAAATTATTGCTATTAGAAACATTGTTCATATTATTACTATTAGAAACATTGTTCATATTATCCAAATTTGATTTATTACCACACACAGAAACATTGTTCTCATTATCAAAATTAATAATAACTTGGTCATTGCTATTAAAATGATTATTACTATTTATGTCAAACTTATTAAAATTTCTAGAATGTACATTGGAATTCAGAAACTTATTTTCAAAAAATTTTACATTTTTAGAGACTGTCACCTTTGAGGGATTGGAGGGATCAAGAAGTCTATAGCCCTTAGTATGGTCGCAATAGCCAACAAAGATACATTGCTTTGACCTGGCATCCAACTTATCTCTTTTATGCTCCGGAAGAAGCGACCAAGCCCTGCATCCAAACACTCTTAAATGGCTCAGATCAACACTGTTGCCTGTCCAAATTTCCTCAGGAATTTTGCCAGGTACTGCAGCTGTAGGGGACCGGTTCTTCAAGTAGATTGCAGTAGCAATCGCTTCAGCCCAAAATTGCTTACCTAAGCCTGACTCCTGCAACATGCAACGGGCCTTCTCAACAAGTGTCCTGTTTAACCTTTCAGAGACACCATTCTGCTGGGGCGTATATGGTACACTAGTTTCATGGATAATACCATGCTTCTTTAAATAATCCCTAAACTTGACATTGCAATATTCACCTCCATTATCTGACCTCAACCTTTTAATAAATAACCCTGTCTGCTTTTCAACTGTAGCTTTAAATTCAATAAATTTGGATAGAACCTCACATTTACGCTTTAAAAAATAGCCAAAAGACTTTGTCGAAAAGTCATCTGTAAAAGTGAGCAGGTAGCGAGCACCTCCTAAACTAGTTACAGGCATAGGCCCACACACGTCCGAGTGGATAAGTTCCAATATCTGTTTGGCACGTTTTGCTTTACCCTTAGGAAACGCTTTAGTCGCTAGCTTCCCCTCAACACAAGACACACAATTTTCATTGATCGCATCTCGCTGAGTTGAAAACATAACACCAGAAACAAGATTTTTTAAGGAACACATACCACGGAAACTAAGGTGTCCTAGCCTCCTGTGCCACACCTCCGTTGACACCATTAAGGCAGCATCAGGACCTTGCAAACTCTGCAATGGCTCCTGCTGATCTTCTGAAGTAACAGTAGTAGATTGCGCTTCCTCCTGTGAACTAAACACCCTATCCAAACACAAACTTTGTAATATATAAATACCATTAAGTTTAGATGCCGTGGCAACAATTTGACCAGTATTATCACGAATAATGCATTTATCATTTAAAAAACTTATAGTCGAAGCCTTCTCACTTAATTTACTCACAGAAATTAAATTAGTTGAGAGACCAGGTATATACATAACATTACTTAAAGTTAAAATGCTATTCGATAACCTTATACATACATCACCACGACCCAAACACATTAACTTTTCATTATTAATGAGCCATCCACGCATGCATAAAGACCTTCAAGGGTCAACGCCATTCTCATTAAAAATTTCCAATTGTTATAATTTTCGATTCCTTCGAGTTTCTCGAAAGACCCATAATGCCGTACTTCGCTCGATTCTGCCATGGCGTAATGATTTGATATAATACTTGAAGATATAAATCAAAATTCTCACCAATTTCTTTGTTTCACGTGCGGTACGCCACCACGTGGCCTGGGCCCATAACCTCTTGAAGGGTCCGTAGATCGATGACAGGGTCGAATAATAAAATACGTGGCTATATTTCTTGTATTTATTGATTGAGCAGGCCAGCAAAATATATACAGCAATACTTTAATAATAATTTAATATAACATTGGATGGAGCGATACGATACCGGTGACAGCCATGATACGGAAAAGGGAAGAGAGAATGTGTAGGGTTGCCAGGTGTAGGACGTTAATAATTTAAATAAGTATAAAGTATGGCCAGCTCCAACAATCACAACCTCAGTGCTTTAAAAAATCAACAAAATTAAACAATACCCCTTTATTTTTGGTATAATTGAGATCATAAAAAAACTAATCAAAAATACTTAATTCTAACTGGTGTTTTCTAAACAAGATAGACAGACAATAACAAACAGAGTTGCAAAGGCTTCTTCTGTGATTTGGACTATTTTATTTGCTTCTTGACCTACGTTTTTTTCAGCAATTCGTCTTTTCAAGACACTCCATATCAGCTCTATGGGGTTTAAATCACAGTGGTAAGGTGGAAGCCTTACCACTTTATGCCCATGTGCTTCCAACATTATATCGGCTTCATAAACGGGCGGCTGTTTGTGCTCCTTTATTATTTGAAATAGCTGGGCTTTTACCATAGTTGGCAAGTAAGAAAGACCATTACTTGTTATCCAATTTTGCATTTCTGCCTTTCTGCTAAACATTGTTGGTGCTTTGTTAGCTGTACTGTGTGGTAGGAGGCGTTATCCATCACCACAATTGATTTCACTAAGCCACTTATTAACATTCGTTTTATTCATATCGTCGTGATAATCGGCCGCTTGTGACTGAGATCTGAAGATCAGTTGAGCATTGGGTATGAAACCCATAGCACCACCAGCGTGGACGATAATCCAACGTGGCCCTTTAGAGTCTGATGCTAATACACCTTCTTCTTGTTCACTTTGCCAATATTTTCCGGCGCAATATGTTGCGTGTATATATGTCTCGTCCAAATATACAACTGGGCGCTGGTTTCCGAGACGATTATTTCGCAATTCTTCCAGGTATCGATAACGCCAGGCGACAATATCGTATCTCTCAATTAGGACTTGCCTTTTGGATCTACATTTTTTAAAATAGAACCCGGCATCTTTCATTATTCTCCACAAAGTGGTACGACTTCCTTTGAAACCGCATTTCATGCAATAACTTTGTTAGAGTAGGTGATTCCTTTTTTACGGAATAAAATTCATGTATTTTATGCCTTATAGCATACCGTTCGAAGTCATCCAGTTCGATTCTTTTAGGCCGGGGACTGCTTTTGCGTGGTGTTGAAACCTTAGTCGACGTGCTGGCTTCTCTGGTGATTTTAAAGACGGTTTTTTCGGGTAAACCTAAAACAAATATTTCGATTTATTTGTCTATTGTCAAAGTCATACATAAACCAATAATAGTCGCAGTTCACATGCTTGCTTAGGGCTTACAAATAACTACCGTTTAAAAAAAATTGCGGTTTAAGTGTGGAAATTATTATCTGCTAGTGGTAACCCTATTTGATTAACCTGTAATGGCGGCCACACGAGCCTTAACACATCTTAAAGGAATTAATGGGGCATTGTTACGTTTTTCACGTTCACAAAATTTCTTAGCCTTTAACACCATCATTCTTTCACCACTTTTTAAAGTTTTGGACATGGTTTCAGTCAAATGAAAATAAGCAAAACCTGCGGAAACGTCTTCTAGTGCCAAAGACTTTGACAGAGAGAGGAGCCAACATAACGCCATAGGTAGAGTGCGTTTCACGAGTTAGTTCCCTTCGTCGTTAGGTTGGTGGATTTGCAATCAGTGTTGCTACGGTTTGAAGAAATCAAATCACCTAAATCCGGGGTAAACTAAAGCATACAGATAAATTACCTTAATAAGGCAGACATTTGATTTAAAGATACATATTTATTCGCGCTCCGTAGTATCGGAAACTAAATAAATCTACCCACGTTTCATAATAATCCTTCAGCCATAAAGTCATAGTTATGAAACTCTACAAATGCAAACGAGGTTGCAGAAAACATAAAATTCGTAAAAATAAAAGCGAATTTAATATCTCAAAAATTTATTCTTTTACTATAAGTGTGGTCATCTAAAGGATCTAAGTCTGAAACGTGGCTTTCATCCGTGTCATCAGCTGTGTCGCTATCATCACCTCCTAATCCAATTATAAAATTATCGATTTCCCTGTCTACAGATATGCCTTCATGGTAATATTTATCCTCTATTTTTTTCACATGTTCGCGTTCTTTTTTCCACTCTTCAGCAGTTATACTTGAAAATGCTTCTTCCGTAATTTTTACAATATTTTTTGCTTCTTGTCCTACATTTTTTACAGCTGATACGTCGTTTTAGAACACTCCATATTAATTCTATAGGATTAAGGTCGCAATGATAAGGTGGAAGCCTTACTACTTTATGACCATGTTTTTCAAGCATTAAGTCAGCTTCATATTTAATGGGTTCCTTGTGCTCTTTCACAATCTCATATAATTGAGCTTTAACCATTGTCGGCAAATAAGTAAGACCTTTACTTTTAATCCAATTCTGCATTTGATCTTTCGTACTAGACATAGTTGGTGCTTTATTGACAGCTATTGTGTGGTGTGTGGTCCATTACAATCAAAGACCGAGGAGGAAGATTTGGTAACAACTTTTCCTCAAGCCACTTGTTGAAATTATTCTTGTTCATGTCGTCATGATAGTCTCTCGATTTAGACTGGGATCTAAAAATTAATTGAGCATTGGGTATAAAGCCCATCTCTCCTCCAGCGTGTACTTCGTTCAGCATTTCACTTTGCCAACATTTACCGGCGCAGTATGTAGAATGAATATATGTCTCATCTAAATAAATAACTGGCCGCTGTTCCCTATTTCGATTGTCTCGCAATTCATTTAAATATCGAAATCGCCATGCTACAATGTCATGTCTTTCCATTAATACTTTCCTTTTGGATTGGCATTTTTTGAAGAAAAAAACCCATCTTCTTCATTATCCTCCAAAGAGTAGTACGGCTGCCCTTATAATCAATGTCATTTCGCAGCTCATGCAATATTTTAGTTAGAGTAGGCAACTCTTTTCTAACAACATAAAATTCGTGAATTTTATGCCGGAGCGCACACATTTCAAAATCGTCAAGCTGAATCTTGCTATCTCGGGGTCGACTTTTGCCAGGCGTTGAAATTTTGGTTGACGTACTAGCAGCCACTTCTCCTTCTTTGGAAATTTTGGTAACGGTTTTTTCGGATATACCTGAAGACAAAATAATACGTATATACATAATATATAATATTTACAAAACCTGTATTTTGAATGTAAAAGTATTAAAAACAAAACTAAATTTTTAATTCAGGGTTAAGGTTTAATCAATATTACTGTCGGGAATTTTATGAGTCTTTTGTTCAAGGCTGGCAATTCTATTTGGCTTACCTGTCATGGGGGCAACCCGAAGACGAACGGATTCAAAGGGAATTATTGGCCCTGAACGAGCGGGGGATGCGGGAAATTAGTCTGGAGTCGTATGTTTCAAATATATATTAATATTTCTACAATATTTGATATTTCTATGGCTTCGATCGGAGTCTTGTTGCTCTGCGATCTTGAATTACGGTGACGTCCTGCCGCTGGGGAGACGCTCGGGCAAAATGGACGAGGCTCGTCGTCCGACGAGCGGGGGGCGCGCAGCGTCGCCGGCGCGTATCTCCCCGCCTGATGACGTAGGCCGGCCGCGCAGCGCGATGCGTGGAGCGCGCCGTGAGCTTGTATATTTATGTACACAGCTAGGCGTCAACATCCTGCCGCCTTCACGGCAGTAGCAGCAGCATTTGTAGTGGACTGGTCCGCTATAACAGGAAGAGGACACAGTCTGTTATAAGCTCGACGTATCGTGCCAGACGTAGTGAGCACGTCGGCGACCCGTGACACGCCGTCGGTGCCAGGATACAGGCGCGTTACTCGGCCCAGTATCCATCTAGTTGGAGGCGCCTGATCATCTTTGACCAGCACCATTTCTCCCAGACGCAGCTGCTCTCCTTGTCTGCGCCATTTTTGCCTTTTTTGGAGTTCTGCAATGTATTCTAATTTATAACGTTTCCAGAAATGACCCTTCAGAGTTTGAATTCTCATGTAGCGAGATAGCGAATGTATTTTTGTAGCATCATCGTTATTGACCTCAGACGAAGGAAGTAGTGGAGTTCGTCCAATTAGAAAATGAGAGGGAGTGAGAGCAATTAGATCGGAAGGATCTGAAGACATTGGGGTGAGAAGCCTAGAATTTAAGATAGCCTCAATCTGTACAAGCACAGTGTTCATTTCCTCATATGTCAAATTAGCTAATGATAAAACCCGTTTTAAATGGAATTTTACTGCCTTTACTGAACCCTCAGCTAATCCGTTGAAATGCGGACTGTAAGCCGGTGAAAATTTAAACTCTATTGCCATATCCGCTACCCTATCACTGATTGTGTGTGAATTGTCTCTTAGAAATTTATCTAATTCCTTGGATGCGCCCACAAAACATCTACCATTATCAGAGTAAATGCTGGCTGGTTTTCCTCTGCGGGCTATGAATCTATATAAAGCGGACAGAAAGGTTTCACTACTCAAATCAGTTACAAGTTCGATGTGCACTGCTTTAACGGCTAAACATACAAATATGCATATGTATGACTTAATTAATTGGCTACCTCTGCCCTTACGATTCAATATCATGACTGGCCCTGCATAATCGACAGCCGTATTTAAAAATGGATAATCAGAATGTATTCGGTGTGGTGGTAAATTCCCCATGATTGGTTGTACAGTTTTTTCTGAAAATCTGCAACATTTAACACAATTATGTACAACCTTTCGCGCAAGGTTCCTGCCACCAATAACCCAAAACTTATGTCTTATAGTTGATAATAATAATTGTGGGCCTGCATGGTTTAATAATATATGATAATGAATAAATATAAGATTTGTAATATGATGGGATGAGTGAAGCAGTATGGGATGTTTTGTGTCATAATCATAAAATGAATTTAATAATCTGCCTCCAACACGTAATAAATCTTGTTTTGTATTAAAAAATGGACTTAAATTATTTAATGAATTCTTATTGGGTAACTGTTTACCATTTTTTAGTAAATTATATTCTTTATGATACTTTTCACGTTGTGCAAATCTACATAAAGATATTAATGCCGAATTTAACTCTTGTAATTTTAAATGACCAGTACGCTTAGGAGACCTATGACAAATATGAACGAAACGATGAACTTAAAGTTACAGTACTGTTCTTTAAATAATGGATCTCTCTGAAATCTGCATTCTAAAGACAAAAATCTAGTGAGAGCTTGTTCATAAGAGCCACCTTATCTATTTGGATTTTCCTTTAATGGAATAGTAACGACAAAACGTCCATTAGATTCACGAGTTGTATTTTCTCTAAAGCTCTGCTCGCAATGCAGCTCCTCTTTTGACATCAGCTCACATGGAGGAACTGTTTCTAACTCAAAAAATTTTGTCAATTGATTTTGGAGTTGAATATCATGCGAAGTTATAGTGTGATTGCAGTGGACTGTATTTATGTTATGTTGAGTTTGTATTAAACCCGAAATCAACCAACCTAACTTAGTTTTACTTAATGTGGGCTTGTTTTTCCCTAAGAATATATTATTAGGGCAAAGCACTTGCCAGAAAACGTCTGCTCCGAGCAGCATGTCTACCTTAGCAGGATCATAATATGTTGGATCCGCAAGTATGATGTCTTGCGGAATATTTAATAATGTATGATCTATTCTAGTGGTCGGTATTATTCGCGTAATGTTTGGAATAACAAAGCAATTAATATTTTTCTTGTATTTGCTTGTGCGTGACGATATAACGACATCACAACACATAGTCAATCGTGAGCTCTGTGAATTTAACCCTTCAACCAATAATGATGTTGAGGTAATAGGTAATTTAAGTTTAGTACATAGTTCTTTGGTAATCAAACTTGATGTACTACCATTATCTAATAATGCGCGTATAGTGTGTTTGTTGCCAGCAACATCTTCCACTTGGATTAGTGCTGTCGACAAAAGTACAAAGGATTTAACATTTTGTACAGCCGATAAAGCTACATGACTTTCTTTATTACTAACGTTTGTGTTCTCTATGTTACTGCTGGAAGCAGTTTGATTCTCACTAAAGGATGAGGAATTGTTAATGCATTTATGTAACAAGCTATTTAAAGACCTATTACAAAATCGACACACTCTTAACCTACAACTGTTAGAAGTGTGACCTTGACGTAAACAATTTAAGCATAATTTGAGTAATTTGGCCTTCTGTAATCGTGCTTCCACAGGAAAGGACTTGAATTTGGAACAATTATAAATAGCATGGTTATTTTGACATAACGGACAAATAAATGATTTACTAGAATGAGAGTTTACTACCAAAGACTTATGACGATTATTTGACACTTCACCTTGTTTGCGTTTGGTATTAGTTGTTTCTAATGTTTCCAACAAATCTGAGCGATGCCTTAAGAATGCATTGAAATTGTCAAGTGAAGGTAATTCTTTAAATTTACAACGGTGCGTCTCCCACTCACGATTAGTTACCGAATCTAATTTATTTGAAATAATATGTATAATGAGCATGTCCCAGTGTTCAGTTTGTAGACCCAATGTATTTAAAGCTCTTAAGTTTTTGTTCACCATGTCAATAAGATGACGTAAAGACTTAGCAGATTCCTTAACTAACGGTTCAATATTAAATAATGCCTGAATATTATTGTTAACTAACAGTCTTTTATTACTAAAACGATCACAAAGCAAATCCCATGCTACCTCATAATTATCAGATGAAAACTCAAGAGAACGTATAATCACAGCAGCACTGTCTTTTAATGCTGCTCTCAAATAATGAAATTTGTTAATATTAGGCATAGATTTGTTATTATGTATGAGTGAACAAAATGTGTCATGAAATTCCAGCCAGTCATGATATTGCCCCGTAAATGTGGGTAAATGAATTGTGGGTAAAGGAGAATGTTCATGAATGTATGGACCGCCGTCCAGAGTTGCATCTAATCCAAACTTGTTTTAGACGATTCGTAATTAACTCAAGACTGCCCCATATTAATATTTTTACTATCAGAACCCGGGTTTGGAAGATATTTTGAAAAATGCGATAAAACCTCAAACTGGCAATAGGTACCTACTTAGCGTAATTAATTAAACTATTAAAGTTATCTATTGTTAGTTTAAGTTATAAACTGACTAATTATCATTTTGCATATATTAAGTAGCCATTTACAGTTAAAAAGATATTTCAACTACGACTGTGAAAGACATCCTTATACAAATAATTACATAGTTCGGTATAAAATACAATTCATTTCAAGAAATTATTTTAATTCAGCTATAAACACTTCCTTCAGTTATTAATTAAATTACAAAATACAAATAATATAAATATAATAAAACTCGATCAACACAACACAACAAACAATTACAATGGCGGCGTCGGCATAACAAAACAAACGCTCATAACGCTATTCTTTTGCTGTCGCACAAGTTACGCGGGAGACAGCAGTGTTGCCAGGCTTAATATTTATAAAAATCTACAGTTTAATAATTCAGAATTGTAATTAATTGTTCAATAAATCAATATAAGGTGTTCATGATTTGAGAAGAGTCAGTACTGTCTTAACAAAAAAAAAAAAACACCAGTAAAACACATCAATTTAAACTACTGTAAAAAAGAAATTAATTAATGACAGTAAAAAACCTTTACCGATTATGTAGTTTTATTTTTTTTGTTGCAACACTGAAATATACTTTCTATTCTAGTTTCCGGAATGGAATTGAAACAATATTAATTTCTTTTTAATTTTAAATGAAATTCCCTGTTCGAAACATACATTTTTATAATTTTATACATCCCAAAAATCGAGAAATGAATTATAGTATAATTTTCATTTAGGCGCATGAGAAAAACGAGGACCAAGAATGAACATTCCCCTTTAACTTAGGAGCCGATTCATGTGCCCTACAAGAACCTGTGACTGAGTTGAAGCAGTCCCCGGTGCCCGCAGAGTCATCACCACGTACCAGCAATTCTTTAGCAAGCGCGATGGAGCCGAAGTATTGAGCCTCATACACTTCACGCTCTTCAAACTGATCCTCTGGAATATCACAATTAATTTCTATTTCAGACTGAATGTTATCAAATTCTACATAAAGTTCTAGAATCTTATATAATCTAATGGTGAGCTCATTATGTTGAATTGTGTTTAATTTATTTAAATTCTCTAAACCGCTTAAATAGTTTTTGAATTGAGTCAACTTGGCTTTAAAGGAAGCCCTTTTTTTAATAAGGATTTTAATATCCATTTTAACTATAATAAAGCAAAAGGCGAAAATGATGTAGATTATAAATTATGTTAGTAATTATGGAAGGCTATGCTTAACGTAATGGCACCCTTGTCAGTGAACAAATACCTAATTAATTATAAATACACACAGGATCAGCAATAATAAGGTTAACGGTATGAAAGCAAATGTGCAATACTTAAATTAGCTGAAGATTAAAGCGTGTGCAGGCAAATGAAAACATGCACGTGCACGCGGTTGTTGTAAGCGGCACGCGGTAGCTGATGCAATATGCCGGGGGTACATGCAGGCACGCCGAGCGCTAGCGATCCGAAGCGCAGACCGATCACCGATGCAAGTCACGACACGACGAAGGTCACGCACCGATCCGTGCGCAGGACCGCGTGGTAGCAATTTTATCTAAGAAAATTTTAATTTGATGTTAAATACTATGAACACTGCACTTGCACAAAATGGCGGCTTAAAATCTTTTATGAATTTGAAAATAGGTATCTAAATGACAGGGACAAGTAATTATTTGTACACGTGCATACGTTAATGTACACGTGTACCTACTTTTTATTTTTATAAGAATTAAAGAATAATGTAATAACGAAATATAGTTGTTAAAACACACGTGCATACGTAAACCACGTTAATGTACACGTTTATCTGTTTTAAAAACAACTTAAATATAATTACGTATTGTTTTAAGAACAATTTAATAATGAAATATAATTACGTAATGTTTTAAAGAATAATTATAAAGCGAAGTCATGCATGAATGCATGTAATGCATGGACATATAAAGATCCAGAAGTTAATGGAATGGGAATAAAATTGGAACGAACTCACAATAACGCTACTCCTTCAGCCCACGCTAATTTGCTGATGTGACTATGGTGTAGGTGTGGTCGTCTTCCTATTTCCTCTTCATGGAATTTTCCAGACACGTGGCCGCGATCCTTTGTCGTTTTTATCTTCCTTTAATCCGACTCGAATGACCAAAATGAACGAGCGGGGGATGCGGGAAATTAGTCTGGAGTCGTATGTTTCAAATATATATTAATATTTCTACAATATTTGATATTTCTATGGCTTCGATCGGAGTCTTGTTGCTCTGCGATCTTGAATTACGGTGACGTCCTGCCGCTGGGGAGACGCTCGGGCAAAATGGACGAGGCTCGTCGTCCGACGAGCGGGGGGCGCGCAGCGTCGCCGGCGCGTATCTCCCCGCCTGATGACGTAGGCCGGCCGCGCAGCGCGATGCGTGGAGCGCGCCGTGAGCTTGTATATTTATGTACACAGCTAGGCGTCAACAGGCCCTTTGTTTGATTTTTCTTTCTCACAAAACGATTTCACGTTCAACACCATCTCTCTTTCATCACTTTTTAGCGTTTTTGGCATGATTAAACGCACAAAACTCTCAAGAATTCGGTAAAAAATGTGAGACTCGACAAAGCTTGTTTACTGTTTGGTGTTTTGACAGACAGTGGGGCCAACATAACCACGAAGGGAACTAACTCGTGAAACGCATTATACTATTCGTTGAAACGAAATCTAATGTTAAATGAAATCTTTCTATATGGCCATTACCGTTCGGATAATTAGGCAACGTTTTATGATGATTGATTTTATGTAATTCATTGAATTCAGCAAAAAGTGGATTGTTAAATTCAGTGTCATTATCAGAAACTATTGTTAAGGGTAGACCGTGGTGAGTACAAAATTTTAATAAGGTTTGTAATACACTAATAGCAGTAGCACCTCGTAAGTGGTACGTTTGTGCGTATTTAGAAAATACATCAATAATAGTTAAATACTTTTCAGTTTCTACTGTAAAAATATCTATATGAACAATTTCAAATGGTTTAGTTGCCGGGGGGACTACATTAAAATATTGTTTCAGTGGCTAGCTACTTGACCGCAATAATAAAATCCTGACATAAATAAAAGTAAGTGAAACCGTTATACATAATACAAAATATGCAGTGCTTACAAAAGTTAAAGCTTAAAAATACTATATTTGAATCGGTTAATCAACAAAGGGAACATGTCACTGCAATATAATTTTACAGGAAACATAAAAAAGTGGGTTTTGGACAATATTGTTATAAAATAATTTGTTTTTTTTTTAATATTTTTTTTATAAATAAGCCAAGATATAAACAATGTAATACAACTATTATCTTTTTTTGTTTAAATAACGTTTTTTGTATAAAAATCACAAAAAGTTGTTGACATGTTCCTTTTCTGTACTAGATTGAAAAGTGATAAATAAAACTATAAAAATACATACTAAAAGTTATATTAATTTTTATTGGTTTTAATCATTATTAGTGTCTGTAGTAGGCCATTTTTCAACTATTGGGTTGAAGTAGTCCTTATGTTCATGTGGAATATATTGCAGAGTCTTTCTAAGGTCTTCTATCTTTTTGTTAATGGGAACTGGACCATTATAGGCCTTTTTAGTTGGTAATACTGGAATCTGAGCTTTATTTCGTCTTAGATCAAAAGTGTTGGCACCTGCAAAAATCTTTATTTAAGGTCTAGTAACAACACACCCTTTCAACTGTGATGAATATTCAAATTCTAAAAAACGACATACCAAGAAACTCTGTTTCTGAGCTCGAGGTACTTGTCTTGATTGTGTTTCAATGGAAATTGAATTCTTTTTGTAATACCTTGTCCACCAGTCGTTAAAATCTAGAATATCATCTGTCTCCAGCATACTCACTGTAAAATTCTTATTAGCACTGCAAATAATTTCACAAATTTCCATGGGATGGTAATATCTATCCCTTTTTCTTAATATTTTCTTTACAGTGCCAAATGACCTATCGTTTGGTAAAAAAGAATGGCTACGAAGTGGAAATCTGTGGTAATTTTTTTTCAAATTTGCCAGTGCACAAGTGCTTTTTTTTAAAATAATTTATGTCCACGGGCTCATTTTGCCCATGCCTTTTTTATTCCAATTTGTTTTGTTTACTTGGTATAATAGTAGCTGCTTACAATCTTACATTAGTGGTAACTTAATTAGAACTTAGTATCTCTAATGTTGGACGTGAGTCCACCGAACCGAACCGAAAATGTATTCTTAAATCTAGGTACATGCATAACTTTTTTTTTTTTTTTAATAATTTTTTTATATTATAAGACTAATTATTAAATACTAGAAATATATTATGTATGTATCTATGCCTATTATATATACATATCTCCGTCGTTATTGTTACAATTTTTTTATTTTTTTTTACTATTCTAATATGCACAACATGCTATTACTAGCACTTAATTTATTTTCGTAAAATTTGTTTTGCAGTCGAAACACTTGGACCTTGGAGTAGCAGTGCTAAAAATTTTCTAAAAGAATTAACGCCACGACTCATAGCCTCCACTGGTGACAGGAGGGCTGGTGCATTTTTTGCCCAAAGAATCGGAATTGCGATTCAACGAGGAAATGCTGCTAGTATTCTTGGCACCATTCCACGCGGACATGATTTATACCAAAACTGTTTGTAAATAATTATTTTAAGTTTTGTATTGTAAATATGTATAATATTGTAAAATTTCTGTAATAAATATATGTTTTATTTTCGTAATAAAAGTCTTACAGCTATTTGTTATAAATATATTCCTAAAACAACTATGTCCTCACACCGATACTTTTAGTTAACATATCGAGCACACTCTCAATGACGGCGGTATCTCTGTGATGAATCGCCATCTTGAGACTGTGCTCGAGGATTTCCTTTTCCGTGGTCTCCGTCGCCCTCGCCACAAAGCGACCGATTGCGTCATCACAGTCGTCGGTGTAATAGACACAGGTGTTGGTGTGTCTAGTCACCGCGACTACAGCGTGCGAAACGCTGTCGTGGATTCGAAATCCACAAGTGCTTGGCACAAGCTAATCATTACGTGATTGCGGTTCTGGCCGCCACAACCATCTGTGAAAAGGTAAAATTCCTTTATTGCTGAAGAAATTTGTTCCTGTATGTACTTTAATAAAAAAGAGCAGGTTTCATATGGGCCCTTTAGCAATCACCTTACCTTCATGGTATAAGAATAAACGGCTTTCATTCGTTTCTAAATTTTTTATGCAAAATGGACTAATGACAGTTGTCTATAATTAAACATTTCCTGAACTAGTATACAAGGAATGGCAAGGAAATATTTTGCATGTAGTCAAATGTAAGCCTCATAACATCTGACCTTTCTTCACAGAGTTTCTGAACTTCTTTTATGCTAGCATAAAACTTCTCAGCCCTTTTTTTTGAATTGCTAGCTCAGCTTTAGCAGTATGAATTGCAGTCTGATTTATATCTGATGACTGTATTCTTATATTAAGTCTTTCACACTCACAGCAAACATCCACTTGAGTTCTGCCAAAATGCAGGTCTAAGTGGTTTTTAAAAACATTATAATAGTAAGATAGCTTAACTTGTGATAGTGGATGTTTTTCCTTATACATTTTGTACATTAGTTTAACGTTTAAATTTGCAGGCAAATAGACATATTCCTTTGATGCATAATGTGATTGTTTTACTGGAAAACTAGATATAAATGATTTTTTATTTCTTAAATTACAGAGCCAGATATAATTTTTTGATTCATTTGCTTTCCTCTTTTATCAGATGGCAATTCGCCTAAACGAAGTAAACATTGAAGCCTATACAGCGCATTATTTTTTTAGCATAAATGCTGCAAAATGCTTTCTTACATACGAGTACTTTAGATTCAACAACTTTGATGAAATATTTAAAGCTATTACTCTTAGGTTTAGATTTTTCAGGGTCTGCAGTTCTTGGACGTTTTTGCTTTATATTTTTAAGCTCTATCAGACCATACAAAAATATATCTTATTATATCTTGTTATATCTTGTCATTTTTTGTATTTAAGTAACACTGTCAAAGCCAATACTCTCCTTTCTTCATCAATATTTTCAAAGCATTTCAAAGAACAGTTACAAGACTCACCAATTCTTTTAGGTTGTACTATGTCTTCCTTATAGTTTTCGTATTGTAAGTCCTTAACTCGAAATCTTTTGATTTTTTGTGCTTTTGTTTCATTTTTCATCCCCTTTTTCTTGTAATTTCCGCATATTCTCCTGACGTTTACTCCTAGAACTTGACATTTTTGGTATAAAATAGCCGCAAACAATAATTCAATGATATTTTGTTTAGGTTATGACAAGGTTATTTTGACAATCACTTGATCTCTGTCAAAAAATCAGTGTTGCAAGTTTGTTGAAGAAACGGTACAAGTAGTGACATGTTTGATTTCATAACTACATTTATTTTGTGATCCGCATTCATTTTATCTTTGAATGGCCTGACTTATCCCCTTTCTTGATTACAGTATAAATGTTGGCCCAAAGAGTTATTTACCATCAATATTGCCAAATGTAAAAAAAACGGACTTGTTCCCTTTACTAACCGATTCATTTATGATGAATAATGATAACTATTTAAGCTAGTAATATAACTATTTACAAATAGTTATATTACTCTTTAAAAGATAATTCCTACTCACCGTCACTTTCCATTAATTTATCACAAATGCTTTTTGTATTTGGTTCTGCTGGAAACAAAAACTGCAAAGTTTCTTGCAAAAATGGTTTTGAACGGACCTTCTTTTTTTTTCTCATTGAACTGATGAGCGGATCTGATGTCATGAGTAACCTGTGATAAATATTATTTAGGTTGAATTCTTCGCGCGAAAACTTTCGAGCGAAGTTTAGACGGTATGACTGAAAGTGAAATTACGAGTTTCTGCAGCTCCTCCCGAAAGTTGACCAATAGGCTCTAGAAAATTTTAATTAATTATAACTTTTCCAAAATGTACTAAAATATGCATATGTATATATATTATGCATGGTAGGAGTCATAGGATGCCAACCATACAACTCTACATAAAGTTTTGCTGTCTCCAAGGCGTATTCATCAAATTTCAGGACATCTATTTTGTGACCGCTTGATATGGCTTCTAAAATAACTTTTATTCATAAAAATATTTCAGCAGCCAGATGTGGGTTTTCAAAAAATCTTCTACTAGTGTTGCCATATTTTTTTTTTTAATTCATATTCTGAAGCTCTTTTATTGTTGTTGTTGTTATTGTTCTAGCATCTTTTTTGCTTCGGTTTTTCTTTCACGATATTTCCTAACGGGCAATTTATAAGTTAAATGTAAAATACACTCGAATAATCGAATTCTGGCATGTAAATTTGATAGGCCAAATTCAAGCGATTATGGGTGAATTTCGTTTTTTTTTTTACTTAAGTCATTATACTCTTTTGAAGTGGCTCCGCATATGTAGCATCTACTCGTTGATTTGGTGTCAGTCGCCGCATTGCAGACTACCGTTCACCATTGTCATTTTAAGACTGTGGCTAAATGAGAATTTCTGCCCATTTCGTTCCATTTCCGTGGCTTTTAGAGACTTCACACTGTCCCGAACGTAATTTATTTCATATTTTGTAATGTCTACTGATTCTTTTATAAATCTATATCGTATCGGGCAGCAATATCATGGTGAAAAAGAAGTGGGGTTTTGCCAAACAATTTTTCTTTTGTTTTCGCCGCAAACAATTTCTAGGGGCACGAATGAACTTAAAAATATATTTGCATCCGAGACGGCATTATTATATTAAGTTCATGAACTTTTGTTTGTATTGAGCTTGTTGTGACCCATCACAACCCCATTTACAGATAATCTGCCAGGAGTTTCTCTCAATTTCTGTAAGAGTCATTAGTACTTCTTCGAGGAAAATTGATAATCGCGTGACGGTGTGATCTAACAAAGATGGTAGATTACTTTCAGCGCAGGTAGCGGTCACTCGAACGTCTCTTTGGATGGGTAACATTCCTTTTTAACCTTCAGCACTAATTCGTAGCACGGGAAATGACTTCAGTTGGTTACTCGCACAATTTCGTATTGACTTCGACTCAAATCAGCGTCATCATTCGTCATCAGTTGATTTGGAATGTATTTTTTTACATTCGTTTGCAGATGCAGGCGAATTAGTAATATCTTTTAGAACTTGCGAGGTGTGTCTTTTTCTTTCTTTTTGTGAAATTACTTGCGCTGCGTGAACTATCACTTCTTTGCTTATAGATGAGTGAACTTCTTTTGTTTTCCTCCTTTTAGATCTTTTTACTAATTTTATATAATAAATAATATTTTGGTAGGACGTCCAGGATTATTGTACGTTTTTATGGGGATCGCGAATGTTTCTGCTAACCATGCATCATTGCTTATGAGAAAATTTTCTAGCGAGCTGCGTGTCTTGGATCACAATCTCTTTTTTATTTCTGTACGATTTTTTTTCTTTAAATACTTTTTGTCTTCGTCGGAGTCCCCGTAAGACACTAACAAATAATTCTGTAAGTACGAGTATTCCAATTTGTCGTTTATTGATGAAGAGTTTTGCTCAATCATCTTATCAAAAAGATATCTACGAGTTACTACTTCCATGCCCGAGTAACTTGTTATCTATTGTTCCGGGAATCAATTACTTTTGTTTTAAGTTCACTTCTATACGTGACTACACATCCGCGTTCGTATTAGCTCTACTTTTTTTTGTATAAGACGGTAAAATCATATTCGCTTAGTTACAATTTCCAACGTGTTAATCGGGCATTAGGTTCTATCATACTCATAACCCACTGTAACGATTTGTGGTCTGTTAATATTTTAAATGTCCTACCGAACAAATATGGCCGGAAGTACTTAATTGCTCAAACGATAGCATGCAGCTCTTTCTCAATCGTACTATAATTTAGTTCTGTGTCATTTCAGGTTCTAGAAGCGCAAAAAACCGGTCTATCAGAGCCAACTGGGCCCTATGAGAGTCCTGCACCAATCGCGACATTTGACGCATCAGTAGTTAAAAGGAAATCTTTACTAAAATTCGGGTATTGGAGTATGAGATCATTCGTTAAAATTTTCTTACATTTTTCAAAACTATATATTCGGAATTCATAATTATCTTTTTGCCTTTTTTAAACACTGCGCGAGAGGCTCAGTTATTCGAGCGTATCAGAGAGTATAAATTTTCTATAATAACCTAGCAGGACTAGAAATTATTGCTTTATTCGTTTTTGGAAATGGCCGTTCGGTGGTTCTAATGCTCACCGCATTAAGGGTCATAGCTCATTAGACTCACCTGGCACCTGACCAGCACCGTCTCCCCTCGAGCTGTTAGTATTCTTTCTATGGACTTGTATGGATACGCGCTCACTACGTCAACTCCGTAGCGTCACCGGATCGCCTCGCTCGCAAGTAGTCCACGCGCGGACGGCGGGTGGACCACTCGCTGACAACTCGCTGCTCGCACGCTTGTCTTGCGTTGACCCTACCCTACTGTTTTAACAGTAGATTTGCTGTTTTCACATTGTTGCCCCTGTTTCCTGTTTAATTCCTAATTTTTACTGTTTTTTAATTAGCGTTCAGATATTTTTTCAATTTCATTATACTATGCAAATACTTTTTGATAACCATGTCCACTCGTTGACCACGCGACGTTCACACGTGGGCCACACGAGGTTCACTGGTTGACCACTCGACATTCATAAGTAACAATGCGTCGCTCACCCGTGGACCACCTGTCGACAACGAGTGGACGCCAAACGACGAGGCGGTGCGGGTCGGGTGCCGGGTGGCTCTAATGAGCTGTGACCTTAATACTATTTGTAAAGGTTAACGACTCACCGTCAATGTAAAATATATCTGCATATTTGGCACAAAAGTGTGTTAGTGTTCTAACCATCCAAACAAGCTTCCTAATTCTGTTCACAGTTGCCTCAATGTGAGGCTGCCAACTTAATCTCTGATCCACTATTATACCGAAATATTTAGAAAACATCACTTTATCGATACCTGGGCAATTGCAAGTTGTCGATATTATATTGACATTGGAACAGGTGGAACAGTTTATTTCACGTGGTTTTGAAAAAATATTAGACGGGAGTGCGTTAAATACTTCGTGAATTAAAATTAGTCGGAGAAAGCTGTTTCGATACATAATTAACTATTCCACTCATACATAGCCTTAGGGAATTGATTTAAAGTCTGATTATGGATTCTATGAGGTATCTTAAATACATTACTCTGGGTATTATAATTAGGTGGTAATACGCGAAATATTTGCTGAGTGCGAGTTGGTAAATTAAGAGTGGTAATGATTTGGATGACTTACCTGCTGATTTGATGTCCAATACCGGGACTGCTGCTGCGGCTGCTGCGAAATCAGCTTAGGCAACAATAACATTAACATAGCTGGAGAAAAATGTAATGATTTGTGCGCTGGTGGAGAAAATACCACAGGCGTTGGTGCAACGAACTTAGGCACCGTATGTTTCTTTTCATTTATAGATTCGTTTCTAGCACAAACGCATGTAAGAGGCATTCAATTTTTCTTACACACCTTCAAGAGTTTTTTATACTATCAGGACGCATGCAACGGATACGAGAGAAAAATTGCTCTTTTAGCCCTCTAACATAAACTTACATAGTTAATTTTTTGAACAAAGTAAGTTTAGCATTTATGTTAGTAGAAACCGACTCATGAAACATTTCGTACGTCGTGATCGTACTGAATAAAGTTTGACAACGTTCATAATATTCTTGTGGGGTAGTATTCATAGTGTAGCCATGGCAAGGTCATTGTTAAGAGCGGTCTCATCTCTCTGGTCCGAAAAATTATTAATCAAGGCCGTTCTTGTTGCTATCCAATTTTACGATAAACCATTCGAGTTAATATATCGCGCTGCGGAACCGGTAATCTTATTTAAAATTCCATAAGGGTAAGGTGGTATGGTCAAATTCACGCACTGCTGTAATAGAAAATGTTTTGTGTCTGTCTTATTAATCATTTTAAATTTCTAAAAAAATTTTTCTGAAACACATAATTTGATTACAGATAGTGATGGGTAACGAAGACCACCCTTATCTTTTTTAAATTGCAGTGTGGTTTTATGTTTCTCTGGTGATGTTAAAAATGTCAGGCATTCTTCACAAGTCATTTGATTTTTTAATGCTTTTACAACAAAACCAGCTATCTAAACAATTATAGATTTAGAAAATTCTGTTAGTTGGATCGGTAACGTAATCATGATCTTCGGGTATTATAATTTCTGTCTCCAAAGACTCCCGGTTAATTTTGTTGTCATCGATTAATTTATTTCGGTCGGTGGTACAATTAATCGCCATTACAAGGTTATAGTGACTTAAAATGCTTATGTCACTGAGGGAAACACAGTTTCCGGCTAAATATTTTAATTCACCGTGAATTAATAACCTTTTATAGGCAGATTTAAACTGTATGGCCGTCGGGTTATTATTGAATCCGCCTTTTGCCCTAATTGCACTAAAAAAATCTTGGTCCTGACTTAATTTACAAGTACTCAAGAAATTTAAGCTAAAAAAAGTACTCTACTAAAAAGTACTCAAGAAATTTATGCTCCTCATATAAGAAAACTATGGTTTTAATACAAATTAAAAATCCTTTAAAACCTGTTCTTCGGTTAGTATCAATAATCTTTACATGGCCGATTTTTAAAGATCTTATATAATCATACATTTCTTCTAAATATTGTTTTATACTTTCATAATTATTTGGGTTAATTGGTTTTCTGAAGCTATGGGCATTTAAATTTCGCGAGTTCATTATGTCAAACAAATTATTGAATTGTCTAATAAAATAAACTGTCACTTCGGAATCATTAAATTCTTCAATTTTGAGGTTTTTAGAATAATATTCTATTGCGTCAGCTACTGAAGCACTTAGTACTTGTGCTGATTTTTATAATATATATGAGACTTTCTAATCTTATTAGCCATAGTATTAAAATGATCTCTTACAAAATTGTAAGCTCGTGGGCTGATAAATGCGTACTTCTTTTGAAAATTTACTTTTTACTTTTAAAAAATCATTGTTTTGAGGTTTTACTGACCCTAATAAATCAGTAGTTTCTTGATTTATCAACGATTTAGACTGCAAGCTAGCAATAACGTCAGACATTTTTGAATTTTTCTTTTAAAGTCTCCTTGTTTTTGATTTCAGTGCTGCAATTTTCTTTTTTTTTTTTAATCAGCAAGTAATGTTTTTCGTTGCAACTGTCTTATGAGCTTCTTTTTCCGAAGTGTAACAATCTTTGTTGGTTGTGAAATACTTGGAATATCGCCTTGATGTTGATACTAAAAACATAAAATAAAAAAAAATCTAATTAAGTAAATCCAAAACTTCCACTGCTACACAGTCGTAATATAAACATCGCTGTGTGATTGTTGGTTATTGAATACTTACAGATTTCATAATGAATAAATTTGTTTTGAATGGTGTATTTGTTTCATCAGCCATACAAGGACTCTGAAAATTATAAAAAAAAATGGATAAATAATGAATTTATTGCTTTTATTTAAACAATATTTAAATTGTATTGAACTGTATTTACCACAATCTTCATATTATCTTGTTGCAACTGAACACCTTCAACTTGATTATCTGCAGCTTCATTCATAGAATCCTAAAAGACAGATAACATATATTGAAATCAATATAATATAAAAAAAACTTACATGTATAAATAATTTTAGAAGTGCAAACTTATCTAAAAATACTTTTAGCCGAGTTCTGCGAAATAAATGACTCTCAAAATGCTTAAAGTACATTCAGGTGTATATACACGGTGATTTTATAGCCGTTTTGGAAACGAAATATTTGAATTTGTAATCATCTATAGTACCAATAAAAATTGATAAATCAATTGTAATGTTGACTAAAAAAAAGTTTCTGTTTTAATATTAATTTTTATTCGATCGATTTGGAAAGTACAGTACCCGGAAATAAATATTGCACATCGACCTTTGGAAAGAGACAATCGGCTAAATTTCGTCTTCGTAGAGCTTTATCTGTCACACGAAATACAAACAGTCCGGTATCTATTAGGAGCTGTTAAAACAATTATGAGTTGCTTCTTTTGATATATTTTTTAAATTCTTTGTATGTATTAAATACACCATTTTTTCTTTAAGTTATGGCATTAGGTTGGGGTAAAATAAAAAAATAAAAGTTCACATAAAGTAAACATATTTAAAATTACAGCTGTAGTGTACATAATAATAACCATTATACCTATTGTTAAAATGAGACATACATTGTAATAAAAATAATAATAATAATTCTAATTCTCTATTACTTCCATTTCACTATCTGTGCTCTCAAAGAGGTCTATATCACACACATAAACCATTCGAGTTAATATATCGCGCTGCGGAACCGGTAATCTTATTTAAAATTCCATAAGGGTAAGGTGGTATGGTCAAATTCACGCACTGCTGTAATAGAAAATGTTTTGTGTCTGTCTTATTAATCATTTTAAATTTCTAAAAAAATTTTTCTGAAACACATAATTTGATTACAGATAGTGATGGGTAACGAAGACCACCCTTATCTTTTTTAAATTGCAGTGTGGTTTTATGTTTCTCTGGTGATGTTAAAAATGTCAGGCATTCTTCACAAGTCATTTGATTTTTTAATGCTTTTACAACAAAACCAGCTATCTAAACAATTATAGATTTAGAAAATTCTGTTAGTTGGATCGGTAACGTAATCATGATCTTCGGGTATTATAATTTCTGTCTCCAAAGACTCCCGGTTAATTTTGTTGTCATCGATTAATTTATTTCGGTCGGTGGTACAATTAATCGCCATTACAAGGTTATAGTGACTTAAAATGCTTATGTCACTGAGGGAAACACAGTTTCCGGCTAAATATTTTAATTCACCGTGAATTAATAACCTTTTATAGGCAGATTTAAACTGTATGGCCGTCGGGTTATTATTGAATCCGCCTTTTGCCCTAATTGCACTAAAAAAATCTTGGTCCTGACTTAATTTACAAGTACTCAAGAAATTTAAGCTAAAAAAAGTACTCTACTAAAAAGTACTCAAGAAATTTATGCTCCTCATATAAGAAAACTATGGTTTTAATACAAATTAAAAATCCTTTAAAACCTGTTCTTCGGTTAGTATCAATAATCTTTACATGGCCGATTTTTAAAGATCTTATATAATCATACATTTCTTCTAAATATTGTTTTATACTTTCATAATTATTTGGGTTAATTGGTTTTCTGAAGCTATGGGCATTTAAATTTCGCGAGTTCATTATGTCAAACAAATTATTGAATTGTCTAATAAAATAAACTGTCACTTCGGAATCATTAAATTCTTCAATTTTGAGGTTTTTAGAATAATATTCTATTGCGTCAGCTACTGAAGCACTTAGTACTTGTGCTGATTTTTATAATATATATGAGACTTTCTAATCTTATTAGCCATAGTATTAAAATGATCTCTTACAAAATTGTAAGCTCGTGGGCTGATAAATGCGTACTTCTTTTGAAAATTTACTTTTTACTTTTAAAAAATCATTGTTTTGAGGTTTTACTGACCCTAATAAATCAGTAGTTTCTTGATTTATCAACGATTTAGACTGCAAGCTAGCAATAACGTCAGACATTTTTGAATTTTTCTTTTAAAGTCTCCTTGTTTTTGATTTCAGTGCTGCAATTTTCTTTTTTTTTTTTTAATCAGCAAGTAATGTTTTTCGTTGCAACTGTCTTATGAGCTTCTTTTTCCGAAGTGTAACAATCTTTGTTGGTTGTGAAATACTTGGAATATCGCCTTGATGTTGATACTAAAAACATAAAATAAAAAAAAATCTAATTAAGTAAATCCAAAACTTCCACTGCTACACAGTCGTAATATAAACATCGCTGTGTGATTGTTGGTTATTGAATACTTACAGATTTCATAATGAATAAATTTGTTTTGAATGGTGTATTTGTTTCATCAGCCATACAAGGACTCTGAAAATTATAAAAAAAAATGGATAAATAATGAATTTATTGCTTTTATTTAAACAATATTTAAATTGTATTGAACTGTATTTACCACAATCTTCATATTATCTTGTTGCAACTGAACACCTTCAACTTGATTATCTGCAGCTTCATTCATAGAATCCTAAAAGACAGATAACATATATTGAAATCAATATAATATAAAAAAAACTTACATGTATAAATAATTTTAGAAGTGCAAACTTATCTAAAAATACTTTTAGCCGAGTTCTGCGAAATAAATGACTCTCAAAATGCTTAAAGTACATTCAGGTGTATATACACGGTGATTTTATAGCCGTTTTGGAAACGAAATATTTGAATTTGTAATCATCTATAGTACCAATAAAAATTGATAAATCAATTGTAATGTTGACTAAAAAAAAGTTTCTGTTTTAATATTAATTTTTATTCGATCGATTTGGAAAGTACAGTACCCGGAAATAAATATTGCACATCGACCTTTGGAAAGAGACAATCGGCTAAATTTCGTCTTCGTAGAGCTTTATCTGTCACACGAAATACAAACAGTCCGGTATCTATTAGGAGCTGTTAAAACAATTATGAGTTGCTTCTTTTGATATTTTTTTTAAATTCTTTGTATGTATTAAATACACCATTTTTTCTTTAAGTTATGGCATTAAGTTGGGGTAAAATAAAAAAATAAAAGTTCACATAAAGTAAACATATTTAAAATTACAGCTGTAGTGTACATAATAATAACCATTATACCTATTGTTAAAATGAGACATACATTGTAATAAAAATAATAATAATAATTCTAATTCTCTATTACTTCCATTTCACTATCTGTGCTCTCAAAGAGGTCTATATCACTGTCACTGTCAGACGTATTTATCACTAGTCTATCAGTGTAATTGTCTAAACCGTGTTGAATGCTTCTATATTCATTCTCACATTTGATTGCATGATCGCAAACCTTTTTCCACTCTTCAGCCCAAATCATGTTTACTTTTTCAGTCAATAATGTTTTTACTGTAGTTAAATTCATACCCACATTTCTAGAGGCTACATAGCCTTTCAGTTGAGACCATATATTTTCAATTGGATTGAATTCCGGATGATATGGTGGCAATCGCAACACAGTGTGCCCATGTTCGGCAAGTATTTTGTCCACGGAAAACTCTGTATACCTCTCCTTGTGCTGACATATAATAGCGTAAATCTGGGCTTTTGTTAATTTTGGATCAACTGGAATTTCGTGTCTGTTTAACCAGTTGATCATTTCCTGTTTAATGGTGTTTGAGTTGGGGGGTCTTTCAACATATTTGTTGTGATAGGGTGCGTTGTCGATAACTAGAACAGAATCTCTGGGTATATTTGTAATTAATTGATTAACGAACCATTTTTCGTAGTTATCATTATTCATTTCATTGTGATAGTCACCTGTAGTGTCCGTGGATTTATACGTTAAAAAGGCACCGGGTACAAAGCCTTTTTCATTTCCCGCATGAACTAATATCAAACGTTGACCTTTTGAAATTGGCTTTTTACTCCTTTTTTCCTATCATCACTCCAAGATTTCCTTTTAGTGTGGGATGTATGTATGTAGGACTCATCCATGTAGACGATATTTTTTCCTGATTCACGATATTCGCGTATTTTATCAAGGTATTTTATTCGTTTAAGACTTACATTGTGCTTTTCCATTAGAACTTTTCGATTATCTTCCATTTTAGTGAACCGAAATCCCATCTCATGAAGTATTTTTCTCAACGTCTTTTCAGACCCATTGTAATTAATAGCTTCAGATAATTTAGCTTTTAATGATTTTATTGTTGGCAGTTCATTAAATCGTAAGTGAAAATCATACACCATTCTTCGAACAACATCATAATCAAAATCGTCCATATTCAAACGAAATTGCTTTTTTGGTCTCTCTTTTTTTGGAGTGCTGAAATTATTTTCAGCAGAATGTGTTTCAGTACTTACTTCATTTAATATATTGTTCAAAGTTCTTCTTGAAATTCCAGTGGCAATTGCAACTCGCTCTTGCATCTTCTTAAAATAACAACTTACATTTTTATCTTCATTTTTTTTAAATCTGTCAGCTTCGGTTACAAAATATTTATAAACATTGTAGATAATTTCGCGTGACTGACCTCGTAAAGGTTTCCCTCTTTTTCCTAAAGATGCCATAGTACAACTTTAAATTATTTAAATTTGGGGGTGTTAACAACTAAGTATATACATATTATGAATTGGACGCGACGGCACTCTATCGCACTTGAACAACGACTGACAGTGAAGTTTTGTCAGTCACATAGTTAGTGTGCGACAGAGATAACGCTCTACGAAGCCGAAATTAACCAATTGTCTCATTCCAAAGGTCGATGTGCAATATTTATTGCCGGGTATTGTAGTAAGGCACTGATCATTCATTCATTATGCTACATCAATGAAACACGGCTGACGTGATAAATAGGCGCGAGCTAGGCTCTTTTTTTTGTATCTTCCGACTGCGCCAGTTACGAAGGATACAGCCGGAGGAATGAAGCACTGTTTCATCTTGGCCTAAAAAAAGGTTTTGCGAGAATTGGTCACACACCTGTGTTACTTAATCTAATAACAACTATACCACTAATAGCTTCCGACTACGACTGTGATAGCTTTAGAATTGACATATACGCTATCTCTATTGCTAATTTAATACAAATTGTTTTTTAATTGTGAACTTAGCTCGGCTTAGCTCTTAGGATTAAAGTCACATACAAGAGGCCACATACTCAAGACGGCACATGTAGTGTGCAGGTTCTTTACCATGGAGCCCTAAAAACCACTAGCATGGGCTTTAAAAGCCTTGATGCAGATGGACTTAATTTTTTTAGTATTTTGAACATGTTTTCATCTTTATAATTTTAGAAACACTGTTAAAACTCTTCTGAATTTCCGAAGTTATATGCATGCATTTGTTGCAATTAAATATCACTTGCTTAACTGTGAAGAAAAAGATCGTAAGGAAACCTGCATGAGAGTTCTCTATATTGTTCTCAAAGTCTTGTCAATCTACCAATTTGGGCCAAACCCAACATGGGAGCAAACACGTGCTCAGTAGTAAGCCGTAAAAAGGGGTTAAGACGAAGACAAAGATGATAACAACAACGATTGAAATTTAAGTTGTTTACTTACGAGTTTTAGCGCATCTCGGCACACAACAACCTCTCTCAGAAGCAGCCATAGTCGGTCAAATCCAAATCGTTAGGCAAATCAGTATCCGTTTAAAATTAAGCGTATTAGTCAATGAAAAATGCGAAGTCTTCAGAGTCCAGGAATCAAACCAAGTCGTAGAAAAAATAAATTACAAAGATACAAATGGCGCACGTACACGTTTTTCTCTATTTTTTATATTCTCATCCAAGACGGATTTTCATAAAAAAGGAGAGAAATGGTCCTGAAAAAAATATTGTCTATTAAAAAAATTGTCTGCTGCCTGTTTGTGGCAATATAAAAGATCGGATACAAAGTTAATTGTCAGTAAATATTTAAATGGAAAACTCAAATCGAGATTGTTGGTTGTTTCGTACTAGGTAGGAATATACAAAGTATTACTTACCTTCAATCCAAACAAAATCGTATAAAAATTTAAATAAAATATCAATCTTATTAAATTCCAATCTGTCAATGCAAAAAGTCTTCTACTATAAGTCTTATAGTAAACTTCTATAAAAGTATATCTGGTATATTTTTGTCCGACTTTTCTGAAGCGAGATTTATTGAAAAAATTAATTACAGAGATATTATAAACCTTCGGCTTCGGCTTCGGCTTCTGCCGAAGGTTGTAGCGATTGCCGATTAATCGGCTTCGGCTTCGGCCGAAAATAGACCTTCGGTTGGGCACTAATAATCAATAAATTAAGGAGAATCGCTACCTTTCTACTGTCTGTTTCGTTTTCTAAATTGTTGGCTCTTAGGTAGACTTTTAGTTTAGTAAGCCACTTCTTCCAAGCTAAAGGCAAATTATTCGACGATAAGTCGATCGGCGCTAATGTAATTGTCATCGGCAACATGTCGGACTTAGTGGACTTACTTGTTTTGATTCGCGACCGCGTGTTTACAAATTCTTCTGTATTCGACATCTTCTATTTCCAAGGCACTTCTGACACCATGTTGTATTTCTTATTATGAATAAAAAACGGCTTATGACTTCGGATTCGTTTTATTGTAATTTGTGAACACGACATTAATTGTTACAAGGCTAACCGCTAAAAGGAAGAGAGACGAACGACAGTTGACAAGACATTACAGACTATAAATAATATTCTTACTCTATGTAACAAAGCTTATTAATATTTATGTTATATTTTTACATAATTCGAATGAGAATCATGTACCGAGTATTCTCCTTAAATCTGTCCTAATCCTGTATATCAAAATTTTGATATAATTATATTCATTTTGTATGAAAGCTATATTATTAATTTATTGTATTATTTATGTATACTATTTGCATATGTGTTACATAAACATAATGAATTATTTTAAAAAAAAAACTAAAATGCTTTTAATGTTTTATTTATTTAGGTACTTAAAACCTGACAAATGAAACCAAAGCATAAAATCTTTTTCTAGATCAGGCAAAATCAACTAAAAAACATAAAATCTAATATATTAAAAAATCAACTTAAAAACATAAAACCTTTTTATAAATTCTAATCAGTCAATGGTCATACCTACACTTAGGTAACAAAACCAGTTTTTAATTTTGATTTAATTTTAATTTGAATTTTGATTTTGATTTTGGTCTTGATTTTGATTTTAATTTTAGTTTTGATTTTAATTTTGAATTTTTTGAATTTTAATTTTGATTGAATTGTAATTGTAATTTAAACTTAGTAGGTATTGATTGTATTTAGATTTTAATTTTAATTGTGACTTTAATTTAATTTTAGTAATTCTAGTTTTTGACTGAATTTTAGTATTGATTTCGAATTCTTAATTTTAATTTGTAATTTTCAATGAATTTTTGTATTGATTTTGAGTATGATGATTTTAAATTTTTAGGTGATTGAATTTTGTCGTTGATATAATTTCGATTTAAATTCGTTATTATAACCGGTTATAAGAAAACTTTGTAACTAACACTATATGGGCTAGTCCTGAATTAAAGGTTATTATTATAAAACAATAAACATTACAAATAATAACTCTAGAAAATAATCAAATAAGTCTTTTAGTTATCAAATCAGTTATCAGTCATTCGTAATACACTGTTAATTTTCAAAATAAAATAATAAAATAATGCCAGTTTGTTTTAACTCTACTCCAACGCCTTCTACATTTGGGAAGTAGAAATACAGTAACAAACGCTAAAAATTACATAATAATATAAATTTTTTTAACCAATTTTGTATTTATACATATCATAAAAAATCATTTGATATACATATGTCGGATATATATATGATATATATCATGATATATATCCATTGATATATGTATATCCTCGAACCCTGCTTTTATTTAATACTTTCATCTACCCATCTCCTCAATCGTATCATCAATAGAAAATACATACATGCAAGAATCAACCTATCATAACAGTCAATTATAGTGAAGCCGAGAGACATGAATTTCAATCGTACATCAGAAAGCCAAAATTAGGAAATACTCATACTAAATCATACCTCTTCTCAAATTATCTTTATTTATTTATTTTACAATTTATGTACACTAGGATAACAATAGGAATTTTTATTTATTTAACATTAATAAATTTATAAAATCATGACAATGTATTACTGTAATGACATGTAGTACAATTTATGCCAATTTCTTCCAATTTCTAAGCGAAAGTTAACATGAGCCCTGCGCTAGGTGGCACCGCTTTCCATACAAAAAATTTAAGCTGATGTTAGTATGGCAGTGTCACCCCCATGGCCAGTCCTAAGCCTGGTAAAGTATGAAGGGATTGTGGACTCAGTGTACGTATTGCAGGGACATGATAAAACAGAAATTTGATTATTCACTTAAGTCTCTGCGACATATATACTGTGATACTGCCTACAAACACACCAAGCAATTTATATAAATTTTATTAACTAGAATTATCGGGCAGAGAAAGTGTTATTTATTACTATTATTAGCAGTGCAAGCGCGGCCGAGCGTCGCGTCATCCTTTCGATAATTAATGAAATATAGACTTTAAATGTCAGGACAGTACAATAAAAGCTTAAAAAATCATTTTTAATTAATGTATTGAGTTATGTCAAAAGTCGTAGAACTTTATTGTATTGTAGTAGCATTGTATAAAATATCATTAAAATCAATAATAGAATGGTTTTCCCTCCATTGTTCAACGGCAAGCAAACGTTAACGATATTATAACTTAGGTCTATTTTGTTCTCTTATATTTACGCTAATTTTACTCATTTGATTAAAAGTCTATACCGGATTTTATCGCGTTTATTCAAAAACTTTAAGGTTAACAATATTTTAAAGTTAACAATATTTTAAAATATTTCCCGACGTTTCGGACCCTTTACAGCGTCCATAATCTCGGGGGACTGAGGTGGTGGGTGTCCGAATAATGAATTAATTGTTACATACCCCGCTTTTATACAATTTTAAATTATTACTATAAACCGTTCCTATTCATTCAGAATGAGCTTATTGTGTGTCTGGAAGTCGTGCTGTGTTCTTATTTTCCTTGGGTTCAATTAATTTTAGTACTGGCTCCCAAGCTGGTGGTACGTCCCAACCATCCTCTCTATTGAAATTAGGATGTTTTTTTTATTTCAATAGTCTCGCGAATCATCCTTGGTAGGAATCGGTGTTCTTTAGCGAGAATTTGTGGCTTATCAAATCTGATGTAGTGGTTGATACCTTGTTGAGTATGTTGATATACAGCAGACTTTGTCGACCGTTGGTGTTTCATGTCAGCTATGTGTTCTTTGACGCGTGTCTCTATACTCCGCTTAGTTTGCCCTATATATGAGAGACCACATTCACAGTCTAATTTATAGAATAATTAATTCATTATTCGGACACCCACCACCTCAGTCCCCCGAGATCATGGACGCTGTAAAGGGTCCGAAACGTCGGGAAATAATTTAAAATATTGTTAACTTTAAAATATTGTTAACCGTAAAGTTTTTGAATAAACGCGATAAAATCCGGTATAGACTTTTAATCAAATAGGTCTATTTTTTTTTACTTGTCTCTTTTCAAATCAATAATGGCTGCTCTAGCCAACTTAATATCAATGTTTCTACAATGATGGACTAGAATTTTTTCTACTCTAAAAGAAAAATTATTTATAGAGAGTTTGAAGTCTCCAAAATATGCTTCATTTCTAGCTGAAGTTGCAACTTCATGAGCATTTTCAAAAATTGATTCATGACGTTTGTCCAGCACACAAATTCTTTAAATAAATTAGTTAATCTTGTGGCAACATCTGCCAGAAATTAATCGTTAGTCTGTACGCCAATATATGAATTATTACAGACTTCAGAAATTACATAATCTTTTATTCTCTGAAGATATATATGAGTTAGTCTCGACTCATCATCAGGATCTGGTTCTTCTTCTTTGTTTACATTATTTTTATAAGATTAATTGATAATTGAGTTATTTACATCAAATTTATGAGTTTTTATTATATTAGTCAAATATGACATTGCTGTTCGACAACTTTCACCAAAATATTTGCTTCAAGAAACAATAAATATATATTGTAAAACTTTTTGACAATTTTCTAGTATGTCAATTATAGTAAGATACCCAAAACACTTGATTTATATCAATTTAACTTTTTTTTTTAATTCTCTTTTGTGAAACTTGTAACCATATGCTCTACATGAGCTATATCTCTTCTCATCTGTGTTTGAAGTAGACCATGTGTCTCTTTTCTAAGTAAAATTAATAAGCACAAATCATTGTACATTCTAAATGTGATTGAGTTAAATGCTAAACATGCACCATTCTGCAATGCTTTACCCATGTCAGTTACTAATTCTTTTGGTACTTTTGCCTTAGATTGTAACCGTGTTTGGAGCCAAAAATTATAAAAACAAATACATTTTTGTCACACATAACTTGGGATATTGGTACAATCAAATTAAGTATCAATATGCGTGCACATAACAGAAAGAAAAATATCACTAGCATCTCCATCAACTCTCTTAATTTTTAATGTTATAGATGATGTAGCATCTTTTAAGGCCTCGTCAAACAGAGAGTGTTGTTAGCGCGCGTAAAGGTGCTAGCACTAAAGCGCCGTAACGTCGCGTGCTTTGTGTTTGACAACTCCGACGCTATTTAGTAGGCTTCGAGCAATGCTATTCAGTTTAGTCGTCCGTCACGATGTCCAGCGACTCGGATGAAGAGGAGTTGTTGCTGCTTTACGCATTATCACGTTCGCAAAGGAAGCGAATATGGGTGCATGGTATAAATAAGAAGATGAAGGAATTTGGGGAATATCATCGCTTGTACCAAGAGCTTTTATCACATGAAGATCGCTTTTTTCAATATTTTCGCATGTCACGAGAGTGTTTCGAAGAATTTCATTCCCTTCTTCTTCCCACAATAAGTAAATGCATTACAAATTGGAGGGTACCTATTTCGACAAAAGAGTCTTTCTTTTCATCTGTCATCTGTTTAAGGTTAGAAAAAAATGTATTTTAATTGCAATTAACTTTCATTAGAAGACATTTATATTTTTATTTAAACATAGTCGTTGAAATAAAGTAAAATCATTATTATAACAATCCCTTGAAATAGACTATTCATAATTTATAATGTGGTTGTTCTGCTCTGTCTGTTGTTGTTGAGTTGCAGTACTGTTATAGTTAGGTTGTAATTCTGTCATTCTTGTTGTATTAGATAAGTCGACTACTATTTGTGGATCAATCTCCGAAATGATGATGTTGCTACCTTGGGTCTCGCTGTTACTACTTAATACAGAATAAATAGGTGAATATGTTATTTGATCTTTTTCTTCCGCATCCTTTAACTCGATCTCAGCAAACAACTTTGCAAGTTCCAATTTAACAAATACTTGGTTCTTCAGTGATAATTTTTTAAATGTTTGGGCGTAACTTTTAAATAAGTTATCAGCTGCATCATAATCCGGTTTTTTTTGCATATACTCCAAAACTTTATCCATATCACTGGAATATTTTTTTTTTGTTTCTTAGCACGTGAACGTACTGACAGAGACTCTTGAGAGGGAGGTAAAAAATGGTAAAATGGTTGTCGGATTTACTCCTTGTTCTGATATTGGCTCATTCGTGCTAGATGTTGATGGCATAGCCGTACTTGGAATCTCGGGCGTTATTTCAGGCCGTGTTTCTGGAGATATTTTTGCGCGAGTTAAAGTATCATTTGATGTTCTTTCTCTTTCCGCCAAAGTAACATTTAAAATTTGTAAATGCGCAGCACTGGGCCATTTTTCAAACTTCTTTGCTGCTTGTCCTGTAGTTTCTATAATCTCCTTTTTATATCATGTAATTGCCTCTGAGAGTTTTCACTGGTCACTTTTCTTTTTGTCCACTCACTCTTTCTAAAGCACTAGATTTTAAAATGGTTTTTACTGTTATATGAATATTTTTTAGGAAAATTCACAAAACATCCTAATTATACTTTTCGACTGCATCCATATTCCATGCTTAGCTATGTTGTTATTATTTATTGATTTTATTGTATAGTAATCATATTACACATGGACACCCTGAACCCTGTGGTGGGTTAGACAACTTTCCAACACTATAACCAACGCCTCATCAATGGGGCTGTGGACTATAAAAGGTTGTTTCTTTATTTAGGAAGAAAAATATGAATGTAAAATCAATAATACCTGGACATTAATTGATTAAAATCCTTTACGGTTAATATACAGTTGACCACTATCTGCACTTAATTTTTTATTTTAATGTGAGAACAGTCAATTGCACCAATAACTGTAGGAAAATTTGCAATTCTACGAAATTTAAAAATAAAAATCGGGCTATGGCTTCTGCAACTTTTTTGCATATCCTACTTATAAATGGTTGGGAGACTCTGTGCAAATCAGCTGTATCATCTTGGATCTATTAAAACAAAACCAAAATTTTAGTTTGGAGATAATTTAGTATAAATTGCTACCAATGTTTTGATAAATACAATGGTGGTTTTGAATCTACTTACTTCATGTCGAGCCTAGCTTCGTAATGCGCAACACACTTGTATTTCAGGAGACACAGGGCATCCTCGAGCATCTGTATTTAAATCGTCTTTTATTAGGTCTACTATTTTCATAACACATCGTTTATTAAACCTATACTTTTGCCTAAAATCTTCATCAGATAATTCTACGATTGGATTTACTCGAACGCGATTTCTGTGTCGTCGTGGCGTTTCCAACAAATGAAATGAAATGAAATGAAATGAAAATATTTATTTCGTCATAAGGTGATTATACACACTTAACGAATGTCAAAAAAATTTCATTTAAAACTAATACGTCAAATTATTACAAGATTAATGTCTCGGTAGACATAACATTACTATTATATCATCGGCTTTATTAAATGTTACAATAAATAACTTAATCTAATGTCCCTAGTGTTGGCCGAGAGGAAAAAAAGCCGGCGGAAAAAAACTCTCGGTACTCTTTTAAATAATTAAGCGTCATACAAAATAAATGAATAATGCACAGTATGACCATGAAATGATTAGGACAAACACGAGACAGCCAATCGTATATGCCGAAATCACCACATGCCACCTGCTCACAAAATTGTATAACTATATCTAATGACAATTTGCATATTGATAGCCTGGCCGAGTTATATTCAATCCCATGCCTTTTTATCATTTAGAAATTCATTTATGTCATAGTAAGCTTTTCGACACAAAGTTTGCTTAATAGTTTTTTTAAACTTCTGTAAAGGCAGAGATTGAACCGCAACCGGTATTTTATTGTAGATTATAATAGACATTCCAATAAAGGAACGACTTTTTTTGCTGAGCCGACATTTAGGAAGCGCTAGTTTGTGGCCGTTCCTGAGTGTTACATTATTCAAGGCATGATCACTACGGCTAACAAACAAATGCCTATTTTTACGTATATACATTATATTTTCATAAATATATTGCGATGCAAAGGTCAGAATATTGATCTCTTTAAACTTTTCCCTCAGTGATTCTTTACATTTCATTTTATATATGTAACGGATAGCCCTTTTCTGCAGAATGAAAATAGTATTAATATTCGCCGCATTGCCCCATAGCAAAATGCCATAGGACATTAAACTATGGAAGTAGCTGAAATATACTAATCTAGCTGTATCGACATCCGTTAGTAGACGTATCTTTTTAACCGCGTATGCTGCAGAACTCAGTTTATCCGCCAATCGACAGATATGGGGTCCCCACTGCAACTTTGAATCAATAGTGATCCCAAGAAAAACCGTTGAATTAACTAAATTCAGTTTATCATCATTGAGTTCTGGTTGCATATCGACTTGTCTTACATTAGGTGATGAAAATTTAATACAATTAGTTTTTTTACTATTTAGAAGTAAGTTATTTACACTAAACCAGTGTACTACTTTAGAGAGAGCATTGTTTACGTCGTCATAGTTTGTTTCTTGTCTATGTAATTTAAATATTAATGAAGTATCATCAGCAAACAATACAATCTCATGATTATTCTCCACCAAATATGGTAGGTCGTTGATGTATATTAAAAATAAGAACGGGCCTAGAATCGAGCCTTGTGGGACCCCCATCTGAACATGAGACCCAGACGACGTAATACCATTTACTTCAACCCTCTGAGTTCTGTGACTAAGGTAAGAACTCAGAAGTTTTAGCGCGGTATTTTTAATGCCATAGTGACTGAGTTTCCTGATTAAAGTTTCGTGTTGTACACAGTCGAATGCCTTAGACAAATCACAGAACACACCCAAAGCATCCCGTGACTCCTCCCAAGCATCGACTATCGAGGTGAAAAGCTTTACACCGGCATCTGTTGTAGAGCGTCCTCTAGTAAAACCGAATTGTTTATTATGTAAAAGCTTATTTCTTGTAAAATGATTTAAAAGCTGACAGAGAATTACTTTTTCAAATAATTTACTACAGGCAGGTAAAATAGAAATAGGCCTGTAATTTGTCGGATCTTTAGGACATCCGGACTTAAACAAAGGTATAACTTTACTATGCTTCATAAGATCAGGAAACTCACCACTTAGAATACATTCATTAAATATAATTGCCAAGTGGGGTGCTATGATGTCAACAATTGTACCGATTATTTTAACAGAGATACCCCAGAGATCTGTGGTGTTCTTAATATCTAAAGTTTTAAATATTTTGATTATCTCATTAGCGTCTATGGGTCTGAACGTAAAATCACCTTTGCAAGCATTTACATTTTGCTTTAGCAACGATTCAGCGACTTCAGGCGAAGATATAAGCGTTTTAGTTGTCGAAAGTGGAATGTTAGCAAAGTGATTTTCCAAAGCCTTTGCCACTTTTTGATCTGATTTAATAGAGTAACTGTCAACTCAGCGGCTTTAATATCGTCAATATCAATTAAATCGACCATATTAATATCCATTTTCGAGTTAAATCAACAGAACACAACGAAAAAGATGATATAACACAAAATATAATATAAACGACAGATCCGATTTAGTGATTTAGACCATCGTTAAACTAGGGGTCGCCGAGGTTTAGCGTTAGACTATGATATAGTCTATGGTTTATCGCAAAACCACGTTTTGTAATAACATTTATGTTTAGACCATAGTTTATTGAAGTTTAAACCAGGTTTTTTAGTTAAACCGTTTTTTGTAATAAGACCGTTAATGTGTAATATTATGATCGCGAAGACAGTGATAGAAGGTTTATTCCCGGAGAATGGAGATCAGAAAACCAACATCTAACGTCCCAAACGAAAATACATCATCTGTGAAAATTTCAACTATCACGGTTCGTAAGATACAGCCTGGTGACCGACGGACAGACAGACAGACAGACAGCGAAGTCTCAGTAATAGGGTCCCGTTTAAAGGTCGATTTATATCTACAGACATGAGTATGGCAGACACGTGCCGTGACAGACACCGACAGACACCATATATTTATATGGAACGTATAGAAACGGTCGTGACAGACACCCCGGATACCGACAGACACCGTCATCGGCGTCCGCTCTCACTGGCAGTTACTGCATAGCTTTAGAAGAAAAAGCATGTTATTGAAAATGTTCAAACACTTCTTTATTGAAGATTTGTCCATAATTGCATTATTGTTAGAAGAAGAAGATAAAACTAAAAAAAGAGAAAAACGCATGGCTGTACATCCTATGCTTAAGAAAAGAAAATTAGAAGGAGAATACTGGACACTCTTTAAAGAACTTGTTGACGATGAAAAAATTTTTTTCATATATTTTCGTATGAGTCGGTATCAGTTTGACATTTTACTAAACAAAATTGAATTGCTGATAACCAAACAAGATACAGTTTTTAAAGAAGCCTTGTCACCAAAAGAAAAACTAGCAGTATGTCTCAGGTAAGATTTACTACAGAATTATTTATTATTCCGTAAACAAAGTAGATTACTATTCTAAGTGCTGATACACCCTTTCGTCAGTAAGGTCTGGCTGAAAACCTTGGTAAAAATCTTGTATTGTTTCTGGCATAGGAGTATTGTCTTCATAAGTGTCAAATGTTGATGGCGTGGATACCATAGAACTCGTTGATGGCCTGCTCAGTATGTCTATTGCCATGTCAGATACTATTTTAAATATCTTTGCTTTTGCAATAGCCCTCTCTCTGGGCGGAAAAGATCGCAATGTAGTTACAACTCCAGCCATAACTTGTTCGATGTCATCCGGCGGTGGATTTTTACTCTCTATTATATACTTCATTAGTACAGTACTAGGTGTTTCATCAGTTGCTTTTTGGCCTCGTTTACCCTTTGGCTGAGGGTGCTTTGGAGTTTGAGCTGGGGAGGGTGTAGTTGGCAATGTACCAACTGTTTGTTCCTTTCCTTAGCGATTCCCATGAGCGCTGTCTTCGGTCCGATGATAATTTGCTCCTTAAAATCCCTTCTCACTCCTCTTCCTTTTACACCAAATCTTTCACAGTTGAAGCTTCTCGCCTTTGGAATTTTTTACCTCTGCCTATTAGACGTTTACAAACTCTCTCTCTTTTTAAAAAGACAGTCAAGAAGCATTTTCTTGAAATTCAACACTAAACAAAACAACAGGTATGTATGTGATTATTTAAATATGTGAATGTATATGTGTGTATGTATGTATGTATGTATGTATGTATGTATGTATGTAGGTATGTATGTATGTATGTATGTATGTATATATATATGTACGTATGTGTTTATGTATGTATCTATGTCTGTATGTATGTATATATGTATGTATGTATGTCTATATGTATTCATTTATGTATGTGTAAGATATGCGTATATGCTCTTATATTTTACTATAAAGGTTAATAATAAATTTGTACACCTATGCCGATACAAGACCATTTCCTCTACCCCTCGGTTGCCTGGAAGAGATCGCTTTTCAGCGATAAGGCCGCCCTTTGTATAATACCATGTTATATATTTTTTTTTTTTTGTTTTTCTATGTAAATTTCTGTTTTGGTGTACAATAAAGTCTATTATTATTATTATTATTATTTGTTGACTAACCTCAGGTGTAAATATGTCAGTCGTTTGTTGCTCAACCTCAGGTGACTGAGCAACCTCTTCCTCGTGTGCATAATCATTAAAACCGGGTACAGGTGGAATTGGACATTTAGTCGGCCTTTCTTTCATGTACGGTAACAAAAAAGACATTTCTTTTTCGTACCTCCATTTTTTTTCACGAACACTAGCCTGTCCACTTTTCGTATCTTTTTTCTTTTTATGAGAACGTCTGAAGGCATCTCGCAACAGTGCCCATGCTTTTTTACATTCATTTCCTGAAACAAGGAAAACAAATATCATAATCATAAATCATAATGTTTTTCTTTGCAGATTTTTGGCTACTGGGGACTCCTTCCTTTCTATAGCATTTAGTTATAAACTAGGAGTAAGCACTGTACACAAGATAGTGAAAGAGGTTTGCAGTGCAATAAAAGAACGGCTGATGAGTGAAACAATAATAATAATAATAATAATATAATTTATTTCAGACCATAAGTCCATACATTGGGTTAGTACTCAAATGCTTATAAAACTATGTTAGTAAAATAAAAATAAAATGAAATAAAAATAAAATACATTCATCGGTTAGTAGGCAGACTTATCCTATGTTAGTAGATATTTTAAATATATTAGATAAATATTATATACACACACGCCTGTTCGGGAGTGTGTGTACCCTATTCCAAACGTACCACAGAGGGCTGTCTAGCTTGTACGCCAATGTGCTAAGGATGGCGTTAGTACTCCCCACCAGCCGACTCATAAACGACGCCACACGTTTGCGGATGAGCGCGTAGAAATCATCCACACTCGCCTCAGCAAACATAGCGGATGCGCTGCAGTAACGGGGTTTCCTTAGCACCGCCCTCAGCACATTGTTGTACTGTACACGAAGGGCTCTGAGGGTCCGTTGCCTGTAGTTCGTCCACAGACTGCACGTGTAAAATGATTGGCAGTATGCCCTAAACAACGACAGTTTTACCTGCTCTTCACATCGTGAAAATCTACGAGCCAGCATATTGCCTCGGACCGACATCGCCCGTCGCTCTCTCTCCACGTCTCCGTCGTCCTCGAGGCGTTCGTCAACTATGTGGCCGAGGTACCTGAACTGAGCTACATGCCTCAGGGGAGATCCACAGAGTGTAAAATTGGGTTTAAAACCAGCTGGTTTATTTTTCCCTTTAAAAACAAGAATCTCACTCTTTTTAGCATTGTAGCTAAGTCCATTCACCCCAGCGTATTCCTCACAGATTTTCAAAAGTTGCCTGAGTCCACTGACCGAGGGGCTCAGCAAGACCATGTCATCCGCATAACTGATGTTATTTATGAAAACACCATCAATTGAGCATCCGACACCCGCCCTGCTGAGCCTCTCCGTCAGCTGGTTGACATACAGATTGAAAAGCCTTGGTGACGTCAACCCTCCTTGCCTCACTCCACAACGCAGTCTGTAGGAATCGCTCAATGCGTCACCCCATCTAACTACATTAGACTGATTGCCGTACCAGTACTGAAGCAATGATAACAGTTCCGGCTTCAGACTTGTTTCCTTCTCAAGTTTACGCCATAGAACCTTATAGGAAACTAAGTCAAATGCTTTCGACAGATCCAAAAAGCACGCATAAACCGGCGTTTTTCTGTCCGTGTAATAGCGAACAGTCTGCTTAAGACACATTATCGCACTCTCAGTTGATAACTCGGGCTTAAAACCGAATTGAGCGTCATGTATCTTAAAAGCCCTACCTAAATGCGTGTCTAGCAAACCGTCCAACACCTTGGCTACTATAGTTGCGAGGGATATGGGCCTATAGTTGGATCTGTCTGCCGCATCACCCGTCCTGTTTTTCATCAACGGTACAACCACGGTCTTCATCATAGCATCCGGGAGATAACAATGTGCTATGCAAAGGTTGTAAAACATGGCAAGGACTCTGGGAAGGTGCACACCCGCATATCTTAAATGCTCGACACTTAGGCTATCGTGTCCCGGCGATCGTCCGCGCTTCATACGCTTGATTTTTTCTTTTTATGAGAACGTCTGAAGGCATCTCGCAACAGTGCCCATGCTTTTTTACATTCATTTCCTGAAACAAGGAAAACAAATATCATAATCATAAATCATAATGTTTTTCTTTGCAGATTTTTGGCTACTGGGGACTCCTTCCTTTCTATAGCATTTAGTTATAAACTAGGAGTAAGCACTGTACACAAGATAGTGAAAGAGGTTTGCAGTGCAATAAAAGAACGGCTGATGAGTGAAACAATAATAATAATAATAATAATATAATTTATTTCAGACCATAAGTCCATACATTGGGTTAGTACTCAAATGCTTATAAAACTATGTTAGTAAAATAAAAATAAAATGAAATAAAAATAAAATACATTCATCGGTTAGTAGGCAGACTTATCCTATGTTAGTAGATATTTTAAATATATTAGATAAATATTATATACACACACGCCTGTTCGGGAGTGTGTGTACCCTATTCCAAACGTACCACAGAGGGCTGTCTAGCTTGTACGCCAATGTGCTAAGGATGGCGTTAGTACTCCCCACCAGCCGACTCATAAACGACGCCACACGTTTGCGGATGAGCGCGTAGAAATCATCCACACTCGCCTCAGCAAACATAGCGGATGCGCTGCAGTAACGGGGTTTCCTTAGCACCGCCCTCAGCACATTGTTGTACTGTACACGAAGGGCTCTGAGGGTCCGTTGCCTGTAGTTCGTCCACAGACTGCACGTGTAAAATGATTGGCAGTATGCCCTAAACAACGACAGTTTTACCTGCTCTTCACATCGTGAAAATCTACGAGCCAGCATATTGCCTCGGACCGACATCGCCCGTCGCTCTCTCTCCACGTCTCCGTCGTCCTCGAGGCGTTCGTCAACTATGTGGCCGAGGTACCTGAACTGAGCTACATGCCTCAGGGGAGATCCACAGAGTGTAAAATTGGGTTTAAAACCAGCTGGTTTATTTTTCCCTTTAAAAACAAGAATCTCACTCTTTTTAGCATTGTAGCTAAGTCCATTCACCCCAGCGTATTCCTCACAGATTTTCAAAAGTTGCCTGAGTCCACTGACCGAGGGGCTCAGCAAGACCATGTCATCCGCATAACTGATGTTATTTATGAAAACACCATCAATTGAGCATCCGACACCCGCCCTGCTGAGCCTCTCCGTCAGCTGGTTGACATACAGATTGAAAAGCCTTGGTGACGTCAACCCTCCTTGCCTCACTCCACAACGCAGTCTGTAGGAATCGCTCAATGCGTCACCCCATCTAACTACATTAGACTGATTGCCGTACCAGTACTGAAGCAATGATAACAGTTCCGGCTTCAGACTTGTTTCCTTCTCAAGTTTACGCCATAGAACCTTATAGGAAACTAAGTCAAATGCTTTCGACAGATCCAAAAAGCACGCATAAACCGGCGTTTTTCTGTCCGTGTAATAGCGAACAGTCTGCTTAAGACACATTATCGCACTCTCAGTTGATAACTCGGGCTTAAAACCGAATTGAGCGTCATGTATCTTAAAAGCCCTACCTAAATGCGTGTCTAGCAAACCGTCCAACACCTTGGCTACTATAGTTGCGAGGGATATGGGCCTATAGTTGGATCTGTCTGCCGCATCACCCGTCCTGTTTTTCATCAACGGTACAACCACGGTCTTCATCATAGCATCCGGGAGATAACAATGTGCTATGCAAAGGTTGTAAAACATGGCAAGGACTCTGGGAAGGTGCACACCCGCATATCTTAAATGCTCGACACTTAGGCTATCGTGTCCCGGCGATCGTCCGCGCTTCATACGCTTGATTACATCGTGTACCTCACGTATTGAGAAACACGTCTGCAACCCCTGAGCATTCATAGTTACCCGGGCGTCATCATCTGATTGATGACATGTACTCAAAGGCTCAATTTCAAAGTGACCCTTAAACATATTTGCTATGTTTAGATTTCCACTTACGCCTCCCACTTCCACAGGAGGACTCGCCCGCCTATTCATTCTATTAGTTTGATGCCAAAACCTGCCAAAATTTTTGGTCTTGTGCGCCGTGGCCAACATGTCCATTTTAAGCTGGTCCTCGTGATCTTGGCACCATCTTAATTTGCTTTTAAAAAGCCTACGTGACTCACACATCTCATCTTTTACAACTCCACTACTCGGCTTACCTGCTTCGACCCAGGATAGGAAGCACAGACGAGCCCTCCTGTGCAATGGTGCCACATGTTTATTCCACCCCGTAACATATCCTTTTTTATTCTTCCAAACAGTCTTGTGACTAGCAATAGCCCCTTTCTGCATTATACTAATCACCTCAGAGTACATGTCATCAATGACTAGTTTATGGTCAGTCCTACGACAACCTATATGACAGCATTCTGTGAGTTCCGTTGGAAGAACAATCTTCGATAACCCATCATTACAAAACTCTGTATAACATTTTGTCTGATCATTATCCCTATGTCCCCAGATTATCTTATTATTATTACTATTATTAGGTGTTTCACAGTGCATATGTACGGGTTTAAAATCACAACTAATTTCTAGGGGATAGTGATCAGACCATGTCACATCGTTCCTTACATTTACATGATCAATGTATCCCTTAGCCATACTCGTAACCAAACAGTGGTCGAGCCACCGTGTACAGCCGTGTGCCTCACTCATATATGTATATGATTCCCCATTGTTCGGTAAAAAGTCATAGTCTACACAAAACCACTTTTGTTCACTACAGAACTGTTGAATTTCATCGAAAAATAACTCCCCTGGGTGGGCATTAAAGTCCCCTAATACAAAAACCATACTTATTCCACTGTCTTCGACCACCGCATTAATTTCACTTAAACAGTCTGTGAATTCTGGTAAGTTATCAGCACAGTCTGTAGGCATATACACCGAAAAAATTAACATAGAGTACTCACGTATTTTGCACTTAATAGCGCACAGTCTCGCATTCTCGCATTTAACAACCGAAACAGAGTTGAAAACACCCTTACGCCACAACAGCGCCACACCTCCGAAGGGTCGACCGCGCAGTACTCCCGCGCTGGTGTCCACAGCCGACGTACCGAATCCGGAAAAACCATCGTGAATAGTGCTTATGTAGCCCAGATCATGTGGCAGCAACCATGTCTCTTGCAGGGCTATCACATCCGAGGCCTCGCAAAGACTTCTCACACTGTCTACGGCACGCTTCACTGATTTACAATTAAAACTACATAGTTTTAATTTATTATTTATCTGTCTACTTGTTTCTTGATCCATTGTTAAATTTTTCTTTATCCCGATAATCATTAGCCTCCTTTTTTTTTCTAAATATTATATATTTTCTAAAATATATGCCCTCCGGCCAAAAGTCATTGCTTGTAAACAATGATAACTTACTTCTAGGAGCAGTAAACTTAAAAGAATAATATCCTTTATCATTTTTTCTGGTCTGTACTCTTTCTGGTTCTATTTTTATATGTGTCTTCTCATACACATACTCCTGAACATCTCTCTCCGTTGTGTCTTTCGATACATTATATATAAACAACGGAACTTGAAATTCCGCTGCTTTAAATTTGCCTGTCGGTTCTACTACTGCAGTACCTTTCACGCCTTTAAATCTAGATTTTTTACGCCTTTGAACACGCGTCCACTCCCCTTCTGTTTCAAATTGCCCGCTTACGGCGGCGCTTCGTTCGTCGATTGCCGCAATACAAGACGACATCGTACTAGCTGATTGCGCGGGCGCCTCACAAACAAGTTTCAAGTTCACGTTCGGAACCGCAGTTGTTTGACCGGGGGCCTCCACGTGTAGACTAGTATCAGTTCGCTGCACGCGCGTGACCGGAACAGATGTATCATGCTTTACGTCCGCAGTTCTCGCGTGCGAAGGGGACGGTACGTCTTGAACTTGATTTTGCTCTGTCGCTGGCAATGACACACTTTTATCTAGGAAGGTCATTAACCCCATCGGCCCACTGTCACAATCCACACTATCCTGCAAACAAAAACCGCCTCTTTTCTTGCTTACGTACGGGTGATTTTGTTTTAAAGATATCTTCTCTGATTCGTTGTACCCTTTTATACAATTTTCTAATTCTTGTTTTAATACCTCCTTCTTAACAAACGTTTCTTCAAACGTAGAACATTTTTCCTTAATTAAACTAAGCTCCTTTTGAATAACTAGGATGTCTTTTAATAAACGTGTCGCGTCAATGTGATCAAAGGAAACCGGCGGCAATTTTTGTAGGTCTTTTGCCACAAAAATGGGAAAAATATCCGGGTCAGCTCCCTTCAGTAGCCCTATGATATCTTCTATGTTTTTTATTTTCCCATCATCACCTCTTCGCTTCACTTTCTTTTGCTGCACTGACTCGTATAGCAAACTTTTTGCTTCCGCAATGTCCTCCTCCGAAAAAGACTGCTTGCATATAAGAGCTAAGCTTACATTGTTCATAACATCTAGCTTGTTTTGTATAAAACTGAGCACTTCATTTATAATTATATTGCAATTGTTGCACTTAACTCTTAACATTGTCTATCGCGCAAGGTCAACGACCTCGACCGACCGCAAGCACTGACGAGTGCAGACTGGACACTGCACACTGGGACAATGCCTGTCCCTACAAAAGAACAGTGGCAAAAAATCGCAGAGGAGTTTTGGAATACATGGAATTTTCCAAATTGTATAGGAGCCATTGATGGCAAGCACGTTCAAATAACTGCTTCGGCAAACTCTGGATCTCAGTTCTTTAACTATAAAAAAAACTTTTTCAATCGTGTTGATGGCAATTGTGGACGCTGACTACAAGTTTATATGTGTCGATTTCGGCGCTTATTGAAAAAACAGTGACGGAGGTACTTTTCAAATTCAAACATCGGAAAAGCATTAATTTCAAACACATTTAACGTTCCAGAAACCACAAATTTATCTGGCACTGAAATTACAGCGCCATATGTTATCATTGGAGATGAAGCATTCCCTTTGACAACTTATCTAATGAGACCATATCCTAAACCTCAACTAGGTGACTAAAGAAAAAATATATTCAACGATAGACTATCTCGTGCAAGAAAAGTTGTCGAAAATGCATTTGGGATTTTGTCTCAAAAATTTCGTATCTATAACAGGAGAATACAACTTGATCCAGATAATGCATACAATGTTATTATGGCGACGTGTATCTTACATAATTATATAAAATCTGGTGGTTCTCAGCATTCACATAATGAAGAAGACATTAATGCATCATATTCTTTGTCAAACCTACCTAGACAGGGTGGAAACCATCAGGTAGCCGCATTTAATGTCAGAGAGAATTTTGCTAGGTCTTTCGATTCACCCGAAGGAGCGTTAAACTACTAGGTTATATTGGTGTCCTGTCGTTTGACCATAACTATACTAATTTTAAGTTGAAAAAATATTATCTAATAAAAACCCAACATACTATTGTTGTTGAAAGACTAATAAAGGCGTCATTAGCCTGTCAAGTCAAATTAAAATTAAGTAAATTATATTATGTGACTGTGTCTATTTTTATAAGTTAAATATTGTTATGTTAAATAAAGATTTAAAAAAAAGTGTAAAATACATTATAAAAAAATAAAATATGTACTCACCATTACTATTAAGTTTCATTCCTATTTCGTTCCACGCCTGATCCTTTTTCTGATTGTCACTATACCTTTTATCACTTAAATCATAAAGGTATTTGTAATCTCGTACAAATTCTATGAGCTTTTCGTTATCCATTGTAAAAATGCAAAATAAAAAAGAAAGCAAGTGTACGCAGTTCCGATACTCTATTCACACTGCCCGGCAAGGAGCCACAGACACGTACAGACATGAACCGCGCAGACAAAACATTCTTTCCGAGAATACTGGCCGGGCACGACACGTGTCTGTAAGCGTCTGTACGGCCGTGTTACGATAAATATAAATACGTTAATAGTTACTGTATGGAAGTATATCATCTTGTCTGCCATGGCACGTGTCTGCCACACTCAATGTCTGTAGATATAAATCGACCTTTACCCTTTGAATACGGAACCCTAAAAAGACATAAATAAAACAAAATATGAAATTTTCAAAAATATCGTGGATATGAATTCGACACAAAATACTTTAAATAATTTACATCAGTAATCTAAAACACATAACAACGTTTGGCTAAAAAGTAGCATATGTATTGTGTTAATCCATTATGTCAGCTACCTTCATACCTACCAAATTTCATAAAAATTGGTCCAGCCGTTTGAGCGTAAATCAGCTCAGCTCATCATCTGACACAAATCGTTAATATAAATCAAAAACATAGTCGGGCCCAGAACGCTACCTTGTGGCAGTCCATATGTGACATCAATTTTGACTTGTTGAGAATGACCAGTAAGAAAACTAGTGTACATAGACAAAGCAGTACCCCTAAATCCTTTCCAGTTAGAATTTGCGACAATCATGTTGCCCGAGGCAATGATGTGGCTAGTTTGGATGAGTTGATTTTATGTTTGACTAACTGTTGTAAGGGGATTGAAGTTTATAGGATCAATGAAACACTAGCTCCTGAAATTGAACATATATTAAGCAACAGCGCTAAACAATCTTTTAAAGGTACATTAGAGTTCACCAGTTATCATGGAGTGTTGATGAACAGTTGTTTAATTTGTGCTCCTAGTGAGATTTGTCGACATTATGAAATGGGTCGAATCCAAGTAAAACACACATCTAGAGTCATTAAGGGCCCGCACCACCTCAGTTCGAATCGTGATTTTGCCCCCGCCTCACCGCATGCATCGCTCGTAGCAGGCACACATATACAATCGCGTTTACGCGCGTAAATGCATTGTCTGCGGCCGAGGTCACTAAAGTTCACGGAAAATCCAAATGTAGTAAAATATTACAATTTATATTATTTTATAATTAAGTTTTTTTTTATTTTTTTTTTTTATAAATAAGTTATAACCAGTATAATAAGTTTTACCCAGTAAAATAATTTTTATACGCGAGGTCCTTACTAATCATAATTTATTAATTGATTTGTTTAATCACATAAAAACAACAGATTTATTTAGTTTGTTTATTAAGTATATGTTTCCTAACAAACAAAAACATTAATTATTAATATAAGTTACGGCTGTCTGTATGTCAGTGGGAACTATTCATTTCGTATATATAGATTAATTTTTGATAATTACAGAATAATTCTTCATTTCTATTATTAACGTATTTATTTACATTCTTCTAAATCCCTTATTGGCATATTACGTACATGTCTAGGTAAGTGGTAGTGTAATAAAACTATCATGAAACTACCTATCATGACATTTGGCGCGTGGAATGTAAGAACGCTGATTGATCGAGATGGCAACGCCTGCCCCGAGCGCAAAACCGCTATAGTAGCTCGGGAACTTCATCGCTATAATGTGGATGTGGCTGCACTCAGCGAAACACATCTCGCTGATGAAGGAGAGCTGGTGGAAGTTGGAGGTGGTTACACTTTCTTCTGGAAAGGTACCCCTTCACCCGAACCTCGTAGGTCTGGGGTAGGATTTGCCGTCAAAACTCAATTAGCAAAGCGATTCCATGAATGTCCTGTGCACATCTCGGACCGCGTTACCACACTGCGCCTACACCTGGACTCGAACAACTACCTTAATGTCATCAGTGTTTATGCCCTAACGTTGGACAAGTCTGATAACATCAAGGACAAATTCTATGAGGAATTATCTCAATGCCTTAACAACATCAATAGCGAAGAGCAGATATTACTGCTAGGCGATTTCAATGCCAGAGTTGGCCGGGACTATGAGGCTTGGCCTGGAGTTCTGGGTAGACACGGAGTCGGCAACATGAACAGCAACGGTCAGTTGTTGCTCAGTCTTTGTGCTCAATACGACCTTGCGATATCGAACACTATGTTCCGGCTTGCCGCCAAGCACAAGACAACGTGGAAGCACCCGCGGTCTAAACACTGGCATTTGATAGACTACGCTATCATACGGCAACGAGACATCAGTCAAGTGCAAGTCACCCGCGTTATGAGAGGTGCGCACTGTTGGACTGACCATCGACTCATTGTCACTAAGCTAAGACTCCGCCTCCGCCGGCCTCGTAGATCCATGGAGAAAGGGCCTGCGTGTTTAAACGTGGATAGGCTAAAGTATCACGAGGCTAGAATGGAATATGCCGAAGCCTTATCGGGAAAGCTGTTGCCTGCAAATGAGACGGATGATGTCGGTGCTGCTTGGAGAGCTTTGTCTAGTCACATTATGGAAACCGCTTCAGCTACATTGGGGACAAAAGACAGGCGTAGCGAAGACTGGTTCGATGACAACAATGAGGCTCTCAGAGCAGCATTCGGCAAACATCGAGAGCTCTTGCGACAGCACAGTAGAAGAGGCGGTAGTATTGCGGCGGTCAAAGCGAGTGACCAAAAATTGCGCAAGCTGTCTCGTCAGATAAAAGATAAGTGGTGGCGGGACAAAGCTTGTCAAATGCAGTGGCTTGCTGACACTAATCAGCTTCGGGAGTTTTATTGCGAGGTGCGAAAGCTGATTGGAATTTCCTACCGAGCAAAAGTACCTCTGAGGTCTTTAGACAGTTCACACCTCTTCACTAGCAAGGAGGAAGTACTAAAACGTTGGGCTGAACACTTCAACACTCTGCTCAACGTTGATCGATCAGCCGATCTACAAAACATCAGTTTAATGCCTCAACTCCCTTTATCTATCGCGCTGGATGAGCCACTGACGCTCGACGAGGTTGTCTCTGCCATCAGACAGCAGAAAAACAAGCGGGCAGTTGGCATTGACCATATACCAAGCGAGCTATTGAAATACGGCGGTAGGGATTTGCACACGTTGGTGTGGAAACTATTTGTTCGAATGTGGGAGGAGGAGCGAGTCCCAGACGATTTTAAATTGTCTCGTATTAGGGCCCTCTACAAGAACAGGGGTGACCGATCCGACTGTAATTCATATCGCGGTATTTCACTATTATCAGCTCCTGGAAAGGTCTTTGCAAGAGTTTTATTGAACCGCCTAAGTGACCTATCAGAAAGGATCCTGCCTGAAACCCAGTTTGGCTTCCGACCTAACCGAGGCGCATGTGAAGCTATTTTCTCGGTGCGTCAACTTCAGGAGAAAAGCAGAGAACAGGGACGTCAGCTGTACCTCTGCTTTGTTGACTTGGAGAAAGCATTCGACAGTGTGCCTCGCGAAGCTCTCTGGATGGTACTCGGAAAGCTAGGATGCACAAAAAAGTTTGTGAGACTTCTGCGACTCCTGCATGACAATATGCAGTGCTGCGTCTCCGTAGATGGCGAACAGTCCGACTTTTTCCCCGTTACCTGTGGGGTAAAGCAAGGGTGCGTCCAAGCACCCACTTCGCATTCGTTTTCGCACCGATGGCAGTCTTTTCAACTTGGCCAGACTTAAGGCGCGCACCAAGGTCTCGTATACATTGATCACAGAGATCATGTATGCTGATGACTTGTGCTTCTTGGCAGAATCCCCAGATGGCCTGCAACAGCTGATGTCTGCTTTCCACGAAGCATGTTGCAAATTCGGCCTAAAGATCAGTGTCAAAAAGACGGAAGTGATGTCCCTAGACATCCATGGTCGTGAGACACTGACCATTAAGCTTGGTGAGGACGTGCTGAAACAGGTTGATAAATTTCGTTATCTGGGGAGCACTATAACAGCTAAGTGTGACCTTGATGCCGAGATCAACAGCAGGATAAGTGCTGCAGCTGCAGCATTTGGAAAGCTGTGTTCCAAGGTCTTCTGCTTGCACGACCTTAAGCTGCCTACTAAGATCTCGGTTTACATGGCGATCGTGCTGCCAAACCTTCTCTATTCTTCCGAGGCCTGGTGTGTGTATCGTCGCCATATACGCACTCTCGATCGATTCCACCTAAAATGCCTGCGCACCATCATGAAGATCAGATGGTCCGATCGGGTACGTAATACCGAAGTTCTAAGACGCGCCAATGTCGGTGGCATTGAGGCGTATTTGATGCGTCGGCAACTTCGGTGGTGCGGTCACGTATCACGGATGGCGGAGGAGAGAGTGGCGAAGCGCATCTTTTACTGTGAGCTGGAGGAGGGCAAGCGAAAGCATGGCGGACAACTCCTCAGATATAAAGATGTTCTGAAGCGTCACATGAAAAGATGCAATATAAAGCCCTCTCGCTGGGAGAGTTTGGCAGCACAGCGACCGGAATGGCGCGTGTGAATAAGCGAATTCGCGAATTTGAGGAACAGCGCTTAGCTGACCTCGACGCCAAGCGCGATGATCTCAAAGCCCGTCCACTCGCCGCCATTCACTATAATTATGAGAGTGGTAAGCTCACTTGCCCACTTTGTGCAAGGGAGTTTGTTGCGAAAATTGGCTATATAAGCCATCTCCGGGCGCATCAGCGCCATGACTTATAAGGGGTCGAAGTGGTCGCCATGGCCGAAATCGGTCGGATTACAATAATAACATGTCTAGGATCACACAACTCAGGCAACATGAAGGTTTCATAAAAATTGGTTACTTTTTTTTCTATATTTGTTTTCCAATATTGATCATCTCTTTGTATAATTTCAACTTTTATCTGTTTATCGCATCCAGACCATACGCCAAAAATACATCGACTCCTACAAGTTATGTGTAATTGACTCTGCACTTGGATGAACTACGGATGTTTTTTATTTATAATAAGCCCATCTTTAGATTTTTTCCAAAAGCTAACTTTTTTATTTTCTATAGCTTTGTCCAAAGATGTTTTAAACGCTGTTATGGGACACTTAATCTCAATTATTGTGTCTGCTCCCACAACTCCATCCGGAGTTGCACCTAGAAAAGGTAACTCTTTATCGATAAATAGATCACATGGTTCTATTTTAATTTTTAATTGTGATTCTAGCTGTTCTATAGCAATAGATTCATGTTCTATTCCATGTTTTAAAGACGGCACGTGATTTAAATTCTTGGGATATATGATATTCTTGACTAAATTTTTCACGGGCGTAGCTTCACGCCTATTCACTACTTTAGCAAAATTAGATGCTGTTAAAAGTTTTCTCCTAAGTTCTAGCCATTCACTTGAATCTCTTTACAGAATAGTCGATTTTTCTATTTGTCTTCTATCTTCTTCGGAGCGCGGTAGATTTTTCAAAAAGTCTTCTTTGCATCGAACGTATTCCAAGGTCGTCATATCTGGCTTTTGGCAATTTTCACCATAATCTTTATCACATTCTTTGGTCTTTGGAAACAGTCTTCTACCTTTTCTTAAACATTTAGATCGTTTTCCTTGGCGTTTAATTCGTATCCCCTCTATTTTTTTTATTTGTGACCTCGGACTTCTCCCCGAAATAGTCCTGTGTAGAGTGGAAAGAGGTCGCTTAGTGTTAAAAGATACCACAGCAGCATTGCATCTTGCTTCGTAACCCTGACGCAAAGAAAAATTTATGCGTTTACCTCCAACGAATTTGGCAATTATATTATTGAAAGATTCTACTTGATTGCTGTCACTATTGTGCATCAGGCTTCGAGCTTTAGCTGCAACTGTGTTCACTATGTACTTGATTCTGTGCCATATAGCACATGTCTTCAAAACTAAAGTCACATCTTCACTGTTCTTTTTTACTTGAACAATAATATGGTTGACAGTTTTTATGATTTCCAAATGCATGATTATAAGAGTTAGTAATGTCTGTGTAGAGGTTATTTACTTTTGCGTCAAAGTTTGCGTCTTTGCTCATATGTTCATTCATCGATAAGGTAATAACTTTTCGAATAGCCAGGATTCTTTGGGTAGTAATTTTATTTCTTAAATTAGAGGGATATTTGGTTTCCAAAGTTATATTTTTTAGCTTTTTGCACATTGGGTACGGACGACCTTCCAAAATTTTCTGAGGTTCATTAGACACAATAATATGTTCTGTCGGTAGCCCGATTGGCTGATTTTTTTTTTTATGAGCCCGGTGACAAGGTCAATTAAATATTTTTTTACATCCGCTGCCAAGTTGGGGTACTTATCTAGTACGGTAGCAATACCAATCGTCTTACTGGCTTCCAGATTCGGAAATCGTTTTTCCGTCTCAGCTCGCAAGGCACTCACTAAGTTTTTGACAATATCATGTAAACTGTCCTCATAGTCTTCCTCCAGTGGATCATATGTTATTCCAGCATTTTGGTCAGCGCCGAAACAAGACCTCTTGTCAATATTAATATCTGACTCCCAGACACGTACTTTTCCGCACTTATCGTCTCAGTGAGCTGGTCGAAAGGTCTCAATATTAAGCACATTTCACGACATATCCGCCATTCTTCTGGTGTCGGAGATTGCCACTTTTCATCAGACAATGTCATGGTGGCTTTTATGGCATCTTCGAGTTGAATGAAGTGCTCTAGCATTTTTAAAGTAGAATTCGACCTCGTGGACACATCTTGTAACACCTTTTTGGGGAGAACAACACCATTTTGCTTTTGGTATAATACCAGTCTTTCAGTTGCTTTAAACTTTTTTTTATAATGGGAGACAATTGTTTTTACCTAAGAGATTAACTCACAAAGTTTTTTGTATCAAATTGAGTGTGAGCATAGCATCCAAAACGTTTGAATCTCATTTTTTCTACAGCACTCTTTATGTTGCTTGCATTGTCGGTAACCATGATCAAGACTTTTTCCTTTAATTTAAAGTTTTGAATAATGCGAAGTATGTAGTTTTTTTATATTTTCTGCAGTATGTGTACCATACATAGGTGTACACTCCAGCAGCACCGATCAGATCTTAATTGCTATCGATATAATGAGCCGTGACTCCCAGGTAAGCATCATTCACACTTGAGGTCCAAATATCTGTACTCAAGCAGACGCTCTCTGCTTCAGTTTCAAGATTTTGTTTTACCTGTACCTGACATGTAGAGCAGGAAAAAGATTATTCGATAAAACTTTTCTATCTGGTAAATGATATGCTGGATTCAAACCAGCTACAAAAGCTTGGAATCCCCCGTCCTCAACAACTGAAAAAGGTTGGTAGTCATAAATAAATAATTGCATTAACAGCCGATCCAAGTGTTTTTTTTTAATTGGTTGTTAATTTTTTATTTACATATTTTGATATACCTTGATTTAGCAATTGGATTTTACGTTGTGGTTGTGCTGTGTTTTCCGTCAATAGATAAAAATTTCCTTTTTGCCTATACTGGGTAGTGGGGCCGTCAGAAAAAAAAGTAGTGTAGTGACATTTGGTGATACATATGGGCAAGTGCGGAACATGTGGACACTTTCCAGAATTTGGAATAGAACATTTTTTATATCTGAATTAGATAAGTTTTATTTATTTTTAACATATCACATATCTTAAGAGGTAATCAGCCTTTCTTAAACTAAAATTCTAGTCTTAATATCACCTATACTTACAAAAATAATCACTTCTCTTAAAAAACACCACATTTGTCCACAGGTTCAACAGACGATTGTACCTATGTACAGTAAAATTGTACCTGTGGACAGTTCAAGTTAATTTGAAAATAAAAAAAATAAAAATAATAATTATACCTATACTTCTAAAAACAACTTCAAACAAACGTAAAAACAATAGAGTATTTTTAATTATATTTATTACGAAAAGCTTCAAACAGTTTTTCAGTAAATTCATCACTATCGTCATGTTGTCTAATACGATGCAGGCCACGCATACGAAAACTTCACTCTCATCATCAAACTCAAAATTTTATCTCTATGACTTCGAAACACAACAAATGTGATAGCTTTGATTGCAAAAACAACATATGAGTATATGGTTTTTGTCTTTGGAATAAGTTTTACACTTCAAACATCTAACAAACGATAACTTCTCTTGTTAAATTATTTTAATCATTTTTTTGCCGGATTTCTCAGTGTTTTTATTCAAAAGTGCTTTGGAAGGACCAGTTTCAGAAAGATTATTAGCTAACAGAGGGGTTGGATGACATTTTAAACAACTAGCATCGCCTTTGGAGGAACCAGGAAGAGCTTTGATAACAATTGTTTTTAAGCAGAGTTTTTTTTGTCCATTTTCCGGGCCTACTATTTCTTTCTTTTCGGCTTTTTTTAATGCTACCCCTAGAATTATATCTTTTTCTGGCGTGTCAGTCGAAATTATGGTTCTTCCGGGCTTTTATCCATGTTGAGCACACTTTCGTTTCCAGCTTTTTCAAATGGGCGGACGGTTTCGGGTGTTATTTGTAGATGAATAATCCGGCGGAGTGCGAAATCCAGATTGTTCTGGTATCAGCCAATTTCGACGGGATCGATTGTGTCCACAGGTACAAGCGTCCATAGGAACAGCACTTGCCCCTTTATTTTTTATGTATTCTATAATAGGTGTCAAATGTGCCCATATGGCTATTGTATTGTAATTGTTATTGGGTGAAATAGTGCAGAAAGATTTCTCTCGAAGATCTTGTTCGATTTTATAATAAATAACTCTAGTATGCAATGTAAACTGTTATTTGGACGTGCCAAAATGTGTTGCTTATACTTTTACACTCATTTTGCCAAGATAATTTTTCGAAACATCGTAATGAATGATACTTTTAGTAGCAGAAAGTGCCACTTTACATTTCTTGTACATTTGGTATACATGGTAAATATTATAATAGTTTTTTTTAATTTTTAAAGTTGATCGGAAAAAGACTATCAGATCCGTTAATGTTCGTTGTCTTTAGTAGTTCTTTATGTGATTTTTTTATCATTTTCTTTATCTGCGTTCTTTTACACATATTCATGTTTCTTTGTTATCCATGCATACCAAAACACCATCTCATCCCATCTTATTTTCATAACTTTTACATTCCTCATACATACATTTATCATTAAACTTGTCACAAACAATAGCCGAAACCAAATTCTGTAGATCATTAGTTTCTAGAACTCCAAGTATTTTTTACTTTTGGGCTACGAATGTCAAATTCGCATGTTTGACACAGGCACATGTGTTTCTTTGGGTCACTATAGGGTCTAAAATATAATACGGCTTATATGTGGTAAATTTTGTTTACGATGCCGAGCCACCTTCGTCAATATATTAAGTGCAATTTTTTTAAAGAATCTTGTAGATATCTGATTTGTCTTTTAACATTTTTGAATGTTTTAGTTTCTCTTTTTCCTGCTGTAATCCTGCTGCTATTATCTCTATCAAGAAAATCTTTTATCTTTTTGATTCTTTTTATCCTTTTTTTCCTACTGTTCTTTGTTTTCTCCTAAGTCCTTTAAGCCCTAAGCAAGAGTAACCAAGATTAGCCTTTATTTTATATTTTGCTACAATATAATTGTTAATTATAGTCTTCAAAACATCTTTTTCAGATTTAGATTCAGCTTTAGAGTATTGGTCTGACAATGATTGCTTTAAAACGTAGTTTTCCAATATCGCCTTTTTTACTCTTTCTTTATCAGGACTACAAATAATTGGGATGGTTTCTTGTATGAACTTTGGTGTTATTGCTTCTTCGGTTACTGAATTCGGGTTTTCACCTAAAGTTCGGAGGTTTTCAAATTCATTTTCCGTCTTTTTTAATGATTCTTTTAAGTTTTCTATTTGTTTTTTGTAGCGATATAAGGTTTTCTTTTGAGCCCTTATAATTTTTGATATATTTTTTTTTTACTATACTTCCACAGGCTTTATTTGCCCATGCCTTTTTTATTTACATTTTTAGATTGTTATTGTTATGTTTCATGCGTAAGTACGCAGAATTAGACGTACGCTTAATTAGACAACGAAACTTAAGCTAAGCTTAGGATCTCTATCTATCGCGAGTCCTTGCACTGACCACAAATCCGCTGATTTAATATATAAAAATAAAACTTAACTTACTTAAAAAATAAACTTAACTTAATATTTTTTTCATTGTTTTTTTCTTATATCTATTTATTTACATTTTTTTTAATTCTATTGTGTATATAGGTAATTAGGTACCTTGTTTTATATTTTCATACTAGCATATATGCATTCTTACTACTTTAGCCTATTTACATTCTTTCGTTTACATGCTTTAAGTTATTATATTATATTTATATTATTTGTTATTGCGTCCATACTATTATATATGTTGTTGGTTAGCAGGAAAGAGGACATCAGGTACCAATCAAAAACACCAATTGCAAATTCATGCGACGTTTCGATCTTTTATTAGATCTTCTTCAGGCATCTACAAATTTATTGTTATACATAAGTGAAAGGCCATATATATAATTTACATAATCTAGGTTATAAGTGAGGTGAACAAACTTTTTTTTTTCTTTTCTATTTACCTTTACATAGAGTGTCTAATTAGTATCCTTATATTTCCAACTTCATTAAGTACAGCTTTAATTTTTAAAAACAATTTCTGAATTATTATTTTCTTGAAACAAACAACTAAGGTATCATCCGCTATTATTTAAACTTGTTCGTATCATTTTTGGAAATATATTTTATTATAAATTTTGACCCCGCTGAATGAACCTACAACATAATTAAGTCTGTATTTTTTATAATGTACAAAAACAATTCTTATGAATAATTTACAATTTATATCAAACAAACATCAAAATTCAAAATTAAATAATATTTACTTGTTTACCATGATATGCAGTGCCTGGAGCGTCTATACGTCTGTCCCGAATCTTTATTATTTTTTTTCCCCCTCTTTGTATTATTTAAACTTGTATTATAAACGTATATTGAACTGAAGTATATTTGATATAGTAACTTTAGAATTTAGAAAATTTCTTTCTATATATGTTTATGTATTAATCTGTTTTAAATTCTATATGAACGAAACCAATGTATTTACTGCCAAAGTTTGAAAGTTATTTTCTATTGATATGTTAATTACTAAATTCATTACGCCGATGGAACCTACAACCCAATAAAATATGCATTATACAAACAAACGAAGATATGCTAACAATTCATCCGAACAATTTTTAATTTTCATTAAAATTCAAAACAACATTATTTTTTCTTTTACCATTATAGTTGTTGGAACGTCATATATGTCTTTCCCGAAGATTTATTATTTTTAATTGTTCTGTATCTTTCCTCTGATCACAATTAATTAAGCTTCAGGAATCTAAAAACATTAATTCATTACAAGACATTAACCACGTTGCATCATCCATTCAAAGAGCACATAAGATGTCAATAATCAAGAAATATTACCTTACACGTTCAACAAAACATATATGTCGCCCACATCGTTGTTTATCTTTACAAATTACATCATCGGGGTCATCATTTTTTGGTGATTAGAAGATGTATATGTTCTACAAGAAAACCAATCGTCCCGCCATCAACGTCACATGAAGCAAAATAAAAAAACTTACAACTGTCATAACGGAATTGCCATATAAATGTGAATGTTGTCATTCTACATGACAATTCATTCTAAAATAATAATTATTTAATATTAATTTCGAAAAATATATCAATTATTTATATCCCTGTGTATACTTAAATTATTTATTCTTTAATTTATATTCATTTAAAATGTCATTGTATATAATACTTAAATTATTCGTATCTGTTCTTTTATTTACCGTATTATTAACTTTAATGAAAATCATTTCGCTTATATTTCTTTTTAACCAGTTTGGCTCATTGTCTACAATTTTTGTATTCTCAAATTTGAAATTATGTTGACGTTCGAAATGATGAGATGCTAACGCTGTCTTATTTTCTTTTGCAAAATTTACATTTTTACAGTCATTTTTATGTTGTTTAATTCTTGATTCTATAAATTGCTTAGTTTGACCTATATAGCAGCGACCACACACACATGGAATCTTGTAAACTACATTACATCGTTCTTCTTTCTTTAATTTATCTTTTAATTTTGTATACACACTATTAACCTTTAATAAATTATAAAAAGCTAGTCTCACATTGGTACCAATGAAGCATCTGTTAATATCATATGATAATCCTGACACAAAAGGAAAACGACAATATGTGATAGTATTAGTGGTTTTTACATTGTTACTCAAACGATTCTTTGCTTCATTTTTAAATTTTCTCAATATAGCATCAACAAAAGACCTAAAGTACCCATTCTTAATAACAAATTATTGATAATTTTGGAAAAAAAAAAAAAAAAAAAAATTACAAAGCTGCTATGGTCCGAGCTCCTTAATAACAAATTTTTTTTCTTTCCTTTCTTTAATAACAAATTATTGATAATTTTGGAAAAAAAAAAAAAAAAAAAAAAAATTACAAAGCTGCTATGGTCCGAGCTCCTTTATATACCCCGTCGCTCTTCAGGATGGTGTCTCGTGTGGCGGGAGATCAGGTGATCCTCGTGAGCGCCGCCCCACTGTGACGTCACTCGCTTGAGTAGGGGTGCTAGACAATAGCGCGCCTGCGGCCGTGATGCGCGTGGACATGGAGGCGGGGCGTAGAACAAAAGGCGCAGGCGTTTCCATCTTATTAGAAAGCGGAGCGACCTTGGACGCACGTGTTTGTTATGCGCAGGTGTTTATCGTCCGACCATCGTATGATGTTCGGGCTTGGCTCCATTATACAAACGACAGCGGAAGCGGTAGCGGATCGGAACACTACAGTTTCAATAACTGGTAAAAAGCATTTGCTGTCAACTTGTGTACTCTTTTTTCTGTCATGTGATACTGTTTTTTTTTGCGGGTCCTTTTCAGCTTTAATTTTATTTATCAATGAAATACATTTTGTGCAAGTATCACTTACTGGAGATGAGAAACCCATGTTAAACTGTGTGACAAAAATGTTCCTAAAGTACAATTTTTTTTACCTTTAGTTGAGCTTCGACAGAATCATTGTAAAATTTCCGCAGTTTAGTTATGTTCAATTCGCCCGATAAATAGATTCTGTTAGATTTACTTTTATTATAGTGACTTTCCTTCGCTGGTAAAGCTTTTAAAAAATCACAGACACTTCATTTTTTCTAAAGAATGGATTTTCGGTCTCCACCTCTTGATTCTTTAGGGACTTTGCCACACCGTATGGTGATCCAAATAGTGTTTAGCCTTGCCGCGTTTGGGGGGTGGTAGGTGGTAGATGCGGACAGATTATGGTTAGGTGTTCGAAACAAGATGCTGTAGGTACCTTGTTTTCAGCTTTTTTTTCCTTAGCTGACCCACGTTCCGACAGCGTGATTTTAAATTATGGAAGAGCACTGGCCTGACTGGTGACTCCAGTTGGTGATGGCTTCCTTCAGTCCGAGCACGCGGGGAGATCTTCACCGGTATTCAATTAATAATCAGCCGGCCGGCCTCCGTGTTCTTCCTTTACGTCGTTACGTCGTAGTTATGTAGGTAGGCTGATAGGTTCTTAGATGAAATAAAAAGTAGAAAGGTAATAAATACTGGAAACGTAGAAAGTTCCATGTCAGGCAGTAAAACAATTTACAAGAACCAGTGTCCAAATAAGAAAATACATATGACATTTTAAACTAATAAGAACACCTTACAATTCTAATTAGAATATTAGGAAACTTACCCCAGCGGAATTTAAACCGTAATTAGATCGAGGTTAGGCCTCGAGGGTCGGCGGCAGTCTTTATTTTATCCTATCCTGAAAGAGTAGTCATGGTTTCGATAATTTCGTTCGATTTTGATTTGGTGACATTGGTTGTTTTTGAATACAAGGATGCGAATGTTCTGATGCATTTGTCGATATTTGGCAATCAAGGAGATTTTTTGTCGATTGACCTTCTTTTTAAGTGCTTGTAGTGTTATTTGCTTATTAATTACTTTTTCTTGTTTTTCATTTTCTTTTTTTAGCCGTTTGTAGTAACGTTGATAATCTTTTGATTTTTTTTGTGGTTTTCTCGTGAGAGTCTCTTTTTTTGTTTTGATTTTACTTCAGCTTTCTTCAGTTCTTCCTTCTAATCAATTTTTGATTTTTTCTTGATTCTATTTAAATTTTCTAATTTTAATTCTTCAAATTTTTCCGGATTCTATTCTTTTAATCGTTGTCTATATAGTTGTTGACGTTTAGCTGCTGTCATCGGCATTCGAAAAAGAATAATAAGACATATTATACACCAATACTTTTTTCTTTGGTCGAATTAACTATCCTTTCTAGATATCTTACTCAGCGTCGAAAAACGCATTTGGAAGATCCGAGATCGTCCGAGAGATTGTTCTCGTCAACATTAACTACATTTGTTCTCTTCACCTAAATTCTCAAAATATTATATATTGCCTGTGGTCCCTTTTCATCTTTCACTTTTGAAATATTTTGTGTGGTTCTTACACTTAGTTTATCTGCATGTCTAGCCAAAAATCCCTGCAACAACGCATCACCCGGAATTTTATTCTTGAACAAAAGGTCTTGATTTTTTTTTTCTTAAATATTAATGCACCAATTGCTTTAGATCTAGTTAAGTTAACGGGGAAACCAAAGTCACTAGAAGCTTGCAATTCTCTAAAAATTTTTTTCTTCTTCACTTGTCAAGGATGGTTGGATGACCAATAATTTGAATACAAGTTTTTTTTATTTATTTACAGTAGTACCTTGTGGAATACCGATAAATTAAGAAAAAAAATAACTATATATAAATCACTGAAATTGAAGAGAAAAGGTTTTTTCAGGTAATAAAGTATTTCGCTTTGCACTTTGAGGATGAAAAATCCGTAATTCCCAACGAGTCAACGAGTTCCCTCTGTTTCCTCGAGTTATCTCACTGCGTGTGAGTCTAACATTGCTATTGTTACATTTTTATTGTGCTAATGATAACAGACATTTTTGAAGTTGGCCGTTTAAAAATTGTATTTGTATTAGATGAATTGTGACCACTTTGGGAGAGCAAGGAAGTGATGATCACGCCGGGGTCACCAGTTTGGGCTTTGGTGAGAGTACCATTGAAAAGGGAGGATCCTCCGACCGGGGCTACTGCCCCCCGACGGTTATTGTCGGGTTCTTGTATATATGTTCAATCACTTGGATAACTTTGTTAACGCGATGTAGGATATGTCAGTTTGTATGTGGCGAGATAGATGTCGCTACATCACTTCCCTCCGAGACCGGAGGTCGATAGCAGGTTGAGTCGTCCATACATCTTGTGATGCTTGCCGGGCCAGTGGAATGTTCCAGTGAGTTGGAACCAGACGCCGCATAGTTCACTGTGAGTCGGAACTGTCTGCGGCAATGCCCCAGTGAGTCGGGGTGATGCAGTGCTGCGTAGTGGCTGGCTGCTGCGTCGACCAGAAGAGAAGTGCGTCTCTGCTTGCTGATCGGCCGAAGTGCAGTGTGCTGTGTCAAAGTCGCTGAGATGGCTGTGGGTGATGACCAGGAATGTGCGTCTGCTGCATGCTAGTGGTCAGGATACCCGTAGTAGCCGTGGATGTTGGCTGGCTGTACGACTCGCTGCTCGAAAGCTTTGCTATTCTTTTGTATTCATATAATGAGTCAAAAAGTAATTTATTATAAAAAATTTGAATACGTTAAATATTGATAAAAAAAACTAGAGAGGTGTTAAGGGACACCCGGATGGAACGAAGTTCCTTACGATTAAAAAAAATATAAATAGAAAGATATAATACAAAATAATATTATATTATATATATATATATATATATATATATATACAGGGATGTAGCTTGACAACTGACAGACAGGAACATTGAAAGTTGCCAGTCTTTAAAAAACAATCTACTTAATAAAATTAACAAAAATTAGACAAATATTTTTAAACTTATAAACTATTTCCACACGGCTATCCTGCGGGTTCATCTGACCCAGATGAATTTTCTGCTTCAGAAATCTAAGGCTTCATGTATTCTGCCGATGTGGTAGTGTTAATTGGACCTTTACCATTGCCGACTTTCTTCACGGTGTATCGATCATTTTGCTGACATTTTATAATTTCGTATGGCCCGAAATACTTTGGGTACAGCTTATTTCTTTGCGAGAACTGCGTCCTTTTGATAGCTACCAAGTCTCCAATAGAATACTCCTTAGCCTCCTTAGCTAATTAAAAAAAATATGATCATGATTCTCAAACGGAAAGCCGATTTTTAACGGAGAAAATAAAATTATAATCTTTTTTTTGGCCTTTTTGAAATATGTCACTCACCAACATTTGTCAAAAAACGTCTTTTATAGGTACTCCTCTATACACAAGATTTTTTTTGAATTTTTTGATGTGGTGGAACAATTAAAAAAAAATTAAAAACTCATTTTTTCTTAAAATCTGTTTTACACACATTTTTTTTAGTACAAATAAATTATATAATAAAATATCGAGCGTAAGATAAATAGTATATAATAGCAGCAATGTGTGAGCAACATCCAACAGTACGTCTACCATTTGCAAAATCACAATAATATCGAGTTATTCCAGATATATATATATATATATATATATATATATATATATATATATTATATATATATATATATATATATATATATATATATATGTCGGATCAATAGGCCGATCAGAGCGGGCCTTTTCTTTAGTGAACATATTAAGTGGGCACAGCGCGGGTTAAGAGCAGCAAACAAATTAATTTGATCACAATAGGGTTATTTAAAGAACGAGACGTAATACAGTTCCTAGGCTAGTTGTCCGCGCGGCGGGGAGGAGAGGACTGCGCTCGAGACTCTCGCCAGTCTTGTCCTCGGCTCGCGCGAACTTCCAGACTCTCTAGAAGACCAGATCGTCTAGACTCTGTAGAAGCGTTGTTGCCATAACGCTTGCGCCTCGTTGTAAAATCAGCTCCCGTACTAATGATCTCTTCGACACGGCCATCCTACGGGACACACGTCTCTGTGTGTTACTCTGGAACAATATTCCTCACACAGTACCACATAGCTCGATCACTCCTGACATAACTAGTAAGATATCAATATCGGAAGTCTTATAGGAATCAACAAAACTCAAGATTTTACAGAATTTGTATTTAATTTAACTGTTTATCTTATTACTAAAAATCTATAAGCAATTACATTAAAATAACTAACAACAAAAACAAAAAAAAAAGAATCTTAGCTTTATTATAATCGTTTTGGTATAAAAATCAATATTCAGAAAACTCAAAGCACAACTGACTTAATTAACGCGGTATCTCACAAGAGACATAATCAAACCAGGTAAACTAAAAAAATTAAGTTCGACATGTGACGCATAGCCCAGTAACCTCCAGTTACTCATCTTATCTTTATGCGCAACCTCATGGGAACGCCAAGCCTCTCTTGGACTCTATGGTTTCCACTGAAACCCGACCTCTACCAGAGTTGACTGCTTACCGCGTACTCACGGACTACTAAGTAGTAGATACCGATTTCCACCGAGCTACGGCTACACGACAACCTCTGGTACGGTCCAATCAACATGCAAACTTAAATACTCTCTTCAGCATCACAACTACTTTGCTCTTCCTCAATTTCGTCAGTTATACTCTGATTTTCAGGCATTTTTCGTAACTTATCATGTGCATACTTATAAGTACGATTACAGTTAAGTGCTTTTAAATTATAGCGATCACCCTCAAGAACCTCTATGACCTCGAATGGTCCTTTAAATTTTTGATCTAACTTTGTTTGATTACGCTCCTCATTCATAATCAAAACAAAGTCTCCTACCGAAAATTTATTGAACTTTGCCTTTGTCTGATCGAATCTACGTTTTTCATAAGATGCTGCGCTCTCTATATTGCGTAATGCATTATCTCTCACGATATTTAAGTTGACCTCGGGTTCTACATCATCAGCTGCCATCAATGATAAGGGCCGCGCAACCTTGCCAATTAACAGTTCTAATGAGCCCATAAAGCTAGCCAGCTTTTGTAGTCCGGTTAACCGTGCAGTTAATTGCAAGTTGAACTTCGCCTAAACAATCCTGCCAAGACCGGTCTTTTGTCTCTACAGCTGTTAACATAGACTTTAACATTGACATTACACGCTCTACCTGCCCATTCGCACGTGAAGAGCCTGTCGAGATCAAATGTAAATTAATATTACTAGAATCACAGAACTCTTTAAATTCTTTACTCGCGAAACATCGTCCTTGATCCGCGATTATACGTGTCGGGGTTCCGAATAGCGCTACACTATCTTTAACAGCCTTAATACTACTTTTAGAGTCGATATTAACGGTGTGAAATAATAAAACGTATTTCGTAAACGCGTCGATAATGACGAAAACGTATTCTTTTTGATCGCTCTTGCCACTTAATCGTCCAGTCGCGTCTACGTGAATAGTATGCCAAGGCGTGCCTACTTTTGGTATCGGGTGTAATCGAGCTTGTACTTTGCCCGAGTGTGATTTTGCTACTTTACAGGTTACACAATTATCGATAAATTTTCTTACATAGCGGGACATTCCCTCGAACAAGTTTCTCTTATGTTTTATCGTAACCGAGATGGATTAATGACTCGTGGACATTGCTCACTACCGACCATCTGATCGTTCTAGGAAGTATTGGTAAATACTTAGTACGGCCGTTACGCTGAATTTTACGATTAAGAACGCCTTTACGAATTTCATACGTTTTTGCTACATCATCATTTAACTGTCCATTATTTAAATCAGAAATAAGCTTAGAGATTTCAGAATCGCGTTTTTGTTCAGCAAGTAACCAATTACCGGAAAGCTCGGTTAAGTTAATTATTTTATTTAGCTCTACTTTGGGCTTAGATTCTACATTAACTTTACGATCAAGTGATGGGGGATGATTTCTTGACAAAAAGTCAGCGTGTGCCATATCTTTGCCTTTATTATAAACGACATCAAAGTCGAAGAACTGTAAATAGGCCCACCACCTGTGAACTCGCGGCGTCAAGTCAATCTTTTTACGAGATGATTTCAGTGAATTGCAATCGGTCAATACCGTGAATTTTCTACCGTGTAAATATTGACGAAATTGTTTGATCGCGTTAACAACCGCTAAGGTTTCAAGTTCATAACTATGGTACCGCGATTCCGCAGGTGTGGTCCTCTTACTAAAATATGCAACTACTCTACGTTTTCCCTGTACGATTTGGAATAAAATAGCACCGTAACCCTCAGAGCTAGCGTCTGTGTGCAGCTCTACTGGTTATTTGGGATCATAGATCATTAAAACCGGCTCTTTCGTAAGAATGGAAATGATTTCTAATCTTATATCTTCATGTCGCTGTTGCCAGGAAAATGGTACCTTATCACACGTCAATTTATAGAGTGGGCCCGTGACACACGAAAACTTAGGCACAAACTGTCTAAAGTATGTCGCTAAGCCTATAAATTGTCAAAGCTGAGCTACGTTGGACGGTGGAGGTAGGGTAGACAACGCCTCTACCTTTCTACGATTAGGTCTAATCTCTCCCGCCCGGATTTCATATCCTAAAAACTCGAGATGCGTTTTCAAAAACGAACACTTTTTAAGATTTAATGAAAACACGGCTTTAGTCAAAGTTTCTAAAACTACCAAGTCTTTCGATCCCTTCCTCAATAGTTTCCGAAATAATTAAAATATCGTCAACGTAAACTATGACATTTATGACATGAGTATTAACTAAATTGTGTAGAGCCTTAACAATCGCCCGTTGAAATACTGATATGGCATTACGAAGTCCGAACGGCATAGTCAAATACTAGTACTGACCGTCCGGTGTTATAAACGCAGTACGCTGAATAGATTCCTCTGAATTAATGGGAATTAAATGAAAACCTGAAGCACAATCTAATTTAGTAAAATATCGCGCACCATGTAAACGTGATATTTGGTCTGAAATAAGTGGTAACGGATAGCGGTCGGGTACAATATTGCTATTTAGTTCGCGGTAGTCGATACACATTCTGTCCGAACCGTCGCGTTTCTTAACTAAAAGCGCTGGACTTGCAAACGGAGAATCACTCGGTCGAATAATATTTGGACGCAATAACTCATTACGCAATTACACCAACGCATTATTTTCCTTTCTTCCGCGCTTAGCCGATAAGGACGTCTTTGTACGGTCAAACTAGGGTCGATAAGACGAATATTAAGTTCACCTGTTGTTACACGCGTTCGCGGCATACCGGTAATAAAATAGCACGAATAATGAGTCAACACAGAAACAATCGCCGATTTATGTTCTACGGAAACGTCAGTGTCGATAATTGTAAAATTATTTTTTGAGAGTAGGTCATTAGTATCAAAAGATGGAACGGTACTCACTGAATCGACTGAGAGTCGTAAATTACAATTGTTTACACCATGAACCTTGGAAATTCTAAAATGTGTCGCGGTCATATTAACACTGAATCCTTGGAATAATATTTCACGGCCTTTTTTTTTTTTTCGCTGGGAAATGCATTTACGCATCCCGCCGCCCGAAGGCGACGGGTATGTGGGACTCGCTGGCACGGCAGAACGTGCCAGAATACGGCACTAAAACCCAGCGGTGCCCTCATCGTCGTAGTGGGGCGCCACGGGATCGCTTTCGCAAGCAACCGTGACGCCCCGACGGTTGGCCCGCCTATGCGGACCGCCTTCACCTATAGAGCGCTCGCGGGCACCGTGAGCGCTCTATTTTCCTGGTGGCGAGTGGAAGGATTATAGGTGCCCCTCCCACTCTATTGCGGAGGGTGAAGGAGCGCGTAACGGCGTCTCCTTCCCCCCGGTTGTCTCCTGCGGAGCGGGTTAGCGTAAGCGTCTGCTTCACGCTCCCGCTCCGCGGCCTCCTTCAATGCCATGACCTCCTCGCAGAAGGAGGCCACGGCCGACCAACACCTCTCGCTGCCGAGCATGCAGCGGACCACGCTCGACAGCGAGAGGTCTCCGCTTATCACAGCCACCAGGGCATGGCGCTGGGGCCCCCAAGCGGCGCACTCCTCGAGAGTGTGACGCGCCGTGTCTATAGGCGCGCCGCACTCGTGGCAGGCAGGGGTGACTTCCCTCCTCGCAATCTGGTGCAGGTACTTACCAAAGCACCCGTGCCCGGTAAGTACCTGCGTTAGCCTGAAGGTCAGCACCCCGTGCCGCCTTCTGACCCAGTGACGAAGATAGGGACGTATGGCATCCACCGTCTCTAGGCCTGCCGCTGGGGACTCCAGGTCCTCCTTCCACCAATGGATCAGGGCTCTCTGAGCCTGAGCCCTGACCCGAGCTGTCTGGTTCGCACTTGGGACTTGTCCTCTAGCTCTGAGGCTTGACCGGAAACGGTACACTTCCGCGAGCACCTCCGCCTGGAGTTCCCAGGGCAGATCGCTCGCAAGAAGCGTCGCCGCCGTCCATGACACCGTACGGTATCCGCGTATCGCCCTCACCGCTATGACCCTCTGAGGCCTCCTTAAGAGGGACTTGTTCTTGGCAGTGAGTGCGTCGCACCATATGGGTACACCGTACAGCGCCATGCTCCGCACTATGCCGACGTATAAGCGCCGGCAAAGGGAGTCCGGTCCTCCTACGTTGGGCAGGAGTCTGCCCAACGCAGCGGCGGCGCTCTCGAGCCTCGGAGTGAGCTCCGCGAAATGCGGACCAAAGCTCCATCGACCGTCCAAGGTCAGGCCCAAGTACCTCATCTGGGCCCGAACCTCCACCTTCGTACCCTGGACGGCGATCCGCGCACCTCGGGGGGGGCCTCTGCGTGGGCCATGGAATAGGAGGGCCTCTGTCTTGGATATAGAGACCCTCAGGCCCAGCATCTCGATACGGTCGACCGTTATCGACGTGCTGGCTTCTGCTAAGCGGGCCGCCTCTTCGAAGCTCCTCGCCCGGGCCGTGAGCAAGGTGTCGTCAGCATAACAGATGACCCTCAGCCCGGGCGGTAGAGGCGCCCGCAGCAGCCAGTCGAAGCCGACGTTCCACAGGGTTGGTCCCAGGACGGAGCCCTGTGGAACGCCGCAGCCAACGCGACGCACATAGGAGTATTTACATTAAAAACCTGGCCAAAAGTAAAAAACGCAAACTATAATAAAATTCAATTCAACCATCTCTTTCTAGCAGCTGGATAATTTGTTTTTGATATACCGTTACTCTCGAATTTTTTTGTTTACTCCGAAGGGCACACAGGTAGTCGGAACCCAGTCGTCGCTGTCGGTCGTCGTCTATGTTTTATCAACGCTCGCATTTTGACACAAATTACATAAAATACAATGTGCTAATAATAAAAATAAAATACAAATAATTAAAATAAAATACAAATTACACAAATTACAATGTGCTATTTTAATTTGTTTTGTGTGCATTTTGTGTAATAAAAAAAAATTAATATGGAAAGTGAAGGTATGTACTTTAATAATAATGTTGCATTTAATCTGTAGACTGATTGAAACTTTTTTATTTAATTATTGAAAAAAAAAAAACAATAAAAAATACTTTACTTTTTCGTAAATTTAAGTAAACAATAGTGTTTTTGTACGTGTTCCGGTCATTTCCGAATAGTTGACTCTTATATAAAATAAAGTATAGGTCTTAATAAAACGATTAACAAAAGAAAATGTTCCGCTTTTTTCCGCCATTTTATTTACCAGACATTTGAACGAAGTTAATCAATTAACATGGTTTTTAATAAATTCTCTTTTATTTGCAGGTTTCACTGAGACCTTTAGAGAAATATCTAAAAAACAGCTATTCGATATCATGCAAGAATGCCCAGATAAGAAAATAGATGCAAAGATGTCATTTTTAGAGAGAAAAATTATAGAGTTAACTAAATGCCCTGATAGTGATCTGGCCAAACTAAAACATATTTTAAGTCGTTTTAAGTATGATTATAAGCAAAAATGGACTTCTGCAAATTACAAACAAGAACGTTTCCTAAAAAATAATGAAGAATGGCTTAAAAAAACTCTCAAATTTGCCATTTGGTCAAAGGAAAAAGCGGGTCGACCAACAATAGAATTCGCGGAATCGAGTGATAGATCCAAACGAAGGAAAACAAAGGGTTTAAGAGAGAAAGTATCTGCGGAAGAGTTAACGTATGCTGCTCAGATGAGTCAACGTGCTGAAGGCAATAAAGACGTGTCTAAGATAATAAAAAACATTACTTTGACACCTACAAGAGCTACGAAGTTCCGAAAGGTTATATCTTCGACAAAACAAAATAAAATAAAAAAACACACACCATCCGAAGACTTGGCTATTTTCGTTGAAGGGGATTTTAGTAGAAGACAATGGGAAATCCTACATAGCGCAAATAAGAACATATATCCTTGCTACTCACTTATACAAAAAGCAAAAAAAGATTGCTATCCAGACGAACAATCTATGACAGTGACTGAAACATGTGTAGAAGTTAAATTGCAAGATTTACTCAACCATATATCTTTGCGGTTGTGTAAGTATTTGGAGCCTGTTATAGAAAATATATCAAAAGAAGAAAAGGCGAGTTTACGACTTATCATAAAATGGGGCTGTGATGGATCGCAGCAGTCACAATATAAACAGAAATTTGAAAGTTTTACCGATACTGATGCTTATATATTCCAAAATTCACTTGTACCACTACGTCTCCAATCAGAGACAAATGGACAAATCAGAATTTTATGGCAAAATCCAGTACCGTCCTCTCCTAGGTTCTGCAGACCAATAAGAATACGTTTTATTCATGAGACTGTAGATGTCACCAATGAAGAAATTCGATATATAGAAACCCAGACAAGGAATCTGAACAAAACCGAAATATCTTTACTTTTATGTTATTGTTTAACTAACACTAGTGTAAGTAAACTCAACTCTTCATTTACAGACAAACATAAACACAAACATTACTCAATAAACGTATTCTTTACTCGTTTAAATATTTTATACACAGTTAAATTACCTACACAAAAACGTAACACAACACAACATTTATATTGCCTACTTAGATACATATTTATAATAATTGACACAGTTAAACTACATGCACAAAAACATACTTTAAAACACACAATACAAAATTTAAATTGTCCATTTAGATACATATTTATTATTCCATTAGGCTTATGTATTATATATTTAAATTATCTTATATCTGTATATACATGCTTGCATGGTCAATCAAATAATCTTGCATATTTTACTTTCGTAAACAGGCAAAATAACATTATAATAGATACTAAAGTATATGTCAAGTACCATACGTACTTGAATAAATTATTCATAAGTGTTTATTCATATCTACCCCCTATATGTCAATTAAAATTGTTTTAACATGATGAACGGTTTAAACTTAATACACGAATTAGATGATAAAAAGCCTACTTTTTCATTAAAATGTAATATAGAATCTCTTGAAAATTATATTGATAGTTCATATAATAATGCATTAAAAATCCTTACACAAAATATCAGAAGTATATACAAAAATTTGGACGACTTACAAATAACGTTATCGCAATTACCTTATGAAGTAGATGTTTTAATACTCACAGAATGTAGGTTAAACTTAGAAAAACCACTACCAGTACTTACCAATTATACTTCTGCTCACACAACTAAATTGCTGAACCAAAGTGATGGAGTTGTCGTCTACATAAAAAATAATCTTCATGCTAAAGTTGAAGAACTTAACCTATCAGATGCTACTGGTCTTCAAATAAATATCTCAAATTGTATGATATTGGGTATTTATCGTTCTCCATCACATACTTGTGCAGAGAACTTCTTATATTCATTACATAATCACCTTGAGTCTATTTCCAATTTTAAAAACGTTGTGATATTAGGAGACATAAATATAAATTTAATTGTCACACCTACGGAAAGGTCTCAGGAACGTAATAATAGATTACTATATTTGGATATTTTGTCTTCACATGGTCTCTTACCTGGTCATACTCTCCCTACACGCGGAGATAGTTGCCTTGATCATGTCTTGCTGAAACTCGATAGTATCCCTAGATCAGTTTTCGTGGCCGTTTTAAATACTACAGTAACAGATCATGATTCGGTTATTATTAATATAAGTAAAGTGACTATAAAAGATACACATCAAAAGTACAAAAAGGTAGTGGATTATAAAAAAGTATATCAAAAACTTATAACTGCAGATGTGTCTAATCTCAACACTTATCAAGATCCTAATTTATTTGCTTCGCGACTTATTGAAATGGTTAGGACAGCTATAGCTGAAAATTCACAAACCGTATCCATTTCAAATAAATGTAGAATACTTAAGCCATGGATAACGCAAGGGGCTGTGCGTTGCATTAAGCTTAGAAACTGTATGCATAATAAGCTGAGGGCTAATCCTTATAATGTAATCTTGAAAATTACCTATATTCGTTATCGAAACTTTTGTACTAACCTAATTAGAAAACTCAAACGAAATTATAATAAAAGTAAAATTGAAGAAAATATTAAAAACCCAAAAAAGTTATGGTCTACTGTAAATGATATTGTTCAATACAAAACTAACAAAACTTCGAATCTCGAATTGTTAAACATAACTGCATTACCCCAAACTTCAGTCAATTACGTTAATAATTACTTCATTAATATTGGTAAAAACTTGGCCGAGAGTATAAATGTACGGGTTGGGAACTCATCAAACAATATTGTCATTGCTGGCGTACAATCGGGTAGATTGTCTTCTTTTGTCTTGCTTGATACCGATCCAGGTGAGGTTTTCCGCGTTCTTATGGGTCTAGATTCGAATAGTGCTCCTGGGTGGGACGGTATTACAACAAAATTTATAAAAAACGCTAGTGATTTTTTTGTCCCACACATAACAACTTTGACAAATATCTGTTTCCGTACTGGTATTTTTCCTGATGTACTTAAGCGATCGATAGTGACTCCTGTGTACAAGGGTGGGGACAGATCTGACGTAAACAATTATAGGCCAATTTCTGTGTTAAATGCTATTTCAAAAATAATAGAAAAAATATTAAATTCAAGACTTCTAAATTATTTAAACAAATTTAATGTGTTATCCGACGCCCAGTACGGTTTCAGGAGACACCTATCAACAGAAGATGCTATTATAGCTCTTACGACGACGATTGTCAAAGAAGTAGATAAAGGCCATAAGTGCCTTTCCGTGTTTTTAGACCTAAAGAAAGCATTTGACACCGTATCCGTCCCAATCCTTCTACGGAGGCTAGAGAACATGGGAATTCGTGGTGACGCCTTGTCTCTTTTTAAAAGCTACCTGTCTGATAGAACTCAAATGGTTAAAATTGATAAGTTTAAAAGTAATGAAGAAAGCGTTCTATTTGGGGTACCGCAGGGAAGTGTTCTTGGTCCAACGCTCTTCCTTGTATATATAAATGACCTTTGTAACTTACGGAGCGTCGGAGGAAGGATCATCTCCTATGCCGACGATACCGCTATCGTCTTTACTGGTAAGTCATGGGAGGATGTTAGGGTCAATAGTGAGAGAGGTTTAACCAAAATATCTAAATGGCTAGATGATAATCTTTTGACATTAAATATAACAAAAACAAACTATATTTGCTTTGCTCCTAATAATGCTTCTCAACCAGAAGCGGACTTCCGCGTTAAGATTCACAACTGTTTCAATGTCAATATAATACCGACAACTTGCAATTGCCCAGATATCGATAAAGTGATTTTCACTAAATATTTGGGTATAATAGTTGATCAGAGATTGAGTTGGCAGCCTCACATTGAGGCAACTGTGAGCAGAATTAGGAAGCTTATCTGGATGATTAGAACATTAAGGGATGTAGTGACAGTTGAACTGTTAAATAAGATTTATATTGCCATGGCCCAGTCAGTTATTAGGTACTGTATCACGGTCTGGGGAGGTGCCAATAAATCCAGTTTCCTAGATATTGAAAGAGCCCAAAGGTCAATTGTTAAGGTGATGTATTGCAAGCCACTCAGATTTCCTACTGAGTCTCTTTTTAAGATCAGTGGCCTGTTATCAGTCAGAAAACTGTATATACTAAACACAATACTAAAATGTCACAAAAATTTGCCTTATGACAATCGCAAGCAACATAAACGTAGGAAGGATATAGTTGCAACGTCTTATCCTATTCGAACCGTTTTCGCCAAACGTCAATACGATAGCCAGTCCGCTTACATATACAATAAACTTAATCAGAAATTAAAAATTTACCCAATGACATTACACAAGTGTAAACAAGTTATAACGGAGTGGTTAAGGGATACTACATATGAGGATGTTGAAAGATTGTTGGTTAGAATACAATAGAATAGCCTAAATGACATAAACGTATGACACACACACGCACGCACACACACATACACACACACACACACACATACACACACACACACACACACACACACACATACACACGCATAAACACATTCTTGATATTAATTATTTATGAAGCGCAATTTGCTTACTAAAAAAAAAAAAAAAAAAAATTTGTTCTTTTTTTGTTTTTGTTTTTGATAAATTTGTGTCATATTGTTACTGTTTTTATAAAATCCTAGTTAACGAACTTGGGAAGTTGCGAGTCATTCCCACTACAAGTATCTCCGATAACTTATTGGGAAGACTCAGTGTAACTTATATTGTAATAATATTTCATGAATAAAGATATATTTATTATTATTTATTATTATTTATTATCTACCACTAACGGGATGCTTTTTATTACCTACAAACTGCTTCCAACAATGGTAGATGGCAAAGTGTGTAATGCAGCTACCAATACATCTTCAACTATGAGGTGCTATATTTGTGGACTTACGTCAAAGAACTTTAATAATTTGAAGAAAGGAGTTGAAGTAAATCCCGAAAGTCTTAAGTTCGGGCTTTCGATTCTCCATGCAAGAATCAGATTTTTTGAATCCTTGCTGCATCTTTCATACAAACTTACCATAATGAAATGGCAAATAAGGTCAGCTGAAGACAAAAAAATAATAGAAGAGAGAAAAAAAATATCCAAAAAGCATTTCGTGACGAAATGGGCTTATTAGTGGATATACCAAAAGCTGGTTATGGTAACACTAATGACGGAAATACATCCCGAAGATTTTTTTCTGACGTAGAGACTGCTTCCCGAATCACCGGAATAGACTCGACATTGATATACAAATTTAAAGTAATTCTGGAAACTATCTCAAGTGGCCATAAGATAGATGTAAAAAAATTCGAAAAGTATGCATACGAAACTGCCACTTTATATGTGCAGCTGTACAAATGGCATCCAATGTCCCCCACAGTTCATAAAATTTTGATGCATGGCGCAACAGTCATTTCGCACTCAATATTGCCAATCGGTCAACTGTCTGAAGAAGCTGCTGAAGCTAGAAATAAGCACTTTAGGCTCTATAGATTAAATTTCTCCAGAAAATTTGACAGAGTCAAATGCAATAAGGATATAATTAACAGGCTTCTGCTTTCATCTGACCCATTGCTAAGCAGCAATCGAAAACAACCCCGTAAAAGAAGTAAAACATTCTGCTCAGAAACTTTGAGTCTTCTGCTGCCTGAAAATGAGAAAGAAGAAATTGACACAGATAATGATGATGAAAACGACGATGAATCAGACTTTGATGACTAATTTATTTTAATTTTATTTTTTTATTTTTTATTTAAAGAATTTCTGACTATCCGAAGGAGACAATTTTTATGTTATGTATTTAGTTACTCATTCTTTCATATTTCTCGCAGTCATCCTATTTTCATTGTGCATACCCATATCTTTCTTTTATCCTTCCTCTTTCACTCGTTTGGGTCAATTCTCACTAAAGCTATACTTGACCCTTATAAGGCTATATTCTAACTTATTATTAGTAAACACAGGGGACAATGAGGGGGAGAATAGAGAATAACTTAATCTCATAATTACAGTTAAAATCTATCTTAAACTAAATAAACCTAAACTTAAACCAAATAAAGAGTAACAAACTTAACAAGCTTAGTCTTACAAAATCATTCAATTTGTAACATTTTTTACTTGTCTAATTACAACAGGCAACAATACTTTGAGCATTTCTTACACCAAAAACTTATTTACTAATTTTAAGTTTTTACAATTATTTTTGTATAAAAACGATGTTTTATAAAAAAAAAATCTTGTAGCTAGCTTAAACTACGTTACTTAATTACTATTACATTTGATCTTATGTTGACTTGATTATAATTCACTATATTTAAACAATATAAAGACTGATTTATTTTAGAATTAATTTTTAGAAATAATGATGATGATGATTATGATGACTATTTTTATATTTTAATAAATAAACATATGAAAAATGACTCGAAGTGTTTATTTATATAAAATCCACATGATAATTCTTACAAAATAATTTTGGCCAGGTTTTTAGTGTAAATACTCCTATGTGCGACGTCGATATAGTCGACCGTCGCCCCCCTCCCAGAGGACCTCTCTCTCTTGAAGGTACGCCTCCAACAGCCTCTGGAGATAGTGGGGCACTTCATGGAACTTCAGTGCCTCCACAATCGTCTCAACAGGAATGCTGTTGAAGGCGTTCGCCACGTCTAGTGAGATGGCCAGGAGAACGTCTCCACTAGCCACCGCCTCCGAGGAGAGAGACATCAGGGCGTTCAGGGCGTCCAGTGTGGAACGGCCTGCCCTGAACCCGAACTGCGCCTCTGAGGCCCGGCCCCGACTCTTCGAGGTGCTGGACGAGGCGGGCAGCGAGAATCTTCTTAAGCATCTTGGCCGTCTCGTCCAGCAGCACGATTGGCCTGTACGCAGAAGGAGAGTCAGATGGTCGACCCTCCTTGCGCAACAGGCACAACCGGCCCGTCTTCCACGGCTTTGGGAACTGTCCGGTGCTGAGGCACTTATCGAACAGGACCCGAAGCCGGCCTCTCAGTTGTTCCAGGGCGATGCTCAGTACTCGCCCTGGAACACCATCCGGCCCTGGTGCCGTCCTCCTGAATATTTCACGGCCTATCATAATATCACTTCGCAAATAGACATCAGGCAAAACATGCAATAAAATCTCGATTAAATTATTATCTATTTCAACAACACAAGAAATCTGGACACTACTAAGTACACTCGACTGACCAATCCCTTTTAAAGTTACTATATTTTGTTCCCGTTTACCACTAAATTTACATGATACACTCTCTTGAATTAGTGAACACTCAGCCCCAGAATCATAATGAAACGTAAATAACTGACCTTGATGTTTTAAAGTTCCCATCGGGGGATCAACGACGCACACATCGACTCGTCTGTCGCTGTGTGGAGTGCGTGGTGCCTCGGTGCTACCGCCTCCATCGGGGCACCGGGTGGAGATGTGACCTTGTTTTCCACATTTGGTTCAGACAATGGAGCTGGAAGTTGCAACTTGCTGGTTAGGTCTTGAGGCTTGAACTTGTTGTGTTTTCGTCGGTTTCCCTTTTGCTTCTTGCCTATGTATACAATCGCTCAGCCTGTGTCCGATTTTCCCACAGTGAAAACATTTAATCGATGATGATTGAAATATCTTCATGCGTTTAGTTTCAAATGTTTTCTGATCCGTTAATAAACTTGACTTACGCTTTAAAATATAGGTAAAAGCTTGCAATTCTTGTTGTAATCGCTGCCGATTATTTATTTCAGATGTAAAAGCCATTCTTTGTAATCTTGAATCAAACTGGGAAAGGTGGGCGACTGTTGTTGCCACTACAATCTGTTCGATGTTGAGATTCTTCCAGCGATTAAATAACAATGACATAACACGATTACCGTACGAAGCTAAAGTTTCACCCTCTTTGGGTTTGTCGGTACTTAATTTTATGAGAATACTTGCAGATGTTTCTGTGCTTACAAATCTTGCAGTGAATAATTTTTTAAACTCCGCCCACGTCATACCGGGGTAAGAAACTAACGATAACAACGCTGACGCTGTTCCTTTGAGCACCTTACTAAGAGCGACGATTAGCTGACCTCCTTCCATCGGGCTATCAGCGAAACAAAGGTCCGAAGTTGCACACCATGAACGTGCATCTGCGTCGGTCTTATCCGGGTCATATTCAGGTAGGTTCAAAGTCTCAGTAGATCGTTCTGGCTTGCTCAGTGCTTCGATCAAGGCCTTCATATTCGAATTTTGCGTTTCGAATAATAGCCGCCATTCGTCTCCGCTTCCGCCATTTTGATTAGAGCGATGCGTAGTATTAGCATTGTTCTCGTTTGCTTGCTCGAATCTCACTTCTGATGTCGGATCAATAGGCCGATCAGAGCGGGCCTTTTCTTTAGAGAACATATTAAGTGGGCACAGCGCGGGTTAAGAGCAGCAAACAAATTAATTTGATCACAATAGGTTTATTTAAAGAACTCTAAACACAACGAGACGTAATACAGTTCTTAGGCTAGTTGTCCGCGCGGCGGGGAGGAGAGGACTGCGCTCGAGACTCTCGCCAGTCTTGTCCTCGGCTCGCGCGAACTTCCAGACTCTCTAGAAGACCAGATCGTCCAGACTCTGTAGAAGCGTTGTTGCCATAACGCTTGCGCCTCGTTGTAAAATCAGCTCCCGTACTAATGATCTTTTGACTTTGTACTAATGATTGAAAGCATTACTGAAGTCAAGCAGAGTAAGAACTAAGTTGCTTGTTGTCCATACCCCATCGAATGTCATCAGTGACTTTAACCAACGCAGTGACCGTACTATGACCAGGACGAAAACCGGATTGAAAAGAATTTAGAAGAGAATGTTTAATAAGGAACGAATTTATTTGATTATAGACTAGTTTTTCAAGGACTTTTGAAAAAAATGGAATAATGGAAATAGGGCGATAATCAGAAATTTAGACGGATTGGATTTTTTTGGAATAGGAGTAATTTGTGCACTTTTCCAAGCTTTAGGAAACTGGCAAAAGTAATGGATTCATTGAAGATATGGGTTAATACAGGTAAAAGGATATCAAGAACAGGTAGGATCATCATATTACGGCCGACGCCATCGGTACCAATTGCATTCGATGAGATTGAAACTATGTTCCTTTTAACATCACATTCCGTAAAAGGGGAGAAATCAAACGTTTGAAAATCAGGAGTTGGTATTGATGAAAGAGTTTTTAAAGTAAGTTTTTTTTCAGTATCTTCAATTAGACTAGAAGACGAAAAGTGTTTATTTAGAAGTTCAATATCGAATTTATTAGAAGAAGAATTATTAGATTTATATCCTCTACCTAAGGTTGCCTGGAAGAGATTGCTGCTTTAGCAATAAGGTGTACATTTCTCTCATAAAAATTTTACTCTGTATTTGTAAAAAATTTTTTTTGGTGTGCAATAAAGAGTACTTGTTGTTGTTGTTGTTGAGAAATAATCATGATAAAGAAAATTTTAACTACCGCATCTACCGTGCATATGGCTATGGTAATAGGAACTGTAGAGGTAAAATGTTTATACACTTCTGTCTTCAGAACAAATTAAAAATTGTTAATACAATGTTTTAAAAGCCAAAAAAACTGAGATGGACCTGAATGTCGCCAGACGGAAAATCAATGAATGAGATAGCCTTTATAGCTACGAACATACCAAAAAATGTACAAAATCTAAACGTCATAAGTAAATTACATCATCCAAGTGACCATAGGATGGTTCGCATTACTCTAAATATAAAAAATAACAAAAAATCCCGCGCTCACTATAAAAATATTCAAAATATAAAGGCAAAAGCTTTTAATAACAATACTTCTTTCGCGAATTTAGAAGACGAAGATGACATACAAAAGTTGAATAGCAAACTAGAAACAATACTGCATAGTTGCCAGAGGAACCCCGAAAAAATTAGCTCTAACTTAAAAAACCCAAATATCATTACACAAGAAATTAAAGACCTAAATATAGAGAAATATATTCTTAAAAATAAGAAAAATAAAACCAAACAAGAAAAAATAAAACTGACTAAGTTATACAGATCAATACATAAGAAAATAAAACAAAACTTAAAAAACTACAGAATACACAAAATAAGTAAATTTTTAGAAAAAACTGGCGGTATTAAAAAGGCTTTTAGAGAGATGGATAACACAAAAAACTAATGACACAGCTGTTCAACAGCTCCGGAACTATTGTTACGCATAGACGTGACTTGATGGAGGTGACTACCAATTTCTACAAAGATCTCTATAGAAATGTAAACAAGACTGAAGAAATCCCTCTACACAAGATACACAATAATGACTCGGTACCACAAATTATAGAAAGTGAGGTGGATTTATCTATAAAAAACTTAAAACTGGGAAAAAGTCCAGGTCCAGATGGAGTGACGAATGAGATGATTAAAAATGGAAAAGAAACATTAATAAAACCAATTACAAAGCTATTTAATCTAGTTCTATACAAAAAAGAATTACCAGAATCTTGGACTTTTTCTGAAATAGCTTTACTATACAAAAAGGAGATCCAAAATTAATATCAAATTATAGGCCCATCAGTCTCATCTCATGCTTATATAAAGTATTCGCGTCTACAATATTAAGGCGTCTGACAAAAAAAATTGATGAAAATCAATCGATAGAGCAGGCTGGCTTCATGAAAAATTACTCCACAATAGACCACATACTTACTCTGAAACTAATATTGGAAAAATACACAGAATATAACTTACCTCTTTATGTCGCATTTGTTGACTACTCAAAAGCATTCGACTCCATATCACACAACTCTATCTGGAACGCATTAAACGAGCAAGGAATCGAAGGTGAATACATAGAGCTTATAAAAAAGATCTACATAAAAAGTATGGCACGAGTAAGATTAGAAAAAACGGGACCTAAATTCCGAATAGAGCGAGGAGTAAAGCAAGGTGACCCGCTATCTCCAAAACTATTTATATCTGTTTTAGAATCTGTTTTTAGAAATCTTAACTGGAACAATCTTGGCATCAACATAAATGGTAGATACCTGTCACATCTTAGATTCGCAGATGACATCGTTCTACTTTCAGAAAACTCAACACAGCTAGAGTATATGCTAGAATCTCTAAACTACTACAGCGAAAAGGTCGGTTTACAAATAAATAGAGAAAAAACTAATGTCATGACAAATAGAGAAAAAAACGTCAGATTGATGCAAACAGTTCAAATTGATTATGTAGAAGAATATGTTTATCTGGGACATCTTATAGCGTTCAAGTCATGTGAAGACAAGGAAGTAGACCGAAGAATAAAATGCACATGGAATAAATACTGGGCTATGAAAGAAATATTTAAAGGTTCCCTACCCATCAAATTAAAAACAAAAGCTATGAACATCTGCCTAGCCCCTACCTTAACATACGGATGTCAAACCTGGACACTGAAAAAAACACACTTAAATAAAATAAGAACATGTCAAAGAGCATTAGAAAGAAGTTACATGAATATAAAATTAAAAGACCGAATAAATAACATAACAATCAGGAAAAAATCTAAAGCCATGGACTTCGTAAGGCGGATTATGACACTGAAATGGAGGTGGGCTGGTCACATTCTGAGAGTAACTGAAACGAGATGGTTACAAAGTATAATAGATTGGTACCCACGAGATAAGAAAAGAAGACGAGGTAGGCCATACAAGCGATGGAGTGATGACTTGGTCGAAGCAGCTGGAATACTGTGGACCAGACTGGCGCGGAACAGAGCTTGCTGGAGTGGTTTGGAGGAGGCTTTTACCGCCATTGGCGGCCCTTACGACTAATCTTACACTAACATATGAATTAAGATAGTATACTAACCGTACTAATAAATAAGTGATTTTTGTAATAAATAGTTTTAGTAATAAATAGTTCATTTTATAGTTTTATTAATAAATTCATATTATAGTTTTAGTTAGTTCATATTATAGTTTTAGTAATAAATATTTCATTTTATCTGTAACTATTATGTATCAAAATGTAAACTGTAAGGGATAAATAAAGCTTTATTATTATTATTATCTACCGTGCAAGACGAGTCACAGAGAATTCTTTTGGACTGCTGAATCAAGTATTCCGAGTTATATATACACCTATATCAAATAAACCAGAAATATGTGATGATTTGATTATTACTATATGTTGCCTCCATAATTTACTAGGAGATGCTTATTTAGACAAAAATGGAATCCCAGATTATCGTTACGACAGAAAAAACCTAAACCTACAGAGAACATGATTCCATTGGCTCGTAAGGGGTTCCTAACCTTAGATGGATTTCAAATCAGAGATATTCTGAAAGATTACTTTACTATAGAAACCGGAAAACTCTCATGGCAAGAACAATCGATAAATAGAACAAACTAAAGTAGGTATGAACCCACGATTCAGAGAGATACCCCACAAGCTTAATTTGTATTTTATGTGTATTTGTACTTTTACCTAATATGTGTGGGAATAAAAACATGAGTAAATACTTACTTGTTTTATTAAGTTTACTCGCAATATACTTCCTTATTTTATCGCGAACAATGTTGTCTTTATACGTTTTAAGTCGACAATCGTAAAGTGGCGGCTTTTAGCAATTAATTCAACTAAGAACTCGTGATTTTCATCAGTAAATGACGCCATTTTGACTACCGTAATAAGCAAGCGGCGCGACGATACTGCTTCCGGAGCGGCTCGGCGGCGCTGCCGGGGTCGTGCGCAGGCCACGCCTCTGGCCGCGCTGCACAGTCGCGCGCATCGGAATGCGTTAAAGCGGCTACACCGACCTGGTACGGATACTTTGGATGAAGTAAGAAAAAATTGTATTTAATTCATAAACTGATGTTTTATTTGTGAGATACACATAAGCACACAATATTTATACAGGCTCGCAGGTCTCGCTCGCTAATGACAAACATGTCCACTATCCATCTCTCTCATCATTTTGCTGTTAAATTAAAAACCTACCAAGAGCTTGTGCGAATAAAAAACATTTGAACTGAGTATAATGGGTTAGCAAAAATCGGGTTACTTGAGGTTTTTATTTTTTTACCAGTTTTTTTTTAGTATGAAACTAACAAGTATTGTACCATTTTACAGTCCTGATTAAATGCGCGAACTTTTAATGGTACTTGCCAAGGCACTTTAGTACATTTTTTTTAAAGGAAGGCCTTTCAAAGTCGACAAATTTTGAAAATTTTAAATTCATAGTTTAACAAATAGTCTTAATTCTAGAAAACTTGGGGCAATTGTGTCATTATTTTTGATTGTGGTTCTAGAAATGTTATTTATGGTTACGATATCAAAGTTTAAATGAACAAAAATTATAAAAATTAACCACAATTACCGAAAAATGGTTACAGTTTGACCAAATTTCTAAGTTTTGCTTAAATGCCCATAATTTCCAAACTGCATGGGATAGATTTTTTTTCTGATTTTTCTCATGATGCTTACAATCAATCCTGTCACCCTGTTTTGGCTTGACGTTGAGTTCTGGGACACCCTGTATAGGAACTACTCTTAACATATCCTCCTGAAAAGTTACTCTGCCGTGTCAGTGCCGTGTGTGTGTAAGGCACAACAAGCGAGCACAATTTTGTCGACATTATCAATGTGCACACTTATTCTTTGACGAAATATTCTAAAACGTGCTGCTAAAATCCCAAATGCGTTTTCAACTACTCTCCTCGCTCGTGATAATCTATAATTGAAAATACTTTTCTCATGAGTTATGTTCTTGAACGGGTATGGCTTCATAATGTGTCTATTAATTCCGAATGCTGAATCTCCCAAAAACACATATGGGACTGAAATATTTGTTCCCTGTAACGTACACGATTGTGGTAGATGTAACTTATCTGTCATTAATTTACTATACAGTGATATATGTTGTATGACGCCGCCATCAGAGACGCTTCCGTTAATGCCAGTGTGTACGTATATAAACTCATAATTTGCATTTACTATGCCGAACAGAACTATACTTAAAAAGCCTTTGTAGTTATAAAATAACGTGCCATTCCCCGGTGGTTTTGGATATATGTTTGCCATCTATCGCACCAATACAGTGGTACAACCATCCCCTTAACCATCTACGCAATATATTATGCCACAACCCCCCCAAACACCTCCACAGCATACGGTACAACCTTCTCCTCAACCACCCCAACATTATATGATATCACAATCCCCTCAAGCATCTCCACAGCATATCTCCACTGTACAACCATTTCCACAGTCTATCATAACAACAACATAATTTATATTATTACACTAAAATGCATTCAAATTTAATATTTACAATACTTAAAACTAATTAAAATTACTATAAAATTAAATCTTATATTAAAATCTACGTTAAATATAAAAGACAATTTTATTATAACTAATTTAAAAAATAATTAAATAATATTTATATTGAAAACTGGCTATTTACAATAATAAAAATATATAGTCTTTAAATTGCAACATGAATTCATCAAGCGGCATTTTATTCTCACGCGATGCAACATTCTAGCGCTCCGAAGTAAATCTTTTGTTCGGTTGAATTAAAACTGCACTACCTACCCGGCGCCGGTCATTTTAACATCGACCTTACCTCGAGTTAGTTGAGTGGACGCACGTCACAGGAATATTGAACATTCATAATAATTTTATGGTCGCTAATACGGGATTCTCATAAAAAGACCGTAACCGTAAAATTTATAATCTTCGTGTTCATATTTGGGCGTCCTCGAATAAATAATATATTTGTGAGTGTTGATCGCCCCTAAACTGGGTAAATGGTAATTTTTTAATGTCGCAGATATTTAATGTAGTCTAGTGCCAGTAATTCAGTGTGAAACCTAATGTTTTTGTTCAACAATAGTTATTAATAGTAATGTGAATCACCCTAGAATTGATTTTATACTTATAGTTATGTTCATTAAAATATTTCATCATCTTACAATTTTACCCTCATTATTTTTATTAATTTTTTAATAACCGTAAATTTCATTGTAAATTAATATATTTTTCTCCGTTTCTGATTTTGATGATTCCACGGCACTGCTACTACAGTTTAGGTGCTTTCTTTTATAATGCAGTGCCCGTGGATGTTCGCAATCAGTACTGGACCGCTTTTAACTTTATTGATGGCGCGTTCCAGGGTTCGACGCTCGGGTTACCGAATTAACCTGATAACCTCTCACAGCCCTTTCAATAACGACAACGACAAGAGTACTCTTCGCCGGGTTTGGTTACCCACTTCTGCCGCGTCCGGTTGCCTGCGGTTTCCAGAGCGCGACTCCCGGGATCACCGATTATACGCAGGAGAGTACCTGAACCGGGATAAATTTTAACTTGTGTGAATTAAGTGCCGAACACCGTCTTGAGAACAATTATTGATTATTTTTAAATAAATTTATTTATGTAACGTTTTTTTTTAATTTTGATGTTTTTTTTTATTCTTACGTGACAAAAATTAATTTTTTCTTTAATAAATTTAATTATTTAACGTTTTGTTTAATTTTAATTTTTTTTTTATTCTAACGTGACACACTGAATACATAAATCCTACCATTCCTAACTCGACACATTCATCGTCGACCGACATAGATACCACTGAATTTCCAAACTGTACATTTAGTGACACAACAGTTCAAAGAGGAACTGGCACAGACATGAAGGACTTTTTAATCTTTAATAATAAACCAAATAAATAATATTACTTAATTGGTATTTTTTGCTTAGTATAAATAGATAAAATAATGCTTTTAAATGGATGTTTTAATTATTCTATATATTGTTTTAATTATTATATATAAGAATTCAGTCTACTTACCTTAATGAAGTGTTTCAAACATTTATAGATAGCAGAACATGTCTCTGGAATCATTATGGACATAAGTTGCGGCGATATTACGGCACTGAAATTTAAATCTTCATAGCTTTGTCCAGTTGCTAGAAAACGTAAAGTAACTGTAAGTCGTTCTCTGGGACTTATGGATTCTCGCATTACGGTATCCTGTTTCTGTATTAATGGTGTCACCATATTAAGGAGCTCTTCAAAACACTCAAAATCCATTCTTAAAAAGTTTCTAAAATCATCTGCTTCTAAATGTCTCATTACGTTCATGTGGCTAAGTTCATGACGTTTCATCAACCAGTTTTTAAAACAGGTCTTCCTTTTTCATCTCTGGTTAGGTGGCACCATAGTAAGTGCCAAAAATTGTTTTGGCCTATTTTCTGCTCCTTTGTGAGTGTCGGCGGCATCTCGGAACAACGAGCAGCCTGTTGCACGGTCGGTTTCGTACTCACTGGCAGGGACGAGTGTAGAGTAGTAGCCGATTTCATCCCCACTACCGCTGTCCCGATATCGCCAGTGATTTTAAGGTCGTGTGTAGCCGCTTTTACATACAAATCCCTACAAAGCGGTTCGGCACTGCCAGGGTCGCGACCGCCGAGTCGCGGCTGCCGGGTCGCGGCTACTGGAATCCGAATGCTACCTTAAATATCAAGAATATACTTACATGAGAAATTTAACAATATAGACAATTTTTATTTTATCCATGCAGTACATTTTATGCAAAAACAAAGTGAGAAAGGGGAAAAGGGACCGTTACATCAAGACGCGATATGACTGTTACGGCCGACGGTGCTGGTGTGAATAATAAATAATTTTAGTAGCCTTAACATGATCAATTACAACATATAAAAATAACCTTAATTACTATGCTATAACATTATTTATCATAATTCCTGACATAACTTCACACAAAAGAAAAATAAAATAAAGTTGACTTAACTAAATATTTTTTTGCTTACAAAGGCCAACCGGCACGCGACCTCGTTTTTGAATCACGTGTGCGACTGTTAACAAGTATACGCGTCATAGCTCGAACGCCGCCGCGACTGTACAACAACCCGAGGACTCCACCTCGTTAAGTAGAACATTTGGACTGGTCTAGGACATCCTAATTAATTAAAGCAAAAAAAAAACAATGCTACTAATGCTGCTTATCCGGGGTCTAAGGTGCTTAATAAAAATACTTTGTGACATCATATTTTTGTTACAGGTACCTTTTTTTTTCGCTGGGAAATGCATTTAAGCATCCCGCCGCCCGAAGGCGACGGGTATGTGGGACTCACTGGCACGGCAGAACGTGCTAGAATACCGCACTAAAACCCAGCGGTGTCCTCATCGTCATAGTCGAGCGCCACGAAATCGCTTTCGCATGCAACCGTGACGCCCCGATTGTTACAGGTACCTAATAACATAAATATCGCATTTAGCTTGAAAAACTATAATCAGTCTGTTCGTATTTATTTATGGTATCCTCTTTAGCTTAACTTACACCTAACTATTAATAGCCTTACCACAAAAAAGTTTTCAATGTGTTCAACATCTGTTGAACACGTGTTTAAAAAAAGTGTTACCACCAAACTACGTTTTACGATGCTCTAAAGATAAACACGCTCTAAACATGGTTTAAATTTAAACATTCGACAACCCTTGTTTTGCAAGTGTTTAATCTACAAATTTTGTGACATAGCTATCATTTTATGTGCTGCTAACGCGTGTATAATGGATTTTGTAGATTCTGTAAACTTTATCGACGATATGGATGTTGAATATATGGAAACTTTTCGTGAGAAAAATATAGTCGAGAATATTATAGAATTGAGAGAATACAAAAGCGACTGCTGCGTCATCTCGCGTACCGATCGAATGGTATTCAAAATGATAATTCTTATGAAAGACGGTTGCTACACTACAATATGTCGTCACTACAATCACGTAGAATTATTTCCGACATGATATTTCTACACAAAATTCTCAATAACAACATTGATTGTCCACCCATAGTCCAATTATTCCACTATAATATACCGTCAAGAATGCCCAGGGAACCACACGCTTTATTGAATGTTTCTTTATATAGATCTAATTTAGGCAAGTTTTCCCCTTTAACCCGACTGGCACGTACTTACAACGATCTGTCGTCAAGGATTTCTGGACTCGACATTTTTTTCGATAGTTTACTTGCTTTCAAATTAAAATTGATCAGTTTCTTTGATGTTTTTATTTATTTTAATTGATGAAGGAATCATTGACATTGTTTATTGTTTTTATTTCAATTTTCTATTTAATTTAATTTTTTTTTTCATTTTAATTTTTAATTTTTTTAATTTATTAATTTTTAATTTACAAAATGTTGGTATCGTATTGTACAGTTGTAAACCTTTTATTTATAATATTTTCAAATAATTATATTTCTTTTTAAATATCCGTGCAAAATTTATCCAATTACCTAATTATATAACTTAGTTTTTAATTTTATTTTTTATTATTTTCAGACTTATCGTTTACTTTACTTAATTAATCAATGCATGTTGTGATTACCTTTAAAAAGAAATACAATTAAACTTTTGATTTATTGTGTAAATTATTTCTTTTTGTATTATTGTTGTAATTTCTGTTGGTAATCCTAATAAATAAATAAATAAATAAATAAATAGTCCGTGCGAGAATTAATTTCATTCGAACAATATGACGACGTGCAATTTAAAAAAAATACAGATTCAGCAAAGCATTTGCTACTAAAATATTGGATTTAGTTAAAGACGATCTTCCTAAAGATTCTCGTGGTAATACCATAAATCCAGCCATTTAAGTAATTTTTGCAATAAATAAGTACTTACCTATGCTAAAAATCTGTCGTTATGTTTTTAATGTGTAATGTTTTTATGTCGTTATGTTGTCGCTCACTGCGACATGCAGGGAATTTCTCAGCAATCAATTAGCAAAATCACCATAAATGTCGCAGAAGCACTGGCTAGAAAAGCGCATTTATTTATTAACATACCGATAACAATAGAGGAGCAACAGGAAACCATGAGAGGATTCAGAAGCATATCTAATTTCCCCACAGTGATTGGAGCCATAGACTGTACACATATAAGGATAAGAAGGGTGGGTGGAGATATGAGTGAAGCATATGTGAATCGAAAGGGATATTACTCCATCAATGTCCAAGTTGTTTGCGATCCGAAGTTGAAAATCAGAGACATAGTGGCGCGATGGGAGAGGAAGCGCTCATGATTCGCGCATTTTTAATTAAAGTAAATTGAAGGAAAGGTTTGAACATGGGGAATTTCATGGACAACTACTAGGAGACAGTGGTTATGCGTGTACACCATATCTTTTCACACCTGTGCTTAATCCTAGCAATGATAGAGAGGAGGCTTATAATAGAGCCCATATAAGGACCAGAAATACAGTTGAAAGGTGTTTTGGCTTATGGAAACAACGATTCAGGTGCCTATTGAGAGGAATGTTCATGAAACTAAGCACTGCCAAAACGACTATTGTAGCTTTAGCTGCACTACACAATATTGCGATAGACATGAATGAGCATGTAGATATTGTTTGATATATTCGTCAACGGCCGGGATGACAGACTCTGAGACCTACAGTAAGGGGTGCCATAATAAGACAACGTTTTATAAATGAACATTTTAATTAGATAAATATCAAACATACTTTTAATTTGAACTGTTATAGATATAAATAATAGAGGTGTAAAAGTAACGAAATAAAGCGTACCCGTTTGTATTCGTTACTATAACAATGAGTACTCGTTACTATCGTATCGTTACGTTACTCGTTACTTCTGACTGGCTTCTGGCTTCTGTATGTTTTTTATTTGAAGATTTTCATTTTCTTTCTCATGGTCTTGTTTTACTCTTGTTTTGGTTCTTTTGAACTTCGTCATCAGTTCTCACAATAATTTAATGACTATCAAAATGTTGAGCAAACATAATCTAAAAGCTGCCACGTCTAAGGGCTGAGTAAGGTGCGTCGAATTCTTAGGCAGAAAAATGAAGTGGATATCTTTTTCTTGACATAGTTTTATTACATCAATAGACAAATGTGAGGACAAATTATCTCCTTTCAAAAGTTTTTTAGCGTCTATATTAAAAAAAAACAAAAAAAAAACGGTATAACGATTGTTTTAAGCCAATCCTCAAAAAGATTACCATCAAACCAGCTAGGTGAAGATCTGTTATACCTTGCATTATGCGGCCCTCTTCTTATCGTCCACGAATCATATAAATGAGCTGCCTTACTTAACTTACCATCTCCTGTGACGGATATCATTAATGATATTTTCCCTTTTGAGTGATTGACTTTACGTTCTGAATACTTGCATCCTCGGCTTACTATTACTTTTTTGCAACCAGGTTCATTTGTCAGATTCGTCTCATCATAATTAATTATATTTTGGGTTGGGACGTTCTCTAAAGACTTTTCCAATTCGCCAAAATATTCTTTTATTGTATCTGAAGACACTGCTGCCCTAGAGCTCTTTATGTTGACATATTCTTTGAGAAATTTTATTTGCATATCTCTTCAGAAACCCGTTAATATAGTCTATATCTGGCATGTTATTTTTGAATATTTTGTGCTTAATATTCATTGAGTCTAGGTACATTTTTATTATATGTCTAAGGTCTGTGGTATCTAGCGGGTAGCTCCAGTTGCCGCAGATATTTAAATTTTCTAATATATATAGTTTTTCTTTGGTTAGTACTGTTGACCTACCATAAGGTTTCATTTTCATTTTTTCATCGGTTTTTTTGGTGACATATACTGATTTAGCAATGTTGTAGTTTTCAGCTACAGCACTTAAGCTATTGGTCAACGCTATCTCGTTGAGGTCTTGTTTTATAACTAGATCATCGTATCGATCATCGATTATAGCGTTTAGCACCTGGTTTGGGTACGTAGTTGCGAGGCATTCTGAAAAACAGTGAAATATGATACTAATTTTCGATCAACAATAGTTGCACTGTCTGTGTTTTATATTTATAGCTTGTATAATGACCTTTAGAACTAATGAAAGTTGTGATTTGCCTTGGGTCTGGGTTGAGTTCTAATTGGTGGAAGGCGTTTTTAATATCCAGTTTAGTAAAGTACTTGGCTTTTTTAATCTTTGGCAAAAGGTGTTCCATCTAAGGTAATGGATGGTTCTCACGCATAATAACTTGTGACTTGCCGTATTGGCACGTCTAATATCTACATGTAGACACAATTCTCCATTATCTTTTAGTATCGGAACGATAGGCGATATCCATTTCGATGGTTCATGAACTTCTTCTATTATGTCGCTTTCTAATAATTCCTTGATTTTCATTCAAAGGAAAACCATCATATGTATTTTTTTAAGGTATTATAGTCCAGTGATCGTCATACTACGGCCCGCGGGCCGCAAGCGGCCGATACGATGATTGTTTGCGCCTTGTGATAAAGCAAACAATTTTAAGAGATGATACCAAACTATCATGTACTAAGCACATCAAGTAAACTAAATAAAACAGAATAGACAAAGAGATCACGTATATCCGTACTCGAAATTTTTATCGCAACAACGCGACACGAATGTTGATGCATGATAATGTTGTCACGGCAATGGCAACCCTGATGTCCCGCGTTCTGTACCTCCTCCATCGCTTAAGCGCTCACTGCGTCATGCGTGCGGCTAGATTTTCATTAATTTGTTGTAACGTACTGCTTAGGACCCTCGTCAATAAATAACGCGTGGAATATTCTTCTTTAATAATATTAAAATGGCAGGAGTATCATCAAGAAGTGTTACTAAAAGGAAGTTAAGTGACGAAAAAAGGTGTTTTCAAGAAAAATGGTAGGAAAAATTATAAGTGGACATACTGAAGGTACTGCAATTTGTTTAATATGTCCAGAAAGTGTTGTCGTAATAAAGTTATGCTATTTATTTCGCCACTACAGAAGTAAGCATAATACGTTCTGTAAGGCCTTTTCTTTGGAATCGATTAAAAAGAAGAATAAAGTATTATAACTGCTTTGAAATCTGTAATTCGTCGTCAACAAAATATTATGACGACAGTTGGATAAAACGAAGCTGTTACAAAAGCATCAAGTTATTACATGCTTGCAAAAAAGAAAATACGCAATACTACATTGAGAATTTTGTCGTACGTGATTCAATCGTACTGTTCAATCGTGTTCAATCGTAAGTTTTTTTTTGTGTCAAAAAAAATTATGTCATCACTGCAGTTTGCCATTGGTTAGCAGTTGGCCGTTGGAACTACATTCACAGGAAAACGAGCTTAAACTGATTACACAGGTCCACAAAAAAAAATGCTCTGTACTTTTGACCAGACCTACTTAGGGTTATGTATTTTGATGCACTGGATCTGAATTTAAGGTCTGTTTGGTCAATATACCTCGAAATTTCGAGTGAATTGCAAAAAAACCGCATACATAACCCTAATCGAAATACATAACCCAAGGTAGGTCTGGTCAAAAGTACAGAGCTCTTTTTTTGTGGTTGTGTTATTAATCTGTTGTCAAAATTGGTTGTTGTACCTCGTATTATAACATTCAACTTAATGAAGTATCGGCAGTTTTGAATCTTTTAGTTAAAAAGATGAATAGTGAGAACCCTTTTGTTCAATTTGTATTTGACCATACAGATGATAACGCTAAAACGTTGGACAGTAAGGAAACGTTTCATTGTCTTGGAGGAATCACATTTTATACAGCTGAGAGGTCCATTTCCGATGAAGGTATTCCAGTAAAACTGAAGAAGATTCAGACAGCCTAGTCTAAGCATGTGATTCCTGAAGTTCCATAAGGGAGTTTCTATGGTAAAGCTTTAGATTCAATTAAATTTGTTTCAACCTGTTGTGATTAAAACAGATTATTTATTCTCTAACTTTTTATTAATTTAATAGAAAATGACAACAAGTTAACACGGTAATGGAAGAGGACAAAAGGAACACATTTTAGTACAGAGTATACAGAATTACAGAGCACAGGCTAAAAAAATGAAAATAACATGTAGATCTGTTATATAATTTTATACTATAGGTGAAGGCTGCAATTTTAAATTTATTTCAACACACCCACCAAATTAAAGCCTTCGCTCATCTATTTTTAATAATTAACAATAATTGACAATAGGTATTATTAAACAATATAAAATTAGCATAATAGCTAGCTTAGAAAGAGTAGTATGCTACAATATGAAAGGATTATTATTCGCAAATTGATAACAACAAATTCCTAACTTGTCTCTAAGGTATTGAAATCTTACTCGAGGAAGAGCTTTTGTAAATATGTCAGCACACTGCTCACTTGTACATAAGTATTTTACATTTATAACATTTTCTTGAAATTTCTCTTTAATAAATTTATACCGAATATCAATATGTTTACACCTTTTGTGAAAGTCTATGTTTTTAATCACTGATATTGCACTTTGATTGTCCACACATAAACAAATTGTGTCCTGATTATAGGCACCAATATCTAGTAGTAGTCTTTTAATCCACAAGGCTTCCTTTGTAGCGGAACATGCAGCCATGAATTCCGCTTCTGTAGTGGAGAGGGCTATGCATTGCTGTCGTTGACTTGCCCATGTGACAGCTCCACCATTTTTGATAAATACATATCCGGTAGTAGATCGCCTTGTATCAGTGTCGGCAGCATAGTCTGAGTCACTATAGCCTTCTATTATATTGTTCTTCATTGAAGAATAAAGTAACCCATATTCTTTGGTTTCCTTTAAGTATCGAAATATCCTTTTTATACCAGCCCAGTGAGTATTATTATAGCAGTTCATAAAACGACTTACTAAGCTTACACCAAACATAATATCTGGTCTACTGACAATTGCAAGGTGCATAAGAGACCCTACTGCCTCTCTGTATGGTATATTCTCTTCAGCCGCTGTTTCTACCTTTTCCAAGATTGTATGAGGATCAACAGGAATACTATTTCCATTAGAATCATTCATATTGAATTTTATAAGTAACTTTTCTATATACTTCTTCTGGTGAATAAATATTCTCTTGTCAAACCGTTCTATTTGAAGACCTACAAAATTTTTTGCCTCCATGGTTCTTATTTCAAAATTTGCTTTAAGGTCGTTCACTACCTTACTTATAACATCTTTCTTTTTAGATATAATTAATCCGTCATCAACATAAAGCAAGAGATACACTTTTGTTCCTTCTATACATCCTATATAGACACTTTGATCGGAGTGGCTGTTTTCAAAACCAAATTTGTTAAGTACACTTTTAAATTTATTATTCCAACAACGTGGTGCTTGTTTTAAGCCATATAGAGACCTTTTCAATTTACATACATAGTTAGGTGGGGCATTTATTCCCTCAGGTGGATACATATATATATCTTCTGTGATGTCCCCATAAAGAAAAGCAGTTTTGACATCAAATTGTAACATTTCTAAATCATGTTGACATACTTCTGAAAGTAGAATTCTCAAAGAATCATATCTCACAGTCGGAGAAAATGTTTCTGTATAATCAATTAGGTAATTCTGTGAACATCCTTTTGCACAGAGTCTAGATTTATAGACCGCACCAGATGGCTCGTCCTTTATACGAAAAATCCACTTACAGCCAATTACCTTTGAACCCTGTGGTTTCCTTACCAAAGTCCATGTCTTATTTTGCTCATGTGCTTTTAGTTCCTCTTCTATTGAATGTTGCCATTTGTCTTTATTTGTTGATGATATAGCTTCAGAGTATGTTTGTGGTACATTTTCATTATCTGGTTCTTCACCTGTACAGAGGTAAGTATTATTTTCTTGTTTTAATTTCATTGATCTGGTTTTGACATTACTGTATTGTTTTAAATTAATTTTGTTTTCAGGAATATATATGGAGCTTTCATCAGAATGAAATGAATCATCACTGCTTGTTACTGTAATTATATCATTTGATTGAGAACTATCCAATGAAGTTTCATGTATATCGCTACTGTCCATTAAAGGCTCTGTTTCATTACTTGTTTTATTATTTTCTTGTGAATTTAAAAGTACTTCTTTATGGTTTTGTCTTATTGAATTTTCCATAAATACTACATCTCTACTTATGGTAATTTTTCGAGTTTTTGGATTTATGAACCTGTAACCTTTGGTAGTTTCACAATAACCGATAAATATTAACTTGATTGCCTTAGGATCGAGTTTTTGTAGTTTTTCTTTAGGCACTTTAACCATGGCCTCACAACCAAATACTTTTAAATTACTTACATCAGGTTTCTTCCCACACCACATCTCCTCAGGTGTAGCATATGACAGCGCACGTGTTGGACAACGGTTAGTATAGTAATATAGGCAGCTGTAGATACTGCCTCTGCCCAGTAGTGTTTCTGTAAATTTGAATTGATTAACATACAGCGAGCTCTTTCCATAAGTGTGCGATTCATTCTTTCTGCCAAACCATTCTGTTGAGGAGTATATGAATTGGAAGTTTGATGAATTATGCCTGATGTCTTTAAATAATCTGAGAACTCTTTATTTATGTACTCCCTTCCATTATCAGTTCGTAGACATTTTATAGTTAAATTAATTTGATTCTCTACTAAAGCCTTATATTCTTTAAACTTTACAAAAACATCTGATTTGTTATTTAAAAAATATACAAATACTTTTCTGGTATAATCATCAATTAATGTGAGGAAGTACCTGGCCCCTCCTAGTGATTTCACTTCCATCGGTCCACATATGTCAGAATGTATTAACTCTAGAGGTTTCTTGGCTCGGGAACCTTCAGCTGGAAACGGCAGTCTTGACTGTTTTCCTTTGTTTGTAATGACTTGTAGGTCTACCTTGCCACACCTTTTAACTGGAAGCATTTTATCATTTGCTATTTTGATACTTGTGATTGGTGGGGGTACATCATCATAAAGCCAGTCTTGCCTCATCGTCATGTGCATAGATGCTCCTGAATCAATATACCACCCATTATCATTATGAGCAGTTGCCGAGAACACAGCTACATAGCCAGAATTGTTATTACTTTGTTCCTTTTTATTTTTCTTGAACCAGCAGTCTTTACTTAAATGATTATAGCGGTTGCAGTTAAAACATCTCGGGCCTTTCTTTTGATTTTTATTATTATTAGGCTTATTAAACTTACTATGCTTTGTGTAAAGTACAGTAGTGTCTGAATCAATTGATTTTATTTCCTGAAGCAGTTTTATTTTAATCATATCAGCACTTATCTTCACACCAGAGCTTTCTATACCCATAATCATGGGCTTGTAAGTATCCGGTAAGCCAGCAAGCATCAGTGTTCCCAACCACTCTTCATCAACATTAAAATTGATATTTCTTAGCTTGTGGGCAGATGACATTATCTTATTTACATATGCTTCTACACTTTCACTCGTCTCAAGTGTAGTATTTATCAAATCTTTTAGTAATCCTACTTTTCTAGTCAATCCACTGTCTTCAAATGATTTAGTTAGATTTTCCCAAAGTTGTTTTGCGTTTTTAGCATCTTGAATGTGTATATATAGAATTGGATCTACTAATAATATGAGTTTTGACTTAGCTTTAACGTCGCTCTTCATTGATTTTGGATCATCGGGTGTTGGTTCGGTCAATATGCAGTCATACAAGTCCTCGTGTTGCAAATAGGCTTTGACCGCAAAACTCCAACTCGACCAGTTTTCTCGACCCATGAGTTTAGGGATTGACAATATTCCATTGTTGTTATTCATTTTAACTTTTATAATATTTGTAATAGCAAAATTAAAAATTAAAAAAAATAAAAACCGCGTGCCGGTAACTAAGGTTATGCACGGTTTTATTGCTATTACCGAAGATATATTATATTTCGACTGACTTTTCACTTTCACAATATTAATTAATATATTAGAGCATTCTGGGCCCATAACCTGTTGTGATTAAAACAGATTATTTATTCTCTAACTTTTTATTAATTTAATAGAAAATGACAACAAGTTAACACGGTAATGGAAGAGGACAAAAGGAACACATTTTAGTACAGAGTATACAGAATTACAGAGCACAGGCTAAAAAAATGAAAATAACATGTAGATCTGTTATATAATTTTATACTATAGGTGAAGGCTGCAATTTTAAATTTATTTCAACACAACCGAACAACTTTGCCTTGGAAAAGCACCATTACAACCCGCCTCATATTCTGCATACTTATGGACAAAGTTTTTTGGGATTTCACAAATACGTATTTGGAAAGGCTTCATGGAAATTCTGTCAATAGTAGTTTCCTATTTAATGTCAGTGCTTGTCTGTTTGCCATTTATCAACGGGCCGCTATCAAACTTAACAGCGCTAAATACTTCATTACACTATACAGCAAGAGAAACTCGCATGTTCAACAGGAAAACGTGTTTTGTCACCTATGATCAGCCATTACATGCTAAAGAACTTGCAATTGTCCAAGAAAGTCAATGTGAAGATTTGAAAAATGTAGTCGTTCCATTAGACGGTTTCCACATGCTTATGTTCTTTCTTGGATTAATTGGATATATTATGGCTGTAAATGGCATTGAAGATTTATGGGGAACTGTATATGAAGCAGAATCAGTAAATCAAATATTATCAGGCCATGCTTATGCAAAAGCATTAAGAGCCCACATTATGAGTTTTATACAGCACCTGGTAATTTGATTAGCAAATGTTTAAATCCTACCAATCTTTCTTCCACACTTATAGGTCTCTCATAGTTCATATGGTAGCAATCGTCTCTGATTATGTTGCATAATTATGTAGTCAAATGATTCTAGTGACATACGCCGAGTTGCACGAAACCGTTGCTAATTTTCCGTTATTTAAGTTGAAATTAATCTTAAGATTAGTTAATCTCGTGATTAAATAGAAAACTGTTGTTCGAAATTATTTTCTCTACATTTAAATGATGATTAAGTGTTTCCCCATAAAATATATAGTTAATCTGAACACAGATTAGTAAAGTTTAAAATTGTTCAACTGGAATGAACGAAATGAAGGATATTTTTTATTCTTTGCGTTTTTGCTAACTTAAATTGGCACCACTAAATAATAATATAATCAGAAAAATGAGTTCTATGTCATAGATATTAGAAGCTCATTTTAAATTAATACGCAAAGTTGCCTCCGTTAATGTGTCTTACAAAAAGTCAAACAACAGAACTGTCGAATTCGAAAAAAAAATTAGTACGTTTTTTTTTTTTTTGTTCATTTGAAACCGATTTTATTGTGACTTTTTTTTATTTTTTGTTTTCAAGACGTGTCAACGGACGGAAAAGGGGCCCAAACTATGCAGAGGCGGAAAAAGAAAATTTAATGTCTTTGGCTAAACGGTAAGCATACAATGCTCGGTTTCTCTGCAATAAGTTTTGCTTCTCACAATCTTTCTAATTGCTTATTTTCAGGTACAATAACATCATCAAGTCAAAATCCACTGGCACAACAATTTTCAAAAAAGTTATAATGTTTCATCTACACTGGCATAAGGACAACAGAGCAGCTAAAACATCTATACGAAAATATAAAGCAAAACGCTAGAAAAGCCATGGCTACATCAAATGTAATTATTGTTTCTTACCTTAAAAGTTTGCTAGTAGCCGATCCGTCCTTGTCAAATTTGATATTACATACCTAATAATATATAGCGTATTTAGATTTTTGCTCATACATAGTATGTAGTAATTTCAGAAGCCCCCATGAAATAAAAAGAACAATTATGACTTAGTAATTTTATTAAAATTAAATTTTTACATTAAATGTTCAAAGTTCCTACTTCTGACCATAATGCACAATCCACACCGCCTAATAAAATTCGCACGTAATCGGTGGAATGCACCTCTGTTATTAAGGAATTGTAAGCTAGCAAACTTCAGCTTTTGTCGTAGTTCTTGTTCGGTGTTCTTCTCTCCTTGATATACTATTTCTTTGAAGCTAGCTACTAGGAAGCTTCTAGCTCCAAACAAAAAGTGTATTGGATTAAGATCGGGCGACCGGGGTGGCCATGCAATAGGTCCGCCTCGATCAATCCACCGGTTAGGGAACTGCTCGTTCAAATTTCCTCGAACTGCTCGAGCGTAATGAGGCGAAGCGCCATCTTATTGCAGCCACATTTCTGCCACTCTATCTTCAGGAATTACAGCTTCGTTGAAACTTATAGTCTTCCTTAAAACTATAGTCCCTAATTTGGAGCGTGTGTCCACCGACTGAAATATTTACTACATCTACATGCATTCCTTTTTTTTTACCTATTGCTAAAAGGATGGACGCATACAATGATATTAATGCCAACATATAGTCTCTGACGTTGTCTATACCTGAGGCGTAATTTATGCTTAGTCATTATCCGTTGTTAATATTGTAATGTTTTTACGAGTCTCAATAAACTTTTATATTCAATAAAAGCCCTATTCTCATTTCATCAGGTTATGGGCCCAGAAAATACTGTCGTTTAAAGTCAGTTTTCTTGTTTCGGGGAGTAATTACATTAAATAGAAAAAGTAAAATCACGAGTATGACCTCACTTTTAGTTACCGCGCTCGCCGGTAATTTTGTCTTTTCAGCTATTTACAGATTGAATTATAAATATATTGATATAGCTGGTAATAGTTCAATGATGTTAATTGAGAAGTTAACGGGTCGTGACAATTGGGCAAGTTGGAGTTTTGGAATGAAGGCATACCTACAACACGAGGACTTGTATAATTGTATTCTAAAAGAATCAGTTGCTACTGATCCTAACTTAGTTAAACAAGACATTAAAGCCAAATCAAAGTTAATACTTTTAGTTGACCCGATTTTGTATGTACATATTCAAGAGGCTCAAAATGCAAAACAGGTATGAGAAAAATTAACGAGAGCGTTTGAAGATAGTGGCTTAGCTCGAAAAGTTGGCTTGCTAAAAAATTATTTAATACCAATTTAGAAAATATCGCTCATTTGGAGCGACAGTGACACATTTACAAAAATACGCGAAAATGACTTATTAATGTCATAATAATATGCATAATCATCTGCGTTGGCATTGAAAACGCCACATTTGTAGGTTCAAAAGCCGCCTGATAGAGGGCAAAAAGTCTTTGTTGCATTATTCGTTTTGGCGCGTGAGTGTGGAGCAACGGCGACCTAAAAGTCAATTGTGCTCCCCGAAGAGTAGACGCGTCAGAGAGCTACACAGACGCAAAGGTAAATGGGTAATTTTTTTTTTCAAAAATTCAGAGCAATAATGACTTATTTGTATTTTATGTCGTTCGCGTTTTGTTTCACTTGGAATAGATATCATTGGAGGAAGGGGCGCGAGTGTGCCACCGTTCATACCAGCTCCGTGTTTTTAATTCGAAATAAATAGCAGTAAGTGGTGATTAACGTCAAAACAGTGATAAATCGCAGAATTACATAAAAAAGTGTACAAACAATATAAAATTATTTTGTAAAAGTGAAGAATTGTTGCAAAAATTTACAAAATACGTTGTCACAAACAAAGGACAAATGATTAAATACTTCACAGTGTAGTGACACCCAAAATAAATAATTACAGTGTAAAACTACTGATTTGCGCGTAAGTAACACTTTTGCTTATAAGCGCATAACCTAAAAATTTCAAATCGAAGAGTCATAAATCGTTACAAGGATAGTTACCACAAACGCCATCTAGCGTCGAGTAGTGGCACTCGCAAGACAACCTCGATAACGTGTTCGCTACCTAGTAACTAACTGCGTTACTGACCAAAAGAGGGCACACTCACACTGTGTACGCGCTAAAAATCGTCATAAATAATGGACGAAATAAAGTGTATGCTCCGGAATATGCAAGAGGAATTTCGACAGCAAAAAGCAGACATGTTAGATATGAAGGAAGATATAAAAATACCATTATTAGCAACATGAGCGAAAAATTTAATAGTTTAGAAGTAAAAAATGAGCAACTAGAACAACAATTGGTATCACACAAAAATAAAACAGAAAGTAAAGAGAGACTTGAGAGCAGAAGAAATTTACTTTTTTTTCGGAATTGAAGAACGAGAACGGTCTTATCAGGATCTTGAGAATAAGGTGCTAAACATCATAAACAACATGATTAACATCAATTGCAATGAGTATGGTATTGAATAAGTAAGAAGACTAGGGAAAAAAGAAAAAAAAGTTAGACCCATTGTAGTAACCTTGACCACTATGGGTCTAAAAATAAAAGTAGTAAAAAATAAGAAATACTTAGCGTTTTCATCTTACTACAGAAGACTTTCCTCTAAAAGTAATCAACAAACGAAAGGAGCTTCAAAACGAGCTAAAAAAGGAAACAGAAATGGGTAACAGGGCTATTATAAAATACGATAAACATCATGTTGAATCAGAAATCCAGAGAAAACGAACAAGTGACCCCAAACGGACAAGGGCAGGAGAAGAAAGATAATAAAAAAAGAAATCTATCAGAATCTCCAGAGGACAACCCAAGCTCTAGCAAGAATAGATACAAAAAACAGTGGACACAAATTAATAAAAATAGCAGTATGAGTAACTTCCTCATAAAGAAGCCAACATTTACATACCATGGATCTCCTTCGCCGCAAAAAACAACACAAAACCCAACTCAAACTACACTCTAGCAATCAGCGTACAGCCTCTTTCAACCCTAATCTCCCAAGACGGCTGGTCACCGCGGGAGTATCAGACCAAAACCCTCCAGAGATCTCTTCACTTACAACAAAAGATCATTATTATGATTACCTTATATTTTAAAGGATGAATGGCAAAAACTGCGGATAGAGAAAACTGGGCATCTCTGGAGGAGGCCTTTACCCTCAACTAAGAGGGGTTCACGCTTAAACGGCACAAATATTTTATGTAATTTAAATCATTTCTCAAATTGTTAATAAATTTGATTTTAGATTTAATTTTGATCAAATATTGCTATACCTCGCTAATTATATTTTTTAAATGTTGATTAATTATGGAATTATTTTATAGTAAATTAAATATGGTATATTTTAAATTTTAAATGTGGTAATTGATTTAAGGTGATATTAAAATAATCAAATTTTAATTATGTTTATTTTATAATTTTATATTTTTTTTATTTACCATTTGGAGCCAGAAGTTTTAGTGCCACCTTTAGAAACAGCTGTTGCTAAAAAAGGTAAAAAAAGAGTTCGTAGTGAATCGGCTTGGATAAAAAATGTGCGAAAACAACAAAGAAATTCAGGAAAGCTCATTAGAAATATCGTTATGCTCTCAAAATGTTTATTAAATATTGTTTAGTTTTTAATAAATTTTAAAATCATTATGTTTTTTTTTTCATGTTTCTCCTTGGCATGTATTACTATGCAGTTGAAACTCTTCCAATTATATCAATTACGCACAAATTTTTAATTCGGGGTCACACCCAGAATGAGGGCGTCAACGCTCACTCACTGAATGAAAAAGCAATTAAAAGAGCAAAAAACCTATTTACAGTTCTCACCAGTACGTGCAACTCGTAAGGAATGCAAAGAAGACTGGTAATGCTTTTGTGATTCACGAGCTAAACTATGAAGATTTTTGTAATTTAAAAAAACTGTTTGAGGATATTGGGTTAAATATTAACAAAGATCTGAAAGGTAATCCGATAAAATTAACAGAAATGAAAGCTATTCGATTCGTAAAAAGTAGTGACACTTACTCTATAAAGTACTCTTACGCAGATGAATGGCAACAAGTAAGCACAAAACCCACGAAAAATGTGAGGAAAACACTCTCGGACGTTAATTTAACTATCACAGAATTTTAATTTTAATAAAATTTGCCTAGAGCCAGCTTATAATTCAAAACTGGCAATTTCAGATAAAAAAAAGCAAGATTTGCGTATTAGAAAGCTAGCTAAGCGCTAGAAAAAAATATCGTTCCTAGATGTTATTCTGGATTTTACGAAAGCTTGTTTTAATTATTTAGTTGTAGCTATAGTAATTGATTTTCTTTATAAAAGTATTATTTTTATTCATTTACGTGATTATTTTGTAACTGAGAGTCATTTATGTACTTATAACGATAAAGTAAAACTGTTAAGTTTTCTTTAATTAATTAGGTATAAGCAATCTAACTTTAAGACAATTTTAGTAAATGACTGTGATTTAAACATGTCATATGAGTAACTGATAAGAATGTACTTACGCCGAGTTGCACGAAACAAATTTTAAATTTAAGTGTTTATTAAACTAATTTAATCACAAGAATCGTGATTATCTGTTGCACGAAACCTACATCTGAAAGTTAACAAAAAAATTTAGTTTAATTAAAGACCTATCTAACGGATGATTAATTGTAACAGCTTTACATTAATCATGAGATCAACTAATTTTAAGATTAATTGCAACTTAACTAACGGAAAGTTAGCGGCGGTTTCGTGCAACTCGCCGTAGTCTACAACATGTTTATTAGTTCTTAAATGTAATTTAAGTATAATGTGAAAGGTACATTGTTGTTATTGTGTTGTTTATTGTCATACATAAATTCACACATTTAGCTATGCAGCATAGCATTTACATATAATTGTGTCACCGATATCTTTAAATTTTAGTATTAACCTAATAAATAAAAATAAAAATAAAAATAAAAAATAAAAAAGCCTTTTATTTGATCCTACTACATTTCTTCTTAATTTACTAATTTACTATTTTTTTTTTAAAATACTAATTATATTATTTTTTTTTAAATACTATTTATTTAAAACACTATTTATCTATACTATTTTTTATTATTATATCTATAATACTATGTATAAATATTAGCAAGATCCCCAGGTTGGGTAAAGGCCTCCTCCAACGATGCCCACTTCTCTCTGTCCTGTGCTATTTGCCACCATTTTGGACCAGCGACTTTTTTTATTTCGTCCTCCCAGCGTGTTAAGGGCCTTCCTCTCTTTCTTTTTCCTTGAGGTCCTCTCCATATGGTGGTGTTGTAGGTCCATCTTTTGTCTCTAAGCCTCGCTATGTGACCGGCCCATTTCCACTTTAACTTTTGTGCGTAGTTTAAGGCATTAGTGGCTTTTGTTATTTCTCTTATCTTTACGTGTCTAATCTTATCTAGTTTTTTTATTTTAAGCATGCTTCTCTCAATTCCGCGCTGACAGGATGTTATTTTTTGCTTAACTTTTGACGTAAATTTCCATGTTTGACATCCATAAGTCAAACATGGCAAGAGGCTAGAATTCATTGTCTTGGTTTTTAGTTTTATTGGCATGTTACTTTTGAAAATTTCTTTCAGACTCCAGAATTTATTCCATGTTCGCTGTACTCTTCTTTCAATCTCTAGTTCGTTGTTTTCTTTTTCAAAGCTGATTGTTTTTCCTAGGTAATTATAATTGTCTGTGTACTCTAGTGGATATCCATTGACTTTTATCTGTTTTTTGAGGCTATTAGTCATTGCCATGGTCTTAGTGAGATTGATTTCAAGTCCTACTTCTGTGCTAGCTGATTGTAAATCGTTGATCATGAGCTGTAGTTCTGTATTTGTCTCGGATAATATTACTATATCATCAGCGAAACGCAAATGACTCAGAAAGGCTCCTTGTATGTAGATTCCTCTTTTCTTACGCCGAGTTGCACGAAACAAATTTTAAATTTAAGTGTTTATTAAACTAATTTAATCACAAGAATCGTGATTATCTGTTGCACGAAACCTACATCTGAAAGTTAACAAAAAAATTTAGTTTAATTAAAGACCTATCTAACGGATGATTAATTCTAACAGCTTTACATTAATCATGAGATCAACTAATTTTAAGATTAATTGCAACTTAACTAACGGAAAGTTAGCGGCGGTTTCGTGCAACTCGCCGTAGTCTACAACATGTTTATTAGTTCTTAAATGTAATTTAAGTATAATGTGAAAGGTACATTGTTGTTATTGTGTTGTTTATTGTCATACATAAATTCACACATTTAGCTATGCAGCATAGCATTTACATATAATTGTGTCACCGATATCTTTAAATTTTAGTATTAACCTAATAAAAACAGAATATTAATGAAAAAAAAAATATTTGCGGTATCAAAAGACTTAATTGCTAAAACTGTCTAGGTCGAGGGAAGTAACGACTCAATTGTAAGTATTAAAACGAATTTTTTTTTTTAAACCGTTTTTGGACTAGTTAATAATAAAAAAATGGGTTTATTTATGAACCAAGGGTTCCAGCTATAATAACACAATGAAAATAATAATTAGCCGTAAGAATGCTCCATAATCTTCTCTTGAAGTATGAAAAAATCTTTATTCTGATCTGGTGTAAAGTTAACTAATTTGAATTTGTGTCACTGTCGTTCCAAATGAGCGATATGTAGTTTATCAGTTGAAGACTATGTAAACAAAATAATGACAGCGGCGCACAAATTAAGAAATATAAAACTCAACGTGGACACATTAATGCTCACAGGATTACCAGAAATGTACAGGCCGATGATCCCATAATGATCGGCCTGTACATTTCTGGTAATATACAGAGTGTCCCTGGAAAGACTGTCAAGCGGAAGTCCAGAATGTAATGGTCCGATTTTTTATAATTTATGAGATATTATTTTTTTTCAATATAATAATAATAATAATAACGGACGATACTGGCGAACAAGCCTGATATCGTGGTGATGGATAGGGCACAGTCGAGGGTGTTTTTAGTGGACATCACCATCCCTCATGACGAGAACCTCGTGAAAGCCGAAACAGAGAAAAAGCGTAAATATCTGGATTTGGCGCACGAGATTGTCGACATGTGGGGTGTTGATACCACTGAAATCATCCCTATCGTGATATCTGCCAACGGTTTGATCCCGGTTAGCCTCACTCACCATCTGAGGCAGCTAGGTATCTGTGACGGTTCACTCGCAGCCAGGATGCAGAAGGCGGTATTACTCGACTCGGCTAGGATTGTCCGCCGATTTCTCAGCCTACAGCCCTAACCCCCGGCCGTTTGATCTCTCTGCCGGGGCGTAATCCTCCACCCGCTTATATTTATCTGTGTAAGTTTATGTAAATTTATTATATTCCTTATATATTGTATTACATTATATTATATATATTTATATGTGTATATGTATATATTGAACGGGTGGAGTGTAGCTATTGCGATAATAATAATAATAAGAGGAATGGCGAAGACCGGTTGTACTTAGCACCTCTAACCGGGAGACCGTATGGATGGAGAAGAAGCTGCATGGACGGTTTTACAAGGCGCTCCACGCACCTCACGTGGATGTTAAGGCCTCCGTGCAGTGGCTGCGATTCGGGGACCTCTTTGGGGAAACCGAAGGTTTTGTCTGTGCAATACAGGATCAGGTGGTTAAGACGAACAACTACCGGAAGCACATTCTGAAGGATGGCACTCCCGACTTCTGTCGAGCTTGTCGTCGTCCCGGCGAGTCACTCAGACATGTGCTTTCGGGGTGTTCAGCGCTTGCCAACACTGAGTACTTGCACAGACATAACCAAGCGGCCAAGATTCTTCATCAAGAGCTTGCTCTAATGTATTGTCTTCTGGAACTGAGGGTGCCGTACTACCAGTACACACCGGCGCCAGTACTCGAACGCGACGGAGTCCGGCTCTACTGGGACCGGCCTATCGCCACGGACAGGACGATACTGGCGAACAAGCCTGATATCGTGGTGATGGATAGGGCACAGTCGAGGGTGTTTTTAGTGGACATTACCATCCCGCATGACGAGAACCTCGTGAAAGCCGAAACAGAGAAAAAACGTAAATATCTGGATCTGGCGCACGAGATTGTCGACATGTGGGGTGTTGATTCCACTGAAATCATTCCTATCGTTATATCTGCCAACGGTTTGATCCCGGTTAGCCTCGCTCACCACCTGAGGCAGCTGGGTATCCGTGACGGTTCGCTCGCAGCCAGGATGCAGAAGGCGGTATTACTCGACTCGGCTAGGATTGTCCGCCGATTTCTGGGCCTACAGCCCTAACCCCCGGCCGTCTGATCTCCCTGCCGGGGCGTAATCCTCCACCCGCTTATATTTATCTAAGTTTATGTAAATTTATTATATTCCTTATATAAGTATTGTATTATATTTATTTATATGTGTATATGTATATCTTGAACGGGTGGAGTGTAGCAATTAAAAATAATAATAATAATAATTTATTGACATATTATAAGTACAAATCATTCTTTACAAGTAAAATTAAACATAGTATTCAAATATATAAAAGAGGTTATCGTTGACAGCTATACTAGTATAAACTGTGTCATAGTTGTCAGTTTTTATGTCCAATAATAGTTTATTTTATATGAATTTCACATAATTTGTACAAATTTGTGCGTTTGAAATTTAGATTTGAAGAATATTTTCTGTTTCCACATAATTAAAGTTCCTAATCCAATTTTTTACCACATATTTACATTTGTTTACAGGTAGTGAATAGATATTTTTAAGTTTATTAACCTTATTGTATAAGTAGCTACTCATAATGTAGTATTGATGACGAGCAAAAGTCGTTCTATAAGAAGCTGTGTCGCAAACCCTATGTGCATAGCGATTAGGAATAGGCTTAAAGACAATACTTTTGTGCTTGCGGAGAACAACAGCTACAATGTAAAGTTGTCTTACAGTTAGAGCTGAGCACTCTCTATAGAGTAAATCAGTACTGTACAGCCTTGGTTTCCCAAGCATAACTTTTAATAAGGCTCTATTAGCACGTTCCAAAGGAATTAAAGCATTTTTACCAATGCCACCCCAAACGACAATACAATACTGTATTGTCGTTGTAAGTTGATCTGCGGAACTTTTGAGTTTTCGAAATATTGGAATTAAATTACGAATACGATTGGTTATGCTATTAATATGAAGTGTCCAGTTAAGGTGACAGTCTAATATTAGACCTAGGTATTTAATATACGAAGCGTGTGGTATGTTGGGACACTCACAAACAGCTCGAAAATTACACGAGTGTGCTATAATAGAAAATTGAGGTGGTGGTAGAGAGTTGGATCGGCAAGTGAAAGTTAAGTATTTTGTCTTTGCTAGGTTGAGAGTTAAAAGATTAGTGTTAAGCCAAAACATTACCTCTTTAATTGCATTTTCTGCATAATATTTCACCTCATTCCAATCCCGTCCATGAACAATTAATGCTGTATCGTCAGCATAGGCAATAATTTTACAGTTTTGCATTTTTTTGTTAATGAGATTATTTACATATATAAGAAATAGAGTGGGACCTAGAACACTCCCTTGCGGAACGCCAAATGAAATGGGGGCATTGTTACTAATAAATTGGTCAATTTTCACACACTGAGTACGAGACGATAGATATGAACGAAAAATGTCCAGTACAATACCTCGTACTCCAATTGTTTCCAATTTAGAAAGCAATATTTGTATAGATACAGTATCAAATGCCTTGGATAAATCAAGAAACACACCAATGACTTTTGATTTGTCTTCAATATGTTTAGTTATTGTTTCAGTAAGCAAAATTGTAGCATCTTCTGTGGATCTATTTTTATAAAAGCCAAATTGATTGTCTGAAATAATTTTACGTTGTTGTAGATAGTTTACAAGTCTCTTGTTTATAAGTTTTTCTAAAATTTTTGAAATTATAGTAAGTACCGAAATTGGTCTATAATTACTAATGTTCTCCCTGTCACCTGATTTATAGATGGGATGGACAAGAGCTTTCTTTAGACAATCAGGAAAGATTCCTGTTGAAAAGCATAAGTTATACATGTATGTAAGAGGAGAGATGAGACTATTACAGCCAATTTTAATTATTTGGGTAGATATGCCATCAATGCCAGAAGCCGAATCAACTTTAAGGTTCGCAATGATAGCCTGAACTTCGTCAAAGTCAGTATTATTTAATACCATTGAACTTGAAAAATTATTATTCAATGGATTACATGTTTTGTTTGTGATTGGTTTATTATTTTGCCTACTTAAAATTTGTTTTGCATAGTTTTCACCAATTTCAGCAAAATATTTATTAACAATATTTACAGATTCATGTGGATTATTAGTTAAATTTAGTAAAGCGGTAGGGGGAGGTGAAGATTGCTTGAAGCAAGAAATTTTGTTTATAATTTTCCATGTACCTTTAGGATTATTTTTATTTCTTAGAAACTCATTTTTCTCATAAGCAGTTTTTAGTTTCTTTATTAAGTTATTGCAAAAATTACGATATCTTGTGTATATTAGTTGTAAAATAGCGTTGTTAGGATCACGTTTAGATTTGATGTGTAATTTATCACGATGCCTGATACATCGCAGCAAACCTGGAGTCAGCCAAGGTTTAATTGTGCGTTTTCGTTTAGAGACAGTTATTTGTTTCGAGTAACGAGTTAAGGCGTCAGTAATAATTTTAATTATCAAGGTGGCAGCTATGTTAGGGTCAGAAGAATCATAAACACAACTAAAGTCTGATTCAGAAAGAGTTTTAACAAACATAGGATAGTCTATTTTTGTAATGATAGCCTTGCAATTATATTTTCTTACATTACATTGTAGACAAAAGACAAGTGCTGCGTGGTCAGTTATAAATGAGTCAAGGATGTAAGTAGCCGAGTGTTTGTTCGATCTTATCATTACATGATCGATGCAACTCTGATTACGAGTAGGGAAAGTATGGGTGCTTAAATAACCATTAAACGCCATCATGTCAAGATATTTGCCACAATTAGGATCTGAATTGTTTGCAGCTATATTTATGTTCATGTCACCCATTACAACCACAGAATTAACCTGTTTAAGAGAAGAAAGACACTTTTCAAGACTATCACAAAAATCGTTGATATTACAATTTGATGGAGAACGATACAATGCAACTATGGCGTATTCATCCTCATGTTTTAAGACAAGACAACTGGCTCCAGAAAATGTGGGTATAGTAATAGAATATTTTAGATTAGATTTAACATATATAATAACACCATCATTTTGGTTATGGAATTCCGAACAATAAGAGGTGTAACCATCAATACTGGGCAAATTTGTTACTTTGCTGAGCCAACATTCAGTAAGAATAATAACGTCACATTGAATACTAACTCTTTCAAGGAGAATAATGAGGTCATCGTAGTTACACGATACACTGCGGATATTTGTATGCAACACAGTTAGGGCTGTCTGCGCCATATTTATATGTTGGATCAGGTTTTCTGGAGAACAAACCATAGCATTAGATACATCAATTGTATCAATTTCATTAGATATATTGTTTAAAGAAAACATGTTGTAAATTTAATAATGGATATTGCAATGAATATATATATTTTATTCGTTTCTTTTATATATCTAAATATAATGATATTGCCAGAATAACTAATGAATAAATATGTGGATTTTACTGGAGAAAATATTATTATCATACATGTTTTTGTAGAATTATATGATGAAAATAATGTGTATAATGGAATTGTATGAAAATAATGAATAGTCTTGTAGGTTAAAATGTTACTATCTATGTAAATATGCGGTAAATTACTTAAGTCAAATTTTTCTTTTAAAATAAAATATAAAATAACAGCATAATTAATACAATAATAAGAATAATTATTAAATAAAGAAAAGTTGAAAAGATTTCAATAAAGAGTTAATAGAGAATCAATTAGTCACAATTTAGGTGGTGCAGGTGAGGAGAGGTGGTTCAGGTCATTTTCTGAGTCAATTCTATGTGATTGAGCGCCTGCAGATTTGCGGAGAAAAATTTTTCCATGAGTTGTCCAGCAGAATTCATAGCCATTCTTGTATTTGAAGTCTCTAGCTAAATAAAATAATCTCTTTGCTTTCTGTGTCAACAATTCACCTATGTAAATTGGTTTATTCTCACCATGTAACTGCAAATGAGTTGTATTTAATTTATTATCTTTATTGATTTTATTATGATTTTTAATAGAATTTAAATTTTTTTCCTTTAATAGGACAGAATATTTTTCGATCTTACGAGGGAGCGTTTTTATGTTCGCGGAATGAAGGGTAAGGGGTTGAAATAAAAAAAACAAATTATTTTTCCTTTTCAATATATTCACCTGCAAGACGGACACATTTTTCAGATCTTTCAATTAATTCATTTATACCCTCATAAAAAAATGTTTTGTCTTTGTCCTCAAAATACGCTAAAACTGCCTCCTTAACTTCATCATCGGTGGTAATTTTTTTACCCCGCAACTCTTTTTTCATTTTTGGAAAGAGGTAATAATTACTCGGGGCCAGGTCTGGGCTGTAGGGTGGGTGGTTCAAAATATCGAAGCCCACTTTAAGCAGGCAGCCAACGAAACGCGGTTTTTGTGGACACCTTTCGTCAATTTTCCCCGTCTTTTTTGTTTAATGGCTTCTTTTAGTCGTTCTAATATTGAAGCGTAGTATTCTCCGGTTATAGAAACACCTTTATCTTTATAATCGATCAATAATATTCCTTCTGAGTCTCAAAAATCCGTTGCCATGAGTCCCAGCTGACTGTGACACCTTAAACTTTTTGGGGAGTGCTGTGCCCTTTTTATGCCACTGCATAGAGTCTTGTTTCGACTCAGGTTCATAATGATAAACCCAAGTCTCGTCTCCTGTAACAATTCGACTCAATACACCATCCTTATCTTCATTGCAGAGGTCCAAAAATGCACGTGAACACTCTACGCGTTGTTGTTTTTGCGCGGCGCGAGCATTCTCGGTACCCATCTTGAGCTGACCTTAGTCATGCCAAGATGATCGTGCAGGATTTTTAAAATGGTTGTATCGGATACTCCAACTATTTCTGCAAATTGTTTCTTCTTTAGTCGAGCATCGTCGAGTACAAGTTTTTCGACTTTTTGGATAAGTTCTGGCGTGGTCACCTCGATGCTCCTGCCCGGCCTCGGGTCGTCTTCAAGGGATTTCCTTCCTTTTTTAAACAAACACGACTTTGAAGTTAATACCTAGGAGATAGACGCGAAACTTTCGCAACGAGCACACAATCACTAGGGTTTCTAACTCGTAAGAGTGAAGATGCCGTTCTTCGGGTGTAGTTTGTCGACTAAAGTAAGCCACAGGTTTTAGAGCCCGAGGACTCTCCTGCCATTGTAACAAAATTCCACCAATACCTAGAGAACTAGCATCCGTATGTAGCTCAGTTTTGAGTTAAGGATTATACAACGATAAAATAGGACGCTCTATGAGTTTATTTTTCAACAAGTTAAACGCGTTGTTTACCTCATTGCTCCAGTGAAAAGGGACTTCTTTTTTCAGCAAATTAGTAAGGGGTATAGCGATTTTTCCAAAACTTCGAACAAATTTTCGAAAGTAACTAGCAAGGCCTAAAAACTGTCTAGTTTCGTGCACAGACTTATTTATTTATTTATTTACTCTTTTTGCACACCAATACATGAAAGAACAATACATTAATTGTTCATACATTTACAACAGAATTTAAAACAATCAACTTACATCAGTTGCAATAGGCGGCCTTATCGCTAATACAGCGATCTCTTCCAGGCAACCTTTGGGCAGAGGACTTGCATATAAACTAGGCGAAGGGCGCAAAATTTTGTATATAAAAAAGGAACAATAAAAAAAATCAGATATAAATAAATAACAATAGATGTTTTATTTAATGACACATATATACATATAAGTATACCTATATATATATATACAAAAATATATAAATATATACATACATACACACATACATACATACATACATACATACATACATAAATACATACATATATACACTATAAGAAACTTGATAAATTAATACGAATGACATAACAACATAACTTCATGACAAATAATAAATAATAAAATAAAGTTATTTAACATAATTTAATAGGACAAGTACATTTCCTTAACAAGTTTTTTAAATGTCATTAAAGATTGAGCGCGTTTTATAGACAATGGCAATGAGTTCCAAAGATGACAAGCTTCGACAGTGAAAGATTTTGAATAAAAGGAAGAAGAATGTGAAGGTATCTTCAAAGTTAGGCTATCATTTGAGCGTTCTGGCCGTTTTGGCCGTTCGTGAGTATCACAAAGAAACTCAAATCGGTTTTTTAGATATACCGGAGTATTTGGATTGAAGATGATAGAATAAAGGAGAGATAATATGTGAGTGTTCCTGCGAAGTCGTATAGGAAGCCACTTGAGTTTTTTACGAAATTCAGAAACATGGTCATATTTGCGAAGTCCAAATACAAACCGAATACAGAGATTTTGTAAACGCTCAAGATTATTTCATTGTTCCTCATTTAAATTAATATGACGTGTCAGCATAGTCAAGAATTGGTAGAAGGAGAGAATGTGCTAGCATAACCTTGGTAGGAATAGGCAGAAAGTTACTTAACCTTCTTAGCGACCTCATTGCGGCAAATAGCTTCCTACCCACTTCATTAACCTGAGGTACCCAAGAAAGATGTTTATCAAAAATAATGCCCAAGTTTTTAACCTTGTCACTTATTGGTATACAAATACCGTCAATAACTACCGACGGTAGTTCCGACCAGTCAATGCGTGAAATGAACCTCTAACTACCGACAGCAATAACCTGCGTTTTTGTAGGAGGAAGAATGACCTTCAATATGTATCCTTTGCCGGCGACCATGCAAGTAACTATGAACCCAGTCAGACACCTTAGGAGATATGTTAAGAGAACTAAGTATAGCGAGTAGTATGTCAAAATCAACAGTATTGAAAGCATTACTGAAATCAAGTAATATTAATACTGTAATGAGTTGGTTGTCCATACCTAATCTGATGTCGTCCGTAATTTTAACTAAAGCAGTAGCCGTAACCTGATTGGAAAGGATTAAAAAGGTTATGTTGTAAGAGAAAAGGAGTCATTTGTTTGTAAATAAGACGCTCAAAAACTTTTGAAAGGAATGGAAGAATGGAAACTGGACGATAGTCGGTGTAACTAGAGGGATTTGATTTTTTCGGTAAAGGAATTATTTGAGCATCTTTCCACGCAGTTGGAAATGTACAAGAATTGATAGAAAAATTAAAAATTGATGTAATAATAGGAGCGACGAGATCAATAATCGGAATGATCATTCTAATGATCTCTTGATGATTCTAATCATCTCTCAGCTAATGCAATTTGCACCAACGGCATCAGAATTGATATCCAAGATATTCCTTTTAACATCACATACAGTGAACTGACTAAAAGTAAATGAAGGAAAAGTAGGAGTGGATGTAGCTGAAATTTGATTAAGCGTATTTAGTTTTGTCGATCCATCAATGGTATCAGAAGTTAAGAAATGCTTATCAAGCTGATTTAAATCTAATTTATTTAAATCGAGGTTTTGTTTTACTTTCCCAACTTCAATTGTTCGTAGTAATTTCCACACTTTGGAAGGATCATCTTCCTCAGGCGTTTATGAATATGGCGTCGTTGTTTATCTCTACAAACTGTATTGCAGCGATTCCTGATTTTTTTATATTTTTCATAATTTTTATCATTGGGGTTAGACCTATATCTAGCCTTCGCTACATTCTTTTTATGTTGGAGGGTTTTGATGTCATCGGTTAACCAGGGTGCAGGCAAATGTTTAATACGAACTGGACGAATTGGGGCGTGAATATTATAAAGTTCAATTAAAAGGGAGTTGAAAATAGTTACACGTTCGTCAATTGTGTCTGCAGAGAGAGCCACAGACCAGTCGATTTTAAGTGCATCTTCATACAAGCAACCGAGGTCAATTCCACCAAAGTTACGTAGCAGAAGAATCCTTGACTTTGCTTTGGGTGGTCGAAGTTTATAAGATAAATAGAGTAGATCATGGTAGGAAAATGCAAGAGCATTTCACTGACTATATTTTTCAACATGATCAGTGGAAGAAACAATGATTAAATCAAGAAGAGATGGGGTACAATTTGGGAAAGAATGTGTAGCAGAAAGAGGAAGAATATTTGAGTTAGATGAAGTAATAAGTGAATTTAATTTTAAAGATTTATAGTCGTTTTTTAGTAAGCACGTGTTAAAATCTCCCATTAAAATAGTGTGATCGTATTGAGGAGTAAAGTTTTCAAGAAGGCTTTCTAGTTGGGAAAAGTAATCAATGGAGAGAGAAGGATTATAGAACACACATAAAAGTACCTTAGAGTGTGAAAATGTTAATTCTATGAAAAGATGTTCTGGGCCAGGGCTGGTTTGGGGTGCTGACATACTGATTATGTTGAAGGGTATGTAGGAGCGTAAATATATGGCAACACCTCCACCAGACCGATTAACACGATCGTTTCTGATTAAATCAAATCCCGGTAAGGAATACGAAGTACTGGGTAGACACGGCTTAAGCCACGTCTCGGAAACAAGAATAGCGTGTAGGTTTTTGTTATTAAATGAGGTTAAGAAATCAGAATAATGAGCAGGAATACTTTGAGCATTAAAGTGAACGATGTTAAAATTCTTAGAAGACGAGAAATGAGAATTGAGCGATTCGTTAAGAGTAAGGATATTGTGATAACTGTCGTTGCTGCTTCCTTCAGATGATGTTGAAGAGAAAGAGAGATAAGCGTCACTGTCATTGTATAACCCGATTTTTATAACTGTGCGCTCGGAGCTGTCAAAGTCGTTAGATTGGCAGCATTGAATTCACCCGCCCGCTTACCTCCTCATCTCTCCGCTGACGCCTAGCAGTACAGTTAGCACTCTCACTCGCTGTCTACGCTTTCATCTGTTTTCCGCTCCATATTTTCATAAATATTTCAGTTAGTTTTGTTGATTTTTTGTTAAGTTTGTTTGTTTCACTTTGTTATTCTGTTGCGTTAAAGTTTTTTGTTATTATCATTGTTGTGTTTGGACTTTGTGCTTGTGTGTGAGAGAGTAGAGGAGGTGACGACGCTACCTCGCGGTGAGACGCCCCGCCGCCGCCATGACAGAGCGTATAACGAAATTACGCGGCCGAGCTCGTACTATTGTGTACAACGTAGTGAAGTACTTTGAAGACGAGAAATTTAATAGACGCTCAAAATTTTCGTTCGCACAAGTTAACAAAAAAGCTGCTGCTGCGACCGGGGTTTCTGAACGTACCATAAACCAAATCCGAAAGGAAGGCAGAACTGCAGAGGCGTCATCTTCTAAAATTAAGACACCAATAAAAAAGAAAAGATCAAAAAATATTTTTCTTGATAACTTTGCCCTGGTTGCACTTAAGGGTATAATAACCAGTATTTATACAGTACGAAAAGAAGTGCCAACACTAAAAAAAATTTTGGCTGCCGCTCGTCAAGACCTCGAATATACGGGATCTATTTCGACACTAAGAAAAATATTAATTGAAGCCCTGGGTTACCGCTTCAAGAAGTGCAGGCAAAACAGAAGTGTTCTTCTAGAAAGACCAAATATTAGATCTTGGAGGGCAAAATACTTGCGAGCTATCAGAGCAAATGACGAACTCGGCGCTAACAAAAAGCCCGTAATTTACCTCGATGAAACATGGATACATGCTCACTATACGGTAAAAAAATGTTGGCAAGGTGAAAGCAGTAAGGAAGGTGTGTTTAAAAACGACAGTCCGGGTCGACGATGGGTGCTGGTTCATGCAGGTGGTGAAACAGGTAAGATACCTTCCTCGGCACATATACAACAAATCCTTAAAATATCACATCACATCACAATCGGCTGAGAGAAATGCATAAGAGAACATCAAACATACATGCGAATATCGATTTTTAAATTTAGTGATAGTATTACCAAACACTACTCTACTGTCCAAAATGAATAGTGGCCAATATTCAAGAGAGATGTTCTGCTCATGATCATCAGTATCTTTCTCTATGGAGCCAACTATCCTACTCTAAAATAAAACAAAGATCAGCTGGTCTATACAAAAGGTCAATAACTACTCGACCAAGATGTATGATACCGCTGTTTTTTATTTTCGAGTAGGAAAGTTGTTCTCATAGAGAAAATTGTTGATATTCATAAGTAAAATGTCTCTCTTAAATATTGGTAATTAATTTTAGGACTTTATTATAATATACTCAGCGGCATGGTATTGAACCAAAACTTATTTTAACTTATTTGTAGTAGAAAAGGAATAATTAGTAATAATTAATAATTAGCTTAGTAATAGTAGACTAGCAACTAATGAAGTAACAAACCAATTAGTTATTTTACTTAGTTAATTATTTATTTTTATTTTCAACTTAAGTTTGGGTAAAATACTGTGCCGCTGAGTGTATTATCCTTAGAATGTATTTTGTTTGTGGCACTAACAGACCTATCTGTTATCTATTCAGTTAGAGCATTTATATCATACAAATCATTTTAACAAATATGTTTATTTTCAGGTTTTGTTGAAGGCGCATCTCTATTATTCAAATCCAAAACTAAGTCTGGAGATTATCATGACGAAATGAATGGAGATAATTTTAAAAAATGGATAAATGAGAAACTGATTCCCAATTTAAAAGAACCCAGCATCATCGTGATGGATAATGCTTCCTATCATTCGGTGCAGAGCGAGCGATTGCCTACAATGGCCACCAAAAAGGCTGATATGCAAAACTGGCTCCAAGGCAGAGGGATTCCTTTCGACGAAGGTATGTTTAAACCAGAGCTTTACATGCTCATAAAAGAAAATGCTCCACAGAAGCGATATGAAATAGACGAAATTTTTCAAAATCATGGCCATTAAGTCCTCAGGCTCCCGCCATACAATTGTGAGTTGAACCCCATAGAATTTATATGGAATCTCATTAAACAAAGAGTATCCTCAAAAAATGTGGAGCAGAAAGAAAGCGAAATTGAGAGGCTCACTCTGGAAGCAATAAATAGCATAACAAAAGACGATTGGATCAGGGAAGTCAATCATGTGAAAAGGATTGAAAATACATACTGGGAAAATGAAAGACTTGATGATATACAAGAATTTATAATTGAAGTTGGTGACGAAAGTGAGTCGAGTTCGTCATCAGATGATGATGATTCTACCTTGGGTGACAGACACGCCATGAGCGGTATAGAAACAATGGATGAAGATGACGATTAACCCATTAGTGGCCAAAACCAGACGAATGTTTTTTTAATGAAAAATAAGTATGTACAAGTACTAGCAAATATATAATTATATAAAAATAATTTAGAATTTAATTTTTTTAAGTTTATGCACTGTACAATTACAACAATTAGCGAGCGTTCAGAAACAACTCGGATAAAATTTCACAAAAGTCTGTCCTTATCATTAAACACGGTTATGAAAGGCACAGACACTTCTTAAATTAATGAGATACATGCCTAGATTATGTAGAATAAAAAAAAAAATATTGCTGACGCTTCCAAAGCTACCAACATGCTAATATTTTGACGTTGACAGGCGCACGGTTAAAAAAATCAGGTTATAAGTATTACTATTAGTCGTCATTATAAAACTTATCAAGTTAAATAAATAATAAATATAAATAAGTAAAATTAATGAATAAAAACAATATATATATATATACATATATATACAGGGTGGTCAAAAGGTCGTGGATCAAACGAAACAGGGAGATAGAGGAGGTAATTTCCAACAAAAAATCTTTCTACAGCATGGCCATAACTTCATTGCACGAAAAGTTATGAATATTTTTGTTTTTTCAATGAAACTACCGACTTTTTTAACAATTTCATCAATAAAAAATTAAATTGATTAAAAACAATAAAACAAAAAGTGCTTTACTATGACTCGATAATGTATCAATACTACAAAAATTGTATTGCAGCTCTTGGTACCAAATTTAACGAGCAATGAATTTTTTTCCGTAAAATTGGAAGCGATACAAAAAATTACTTCTCACGAGAGCACGCTGTGAAAAAAAATGTACTACCGAAAAGTGACCCTGTATTAAAAATTTTTGCTAATTTAATGCCGATTCAAATGAGGTACAACACTTTACTGTTTGACCTTTAGTTTTGGTTTTATGGTCGTTTTTTCATATCAAAGTGCAAATTTCATTAAATTTGCCTTATTCAAAATAATTTATTAGTTTATCATAAACGGCTAGTTTTTGTACGTTAGAATGCTAGAACTGTTCTTTTAAATGATTTTATATTAGGTACTGCTAATGTATATGTCAAAAATACACCAAACTATAAAAAAATGGTTTGATTTTAGAAAATTTGGTCCGCTTGTAATATTGCAAATCTTCGTGTTCAACATCTCAAAATACATAAAAATAGTCTCTGTCAATAATTTTCCTCACGTCCATCACAGGACAAAGCTCTCAACTGCGCGAAACTGCAATTTTGGGGGTGTTTTTTGAGGTTAGGGACGAACACTTGAGGTATCGGTAAAAAATACCGCCGGATTCGTTTCAGCAGCAAAAAATACATAAAAGTACTATCTGTCGATAATTTTCCTCGCGTCCATCACAGGACAAAGCTCTCAAATGCGCGAAACTGCAATTTTGGGGGTGTTTTTTGAGGTTAGGGGCGAACGCTTGAGATATCGGTAAAAATTACCGCCGGATTCGTGTTCAGCAGCAAAAAATACATAAAAAATACTGTCTTTCAATAATTTTCCTCGCGTCTATCACAGGACAAAGCTCTCAAATGCGCGAAACTGCAATTTTGGAGGTGTTTTTTGAGGTTAGGGGCGAACGCTTGAGGTATCGGTAAAATATACCGCCGGTTTCGTGTTCAGCAGCAAAAAATACATGAAAACAGTCGTTGCCTGGATTTTTTCTGAGCATCTGTGATTTCTGACAGCCTGATCATTTCGTAAAGTGGTATTTTTTCAAGGTTAGGGGACGTGCTGCTCTGTCTGTAAACGAAAATTCAAAAAAGGCCACGCTCTAATGGAAAGTACATAAAAAATCCTAAATATTCCATATTTTTAAATATTTTTAGGTCAAAAGGAATTTTGGGTATATATATATATATATATATATATATATATTTATAACTATATACGTATAAAAACTTTGTATAATATGTATATATAAGTATGATATATAAGATGGTTAATTTTAAGTCCTGCCCGCCAGCTATTGAATGAATAATACTAGTCCACATTTATTACACTAATAATGCTTGTTAATGTTTATACAAAAAAGATCGAATAAAAAAAAAACAAACAAACAAAAATAAACAATAAAAAAAAATTACAAAAAAAAAATTACTAAGCAAAAAGAAAAATGTATACAAAACAAATTTGAAATATAAAATAGATTTCAATCCTAAGTTAGGCAAAAAGCCCACTAATCTTACTACAGACAAAAAAAAAATGTATAAAAATAACAGCAGACAACAATAAAAATAAATTTAGTAAAATAAGGAAAACATGTTTTATACAAACTCCAAAACAGATACAATGGTTAAAAAGGCTCGCATGAAGTTCAAAGAGAAAAAAAAAATTATACATCATCTGTGTACAAGTAGATAAGAGTCAATATAATCGTATAAATATTATTTTAGATTACCTCCATAGATCCACCAAATACTAATGTAATTACCTCCTCTGTACTTTAGTATATTATTGACACAAAAAGAAAAAAATAATTATAAACAATAAATAAAAACAAAACAAAACTAAAAATAACAATATAAAATAAATGGAATTATAGTAAAATTATAATATAAATAACAATATAAAGTTAACCTGCATAAATACAAGAGGATAACTTACTGTAGTGAAGTAGTAAATATAGTGAATATTAACAATGTTACTTTTCATTTATTATTCTCTTTGCGCGTGTTGTCTTAGTGTCTAAACTTTAAGAGGTTACTTCGGCTTTGCCTCCTTGAGCTTTCGAAGGTGAATTCGGAATAGCTTCAAGATCCGAAATTTTTTCCACTTGATGACGAGAGCCATCGGGAGCTATAACGTAAATTCGGCCTTCTCTGGTCCAACACCTCCGGATGCCAAACCGTTGTCGTGCTGCAACAAATATGTCATGCCGTGTTTTTGTGAGAAACTCAGACTGCGTAACCCCAGTCCCTTTTAACTTTGTCTTAGCAAACCAGACTTTATCCCGGACACTCACATCAGTGAATTTAACGACGATTGGCCGGTTCCTAATGTTCAAGGGTTTGCCAAGACGATGTGAGAATTTTATGCTAGAACTTGCGAAGTTAGGCAAGTACAAGTGATCTGCAAATATTGAAGTAACACGAGCATTGGTGTCTTATGCAGTTCCTGCTGGAAGTCGCTCATTCTAGCATTAAACATTTCGGCCATTGCAGAAAAGGAATCCTTAATTGCATCCATTATGTGACAATTACTAATAAATTGTTGACTAGTAGAAAAGCAAAAAATTATATATAGAAATAGAAACCTGGTAGGCAAAATACTCTACAGAACCATAAAAATTAAACAATTTAACACGAAAAATAAATTAAAACAAATAAAATATTAAGAGCACAATAAAAACGTTGTTACTTGTTTCACGCCTACCCACGGACTTCAGTATCGGAAAGCGCTTTACAGCAGCAATTTTTGTCTCATCTGGCCTAATTCATTAGATGATATTTCGTAACCGAGATAATTTATTTTATTATCAAAAAAACCTACACTTAGAGAGTTTTTGTGTGAGACCATTTAGACGTAAAAGTTTAAGAATCTCTTCCACTCTAGCAAAGCCCTCTTCCAAAGTCTTTGACTGTATTAAGATATCGTCTAAATATGCAAAAGCAGATTCAAATCTTTTTGCACCAAGCACTTTATTGATCGATTTTTGGAACACAGCCAGTGCATTCGCAAACCCAAACGGCATTCTTTTAAATTCGTAATGCCCATTAGGCGTTACGAAGGCAGTAATTCGACGACTTTCTTCAGACATAGGTATCTGATAGTATCCTGAAGCTAAGTCCAAAGTGGTAAAGAACATGTTTCCACTCAGATTGGTAAGCTGGTCCTCTATAAGTGGTAACGGAAAACAATCTCTTCGAGTTATCCTATTCAACGCTCTGTAATCGACACATAACCGCTGCTCGCCCGTCATTTTCTTAACCATTAGGATCGTACTCGAATAGTCAGAGGAAGACTCTTGGATTATATCGTTCTCTAATAATTCGTCTACAATGGAGCGAACTTGTTCTTTTTCGGAATAGGACAATCTGTATGGTCTATATACGACAGGCTGCTTATCAACTAAATTTATTTCCATCCAAACGTCTTTGGCACACCCTATTTCACTCAGACTAAGAGCAAAGCAGTCGCGATAAGCCTACAATTAGAGAAAATAACCTCCCAATTGTTTTATCATTAATACTTTCGCCAACCTTAATATCAGACTTTTGCAAAGTTTCTAGTATCGGCACATCCTTAGCTATCCTGTTAACATGACATATTTATCTCTCGACAAAAGTTTTTGCCCTAGCTAATAGATAATTTGCTTCAAAGGTTAGCACTCCGGCTGCGAGATTGTCCTTTGCTTCCTTGAAGCGATATAGCCCCTGATGCAAATGGTACTCATTTCCAGGCTCGGCACAGCTGTATCCTAAGTCTTCAGTGAACAATGGATTGCCTAACGAAACTTCAACTAAGCCTATATTTGTTATGTTTATCGATTACGTGACAATCAACTTAAAATGAACATCGTGGACCGAATAATCACCACTCGAGGTTTTATAAAAAAGTAACTTTCTATCATCTTTCATAACAGCGATGAGAGGGAGCTCAGTAAAATTTTGCCCTACCAAAAGAGGAGTCTGCATAAATTCGTCGTTGACAACGAGAATTTCCACGACAGCCTCTACCTAATCCAATTTCAAAGAACTTTCGCACTTTTATAGATGGGAGTAAATGAAGAATTTCCAAAATCCTTAATTGCCGGCAAATCTTTCGAATGCCTCTGCACTTGCAGCGTCTCTGCATCAGATGCACGCATTAACCTGTACTCGCTACCAAAATCAATAAATGCTAAAAATACCTCGGCTTTCTTAAAGAATTTATCGTTACTGTTATTAAGTGTAGAAATAGTCAGTGTCTTTCGTGCGTCCAACGTAGTTTTAGATCCCGAGCTTTGTATAGCCGATGTTCCGGTCCTACAAGTTGCTTCAAGATGACCTACGCGTTGACATTTTTGACATTTGATCAAGGACATCGGGCACTTAAGGTAAGTATGACCCTTCGCCTTACAATTAAAACAGATAGGATTGCTATTAGTATTACTACCATCATTTGAAGCGTTATTAAATCGAGTGTTACTAACATTGTCATTACGTTTCCTAATAGGAAAATTATCATAAAAACGTTGAGAGTTGAGAAAATTCAAAAGATCTTCCGGCTCCTCACAATTTTAGGCTTGTGCGCCATTTCTAACAGACTTATCATTAACACCGTGAATAATACAGTCTACAGCTTTTCTACCACTAATTTCACATATGTTCAGTAGGGTTAGCTTATCATAGAAATACTCTCGTAAATTCTCATTGTGCCTAGAGGTGCGAGACGGCATCTCTTTGAGAAGCCGACCGTAATTTTGCTCGCTAGGAAACGCCCGTTTAAGTTTCATCTGCTATTCATCCCAGGTGTAGTTAACTGATGGTAAAGCCTCGTACCATTTTTTTGCCAACCCAACAAACTTTTGTAAAGCAAACTGTACGGTTTGCCTCCCGTCCCATCCATAGATTATGGCATATTCGTTAACCTTTCTAATCCAACTCTCGACATTTTGCGTCTTACTGGAGGGATCGAACTCCGGTACTTTATTAAAGTTGTTACTACTAAGTAAGTTCGATTTCTGTGTATCAGTTTGTTTAATAGAAGATAAAAGTCTCATCACATCGTCAACACTAAAGCTAGGCGTGTGTTGTCGTAACGATAGTCTCCGCAGGCAACGGTTGAGTCAAAATATCTGACCTGGTACTGGTGTTCGACGCGCGTTCAATGTCTTCCACCATCCATGTCGGTGATGAATTAACTCTGCGTACTTTGGCAGCGGACTGTGATGCTGGTAACGGGTTCTTACGACGGTGTCCTTTGTTGTTCATATTGCCCCCTTGGCTCATTGTAATCTCAAAAAAATATAATAGTACTAGAGTACCTAAGTGTAATTTGTGACTACATCTCTTGTATAATATTGATATATAAAAATGTTACTGTGAATTTTACGGAAAATAATCTTTCAAGTTCTTTAAGTTCAATTCCGAACATTGAATAAAAACTAATATCAGATTCAAATTTGGCAAAACAGCTCTTTTGCTGGGTCAGCTAGTTATTAATAAAAATGCTAAATTAAAGTTACTTAAGTAAATAAACAGTGAGAAAAAGATTAAAAAAAACAATCTAGATAAACCGAAGACGCATCTAGCCCATGAATCGCTTGCAAAATGATGAAAAATAAAAGATCCATCAGATACAAGTATATTAAAATTATCAGGAATTATACAGTAAGAGATTTATAATTAAGATCATTAAAATAAAGTTAATATTAATAAATAAATAAAAAAACAAGAATACAAAGACAGGCTAATCAAAATGTAAAGTGAGCAGAAATTTTATATAAAATATATTTAAAAAAATAATAAGTGGTGGGTCGTTGGGTCGTAAGTACGGGCGTATTCCTGGTAGTTAGCAGGGACTCGAAGCAAGAGTCACTTATCTGACGCTGCCTATGGTTCGCTGGCAGGCCTCAACCTCCCGGCCAAACCGCCGAATCAGTTTTAGCTTTCGGGCACGACAAGCGAAATTGTCCGTATCTGAGTTGTAGTTCAAGCCTTGAAATCTAGTTGTCGGAAGCAGAGACGAGATGATACGGCAGAGACGGTATGCGTCGGAAAGAGTCGCGTATGCGGCTGGTGGAGGTGGGTTCCCAGCTGGATCTGACCGCCAAGACCTAACCGCAAGATAAATAAATATCAAGATCAGAAGAAATCCGTTAGTCAATATATTATGAAACTAAAATGTATAGAGTCGCATTATTGTCGCTCGGCTACTCAAGAACGCAAATATTTATCTAGTAACTTGAATATTAACAGGTAGTACAACATGTTTAAAGTTGAAAATCCTCAGTCTCCTTTAAAACAATCATACTTTCTCCATATTTTTAATAGTTTAATTTGGGTTTCAGTAATCCTAAGACTGACGTCTGCTCAACTTGTATAGAATTAAACGAGAAAATCGAAGCAGAAAACGATCCAGCCAAGAAAAATTAACTTATGACGTCACTGTGAGTGAATAAACTACGAGCAAAGGCGTTCTTCAAAATTATGCAGGAAAAAAAGGGCGACATGATAACATTTTCCTTTGACTGTCAGAAAAACAGTCCACTACCTCGAATTCCTGACCAGAGCGCTTATTATAGTCGAGAATTTTACGTATATAATTTTACCATTGTACCTTCGCCTACACCTGGACTGAAAACGAATTTGGTAAAACAGCTAATCAGATATCACTAGCCGTTTATGATCGATTAAACAAAAGTACCTGGATGACCGAGCTTTGCTCGGTTCAATTATATTTAGATGCATTACATACAGATGAAACATAAATAATATTTTCGATCTTACCGACATAATAGTAAAATAATAGAAACTGGTTATTTAAATAAAAAATAAAAAATAAAAAGAGCTATTAATTCAAAAGAAAAAAAAATGAAAAAAATATTGGTCTGTGGAAACCTGGATTCGAACCCAGGTTTTCTGATTTCGAATCCGCCCGATTCCCATCCGAGCTATTAGAAGCTTGTCAATCACAGCGAAATTTACCTTCGTATTCTAATGGTATTTTTTAATTGCGTAAAAAAAGGGATAAAACAACATTTTCTAAAAATAAATCCTAGCTAGATCGATTTATCGCCCTCGAAACCCCCTGCATACTAAATTTTATGAAAATCGTTGGAGCCGTTTCCGAGATTCCGATTATATATATATATACAAGAATTGCTCGTTTAAAGATATAAGATTAATTTAGCAGGTATCACCGTCATCCGATGTGGTGGCCATAACAAAAATAGCATGATGCTAGGTGTGTTATCTAAATGACTATTGGACTACACGACCGTCAAAAGTATTGAAATAATATATAGTTTTATGCCTCCGGACAGAGTCTCCGGTAACATAGAAAAGGTTATAAAGAAACAAGAAGTAATCTTACAACCAGAAAAATATTGCAACGTTATATCCAGTAATGTGACGGTCACGAATCTAAGGGATATTGAAATATTTCACTTCAAAAGCGCCACTCAAAAGGTTTTTAAGCCGACAGCAAAGTGGCCATTCAAAATAAAGCAATGCAAGAGATTTGTTCTAAAAAGATGAAAGACGCTGAGAAACATACTTAGCCGCGGCGAGCTGTTTTATTTCAGTAATTTCAGTAAATCGTTAAATGTTTGTAAAACCGGGCAAAAAACAAGCATGTTTCGACCTACCACCATTTTATTGGGAGCGCCTGTGACGCGTGCGAAGATAACCGACGTTAACAAATTGTTACAAAAGCATTTTGGATTGGACTGGAAAGAAAGAGACGATTTAAAATTTTATTTGGGTATTATCAAAGTGCCAACTTCGGAAGAAAATCAAGATTTAGAGAAAAATTGGTGCGAAGGAATAGCAGAAAAGTCACCAGATTTAAGAGTATAGTAGTAATTTATAAGTAATCTGTGGTATAATGAAAATAATAGTACCTATGTAGGTAGTTATGCTGATTATTTTAAGAATTCATTAAATTGTGTCAAAATATTGTTGTGTTTACTTTATCGAAATGATATGAACATTACTCATCGAAGCAAATCAAAATGGCGACTGTTATTATCAAACTCAGCTATATCCAGTTATCCCAAATGAAATACAGCTAAGTCCAATAGTGAGGATCAACTACAGCTATGTGCGATTTTATTTTCACTATAGACTCAAATATGGAAGGAATTTTATTATTTTTAATTCAGATTATGAATAATGTTCTCTATTCTTATAAATCTGATTTTAAAATATTGAATCCGTCGTTAACTCGACAATATTATCGGTATTTTTTTGGTTCCTTTATTAATTTGAGCGACTTGGACTTAGCTGCCTTAGATGTTCATATTGTTAATAAGCCACTCGTCTTTGCCGTCCAGGAGACGTAGTTAACGCCCGGGTTACATTTTGGGATCCGAGGCTACTCATGCTTCAGGGACGATAGAGATGATGGTAAAGGTGGTGTTCCCTTTCTGTTATCCGGTAATACCACTTATTCTTATATTTCCCTTCCGTCCCATAGTGTAGGACTGAACATAGTCGCTGTCCGCGCTATGAACATATTTTTTCTCTCATTGTACATTTCTAATCCAAATATTACTATTCTTTCTGATCTTGAGACTATTATAAGCTCTGTTCCTCTTTCCATTTTTATTCTAGGTGTTGAGATTTGTGAACGCAACCTATAGATGTCATAATGTATTTGTCTATTATTAATTGTCTCTGGTTCCTTTTCCTCCTTCTTGTTCGCTACGCCATTACCGATTACGCACTTAATAATTTTCTATAGTAAAATAAAAAAATATATTAGTTTAAACCAATCTTTGGACTTTTATTTCAACAGGTTATGGGCCCAGACCTACCTGTATGAAATTATTTTGTAAAAGTTTAAAGTAAAAGTCAAATAGTAAGCAAGTCCAAAGTTAGGGCCACGCGGTCGCCGGGGTTTCTACTTTTCAGCTTTTCAGATTACTTATATATATTGAAAAGTTGTATACAATGACTTCAAACAATACTTTGACACTCATTGAGAAGCTCACTGGTCGCGAAAACTGGTCTACATAGAGTTTTGCAGTGAGGGCATACTTCGAGCATGAGGACTTATGGGAAATGGTTGAACTAGGACCCACTGACAAACTAAAGGACAGAAAGGCTAAATCGAAGTTGATACTTCTAGTTGATCCCATGCTATTTGTACACATTCAAGAGGCAAGGTCTGCCAAGGAGGTTTGGGACAATTTGGCAAAGTCTTTTCAGGACTCCGGTTTACTAAGAAAGGTTGGTTTACTAAAAGATTTAATTAACACAACTTTAGAAAACAGTAATAGCGTAGAAGATTATTTAAACAAGATAATGACCTCAGCTCACAAGTTAAGAAACATATCATTTGAAGTAAATGATGAATGGCTAGGTACATTGATGTAAGCCGGTTTACCAGAGGTTTACAAACCCATGATTATGGGCATAGAGAGTTCCGGTGTAAAAATAAGTGCCGATTTAATTAAAACTAAGCTGTTACAGGAAATAAAACAGTCGGACACTACTGCATTTTACACAAACTCAGTTAAGAAACCACGGTCTAAAACTCAGTCTCAGTCTAAATCTAAAGGTCCAAGGTGTTTTCATTGTAACAAATATGGGCACATGAGCAAATACTGCTGGTTTAGAAAAGACAAAAATAAAAATATGAAGTCTCAAAATACAAAGGAAAAGACAGATGATAATGGCTTTTTGGCAGCTTTTTCAGCAATGCAGTCAAATGACAGTTACAGCTGGTACATTGATTCTGGTGCATCGGCTCACATGACCATGCATCGACACTGGTTGGAAGACGAGATGCCTCCGCCTGTACAGAATATAAAAATTGCAGATAGCAAAATACTGCATGTGGAGAGTTGTGGGAATATATCCATCCAACTAGACAAGAACAACAAAATAAAGGTGAGAAATGTTTTATATATACCCGAGCTGTCAACTAACCTATTATCTTTTAGTAAAATAATTAAAGCAGGATATCATGTTGAGTTTAATGAATATGGTTGTTTTATACAAAGTCAATCAAAACAAAGTATAGCTTCTGCATCTCTTATAAATGATACCTACATACTAAATGTTTTGCATCAATATACAGCCATGAAAGCTAGTACAGAGACTGATGTTTACTTATGGCACTTGCGCATGGGGCATTTAAATACAAAAGACGTTAATAAGTTACCTAAAATAGTACGTGGTATAAAATTGACACCACAAAAGGAAAGTTACACTTGCATTACATGTTTAGAGGGTAAACATAATAGAAAACCTTTTCCAAGCAGTACTTCGGAAACTAAAGACCTGTTGGATTTGGTACACAGTGATTTGTGTGGTCCTATGCAAACCAAATCAATAGGAGGTGCAAGGTATGCAATAACATTTATTGATGATTACTCTCACAAAGTATTTGTGTATTTTATGAAGCATAAACATGAAGCATTAGATAAATTTATAGAATTCAAAAATTTAGTTGAAAATCAGTTAAATAAAAAGATAAAGATGCTCAGAAGTGACAATGGAAAAGAATATATAAATAATAACTTTAATAATTTCCTAAAAAAGAGTGGGATAATACATCAAACTTCGAATCCATATACACCACAACAAAACGGTCTCAGTGAACGAATGAACCGTACATTAATTGAAAGAGCTAAGTGTATGTTGTTTAACTGTGAATTACAGAATGACTACTGGGCTGAAGCAATGTCAACAGCTGCATATCTTATAAATCGCTCACCAACACATGCTCTCTCCAATATGACTCCTGAAGAAGCTTGGTCTGGGAATATACCGGATTTGAGTAACCTGAAGATATTTGGCTGTAAAGCCATGGTACACATACCAAATGAAAAGAGGAGAAAACTGGATTCAAAGTCATGTAAGTTAATTTTTGTTGGATACTCTGAAACTACAAAAGGATATAGATTTATAGAGCCTAAAAGTAAAAAAGCTATTACTAGTAGAGATGTTGTATTTTTGGAAGATAGTATTAAAAGAAATATAGTCCCAACCTCTGCATCTGAAAGAAAAGTAGATAATATTAATGAAAGTAAAAAAATTTTATGTCATGAAACAAATTTAAAAATAAGTGAAAATAAGAATAAATTGGACTTACCTTTATCTGAACAGCAATTCGAAGAACCTGAAAACAAAAATATTATTAATATATCTGATACTTCCAGTATACACTCAAGGTCATCCTATGATGATCCTGATGATGAAACATACTTACCAGATGAAACTATTGACGTGCCTGAGACGTCCAAGATTCAGACGAGATCTCAAAGAAGAATGGAAATGTATGATAGTTCAACGTCTTACCTTTGTATGAATGTTGAGTCCACGATAAGCCTACTGAACTGTGACCCACAAAGTTTGGAAGAAGCACTGAAAAGTGATAAAGCTGACCTGTGGAAGCATGCAATGAATGAGGAATATAAGTTTTTGATTCAAAATAATACTTGGTCACTTGTAGATAAACCAATTAATAAGAAAATTATTCCATGTAAATGGGTGTTTAAATCAAAAACAGATGAAAATGGAAATATCATACGTCACAAGGCAAGGCTAGTCATTAAAGGTTATCAACAAAAGAAAGGAATAGATTATCATGAAGTATACTCACCTGTCGTCCGATATTCTTCAATAAGATATCTTGTGGGAATAGCAGCAAAATATAGTCTACAAATACATCAAATGGATGCCATTACAGCATTTTTGCAAGGAGACATCACTGAAGAGATTTACATGACTCCGCCGCCATCGTTTGAGCAAGGAGAGAAAGTATGTCGCTTAAATAAAGCTATATATGGCTTGAAACAAGCCAGTAGACAATGGAACAAGAAATTAAACACTGCTTTATTGGACATTGGTCTATTAAGATCAAAAATTGATCCTTGCATATATTATAGAATAATTAACAAGCAAGATATATTATTTATAAGTGTATATGTAGATGACTTGATTTGTTTTTTTAATAATGAAAATAGCATGAAGAATATTAAACATAAATTACTGGAAAAATTTCATATGAAGGACATGGGAAGAGTAAAGCAATGTGTTGGCTTTAGAATCAAACAAGAGCAAAATAAAATTTCATTAGATCAATCAATTTATATAGAGAAAATTCTAAAACGTTTCAACATGTCTGATTGTAAACCTACTTGGACACCGTGTGAAGCAAATATTCAATTAAAGAAAGCTGAACAGGACAGTGAAATACTTAGGAACATACCATACCATGAAGCTGTTGGATGTTTACTATACCTATCTCAAGGAACAAGACCAGATATAGCCTATATTGTAAATTCTTTAAGTAAATATAATAATAAACCAACTGCAGAACACTGGAGTGCATTGAAGAGAATTTTAAGATATTTAAAAGCTACAGTGAATTATAAATTAACATTTAAGAAAGATGACAGCGAAATTGTTGGATATTGCGATGCTGATTGGGCAAGTCAGTCTGAAGACAGAAAATCCTGCACAGGATATGTTTTTATTTTTCAGGGGGCCTCTATCAGCTGGTGTTCTAAAAGACGACAAACTGTGGCATTATCAAGTACAGAGGCCGAATATATGTCTTTGTCAGCATCTATACAAGAGGCATTGTGGTTAAAACAATTACAAGAAGAGTTTTGGCCTGAACTTAAAAGCAGGCCCTTATTAATGTATTGTGATAATCAAAGTTGCATTAGTCTTTCAGGTAACGAAAGTTATCACGCACGAAGTAAACATATTGATGTCCGATACCACTTCATTAGAGAGAAGGTTGCTACCAATGAAATCAATATCAAGTACAAATGGACTGATCACATGGTGGCTGATGTCTTAACCAAGGGACTTCATCGGCCAAAGCATGAAGTGTTCACAAAGGCTATGGGTTTGCGTCCAGGAGAGAATGTTGAGATTTGTGAACGCAACCTATAGATGTCATAATGTATTTGTCTATTATTAATTGTCTCTGGTTCCTTTTCCTCCTTCTTGTTCGCTACGCCATTACCGATTACGCACTTAATAATTTTCTATAGTAAAATAAAAAAATATATTAGTTTAAACCAATCTTTGGACTTTTATTTCAACACTAGGTGATTGTAATATTCATCATACTAGCTAGGGTTCCTATTACTGTGACCAAATTTCTTCCTACTTTCTTGACTTTATAGACAATTTAAATTTGGTGATCCTAAATGATGTCCTAATGATAGTTGGTTTCGTACTCGCAGAGTTTCTCCCTTCCAAAATCCAAAGAGTGCAGTAGATTTGTCTATTTGCTCTCCATCCTTATCCTCTCATCTCATTTGGAACATCCTCCACAATACATTTGGAAGCGATCACTTTCCTATAAAATAATAATATATGAGACATTTTTATGAAATTTTATCACCATCCTCCTCTCCCTCTTTAGTATGGACTAACATAAGAAAGTTCTGTAGATTATTTTCATCCAACTCCCCTACATCAAATGATCCATCAGTGAGGCTAAAATCCTTTGCAAAAGCCTGGCTCTGCCCTAGGTACCTTTCTTGGAAGAATCTTTTCCACTATATATCTCTCTCTACTTCAAATAAATTTGATTCCCTATTTTCTTGGGAATAGTTTCAGTTGGTGCCTCTCTTGGCTCTCTTGAAGACTCCACCCCTGGTGCTGATGGCATACCTTATTCTTTTTTTTGTTAAAAGTGGTCCATGTACAAAAAAACTGTGCCTGGATGTTATTAATTCTATATATTTAACTGTAATTCCCTCTGAGGAATAGAAAACCCAAGTAATTTTGCCAATACTTAAACCGGGAAAACTACTGATCCCTGTGAATATCGCCCTATCGCTCTTTCATGTACGCTAGCCAAAATATTAGAAAACCTTATTAAAAATAGACTAGAATGGCTAATGGAGAGCAGAGGTATTCTTTCGAGGAGTCAGTTTCAGTTTCGCAAAGGCCTGGGAACAATGGATAGTCTCGCGACCTTAGTTACGGATATCCAGATTTCCTTCTCCAGACGTGAGGACTCTCGTAGGATTATTCTTAGAAATTTCTTCCGCGTATTATAATGTACTACTTCCGATACTCAGGCAAAAACATGCTCAATCTGACTATTCCAGCGAGGACAGTTTTCTTCTGTATAGTATACACACGATTTAGATCTCTCTGTTCTTAGTTTCTGCATTATCCTCCAATACGCGGATGATCTGGCTTTATATATTTCCACCGATAGTCTCTTGAGCTCCGTTGACCGTATGAATACAGCTATATTTTATTTAAATGACTGGCTTGATAACCATGGAAGGATGATTTCTATTGAGAAAAGCAGCGTTGTGGTATTTTCTCGTTGTAAAACTATCCCAAATGTAAATGTCACTTTCAACCGCCAAGTTTTCCCGGTTAGGAATTGTGTAAGGTTTTTGGGCGTGGTTTTGGATTCTAAAATGTCGTGACTAGCTCACATTAATAAAGTTAAAAAATGTGAACAAAATATCAGCCGTTCACTCTCTGGTATCTGGTGACGTTCTCACCGAGACACCTAAAAATTCTGTATAATGCCCTTGTTCGCAGTCACTTGGACTATGGATCGTTTTTACTTCAAAACTGTAATAAAACTAGTTTAAAATTGTTTGACAAGATTCAGTCAGAGTCGCTACGACTAATTATTGGTGCCATGAGGTCTTCTCCAATCAACGCTCTCCAGACTATATGTGGTGTATATCAGTATTTTTCGCATCTTATTATTCCAAATTTACTTATTTTATCTCAACTTACTTCATCTTCAAATTACTAGAGTCACAAGGAACTTCAATGTCTGATCAAATCTTACCTTAAATTGACCAGTCTTCCCTGCCCAATTTTTCAGTGTAAGCTTAACTCCTTATATGAGATCCCGTATGAAGCCATCACTAGTACCCCCAAAGTTGTGCTAAATCTATAGAAAAAGGCTTCTCTCGTGATAACTCCCAGTTTAATTATAAAATTAACGAAATTTGTGAGAACTGGATACATGTATTTACGGATGCCTCAAATTTAACCCGGGATGGATGTACTGGATCAGCAGTGTGGATTTCGAGATTTAATGTGGTGTTAAATTTTAAATTACCTCTATATTCATCTGTCTTCACTGGTAAACTTTTGGCTATTTTTGAAACAGAATCCTACATATAATCACACCATTTAGATAAATCTTTCATACTCTCCGATGACTCTCTCATGTCATACTTACGAATTGATGGTGCATTTGCTGAATCAGAACAGGCTTACGTCGACTGGGACTGTAAGAAAAAACAGAAGATGTATTCCGACAAAATTTTTAAAGACCGGGAAGGTTCCAGGAAGTTTCATGTTCGCTCATCAAAAACGTTTCTATGATCTCGTATGCCCCTAAAAAAAATAAAGTGGTCATAGTAATGTCAAGCCTACATCATGAAGAAAAAAATGATAGCGCTATAGATGACCAGAAAAAGCCAGATGAGAACATTGTACAATTCCACTAAAGCTGGAGTAGATATACAGTAGTTACAATGTTTCACGTAATAGCAAGCGCTGTCCTATGACCATTTATTACGGGATGTTGAATATAGCTGCTGTTAATGCAAACATTTTTTTCCGTAAAAATCAGGGCAAAGACACCAAACGAACTGATTTTACGAACACTAGAAGTTGAGAAATAACCAAATAAATATTCCGATATATTTACGTCAGAAAATCTCTTTTTAGATCAACGAACCGTTTTCATCGACTTAAATTGTTCCTGGTTGTTACATTAGATGCAGAGATTTCCCAAACAAAAAGGTTTGGAAGACAAAAAACTTATGTGCAAGCTGTGGAAAGGCTATCTGTTTGGGGCATGCAACTTTTTTTTTGCAAAAATTGCACGGATTTGAATTCCAGTTCCTAAGACGTCCTAAGATTTTTTTTTAGTTTATAAAGTTACTGATTTCATATTTTATGTCATGAAATTAGAAGATTTTAAACACACCACTCATTAAAGTGCCCATCGTTCTGTACCTAAGTGCAATAACTTCGAAAGGCAGTTCCAGGATATTTAAGAAAATTATCCAGTTCCAGGATATTTAAGAAAAATAATTTTTAAAACTCAAAAACTCTACGTCTCTGACAATGCTCGTGTTTCCAAGCAACAAATTACACAGCTTTACTGAGGCAGCAATTCAGGCCATATTGTTATGTTGCAGTGAAGAAGACGAAGCGGAAGCAATGAATTTCACTGACAAAATGCCTGATAACTTTGTTTAACTTTTGGACTGGCCTAAATAAAGCTCAATTTGAAAACCTTTTTCCGTCACTTAACAGTAATTATTGTAAATGTCTAAAAAAGTTTTAATTTTATTTTTAATTAATGCCCACGCTGGTGAGACACGAGAAAAGAGAGGTGAGACAGACGAAGAACCTCTGCAGCAGATACTATTGAAGTTCAGAGTGATGACCCACAAGAGTTCCTATTTCTGCACGAAAAGATGAAACCAAGTAGCTAGTACATCTTTCTTTAATGTATTATATACGAACTAAGCAAGAAAATATTGTCATAAATTATCCCGGAAAAGGAGGCGAAGATTCAAAAAAAAATCGGACTCCATTGGAATGTTTTAATTTGTTTATTATTAAACAAATGACTATAAGAAGTTTTTAAAGGAGCGACATACATTACTTTTTACGAGACAATAACCCAGAAGTTCAAATTATATCATTTGATTGCCAAAAGATTCTACCGCTACCCAATATATATATATATATATATATTTATTTAGTTGTGGTTGGAACTTCACACGATCCACATACTCTCGAAAACGTACACGCATACGTATGGACTGAGGATGAATCCAGCAAAGGCTCGAGTGAAATACGCACGGCTATCTACCGATTGGTCAAATTCGCATTCGCAAATTCGAATGGTCGCCGATGGCTGTGGCGGTCAGAACGAAAATTCAATGATCGTAGCTATGGCGATAAAATGGTTACAACAATCATATCCGTCGATATTAGAAGTACAATTAATTTTCCTCGTGACAGGCCATTCATTTATACCGCCGGACCGCGTCTTCGCGTGAACTCAGAAGAAAATACGGGAGAAGGAATGTATCGTTCGACCAGATGTTGTGAAATAATATCGAAAAATGCTACGGTGCACTATCTTGTCAAAGATATACAAGTACTTGATTGGTAAATCGGCAACCAAAGAAAACCTTAAGGGTGCAGAATTGGCACTTTCAACTGAGCAAATGCAAGCGAATTATTATAAAATATAAAACGTTCTCTTCGAAATGACATAAGTACTGAAAAGACTGTCATGAAAAAAAACAAAAGTATTTTATACTTAGAACCAGAAACAGCAAGCAATAATAGAGTACAGGTAAAGAGAGAAAAACTCAGAGACGTAGATTTATTATTAAAGAAACATCATGGTGAAAGAGATAGGCGTGGAGGGATATAAAATCCTTAGAATACTACAAACAAGTTTTATCAGAAGATGAAGTCATCGCTGAAGTGCAGGAAGGCGAAAGTGATATTATAATATATATCCGCGGGCGACGAGTGGCCCACTCGTCGCCCGCGGATGGAGGCCACGTCGGCGGCCTCCTCTCTCACCCGCTCGTCGGCCTCCTTCTGGGACAATACTGTCTCGCAGAAGGAGACCATCGCCTCCCAGGACTCGTCGTCGCCGAGCATCGCGATGATAATGCTTGGCAGCGACCAGTCCCTTCCGAGGATTATTAATCAATTGCTGAGATAAGTCCAGGTTACAGGAATCAGCATAATCGAGTATAGGCAGAAGAAGGGTGTGAGCCAGAGATATTTTAGTTTTTGTTGGCAGCAGATTTTTCCACCTTCTTAGCTTAGTAACTTAAAAGTTTATCGAGACTATTGGTTTCAGGTAGCAAAACAAATTAACATGTCACAACTCACAATCGAAAAATTCGATTGTGAAGGAGAACCGTCATCGATTGGGGCAAGATGGGAACGCTGGTAACGAGGACTATTTATCTATTTCAATGCAGCAGATATTACCAAAAGAAAAAAGAAAAAGGCTACCTTGTTACATTTCGGTGCTTTAGAATTACAGGAGATATTTCATAACATTCCAGAAACAAATTCTTCGACTACAGATAGAGTTGATGCATGGGCGCCGGCAGAAATAATTTCCAGGTGGTGCAGATTTTAGTTTTCTTACAATCTTTCTCTTTGCCGTATATGATTGTTAATAAAAAGATGAAGTTTTTGTCGGAATGTTTGAGACATTTACAAATTTCTGACTATTCATTATGAATTTATTTTATAGGTACCCAGTCGTCACGGCTCACACCTATTTGTTCACGACGATCGAAATTTAAAAATTCTAAGTTGGTGGGCCAGGATTACCGGGATCGATATTAATCGATTTCCATTACTTCTCTGAACGCACCCTTTAAAGTACCGCTACTCCACACCAGATAGCACCAGCCTAAATGGGATGAACTTAACAGAGAAAGCGCAATACAGTTTCTAAGCAGTTCGAAAGAGACCGATTCTTGTCAAAGTCAATCGCGAAAGAACTAGAAAAATCATAAATGTGAAAGAGACATAGATTATAGATGACAGGGACAGAGCTACGTTCGAGAACGTTTGGGAATCTGGAACCTTCCTTACATTTTGATATATAAGGGGGCTAGGTCGCGTTCCGAGTCAGTCAGTTTTCGATTGAAGTTCGAACAGTTCGTTCCGAAACGTCAAATCGCGAGTAGTAATAGTTTCCGCCATATTCGTTTCCATAGATTAGTATTTTTAGTGTTGTTATAGTGTTGCCGTATTTTAATTTCGAAAATATATAGATAATTTAGACAGTCCAATAGTCCAAGAATGATTGCTTGATTACGTGTTCCAGATGCAAATGTAACTTAAAAACAAGCAAAACATGGCATGAAATGAAAAGTAACAACGTATATATTTTTTGGAATCAAAATGACAAACCCGACAAATTGTTCTATTGCTATAGCAGTGATAAACCTTTGAAATTAATAGGATCCTTTGAAGCAAGGATCAAGATAGCCAATAGGTCTGTAGGTATAGGTATAGGTGAGTAGGCAACTTTTTTTGTAATAAATGATGGTACCAGAGACCTATTAGGAAAAAAGACCTATTAGGATTTCGCGGTCCAAGGGGAAAGGGAAAAGGGAAAGGGAAATTATATGTCAAAATTAATCATTAGAAGGTATACCTACCTCCGTAGAATCAGAGTATATGAGATGCGGTACGTATTGAAAATAAAATGAGTATCATACCATTTAGAAATAATAGGCAACGGGCAAATGGTATACTAAACTTGGTACACACCGATTTGAAAGGGCCACATCAGACTTGGTTATTCTGAAGAAAAATATATTTTTAAAGTTTATTGATGATTTTAATAAATTAGCAAAAGTCTATTGTATACAATCGAAATCACAAGTTTTTTATTGTTTTGTGGAATATGTGAATGAGATACAGAACTTAATTGAAAAAAATATTAAAGAATTGAGATGTGATAACGGCAAGGAATATATAAATGCTAAAATGTTTGGCTTTGCTAGAGATAAGGGTATATTGATAAAGCCATGTCCTGCATACACACACGAGTTGAACGGCACTGCTGAAAGATTTAATAGAAGCATTATAAATACAGCGCGATGTCTCATGGTAGAAGCAAAGGTAGACAGACGTTACTGGCCTGAAGTAGTGAAAGCAGCTGCATACTTGAAAAATAGATCACTGACAAATACCATGAATACTTTAAGAATATATGGCAGTAAAGTATTTGTAATACCAGAAGAAAAACGGAACTCTAAATGGGATAGAAAAGCTGAATTAGGAATTTTACTGTAATATACAGATGTTGGATATGGAGTCTTTATAAATAATAAAGTCACAGTAGCAAGACATATAATATTATAGAGGAGGATATTAAACGTTTTGAAGATAACTGCGATAAAGAAAATAAAGCAGTAGAAGAATCTAATATTGATATTGTAAAAAAAGATGAAGATAATAAATACAATAAATAAGAAGAATGATAAGAATAAAGAAATTAAAAAACAGAGAATATCCAAAAGACAGATTAAACCTCCAGTGTGATTCGGTGACGAATATGGTTATTACTATGTAGGTGTTAACTATTGTGATGCAATGACTCCAGTTACTTTTCAGGAGGCGTTTACGTGTGATGATACTGAAAAATGGCAATCTGCAATGAATAGTGAAATGGATTGTCTTATTAAAAATAATACATGGACACTTGTAAGTAAGCCTAAGGACAAAAAAGTTTTGTATGTGAAGTGGGTATTTATTTATTTATTTTTATAAAAAGAAAGTATATAAAAATAAGTCCGACAATATTTATAAGACTAGGTAAGTGGTTAGAGGTTTCCAACTAATAAAATGTAATGAAGATACTTATTCTCCTGTTGCTAAAATGTCAACTTTAAAGTTACTACTGTCATATTGTTGTCAAAATTCTTTAGAAATTGAACAAATGGATGTAGAAACAGCATTTTTAAATGGTAAAGTGTTATCTGAAGTTTACGTGAAGTAACCTAATGTGTCTGATGATAACAATGGTAGAGTTTGCAAATTGAACAAAGCATTGTATGGTCTAAAAGAAAGTCCTAGATTTTAGTATGATTGTTTCAATAACTTTATGATAACTCCTGGTTTTCGTAGAAGCCAATTTGACTATTTACTCTATGTTAAACAACAAAATAACCTGAAAATGTACAATTTATTATTTACTGATGATGTGTTAATTTGTTGTAAAAATAAAAGTGCCATAGTAGAAATTAAAAAGAAATTGTCTGGAAAGTTTGTTATGAAAGATATGGGTAAAGATGATGTCGGTATAGATATTGAATATTGACGCGGTGTTATAATATTTATTTATAATATACCGACGGACAATAGAGAGATATTTAAGAAAAAGAGGGAAATAAATAAAAAATATTAAATGAACAAAACTACAACATTTATTTTATATAGTGATATATATGTAGGCAAGATACAAAAAGGTTAGAATTAGATCAATAACAATGTTTTTAAGATAAACTACGTGGTAATTCAATCTTTACGTATTTAATTTTAAGAGAACATGAGCACGTGGTTCGATAACTATTCCTGGTTCAGGTTTAAAGGTTAACCAGACGGGCACTTAACTATAGGCTCGTGGAGCATGGATGCCCCCAAGCTGGTCTCCGCCTTGTGCTAGGTGACGGGATGATGTGCGCGCCGGGACACGTGGACTGCGTACCCCGTCCGACGCTCGACGTCTCTCGCCGTAGAACGGTTGTAGGTCACGAAAAAGAACCCGGTTATTGTTGGGGTCCGAGGTTCACCAGCAGAAGTCGCCACGTGGTAAGAGACAGTGTCGACCGCTCCGTACGCCTACCAGGACCCTGGAAGGACACACCATCCGGTGAGCCTTCCCATAGTCAACCCCCAGTTGTTTCTGGGTTAACATGGAAATGGCCCACAAGACAAGGACACAACCTAACCATAGGTTTAAAGAGAAACACAATTTATAATAATATAATAATTAATAACTAACACTCACTATAACAATAAACACACTAGATATAAATGAATTTTACAACTACACGACCTACTGCGTGGCATATACAATACAATACAAATACAAGCTTCTACATAATAATAAAATAACTCACCCAACAATTCGCACACTGCACCGAAGAGACGAGAAAAAGGAAAGATTCTACCGAAACCGTCCTTTTATAAGGCCCCGAGCGGCTCCTCCTCCGATCCCCACTAACTATTCAGTGTTATAATGCTACCTTTAATTTTACCCTACGCAAAGGTTGCTTAATTATTATTTTTTTTTTTTTTTATATAAATGTATGTCCACGGGCTCATTTTGCCCATGCCTTTTTTATTCCAGATTTAGGCATACTTAGTACAATGGTAGCTGCTTACATTATTAAGGACTAAATTAAAAACTTAATGTCTCTAATGTGACAACATGAGTCCACCGACCAAAATATGAAGGTATTCTTTTTTTTTTTTTTTTTTTTTTGCTAATTGTACAATATGCTTATTACTAACGCTTAACTTATTTCTTATAAATATATTTCTAACAACTATGTCCTCGCACCGATGTTTTTACTCAACATATCGAGCACACTCTCAATGACGGCGGTATCTCTGTGATGAATCGCCATCTTGAGACTGTGCTCGAGGATTTCCTTTTCCGTGGTCTCCGCCGCCCTCGCCACAAAGCAACCAATTGCGTCATCACAGTCGTCGGTGTAATAGACACAGGTGTTAGTGTGTCTAGTCACCGCGACTACGGCGTGCGAAACGCTGTCGTGGATTCGGAGCCTCCTCGTCTTAGTCTGGAGGACGATGACGTCCTCGTAGGTGCTTAATTATGTGCTTGCTGCTTGCTGCGTGCTTAATTATATTTGTTACAATATGATTACAAAGAAAATAATATTATGACATTAAATCAGTAAAAATATCTTGAATCTCTCGCTAAAAGATATAAAATTGAAAACTCTGAATTGTACAAAAAACGAATGGAGATTAATTTAAAACTGAAACAAAGTGATGTAAATGAGAATATTAAATATAGAAATTTGATCGATGCACTCTTATTTTTATTATATTTATATATATATTATTATTCAGTTCTGATACAATACCAGACATATCATTCAGTGTAAACTACCTAAATAGATACCAAAATTGATATAATGAAACATAATTTCAATATGCTTTACGAGTTCTGAATTAATTGTATTTTACAAAAAAAATATTGTGTTTTACATATTAAAAATGATAAAGTAGCAATTATGGATTGTTATGTAGATGCCGATTGGGCAGAAAATATTGTAGATCGTAAGTTGACTACTGTAATAATCATCGACTACTGTAATATTTTATTAGATTGTTTGGTAATGTTGTTTATTGGAAGTCAAAGAAACAAATTTATGTAACTAAATCATCCATGTTTGCTAAGTATATTGCATTGTCAGAAGCTGTAACGGAGATAAATCTTTTAATAAATATTTCTAATGATGTGCTTGTAAAGATCTGTAATCCTGTTAAAATATATGAAGATAATTCTGGTGCATTAAGTATTGCAAATTATGGTAATTTTACGAAAAACTCCAAACATATTGAGGTGAATAATTACTATGTTCATGAAAGCTATAAAATTGGTATTATTGAAATTGTGAAAATAGACATAAATAACAAAGTTGCTGATATATTTACTAAGTCTCTTGGGAATGTTAAATTTATAAAATTTAGAGAATTGTTGAACGTGAAGAAGTAATATAATTGTAAGGAGGTGTGTTAAATATAGATTTAGCATCAGAAGTGGTTAATAATAAAAAAAAGTACAAAAACAACAAGAAATCTGTTTATTAACAATTTGAACCAAAATTAATTAAATAGAAGCTAAACAATTAAAATCAACACAAAAGAATAATAAAACTAAACACTGCAAAAAGAAAGATAAAATGGCTCACGTATACCGGGTAGTAATACATCTACAAAATACGTCTGCTCTGAGCGCTGGCTCCCAAAGAAGAGAGGCGTGCATCGCTAAGTGCATGCTCTTATACTTCTACCCGCCATAGTGATTTTACAAAATGTGGGTACATCTAACAGAGTTGGTACATCTAATATTTTACAAAGTGTGGGTACATCTAACAATAGTATACAATTTTATTACTTAATATAGAATACTTTGTCTATGGCATAGACTATTTACTTACTCTGTGGTTTTTCTCTCTAGAAAAAATTGTCGTGTGCAATTGTAATTGCCTTGTTGTTTTGTAGCGAATTAAAATATCATTAAAGTATGGAAATATTATAAAAGTGTTCGTTATTGTGTCCCACGAAGATCACGAACCACATATAGTATAATTTAAATCTAAATATAAGAGTTTGTATGCCATTGCCTCTCACAAGACATGCACGTTTCGAGTGTGGCCATACGGGCAGTCGATTGAAAACTAAAAAGTAAATAATGGATTTTATTTTCGCGTGGTCGAAAGATAGATAAGTCTGGGCCTTCTAAGCGTACTTGTAATGAAATTGTTATGAGATCTCGTGTTAAAAACGTCGTACGATCAGTGAGAACTGTAGTACAGAGGATGATGAATACTCCAGCAAGGAAGTTGTGTACTCCCAATACGCTGAAAAGGAGGAGGACTCGGAAAGCAATGGAGAAAGCGATTGTAATATTTTTGATACTTGTTCTACAAAACGCAACATTGCCATCAATTTTCGTCTACCGTCTTGTCACCAGCAGCATTCTCAGGAAGTACAACCTTCATCACCTTATGCAAATAAAGAAGATATTTTACAACAGATCCCTCTACAAATGTCAGCATCAACTTCTATTTTACAAGATTATGGTAATTTGTCTCACATATCGGATAACATATTGAATAAATTGGAGGCATAGTCCTGATCGGAGATGCCAGTGCATAACCATTGTTTTGGTCTATGGGAAGAGTAATAAAGCTGATAAAGGGCAGTGACGGAGTTTGCACAGTTGCCGAAGTACAAACAAAGAGAGGCTCTATAATTCGAAGTTTTAACAATCTCTGTATCTAAAAAATCTCAAGATCATAAATCTTCAAGGCCCGGGAGTATGTTCGCGACATCGCGCACCAATACAGCGCACATGGCGGTGACTTGCTGCGTCTACGGTTGTCAGAGCGGCCCCCCGCACGCCCCACCCTACTAGCGGTCACTGTTACGTCCGTCAAACGGGGGTTCCTGGTACACAAAGCCGAATGAAACGATCATCCCTACTCGAAGTGCGTCTTTTTCTGCCTTGTCCTGCTCTTCTCACATAAGTACCGGTCTCCCTGGACCGTTGGATACTGTGATGGATCGTTGAAACTGGTCGACGAAGATCTCTGGATATTACTCTGTAGGTTTGACCATTTCTTCGCATTTCGAGTGTCCTGGTAATCTCCGTTGGGGCTAAGTCAGGCATAATTAAGTCCTCAACTCCAAAAAGATACGCGATTAAAGAAAAACTAACAAAAAAAACAGTATTTCAATGAAATGTTAAATCAAACTCAGAAGGAAGAAATACTCGAAGTTCGCTCCAGATAAGGTGTATTTGAATAAAATTAAAACAATTGCATAAAATGTGATGTTCGGTTGTTTTCTTAATTTGAAATTTTTTCTTTTTACATTAAATGACGTATAAACCAGCCAGCAACCTTATATGATACTGATATCAAACCTTTTTTTATACGTTCCGTTAAATATGCCAGTGTGTGTAAGCATTGCAGATGAAAACAAAGTTTTGAGTCCAAGTAAAAATGTAAGTTACATCAGATGTGTATTTTTATTATAGTACAATGTTACTTATATCAATTAATTTAATAATTTTTTTTGCAGATTATTTATACTGTTTCAGATATGAATATACTAAATGAAAATATGTTTGACTCAAAATCACCAGCTGCTTTACTCAGAACACCTGTATCAAAACCACTTTGTAAGTATGATATTATTATTTTTTTAGCTGACTGAATAGGTAAATAAATTATAGTAATGTTCTTGGAGAAAATAAATATAAGGGTCCTTCTTTACAGAGGTCTAGACATCCTGTAGTTTTGCTTTTAACTGTAGTGGTAATAAAATTTTGTTGTAAACTAGCAGTGAGCTAGATTTGTTTACTTTTTTAAATCAAAAAGATATAAATTAATATGTTATGGCAGCCGTGATTTCATCCTTTTTTAGTAAATATATTTATTTTAATATTTTAAAATTTTGTTTCAGGTATTCGTAAAAGGACTCACAGTAAATACAAAAGTTTCCATGAACTTAAGTGTGATATACTTCAGAAAACTAGGGAATCTGAAGAACATATTTATCAGTTAAAAATTAAGCATATGGAAGAAAAAAGAAAAGAGGAAAGGGAAATATATGAGTTAAAGAAGAAGAAACTTATTTTGAAAATAAATTTATTAGAAAATAAATTACGAAATTAAATTAAAAACTGTCTTTAACACAAACCTATGCACTTCATAAGTTAACCTTCACCATGCAACAAACCAGCAAAAATTATGTAAACCTGAAATTTAAATGTGTGATATCAAATACAGAGTTTGTTAAGTTTTGTATGTAATTATTTAAATTATATCAATAAACATTTAAATTGTCAATAAATATTAATGCAGTTAATAATGCCTTAAATAAAAATACCTGTTAAAGAAATTATCAATTAAATAGGTCCTTGCAGTTGAGTCCATGTTATTGCTTGTTGAAATATTGCTTTCTTCATATATTTCTTCATTTATCTGCACAGAGTCTTGCGGCTGGGCAACATTTAATTTTCTGCCGTTGCAACAATTATGTACTGTACATTGTCTAATTTGGAACGTAATTTGGTTCCTATAATTGGAAATCCACGTTTCCATAGTCCAAATAATCTTTCTTTTGCATTTCTTGTGCGTATATGACTTTCATTATAATATTTTCTAGCCTGTGTTTGAGGATCATTTAATAGAGTCAGCAAGTAAGGTCTTAAAGCATAACCCGAATCTCCAAGTAGCCAGAAGTTATCAAATTCACTAGACTCCAGTCTACACTTTAAATTCGAGCTAATAAATATATGACTGTCATGTGCTGAGCCTGGCCATCTTGCAACAATGTTTCTTATGCATAAATTTGCATCACCAACAACTTGAACATTGATTGAAAATGTAACTTTTCTGTTTCTAAAATCCTCTGCATTTTCACCACCTTAAAGTTATATAAGCATGTTTAATTCTCAAAGTTGGAACATATTATCAGATAACATAATGAACAAATAATGGATATAATTCGTGCGCGATGAGAATGGGACGGAACCTTGTCTAAGTATGTAATTTTTCATCAATGTTTTCTTATTTCGTTATTTTATTATATATTATATATTTAAAAATATCGAAAATTCGATATTAAAAAAATATCACAGTCTTATTTTGCCAACGCTACGGCTGGTCGACGAAACGTCTCAGTTCCAAAAGGTAGCATCCCATTCTCATCGCGAACGGATTATAACCACCTGGAGATAGTATTTGAATATGAGTGCAATCTATTGCACCTAATACTTTAGGAAATCTGGATATTTTATAAAAATCAGTTGCAACTGCCATTCTCTCGTCATTATTTGGTGGCGTGTTCATATAACTAGGACGTAATTGGGCTATTGAACGAGTCACTCGATGTATAATACGGCATACCGTTGATTTATGCAAGCCAGACATATCACCAACACATCTCATGAAAGATCCTGAACCATAATATTGGTGAGTAGCAAGAACTTGATCTATAGGTTTTACTGCCAAATTTCTGAAATAGTTTGAACATAATATAAATCAGAATACTTAAGTAGGTACTTATCATAATATGCACGTGGATACCAAAGGCGGATAATTACTTTTCGGTATCAAATTTTATTTCATCTTCGATTTGACGGGTTAACAATAGAGCAACTTTCTTGGATACACGATATCTTTCAATAAATTCCTGATCATCCCATAAGTCTAGGTTGTTGATACGAATTTTAAATATTTTTTTCTTTCTTTCTACATGATTTGTATCATCATCAGAACTATCGTCGAATAAAGACGAATACAATAAAGAGTCCATAAATTCCATAATAATAACTGTTAGATAGAACGTAAACGTAATGCAGCGGTTAACGTAATCGTTATTTTTAACGTATGTTAAGGCCTCCATTTTGTGAAACAACTCGTTTTTCGGTTTGACGATAGTAAATGTCATTTTTAACGTAAACGCGTGCGTAAAAATGAGGTGAAACAACCCGCCCTTAAGATATGTTCGTCTGTTACTTAATGAAACGATGAATGCACACCAAAAACAGTGTGTGTGAATACAATAAACAATTTGTTTGGATAGATAGGTACACGTGTTTGTTGTTTAGCGCGTCGTCAGTTGCACTCCACCATCCATATTGTTACTACGGGCCCTTTCGTTTACTCCAAGGCTTATTTTGTATATTTCCTGGATTTTAGTCATTTGGATAAATTTTGTTCAAAATCTACCACGAAAATGACCATTACCCACCCAGTGGTTTTGGAAGATGTAAAGAAACCCAAGGATAGCGAAAATAAAAGCTATTTTAGCAAGTGGTAGAGTTTTAAAAGAAATCAACAACGATGGACCCATCGGTAAGTTTGTAAATCACGCTTTTTTATTTTATTTTTATTAGCAAAAACTAAAGTAACATGTTCTAATCTTGATATTTGTTCGGCTTTTTGACGTGATAACGTCTGGTAAATAGATGAAATCTACCTGGTATTTTTCGAAAAACATGACATCATTGTCACAATCTGCGAGCGAGAGCGCGGAACAAGCGATAGAGAGGGTATGACCGGCCTAAGCGTTCTGTTATTCTTGGAAAATTAAAATCTTTTTTAAAAAAAAAAAGAATTTATTTATTAACACATAATTTATAACATAAATTAGGACAATTGAAGCGATTTTTACAAAAACGACATAACTGACAATTTTCGCATTTTTTTGTTAATGGCAACTTTTTGTTCATATTCAAACAGCCTTTTAAACGCATTGATCCATTTTTAATAAAAACTACTCAAATACGAGAAATCCCTTGTTAAAAATTTGCCTATTTTACAAAAACTACATAACTACAACATTATTTGGCAAAAACAGCGTAACTGTCACAGTTGTGTAGTTTTTGTAAAAAAAAAAAGTCAAATCTGTCACTGTCAGTCTATGAGTTGAAAACTCAAAAAGGTGTAAATTATGGCGGAAAATAGTGAAAATACGGGAATTAAACGTAAAAAACTGAAGGTGAAAAAAGAAACTGTGATAAAATTAAAGAAAGCTCAAGGAGAAGAACATATTAACCACAGAAATAATCTAGTCAAAGAAAGAGTGGTTGGACCTGATTGCAGGTTAGCTGAGTAAATATATTAGCATTTTAATTGTTTTTTTATAGTTATTACAATAAAATTAAACTAAATTCTTTATTTCCAGGTGCAAAGTTTTGAAATGTTATACCAAAATAAGTTCTCAAGATAGAGAAAATATAGTACTACATTTCAATATGTTGGGCAACAAAAATGATCAAGATGCTTACTTAATGAGCCTGATTTCATCATCATACCCTAAGAGGCATACTATTGAAGTTCCACAAAAGTTTCGATTGGCTTCTTATTCATTTAAAATACGCATAGGTGTAAATGAAGTACCAGTATGCCTTAAACGTGCCTTTGACGGCCGGCTGGTCGAGTGGTCAGGCAACTGGACACTCTACGCAGCGGTCGCGGGTTCGAATCCCGCCAGGTGCAGATAATCTGTATGACGAATATAGATGTCTGCACCGGGTCATGGATGTGTATTTATGTATATATGTATTTATATCTTAAATTTATTTCCGTTCCTAGTACCTGTAACACAAGTTCTTACGAACTTAGCACGGGGCTAGGTTACGTGGTGTGATTGTTGGTTAATATTTATTTATTTATATTTATTTATTTATTAAAGCTTTTTGCAACATTCATGGGGTGACAAAAGGTCGCGTCCGAAGGCTTCAACATTTGATTTCAGTTAACGTTTTAACACCTAAGGATATGCGTGGATCACACAAAAGCAATAGGTACAAGAAAACACCTGAAGAAGTTCTAAACCTAGTCCGCAACCACATTGAGTCATTTAAAACCATGCAATCACATTATTCCCTGAGACAAGACCCTAACTGCCGATATTTGCCTGAAGATTTAACTGTTTTCAAAATGTTTAACTTGTTTCGGAATAACTATCAAATAAGAATTACTTATATGGTGTATTGGTTAGTTTTCAAAAATGAATATATACTGAAATTCGGTTTACCAAGAACAGACACCTGTGCAACATGTGATACAGATAGACTAAAGATAAAATTGGCTGCTTTGGATGAGACAAAAACTTTACTGAAGAATGAACATAAACTACATTTGTTGAAAGTTGAAAAATTTAATGAAATTAGACACAAAGAAAAACAAAAAGCTCAGGAGGGTAAAACAATGTGTATTACGTTCGATTTCATGCAGAATCTGCCATTACCCCATATTCGTACTAGTGATGTATTTTTTAGTCGCCAGCTGTGGCTCTATGTTTTCGGTATCCACAATGTTGGGAAAAATCAAGTGGTTTTGAATAGCTACTTAGAGACAGAGGGTAAAAAAGGCCAGAATAATGTAACAACACTTTTATTAAGATATTTTAGTACCCACGGAATTCATTCTGATAATTTAGTGCTGATAAGTGATGGTTGCTCTGGTCAAAACAAGAATTATGTAATGGTGTATTTTCTCTACTGCTTAGTTCATGTGCTGAAGTTGTTTAAAAATATTAAATATATATTTCCTATCAGAGGACATACCTATCTCCCAAATGACCAGGATTTTAGCTTGATTGGGAATAAAAAGAAAAAAATTACAGCAGAAGCACCAGATGACTGGAATGACTTAATGGAAACTGTGAGAAAAAATCCATCGCCTTTTATTGTGGATAAAATAAAATATAATGAATTTATGAATATAAAAGCAGCTGTTAGTCCCTTTTTTTTACATCAGTCAAAACCGGCAATGAAGCTGAAAGAAGTTAGGATGCTTAAAATAACTAATGATGTTCCTCATGTTCAAGTCAGGTATCACTTTACTGGTCCATGGCACAGGATACAGATTCGAAATAAAAGAAAGCTACCTGAAGAGCTTAAATTTCATCCAACATATAACTCAAGATTGCCGTTAAATCCTCATAAATATAATGATATACTTAAACTCACCCATTATTTATCAAGCCCTGTAAGTCACAACTTTTATGCAGATCTCTTGGGTTCAGTTACTACATCTAAAGCTGCCACCTCATTAGCTAATGAAGTAGATAATGAAGACAACAGCAGTGGCACAGAAAATAATTAGCATTTTTTTATGATTACCTATATATATCTAAGTTTACTAATTTCTTAATAAATACCTGGTTGCTGATTTTAAAATGAGTTTTATTATTTTCTTGTTATAAAAACAACTTAACTTCAGGAAAATCTAGATTTTTTTTACAAAAACCGCATAACTAACAATATTTGGCAAAAACGACATAAATGCAAAGACTATTTTTTAATATTACTTGGCTTATAGCAAACGTAACTATAAAACGTCAGTTTATTATGAATAAATAATCATAAATACATAATTGAATAAAATGTTCAATCATTCTAAATTTAGTATTTAAAAAGATATTAAGTTTTTTTTCAATACTGAATAATTATGTGTTACGCAGTTATGTTGTTTTTGTAAAGATCGCTTCAATTTAGAAAATGAGAAATTCGGCAAGTGTTACTAGTCCCGCGATCAGACCCGAACTGAACTCGAGCTTTATTTATAAAATGAATGTTCGGAATTAAAGTTGCTGATGAAGCACTTAATCATTACAGGGATGTAACAGCCCCCCCAATAAGAGGAAACTTACATTTTAATGCTAAGTTTCAGGTAATTATCCTGAGTCTTGGAACTGGTATTTCATCCATTTCCTGACTAGGTCCGATTGTTGCATCGAGATTTGTAATAGCTTTTGATAAAGTTAAAACAATTGCCAAATTTCTGGTGAATTTTAAAACATAAAAATTAAGATTAAAACAATTATACAGTATGTAAGTATAGGGTAATGTGAATCGTATTTGATAAGTGGATTAGGCTCATTTTTTTTTATCGATATCTGTCATGAATTGATCATCGGCGACATTTGTAAGTTTTTCCAAATTTATCTCAGTTAATTTTATTGGTTTTAATTTTTGTTCGAGGGGTTTGAATTTCATTTCATCACAGCAAGGGTCATTAATTAAGTTGAAATCTGACGTTACAGGTTTTACAGTTATACTAAAGTTATTTCTAGTTGAAAATTCCTTATTTCTGCAGAAGGCTTTACAGCTTGGCGGTAGATTCAATATGCCAGTACCTAATAATTTAAAATCTGATATTTGCCCTTGACATTCAACAGTGAGTTTAATAGGATCGGTTTCAACAAATAACCATCTATTACCAGTTAGTTCTTGCCAAATATCGATTTTTCATGAATTATTTTGGTTTTACATTGCTGAGGTAATTTATGTAACACATTACATAAAATTTCTGTTCGCAAGTAGGGCTATTTTGAACTGAATATGCATTAAGTTTGTTACAGATATGGATATCATTAATAATATTAAAACAATCTTTTAAATAATTAAGATATACATATGTTGTTTTATCTCTACTTATAGCTATGTAATTACAAATTGGAATCACCATCGCATAGGAATAAAGATGATTTTTATCGTGTGGAACCGGTACAGGTATAGTTTTATACAAACTGTATTCTATTCTAGTAACTAAAGGTATCTTAATTACAAATACAATTTCCTTATTTACGTAATAGCATGATAATTACGCTAAGTTTATTAAAGAATGTATACTATATAAACTTAAACCTAAAGGTAATTCTGAATTCTTATCTAAATTTTTAACATTATGAGATAATTCTTCGTAGAGTTGTGTTGGTGTAATAACAGATGGGTGAATCGAGTGGCTTTTTGTAAACATAATAGAGTCGATGACATTATCGATTCTAAATGAAAATGTAAATAAACTAGAAGATAACTCATTATAAATTTCGTTCATCTTCGATTCTACTGTATTGTATTGATGTTGTATTGGATAGGCCGTTAACACCAATATTTAAGGATTCAATAGCGCTATTCAAACGGGCTTCATTAATTTTAATTGCTTTTAAGGTTTCGTTATGATTTTCTTTTTGTAGCTGCATTTGTCATCAGAATTTTATCTTTAACAAGAGATGCAAGTTTTTTATTATCATCTAAAGTTTGAGTTGCATTATTGTACCTTATTGCGTCATTCTCATCCATTGTTCCTATTATCTCAATCAAATGTGATATAGCACTATAATCTCTTAGAATACTGTCAAGGCGCGGCACCAAGGGTAATAAATAGTTATGACATTTAGAATTATTGTTTATTCACTTTGTTGACAGAAGAATCTAGCGGTTCCTAAAATGGTTCTTATGTTATCGATGTGAGGTTTTATATAACTAATGTCAACGGGAATTAATACATGAAGGTAATCATCCGTGATTTTTATAGAGCCCGCTGAGTCAAAATAGATACCGGGACTTTCGTTTATCTGTTCTATAATATTTGATGCGACAACGAATTTAAACACAGTGGTAATTCTGAAATATGACAGAATCTAGTTTTATTATTTATACTACGTCTAACTAATTATATTTATGATTAAGTAGCAATTACTTTGAATCATGATCAATATAATTCAAGAAAATAAAATGTAAAATATAAAGTCTTATGATGTAAAATATAAAAATAATAATAAAATTGTAAAATATAAAGTCTTATGTGTATATATGTTTATTCGGAATTAGTTTCCGCTAGTTTGAGTTCGTCGTAATGATATTTTACGTGTCGACGGTTTAGTAGTAATGTTAATGTATTGTTTCCGTTTATTCGGACAACTTTAAAGGGACCTTTCCATATGGGTGATAAGGCCTTACGGAGCCGTAAGTGATTTTTCACGTACACCATATCACCTACTTTATACTTAATGGGCTTAGTTCGCTTATCATAGTATGATTTGGAAATCGATTTTGATTTTAATATATTCTCTAGAGCTTTTTCTCTAGAAAGCTGTAAACGTTGTTGTAGAACACGTACATAGCTATTATATGTCGGTTCTAAGGAAGTGTCGTAAATGGAAGACGGGATAAAGGGTTTATGGCCAAAAACTAATTCGTATGGGGTAAAATTTGTTGTTGAGTGAACTGTAGTGTTATACGTGAGCATTGCAGTGAAAACATACTTTGGCCAATTATCCTGGTGTTCATTTATAAAGGACTTAAGGTACTCTTTCAGGGTGGAGTGACTACGTTCAAGTGCACCCTGAGTTTGTGGGTGATAGGGACTAGACCAAAGTTGTTTAATTTTGAGAAAAGTGCATGTTTGTTTAAATAATTCAGCCGTGAAGTTTGTACCCTGGTCTGTTAGGATAGATTTCGGGATGCCGAATTGGCAAATAAAGTGGATAAGGCACTCGGCAGACTCCTCAGCCGTGGCGTTTGGTAAGGGATAAGCAGCTGAATATTTTGTAAGGTCATCCTGTAGTGTAAGTATAAATTTATATCTAGAAGGTCCGGCCTCTGGGAGAGGGCCAACGAGATCTAGCGCAACACGTTCAAAGGGTTGTGTCGATGTACTTGTAATCTGCATAGGAGCCCGGTTAATTTTACGCAGGGCTTTATTAGTTTGGCATAAATCACATTTGCGGACATAGTTTTCGACATCACTGCGCATGTTTCGCCAGTAGTATCGTTCTTGGATTCTGCTTAACATTCTATTAGAACCCAGGTGACCCGAGATAGGAATGTCATGGTTCTCCTTTAAGATTTTATTTATTTCGGTCATCGCTGGATATATAATAGAATTTTTATAAATGTGGATAGTTATGTTTGTGTCGTGGAATAGGTACGTAATTATGTTATATATTTTTGTAAATGTATGTACATCGAAAGGATTGCGAAAATCTGTTATACTAAATTCCGTAACGTTATTTGCGATAAATTCGGTTTTAAGATTATTTAAGCTTTTAAATATATCTTTATAACTATTCTTTTCATAATGGTATACCTTAACGAATAATAAATAATAATTAGTATTATCTTTCTGAAACGTTACAAATGAGTGTAAGGTTCTTTCTTTAGACAGAAATTCTGTGGACTCCGATAAGTTACCAATAATATCTGCAACGTAGTGATTTGATTCGTCGAGGTCAATATAGGTAGGTATGACTATATGTTTAATTTTTGTTTTTAATAGACTTTCGTTATGTCCCTCAATTTTAGTATTAAATTTTATTAACCTATTATTTAAAGTTTTCATGCATTTGGAGTATGTGTCGTCGTCGTTGTTGACTTTACTGTCAACAGATGGCGGAGTGGGGATATTAAAATCCTCCGGCAGTTCTAAATCTTTAGGGAGTATAAGGTCGTCTGGTAATTCAAGGTTATCAGGTGAATCAATGGTTTCAGGTAAGTTTTCAGGTCTATTAGAATCAGTTGTAGGATTTTGATCATTTTGTTCATGTACAGGGTTAACTGGATATCTCGAGAGTGCGTCTGCGTTTGAATTCATTTTACCCTTTTTATATTGAATTTCATAGTCATATTCTTCTAATTTTAGACGCCAACGTACTAACCTTGATCCGGGGTCTTTGCAATTGAAAAGCCAATTCAGAGGTTTATGGTCTGTGATTATCGTAAACCGACGACCAAACAGATAGGGACGGAAGGTCTTTGTACCGTAGACGATTGCTAAACATTCCTTTTCGGTAACACTGTAATTACATTCTGCCTTATTTAATGTTCGGGATGCATAAGCGATGGGTCTATCTTTACCCACATCGCCTTGTGATAGAACGGCTGAGATGGCATAACTGGATGCATCACAAGTTAAAATAAATGGCTTCGTGAAGTCGGGATATGCGAGGACTGGCGCAGTTACTAACTTGTTTTTAAGCTGTTCGAATGATAATTGTTGAGTATTGGTCCATTCAAAAGGAACATCTTTCTTTAGAAGAGTTGTAAGTGATTTCGCATACTTTGAGAATTCAGGAATGAACCTTCGATAATAAGATGCTAACCCTAGGAATGATTTTATATCTTTCGCACATTTCGGTGGTGGAAATTGTACGACAGCCTTTATTTTCTCCGGATTAGGCTTAACACCTTCGTTACTGATAATGTGGCCCAAATACGCGACTTCTTTTCTCAGGAATTCACACTTATCTGGTTGAAGTTTCAGTTGGAATTTCCTCAGTTTTTCGAATATGAGATGGAGTTTTTCTATGTGTGACGGAAGGTCATACGAATATACGACGACGTCACCTAGGTACACAAAACAGTGTACTCCTTGTAGGCCGGATAGAACTGTATTCATAGTTCTTTGAAACGAAGCTGGTGCGTTTTTTAATCCAAAGGGCATTCGATTGAATTGGAAATGTCCTTGAGGAACACTAAATGCTGTTTTCGGCGCATCAGCTGGTGACATTTGAATTTGATGAAAGCCGGAAGCTAAATCTAGTGTCGTGAAGTATTTGCTTTTGCCTAGCTGATCTAATATTTCATTTATTTGAGGAATGGGGTAACTTTCGCCAATGGTTATATCATTCAATTTCCGATAATCGATAACTATTCTCCACTTCTTCTTTCCAGAGGAGTCTTCTTTTTTCGACACAATCCAGATGGGTGATGACCATGGAGATCTCGAAGGAGTGATAATCTTCTGTTCTAGCATTTTGTTTATCTGTGATTGGACTTCTTCTTTATGTATCTCGGGGAATCTATATGACTTAACGTTAATAGGTGTTGGTGAAGTTGTTTTTAATTTCATGTTGAGTTACATCTGTACATGTCAATTGATCTCCTGGTAAATGAAATATGTCAGAATACTGATAACATATTTCCTTGAGGTAGTATAATTCTTCTTCATTTAAATGAGCTGTTGGTAGAAGTTTTGAAAGTTGTTGAGACCTTTCAAGGCTGTTGTATGAATTAACGTGGTTTATGGAATTATTTTCAGTGACTTCAATCGGGCTTAAATTAAACATTAGATTCGAATTTAGATAAATTTCTTGATCAGACACATTAAGAACTGTTAGATTTACTCTATTGTTGTCTTTGACTTTAACGATGCAGTTTGATACTAGAAGGGAATCAGAGATGTTTTGATTTAGTATAAGTCCTTCTTTCAATTCGGGATTTCTAACTGAACACTCTATTACAGTTTCGGTCCGAGGTTGAATTGTATATGATGGGTCATCGAAACATAGTTGGATTTTATGATTATTTATCTCTAGAAGACCTGACTGGCAATTAATTCGACAGTTATGTTTATTGAATAAATCGTTGCCTATTATACTATCATAAGGCAACTCCATATCTTCAAAGGCATGGAAGGTATGTGATATTATCAGATTTTCAGTGAAATTCAATTTAATTTCTACGCAACCTTGACTTCTTATAGTATCCTTTTTTGCATCTATACCCTTAACCTTAATTATTTTATCTTGTAACTTTAGTGGATTAGTTATACTATTTTGTTTTAGGACACAAATTGACGCTCCAGAGTCTATTAAGAAAATGAGCGGATCTTGATTCACGGATGTTTGAATTTTAACATAAGGTAAATATTTTTTCTGAGTGATTATTTCATAGATTTGTTCAATTTGAGAATATCTAGAAATCTTTTCACAAGGAAGACCGCGAGTTTGGGGCTGAGTACCCTGTCCATGGGTCTGTTTACAAGAAAGACGTTGAGTTTGGGGCTGGTTACCCTGTCCATTGGTCTGTTTACGAGAAAGACCTTGAGTTTGGGGCTGGTTACCCTGTCCATTGGTCTGTTTAAGAGAAAGACCTTGAGTTTGGGGCTGGTTACCCTGTCCATTGGTCTTGGGTTTAGCGTAAGTATCGACTTTGACAGGAAGAGATTGACCCGTGCGATACTTATACGGGGCAGCAATTAGTTTAAATTTTCAACGGTATTGTCTATTTCATATTCACCTTCAACTTCATCATTTTCTCCAAAATTTATGCGAGGACCTGGTTTATAATTATTCGGTTTGGAAGTTGATTGATATGGTGTAAATGTTTTAGGTCCATTTGAATATTTTTTATTGTTGTAATCGCGGAGTCTACAATTTTCCAAGGTATGCCCGGTTTTCTTACAGTATCTGCAAAACGGTGCTTCCTTAGAAGAGGTAGGGGCATATTGATTGTCATTATTATAATTATATCTTGATTGGGGTTTATTGTTAAAATCGTTTCTTTTAGGGATTGTTTCATTAGATTTTTGTTTGAAATTATTACGAAAAGAGAACTGTTGGATTTTTTCTTCTGATATAGCACAATTTCTAGCATCATTAAGATTCTTCGGATCCCTACACCTTACAAGGTTAGAAATTCGGGGATGTAAACCCAGTGTGAAAGTATGAAGGGCAAGGTCCTCCATAGCTGCTAGCCTACCAGCCAGCTCCATTTTCTTGGAATTAGAAACTGTGACCTCTGTTAATAGTTTCTGTAAGCAAGTTTCTACTCTAAGGGAAAACTGGCTAACAGGTTCTTGGTTACCTTGCTTACAGTCTTGTAGTTCTGTGAGAAGGTGAGCATAATGTTTACGCTCACCAAATTGGGTTTTAGGAAATTCTTTTAGGGATGCCCAGGAATCAAACTCTTTTATGGAACAGGCTGTCTCAGCTTTACCCTCTAATTGACTGAGGATGTATTTAAGGATTAAATCTTCCTGTCACGAAGATGCCAAGGAGATTGCACTGTCGCAATTCCTCAAAAAGGCAGTAAGTTTATCTCGGTCACCGGTAAAAGGTTTTATAAATTTTAATATTGTGTTTAGTGAGATTTCTTTTTCTTCAACGCTAGTCTCCCTCAATTCCTTTCTGGAATCTGATTTCGACATTTTGAACAAAATTTATATATTAATATAAAATAAATATATGGAAAATAAAATTAAAAGTAGACGAAGATTGTAAGCAGGAGTAGTATAGTATTCTAAGGTATTATAATACAAATGAAATCGATACCACTCGATACGTTACGACTGCGATAAGAGTTATGAGAAACAATTGATAAGAATGACTGCGTTGAATTACAACTAAGTTCAATTTAATATATATTCACGAATTAAATTATGAGATGTCTTAATACTTATATTATATGATTTAATATTATATAAACAGGTAAATTATAACTACACAGATAAAGCTTTTCTACTGGAAATTGTTTACGATGGTTTCTGGATAATAAAAATGAAATAGTTCGACTCACAGGAATATTTTCACACACTTTATCTTTGATTTGACTGGAACCTGGATCTGACAGCTGGACTCGTTGAGGATGCCGTCGGGATGTCACGTTGGTTAGGTCGGTGCTGGATACAAAGCTGCGTCAGACGTGTATGCCCCAACAACTAGATACCGCTTGCCGCACAATGGACTCTCTCCGTGACTCAGGATACCGGGATGGTCAAATTCTATGACCTAGGGTTGAGTTCGGATCGGGAACTTCTGGATTTGACACTCACTAACTCACTCACTTGCACATTTTTATTTTATTGGGACCCCGATTTATTAGGCACTATGGAATGTTTTCGGGATCCCACCGCTGCCACCAAATGTTATTCTTGGAAAATTAAAATCTTTTTAAAAAAAAAAAGAATTTATTTATTAACACATAATTTATAACATAAATTAGGACAATTTAGAAAATGAGAAATTCGGCAAGTGTTACTAGTCCCGCGATCAGACCCGAACTGAACTCGAGCTTTATTTATAAAATGAATGTTCGGAATTAAAGTTGCTGATGAAGCACTTAATCATTACAGGGATGTAACAGTTCGGCTCACGATCGGTCTAACTTAAGACGCGTCCGAGTAGAAGAGACAGCGGCAATCGCCACGCAATCTTGAATCTACACACGAACTGTTTTGTCAATGTGTTTTTTAAGTTAGTGAAAAGTTAATGTTAGTGAAAAGTAATTAATTCTTGCATTTTAAGGATTCGATTAGTGATATAATATCATATAATTATTTTAAAAAAAAGTAGCATCGGTCGGCGAGCGCAGTAATATATAATTGGTTACATTACAATTTTCACTAAAAAATTATTGACTCATATGAACGATCGTATAAAAAGTCAACTGTTTTTATTTAGTATTTAATGAAAAAAATATATATATATAAGTTGTAAATAAATTGTTGATAGCACATTGTTACTTGTAACTAATCTGTATAATTTAAGTAATAAAATATTAGATTTAACGAATTCAAATAAATGTTAATGTATCAAAAAAAAAAAAAAAAATTGAACTAACTCCGTCTTTGTGTTATACAAAATAATTATAATTCAGTAATAATAATTCAATTCATAAAAGTATGCAATTTTTTTAATTAATGTTGTTCTTGTTTTAAAATTTATCCCCAATAGGGAAAGGCAAAGGACTATAGTTCATATAGTCTAGTCTAAATTAGTTTTTTATCAATGTTTTCTTATGACGTTATCACGCAACTAAAATCATTGTCCGTAAACTGACTTTACAGACAACCAATTTTTTTTTTAGTCTCATAGTGATAATTTAAGTTCAATCCTGCAATGACCATGTATTTAAAACGCTTTGTGATAATTTTTTGTTACACTAAATATTTTTGTAAATAGGAAATTTAGATACGTTATTTTTGTACCCAATCCAAATATTTTTTACCTCACTTGCTCGAAACTTAGATCTTATTACCGCGCTTTAAGGTTTATAATATAACATATCAAACAACCATGTTTCTTACTTTTACATTATTGCACTCGAGTTTCATAAATCCCGATTTAGTTAAGTTTGTACTTACTGCATTACAAGTTATATTATTTGCCGACGAAATTAATTTAATTGGCTAAACAGTTAGGGCCGATTTTACCATTTGTATTGGAAAACAAGTTTAATGAAACTACGTTTTGCTTAATCGGGTTTATAGTTCGATTCTAATCTTTGTTTTCGTTAAACGGATTTCACCAGCTACAATTTATTCACGTTTACGAAAACGAAGGTTGTTGACATAAAGCGTTAACATCGCCTTAAATCTAAGCGTAGACGTCATGCTTGTCAACGTCAGAACGTTTGTCAACGTCAAAACTGTTACATATGTAGCTGTCAAATTGACTTCTCTAGTTTTTTTTTTTTAATTTCTTGACTTTCGTGGTCACGTGGTGCTTTCATTTGAAGTGATTTGAACGTATAACGTATATTACTATATTATTGTCATAATGTCGAAACGAAAAAGGGACCCGACCTTTACTAACAGTGAAAAAGAGACTCTACTTGAGCTAATAACAACACATTTTTCTATTGTCGAGTCAAAGAAGACAGATGCCGTGACTATGAAGCGCAAAACGGAAGAGTGGTGTAAAATCGCCACAGAATTTAACGCCATCTCTGGTATATATCCCAGAGACTGGACAGTTTTAAAAAACTGTTGGGAAAATTAAAAAAAAAAGCAAAGCATAAACAGACTTTGCGAAATCAACATTATTTAGGAACAGGTAACTAAATATCATCATTAATTTTCATATGTATATAAGTTTCTCAGTACTCCTTCTACTCAGTATTGATGATTACAACTTTTTTATTCATTTATAGGAGGAGGACCTCCAAAAAAAGGTATTGAAGACCCATTTATAAACCGAGTGCTTGAGCTCATCCAGGCGAGAGTGTCTGGATTTGTCAACTGCTATGACTCGGATGGCACTCAAATTTTAGGTGAGTAATTACCTATATCACTTTCAAATGTGTAATTCATATAGTGAATATGTATTCATATGGTTTGTTGTAATAGTATAATGATCTTCGTATTAAGCTACCAAAAGAATGAATGAGCGAAGATGAGGATTTTGAGATGTATATGGACACAGATGGACACATGATGTCTTTCTTGTATTTTTCAAATAATATGTTTTAAATAAATATGGAAACACCATGATAATAATAATTATATTTTTCAGCCTCTGGTGCACATGACATTGATAAAAAAAAAGATGACAAGAAAGCAGACCAAGTATTGTTTGAATGTGGTATGTTTTTTATTAAAAACTATATTTCAAACCATTTACGATCCAAAATAACATGATATAGGGTATTAAAACAGGTTTTTATTTCAGATATTGATATCTGTGAGTCTCAGTCACTTGGGAATTCAAATGAGCCAATTGCGACCACATCCTCTGACGTGATTACCACATACACAGTGGTAAGTTCAATGTTGTGAAGAAACATGGTACCTATCTATCATATATCAGGTATCAGAAACTATTAATTGTTTCATGATAAAAATTAGCCTATGTATGTAATCTATGTTATACTCTATCTCCATATCAAATTTTAGTTAATCTGTTCAGGTGTTTGAGTATGAAGAGTAACAAACACACATATACATACAAACTTTCTTCTTTATAATATTGTGATAATAAGTACTAAAATTTAACTATTTTCTCATGCAGGATTGGTCTCAATATACTCCAAGTATGCTGAAAGAAAAAAAAAATCCAGCTTTGATGAAATCGCCAAGCCGTGATGTGCAGCAACAGCATTCTCAAGAGTGCCATGCTCTTAGCACTCCGCCAAGGTAAGCAATTAATCATCTACTTTGTTGATAATTATTATAAAAATGTGTGTTTATGTATAATTATGTTTGAAACAAGATAACTCTGTAGCAGCTGATTAGATTATAATGAAATGTGGTATGTGTCAAATAGGTCTGCAGGTAGTAGTTTAATCTTCCTAATATTATAAATCTAAAATTATTGGTGAATTCCCTATGAGTCACACCAAATAAGTAACACTGACTCATTGAATTTATTTTTCTTTCTATTTATTTCAATGAAAAACAATATTTAATTATTAATTTATGTTACAGGGTCCAAACACCAAGTGTGGCAGCATTAGCTGCAACAACAACAAGTCGCAGAAGGCTAGCGTTTAAAAACAAATCGGGAACACCTGACCTTCTAAAAGAAAAAATAGAGACCTTATTAAAGGCCAATGTTCATGCTACCGAGGAACATGAATTAAAAGTAAAAATTCTTAAAATACAGGAAGAAAAAGAAAAAGAGATCTTAAAACAGGAATTAATTAAAACTAAACAGGAAGAAATAAAATTGAAAATTTTGGAGATGCAATTGAAAAAATTTGATTAATTTATATTATTTGTTATTGCGTCCATACTATTATATATGCTGTTAGTTAGCAGGGAAGAGGACATCAGGTACCAATCAAAAACACCAATTGCAAAGGTCCAATAAAGGATCGAAACGTCGCATGAATTTGCAATTGGTGTTTTTGATTGGTACCTGATGTCCTCTTCCCTGCTAACTAACAGCATAAATTTGATTAATGTTAAACTATTGTTTATTTGATTTTACTAATATATTATTATTTATTTTTTACACTGTGGCCCCTCAATTCCAGGACACAACCCTTACCATCTCTAACAGTATTGGTATCCTTGGTGTCGACATATCCAGCGACGTCCAGTTCCGATGTCACCTGGAAGACAAGGTCAAGATGGCATCCAAAAAACTCGGTGTGCTTAACAGAGCGAAGCGGTACTTCACGCCGGGGCAAAGACTGCGTCTGTATAAATCGCAAGTCCGCCCCCATATGGAGTACTGCTCTCATCTCTGGGCGGGAGCACCGGCATACCAACTTGGCCCTCTTGACTCGGTTCAAAGAAGAGCTGTGAGAATTGTCGACGATCCAATACTTACGAGCGATATCGAGCCCTTAAGTCTAAGAAGAGATGTTGCATCCCTATGCGTGCTCTATCGCTTGTATAATGGGTTGTGTTCCGAAGAATTGTTCGAAATGGTGCCAACGGCCACTTTTTATCATCGCACCGCTCGCCATCGACAGGGAATTCATGCTCACACATTGCAGCCCCAATGGTCCCGTACAGTTCGGTATCAGAGGAATTTCCTCCCACGGACCATTCGGTTGTGGAATGAACTCCCTGCCGAGGTTTTCCCGCAGGACTACAGTATGGGGTCCTTCAAGAGGGGAATAAATAGGTTTTTAAAGGGTCGGCAACGCGCATGTGATGCCCCTGGTGTTGCAGGCGTCCATAGGCTACGGTAACCGCTTACCATCAGGCGGGCCGTATGCTTGATTGCCACCGTCGTGGTATAAAAAAAAAAAAAAAAAAAAAAAAAAAAAAAAATTACTACTATATTATTTGTTTATTTTAATAAACCTATGTTTGACAAATATTACTATTTTATCCATTCATCATGACAGCCTCCTTGCCTGAACTCAGTAAAATTTATTTAAGTACATATAGTTCTTAACGTTTATTGCCTTGGAAAACAAATATATTTATAATTTTAATATTTTTATATATTATGTATCTAATTCTAATTTTCTATTTGTTCATAGAGTATTAATAATGATTTATATATAATATGAGGTTTGAGATAAATTTATTTCTCATATTTGAATATATTTAAACAAATATAATAAAATTGAAATAAAATCTTACAACTTAAATAGAACAAAACACAAAAGAATAGAAAAAAAACAAAGTGGGTATTTTTTTAAAATAAAATATAATCAACTTAAATAGAAAACCACACAAAAAATAGAATAATAGATTAGAAAAAAAAACAATATAATCTTACTACTTATTAAATAGAACAACGCCCAAAAAAATAGAAAAAGAATGGATATTTTTTAAAAACTATATTAACAATATAAAAATAATAAAACAATAAAAAGATAATTGAATAATGTTGTAAGGTAAATAATCTTTAAATATATATTATAACTATAGCAATCCACTCTAACACAAACTACTTATCTTACTAGTTGTGAAAAATAGTTTGTTATAATTTCATTGCGCCTTCTATAACTTGGATTGTTTCTTGGGGTTCTTACTGCATCCATATTTACATTATTTATGTTGCCCTGAGCTAAGACAGCATCCCAGGAAACTGGATTTATTATCATACTATCATTAGGAGGTGTAGATTCACCACTTCTTCTTGCAATATTGTGTAAGACAGCTGTAGCGATGATTATCGGAAATGAATTTTGTAATGAAACTCCCAGTCCAATTGCCATGCTCGGAAAACGTCTTTTCCATACACCAAACAACCTTTCTACACAATTCCGTGTTCTTATCTGGGATTCGTTGTACAAATTTTCAGCAGAAGTACTGCACTGTTCTAATGGAGTCATAATATAATTATTGCAAGCATAGCCTGCATCTCCAACAAGAACAGCATTTCCATATCGGCCTTGTTCGAACATCGCTCTTCTAAAATGTACGAATCATGTGTACTCCCTGGCCAACGAGCAACTACATCAGTAAATTCTAAGTTGGCATTGCAAATTGCTTGGATATTCAGGGAAAAATAGTTTTTTCTGTTTCTAAAAATTTCAGGATTCTCCCCACCTGGTGATTTTATGAACTTCACGTGAGTACAGTCTATAGCACCTATGACATAAGGAAATCTAGCCATTTTATAAAATTCAATTTGCGTCTGGCGAATGTCATCTGGTAATTCTGGAAAGTAGATGTGGCGTGGCCGTAGTGAAGCAATAGCTGCACTGACTCTGTGCACAATTCTATGCGCAGTAGAAGTGCTGAATCCACTTAAATCTGCAACAGTAATTTGATAACAACCAGTTGCGTAGAAACGCAGAGCACATAACAATTGGTTGATGGGAGATATGCTGTCATTCATATTTGACGGAAACTCTAATTTATCCTCAATAGACTCCAGTACAGACAGGACTGTTGACTTCGTGAGACGGAATCTTGTTACGAAGTCTTGATCATCAAGAGTGTCGAAGTGTTCTTCTCTCTCACGTATCCATCTCGGGCGCCTTGGGCGACGGAGAATACACTTATCCTCTTCGTCTTCCTCAAAAGCTAGTGACAATGCTCTTTCCATCTTTGAACTACCTTATATATATAGATACACGCTTTTATTACACTACTATAAACTCGAGTGTCAAAGACTTCAGAGTATATCATATGACAAGTATTTATTTTGAGGTTAGAAGCTCTAAACAAAACGCGTTTACAAAGCTAAACGCCAAAAATCGGCCGTTCAGAATTTAACCTCGGTTATTCTCTAACTGCGTTTACTTTATGTTGGTGAAATGCAATTTGGAGCTCTAAACTCCGTTAAACGCGTAAATCGAGTTTACGTCGAACTAATCGCGTTTATTTTCATCGGTGAAATCAGCCCTTAGTTTTTAATACCTAGAGCGCTATGCGGAAAATATTATTTTTTAAAATAAAATAATATTCTAAACAATAAAATTATGGTGAGTAATAATCAAAATGTTTTATTTTCAGATCCTTTTGAAGAATTGGATGATGATCCTTCATAATCATGTATTTGCAATACAGATTCGGACGATAGCTCTGAAGGACAGACTTGACCAAATATTAAAAACTATTCATCCTTTTTGAGAAAGCCTCGCGTCTCACGCGCTTCACCAGATCCAGATTATCACAGAGAAAATATTTATATTTCAGAGACACCTTCACCATCGAATAGATCAAATAATACACCACACCCATCCGTTTTGAGCCCTACTTTACGTCTGGTGACTAATCATGGTAAATTGATATATGATTAATTAAATGTCGATTATGACAAAGAAAATGTTTATGACCCGAAAACATCTGCGCCAGCAGACAATTTACAGGACATATCTGTCAGTTTCACTTGAGGATCCGATTTCCCTAATAGCCATGGTTAGACCGCCAACTGATTGTTCAGAATTTTTCCCTGCTATTATTGCTGTACCGGCGCGTGATGATTCTGCAGAAATTCCATTCAGTCAATTCAGCTAAAGAACAGCTTTGGATAATTATCTTGGTATCCTAGACCAAACGACACCTAATATGCCAGACACAATTTCAATTAAACAGCCCGAACCAATGTCTACATCAAATGAAAACCAACTGGAAGTTGACAATAATAAAAAAACTCGCAATAAAAGATCTGCTCCTGAGACATGGAAGCAAAATGTGCGAAAATGCTTAAGGCAATCTGGAAAAGAATGTTTCTTTGAGAGGTAAAAAGGTGGATGCTCGTAGAGTAAGACCAAAGGATTGCAGTAGTTGTCCCAGAAAGTGCAATCAATAGAATAGATAACATCATAATGACCATATAAGCTGTTCGTTGGTATCGGAAATCAAATTCTTTCTAGAACATCTGTAAATGATTCCATTTCGCTCGGTTCGATTATTGCTATATCAGTACCACAAAAATTTTCTAGAATATAGACAATAGTTTAGAGCGTGTTGTGCTTCGGTTGAATCGCTCTTTCCATATCTCTATCTCGTTTCATACGAAATTTCTGGAAATCTGAGGGTACGCATCGACGCCTCAGGGAGAAAGTAGGCCGTCCCGATAAAAATATATAAAAACGAATTCGCGCGGGTGGGAAAAGAATTTCGACGCCGGAGAGTTCGCATGACAACTGTATGTGATTCATAATCGTGATTATTTGTTCTCATTTGTAAAACAAGTAATAAAATCAGTGTTATCAAAGGAAGACGATTTACGATTGAGGAGAAAATTCTTAGTTTATCATTATATATAATTAAATTTTGTTTAATTATTGTAAATACTGTATGTGATCAATCTTCTGTAATTGTCGGTGCGATAACTGAATTGGTTCAAGAAACCAAAGCTACTTATTTACGCCAAGGAAAAGAATGGCGTCCTGAGGTGATGCGTTGCAAAGGTCATGTTGTAGTCCCACTTTATGATACTCCTCATCTCATTAAAGGAATCAGAAACAATTTAATAACAAAAGATCTCTCTTATGTCACCAACAATGAGGAGAAAATTGTTAAGTGGGACTACTTCAAAATGGTGTATGATGCCGATAAATCGTATGCAGAGCTGAGACTTCTAAATAAAATAACGGAAGAACACATTAATCCTGAAAAAATAAATGAAATGCGGGTCAAGTCGGCAACACAATTTTTCATTCACAGCGTAGCTGTGGTGACTGAACATTTGACAGCAAGAGGTGATCTGCCAATAGAATGCAGACATTTGGTTGACTTGACCCTTTTAATTGACGATTTGTTTGACTCATTAAATGTTAATAGTCTAGTAGTTAAATATTTTAAAGGACCTGTGAAAAGGAATAAGCCTCACCATGAGCTGTGGAAAAAGGCTAAATTAGTTTTAAGAACCATCAAATTCATTCAAAAAGTTACAGTTCAGGGCAAAGTTCGATTGGTCGAAAAAGTGGTGCCGTCTGTTACGAATTTGATAAAAACTATTGAGGCCATGGAACTCATTTGGCAGATATTGTCTCGTCAGTATAGACTCGATCTTATGATGACCAGAAATTTTATTGAAGACCCTTTAGAAAATTTATTTGGAAATATTAGGAGTTACGGAGCAAGAAATGTTGCACCCAACACAAGGTTTTGAGGCGGCGCTTATGGTAGTTCCAGCATAAAACCACTTTTCGACAGATTCAGTTTTTAGAATAAGCTAATAAAATAAAAGTAGCACTTCACGGTTTTATTATCGAGATATTAAAATTATAAATATTAATTTTGATTTTAAATTTATAGTGATCTGGTAACGCTCTCATCTTTTTAATTTAATAAAACTATTATTAGAAAGCGCAATACTATTTGTATATACTAAGACCATATAAACAAAAATATATAAAACACTCAAAGCAACGTTGCCAGATTACTATAACTAACGATATAAGGCAGAAGGTGTTAAGGTAGGACTACATTTCACCACGCTGGAACTGCCTTACAGCTCTTCTACTAAATAAATTTAGCTCTCCTCATTCCGAAAAAGCTAATTGCGAAGAAGATTTTAATAAATGCCTTCAGAGTCTGGATTTTTTTTTTTGAAAAAAAAAATGGAACTCCTAGTGTTTCCGAAGAAAACATTAGTATACATTTTAATAGTGAGGTTTGCTTTGATCAGCAACATGAAATTGATGCTGGTCAAAGCAACTATGTTTGTGGTTGGTTCTTGACTAAATGTTTAAAAAATGTTGTCAAAGGTTGTAAAAATTGTAAGAGTACATTATTAGATAACACTTCTAATACAAACAATTCTTTTATAAAAGCCAAAGAGTACCAGAAAAAGAAATGGCTTTGCTATCCCAGTCAGGAAACATAACATTCGTTTAAGGAAATACAAAGCATTGCCATTTCTTTTCTGAAGAGAAACGTGCTTTGGGCAGTGTGCAAGTGTTTAAAATCAAATATAATTTTGCTGACAGACTTATTAGTTATGAACCCATTTCAGTGTCGCAAATATAATGATCAATGATAAATTAGCTTAAGAGCCCACGACACTAAACCTAGTTCGATAAGACTACCAGATGATATAATATGAATAATTGAGGACGTTGCATCAAAAGAGGGGGCAAGTCCAAATTTCAAAAAGTTTGGGAAACAACAAAAAGCCACGTTAAAAATTCAAAGGTGTCTATAATCTAAATGGAACAATATAATATGAGAATCGTTGCGCTTTTAAATTATTTTTTAAGTTACATCAATAAGTTTTATAATTACTACGAATTTTCAAAGTTCGGAGTTTTGCATCAAAATATAAAAATGTGCTACTTTTTTTTTCGATGGCTAATAAAACACATATTTGCTAACCATTTTGTATTTTAAATACTATCAATCATTCCAGAAAAGGTGAAATGAATTATTTATATTTAAAGAAAACCAAAATAAACAGGTCTTTAATAAAAAAAGGAAAAAACAATTGCCTAACAAATCGTGGTGATAGATCCAAATATTGCTGTAGTGCGCTTGTTTTCCGTTGGATTTATTTCTGTTATCCATCAAACGATAGCTTTATTTTTTGTTCAAATTGTGGGTTAGAAAAACATTAACGGCAAAAAATTGGATCTGCCCCTCTTTTGCTGCAAGGTCTTCAATTAGTCATGTCATTAATAAGGGAACACGAAATGGCGATGCTGCAATGTAAAAAACCTGGTGGCAAAATTAAAAAAAAGAAATTAATTAAAAAATCCGGTTTCAAGTATGATAAGACTCCCAAGTTTTGTTTGTTCCTCGAAATAGGGGAGTGATACATTACATGACTAATTATACATTTATCATCTGGGAGTCTTATCGAACTAGGTTTAGTGTCGTGGGCTCTTCTGCTATAAATTTTTTACCGACACCACAATAAATATTATCATCTACAGTTAGTGTCGGTCAATCAATCGAATTTTGTCTAGAAAAATCAATTATAATGGAGATGATGAAACTAAATTAGCAGCTGTTAATTATTATAATAAACATAAAAATTATAAAAATAAGAAATCAATAAAATTAATTTAAACATAGTTGTTTTATTAAAATCTAATTGTTTCATTAAATACTATACGCTTTTTTCCCAGTGCCGAAATATTATGTACTAACTTTCTTGATGTGAACGAATATTCGTGTGAAAATATTAACTAATAAATTATTACAAAAATGTTCCACAAGAAAGTTACAAGAACAAAATATTTCGGTACTGGGACAAACCTTAAACAATCGAATAAGAACTAAATATCTACGTATAGGTATACGTAGGTATAGATCGTTAGTTATTGTCAAGAAATGCAGATGGCGCTTTAAAATGTCATGGCATAAAATAACACGAGAGGGCTCTCTTTTTCTGTAGTATTATATTACTCTTTGTCACAACCTCCGTGTCCATATCGAAGTCCCTGACTATGCGAGTTGTCTTGCCGTATCCCGGTACCCCATTAAAAATGACAAGTTCGTAATCATCGTAACTGCCCGAGTCGTTAGTGGTTGCCGTGATGAGAGCGTAGGAGCGCGTGTTGGTTTTTGTATAATTTTAAGCAGTTTTTATTTCATAGTTTCGTTATTAGTGTTTTGTTATTACTTATTTCAAGTTCAAAAATGAATAGTTGAGGTAGACGTATGGTTAATTTAGTGAAAACAAGAGAACAACATCAGAGTTTTAAAATCACCCCCGATGAGAAACATGACGATCATTCCGGTAAGTGTACATTTTCTGTTTAATTTACTTAAATAATATTGAAAATAAGTTATATTATCTGTCTAGTATTTTTTTTTTAATTATTAATAATTATGTACTTTTTCGAATTTGTGTGAAGGTTAACAAGTAAAACTGTCGAATCTGGTAGAATCAATAGTGTTCCAACTGCACGTATGGTTGAAATGAAATAATTGGGAAAAATGAAATATCGAAAGTACCAGTTTTGATAATATACGTGCATATTGTAAGTAAGACAGTTATCGAACGTGGTACTTACGACTGTATAGTTAGGAAAACATTTATCGAATCTACCACTTACTATAATGTTTTACGCCGGATGTTTGATTTATTGCCGAATTTGATTGTTGACGATTTGTTATTATCACATTTTTTATTTCATAATTAAAGTTAGTTAATAAATTTTGTTATTTTTGTTGTTTTAGACTCCCCTATACGATTGAACCTGTACCTGAACGATTTATTTCCCACTTCACAAGCAGAAGACAAGACTAATGAGAGTGGCAAATGACTCCCACGTTATTCTGGGCAGTGAAGAAGGTACACCAATGTCATCACCTTTATCTGGACAAGACCTCAATTTCGGATCACCATTGACTGAAGACCTCGTAGACGCTCTAGTGCCGATTCAGTTGCTTCCTTCCGAACGAGATCGTTCGAGTCAGACATGCTGGCATACTTTCGGATGAAATGCGGACGAGGAGATAGCAGAAGGGCTGTCTCCAGAAAACTTCTATTCTTTAAACAATCCTAGTGAAGAATATTTAAAAGTGCTTAAGGGAGCTCATGAATACCAAGGATTTAACCCAAAGGCTTTTCTCAAGGAGATGATGAGAAGGAAATCATTTTTGGATATGAAGAGACCAGAGATAAAGTGGGATCTTACTAATAGGGAAGAAGAAGTCTGGCGCGCGAGCCCGAAGCGTACGCATCGTTTCCACGCCGCTCCGCATCGAAAATTCGCTAAATTCGGCTTCTTAAACGCTAAAAATCCGATTCATACTTCCAAAGTTGCGCGCTGCCGCCAGCATCCCGCTGGTGGTTTTAAAATTTCTCTAGCTGAAAAACTAGAATTTTTAGACAGTTTTTTGTGTTTTTTCTATAGAAAACAGTGAACTATTTTGCAGTGTCAGTTTTTAAAAATCAATAACTCTTTTTGCATTAGACTTTTCTTCAATCTGTTTTCGCGAGTGTATTCTCCACTTCCTTACCTATCTTGTGATATATCATTTGTAGTAATTATGTGTTATTAACAATAGTTTTAAACCATTACAAACTTAAGTGCGTAGCAAATCGTCGTATTTCGAACCTTAAAGTGCGAACGCTGCCAAAACGAAATCGAGGACCTACTAATATAATAATTTTTTCTCCAAAAAGTACGTACAAGTGTTCCCCAACCCTGTGCAAATTTTCAAAATTTTCCTTAAGTATTTAATATTTTTTTTGGACCAAAAACCTTAACTTTGTAAAAGTGACCGTTGGTGCTAACTTCTAAAGTATTAGTGCCACGATTAACTGCAATAGCCATAAATACTAACAGTGACACCCTTTATCCATTTCCGAAATAAAATTAAAATTTTTCTATATAATTTAGTGTATATAGTTATTACAAACTTATGGTGAGTGGAAAAAATTCTACAACATATTTCTAAGTGACTTTATAAAAAATTATCAGCGACAGCATATACTTTTTTTCATCTCCAGTCGTTCAGTGTTGTCTGACGAACAGTTTAAAACAAAAATCAGAATTTTCCAACTATAATATCGACAGTTAAATAAATAATAGTGCAACCTCTCGACGCAACCGACCGCATAATTAAGTTGGTTTTCACATCGGACAACGTCCTAAATCTTAATCTAATTATAACTCCCTCGTTTATCGCCCAATCCATATCCTTTTTTTGTAACAAACCGTTTTAGAGACCCCTTCTTAATTATACCCACTATTTATTTATATTAAACTCAAATCTTTAAAAAAATTTTAAATTCCATAACTCCTGACCCACCCAACCTATCTCTAAGCGGTTTTCACCTAAATCTCTCATTTTACCCCATCTATCCAACCCCACCTAGAACCCACCCCTACCCCCAACCAGCCCTTATTTCCAACCAATTTCTCACTTTTAAATTATTTTTAAATTATTTTCTGAACCGCCTTGCCTCGCCCTTCAAAACGAGGTGCCTCTCACCACCCTCACTTTCCTACCTCTCGAGAACCACACCATTTGCAGGTAAAAAAATTTTTCCCCTTTTTTCTAAAATTTTTCATTTCAAAACAAGCTTCCAGACCCCCCTTTTTTTATAAGCTCAATAGGAGCCCCAGTTTATAAGGAACCAAAAACTCCGTTGCTCCAACCAATTTCATCCAATAGTTTCCGAGTTATCATACATTTAGTTAAGCAAGGGTCCCCGACGCCATCACCGCATAAGTTGGTTTTCCACTTAGCGCCTAAACGGGGCGTCCTAGGTCAATTCTGACTGGATTTCCGATCTCTCGGGGAGAAGCGATCATAGGGGCAACCCATCTAACCGCCCCATCAGCGGCTCCAAAATCAAAGATTTTTGCACTTCGAGGGGAATAACTTTTTCCCTCGGAGTGCTGACCTAAAAGCCATCGGGCACCTTCATTATACTTATTTATTATTACTTCGATCATGAAAGAAATGATAACGATCTAAAGAATGAAAGCATTAAACTCATAAAATAAAATAAAACTACACTTTTTTTGTTTAAAAAATTATTTCCTTTCATCATTTCATAAGCTAAATTAAATGGAATAAGTAAACGGGAAAAAGTTTCGCTAATAAAATTTACAATTACTAACTATAATTTCGTACTATATGTAGTTTATTACAAAATGTTACAGGAGATATCGTTGATTTCGAACCATACTGTTCTGGCGGCAGACCAGTCCGAAGGAAACTAAAATCAATTCCAAGGGAAGCAAAAATAAAAGATAATGAAAAGTTACGTTTATTAGGTGTTGTCCACTTTATTGTACCAAAAAACGTCCAAATCATCGTTTGACGATAGAAACAAAAAATAAATTCCGGGCCATTATGCGGCAATAAGTTTGAGGAGCGATGGACAATGGGTCATTTATGATGATATGTGTAACAGCCCAAAAAATATTAAAAACATTTTTGCTGGTCATGTTGCAGCACTATTTTATGGTAAATTAAAAGATAAAAAAGTAACATTTAATTCATTACAAATAATATAAAATATTTCAAAGAATTACTTGTTTAATTGCTTTTTATTCACACCTGCAAAGCAATGTTTGAAATATTCGATAGTAAATTATTTGTTTTTATCATCAATTTTTGAACACAAACATATAATTTTATTGAGTATTCCCTATTATACTGCAGTGATTCTACAATTAATCAATCCAAATAATAATGATTATCGAAGACAGTTAAAACAATGCGCAGTTGACACAAACTAAACTAATAATAATAATTATCAAGTGGTCAAAATAACTTCACTTTCTGTTACGAGTATTACAGCATGTCGGTGACGCGAAGTCATAAGATTTTACTCAGCCAAAAAGTCAAACTCGCATATGATACAGTATATACAATGTATTAGTGTATACAGAATCTGTCGTTAATAATGGATAATCCGGTAAGTGGAGGTAGTCCAGATGTCAGGCTGCAATAAAATCATTGTTTCATATCAGTTTTACCAATAGTGTAAATTATGGTGTCCACTTTTATTTTTTTTTTTTCAAACTTTGTTTCGATAGTACGATGCCACAAAAATTACACAAAAATACCAAATTTTGTTGAAATGGCACCCGATTGAATGGCTAAAGAAACAAAATTAAAAAAAAAAATTAAATGTGGACACCATTTTTACACAGTTGATAAAACTAACATAAAACAATGATTTTATTGCAGCCTGATATCTGGACTACCTCCACTTACAGGGTTATCCATTATTAACGACAGATCCTGTATATGCGTATACACAGGCCGGTATACTGCGTGTCGCTAGTCTTGTCGCAAGCGCCATAAGTCACGAGCGTGTCGAGGTCATCGGTGACTCGAACCCACAAGTTTTTCCTCTACCAAAAATCGCTCAACGTGGCTAAAGAAGTTTTCACTTCAATTACTAATTGGATCTGACGTTCATTTTTAAAAATTTACAAAATTTTTGTAAAACTATAATTGTTAAGATAAACATAAACATAAACATAAACATTTATTTATTCCAAGTTTACAGTTAAACAGAAAAACAAAAGTAAATCTTAATACTAATATTACATATTTAAGAGACTTGTAATCCCTTTGTTTCTTACGTTTAACAATCTTGTTGAATTAACCTCTGTCACTGAACTAGGATAAACCTGTGTCTCAGCTTCAGCGCCAACTCCCCAAGAGGTTATTGATTTTTGTGGAACAACAGTAATATTATATTATAATAAAATCAGTTAACTGATCAACAGTAGCGGTTTTCAGAAAAAGAAATAAAATTAGGACAAAATAAATGTGTATATACATATATACAATATAGGTGAATGTGTGTGTTGTGCGTGAATGATGATTGAATGTTATGAGAGGGTGTGTAGTAGTAGTGGGTAGAAAAAACTAAAAAACTTTTAGTAATTGAAAATTTAATTATTTGTTTATTTTTTATATATTTAGGTCTTTATAATATACTTGTTGATACTGTTTTAGACACAGAGTAGACTTTTAATTAGTTTTATTTATTTTATACTTATTTCATTATAGTAAGCAAGTTTTCCGTATCTTCATATGATATTTTTTGTAAATATGAAATAATCTTATTTTTACACTTTTTTTTGTTAAGTGGGTAAATTGTTATTAATGCGTTAATTTTATTGTATATGACCCAAATAATGATAAAATTTCCTAATAAATGAAGTATTAGTTGGAAATGGGACTTTAGCTACAGCAATTATTCTACGTCGTTTTAAATGTGATGCGTCGTAAGCGAGTTCACTGTGTTGCTTCAATAAGATACTCAATAAGAACAATTTTCTTATTGAAAGAACTTCGCAATTTCGGTAAAGCAATGATGTTGGATACATAAAAGAGCGATAGGTGGATACCTTAAGAATTTTGAGGTTCCTCCCCATATAGAAATGCAATATGTCATTAATGATTGACAAAGGGCAAAATACACACGTTTCAATATTCTGTATTCAACAACACGTCTAAGATTTTTGAAAATATATATCATTTTATTTAGTCTTTTTTGGAGGTCATTAATATGTTCTTTAAAATTTAAATTACTATCTAGAATGATACCGAGATATTTTATATGCTTAACTTCCTCTAATATTTTGCATGTACAGGTGAAGTCAGACTGACAGAAATAAGAATGTGCAATGATTCGGCAGCTTTCAGGTAATTTAATTAACGGGCGCATTGAAAAAACTATATACTTAGTTTTGCCAATGTTCAAGGAAAGTTTATTTTCATACAACCATTTTGTGATAGAATTAAAACATAGTTGAGCTTCTTTAAAGGCGTCATTCCACGAATCAGCGGCTATTACTATCGCCGTATCATCAGCATATGAAACAATCTGACCCCTGCCCAATTGAAGCCGAGTTAGGGAATCAATATATATAAGAAAAAGAGTCGGACCTAAGATGCTACCTTGGGGGACTCCATGTGTAACCAATTGATCACTGCTAGTGTGGGAATCTATCTTAACACATTGGTATCTATGAGAGAGATAGTCCTCAAAAAGTTTTAGCTGCAGGCCTCTGACACCGATACTCTCCAGTTTCCTGAGCAAAAGAGGAATAGACACGGTGTCAAAGGCCTTAGCCAAGTCCAGAAAGATAGATATACATTTTTTACCTTGATCAAGATTGGTAGCTATATAATTGGTTAAGGAGTGCACTGCATCTTCTGTACTTTTACCGTGTCTAAAGCCAAATTGTTTACAAGATAATAAATTATTCTTTTCTAAATACTGTACTAATCTTATATTTATTATTTTTTCCAAAATCTTAGACAAAGCTGGCAGGATTGAGATCGGCCTGTAATTGCTGATAATATTTTTGTCACCATTTTTAAATATTGGTCTAACCTCAGACTTTTTAAGTGCCATTGGGAATGTACCGTTTTGAAGGCAGCAATTAAAAATATGCGTTAATGGAATAATTAAGTGATCTTTACTACTTTACTTTTTTTAAGAATTTAAAATACAACACAAAATTGGAAAATTTATACGTTTGTTTATCAATATAATTAGGAAAACACAACTACAATATCGAGGATTGCTTTCATTATGAAGTCATTTTTCTTATATGTATAAGGTAAAGAGGTGGAAAAAAATGTGTGATTTTACTACGCCGTGAATTTCGTGCTCTAGGTACTCCTGGAATGATTTCATGGTACTCTAGTTGCAACATCGAGTGCTCGACTGTATTAAAACTGCAGTAACTAATTAGAGGAATCTAGGAGCTGAAAAAAGAGTATTTTTTATTTTTATTTTATAAGTTCTATAAATATATTTAAAAAAAACCATTACGTTAAAAAATAATAATATTAGTCTCGCTGAACAGTAATAGTAGCGATCTGGAAATTTATGGACTTAGAAAAATTAAGCTGCCGAGTCGATGACGTCACGGTAAATTCAATGCCAAGGTTATTTGGATAAGGTTATTGGTCGGTGATGTCACAACTCATTCAATCTCAAGATGACATCGGGCTGATGTAGATACGGGCTATATTAATTTGTGACACAATATTAGTTCATGACTTTTATGATAATGTTTCGGAAGTTATTGTGTGGTTCTGATAAGAGTGAATTTAGTTAGAAAACAGTTAGTAGTTAGTAGTTTACTAAAAATGTATTGTTATAGAAGGATTGATGAATCGATTTTGAAGTATATAGCTTTTTAAACTAGAATTAAAATTTTGAACAAATATATTTTGTATACTAAGAGATAAAACTAGAATAATAAACATTAAAAAAAATCTGGTTCTTTGAACTAAAAACTCCACAAGTATAATTTAGATGAAAAATATGAAGGAAATAAAATATTTGTAACACGATTGGTCAAATAATTATATCATGAGTATGAAAATATATATAATTCTATATACCTACTAACATTCAGTTGCGCGCTTGCGCGCGCAACGTATACTACTCTATTTAAATAGCATCACTACTATTTAATTGAAATTCTTATACCTAAAGTTATTTATTATATTGAACCTCAATTGAAGTTACTTAAACGATTTTAAGTTAGAGGGCTTAATAGTCGTTTTGATTAACTTCAATACAGAAAACAGAGAAAATAATTCGGACAGCCCGAGCCGGGAATCGAACCCTGGATCTTTTGGTCGCGCACCAAGGGCGCTTCCAGTTAAGCTATCTGAGACTTTGTCCGTAACAACCTATCAGTCTAATAATTTTTTATAATTAAAGATGAGAAGATGTAGGATCTTAATATAATAAAAACGCTAAGAAATTTTTTATTATTTAGCGACGTTTTGTGCACTTTTTTTGCACTTACTCAGGCTATCTACAGATACAAACATAAAATTAATACACATAAAATTTAATGACATGTAAATATGTATCAAGTTACAATAGTAAACATACCACAATACATTTCTTAGCATCGTCAACTTAATATTAAATTTCTTGTCATATCTCATACCGTATCACGATAATTGGTCATAATTAATTGAAATAAGCTAAAAAATCAGCTAACAAAATTAATTATATTATTAAAATATAGTCGGAATAATTATTTATTAATAGTTATTTAAACTAATGTATAGAGTAACTGAAAAAAAAAGTTTCGAAAACTGTATTTTTATACCTATGACGCTATAATTGAGGCAAATATCTACTTTTCTCTCAGTGCAATCGTTTTGAAGTGCGGTATTAGTTATCGGTAATAATTATCGCACGTCAGGTACTAAAACACACTAATTTGATAAGAAATATTTAACCAGGAAGTTTCTGCTGGCCTATTACTCACTGATAATATTCTAAATGATAATTAACACGCTTGAGAAAGTTTGATTATGAAGTTTGTCATCTATTTCGTACTAACAAGCTTATTATTATATTTATCGCTATTTTTTCCTGAAAGAATTTCTATAAGAATGCCACGCTTGGCAACATGCCTACTTGCCCTATAAATTAATATTCTTGACATTGAACTTCGGGTTTTTCTCAATCGCAAAAATTTCTTTACTCACATCAAGAATTTTCACGCATTACTAATGAGTTCTCTGAATATATAATAATAGTGAGTTATTTCTTTTTCTTCAAAAACCCGGAACATTAGTGAGTTAGTCATAGATCTCAAACAATAATTATTTTGTTTTTAGTAGATTTCATAGAAATCTAACTATTGCATTGGTCCTCATGACGGAACTTTTGAAAAATTTTGCTATATTTCGACTCAGCTCGTCAAGCGGATTCAGAAAATGCATATGGTTCAAAAGTATATATATGTATGTATATATATACGATATAACCGACCTTGTCTCTGCTCTAACTCCCGCAATTCTGTACGGATCTTAATAAAACATAACATACTCATTCTTAGGACGATTTCCGAGGTTAAGTTCGAAGATGAGCGAAATCGGTCGATTAGTTTAAAAATGGAAGCGATTCAAAATTTTTCAAAAATTACAAAAATTTTCACTTTTACCGTATTTCCGTGCAATAACAACTAAACGAAACATCATATTTAATTTCTGTGAATTGCAATTGAAAGCTTATTTAATAAGCTTTAATTTGCATTCTTATTTATTTTTCTAAATTAAATTAAATGAAATTACAAAAATTTTCACTTTTTCCGTATTTCAGTGCAATAACAATTGAACGCGACGTCCTATTAAATTTCTGTAAATTGCATCTGAAAGCTTATTAAGTAAGCTTTAATTTGCATACCGCATTATCAGTCTAGTCCAAAAATTACCTACTTTCTCAGACAGATTAAATGAAATTTTACTTTTTCATTCGTTTTGATGTCATTGTTTTATTTTTTTGTATACAATCCTGGTAGTTTTTTTTTTTAATATTTATTATGAAATCTACTTCCACTTCGGCTGCCGAATGCCCTTTTTTTTGTTGCAACGACTTAGATTACAATTACAAACTCATTCAAATTGAACCCATTTATTAAAAAATAGTAAAATATATCTTATATTAAAAATAAACATCGTCTTAATTCTAATATATAAAATCAGGACCTATTTACAGATTTTATGGGAATACAGTAATTTATTTAATAATTAAATTCGAAATGCTCGATCAATATTGTACACCAATGATATGTTCTGAATAATGAAGATTCAAACATAAATCATAAACGCAAAGAAAAATAAAACTGATGAATAAAGAATCCAAGGTAATGCTACCTCCAAGCTGTACCAGAATCGCCTGTAACAAAAGTAATATATACTTTTGAAATTAAACTGTATGGAATTTATTACTATTTAGGGATCAAAACTTTGACTTTGGCCTCTAAAAAAACTTTATTTATTTAATTATTTAATTATAATAAATGCCAAGGTAAAGTATAAAAATATAAAAGATTAATGTTAACACGGTAATTAATTTTAAAATTTTATTAATAAGATGAAATTTAGATTTAGAAACTTTCTAACTAGAGCTCGAGCAACTAATTAGCAAAAAAATTAACATTATAGATGAACTGAAAAATAACCGAGGTAATGATAATCAATGCCAGTTACACAAACTGCAAAACTTGATAAAGAATATGTAGTAAGAAAGCGTTAAAAAGTGTAACAACTTACTGAGGTGGCGGCGGACGGTTATAACACACAATGTCCCATTTATTTTTCGAAATTTGCTGTGTATATAGTTTATATATAAACTTTTCTTTTGGTTTTGGTCTTTTGGGTTTTTTATTTTATTAATTGCAATAAAACGACACTGAGTTACATAGCCATCCGCGGTAGGGCGCTTGCAATTCCTTTAAAGAATAAAAAAAAAATCATTTGACTGACATTTATTAAAATATCTATTCAAAGAACTATTTAGTACAATGGTTCATAAATTCATTAAATACTTGACTAGTAACTGTATATTTTTCATGAAAATTGGCCTTAAAATAATCACTCAATCGCTTCATGGAACTAATATTGCAGAAAGCTGGCATGATTTAATCAAAATATTATTTTTCGTGGGGAAATACGGCGTGGAGGAATCTTTATAATCAGATTGTGCCGTCTTCAGCGTTCAGTCTAATACTGTCAGTTATCGTGATAACAATAAATTCTTCTTTTTCGAAGATGAAAACAGAAAACAGTAAGCATCCGTTAGTTAACAGCATTTCTTGCAAGGAAGAACATCAACCGACGGAAAGGATCGATAAATGGGATCGTAAATCAATTGTTGGGAACATTTGGTTCGATATATTTTCCACTTATCACGTCGACGGGTTCAGCATCAAAAGGAAGTTTGTGATAGTCAACAATTCTGGACCAGAAGTTGATTCCTACAATTTATGGAGCTTCATTTGGGTAAAGTGTTGCAAAGTGATTGTTAGATTCGACGGAACATCAAAGAAGCGTAATTGGCTGAACAATTCTCAAGATGATGCATATGCTGTTGGTGAATTCCTTATTCTGAAGAAAACGGCAAATATCTCTTGCAAGTATTACACACAATTGCAAATTACAATAGAAAATATAATGGAAAGACAATCAAGGAAAATAACGCACTTGCAGTATCATTTGCACTATTTGGATGAACTTCCTTCAAGCGGATCTGCACAGCTGATATCTTTCTTGGAGATGGTCAACAAAAATCGTGGAGCGATAAGCAAGAAAAGTGCTTCTGGCCCTATTGTGATCACAGTATAGGCTGTTTTGACAGGGCAGTGTCTATCTGTGTGCTGGACATTTGTTTGGACCAGTTAATAGAGACTAACTTAGTGTCAGTGCTAGACGCTCTTTTAAGTGTCAAAAGTCAAGTGCCCTTTGAGTTCAATTTTGGAAGAGTATAATGTTATTAATAAGATCTTAATGGGTAGTCCAAGAGTGTTGGACTTGAAAAAGGCTAGATCTTTTAACAGTGAGCTGGAAAAAAAGTTTCTAACAATTTTAATGCAAATTTCAAAATGATTGCATTGAGATAAAAGTGCATAAACTGAATTATAACGTTACAAGTATAAAAATACAGTTTTTGAAGCTTTTTTTTTTGTAGTTACTCTAGCTGAAAGAATGTGATCTTATGATTCCATGAGTTTAATACTCTTAAGTACTCAAGGAAATTACTCCATGGTACACTAGTTGCAATATCGAGTACTCGACTGTATCATAATAGGAGCAACTAATTAACAACTATTTCCTGAGGACTAATGGGCTAGACAAAACGCAAAGATTTTTTATTTGCTGAACTTAATGTTCTAAAGGATCCTGAAATTACTACTTACCCTCTTAAACGTAATTTGATTACTTCACTCTATTGAGTAAGAATCAAGTTATTCCAAAAGACAATCAAAGCTTGTCAAGTTAGTCAACATTTTTATTCAGTGAAGATAATCCGATAACGACCGTTATGATTGATACAGACAAGAAAAAAAATTTTTTTTTTTCGTTGTTTTTTTACCTTTTTAGAAAGTGCTGCGTTGCATACTGCATACTTTGTTTAGCTGCACATAACATTTAAGGTTGATGCATACAGAAAATAATTAAAAACATTTTTATTTACCGTTTGTGCATAACTTTTTTATGTACAATCTTGGCAATAATGGAGTCGCGTGTTACTGGTTTGATAAGACAGCACGTGACTTAAAAGCCACTACTTACGCATCTTTTTTCGTAGACTACGTAACTAAATTAGTGGATAATTATTGCAAGGATGTTATTATACTGACAGATAGTTGTACAGCACAGAATAGAAATAATGTTGTATCGAATGCGTTGTTGCGCTTGGCCATGGCTAGTAACGTAGTAATAACTCAGAAGTATTTAGAGAAAGGTCATACGCAGATGGAAGTTGATTCAGTCCACTCGGTGATTGAGAGGAAACTAAAAAATCGGGAAATATTTTTACTCTCACAATACGCCACAATAACAAAGGAGGCCAGAAAAGCACCAAGCCCCTATGAAGTTAGTACACCTGATTATACGTTTTTTTTTTTTTTAAACTATGGCGTTAAAAATTACTTGATTTATGAATCAATAAGACCGGTTCGAGGAGCGGGTGATCATTGTGTGACTGATATAAAAGTCGTCGATCCCAAAAAATAATATTGCCACCTTTACATATAATGTTGGGATTAATAAAAAACTTCGTTAAGGCTATGGACAAAAATGGTCCTGGGTTTCAATATTTGAAAAATAAATTTCCTTCTCTTAGCGATGCCAAGATAAAAGAAGCCATATTTGTTGGACCTGACATAAGGAAACTCATGAAGGATCCAGTTTCTGGCAGCATTAAGGGAGGTTGAAAAAGAAGCCTGGTTGTCATTTGTAGAAGTGTCCTTAAAAATACACTTTTTGGAATCACGTCTTAATTTCTTTTCACAAAATATGGGAGCCGTAAATGACGAGCACGGAGAGCGATTCCATCAAGACATTGCGTCATTTGAAAAACGCTACAGAGGCAAATGGGAACCCTCTATACTCTCTGATTATTGTTGGTCCATCGTTAGAGAAACACCGGAGTCGTCCTACACCAGAAAAGCCAAAAGATGTAAACAATCGGAATCTTTTAAACCATTGTAAATATTATAATTCATTGTTTTTGTTAAAAAACATAAATATTGTTGGCACCACATCGCATAGACTATTTATTTTCTTTAATCTGTTACTTGAAACGCATAAACTTCCCAAATCCTCCTCTCCTTTCCTCTTCTCTTCGGTACCATTGCCTGAAGGAAGAAAAGGACAACGCATAACAATGAATCGACGGTGCTCGCGTCGACGTCGTGAACTTTTAAGTTAGTGCTTATTGCAACGTAGATGTGATAAAGACCCGCGCGCGAATGGCATGCCTCTCGCTTAATTTTTGAAAATAAGTGTTATAAAAGTGAAGAAGTGAACATCGCGAGTAAGAACTCCTGGCAGGAACGTTTTCCGCCGGGTTGGAGAGATCACCTACCTCGTACAACAAAGGTACGACTTATCTTTTATCCTTGACAGAGAGACCCAAGTTCAGTCGCTTCAACTTCAGCTATTGAACTTCTCCTTGTAAACATTATAGTTGTTATCTCAGAATTGCAGCGAACAATACTTGAAAACATTACCTTAAAGCAATTCTATCTTGCATTTGAACTAAAGGTCGAGTAGATAATTATGTTTTGCTGCCCCTAAGATTAAGATTTAGCCAGATAAGCTCTGTTCTTAATTTATGTATAGAAAAGTAATTCGAAAAAGACTATTTTTTTCCGAAAATACGCTGGAGAGTAAAGAGTGACATGAGGTAACTATACTTAGCGGGTTAGTGTGCGCAACCCCTTTATTTATGAATGTAGAGGGGGCAGTTTGTGAAATGTGTAGGCAAATTAAAGGTTTCTTGGTGGAAAATTAGCTTATGCAAGAAAAACCCACGTGGTATCATTAGTTTACTGAATAAATAAAATATTAACAATCTGGTGGCGTAAAGGTTTAATTTTCTGTCATGGCAAAGATTGTCACACTATACTAAGGGTAGTAACTAAAGTAAATTCATTTTTTTCAGTCAATAATGTATCTGAGCTTTTTATTTAGCATAACATTCCAATTTATGTTATTTCTCAATAAAGTTATGTAAGTATTATTAAAATCAGTCTGCTTAGGGCATTAAAAATCCAGTTAGTTCCCTTAGTTGCTTAAATTAACCCCACACGAGTGCAAATACTTACCCTTAGTACGGGAAAAGTGTAAGCATTTAGAATCATTCGGATTAAGCCGTTTTTTTTTCGAAGTGTTAAAGTTTTACACTTTATTTATTAGTTTAATTATTACCTACATAAATACTCTATCAGAGACATATTTTTTTTTTCATGCTTATCGTTTAATTTAGACACTAGTTTTAATGGTTAAGTGCTTACACTTGCCCCACATCACTCTATTAATGTATCCATCAACCATAAAACTGTGTTGTGCTGTTTTATAATAAAATTCCAGAGGTTTTTAAAAGTATTATATTGTTAATTATTAAAACTGCTATATAATTTTTCCAAAAAATATTTTAGTGCACCATCAATAATCACAATGTTTTGCGCTACGATAGTGATTTGCAAAATTACTATATCATTTTACGATAAAATTTCACTGTCTTTTACAGAACTGTGGATCAGTTAGATTATTACCTAAATAAATACTCTATCAGAAAAATATTTTTATTTTCCTTTCATGCTTATCGTTTAATTTAGACACTAGTTTTAATGGTTAAGTGCTTACACTTGCTCCACATCACTCTATGAAGAAAACTTATTTCTTCCAACAACAAAGTTAAGGTGCGCGCGCACATTAATATAGATTTTGCATATATTTTCATGTTTATGATATATTCGACCAATCACATCACGAATAAATCTATGCTTAAGATTTTCTCTTATTTTTGGAAAATTTCAAGAGTAAGTCCCTTGAAATTGACGAATTAAGTTGAATAAAATTAATTTGCAGATTTTAGACTTATACACCTATTTTGATATCTTAAGTGTAATAGGTCATCTTACTTTGTTGGCTCAATGTCATTGTTGTTGACGTATAGATACACTAACATTGATTGCGGTATCTTTGATAACAGAGGTACAGCTTAATATAACGACACCCACGGCATGTCAGTCGCTCCTGTGAATCCATCTGGGAACGCAGCTTCACAATTGCAGTAATTATCATTATTTATTTTTACAATTATTTTTTAATAATCTTATTTGAGGTCTAACTATAGCTATGAAATAGCTTTCAGATTTTTTGAAACATGAACGAGTACCAAGCACTGACTCCAGAGATTCAAGTACCGAAAGAATGGCCGGTGGATGGGATTGAAAATATAGTAAAATTCTTGGTCCAGGATGCAATTAATTGTCATCAATTGGGAAAGAAGTTTGTCATGATTGTAGATAACGTGGCGGCTTTGATTAAGGACAACGGGACCAAACCGGGATATGTTTTCAAAAAGATAAAAGAAATGTGAGTATGCTATGGCAATTTTTTTTTTTTTTTTGGTTTGAGAGGTCTATGTTTGATTTAAATTCGTAAATTTATTTAAAATAGCTTAAAAATACGGATTTAATATTAAAAAATTTGGTTTATTTAAATATGGATTACTTTTAACCCAATCTATTTTATTTTGGTTTATTTCATTTAATTCGCCTGTTTATTTAATTAAAATAATATTCTTTAATAGTTAACAAATCTCCTTTGAAATAAATCATAAGACGTTTGAGTGGGTACTTTTGCTATTTGAGTTATCCTAATTTAAATGACTTTATCCAAAGTCTATAACATAATTCACAAATTTAATATATGTACATAGATAAATTTAAAATGAATTTAATAATGGAAAAAAAAACTATAAAAATCCAACTCTTAGCTAATTATTTTAGTTTATTATAAATTACCCTGATAGAAATTATATAAATAAAGTGATCCTGATTGCTTTGATGACCCTAAAAATATCTCAGATATTATTTACTATATTACAAAGCATGATTTCTTTACCAAAATTAAAATATCACATTTGTTTATAGTTAAATAATGTGATTTTACTGAAATGTATGATTTTAAAATATTAAAGAAAGATTTTTTAACTATAAAAAATAACTTTTTTATTAAAATAGACATAGAATACGATTATTGAGACTTAAACTTTCTTTCTTCCTACTCAGAAAAGACGAAGACACTTATAAAATTGATTTAATAATTCCGGCGAGAATTGCGATATTAAAGCATACAAATATCGGATCGGAAAAAAGAGGAGTCGGTGTAAGTATTCCGAAACTATCTTATTAATTTAAATGCGTAATTTAAAATAGGATACTTTTATCATAATTTGTTTTTTATTTTCAAAGAATATCTACCGATGAATCTTAAATGTGATCATCCAATTGCAAAATTGGTTTCTACAAACCCTGATCGTCACATAGTTATGACATTCATCCCAGACGTTGAAAAGTAAGCATTTTACTAATTATTTCCATCTTTTAATTGCATAAAAATTACCTTGAATGTATCTGAAAATATTTTCACAGGATTTTATTACTAAAAGGCATCACTGGCTCGGGAAAGTACAATTATACTATACGTACAACGTATAGAGTTCACAACATCAAGTGGCTCGATGACATTATGTAAGAATGGCCATCACTTTTATTTAATTAAAGTTCATAAAGCTAGCAGCATCATTAACCTACCAATCGTGGACACCTGCGTTAACTTTTTTCTGCCCTGCAACGAGAACAAGAACAGATCTGCTGATTATCCATGTTGGGACATTTCCCGGGTGGTCCTTAAATCTAACAACAATTCGGATTACATCCACGCGAATTATATCGCAGGATTTGACATGAGTGTCAAATTTATAGCAACGCAAGAACCAATGCCCGAAACGTTCAATGATTTTTGGAACATGATTTGGCAGGAGAATTCTCGAGTAATTGTGATGTTAAACGGCACCAAGGAACAATCAGAACAATCAGAACTGAGGAACCTTCAATATTTTGCACCAACTCAAGATAGCACACTGATTAAAGACTTCATTATCAAGGAAGAGCGCATTAAGCAGAATTCTCATTACACCAAAACAACTTTGAAGGTAACTCACATAGAAACTGGAGAAGTGAGGCTCATCCACCATTTCAAGTACTTAGATTGGCCGGAAAATGAAGTTCCGGATGTTAAAAACCTTATAGACTTCTTGGTAGTTGTCAATAGAAAAGACCAAGCTTATTTCAAAAAGATGTTGCAGACCAACCAAATTCTGCCGGGCCCAATTGTCGTTCATGGAGAAAAAGGTATCGGAAGAACTGCTGCTTACTGTGTTGCAGACATATGCTTGTACCAAATAGCACACACTGCGAGTGTATCAGTGGCTTCAACGGTGATAAAAGTGAGACAGCAACGGAGATTTAGTATTCAAACTGCTAACCACTATACTTTTGTTAATAATCTTGTGCTTTATTTTTTGGTTACTTTAAGGACGAATATTGAGATGTACTGATCTTACTAATAGTGATGAAGATTTGTTGTTCAGATGTTGATGTAATTTGTAATGTACACAATATATAAAGATATACAGTCTTTTGGGTTTTTTATTTTATTAATTGCAATAAAACGACACTGAGTTACATAGCCATCCGCGGTAGGGCGCCTGCAATTCCTTTAAAGAATTAAAAAAAAAAAAAACTTTACTGAATTAATGGATTTTTTGGCAAACTACAGTGTTTACAAGTGTTATGTAAAAAAAATATATTAATTTAGGGTAATTAATTAATTTTACATTTAAAATATTTAATGTGTTTAAGTATTCGGCCCTAGCGTGTTAGGCTAATAGACCGGGAACTTCCGACTTTTAATTTATTGAGACAATGATAGGTTTGTTTGAATAAATTGATGTAGTTGAATACTTTTAATACATATATTTCTTAAATCCAAAATTAATATCATTAGTTAAATTACAATAATTACAATTATTGCACAGTGATTGAAGTTAACTTTTCTTTCATATAACGATTTCACAATATTAATAAATTTACATATATTAATAATTTAAAATATACCTGATAAAAAAAATTGATGAACCTTGTTGATTTAATTTGTTTTAGTTGGTTTCATTTTACGATTTTACTTTACCTTTACAAATGTTTTACTTTCTATACAATAAATTTACACGTGGTCTATTGAGACTTATTTAAACTATGTACGATGTTAACACTAGAACGTCAGGACAACGAGAGAGATTTTATGGTGACAATTGCGAGGTGTCGAATTTTAGGGCATTACTAATTTCCACTCATTGGGGGAAACAAATGTCCAATTATTTGTCTATTTTCTTGGGCCCTTACCCTCTCTCTTAAATTTTTCTACAAATGTTGCACGAGTCCCTCTATTTGGGTCAGAGTGCAACATACTTTCTCACTCTTATGTTCTATTATTCATCTATGTGTTTGTGTATACGTAAGCGCATTTACGCATAGATAAAGACATACATTTATACTGTCTACATTAATTTATTTATTTAAATCGTATGAATAAATATGTACTCGAATCTAGCATCTCTTACGTTTTCTCGAATTTAATTATTTATTTGTAGAAATATTTCTGTTTTGTCGTTTTATAAATTTGTAATTTGTTCAAAACTCTCAGTTACCAAAGGAGTTAATCATGTGGTATAGCCGAAAAAAGCCGAATAAACTCGATATAAAATTTATTAGGACTCGCACGTAGTTCGTGGAAACACTTTAATTTTAACTAAATTTCAACATTGTTTTGGATAATTTAACTTCTAATTATCGTTTAGAAGTTTCGAAACTAACAAGAGTATAATAATGAAAAAAGTCGCCGAAATGCTTCGCTTATTAACAAGGGTATAATAATAAAAATAGTTGCCGAAATTGAGTGCGATCGTAAATCTTTCAAAAGTTTTGTTAAAACCATTCAAAAATTGTTTTCGTGAAAACTTTATTAAAATATCTATTCATAGAACTATTTAGTACAATGGTTCATAAATTCATTCAATACTTGACTAGTAACTGTATATTTTTCATGAAAATTGGCCTTAAAATAATCACTCAATCGCTTCATGGAACTAATATTGCAGAAAGCTGGCATGATTTATTCAAAATGTTATTTTTTGTGGGGAAATACGGCGTGGAGGAATCTTTATAATCAGATTGTGCCGTCTTCAGCGTTCAGTCTAATATTGTCAGTGATCGTGATAACAATAAATTCTTCTTTTTCGAAGATGAAAACAAAACAGTAAGGATCCGTTAGTTAACAGCATTTCTTGCAGGGAAGAACATCAACCGACGGAAAGGATCGATAAATGGGACCGTAAATCAATTGTTGGGAACATTTGGTTCGATATATTTTCCACTTATCATGTCGACGGGTTCAGCATCAAAAGGAAGTTTGTGATAGTCAACGATTCTGGACCAGAAGTTGATTCCTACAATTTTTGGAGCTTCATTTAGGTAAAGTGTTGCAAAGTGATTGTTAGATTCGACGGAACACCAAAGAAGCGTAATTGGCTGAACAATTCTCAAGATGATGCATATGCTGTTGGTGAATTCCTTATTCTGAAGAAAACGACAAATATCTCTTGCAAGTATTACACACAATTGCAAATTACAATAGAAAACATAATGGAAAGACAATCAAGGAAAATAACGCACTTGCAGTATCATTTGCACTATTTGGATGAACTTCCTTCAAGCGGATCTCTGCACAGCTGATATTTTTCTTGGAGATGGTGAACAAAAATAGTGGAGCGATAAGCAAGAAAAGTGCTTCTGGCCCTATTGTGATCCACAGTATAGGCTGTTTTAAAAGGGCAGTGTCTATCTGTGTGCTGGATCAGTGTCAGTGTTAGACGCTCTTTTAAGTGTCAAAAGTCAAGTGCCCTTTGACTTCAATTTGGAACAGTATAATTTTATAAATAAGATCTTAATGGGTAGTCCAAGAGTGTTGGGCTTGAAAAAGGCTAGATTTTTTAACAGTGAGCTGGAAAAAAAGTCTTTAATTAATCGAGTTAGGAAGTATAGTTTGGTTTTTAGACAAATGTCTCTTCCCTGAAGCTTTGTTTAAGATACCATTGAATGTAAGTCGCTTTAATGTTAGAACTCATGTTATTTGAAGAGAATCATGATGGAGTTATAATGAACAGTCTAATATAATCTTATGAATTATTGACATTTTTAAAGATATAAGTTCATCCTGATGTTACACTCATCGAGACCTTTCATTTTAGTACCTACATCAATTTTTCATATATTTATATATATATATATATATATACACTACCGGTCAAAAGTTTTTGCCCGCCCCATACTTTATTCATTAAATTTCAAAATAATACTCTTTAGCATATTTAGTAGTAATAACTCAGAAGTATTTCGAGAAAGGTCATACGCAGATGGAAGTTGATTCAGTCACCCTATCATGATCATCCGATCATTGTGTGACTGATATAAAAGTCGTCGATCCCAAAAAATAATATTTCCACCTTTACATATAATGTTGGGATTAATAAAAAACTTCGTTAAGGCTATGGACAAAAATGGTCCTGGGTTTCAATACTTGAAAAATAAATTTCCTTCTCTTAGCGATGCCAAGATAAAAGAAGCCATATTTGTTGGACCTGACATAAGGAAACTCATGAAGGATCCAGTTTCTGGCAGTATTAAGGGACGTTGAAAAAGAAGCCTGGTTGTCATTTGTAGAAGTGTCCTTAAAAATACACTTTTTGGAATCACGTCTTAATTTCCACAAAATATGGGAGCCGTAAATGACGAGCACGGAGAGCGATTCCATCAAGACATTGCGTCATTTGAAAAACGCTACAGAGGCAAATGGGAACCCTCTATACTCTCTGATTATTGTTGGTCCATCGTTAGAGAAACACCGGAGTCGTCCTACACCAGAAAAGCCAAAAGATCTAAACAATCGGAATCTTTTAAACCATTGTAAATATTATAATTCATTGTTTTTGTTAAAAAACATAAATATTGTTGGCGCCACATCGCATAGACTATTTATTTTCTTTAATCTGTTACTTGAAACGCATAAACTTCCCAAATCCTCCTCTCCTTTCCTCTTCTCTTCGGTACCATTGCCTGAAGGAAGAAAAGGACAACGCATAACAATGAATCGACGGGGCTCGCGTCGACGTCGTGAACTTTTAAGTTAGTGCTTATTGCAACGTAGATGTGATAAAGACCCGCGCGCGAATGGCATGCCTCTCGCTTAATTTTTGAAAATAAGTGTTATAAAAGTGAAGAAGTGAACATCGCGAGTAAGAACTCCTGGCAGGAACGTTTCCCGCCGGGTTGGAGAGATCACCTACCCCGAACAACAAAGGTACAACTTATCTTTTATCCTTGACAGAGAGACCCAGGTTCAGTCGCTTTAACAATCTGAACAGTGGTGGTCGGGTCCAAAATTTTTAACAAACTTGGAGGCAGAGAGGCCCGTATTAAGCAATAAAATAATATGCGAGTTAGACTTACCAGAGGTTAAGTGTCATATCGTTCAAAATTTCGAACCCGTAATAAATTTTCTACGATTTTCTAAGTTTATGCGACTGAAGCGTTCATTCGCTTATGTTATTGCATTTTATGCATAACACTAGATTCCCTAGAACCAGGTTGAGCGAATCCCTAACAGCTAACGAGTTGACTTAGTCGTTTCATTTTCTTTGTAAGTTTTCTCAACTTCAATCTTTTTCCATTGAATATGATGCGTTGACTAAAAATCGTCATATTTCCACTGAAAGTAATTTACTATCGCTTAGTACTTTTTTAGATAAGTTCGGCGTTATGCGCGTTGGTGGTAGACTAGCTTGTTCGAACTACGATTACGACAAAAGACACCCTATCATTCTACATTCAAAACACCACTTAACTTGTCTCATTTTTCATTATGAACACATCAAACAAATGATTGCCGGTCCGCAGCTATTATTATATACAGTACGAGATATGTATGGCCTATTCCGGGGAGGAATTTAGCCAGGAGGACAGCGCGAAATTGTATACGATGAAAACGGCTACAAGGTCGCACGTATTCACCAGTTATGGGCCATCTACCATCGCAGCGTACGACTCCAACTTTCCCTTTCCAAACCACAGGTGTTGATTATGCAGGTCATTTCACAATTCTTAATAAAAAGGGTCGCGGTGCAAGGACTTCCAAATGTTATCTATGTCTGTTTATTTGCTTTAGTTCATTGCAAATAGAATTTGAATGAAATTGAAAAAATGAAATTCAGAATGAATGGAGTTCAGTTTGTGGCGATTATTACTTAATGTATTTGCTATATAAGTTTCAGGGATATTCAATGCATAGTTTTACGAGCATTTTAACAGGGAACACATTGTACAACCATATTTTAGTGGATTAGATGTTTCGCTCCTATTTTATAGATAATAAGCATTAACATATTGGAAAAAAAAATTCTAACAAAATAAAGGAATGTGTTTAATTTATGATTTAGAATAGCGTGGCAGTTACGAGAAAAGTAGTATAATACAATAGCACTGATAAGCAAGGTGTACAACGAGTAATAGATAAGAGCGGCAAAGACGGTGTTCAAGGAACAATATAAGTGGATATATATAGAGAATGCTATTATTATCCTGACAAAAGACCACCAAGAGAAATCAATATACCAGCTTCTGCCGGTATATAACAAAATGTTGGTGTCAAAAGTGGATTCCCACTCAACACTTATAAAAAACTTCAAAGAAACAAGAAGATTCAATAAAAAAGCAGAAGGGAATCTCCAGGCTTTTAGTCGAGGAAGAATACCAAGCTATCTAATATATATATATATATATATATATATATATATATATATATATATATATATATAATCTATTTACTATTGCGTATCTCAACTGGCAGTTCATAGTGAAGTGTTATAATGAAGATCACTACACTTATCGCTCAACGATGAACTGTCAAACAGCTAGTTTCAAATTGCTGTTTCAAAATGACGTCATAAGCATCAAGCATCGTATATAGTCACCCTAACATATTTTGACAAGTGTTTCTGTATCGATAATGTTTAAGTTGCGATTCTGTAAGCGTAATTGACATCATATTGATAGTCATTAGACACTATTCAAAGTATTTTGAAAGACGCGAAGCGTAAGTTGATTTTTGCGTATTTTGATGTAAAAACAATAATTTTTATCTACCTTCAGTTTTATAACGTTACAGATATCAGGGATTTTGTGTTATTGTTTGAGATATTGTTTATTTTACTTAGTTTTAACTATAAATAGGCAACGTTCTCCTCAATCTTAACCTCAAAATAATTTATTGTTTACATGCCTACCGAAAAGGCAAAACGGAACGGGCAAAACGGTCCACGTGGTCCGTTTTACCTTCGATACAGTTTGTTTGTGATTATACTTATATAATTTGACATTTAAATATGTATTTTCATTTTAGATGGTTAATAACTATAAAAGAAAGTCAGACCGACAATCTTGACGTGGGAGGACATGAAAAATGCCATTGAAAAAGAAGCTATGCGCGAAATGGGGCTTAAGCGACCACTGACATTGAGATGCCAGAAGCAACGCCAAGGAATAATGAACATGGGCCCATCAATGATTCGACCCGAAGAAGCGCCCCACATCGACAAACTTGGATTATCACTATCTGACGATCATGCAGCTATTCATATAAATATGACACCACCTCAAGTCAACGATGAGGCAATTACAGTGGAACCTGGCACATGAAGCAATGAAGGTGTCACTGAACCGTTGTTATCAATAACTGATAAAGATTTAAACATTATTGAACCACAGCCATCAATATTAAGTGATCAGAGCATTTTCCAAAATAAAGATCTAACTAGCAATGATGAACAACAGCCATCTACAAGTAGGTACATCCTTTTCTATTGCTCCAAAAGAAAATCACGCTCATCTCTAGAATTTCTAAACGGACTAGAACTAAATTAAAACGAGGAAAGACACTCGAAATAACATCATCACCTTATCGCGAAGAATTGGAAGCTACTAAAAAAAAAACAGGAAACAAAAGAAAATGCAAATAAGATAAGACAGAATCTTTTCACTGGAAAGAAGGAGAAAGGGAAACAAACAAACACAAAAAGGAAAGGGAAAGGAGAAGTCTACGAAGAAGAACAATAAAAAGAAAAGCAAAGACTCATCTAGCGAAGATGAAGAAGACGTACGATGTTTCTATTGCTCTCATTTATTTTCTGAAACGACAGAAGGCTGGATTCAGTGCCCCGCGTGTTCTTTATGGGCACATCGTAGTTGTGGCGGTGTTGAAGGTGATGATGAAGATATTACATTAGTTTGTTAAAGGTGTGCCGTTGAATAAATAGTAGTTTTTTTTTTTGTTCTATGTTGCCATAGGTCCATTTTGCCTTCATGCCTGGTTCCTTTTACTTTCGCGTGTAGGCAGAATGGACCAAACGAGGGTTTTGGAAATCATCTAATATCTTCTGTAACTGTTATTTGATTGAAGTGTTCTTTAATAATAAGTTTGATTATTAAATGCTCAATTATATAATAACAAAGAAAGAAGAATAAAGAGATTATTTTTTGTTTTACATTGATTTTTTCTTTGGTCCGTATTACCTTCACTTCCCCTACCCACCCAATTAGTCTTAAACTTTTGAATTGTTTTGTTTCAGTTTTATGGATAAATTTGGATTTCCGGGTGTTATAGCTTGCATTGTTGGTATACATGTGGTTTTAATCCATCCTAAGGTCAACCTTATATAACCCAGGATCAATCCTGCGAAAGTAGGTCGAAAAGCGATGGCGCCCAGCTCAAGAAAAGAGCCGAGAAAATCGACGAGTAAAGCCATCGCGCTACCAACTGCCCTCGACAAAGCAAAAACGCCGACACCTCCAAAGAACACGCCCTTATGGGCTGATTCTATATTTGGTATCGCTGTTGCCGTCAGGGAGTTACACGTTGACCAAACAATAATCCCATCATTCGCAAAACTGGCTGAATTAGTCGACGAAGTCTATACCTCTGTCTCAGGGGATGACAAAAATTTAAATAAGCAGATCATAAAGTCAATGCTCACACTCAAACGTCTCACATTCAAGCGTCTCACATTAAAGCGTCTCACACTCAACGGCCCCTAGTAGGATGTGAATCTTGTGTCAGGGGTCCGGAAACATACACAATACACAAGCACAAACGCCCAGACCACGACAAACATCTGTATAGCCTATACAAATATTTGTCGTGTGCGGTGATCGAACCCGCGACCGCTAGCGCATCAGCCAGTTAGTGTAACCACTGCGCCAACGCGTCGTCAAAAATGCTAAATAAAAGTGCAAATAAAAGTGCTAATGTACTATTGTACAGCATTACTTTGGGCCTGCTTGTTAGACGTGAAAGCAAAGCGTGGAAACCTAAACTTATCTTTCACTGAGCTCGAGTACTGAAAATCAATCATGCAACGTGTTGCATGATTTTGTTTGCAATTGCAATTGCAGTTGTGGCACATTATACTCGTGAGTAATGTGCCACAACAACCCGTTTACTTATTTCTGAAAGTTATTGGCGAGGTAAAGAACGCCACAGGTAAAACTGTAAACTGTAGCTATAGGCCTAGGCGGTTATCACTCGGCTGAGATTGACGCAAAAAGCCATAATCTCTACGAAGAAATACCATGACTAGGTATTTGTGGAGACATACTGATGGCTGAGGCATCTGAACAGGCGAACCCATAGCCAAATTTTAGAGTCTTGCCATCACAAACCATAGCTACCCGCGCATTAACCGGGTACTTTGGTGCAATTGGCACGCGAAAGCAAGAAGTGCACAACTCGAATCTATCGGGATCATTGCCGCAACTTTCGAGTCGTTCGTTCGATTGCAGGCAGTCGCTACAATCTGCGACTGCCTGCAATGTGCGATCTGCGAAGTTCCATTGTGTAATAATTCATAAAAAAGGATGCCTTGCGCGTCCCAGAAACAGCGAAGCAGAACTTTGAAGCGATTCTTTTGACTCAGCTTCGGTTGAGTTGGTGGCGTTTCTTCTCGGGGCAGCCAAAATGCACGACGTGTATCGTTATCGTAATGAATCTATGTATATTCATTTTCAGTAACCAGAAGGATGTGTACCCACCGAACCAAAACTTTTCGATACCCAAACTTATGCAGATGGTATTCCATGGCTTGGTGACTGCATTTAAGTGCTACCGCTTATGCACGAGTGTTAGCATTCGGATTCAACTGCAGTTCGCGGCGTAAATGGTCCTGCGCGTGGCTGATTTTCAAGACTCCTGTCTCCTGATTTAAAACGTTCAAACCATCGGGACACCGTCGCATGGCTTGTACTTCCAGCGCCCCATGCAGTGTTGATATTGTCAGCCGCAGCCCGCGCACTGTGGCCTAACAAGTACTCGTACAACTACCAAGTATTCTACGGATACACTAGCACTATGACCCAATGGTCATTAAAAATAGACAAGAACAGTCAATTTTAACAAATTTATTTTCTGTATTATATTTAGTTGTACTTATGTTTTAAATATGAGGAGTAACAGATCAAAGTGTATTAACTCCACCCATCTATCAGGACAGTCGGAAATTCAACTTTGACGTACGAAGAATTGACAACAGCTTTCAGTCACATAGAGGCTTACTTCAATTCTCGCCCCCTGTCGGTGATTGCAAGCCAATCAAAGATTGGCAATATCTTAACTCCCAGACACTTTCTTATTGGTGAGCCATTAACAACTGCGCCAGATCATGATGTTGGGTCTTTGAACGTGGGTTGAGCGTTTGGCAGCAATGGTCAAACGAATATCTTAACAAATTCCTACTGAGATACTAATGGAACAAGCACAATCCTCAACCAAAATAGGATGACGTTGTAGTAGTCAAGGAGGGTGTCTTACCTCCATCCAGGTGTAGATAACATAGTATAAGTAGTAGGTTTAAATACTAAGGGTGGTATTATAAAACGGCCAACTCAAAAATTGTGCATATCACCTGTCGCCGAATAAACATAAATGCAAGGGTAGCATTGTAATTAAGACTTAAGTTGTTGTAGCTAAACTTAAGACAACATATGAAACAAAAATATAACTTGAAGAACAAGCATAACCCAGTTCTTGGTGGGCGGTATGTTCAATGTAAAACTAACGCCAGTCGCCAACAGATGGCGCCACTAGTAAAATTAGATCGCGCAAGCAACATTCCGCACCGAACTGTTAAGTGTAAACTAAACTTTGATTAAATGTACCAATATATAAAAAATATATTATATATTAAACTCTATGACAGTGTTTCATTTAACACCCTCAGGGACTCCTAAATGCAAAAACTTGTTCACTCTTGCTAGTGCTATTTCCAAATAGAGATGTAAAAAAATATATTTCGCGTTTTTCGCCACAAGTGCTAGAAATTGAAACTTTTTATAAAGATGCTGTTAGCACTATTTTTGCAGGTAAGAAAGGATTCATAACTAAAAGACGCAATGCAACAAAACGCGAATGCAAAAAAGATATCTTACTGCCCAATTGAAAGTTTTGCACAAAAAATTATTGTCAAATAGAAATGTAAAAGTTATTCATTTTTTACCAAAAATCGTCCATTTTAGGTAATTTATCCTAAGCCTACAAACAGAGATACATGTTTGTGTGCTCAGCATACTAATATAAGAACTGTTAATTAAATCTCTGTATAATGCTATTATAGACGAAAAAAAAAAAACTTGGACTAATTAGTCTCACATTTATGCTGTGACGCCAAGAACACTAAATGTTTCCTGAAAGCGAGCAGAGCCTACACAAGGCATTAACCCTTTGACGTAAATGGGACGCGGGCGTCCCCTGATAATTTTTAAAGATTTTGTGAAATTGAACCTATGTTGTCATTTTTATTTGATTTGCTATGTTTGTTCTTGAACACATTTTTTCACTGTCAAAAGCTTAGTAGTATTGCGCTGCGAATATAGATATAAAATAACCGTTCAATTGGAACATTTTAGTGTACTTTTTTAAAGTAAATTTTCATTAGTATTTCTTAGTTTTATAATATATTCAGTTTAATAATTAGTTGAAATGGTGAGTAAACTTATACAATTTATACAGTTTCGTTCTAGTCTACTAGTATAAAGTTCAAAAAACATTTAATAACTTCAAAGGACACAGGCGTCCCAATATGCGCTAACGGTCGTCTATCAAATGATTTCATATTTCTATTTCTTCGAATTTTTAACATATTTAAACCAAGTTGTACTGATGAAACATAAAATATATTATGTTTTTAAGCATACAGAGGAACGAGAATGTTTTTTTTTTTTGCAGTCTTCAGAAATAAAAGAGTATCTAATGGCGACTATGAAGATGCCCTCATTTTGGACAAAGAGGATCAGGTATTTATTGAACAAGACACGGTGGAAGGGGTGTCAGAAGTCATTATCGAACCTGCGCGTGAACCAGACTCAGCGCAGTAGTATCACCCAATTCAATCGACGTTTTCGAGGCAGTCACCAATATCAAAGTGAATGAAGACGTAATTATACAGGAACCTCTACAGTACGCATAACAATATGGCTCCTCGTTCACCAACGACTACAACGAAGTAGCTGCATTCTTCAGAATGAATTATGTAATGGGTTATCATGTCTTGCCTACTTTACGAGATTATTGGTCAACTGAACCCGACATGGGGGTCCCTTTTGCAGCTAATAGCATGTCTTTGTTAAGATTCGAAGAAATTCGTAAACATTTTTAATTTTATAATAATGAAACGCAGCCAGACAAAACTGCCATCGTCATCTGATTTTGATAGAGCTTTCAAAATTCGCAAGATAATCGTATCAATTGTAGTTTTCAGGCGGCTTTGTACAATACTATGACTACCACATGGTGAAATACCGACAGATCATACCTAGAGCTATGATGGAGATGGAGGATTTTCTGCAAGGAAAAATGACCTACCATCTACGTCTATGACAAAGAAGCAAATACGAAATTCGAGTAGCCGCTGTTAGACGTTTTACAGATTCATGTGAAACTAAAAGCAGAAAACAGAAAAAGATGTATGTTCATGTTTCATGTTATGTGTGCTCAAGTCATATAAAGAAAACCGCACTAATAATATTTGTGAAATATGCTGTGTACATTTATGTTTCACAGTAGTCAGAAATTGTTTTGCGGCTTTTTATCCATGAAAAATTTATTGAAAATATATTTGTTTAATGATCTAGAGAGGTTCTATTTACAATTTCATTATAATTATGTTAGATAACCTAATTATTGAAACACGTAGTATGATCGCAACAGACTAAAAAAATTTATTCATGCCACAGATACAACACATACACATTACATTTTACATGGTACATTTTGATACAATCTCTCAACACTAATCATAAAAGTTTGAGAAATTTGTATGGTCCACGACCGTTAGTGCATATTGGGACACATATGTCCCATTCATTTTCAAAAAATATAATAAATTTAAACAATTTTTATGATTATGTACCCTTAAAACAACTAAAATAAACGTATAAATCCATCCTTATGTTTAGAAAAACTTCCCGATCAAATTTAAACGTCAAAGGGTTAAAGTACACTCGCGTGCAACTGAATCGAATCAAGCTGTACATTGGGTATACAAGTTAGATTCTTCGGAAAACAGCTTTTATGATATTTAAAAAAGATTTTTTGTTTGAAAAATCTGATTGTTTTTTTTCTTTTATAATACAGAAATTTTCAAATAAACAATGACAAAACTTTTAAAATAAATATGGTCAAACATGAGTGTTACAGAAATTACTCGTTGCAGTACCCACGAGTTGCGGGACTAAATCATGTATAAAAGCTCACGTGACCCATAAATGCCATAAGTATAGCGATTCCAGTTATGATCATATTTAAAGGACAAAAACAAAGCCCAGATCTAACAGAAAATCTACTAGCTGGGACGTTGGTTAGAATGGCACCAAAGGGAAGGTTCTTTTGACTTCAGACAGCATCTGTCAAAACAAAAAGTCCCTGATAAATGTTTATTAATTTTTGATGGTACAATCATCTATCAATCGATACGCTAAATGATGCTGATAAAAATAATGGAATTCTGTACTACCTTCCTTCAAATACCATGCACGAACTGCAAGCATCAGACAAATCGGTGTTTGGCGATAAAGAGGCTGCCATTGAAAAGAAAGGATCCTTCGACCAGACGGATGTGTCTGGTGGGCTACGCGCCACTTCACGTTTTGTTGTCGAGTTCTTGTATATATACTCAATCGCTTTGAAAACTTCGATAGCGCGATGTAGGATGCGTCAGTTCATATGTGGCGAGATAGATGTCGCTACATCACTCCCCCTCCGAGACTAGAGGTCGATAGCAGGTTGAGTCGTCCATACATCTTGTGATGCTTGCCGGGCCAGTGGAATGTTCCAGTGAGTCGGAACCAGATGCCGCATAGTTCACGGTGAGTCGGAACTGTCTGCGGTGATGCCCCAGTGAGTCGGGGTGGTGCAGTGCTGCGTAGTGGCTGGCTGCTGCGTCGACCAGGAGAGAAGTGCGTCTCTGCTTGCTGACCGGCCGAAGTGCAGTGTGCTGTGCCAAAGTCGCTGCGAAGGCTGTGGGCGATAACCAGGAATGCGCGTCCGCTACATGCTTGTGGTCAGGATACCCGTAGTAGCCGTGAATGCTGGCTGGCTGTACGACTCGCTGCTCGAAAGCTTGAGGAAGTGATGATGACGTCACGATGACGTAGATTTGCGAAGGCTGCGCTGACGTTCATGCTCGGGGTCACCAGTTTGGGGTAGAGGGGCTGCCTTTGAAAAGGAAGGATCCTTCGACCAGACGGTGTTGCGTCTGGTGGGCTACGCGCCACTTAACATTTGTTGTCGGGTTCTTGTATATATATTCAATCGCTTTGAAAACTTCGATAGCGCGATGTACGATACGTCTGTTTATTCTAGTTCGTATATGGCGAGATAGATGTCGCTACAGATGAATAAATTCGTATGAACACCACTGGGACGAAGCTATTCTGAATTTCTTGTCAAAACTAGGATACAAGTGGCGCATAACAGAAAATATCAAAATAACCGAAAAGTTTTGACAGAACTTCATGACATACAGATGTGGCGACTAAAATATTTAAAAAAGATGTCTGAATATCGCTCTCAAGGACGACCTATTGTCTACACTGATGAAAGTTATGTTATTTCAACAAACGTGCGCAGCAACACCTGGGCACAAAAAAAAAGAAAGCACGCCATTTTTGAAAAAGATAAGCACAGGCAGTCGATTTATATAAATACCTCATTGATTTATAAGGCCAATTCTAAAGTTGTCGATTACCATTCGAATATGTGCTATGATAGAATATGTGATATGATATGATACGGTATAACACCTCATCACATTTATTACATAATTATCATCATTAATTTGTACACCTTCTTACTGATAGTTGCTGATAGTATGTATAAATAATATAAGTATAACGTCCAAGTTGTATTGATTTTGACATTTGGTTCGCGGCGTCGGTTTGGGGCCGCGGATGTGTGCATATTGGCCTAGTATTTTAGCGCATTTAAGTTTATTTATGTTTTTGTTTAACCGGGTAGTTTTTAGTTTATTTTTCATTTATTAATATATAATGTACTATTATATAATAACGAATTTTTAGATACACATTTACTTTTTTCATTTATCTATATTAATAGAATATAACAATATGTAATATCTGCTACGACCTTTTTCCACTTTTCCTTGCATAGAATTATTATAGTTAATGTTGTGTAGCGACATCTATCTCGCCATATACGAACTAGAAGAAACAGACGTATCCTACATCGCGCTATCGAAGTTTTCAAAGCGATTTAATATACAGGGTGACTGGCGAGATACTATCGGTGTTTAAGGAGAGTGCTCGGTGCATGGTTCTCATTCGAATTATGTAAAAATATAACATAAATATTGATAAGCTTCTAAGTAAAGTTGCCCAACAGTTATCTAATTATTTACGCGTCGTCTGGACACCCTAGTTTCCACGCGGTAGTTAATTACGTCCAAACACCGCCAAGTGTTAAGAGGGTTGGCGGTTAATTCCCTAACATAAGTAACGATCGTTATCTTGTCTATGATAACAACAGTGATCGACGGATGTACGTGCTCTCCGAGGCACGGTAGGGATCCACAAGGACATACACCCAGACCGGAAAAAAATATTTGTACAAATATCTGTCCCAAGCGGGAATCGAACCCGCGACCACCAGCGCGTGGCGTTGCAGTTGAGGCAACTACTCGCACCACTACACCAGAACGTCGCGTGTCGTGTTTTCATTTAATGATATTAACGAATTATTTACAACGATTTTCAATCATTAAACTACCTATTTACCTACATAACTACACTAACACACACACAGTCACTTTTAACAGTTTCGAAAGCAATGGTGATTCTGCATTTGTGTATTGATAAGCCATACCTAATTACTAATGACAGATTACACTAACACACGACAGATTAGGTATACGCGTATGATCGATCGCTAGGCGCGCAGGAGCCGGGAAGACACACGCAAAAAACACACAAACAAAAAACCCAACTGCGTAAAATACTCTTATTATAAACAAAAAAGAATAAAACAATTTACTAGCTTTCATTTGAAACCCATATTGCTACAGTAAGAAAAAAATCAACCCCCCCCCCCTTCATTCCGCCATTTGCGGGCGCCATTTTGATAATTTATATAGCCTATGTCACTACTACAATTTAGACAAATCCAACGACACCTCATATGTCAAAAACCGTCCAGCCGTTAGGGCTGTAGGGCGTGCCAAAGAAATGGACATACATACATACATATTACATACATACATTCGAAAAACATAACCCTCCTTCTGTCGCAGTCGGGTAAAAAACAATCAGTGTTAGCATAATGAATACGAGCAGCTCCTCAGAGTCTGATTTGGAAGCAATGGATTTTATTTTTAATATATCCCTACCCAGAAACTTAAGGCGTAGGAAAAATTACGGATGAAGAATTTCAATTGAGATATCGCTTTAATTTAATAAGAACACACAGATAAAGTGGACAATGATGTCGTTCATAAATAAGGACTTGTCATATTTTTTTAACTAAAACAGTGCTAAGCCACTTATTTATTCTCGAAAAAAATATTCTAGTAAATAAAACTAGTATTCAAGATGAATTAAAGTAATAAAATCAATTTTAGACACGATCTCTTAAACAGAGCTATCTAGCTGTAAATAAAAGTACAAGTTTGTAATGTACGACGTAAATGACAAGTAAACCAAGAAAATAAACTTGTATTTAAAATTATATTAAATTTCTAAATATGATTCTGTTAAATAGGAATTAATTATTTTATAAACATTGAACATTCTATTTCTCTGACAATAAATAAGTAAAATGTATGTTAATAACTCGTGTACGAATATAAAAACCTTATATTTTTACATAATAAATGAAACGATGATCATTTGAGAATCAACGTTGGTCGTATTATTTTATCTCTCATACGTCGCACATCTCATGGCGACCCTGTCAGGATAAGAAAACATCTCAAAGTTCCTAACTGTCAATAGAGGTCACTAGTATTGACTCACTACAATATCGAACTAGAGTTTTCTATAATGTTCATAGATGTCGCTAATTAATGTAATTTTTAACAACTTTGTTCATTCAATTTCTCTATCTAATCGATTATTTTTGGTATAATCTGTGCCAACCATCTATGTATCGTTCTTTGTTCGTTTCTTAACTAAGTAACAGCTAGTCAATGTTTATAAGTAAACAAAAGTTAATCATTGATTTGTAGATTATGAGAGGATTAACGAGATTTTTATAAGTAAGACCGTGAATAGCTCGTTACGTATTATATTTTTTTTAACTCAAACAGTGTTAGGCCACTTATTTATTCTCGAAAAAAATATTATAGTAAATAAAAGCAAAAAGTAATAGCAAGAATAAGCCATCTAGCGACCAGTAGCCAAAACAATTGATTGATTATAATATTAGCAGACAGTGTAATGGTTTTTTCACTAGGTGTCGCTAGATAAAGATCAGATTTGATAGAATAATTTTTTTAATATGTTGAAAAATTATAAAGTTACTTTTGAAAATATTAAAAAAAAAACACAACAAAAATAAACTTTGTGAATTGTTGAACAGCCAACTGTTGTTTATTAAATAAAAGCAAGGAACTACGGTCCTTGCGGACCAGTAGTTTTGCTACTTGCCGATAGAGGCATACTAATCACCGAACTTTCTAGACAAAATAAATAATTTAATTTAAATATTACTTACGAGTTGAAAGATATGTTTATTCCATTTGATTTTGATGTGATGAGCAACAGATTTATTGACTAGGTAAATGATGTAAACTTGGAACAAAAATAAAATAATATTAACTGTTCACCTATCTTGGTATTCCCGGCGTATTTAAAAATGGAATCATACTCGTAGTCTTGGATTAGTGCTTAATATTACGCTAACAGTAGGTACTCTGCGATTGGGGAACATCTCCCGGTACAAATTGATAGTACCCGGTAAGCTATCATTACATTAACACGAACCATATTCAAGTACTCTTCATTTGTGTACTGATAAGCCATACCTAATTAAGGGTCACACTCACACACGACAGATTAGGTATACTCGGAATATCGAACGCTAGGCGCACGCGCGGGAAAACACAAAACAGACGTCCAAACCATACGTTGGCGCTAGCCTACTGACCTAGTGACCTAGTAACGTGATTCGTCGATCGAATAAGCGATTAGCCGCGGGGCGGGGGTGCGGGTACTGGCAGCATAGTACAACACCGCGTCGCACGCGCCGCCGGCATGACTGGAAAAGTGACAACGCGTCTTTTATTTGAATTGAAATTTATGAAAATTTGGTCCAAAATTAAGTTCCTATTTTTTTTACATAATTCGAATGAGGATCATGTGCCGGGTATTCTCCTTGAATATTGATGGTAATTCACCAGTCACCCTGTATATACAAGAACCCGACAACAAAACGTTAAGTGGCGTGTAGCCCACCAGACGCAACACCGTCTGGTCGAAGGATCCTTCCTTTTCACCTACGGCCTCTCTCTTTCTCTTACCGCCAAACTGGTGACCCCGACGTGATCTGAAAATGAGTGAGAGTGATGGTGACACGGCAAAAAGTGCATTGTCGCAAAAGGACGATGAAAACATAACAGTGCGACGCAAAGTGCGTGTTTCCACTACACCTTCTGGGAATGAAGTTTTAAAGGTCTAAACCCTAAACTGGTGACCCCGACGTTTTTTTCACCAGTTTATGGATAGAGAGACTGCCATTGTTGTATGGAACCCACTACAGGTTCTGCCATAATAACAGCGTTTTTGGTAGCAATTTCTTTTTTATTTTGCTGTCGAAAACAATGCTGAGGCAAGTACCTGGTTGGCCTTTATTTCGTCATATATGTTGTATGTAAACAATTACAAAAACAAAGGTATTAACCTTTTCTTGTATTATAATAAATTGTTATCATTTTTTTTTCTGTTTTTTTTTTTTTTAATTCTTACCTTTATTTTGATGTTATTTTTTTTTTATTTGTACAGTGTGTAAGGCCAATAAAATTTGTTTCTTTTCTTTCTTTCTTATAATATATTATACTAAATGGCTCAACGAAAAACTTTTACCAAATTTACCGAAACGCTCTATCATTGTCTTAGACAATGCTTCGTATCATAATTTTCGACGGCCGGCTGGTCGAGTGGTCAGGCAACTGGACACTTTACGCAGCGGTCGCGGGTTCGAATCCCGCCAGGTGCAGATAATTTGTATGACGAATATAGATGTCTTTACCGGGTCATGGATGTGTATTTATGTATATATGTATTTATATCTTAAATTTATTTCCGTTCCTAGTACCCGTAACACGAGTTCTTACGAACTTAGCACGGGGCTAGGTTAACGTGGTGTGATTGTTGGTTAATATTTATTTATTTATTTATTTATAATACACGGGCTTAAGGGGTTACCTGGGTTTTAAAATTTCGGAAAATCTTTTTTTTTTTTTTGTTTTATTAAATAGTACAATATGTTTAAAATATTCTCCTAAAATTTCAAATCGATCCGAGTAAAATTCAAGCCACATCACTCGCAGATATATGGAAGCAGCTGTGTAGCTATTGTTGGTCGCCCTTTCCCACTTCCTTTTACAATTAAAGGACAACTCTAACACGTTTTTAATATTTTAGTTGATTGTTGCTTCTTGAGCTAATAGGTTGATTTGAGGTTATAAGTGTTCGTGAATTTTTACTATAAGTATTTATAAATTTTTATTTATAAAATAATTATGAGTAAGGTTACAAGATCTGATCGAACAACTAGTGGTCAAAGAAAAGATAGACCAAGGAAAAGAAAACAATCATTTAATCCGAAAACTGCTGAGATAGACGACGAATCTTTCACCAGCACGTCGGCGAAAAAACTGAAAAACCAAGATGAAAAACAGGTGCCAGAGGATGGTATTCTGCAGTATGCCATCATCGTTTTTTTTTTTTTTGTTTTTCAACACTATCGACTTTTGTGAAGTGTTCTAATATAATAAATGAGAATGGAGAGGACAAAATATGTAATGGTAAAGTGGATTTTAAACAGTGTGTGAAATTTGACCTTGGTTTCAAAATTCTCGTAAATTTTTTTTTGCATGTTATTTCAATTTAAAACTTTAAATGCGTTTATCTCAAAACACAATTTTTTTAAGTCGGTGGACATGATTTCTCGAAAAGTTATAAAGCGATTCTCTTCAAACTTTGCACACATCTTTGAAATAACATTATCTAGTAATTGAACGAAGGATTATTATTTTTTTTAATTAGAACTAATTTTTTCAAGCCAATACATGAAGAAAATTTGACCAAAAAAATGAGTTTTTTTGTTCAAAGTCTGCTGTCCACGGCAAGAGCCTTCTTTTTTGGGACGTCAAGGGAGATGAGGTACCAACGGCTGAATTTTCGGAAATTTTAAATAAAAATTTTACAAAATACTCTTGAAACATGTATCTTTGATATACCGAATTGTTCTAATAAAATATATGACTGTATATATTAAAAAAAAATTTGTAAAAGTACCCTTTTTTTTAACCTCTGAAACCCAGGTAACCCCTTAAAAAATACCAACATCGGCAACAAATAAAGCAGATATGCAGCAATGGCTCAGAGACAAGGAAATAGCATTTGAACAATTTCTTCTTAAATTAGAATTATATGACATAATTAAAAAACAAAGATTCACATAACAAACAAAATCATTGATTTTATCAAGAGCAAAGGTTTTTATGTCATACGCCTCCCCCCCCCCCCCTATCACCCAGAATTAAATGCGATTGAAAACATTTGGGGAATTGTAAAATTCCTTATATTATATCGCTTTAAAGAATATTGAGCAAACACTAATAAATGAAAACTATAACAAAGTTACCACCAGCGAAACGTGGTATAACGTACGTATGCGTAAACCTATACTCATGTCGAAAAAATAGAAAAAGAATACTTGAAATACTTTGACGTAGATTTTGAGTTCGTGATTGATTTGAAAAATGATTCCGACGATAGCGAATCAGTATTCGAAAAATATGTATCTGACAGTGATTAACAATATCGAATTTTGTCTATATTTTTTTCTTTTCCTTTACTGAATAAAAATTTATGATAACCTATGTCTAATTACTTTGTTTCCATCAAGCAAGTTGTATCTAACAATATACAGGATGTTTGGTGGAGGGTTGGACAAACGGTCAGGGGGGTAAGAGGGGGACATTGCCAATATATCTGGCCACTTAACTGAAATCATTGACCTTTTTTTTTTTTTTTCATGCAGCATTTAATTGTTTTTTACAAAATCTTCAGAATTCATCATTCAAACTCATAAAACACAAAAAAAAAATGTGTAACAGACCCAAATTATTTTTATTTCTTGTTTTGAATAAATTTCCAACATTTTGAAACCATATTTGTAAGTGTTACATGAAAAAATACAAAAATATGGGCCTTCAAAGTTTTTAACAGTTGCAAAATTTTACCAAACTACAAACTTTAAAGTGATATAAAAAAAAAACAATACACGATAGGGTTTTAATTGTTTGACCCCAATGCCATCGTCTAATTACAGTTCTTTCGGTGAGGAAGAACCTATTCCTTCAGTGCCATCATTGTTATCAGATGCAACTGCTTCGTCCAGTATCAGTCTAGAAATGGTAATGAAGAAATGATCAGAAGTGTGCTGAACCACGTCCTTTGAACCGGTCGATTCACACTATTGTCGCAAAGACAGTAATAAACTTTATTTAGATGGCTCTTTAAGTTTTATCCGTATGTTCAAGTTATACAAAGAATGCTATGATCCATCAAAATATGGTAATATACATGAGTCATTAAGGCAATACACAATTACATAGTAAACAAAAATATTAATTTATAATTCCACAAGCCAAAAAAAGACCAATGCCATGTTTGTCATTCTTTAAAAAACGGTCCTGTGACTCCTGAAAATAAAATATCTTATGATAATCATATAATTAGCAAGAATCTGGCTAGATCTTTAAAACTTAAAAGAAAAGGATAAACATGATTCACAAAATGACATTAAAATATTCTGCGCTACTTTTGATTTGCAAAGTGTTGTTGTCCCCGAGTGGTTAAATCAGACTATTTTACTACAGCAAAAGTTTGAAATTACATGACTTGTCAGTTTTTGTTATTTATGGAATGAGCAAATTGCAATGAAGGAAACAAAATAGCGAGCTGTATTTAAGATATGACCAAATTAAAAAGTCAAGAGGGTTGTGACGACTTTAGATTTTGGTCAGACAATTGCACTGGCCAAAACCGAAACAGGATTATGTTTTTTATGTATCTTTATGCCGCTAAACAGTTTAATTTGAATATAAAACACACTTTTCTCGAAGTAGGCCACACTCAGAATGAAGGCGACTCCATACACTCCACCATTGAAGGAGCTTCAAAATATAAGAACATTTACACACCCTCTGAATGGAGCTCATTGATTCAATGGGCAAAATCAAAAGCAAGTCCTTATAACATCAGTCGTAGCTCAAAATATGATTTATGACTTCAAAAAGATGCAGACAAATACACACTTTAACTGGACTAAAAACTCAGAAGGACAAAAAATTCTTTGGTCTAAATTAAAACAAATCCATGTAAGCCAAGACGAACCATACGTTTTATATTATAAATATGATTTGAGTGAAGATGCTATTGAAAATCATATTAAAATGAGCATATAATATGATTTGAGTGAAAATGAATTGAAAATCGATCATCAAGAAGACAAATAGCCAATAGACCAACAGATATTCCTCTGCAACTATGTTACAATCAGCTGTTACCAATACAACCTTCCAAGAAGAAAGACTTGCTTGATTTATGTCGAAAAAACATTATCCCACCTGTATACCACAGTTATTATGAAAATTAAGTAGCATCTAATGACATTGTGTCAATCAATGAAAGCGATAATTAAGACAATTAGAGATTTTCCACTTACTAGAAATGTTGATTATGGTAATTTTATTACTAGACTATATAATATGGAGATCTTTTTATTTTTGTTTACGCCAGACATTCTTTTAATTTTTTTTTTTTTTTTTTTTTGTAATTTTATCCAGAACTTAATAATGTGAAGTACTTACCTACATTATTTTTATTACCTGATTTTGTTAATTAAACTTAGATCTTAAGTAATAGTTTTCTTCTTACTTCATTCTTTGATCTTACTATTAAACTACCAAAAGGACTGAATACGGATCCATAACTTAAGTTTTAAGGCTAATTCAATTTTTGTTCAATAAATGAATAAAACCACTGTGAGTTTTTTTTATTGTCTATAATAATGGAACTCACTTATTAGGTTACTACTCACTGGAAACTCACAAATTAATAATTATATAATGTAGATATAAATAAGTAAGTGTGATGTCCACAGAGCACAATACGTCAGACGGCCACTCAAAATAGGGGTGTGCGATAATTATCGATAATTCGTAACTACTCGATAATTTTTCATTCGATAATTATCGATAATTATCGATAAGTGAAATTCGATAATTTTGATTCGATAAATATCGATAATTTTTCATTCGATAATTATCGATAATTATCGATAAGTTTTCATTCGATAATTATCGATAATTTTTTGCGATCCGATAATTATCGATAATTTTTTCCGATCCGATAATTATCGATATTTTTGAGTGATCCGATAATTATCGATAGATTATTTCGATACCGGACGGCGGATGACCTTTTTTTTTAGGTATTCTGATAGGGAACGGAGAATTATGTCAACACCGGACGGCGGATGACCTTTTTTTTTATTTTTTTTTTTTTTTTTTTTCGTCGTCCGAAAATTGTGCCAATAATAATCGATAAGTATCATCAACTATCGATAATTCTTATCCGATAATTATCGATAACTGTTCGTTCGATAATTATCGATAAGTATCGATAACTCAATACGATAATTATCGATAATAAAATTATCGATAATTTTTTCCGATGAACACCCCTAACTCAAAATTCCTGGTACCGAGCAGGCTGTGCCGCGTTTAAAAAAGAGGTAGGTAGTTAGGTAGTCGCGGGCAGAATTAGAGGGTAGCAGGTTCGTAACAACGTACTTTAGGTACCTTGTTTTAAGCCTTGTTTTTCGCCAGCTGGCCCACGTTCCGACAGCGAGATTAGTAGTGAAGGACACTGGCCTGATTGTTGGCTTCCGATGGTGATGGCTTCGTCCACTCCGAGCACGCGGGGAGATCTCCACCGGTATTACAGAATCATAGGCCGGCCGGCCTGTGTCTACGTCCTTAGATGGTTACGTCGACGTGTAGTGGTTGATAGAATTAAGTGATAAGTAGAAAACGGTAATAGTAAACGTGATCCTGGAAGCGTAGAAGATTTCATGTCAAGCCGTGAACAATTAAAAAAAACCAGTGTCCAAATAAAAATACGTATGACACTTAGAATAAGAACACCTTACAATTATTACGTGAATATCAGGAAACTTACCCCAGCGGGATTAGTAGTAGCTCGAGGTTAGGCCTCGAGGTAGGGATGGGCAAAAATAATCGATATATCGAAATATCGATATTTTTTTAGAAAATAATCGATAAATATCGGCGATATTTTTAATTTTGAAATATCGATAATTGATATTTATCTCCGAATATCGGATTCGATATTTTTTTGATAAAAAATAAATATTATTTTTAAGTTTTCAAAATTATTTTCGTATCGAAATACTTTTGTCGAAGGATAATGTTGTTACTGGACGCCGGATGGCCTTTTTTTTAGGTATTCGGATAGGGTACGAAGGATAATGTTGTTACTGGACGCCGGATGACCTTTTTTTTTTTTGTTTTAGGTATTCGGATAGGGTACGAAGGATAATGTTGTTACTGGACGCCGGATGACCTTTTTTTTTTTTTTTTTAGGTATTCGGATAGGGTACGAAAGATAATGCTGTTACTGGACGCCGGATGACCGGATAGGGTACGAAGAATAATGTTGTTACTGGACGCCGGATGACTTTTTTTTTTTTTAGGTAATCACATTTTGAGATAAAAATATCGATTTATCGAAATATCGATATTTTTTGCTCAGTATGTATCGATATTTCTGAAAATATCGATACGATATATATCGATATATTTTATACATTTTCCCATCCCTATCTCGAGGGTGGGCGTCAGTCCACCAAGAGTGATCACTGATCAGAGGGAAAAGGGCCTCTTAGAAAGGTCGAGAAACCTCCCATACCAAAACGTCACATTTGAGAATTTATTACAGATTAAAAACTGACATTTATGATTCAATAAAACTTTCCATAGATTTTCAACATTATATATTTTTTAACAATTTATAATTTAAAAATTAGGTTTAATTATTATAATTTTAATTATTAATTTTAGACAACGATTTATTAAAGATAGATATTTTTTAAACCACGAGTATTAGGATAAGAAGCGACATCTGTTATGATAATTAGAAAAAATGTTGACAGGTCGGGGTCACGGAAGTTAGCCCCCCAAAAAAATTTTTTTTTTATTTTTCCAATTTTCGTTTGCCTATATCGTTTGTTCGTCGTTTGTTCTTGATTGTTCGTTATAAACAATCGTTTGTTCGTTAATCGTTTATTTATAAAAAAATATTAAAAATATGCCTTTAAGTTAGCCCCCCCTACTCCAATTTCTAATTTTTTTCGTTATTAGTAGGCTCTAAATATTTATAAATGTTTGTTCTTTTATAAAACACGTTTGTTCTATCGATATAATGTCTATTTTTTGTTTAATTAACAATTTTTATTTTGCATGATAACCGTCCAGAAACACTTGTGTTGCGCATGCGTCCGTTTGACGTCTAAGCGGTTTATTTAAAAATCACAATCACAATAAATAAACTTAAAACAAGTTATCTGGATATTAAATTTAATCTTTTAAAAACATAATTATTTAAAATTAGTAAACAACTAAACAACATAACTGCGAAAGACCAAGTAACAAGATTTGTGAAAATAATGAGTTTTAAATGTTTATCATTGGTGTCTTGTGTCTGAATGCAATAATAGAAGTGTAAAAACGACACAAAAATTATGGATCCATTGCTAAGTGATATTAAAATGAGAAACACTTGGTTGAAACTGGCAAGAAGAGATCAAACATCATTAAATAAATAAATAAACATTGTCTACAAAGACTAGACTGTATTTCTGTGAAGACCACTTTGATATAAGTATGCGTTATAAATGGTATATTAACTATCAAATAAACAAAAGAAAACCTTATGTTTATATTACAAACAAAATGCCATATTTTGTAATGTATTTATAGGTTACGATATGTAGTGAGTTGAAAGCTTCATAAATATTTTATTCTACATTTTAGCTAGAAAATGATATGGAAAATTATACAGAGTATAAGATCATGGGTTCTGTTAAACAAATTCAGATCAAACCAAACTGTGTAACATCCAGATTTGATTACCAAGCAAACAAGAAACACGAGTCCACTTCAAGTGAACCTCAGCATGCCTTTATTAAATCAATCTAAGATCTAGATCAATCAATCTAGATCTAAATCAAAATTAATTAAAAGGCAAAGAATATCTACAATTAAGGAGAATGAAGAGACCATACAAAATGAGAATTATGTTATAACATTACCGTCATGTAGTCCAGGTAATTTTTTAATTTTGTAGTTTATGCAGTTGTAATAAATTATCAATAGTATCACTGGGACTGATATTATATTAATCATATTTTACTATTATTATCAGATTTTTTGACACCTGAAATTAAGAAGTGAGACAATAAAGCAGTCCAAGTAGTACAAAAGCAGGAATATAAAGCAATTCAAGTCCGTCGGATGACACACTACAGAAGTAGAAATATGCAGACTAGTATAAAAAAAGAAGACAGCATGATGTCACCTTTCAAGACAACTGTGTGTGCCTACTGCAACATCATCCTTAAAATTATCTCAGGGAAGAATGAGTACTCTATGTGTATCTATTCTTACAGCCACTAAAAGGGTACTGATTTTTTTTTGAAGATAAATATGAGAGTGATGAGTTATGCACACCATCAATAGCAGGTTCGATGGTAGATTACAATTCCACTTCATACAAACTATCTAGTCAATCAAAAACTACTTCTGATGCTAACTCTCAAGAGGAATTGGAAAAAAGATGTAAAAGTAATTCTACTGAGTACTTTGTCTAAGATAAAAAGTAAGCCTCAATTATATATTGGTCTACTAAAGGAACTCTATTTTCTGATAGACTTGATTGGAAAACAAACCAATCTTTCGCAACAAAATATTTAATTAATAAAATTATATAGAACATTTGCACAACTCGCTGATTATTTTGATATATAGGTGACTTGAGCTAGCAATGTAAGTTTCAACACAATGCCAGAAATTGTGAATTTACTTTCACCCTTTATTAAAAAGTTTTCAACTAATACACTCAAGAAGTACCTATCTATTGCTTTTAGGCATAAATATAATAAAGTTACAAGTATGATAGACTGCTTAGACATTGAAATCCAATGTATTGTCTGTATGATCTGATGGTCTCTTAAATTTTGTCTCTACTGGATATGCAGGAAGGACAAAGGATGTGAACTTCGTTCAACATAGCAAATTTTTAGATAGTTTGCCATCTAATGCTTGTATTTTAGCTGACAGAGGGTTTGAGCACCTTGAACATTTTTATCATCATAGTATTTTTTTTGAACATCATAGTGAAAATTGTATCAAAATAAATCCAGTGGTTTTGAAGGATTAAATGAATACTTGCACTATATACTACTATTATATTATAATAAAAAATATAACCAATATTAAGTATGGTTTTATTATTTCCATGGTGCACTGTATAAAAGATGATGTTGGTCAACACATGGCCGAATTGATTTGAAGATTTGGTCAACATAGCCACCATAATAGATGTTAGTGATATAGTAATAGATGTGCATTTTTCAAAAGTGCATGTGCAAAATATGTGAATACATAGACACTATATACAGGATCTACTGTACTACTCTCTTGGTATCAATTCAGCTTTTAATATTACTCAAAAAGTAAAAGTAAAATTAATTCAATAAAACAATTATTTTCATTATAAAATTGATGTATTGTAAAAATCTACCTCATAGGTTACAATGTCACAAACAATAACTTTTACATATTATAAGAAATTATCAGTTATTCATATAATAACACGAAAAGTATATTTTCAGTGGTTTTTAAACTTTAACGCTTTTATATAAAATTGGAAAAATGTTATTCTTCCAAAAAGCAACTACACTATTTAATAACTTCATGACATATTCATGTTCATATTCAACAGGAATTATAGTGACTCGATTATTTAACACAAAAATAACTTTTATACAAATATATGGTTTTCTTTAGCACAATATTTTGGATTTGAACTTGCACAAAATATTTCTTTGACATTGTACCATTTTTATCTATACAGTTTTGTGCAGTTTTTTCACTAGACGGACGCTTAATGTAGTCTTGTTATTAAGCCAGCAACCATTGGGAATGACTGAGAAATATATAGACCACATTTTTCTATCTTCATTCCTATTTTCTTTTTCACTGTTATCCTTACTTTGTCTTCCAGTTTTTTACCTCTTGATATTGCTGGAGTTTCTGGAATTTTTGCACCAAAAATCATAGCAACAAGAGTACTATCCACAGTTTTGCACTCACTCAATTTATAGCATTTCGAGGCTGTGCTTCTGCCATATCTTAGTTGATGCCACAAACCACTTTAATGATAATCTCTAGTTCTACTCTCTAGGAATGATATGGTTTTTTGATTGAATACATGTAAGATTTGTGTTTAAAAAATGTCAGTTTTCGTCGTTGTATTTAACTGTTAGATGATGCAGTGATAACGTTGACTTGATGTCAATGTCAAAATCGGTTTCATGCTTTAAAAACTGGTATTTGTCGATTTTTCTTTTTTTTGCATTCTACAACAATTTTATTTAACACTCTGCTGTCTGGAACCATCTACTTTGGTTTTCTTTTAGAGATTTCTTTTACACCCAAAATTTTTATTGACGAGCCAATATTTTCTGACAAGGGGCAATCGTGGCACTTGATACTAGTCACAGTCTCTTCCTTTTCATTCACAATAAGTGTCACCGCATAGGGCTTGGGAAGCACTTTTGTTCCAGGCATATATATTTTGAACCCGCTTGAGCTGCATATAGCCTATTGCGTCGTCCCCGTAAGATTCCCTTCACGACCTGACGACAAAAAATAAGTAAGGTTCGATTCTAAATAGTAAATATAGGTATTATCGTGTTGTGTATTGTTATTGTTCTTATTGTTAGAAAAAACTTGATACGATAGTTACTTACATTGCTGTTTTAATATTTCTCAGCTCGGCAGAACAGAAATCTTGGTTGGATGCAATAATTTCGCCACCATCAACGTATTTATCATTAGCAGATTTTGTACTTTGTGCTTTCACAAAACCATCTTCGATGATGCGATTTTAATAAAATCGAGGATAAAAGTCCACAAACGATACAAAAAATTGTAATAATTATCTTGTAAAATTTCAAAACAAACTCGGAGCACGACTAAAACCTAAATCCAATATGGCGAATGACATTGACGTTTTTAATCAATTTTAATTTTTTTTTGGGATTTTATGACCTGGTATCTACAACCTTTAGGTCAATAATCAATTTTAAATATTTGAAAAACAGATAAAAAAGAATTTTTAAAACTTATTACTTTTTTTTACGTATGAATAGACATGTAATTTTATTATTTACTCTAAATATTATGTAATTTTATATCCTATTTTATAACTAACACGCGATTCCAATCAGTATTCGTTTTATAGTACACGTATAGCAAAGAGTATATAAATAGAATATGTAAACACTAAGTCTCAAATTAACATCTATTGTTTAACATTAGTTAATTCATTAATATAATATTGATTATATTAATGAATAACTATAAAATATTATATTAATGAATTAACTAATGTTAAACAATAGATGTTAATTTGAGACTTAGTGTTTACATATTCTATTTATATACTCTTTGCTATACGTGTACTATAAAACGAATACTGATTGGAATCGCGTGTTAGTTATAAAATAGGATATAAAATTACATAATATTTAGAGTAAATAATAAAATTACATGTCTATTCATACGTAAAAAAAAGTAATAAGTTTTAAAAATTCTTTTTTATCTGTTTTTCAAATATTTAAAATTGATTATTGACCTAAAGGTTGTAGATACCAGGTCATAAAATCCCAAAAAAAAATTAAAATTGATTAAAAACGTCAATGTCATTCGCCATATTGGATTTAGGTTTTAGTCGTGCTCCGAGTTTGTTTTGAAATTTTACAAGATAATTATTACAATTTTTTGTATCGTTTGTGGACTTTTATCCTCGATTTTATTAAAATCGCATCATCGAAGATGGTTTTGTGAAAGCACAAAGTACAAAATCTGCTAATGATAAATACGTTGATGGTGGCGAAATTATTGCATCCAACCAAGATTTCTGTTCTGCCGAGCTGAGAAATATTAAAACAGCAATGTAAGTAACTATCGTATCAAGTTTTTTCTAACAATAAGAACAATAACAATACACAACACGATAATACCTATATTTACTATTTAGAATCGAACCTTACTTATTTTTTGTCGTCAGGTCGTGAAGGGAATCTTACGGGGACGACGCAATAGGCTATATGCAGCTCAAGCGGGTTCAAAATATATATGCCTGGAACAAAAGTGCTTCCCAAGCCCTATGCGGTGACACTTATTGTGAATGAAAAGGAAGAGACTGTGACTAGTATCAAGTGCCACGATTGCCCCTTGTCAGAAAATATTGGCTCGTCAATAAAAATTTTGGGTGTAAAAGAAATCTCTAAAAGAAAACCAAAGTAGATGGTTCCAGACAGCAGAGTGTTAAATAAAATTGTTGTAGAATGCAAAAAAAAGAAAAATCGACAAATACCAGTTTTTAAAGCATGAAACCGATTTTGACATTGACATCAAGTCAACGTTATCACTGCATCATCTAACAGTTAAATACAACGACGAAAACTGACATTTTTTAAACACAAATCTTACATGTATTCAATCAAAAAACCATATCATTCCTAGAGAGTAGAACTAGAGATTATCATTAAAGTGGTTTGTGGCATCAACTAAGATATGGCAGAAGCACAGCCTCGAAATGCTATAAATTGAGTGAGTGCAAAACTGTGGATAGTACTCTTGTTGCTATGATTTTTGGTGCAAAAATTCCAGAAACTCCAGCAATATCAAGAGGTAAAAAACTGGAAGACAAAGTAAGGATAACAGTGAAAAAGAAAATAGGAATGAAGATAGAAAAATGTGGTCTATATATTTCTCAGTCATTCCCAATGGTTGCTGGCTTAATAACAAGACTACATTAAGCGTCCGTCTAGTGAAAAAACTGCACAAAACTGTATAGATAAAAATGGTACAATGTCAAAGAAATATTTTGTGCAAGTTCAAATCCAAAATATTGTGCTAAAGAAAACCATATATTTGTATAAAAGTTATTTTTGTGTTAAATAATCGAGTCACTATAATTCCTGTTGAATATGAACATGAATATGTCATGAAGTTATTAAATAGTGTAGTTGCTTTTTGGAAGAATAACATTTTTCCAATTTTATATAAAAGCGTTAAAGTTTAAAAACCACTGAAAATATACTTTTCGTGTTATTATATGAATAACTGATAATTTCTTATAATATGTAAAAGTTATTGTTTGTGACATTGTAACCTATGAGGTAGATTTTTACAATACATCAATTTTATAATGAAAATAATTGTTTTATTGAATTAATTTTACTTTTACTTTTTGAGTAATATTAAAAGCTGAATTGATACCAAGAGAGTAGTACAGTAGATCCTGTATATAGTGTCTATGTATTCACATATTTTGCACATGCACTTTTGAAAAATGCACATCTATTACTATATCACTAACATCTATTATGGTGGCTATGTTGACCAAATCTTCAAATCAATTCGGCCATGTGTTGACCAACATCATCTTTTATACAGTGCACCATGGAAATAATAAAACCATACTTAATATTGGTTATATTTTTTATTATAATATAATAGTAGTATATAGTGCAAGTATTCATTTAATCCTTCAAAACCACTGGATTTATTTTGATACAATTTTCACTATGATGTTCAAAAAAAATACTATGATGATAAAAATGTTCAAGGTGCTCAAACCCTCTGTCAGCTAAAATACAAGCATTAGATGGCAAACTATCTAAAAATTTGCTATGTTGAACGAAGTTCACATCCTTTGTCCTTCCTGCATATCCAGTAGAGACAAAATTTAAGAGACCATCAGATCATACAGACAATACATTGGATTTCAATGTCTAAGCAGTCTATCATACTTGTAACTTTATTATATTTATGCCTAAAAGCAATAGATAGGTACTTCTTGAGTGTATTAGTTGAAAACTTTTTAATAAAGGGTGAAAGTAAATTCACAATTTCTGGCATTGTGTTGAAACTTACATTGCTAGCTCAAGTCACCTATATATCAAAATAATCAGCGAGTTGTGCAAATGTTCTATATAATTTTATTAATTAAATATTTTGTTGCGAAAGATTGGTTTGTTTTCCAATCAAGTCTATCAGAAAATAGAGTTCCTTTAGTAGACCAATATATAATTGAGGCTTACTTTTTATCTTAGACAAAGTACTCAGTAGAATTACTTTTACATCTTTTTTCCAATTCCTCTTGAGAGTTAGCATCAGAAGTAGTTTTTGATTGACTAGATAGTTTGTATGAAGTGGAATTGTAATCTACCATCGAACCTGCTATTGATGGTGTGCATAACTCATCACTCTCATATTTATCTTCAAAAAAAAATCAGTACCCTTTTAGTGGCTGTAAGAATAGATACACATAGAGTACTCATTCTTCCCTGAGATAATTTTAAGGATGATGTTGCAGTAGGCACACACAGTTGTCTTGAAAGGTGACATCATGCTGTCTTCTTTTTTTATACTAGTCTGCATATTTCTACTTCTGTAGTGTGTCATCCGACGGACTTGAATTGCTTTATATTCCTGCTTTTGTACTACTTGGACTGCTTTATTGTCTCACTTCTTAATTTCAGGTGTCAAAAAATCTGATAATAATAGTAAAATATGATTAATATAATATCAGTCCCAGTGATACTATTGATAATTTATTACAACTGCATAAACTACAAAATTAAAAAATTACCTGGACTACATGACGGTAATGTTATAACATAATTCTCATTTTGTATGGTCTCTTCATTCTCCTTAATTGTAGATATTCTTTGCCTTTTAATTAATTTTGATTTAGATCTAGATTGATTGATCTAGATCTTAGATTGATTTAATAAAGGCATGCTGAGGTTCACTTGAAGTGGACTCGTGTTTCTTGTTTGCTTGGTAATCAAATCTGGATGTTACACAGTTTGGTTTGATCTGAATTTGTTTAACAGAACCCATGATCTTATACTCTGTATAATTTTCCATATCATTTTCTAGCTAAAATGTAGAATAAAATATTTATGAAGCTTTCAACTCACTACATATCGTAACCTATAAATACATTACAAAATATGGCATTTTGTTTGTAATATAAACATAAGGTTTTCTTTTGTTTATTTGATAGTTAATATACCATTTATAACGCATACTTATATCAAAGTGGTCTTCACAGAAATACAGTCTAGTCTTTGTAGACAATGTTTATTTATTTATTTAATGATGTTTGATCTCTTCTTGCCAGTTTCAACCAAGTGTTTCTCATTTTAATATCACTTAGCAATGGATCCATAATTTTTGTGTCGTTTTTACACTTCTATTATTGCATTCAGACACAAGACACCAATGATAAACATTTAAAACTCATTATTTTCACAAATCTTGTTACTTGGTCTTTCGCAGTTATGTTGTTTAGTTGTTTACTAATTTTAAATAATTATGTTTTTAAAAGATTAAATTTAATATCCAGATAACTTGTTTTAAGTTTATTTATTGTGATTGTGATTTTTAAATAAACCGCTTAGACGTCAAACGGACGCATGCGCAACACAAGTGTTTCTGGACGGTTATCATGCAAAATAAAAATTGTTAATTAAACAAAAAATAGACATTATATCGATAGAACAAACGTGTTTTATAAAAGAACAAACATTTATAAATATTTAGAGCCTACTAATAACGAAAAAAATTAGAAATTGGAGTAGGGGGGGCTAACTTAAAGGCATATTTTTAATATTTTTTTATAAATAAACGATTAACGAACAAACGATTGTTTATAACGAACAATCAAGAACAAACGACGAACAAACGATATAGGCAAACGAAAATTGGAAAAATAAAAAAAAAATTTTTTTGGGGGGCTAACTTCAGTGACCCGACAGGTCGATAGCTAATGACACTGTCAACTTCAACAAGTTACGGAAAGATGGCGCTATTAGAAAGATTAGATAAAAGAAATTAGTAAAAATAAAAATTATTTTAATTTTTTGCTTGTGTACAAAGTAACGTGCCAGCACAACGTTACAGCTGAAAAGTTTGGTTGGTACTGATGACGAAAAGTTGGTACGCCTGAGCTGTGCTGCCAATATTGATATAATTAACTCGAGTTGAAATTCAGCTAACTCGAATTAAACTCGAGTTACACAATTCGAGTTAACAGGAAGAAAATGAGTGTATGATTTGTTACAAATTACTTTTTTACATATTGTAGGGGTTTTTATAGTTTACATTTATAATTTAAACTGTTCTCATTAGAGTTATCACTCATTTATTTTTGATTTAAGTCTTAATTTAGTTTAGTAAGTACTTACGCATATTTAACAACAAAACTAGTTAGGTACATAGCAGTCGTTCAGTCTTCACAAAATAATATCAGTCTAACTTTACAATGTCGGGACATATGCTATTAATAGTGTAATCATCACAATAAAAATATTCTTAATTAAGGTTCTTATTTTAAATAACTTACGCATATTTAACAACAAAACTAGTTAGGTACATAGCAGTCGTTCAGTCTTCACAAAATAATATCAGTCTAACTTTACAATGTCGGGACATATGCTATTAATAGTGTAATCATCACAATAAAAATATTCTTAATTAAGGTTCTTATTTTAAATAACAAATATATAATAATCTACTTGATAATACTTTTGCTGATTTTGTTTGTTAGTTGCCTCAATAAATTGTTGCTAATAATAATAATAACTTTTATTTAATTATAATATTACTTGAATTAGAATAGTATTTATCTCATTAATAAGATATATTATATAAAAAGTGAAACATTCAGTAAAAAGTATTTTCTGAATGTATTTTCTTGTAAGTTAACATTCTTAAAAAGATTTTCAACAACAAATATTCTCAAAAAATAAATATCACATTATTGTGTACATAAGTTAAAGTTCTTAAAAGTGTTAAAATATTGCACTTTGAGTGCTAAAATATAAAAAATAAATAAAAATACTTTCTTAAAGTATTTTAACATAATTTCTTGTCAACGTCGGTGTCATTCGGTCGATGCAATAGCGAGATTATAACGCGCACCCAACGAACGAATCGCACTCTCGCTCTTTCGCATGATTTATTTACCGCCAGGCCAAACTCGAGTTAGAGACAATTAAACTCGAATTAACTCGAATTAAACACAACTCGAGTTACGTCATCTTACAGTAACTGCTCTTGGGCCGTGTTCCGATATATACTGAGAGCACTGCCCCAATGCTCTCAGTACTGAAAATTCGTTCCGTTATAGACTGCCAGTACATTGCCGCAGTATATGACGTCATGAATCGCCACCATTTTTACACTGAGAGCACTGGAGCTTTCGAGGTAAGGTGCTTTCAGTACAGTTCAGTGATGTGATCACGTGATTCAAAAATGTCCACAATATTCAAATAATATTTTTTCTTGTTGAATAGAAAACGTGTACATGGTAAATATTTTCATTTGAAAAAAAAGTCGTAAAATGAGGATGATAACAGTAGTCCAGTATACTGGACTTCGTTCCGTTATAAACAGTGACCAGTATAGCGCAGTATAGCAAACTAAAACAGAACGGCTTCGCAGTATACTGAAATGACGTCACACCTTGCAGTGCTCCAGTATATATCGGAACACGGCCTTGGCCTCTTGCCTCTTTCAATTTACGGCCACTAGAGGGCTGACGATACTTTAAAGCAGCCATACTCAACTTGCGGCCCGCTGACCTTTTTTGTGCGGCCCGAGCCTGATAAGGATTCAAAATTATGTAAAATTAACCTATGAATTATATTATATTTACAGAACACTAAATATTATTACTACCTATCCCCCTGCAGCCCCTTCGCCCTTGCGTAACAAGAGGAAGACACCCACGCTCGCCTCCGCAGCTTCAGCTTTTTTGTCGCCTTCGGCGACAGCTTCAGCCGCTCCGTCTCGTCCGGGTGTCTTCCTTTTGTTACGTCGGGCGGGGTCTGCCCTCCCTCCGCGCCTCCGGTCTCTAAAGAACACTTTAGGGGTGGGGCAGACAAGACTACGTGGAGTCGGGGTAAACTGATTCTTTTCTGTGAGCGAGGTTCCTTTTTCTGTGTTATTATATAATTAATATCATTACTTTCCAATACCTTTCCTACATCCTAGAAAGATGCTCAAATCATTCCTATACCGAAGAAACCTAATTCCACTGCTTTATCCGATTTCCGCCCAATAGCAATCCTTCCCTTCTTGTCAAAAGTTTTGGAGCGTCTCGTTCATCAACAGTTATCATTTTTCCTTTCCTCAAATAATCTTCTTAATCCTTATCAGTCCGGTTTCCGTAAAGGTCATAGTACGACTACGGCCCTCGTCAAAATCTCTGACGACATTAGACATGCCATGGATAATCAGAATCTCACGGTGTTGACCTTGCTAGACTTTAGCAATGCATTCAATACCGTGGATTTTGATATACTGCTAGCTATATTATGTTCTCTTAACATATCTCCATCAGTAATTGATTGGTTTCATAGTTACTTGTACGGGCATCGGCAACGGTTACGTGTCCAGGATTCATTTTCAGACTGGTCAAACGTAAATGCTGGCGTTCCACAAGGTGGCGTGTTGTCCCCTCTCCTATTTTCGATTTTCATAAATTCAGTAAGTCTTCACATATCTTCTCTCTACCACTTGTATGCAGATGATCTCCAAATTTACTCTCACACAAAATTAATTGATCTACCGACATCAATTAATAAGATAAACAATGACCTGAAAAGCATTCATACTTGGAGCAGCTCATATGGACTAAATATAAATTCTTCAAAATGTCAAGTAATTATTATTGGCAGTCCTAAATTAATATGTCGTATAGATTGGTCACTTGTTCCACCAGTTATCTTTAATAACACTGTCATCAGTTACTGTGATAAAGTAAAAAATCTCGGAGTGATATTTGATAGCTATCTCTCCTGGACACCTCAACTGTATGAGTTGAGTCGTAAAGTATTTGCTGCTATCGGATCACTTCGTCGGCTCCAATATTTTCTTCCTTTGCCCACCAAAATTGCGTTAGCACAGTCACTCCTGCTACCAATTCTTGACTATGCTGATACTTGCTTTCTTGGCCTTAAAGAGGAGCAATTAAATAAACTTGAGCGCCTTCAGAATCTCTGCATACGGTTCATATTTGGTTTTCGCAAATATGACCATGTCTCCAATTTTCGCAACCAACTCAAGTGGCTCCCGATTCGCTTTCGCAGGAATACTCACATCCTCTCGCTACTATATTGTGTACTTTTCCATCCAGATACACCTCCTTACCTCAAAGAACGCTTTGAGTTTCTTTGTAATACTCATGATCGCTCCCTTAGGTCCGACTCCAATTTAATTCTTATAACTCCGTCTCGTACTACTTCATTCTACTCTAATTCTTTCACTGCTAAAGCTGTTCAACTTTGGAACTCCCTTCCCCTTCCTATACGACAAGCTCAATATCACTCCTGCTTTAAAAAATACCTTAAAGCGCACTATTTGTCGCTAAATACGTCATAATTGCCATTATAAAAATTTTATATAACGTATAAATCTATCGTAGTTATGTATTGTATTTATTTATTTTTATGTATAATCTACCTATGTTATTAATGTATCTACGTTTATTCACTACGCTTATTCATGTATTTATGTGTATATATGTATATATATGTATGTATGTGTATGTGTGTATATGTGTGTGTGTGTATATATGTATGTATGTGTATATATTTTAGTATGTATTATTACTATTCGTATTTATGCATTGTATGATACAAATTACTTCTTGTATCTTTATTATTATAACGCTTGTTCCTTATAGTAATTCTATGTACACTACCTAAACCGCTTTTACTATTGACAAGTCCTATACCCAAAGGTTGTCTGGAAGAGATCGCTCTACTAGCGATAAGACCGCCTTTGTACATCTTTCTTTGTTCATTACAAATATTGTATCTTTTTGTGGTGTGCAATAAAGAGTATTATTATTATTATTATTATATAAATAAAACTAAATCTAGAAATAATATTAATTATATTAATCACATCAATTAATTTTTCAAACGGGTCTTCTTTTAATTTTATTATTTCCCGTCTCCACAAATATTCATAAATTAGGTCTGTGAAATTTTCCCTATTATTAAAGGTGTCCTTGACAAAAAATCTTTTTACTATTCGCCACTGTGACTCAATCCGTTGAGTGTGGGTGCCATCTGGTGCGACAAAGGGATTATCTGTATCACTGTGGTTGACCCGTTTGTGAGTAAATCCATGTAAATATTTGTAAGATTTGTGTGTGTTATAGCAGAAAAGCGAATCTACGTTGCTAATTTATATTAATAATAAAACTTCATTAAAAAATTCGTATACCTCGTTTTATTTCCTACCGAAACCATCGATTTTTTGGAAATCGATATTTTTCAATTGATGACGCTCATTTCAATTATCGTGATACGATAAATCGTACATCGACTATGGTATATATTTTCTGCATGCTCTGTGGTATATATACGATATTGACAAGTGAAAAGTATATTAAATATCATTAAAGACGTACATAAAGGCTACGTTCCACTTAACGCCCGCAACGCCATCGACCACGACCGCTGAAATTGCCGTTCCACTAACGTAAAAAGGCCGCGGGCGTTGAAGGCGAATATTATAGGTGGAACGCACATCTTGAGCGCTATGTGCTCGTAATATGGCGGCATGTAAAAACGTGCAGCTGTGGGGGTTTTGTGAGTAAATATTTTGCATGGATTGGAGTAAAATTTAATTCAAAATGGATTCCCGTGAATTTTTTGACAAAACGAATGAGAGACAATTCCACTGCAATGTCAGTGTCAGGATCGTAAACAGTTATTTGTCTCGTCGCCATCGTTGTTTTTTAAAATTCTCGCTTCGTTTTGGTGAAAGCCCACTTTGACCCATCAATATTTTGTGGGCGAAGTGGGCGCGATGTGGTCGCGAACAGTGACGTCATCTATGACTTCGAACGATCGCTCGCGACGACCACGGACCTTAGGTGGAACTGGGTGGAACGATACAGAGGTTGTTACAATCGTTGCGGGCGTTAAGTGGAACGTAGCCAAAACTAATGTTTTAAAAATTAAAAGTAAATAATGGAAAATGTTGTATTTTGCAATCGTGAGTCTCTACGTTTGTTTTTTAAGACAAGACTAATGGGCATCCACAGCGACGGATATGTCGAGGAACGAAATTATACCGATTAACATCAAATTTTGAGGTTGGTTTTACGGAATTTATTTTTTCTTTTTTTTTCAAGAATGGTGCATTAACTTGTATTGCGAGTATTATCCAAATTCGTGGTGAGCGATATCGAATTCAACCCAGTTGTTGTTTTATTATTAGTGATTTGCCTGCTTTTATGTTTTAAAATATAGTCAATTAGGTATGATGAAACGAATAAAGCAATAAACCAACCAACAAATAAATGTGTAGTGATGAAGACTTACAATAATAATAAAGAGCTCGATTTAAGAAGCTGAAAGGATGGAGTTATCTGAATAATGTAAGTTAAAATTTAATAATATAATACATATTATGATTTTGGCCTCATAATTCATTATTATTTTTTTATTATAAAAATAAGTTAAAAGTATGCTGTAGGATTACTTAAGCAATAAGTATACACAATAATATGTTTAAAGCTGCATGTTGTAAACAAAACTCTGAAGTAATGGTATTGTTTATAAATAATTTGCATATGTGACAAGATAATTCATTATTTGAAGGCTATTTATTTATATCTAAGGCACAATTTAATGTTTCAAAATAGGAAAAATTAAAAATAATTTATACTACTCACGTGTAAATAAAAATATTAAATTTTGTGTTGAAAGTTATTACATTATTCTATTTACATGTTCTCATTGCATTATTCTATTTGCTTGTTTTATTTTTCAGAATGAAGAGTGTCAATTCTGCGTGTTCTTGAAACTGTTTGTATAAAAACCTGCTATAAAAAGAATTGTAAATGGAAGATACCAAGCTAATATTAAAATTCAAAAAGCCTTATTTACCTTATTTGTAAAAAATAGTAAGTAGGTATATTGCAAATATTGGCTATTATAACTTTTCTATACTAATACAATCCATATACCATAATGAAATGTTTTTATTTATTTTTTACAAATAACCTTGTTTCTAGCTACTAAAATTGTTTAATTTTTTAATTTTTCAGGTGGATGGCCATAATAGTAGAAAATTTTTGTGAAATTGATTGCTTAAATATGAGAAACAAAAATAATGCTGATAGAGAATACAGGTTGAATATGTAAATACAAAATGTAATTTTAAAATAAATGTGACCGTATGGATAGTTATTTTTATAGTTTACATAATATTTGATAATTTTATTTTCTGTTTAAAGTACAAAATTTAAATAATTTTGTTATATTTCTAAATATCTAATAAACATTGAAGAAATATATACATGTAATAATAATAGCTAGATCGTGATATAGACTCATATAGACTTATGTTTTTCGTTTTGTGTTTTGTATTTATTTAATATTTTACTTTGGATTTCGTACATATGCCTGAACGTTCTTACGAGATAGAGACTCATTTTTTTCGTTTTGTTTTGTGCTGTGCTTAAATTGTTTTGTGTGCCTCGACAGTTTTATGAGAAAAATACTAATTTCCTTTATTTTGTGTACTTACATCTTACGTGTGTCTGTTCTCTCATCTCTTCTCTTAAGTACGCAAAGAAAAAGTAATAGAAATCGAGACCCATATGTTTTGTTGACAATAACATTTTTTTAAAGTTACATTCTACATTTCTCAAATACTTATTAAGTGATCACTGAAATACTGAAGCAGACACAATTAGTTAAAATTTAGTTTAATCTGCATAGATGAAGTGGTTAAAGTTAAACTGTGATCAATAGTATTCTAATATTAGATAAAAATCTAATTTTTTCAATAATTTCAGGGCATGTGTATGGGCTGAATAGTGTTACCCTACTGGTGAGTGGTCAACTAATAAATCAAGATAAACTTGAATATAAGAAATAATAAGAAACTTGCACTCACAACACAAGATGTTATGCAGTAAGCATTTTGATGAGTCCTCGTTTACTAGCAGTGCTAGGATAAGATGTAATAATTATGCTATCCCAATCGGGACACAGGACTTAATGGCATAGTTTCGCCAGGAACAATGTGCAACTGTAAGTGGAAGTGAAGAAGATAAAAATATCTTGGGATAAAAACCTCAAGTAAGTTAATATTTATTACAATATTACTCTAGACTTCATAATTCTTAAAGTTTAAAAATATGTGATTGGGTTTTATTAGCCTTTTTAATTATAGACCTCATAGAAAGCAATTAACTTTGCATCTACCATAGTATTGTTAAAAAGTAAAATAAATACATACCTATCAATCTCATAATAGTACTTAGTACTATTTTGTATTAGAAATTCAAAATATGAAGGAGGGCTATTTTGTGTTCAACAGGTTGAACACAAAAAATCAGAATATGTCATTTGAAACATCCTGATAATTTAAATGTAGAGACTGATCATCACATTTGTTCACAAATATCATATTTTAATTTTTAGGTGTTAATAACAATGGCAACTTCATTACCTGTTGTGGAGCCAACCGTAGCCATCACAATTACATCTTTACCTATTCAGGTGCTAACCATAGCCAACCTAACTACATCTTCACCTGTTCATCTATATGAGCAGAATATTTTACTTATTGATATATTTCATATTTCCAGATGCCAAAGACTAAAGGGATTTTGAGGGAGCTGGATTTAAGTAAGTCAGTAGAGTTGACCCCTAAAAAACTCAAACTGCAAAAAATGTAGGAGAAATTTGAGTGAAATAATGAGACTAAGAAAAAAAATAAAGAAACAGCCACATGCACTGTTCAAACAATTAACTACAAATAGAAATGTCAAAAGTCTCAAAGATAAAAAGATATCAGGGCCATTTGCCTTATTGTTGCAAAGTCAATTTTAAAATACTCCCAGAAAACTGACTGGACGGAGCTGGAGTATAGATGATAAAGTCATGGCTTTAAGCATATATAACAGGTCTACTTGTAGTACTAAAGGTGTACGTTGTTATAAAGACTGCTGAGGTGACTTTTTTGTTTACCAAGCGAAGGTACATTAAAAGCATTACTCAATAAAATTCCAATGAAATGCAGTATAAATAGCCAGATTTTTGAAACAATTAAAGGAATTACAAGTAATCGGGAATCAGAAGAAAATCTGTGCGATTTTGGCATTCGACGAAATATCTATAAAAAAAAATTTCAATATATTAGTAAACAAGACATTATTGATGGTTATCATGATCATGGAAATCAAGGAAGAACTATGGAGCCAGCGACACATGCATTGCTTTTTATGGCTATTGGAATAAGAAAGAATTGGAAGTAACATTTAGCTTTCTACTTCTCTGGTGACTGTGTCACATCCGATTATCTGTTCTTATAAAAGAAGTAAGTATGTAATATAGTTGACTGGAGAAAGAAAAAAAAAACCATCACATACTCAAAATATTTATTTTTACATAATTATATTGTAATTACAGGTGCTTGATGCAAGTTTCCAAGCTGGGTTGAATGTCGCTGCTACTATATCAGATAACTTTGGTCTAAACATCAAAGCATCAAACTCTCTTGGTTCCTCAGTATCTCAACCATATTTCGACTTTAAAGGCCATGAAATTTTCACAATTATGGACTCGCCTCACCTAATCGAATGCTTCAGAAATAATTTTCTGAAATACGACATCAAATGCCCTCAAATATTGCAAAATGATGGAAAATGTATGCCAGGTAATTCAAATATTGTAAATAACCGACTTCTTCGGTTATTTTTTTTTTCTTAAAATTTTGTTTTATTTCTTGATTTTTAGTGAATCTGTAGTTCGATAACTGATTTATTTATATAAAGCTGGGTGGTTACAGTCCAGGTATTTTACCACCCTCGAAAAAGCCGCAATCGACCTAAGGAATTTTTTTTTGCAAAAAATCCACACCAACTCTAAATACTACGATGATCTTACAAATCACCTATAGAGTTTCTTTTTTTTGTCAATTTAGCATCGATTTAATTTTTTTTTATTGAAAAAAAAGATTATTTTTCATTCATGACATATTTTTAAATACGTATTTAATGATCTTTAAATCCCTTAATCAATATTCGCTCAACCGTTCATGTCAACTATAGTTGAGGTCGATTTGTATTATTTATCTCGCTTCTAAGTAAAATTTTCTACCTGATTGATTATATTCAATTATCCAAACCGAAAAGTCAAAACAAAAAAAGGTTGGTTAAAAAAAACAATTGTCAGTTGACCGCTTGCGTATTGTGTCGAGCCGTCGCAGATGCATAAGATGCGCCATGCCATTTTTTACTAGCGTCTATTTACCCGAACAAGATCTGTTCACCATGTGCGTGTTGCAAACTAACCAATGTCGATACTTTTGAATACATATTCAAATAAAATACTGTAACAAATTTAATTATTTATTCTTTCCAAATAGAAATGAATGAATAGATAAAATGAATGGGCTCTGAGTGTTTGGTTTATTACCCCTATTGTTTACAAGGGTTTGTTTTCAAGTGGAAAGACGTCAGATTATTTGAAATCTATTACAGATGGGATATATTGTTTATATTCTGCCTATCGAATTGCATTATGGAAACGTAACGACACAACGGCATAAGTCATAACGTGCCTTCCTTTCTGCCTTTCATTAGGTATTACTTATTATATATTATGTTATAAACATTTAAGTTAAATTATTAATTAATTTAAGTTGTTTATTTATTTCATTTTAATAACACCCAAGATTCTAACTGTCATTACTTTCCTGAGATTACATCATAAAAGATTCCGCTGCTAATAAACTAATACTTAGGTACACTATTGTTGCACACACAATGTCACATTTAAGATTTTAGTCTATGACAAATGACGCAAAATGGTGTCCGTTAATTTTGACAAATTAAAAATTTTAAAACAATTAGTAACAGGTAGTAAACAGTTAGTCTAGTTAATCACCGATGAAAAGTTATTCCTTTACACTTTGCTGTATAACTATTTTCGAGATATGATCTTTTAAATACAGGACGCGCTTGAAATCTCAAAGTTCAGCGCAACATAACTCTACACCTGAGTCGTAATCTGAGAAACAAAATATAATATTGTATAGTTTAACTCGTAGTAAACATAAAAAACATAAAATGTGATAGTCTTCCAAAACAAATTAAGTCACAAGGAACGATTGTATGCAACGCGACCAGCGCAGCGACGCGCGGTATCAGGAAAAAAGTACGCATTATTTAAGGATTACTCAAAAACTACTAGTCACATCTCGCTCAAATTTAAATGGGACCACATGACGAGCACTAGCTTTTGACTATAAAAAGAATCATTAAAATCGGTACACCCAGTAAAAAGTTATGAGGTAACAAACACAAAAAAAAAAAATACAGACGAATTGAGAACCTCCTCCTTTTTTTGAAGTCGGTTAATAATCTTTAAATAGTATAAAAGAAAATCATTTTTGCCATTTGTAGGCTTAAATCGTTTAAACTATGCAATGGATTTTAATGCTGTTTTTATCAATATACAGAGTGAAGTCAAGAGGACGAATTGTATAATTTAAATATGTATAATTCGTCTCGAAATTCCTACAGGTACGGTAAAAGTGGGATATGATATACACAGTCACAGGCAAAAGCTAGTAGATAATAATTGTTGTATTTATATTAAACAGACACTAGCAATTCAAAGTTCATAAGATTTATCGCGTCTTAGGTAAACCCGCAGCGTGGAACATATAAACTAGCTGGGGCCTATAACAGGAAATGACACGGTCTCAAATAAATGTTTCTTTAAATATTTCTGACATTATTTCTAATATATTTAAAATGTTTTTACAGGTATAGCGAAGTGGAGCCACATAAAAGAATTCTTTGAAATAGATAATGAAAATCCAAATTTTGTTTATGAACCTGCTTTAACTTTGCACCATTGCACCTAATTTCAAACAAAAGATGATGGTCAGCTTAGATTGCCAGGTATTCAGCCACTCAGTCGCTGCAGGAATACTTGCAAAGATTGCAAACAGTAAGTTGTTATAATGGTAAACATTTAATATTAATATAACTTTTATTAGTTTTTGAAATTATCAATTAACAATTATTAGAGTTTAAACAACAATTATTAGAGAATTAAACCAAAGCTTCTTTAAGTTAGTAGCTTCCTGTTATTATTATTTATAGGGATTAAATTAGGTGTCATTGCGAGGTCTAACATTATTATTTTTAATTGCTACACTCCACCCGTTCAAGATATACATATACACATATAAATAAATATAATACAATACTTATATAAGGAATATTATAAATTTACATAAACTCAACAATTTGCTGCAGCTCTCAAAACCTCCATACTAAACAATTTATTGAATAGCAGTAAAAATAGGAACTGCATGGAAGACAATAATGTCATATTCAATGATTTAAAATCTTTTTGCCTCAAGACCCTAATAATAAAACAAATGTAGCTGTTGAAACATTTTATATGACAGAAGGTGTAGAAACATCTAATATTGTTGTAATACCTCAGTGTTCTGGTGAACTGCAAGCTTGTGCATATGTATGTGGTTTTATTATAAAAAACTAGGACCAATTTGCAATCAGTGCAAAATCACATTGCTTGCAGACCAGAACACTGAGGTAAGTCATTTATTCACAAGTTTTAAAGAATACAATTGTATGCGCAACAGTCTACATTATGTTAATATGTATTTTTTTATTGAGACAGTGGAGATTGCTGCAACAATTGTTAATAAATTTTTAGATAAGCATGGGTGTAATATGAAAATAAAAAGTGAACACATAGACATTTTAAAAAGAAAGTTAAAATTAGATTGGTTGCTTGATTGTTCTGATCATTATGATAAAAATAAGATGCATATAATCATTTCAACGATATGTATATGCTTAAAACGACACTGTATTTTAAAAAATAGAGTGTAGTATTTCCTACCGAACTTATAATTTCTTAGTGAAATTGTATGTATTTGGAAGAGTTATTGATTTTATTATGGATTACGGTCAGAGAAAGGTTGCTGAATTGAAGATTGAACTAAAAAAGAGAGGCGCAAAAGTCACTGGTACTAAGGAAAAGCTCATTGAAGGGTAACAATCAATTAGCATTTGTTTCCACAATATGATTGTGTTTTTTTTTTAACTAATAAATTGAAGTTATTTGTGTTTTAGTAAGTTGTTGTTAACTATAATTATATGTTGTTAACTATAATTATATGTTATATGTTGTTAATTATAATGTATATTATACAGGATTACTGGTAATTCGTTATACATTCCTTTAATGGCACGATAGTACATACCATAAGCTATGAATTTAACCCTATATTGCCTTATACAAATGTTGACCGTTATTGAGAAATTTTGAAATTTAGTAATTTTTCAAAAAAAATCCAGAATTTCGACTTTAAAGTCAACTTTAAAAAAAAATCGTGACATTTTTATTATTTTGGTACTGAGGCCACATGCCAATTCATTTTTAAAACAAATAAAACGACGAAATTTTGCAATGGTTTCGCCACAATATCTTAAAACTCGCATCATTTTAAACTATTCCTTTATTTTATTGTTTAGAAAGCCAATAAAAAAAAAGTAACAAAGTAAGAAGTGTACAAAGTCTAACAAAAATTCCTCACCTATTTACCTATCTAATGAGGTAAGAACGTCCAAAAAAATCTTAACACATGTGGAGCATTATTCTTGGAAACGGAACAAGTCGCAATTTGTTAAAATAACATTTAAAATTATTTTTTACACAAAACGTGCCCATGCACCGATAATGCGTATAATGAGAGGTCGGCAAGTTCCGGGAAGGGCTCAGGAATGGTCGTGACTGAGTTCGCTGCTAAGTTTCGGGTTCGCTGGCGTCTCACATCACTACGTAAATTTTCGCGAGTATTTACAAAATGGCGGCGGTTACTCCAAGACGACGCGGTGGTTCCCAGCAATCATTTACGAACGCTGAGTATACCGACATCTTGTTTGTGTATGGATTTTGTGATGGAGATTCTGCGAAAGCCCGTGCTGAATACATACGTCGATTCCCGAATCGGCGCCCACCAAACGTGAGAGTATTTAGTAATACGTACGTACAGACGAATGCATGAGACGGGTACCGTTCAGCGACGACAACATGATGCTGGTCGACCTCGGCTGTACGCCCCAGAAGACGAGGAAGAAATTCTTTTACATTTTTCTGAAGGTCCTACAATATCCACAAACATTGTAGCTAATCGGTTAGGTATCAGTCAATGGAAAGTGTGGTTTACAGTGCATTCTAATGGATTGTACCCCTATCATTTTACGCCGGTCCATGTTTTGCACGAAGGAGATCCGATACGGCGCGTAGATTTTTGTAGATTTAGGCTTCATAGAGATGCCGAGGACCCATATTTTTTGAAACGTATTTTGTGGACGGATAATCCAAATTCGACCAAGATGGTATAACTAACTACCATAACATCCATTACTGGGCTCCTAAAGTGGATGGAAATCCTAATAAAAAGAAAGAAACAGGGTCTCAAAGCAATTTGAACAACATTAGTAAAAATATTAAATCATTTTTTTTAAACCAATTTCAATTTTTATTTTTAAGTTTATAAGTTTTTGTGTAAAAAATAATTTTAAATGTTATTTTTAAATGTTATTTTTTAAACTTATTTTTAAGTTATTATTTTGTTAAACTTAAAAGTTTAATAAATATGTCGGATAGGAATAGAAATCGTTTTAATATTTTAGATAAACATCATTTTCAATTAATATAGGTACTATTATGTTAAATGTCACTAAATATAAAAACGATATTCTACCATTATAAGATGGCGCATGTAGGTGATAAAAAATATAAATTTATAATTTTTAAAATTTTAGTTAAATATCCGTGTGAAGCCGGGGCGGGCCGCTAGTTATTAATATAAATGGCTGATTCTCAAAAAAAGTACAAAAATGATTTTGTTATATATCGTGGTACTTTTTAAATAATGTACAATTTCGTTCGTAAATATAATGGAACATATGGTAATTGTCTGATGGGTTATAGTGGTCCCCAATATTACCGACTTGGGGGTTACTAGTACTACAAAAATTCAAAAGTGAGGGAATTATTTTTATAGAATTAAAAAAAATCTTTACATCTCAATCAAAATGTTTTATTGGATAAATTCTTAAAATATAACTGAACCAATGCAAAATGAGCATTTCTTAATCGGCTTAGAATAATTTTTGGAATATTCATGTTAACCTTAAGAATAGTAAAAAAAAAGAAACAAATGGTATTTGTAACAATGAATTCTTTAACAAAGTAACAGCCTTTTTCGATTAACTTTGGAGGTCTAGTTTTTTGAAGAACATCTTCCCACGCATAGAGTCTTCGTCTTTAATTTCTGGCCACTTCCAGCACTTTGATCCCTTTTTCATGCATCGAATTAAAACTCCATCTTCGCATATTAAGGGGTCTGGCCACCCTGGCGGAACGAAAAATGCACTTTTTTTTATTAAATTAATAAATTGGAAACTATGGGCCGCAATATTTTTATTTTTTAACTCAATATCACAAAGGGCTTCAAAAAATAACATTGTAAAATTTTATTTGAAAATATTAAAAAATGGTGCCGTGATGTTGGTTGCCGCGGACGTCTTTCACACGATACGCGCGGTCTTTGTCCCACCTGGTACTGGTTATGGTACATCTGAAAAAAAAGGAAAATAAAACAAGTTATTCTTAAGTAGTGTGACTACAATGTAGCGTAGCCGTTTTTCTTTTCTACTATTAGAAAAAATATGGTGAGCCGAAAAAAAAATGTCATTTTTTACTGAAATTTTTCAAGTAAAAACATTAATCTAAAAAAAACTAATCAAGTTTTCAAAAAAATCCTACGTAATTGTAGATAATGTATTTACAAATATTTAGTGAAAATTTGAAAGCAATCGGACGGATACTTTCCGAGATCTCGAAGGTACCAGGTCAATAAATGTAGTTTCGAGATAATTGCAAAAGAAAGTAACCGTGTAAGTTATTCAGCTGACGGCGCGATTTTGGCGAGTCTTACCTTCAATCAGCGATCCCTGGACCATAAACTGAAGTGCAAGTGTTCTGTAGTGCAGAAACTGAAGCTGCGATCTCCAATGGTTAGGTTTAGAACATTCATCATCAGAAGAATACTCTTATACCTATCGTTGAAAGTACTGGTAGCAATTTCGACTATATTTGCACCGCTGGAATTCGTTTTTGGAGCCATTGACCAGATGACAGAGTTGACGCTTTCATTATTATTCTGCGTGAAGCCTCCTTCGCACCGTTCAACAAATAATCTGCAGTGAGGTCCTCATAAATAGGTCGAATGGCATCTTGTACTATTTGAGGTAGAACGAAGTGAAGGAACCGAGTAGGGGAATTACCGCGCTTAGGCGCGGTACTGTGTAAGATTCGATAAAAATAAATGTGTAATAGTATAAATTAAGATGCCTGTAACTTGGCCAATTTTGAGTATTTCGATACGCAACAGTCTTAAAATGTCCGTTACAGTTCAGGGTTTATTAAAAAAATAAATAAAAAAGAATGAAAAAAAAAAATCCAGGGTGGACAAGACCCCTTAAAAGAATTTCACTCGGGTAAACATTGTCATTCCATTTTGCGAGAACATGATCACTCACTTCGTTCGTGTTCACAGCATTCGTTAGAATTTGTGCTGCATGTTCTGTCTCTGTTTTTGATTTCGTATGTCGTCTTGTCACAATTGTTAGTGTGTTGATATCAGAAGACTTACAACCTTTGTAGTATCCGAGGTGAAAATGTTGACATTTTTTTAAATCACACATGCAATCAAAACACGACAGTGTTCTAAACTCAAGCATATCAATATCATTCATGAAAATAAATGTCTAATTTTTTGGGTACCCTGAAATGTAAAAATTGAACCAGATTCTTTAACTAAATTATTCATTCTACCAATGTCCGGTGTACATACTTCAAAAAGCAATATAGAGGGGCATTTTTTTATCAGAACACTTTTTAAAACAGTCAAATCTATTATGTCTTTTCCTTCAGCCACACCTTGACCAGCAGAACGTTCACGTTTAACGTTCTACCTACTCCAGCTCCTTTTCCGTGGCCGGGTTCTGAATAGTTTCAAGAAAAATATGTGACTATGGAAAGAAACATTTTTAAATGATGAGAGACAATATGGAAAATAAAGTTGTTTTTGTATTGGGTTTTTAGTAGTCCTGTTTTGCTTGATGAGTTTTTATAATGTTATAAGACTGAAACAATTCTATAGTAATTCAGAAAAAATAAGTCTCTTTTTAACAATCTTTGGCACCTTTGTGTGTTTTAAAAGTGACTCCACTCTAGCCTCTGGTGAAGATATTTTATCTCGTTTATATATTCTTATGCACATTTTCCTATATCTCTCTTTTCTTTTAACTTCTTGTTTCAATTTCTTTTCTAACTTATATATTTTGGCATGCATTGTTACATGTCGTTTTCTTAGCAATCGCCGTCTCTGCTTAGCAGCAGTCTCTATTTACAACATTGTTTTGACGAAACATACATTTACATAAATACAAACTAAACTAAAAATACAATCCTACAATCACATTTAAAACAAAAAAGCATTTCTAATACGACTGAAATAAAAATAAAAAGTAATCTATATTTCTACATAAAAAATGCTAATTAAAAATAATAATTATGTCTGCTGTACTAATCGTAAGTAATAAAATCGCTCCGAGAAAAAACTCAAAATGAACACAACTGTCTATGACATCTGCCCGTGTTCGGGTTGCGCGCGCAATGCGCACTCGGTCGCTCGGCGATGGAGCGTCATTATAATTTACTTGGACCGCTCCTCTACCGCGCTGACTCATAGTTAGGAGTGTGCGATACAGTGTTGCCAACCCGAATTTAAGAATAATTAGTAGATTATGTGCCAAATGTTGGAAGAATGTAAAACGCAAAATTGGTAGATCTACCACCTAAATTTAGAAGATTTTTAAGATTAAAAATCCATGAACTATTCTTAAAATGTTTATTTTTGGTAATTATACATACTTTTATTGAAAATTTTTAAATGTTCTGCGCTAGGATGCCCATTGTTTGCTATGAATCTTTTAGTACGCAACAATCCCTCTAGAGTCTCCGTGCAAATTCTATTTCTCTGGAAGGTTTTCATATTATTAATTGCAGAAAACAATGTCTCAACGTTGGCGCTACTATGTGGAAGTGCGAGTAATTTTCTCGCGAATTCGCATAGCAGGGGAAGCATTGGAGACTGGTCTCCTTTTCTAATGTGGATGAATCATGCTTCCAGAATTCTTCAGGTGTAGAATCCACATTTGTTTATGTGAAATGAAATGTCATGTTTCTTAATAATCTCCACTCTCGGTCCAATTCGGTCATGTTTTCTATGTCAGTGAACTTGGCATTTGGACTTGAGTTCTGGACACAAATCGAGTTTTAAATTGCAGTTCCGATACGTATCTGTGAGAAAGTAAACAGTTATAGCCTTGCACAATAATTTGAAACGACTAAAATGCTAGTTTTCTACTTTTCAGCCATTCTAATGTGCCTTGCTGGCATTAGGACTTGACTTCTGGCATCAAATCAAGTTCTAAATTGCAGTTCCAATACGGATCTGTGTTAAAGTAAGGAGTTCCAGCCTTGCACAATAATTTAAAATGACCAAAATTATATTTTCCTACTGTTCAGCCATTTTAACGTGCTCTGCTGGCACTTCGACTTGAGTTCTGGATTCAAATCGAGTTTTATATTTCAGTTCCGATACGGATCTGTGAGAAAGTAAAGAGTTCCAGGCTTGGACAATAATTTGAAACGACCAAAATTATACATTTCTACTGTTCGGCCATTCTAACGTGCTCTGCTGGCATTTGGACTTGAGTTCTGGACTCAAATCGAGTTTTAAATTGCAGTTCCGATACGTATCTGTGAAAAAGTAAACAGTTCTAGCCTTGCACAATAATTTGAAACGACTAAAATGCTAGTTTTCTACTTTTCGGCCATTCTAACGTGCTCTGCTGGCATTAGAACTTGACTTCTGGCATCAAATCAAGTTTTAAATTGCAGTTCCAATACGGATCTTTGAGAAAGTAAGGAGTTTCTATTTCAATAATTCTAGCCATAGTCAATAATATCGGTATAAACCAAGAAACTTATATCATAACTGGAACGCTCACTTAATAAAATTTTACATTCAAATATGCACCTTGAAATATTTGCTATAAGATAACATTGACTTATAACATGTAAAGTGAAAAATCGTTCCGAGCATTGCGTTGACTACTGGTATTTTGTCTCTTTCTTACGAAAGTTGCCTTGAATCCATGGTAGAAAGAGATGCACTCCCGGCCGTAGGAACGTTTTGTATATAAGTTTGTATATAAATTCCTTGGTATAAACAAAGTTTCCTTATTGTTGTCAACAATATAGTCGCTCAAAAGGTCGAGACGTTTAAAATGTCATATAGATCGTTTCAGTCAAACAGCCATAATAGTCCAGTCATTATAGTAAGTTCACCTCGGAATTCGAGATACCCAGCTGTAAGTCTGTAAATACTCGTATATTGACACCCTAAAAGTTGTCTCAAAACCTACATGTGGTAGGGTGTAAGCAACTATTAAATTTCAAGGTCAAAGGTCACAAAAATCGGTTTTTTGCACTTTTTTTGGAAATATCTCATTTCCTATGGGTTTTTTGCTTTTTATATTTATTATCAATATTGTAGAATACAAAATTCTCTACAAATTTTGTTAAAAAAAAATTTATACGGTGAACCGTTTTCTAAATAGAGGGCGGAGAGAGCGCGGTCACAACATCACTTCAGTTCAACCGGTGCCTCCGGTCGAAAACGCGCCATATATAGTTGATGAACTATCGATAAATTACAAACTATGGACGAGGATTTGTTATTTTTAATAGACAGTCCGATCTTGAGATATCGAAGTATTGAACTTGAAATATAATTTTTAGTATTTTAAAACTAAATTCAAGTATCTTTATATTTATAGCATTTTTTAACATTAAATAAAATTGTTGGTAGTAAGTAACACAATAGCAAAATATTTTAAATTTTTAGAAACGCAACGTTTTACACTTTTATCACATTTTTAATAGGAACTTAAACTATTAAATTCTTCTTAACAATATTTTTTTAGTGTTTTCAGACAAAGTTTAACTTTATAATTATTAGCATTTTTTAACATAAAATAAAATTATTGTTGGTACACAATAGAAAAATATGTATTTAAAATTCTTTGAAACTTTTTATTGTTCGTTTACAGCAATATCAGAAGGAAAGACAAAATCATTTTCTTTCTCTTCGAACTCTGGTGTTGGGAGGATAGAGATAATTTGAGTCAAATCAATAAATGAAATGTCCCTTTATCTATATGAAAAACATTTTTATTCTTTTTATACGACTTAAGGCCTTGAACTACCATATACTATATCTTTCCATATCTTTCCATCACAAATTTCTTCTGTCAAGCAAACGTATTTATACGTTTTTTGGCCTTTGTTTGAAGAAAACGGAACTAAAATAAAGGTACCTTCTTTAGGAACTGCGACAATCTTAAGGTCTTCTAATTATTTTTTTGAAGTACTAGGCAGCTTATTCAAATCTGTGACGACTTTTTTGCTTTGTTTCCTTATCTGATTTTCTGCACTGTATGACGTAGTGTCTTCACTGTCTGAATATTTATCGTTCGTTCTTTTCAATTTACTGTTGTTGTTTTTGTTTTTAGTAGTTTCCTTTTTTGGTTCAGTTTTCATCATCTTCAATTTATTCGTTTTGTCTTTTTTTAATTGTTTTGTTTCTATTTTTATTTTCATTGCTCTTTATTTAAGAGGAACCTTAGCTTTTGATTCATTGACATCTGTAGTGACCAACTTACTTTGTTTTATGGCTAGTTTATCTTTAAGCGTTTGATGTTGATTAGTCGAAGATTTAGCCGCAAATGTTGGTCCTTTGCACACAAGATCTTCATCGGGTGAGTCACTTATATCGTTGTCCTTGACTTCTGCATCCATTGATTTACTGAAATGAAGTCAAGCTTTCACTTACAGATGAATTGTTAGCACTATAAGCGTCAGTGTCTTCACTGTCCGAAGGAATTTCCTTCTTTTTCTTCTTTGTGATATTTTACTTCAGAACCTTCTTTTCCTCAGTTTTTGTTTCCTTTGTCTCAGTTTTTATTTTGTTTGCGTTTAGTTTTGCGATTTCTAGTTCTTTTTCGTCCTCTTCTCTTTTCATAGTATTTATGCTTTATATGTTAATATCTCTGCAACTTTTTGCACTCGTTTGCTGGGAAGTTTTGGTGGATCATTTCTGGCAATAGATTTTAGTAACAGTTCTTCAAATTCTACGTTTACGTGGTTTTTTTAATGTTTTTCATTATAATCAGGTTTCAGGATTTTGCAATCTAAGATCCTAAGACGGGATTGATCACTTATATTTTTATTTGGACAGTTTAGTATAAATTTACGTGGATCTTCGACTGTATTATCATAAATTGAAAAATTGTCAAAGATAGCAATTTGTCGCCCTGTGCGTTGGCTCCTAGGAGAACGCTCGTATTGTTACGACCAGGCGAGCTCGTCGTTCTTGTGGAATGGAACCCTATTTGTCCTACAACTTTGCTTTTTGATGGATCATTACAAAAACTCGTCTCATCTAAATTAAATATTCTTTCGGGTTTATCAACCAGATCCAATTCCTGTACAGTTTTTTCTAGAAGATCATAGTAACTGTAAACCGTGATTGGGTTACATGCCCTTTTTCTCGCAACTTCGACACTTTGAGGCTTTTTCATAGATAACCCGTTCCTTTTGAAAAACCCCGTGCACCAGTCATTACCAGGGACGTCATTTTTGAATGGAGTAGTAATACCATTACGCCTTATACAGGGTGACTGGTTAGATACTATCAGTACTTAAGGAGAATAATCGGTACATGATTCTCATTCAAATTATGTAAAAATATAACATAAATATTAATAAGCTTCTAAGTAAAGTTGACCAACAGTTATCTAATTATTTACGCGTCGTCTGGACACCCTAGTTTCCACGCGATAGTTTACTTACGTCCAAACACCGCCAAGTGTTAACAGGGTTAGCGGATAGTTCCCTACCATAAGTAACGATCGTTATCTTGTCTATGATAACAACAGGGATCGACGGCTGTACATGCTCTCCGAGGCACGGTAGGGAGACCCACAAGAACATACACCCAGACCGGAAAAAAAATATTTGTACAAATACAAATATCGGTCCCGAGCGGGAATCGAACCCGTGACCACCAGCGCGTGGCGTTGCAGTTGAGGCAACTACTCGCACCACTACACCAGAACGTCGCGCGTCGTGTTTTCATTTAATAATAATTAATTAATTTAAATAGTTTTTAAATGTAATTTTTAATAGTGTTTTGTGTAAAAGTTTCCTAAAATTTTTTAGGAAAAATCAATTTTTTTCTTTTTCAAATCGCAAGATCATAGAATAAGATCAGATTTTATAGAAGATTTTTTTATACGTTGAAAAATGATAGTTACTTTTGAAAATATTTAAACAAAAAAAAAAAAAAAAAAACAACAAAATACAATAAAAATAAACTTTGTCATTTGTTGAACAGCTAACTGTTGTTTATTAAATAAAAGCAAGCAATAATAGAATCAAGCCATCTAGCGACCAGTAGCCAAAACAATTAATTGATTATAATATTGGCAGACGTAATAGTTCTGCTATATTTCACTTGGTGTCGCAATAAGAGGGCTGTACTCAGAATTTTTTGTTAATCATAGGTGTGATTTGAAGTTGGATGGCACACACGGCTACATAATATTATCATGAATTACTATTCTTATTATAGCAAGAAAGAAGATATTTTTTACTACATCACATTACATAATTTTAATATTGAACGTCAAAACCAACTACTACCGGTTCGAACCTTAGCCCAGAATATTAAATTACATAATTAGAATTTTCACTACAATAATTCGACTGAAATTGCCTCGGAAGAACACCTTATTCGCTGAGTGAGTGAGCTATCTTCAATAATAAACTTCCAATAAACTCGTAGTCAGTGTCCGACTTAAAAAAAAATTCTAAGTACGACTCTGGGAGACCAGTAGTTTTGCTACTTGCCGATAGAGGCATGGTAATCACCGAACTTTCTAGACAAAATAAATAATTTACTTTAAATATTACTTACGAGTGGAAAGATATGTTTATTCCATTTGATTTTGATGTGATGAGCAACAAATTCGTTGACTAGGTAAATAATGTAAACTTTGAACAAAAATAAATATGAACTGTTTACCTATCTTGGTATTTCCGGCGTATTTAAAATGGAATCATACTTATTTACAACGATTGTCAATCATTAAACTACCTATTTACCTACATAACTACACTAACACACACACAGTCACTTTTAACAGTTTCGAAAGCAATGGTGATTCTGCATTTGTGTATTGATAAGCCATACCTAATTACTAATGACAGATTACACTCACACACGACAGATTAGGTATACGCGTATGATCGATCACTAGACGCGCAGGAGCCGGGACGACACGCGCGTGCGTGCCATGCCAAGGCTTATGCCTTACTGACCTAGTGACCTACTAGCGGAATTCGTCGAGCGAATTACTGGGAATTAGGCCGGCTTCAAACATCCGAATGTCTCTCTGAATTCATATTATTAATTCAGAAAGCCCGGAATTCCATACAATATCAGTATTCTCCACATACATTATGATTTTTATTAATATTATGAAAAGATTACCGCTTATTATTTATTAATTATTATTATTTATTAGTATATTATTTATTATTTTTACATAATATTTATTCCACGTGAATTACATTATTTTAAATTAATAAATTAGTATTTTTAAGAAACTTTTAAAAACGATAGCCAAAAAGTAAGTACATGAAATTTTTGAACGCAATATTAGACGCCTGCGGGTGGCCTTAGCCGCGGGGCGGGAGTGCGGGTGCTAGCGGCACAGTGAAACACCACATCGCACGCGCCGCCGGCATGACTGGAAATATACCTACGTCGCCTCATTTGTTTTGAATTGAAATATATGAGAATTTGGTCAAAAATTAAGTGCCTATTTTTTTCACATGATTCGAATGAGGATCATGTGCCGGTTATTCTCCTTGAATATTGATGGTAATTCACCAGTCACCCTGTATATTCTGAAATCTAAGCTTCGACTTCTTTTTTCTTCAATGGATAACCTGACTTTTCCATTACATGTAATAAAGAAGCAATATGTATTTTTTGATACCTTTAAAACACGGTAAGCTTTCCAGACCCGAGCATTTTTGCGCCGCGAGTCCCAATATTGCGCGCCTGTATAGTTGGTCGTGGAACTCCAAAAGTTTCAGAAGCTTTATAGCAGCATATTTTTTTTTAACCTAACTACCTCCACGGCTTTCAGCAGACTCTCTTTGGTGTACCTTTTTTCTTTCTTGCGCTTGAAGTTACGAACCATCTAATAAATAAATATACAGAATGGATGGTGAATTACTCTCCATGTTTAAGGAGAATATTCGATACATGATTCTCATTCGAATTATGTAAAAAAAAAATAGGTAAATATTAATAAACTTTTGAGTAAAGTTACTCAACAATTATCTAATTATTTACGCGTCGTCTGGACACCCTTAACAGGGTAGCAGGATAAACAAGCATGATCCAGTCCCCCTTAATAGTTTAATCCTGGCTTAGGATAGGCAAAAATACTAAGATATTTTACTCGTTAAGCAACAAATTTGTTGACTAGGTAAATGATGTGAACTTTGGCAATTTTTAGACGTGAATAAGCGGCACAGTTCAACACCTGTGCACGTACCGCCGGCATGACTGGAAAAGTGTCAACGCTTTATTTATTTGAATTTTATGAAAATTGTATCAAAAATTAAGTACCTATTTTTTACATAATTTGAATGAGAATCATGTACCGAGTATTCTTCTTTAATATTGATAGTGACTTACTAGTCATTCTGTATAAGTTAACAAAGCGGTTTAGGCATGAAGAGGTGACAGATAGACAGGCAGACCGACATGTTTCGCATTTATAATATCAGTATAGATTATGAGTGATGACAACCCTAAAGAGCAAAAAAAAAAAAAACTAATTTTGGACTATTATTCACATCTACATCTAAAAATCACGAATGTGTTTTATTTATAACACCGATGACTTGTGTAAACTTGGAACATTACTAGAAAATTTTTATTCCATACTAAAATGTACGGCGCTATTGTATCTAACCTCTAAGTACACTTACCCCACATCAAAATTTGGGTGAGGCTAATGTATCTACGTGAAAAAATGCAGATAATAACAGCAGAGGATAGATAAATAAATACAATTTCATAAGTACATTTCACTATCTTACTACTTACTGTAATTTTCCGACGAAAACCTACTGCAAACTACATATTTCTCTTTAAATAAATAAAATCACAAATCATCTGGTGAACACGACGTAAAATGGCCGACAAAAACGATGGCGTCGTATAGACGCTAACAGACGCCTCAGTGGTGCGATCTCGGATGAGTCCAGTAAGTTTTTAGTTCCTCTATCCGTTCATAGATGTCTGTATACACTAATACCTATAAAAAAAGAGTTAATTATACTTTGTAAAATATAGTATGAGTCCTATGACAGATGTGAATATGACTTTACTAGGGATGTGCCAGTGTATAAATAATCGAAACGGGAGGTATCGATAAATTGCTTTTGATATTTAAAGCTACACAAAAATAAAACACATTTATGTCTATATTAGGTATTTATTTAATCTGAATCAGATAATAATGATGTACATTCCAAATCAACACCATCGCTTTCAGTTCCCGACTCACTAGAACAATCTTCTAGATTTATTATAAACTCGTTATTTTGTATATTATTAAAACGAACGTCACGGTTCCAGTCTTCATTTGTAATCCTTTTTGTTCTTTCCACAACACTTTTCCAGTTTTCCGTTGTAACTTGATTACAAGTTTCTTTTAGCAAGCCCATGATTTTATTCGCAGCGGCGTGGTATTGTTGCGAGCAGCATAGGCTGGAATCAATTTAATAATTTAATTTTAAGATGAAATTACATTACAATAGGTAAACAATAACCGATAATGTTAGACACAATAAAATGCACAGGTACCTTTAATTTGATCACATATCATTTCTATACTGTTTTATTGGCAATGATATGGCGGTAGACAGAGGAAAGTGTGACCAAAAGACTTAGCAAGTTCATCTAAAATGTACTTTGGAGTAGGTGGCTTGTTTAAGTTAACAAGCCTAAGGACCTCTAGCTTCAACATTGTTATATCGGCCTCAACATTATGATTATTGAGTCATTCCAAAATTTCACTTTTTTAATTGGCGTTTATTGGTGGCTTATCAATTTTTGCGTAATGGTAGGATGCATTGTCCATCACAATCACATGCGGCTCATTTAAATTGGCCAGTAACGTCATGAACCACTTTTTAAATTTGTTGTAATTCATTTCTTCATGATATTCCACTGTTTTCACTGACATAAAAGACAATAAACAGTTGGGAACAAACCCTTTGGCTGTCCCAGCATGACAGGTAATTAGTCGTTGTCCCTTTCCTTGAGGAACCTGTGTTGCGGACTTTCCAGTACCATCATTCCATATTTTAGAAACAGTATGATTGGCATTCAGCCATGTTTCGTGTAAAAAAACAACTTTATCCCAATCTTCTATTTGTTTTGCTTTTCGTAGAAAATCACACCGCGCGAGAGCAATATCCGTTCGTTCCATTAATACTTTTCTTTTATCTGCCTTTTGCTATCGAAAGCCCACTTTGTCTCGTAATAATTTTGATAAAGAGGTCAAGCTACCTTGGAAAAGTTCAGCTTGTCTGAGAGAGTTAGACATTTTTTTTTGGCATTGACTCTGTGTTGAGCTCGTTTACCACCACTCTTGCTTTGTCTAGAAGTGAATTCAGACCTCTCATTTTTCTTTTCTTGAAGGGCGTGTTGGATCAGAAACTGGCCTATCATCAATAGTAACAAGTTCAGCATTTCGAGCATCTTGATTCTCCTCCATGTCTATTTCCTTATCCTCAATGATATTTTGAAATAAAAATAATAGACTAAAGTCAGTGGGAGGCAATCGGAAAGGGATTTAGAAAATTTTGGAACTTTCCTGGATGTTGTGGCGCAATTGACGGCAAACATGTCGTCACTAAAGCTCCATTTGAAGCAGGAAGCTATTTCTATAATTACAAGCAACAGAATAGCCTTGTATTAATGGCTTTGGTTGATGACAACTACTGTTTTTCATATATTGATATCGGATGCAATGGTGGAATATCTGATGTAGGAGATTTCCGAAACTGCAACTTAAGCGATCCTTTGGAAAATGGTTTGCTACCAGAACATCATGATTCATGTTATAGTCGGAGATGCTGCCTTCCCTCTGAGGCCTTACTTGATGAAGCCATACGGAGGACAAAATTTAACACAAAGAGAAAAAAAATTAATTACAGGTTGTTTCGTGCTAGGCGCATTGTTGAAAACGCTTTCGGAGTTTTAGTTAGTCGATTTCAAATATTCGGAAAACCACTGCTTTATTGCCCAAACACTGTCGATAAAATTGTAAAACCTTGTTGTGCTTTACACAACTGGCTCAGAATCATCAAAAGTTCGTTATTAGAAGATACCATGGACTTTGAAGACATTGGGAACGGACGTTTTGTAGAAGGGAGCTGAAGACAGTTACCTTTAGAAGAACTTGTGCCAATACATAGACACATGTACAACCATTCGTCGCAAAACGCACGTCAGATCAGAGAAAACTTTGCAGATTATTTTATGGGCGAAGAATCTGTCTCCTGGCAGTCATGAATGATACATTAATTTTTATGTAGGGGAAAGTCGGGTAGCCCCGGCCGGCGGGTAGCCTCGGCCACTTTCCGTTCTAGGTAATCAGGCACACATAGATAAATAGTGCACATCTTACAATGTTCGCGACGCCGCGTAATTGAATATTCGCCGCAGTAGTGCCGCAATCACCGAGCGGACAACAAGTGACAGTTGATTGTTTTCTTCATCGAGAATTTTTCGCGCGCTTTTTACTTTTCAAATACAGTTTATAGACATTGAATGTAAGTACTTCATCATCATTTATGAATTATTCTTAGTAGTTATTATTATAGTTAAAAGGGTAGGATATTTCATGTCGCTAGGATTGTTGGATTTTTTTTATTTATGTAAAACTTTAGATCGAGGCGGTCGGGTACGACCGGACACAGTTTAGTCGGGTAGCCTCACTTTTTGAGTGAAGAGAAAATCTTTATTGTAATAATTATTCTATTGCGTTTTTTTTATTATATAGATTTTTTATGCTAAGGAGAGTAATAAAGTCTATTATATATATTATATAAGTATTGTTTGCAGATCATCTGAAAAATGCCAAAATTTAAAGAAAGAGTGACTCAACGAGGAATTTGGAACGGAGAGAGTATGAAAAAGGCTATACAAGTATTAAAGAAAATAAGTTATCCATTAGAGAAGCAGCTGACAGGTATGAGGTGCCTAGAAGTACTCTCCAGGATCGGATAAAAGCTCTTAATAGTGGACAAGAGGTTAAGTTGGTACCAAAACTCGGGAGATTTGTAAACACATTCTCAGAAGATTATTCACAGCAATTGTACAGTCATGTAAAGGATCTTGATAATCGCCTGATGCCGTTAACTAAACGTGAGTTTCTGAAGTTGGTATTTGAGTTTGCCGAGCGCCTTAAAATTCCACATAGATTTAACAAAGAGAAGAAAATGGCCGGTAAGGACTTTTATTTTAGCTTTTTAAAGAAATATCCAGATATAAGCCTCAGAACTCTAGAATCAACCAGCATTGCGAGGGCTGTTGGGTTCAACAAACCCCAAGTTGATCGCTTTTATGATCATCTCCACCAATTGCTACAGGAAAATAAATTCTCAGCATCCAGAATATACAATGCTGATGAAACTGGAGTCTCCACGGTTCACAAAAATGATAAAGTCATTTCTACAAAAGGAAAAAAACAAGTTGGCAAGTTGACCTCAGGTGAGAGGGGAAAAAACATCACGTTAATGTTTGCTATGAGTGTGACTGGCCATTTTATACCCCCTCTTTTCATTTTTCCGAGGAAAAGGATGGACAAAAATGGTCGTTTGATGATTGGAGCTCCACCCGAAAGTATTGCTGTTCCACATGAAAGTGGGTGGATGAATGGGGAGATATTTCTAACATGGTTGCAACATTTCAAACACCATGTGCAGCCTTCGAAGGATAATCCAGTTCTTTTAATTCTCGATGGTCACGGAAGCCACAAAGAGCTAGCAGTGATAGAGTATGCTCGTGCTAACAATATTTATATGCTCAGCACTCCACCACACACGACGCACAAGCTGCAGCCGCTCGATAGGGTATTTTTCAAACCATTCAAGGCGGCATTTGCTTCAGAAAGTGCAGTGTGGATGAGACAAAATCCAGGCGCTAGAATTACAGACTATGACATCGCTGCTTTAGTCAATTTGGCTTTTACTAAAGCAGCTAGATTAGAAATAGCACAGAGTGGGTTCCGATGCTCAGGAATTTATCCTTTTAATAGAGATATTTTTAACGAATTGGATTTTTTGCCTTCTGCAATGACCAATTTTAAACACGAGCCAACCTTGATTAAAAATCCCACATCCCACACTACTACTGATGCTACGTCTCAGTCATCAACAAGCTGCAACCAGCAGGCGTTCTCCAGTCATGTATCCCACCCAACAAACAGCGACCAATTGCTAAAACAATTGTCTCCCCTTCCTGATGCATCTAACAAACGACTCACGACGCGATCACGAAGAACACAAAAAAGTGAGATTCTCACATCTTCTCCATTTAACCCTTGGTATGCCTGGTGGTAAAAAGTTACATGCTATGCCTGGTGGGTCTCTCAGACCCAGATTTTAAATTGGATATTTTTATTACATGTTCTAAAATTATTTCAATTCATCTCAAAATAGTCATAATTGGTCGATTGATTTTAATAATTGGTCAACGTTTTTTTATATAAAAATTAAAAAAATAATAAACAATTAAATTAGCTTCATCTATTTAGCGGCCCAAATGATGAAATTTGACCTCTTAATAAGTAGTCCAAATTGGTCACGAAATGGTCACAATTGGTCAGTGATTTTTAGTGATTGGTCAATACTTTGAAAATAGTTACAGAGGGGTAAAAATTTCAAGGACATTGAAAAATTTTTGGCACCCCAAATTATTCCTACAATTTGGTTCTAAAATTATTTCAATACATCTCAAAATAGTCATAATTGGTCAATAAATTTTAATAATTGGTCAACGTTATTTAACTAATTATTAATAAATAATAAAAAATAATACAACTTTCATAAATCGCGGGGTGAATAGGAATAAAACTGGAAGTTTCACTATTTTATATCTATTTTATCTATTATTTTTAGGTTTAACCGAAGGGCAATTAAAATCGACGTAAATGCAAATTTTTAAGCGTTTATTAGATTTTCAGAAACGTTTTGGTTAAAGAGATACGATTATTTAAAGTTGGAATGACATTGAAACTATTTATTTATTTATTGTGAGAAAAAGAGGGCAAACTCAAAATCTAGGTAGAGTTAAAGGGTAGATTAATGTTTATAGTTTAGTATTTAATAATTTAATAAACAAATTATTAATAAATAATACAAAATAACAAAACTTTCATAAATAGCGGGGTGAATAGGAACTAAACTTAAAGAAACTACTAGCTTCATCTATTTATCGGCCCAAATGATGAAATTTGAATACTTAATAAGTGGTCCGAATTGGTCACGAAATGGTCACAATTGGTCAGTGATTTTTAGTAATTGGTCAATACTTTGACAATAATTACAGAGGGGTAAAACTTTCAAGGACATTGTAAAAATTTTGGCACCCCAAATTAATCCTACAATTTGGTTCTAAAATTATTATAATACATCTCAAAATAGTCATAATTGGTCAATTAATTTTAATAATTGGTCAACGTTTTTTAACTAATTATTAATAAATAATAAAAAATGATGCAACTTTCATAAATCGCGGGGTGATTAGGAACAAAACTGGAAGTTTCACTATTTTATGTCTATTTTATTTATTATTTTTAGGTTTAACCGAAGGGCAATTAAAATCGACGTAAATGCAAATTTTTAAGCGTTTATTAGATTTTCAGAAACGTTTTGGCTAAAGAGATACGGTTATTTAAAGTTGGAATGACATTTTAATTATTTATTTATTGTGAGAAAAAGAGGGCAAACTCAAAATTGTAGGTAGAATTAAAGGGCAGATCAATGTCTATAGCTTAGTATTTTTAATTAACAAATTATTAATAAATAATACAAAATAACAAAACTTTCATAAATAACGGGGTGAATAGGAACAAAACTGGAAGAAACTACTAGCTTCATCTATTTAGCGGCCCAAATTACGGATCTTTCGATTTTTTTTTTTTTACAAATTACAAATTATAATTTCGTGAAATATAATAGGGTTTTTCTATATTTTACTTTATTGACAATTGTAATTCAGAAACAGCTCAGTAGGTATAATTTAGCATTTAATTTAAAAAAAAAAAAAACTAAAAGTATGTAATCATCGCAATGATATTTGTAAAATAAGTGCATACTTAGAAAAAATATAATTACATTATTGATAAATGTTCCTTCTATATAGTACTTAAATATTTTGGATTTTATAATTATTTATTTCTCAAGATATTAAAATTGATTTTTATTTATATTTTATAAGGGAAATCCACAAATTAATGACTCTGCATCTATGATAATTAGATGTCGCGCTCTTTGTATAACCCCGCGCGTTTGTTTTTGGCAATGGCAGAAACTTGTAATTCATGTAAAAAGTATCGATATTTTTATCGATATAATATATCGTATCGTTATATCGACACTTTGCGATATTATATTGTATGAAAATATATATCGATAATTTTTGCAATCCGATATATCGGATTAATGTATCGATAATTATCCAATAAATATATCGATACTTTTCGATAATTCAGATGAATATATTAATATTTTTGATGTCTCGGAAGTGAACAGGAAAAAAAGTCATCCCGACCCCGTATCGATATTTAGATCTCTCGGCTATGTGTATTCCTAAAAAAAAAAAGTCATTACCTCTACGTATCCAATTTATATCGATTCTAAATTCCGCGTACTTCTAAAAAAAAAAACAAGTTCATCGCATCTACGTATATCGATATAAATCGGATATAATACTATACTACTCGATTTATATCGACTGAAATACTATACTACTTGATATATATCGATACGAATACTAGATAACTATTGGATGAATACTACTCGATGTTTATATCGAATGAATATGTATAACTGACCCACTGAAAATTTACAAATATATCGATATTTATATCGATAATTATCAAATGCATATATGAAGTATTTACGAATTTTCGATATATATCGCTCGCACCTAACTATGAGTGACACGTGAGGGCAGACGTCCTTGATGATTGTGTTAGAGATCTTCATCGGATTTTTTTTAACCAAAATAATATTTATTATGAGTTAAAAATTAAAATTAAGCAACTAAAAAACTATTAACCACTAAAAAGTAGTCCAAAAAATAGAAATCCAGAAAAAAATAGTCCCACTAACAAAATATGAAAACTACTAAGTTGGTAACACTGCTATAATAATAAGGGGAGTCCCGTCCTCTTATTATTATAGCAGTGTTACCAGCCATGGCTGTGTCCCCCAGCCATGGCGCGTCATTACAGGGACCTAGGGTTGCCAAACATACTTTATAATAACGTATCCTACTTTATTTTTGGTAATTATACTTTATACTTTTGCAAACAAATAAAGTATGAGAAAATACTTTATTTCCAATCTTTACCGTGATGCATAAAACAAAACACTCATTATAGTTACTTAGTATTTAACTGTTCATCATCAAACACACCAATCACATGAATCAAAAATAGGATTAAAAAAATTTGAAAAATTATCACCCGAAATACTTAATACAGTTATGTTACCAGTAATTTTTCACTTTTTATTGATATGAGCTTACATTATATGACAAAATGGTTTGATTTTAGCGAAGATAACTTCTTCAAAATGGCACTTCGTTACATATCTTTGCAAAATTAGGTTAAATGTGAAGATTTTGAAATGGTAATTACTAAGACCAAATTAAATATTAATATGGACGAAGAAATAAATTAAATAAATTAAGATTAAATAATAATTATTTAAAACAAGTATGCTTAATTAAAAAAAATCAAAAAAACCCGACTGCGTAAAATACTCTTATTATAAACTGAAAAGAATAAAACAATTTACTAGCTTTCATTTGATACCTATATTGCTACAGTAAGAAAACAATTCAACTCCCCCCCTCATTCCGCCATTTGCGGGCGCCATTTTGAAAATTTATATAGCGTATGTCACTATTACAATTTAGACAAATCCATCAACACCTCATATGTCAAAAACCGTCCAGCCATTTGGGCTGTAGGGCGTGCCAAAGAAATGGACATACATACATAAATACATACATACATACATACATACATACATACACTCGAAAAACATAACCCTCCTTCTGTCGCAGTCGGGTAAAAAAAATAATTTTGATTATTAAAAAAGATTAAATTTTGATTGTTAAAAAAGCTTTGAAATATTTAAAAATAGCAAAAAATTATTAGCATGTGCTTAAAGCACACAAAAATACGTTTTTATGGTAATAAAAACATAAAATTTGAAAAATACTTTTTTTTTCTTCGTAATACTTCTTTTTTATTATTGAAACAATTTTGTACGTTTTTATTTTGTCAAAAAAAGTTGGCAACCCTACAGTTGGACCGCCCCTCTACTACGCCTTGCTCGTCGCACTGACTAATAGTTAGGAATGTGCGATATACCAATATATCTTCATTTCATAATTATCGAGTAGTATCTGTATATTTCATCCGATTATATATCGAGTAGTATCGATATAGTTCATTCGATATTTATCGAGTAGTATAGTATTCTTTCCGATATGTATATCGATAAGTTGAAGCGATGACCATTTTCTTTCGTGTGTACTTCCGACACATCAAAACTATCGATATACTTCGGTTAAACCTAAAAATAATAAATAAAATAGACATAAAATAGTGAAACTTCCAGTTTTATTCCTATTCACCCCGCGATTTATGAAAGTTGTATTATTTTTTATTTTTTATTAATAATTAGTTAAATAACGTTGACCAATTATTAAAATTTATTGACCAATTATGACTATTTTGAGATGTATTGAAATAATTTTAGAACCAAATTGTAGGAATAATTTGGGGTGCCAAAAATTTTTCAATGTCCTTGAAATTTTTACCCCTCTGTAACTATTTTCAAAGTATCGACCAATCACTAAAAATCACTGACCAATTGTGACCATTTCGTGACCAATTTGGACTACTTATTAAGAAGTCAAATTTCATCATTTGAGCCGCTAAATAGATGAAGCTAATTTAATTTTTTATTATTTTTTTAATTTTTATATAAAAAAACGTTGACCAATTATTAAAATCAATCGACCAATTATGACTATTTTGAGATGAATTGAAATAATTTTAGAACCAATTAGTAGGATAAATTTGGGGTGCCAAAAATTTTTCGATGTCCTTGAAATTTTTACCCCTCTGTAACTATTGTCAAAGTATTGACCAATTACTAAAAATAACTGACCTATAATGACCATTTCGTGACCAATTTGGACAATTTTTAAAATTTTTTTTTTCACTGTTTGGGGTGCTAACTAGATGGAGCCGATTTTTACTTATCTTAAATTACTTTATATATGTTTTATTTCATGTTTATATAATAAATATACATCTTGTTTTGTTCATTTTTTAAAATATATGAGTTTTGTTTATGTGTCCGTGGCTAACCGAATCTCCCCTAAGAAAAAAAAAATCATACCATATTACTCTGCGTCTTTCCATTTTCTAGGTTTACGCTTCGTAACACATCGTGTAGTATGCCGAACCATTTTACACTCGGCTTGTATATGGAATCTGCTCCAGCTCCACTCAATGTAACTGGAATTATGCCGTTCTTACACATATTTTGAAGTTCCTTTACATTCAAATGTGATCTTTCATGCCACACTTTTATATCTGTTTGCACAATATAACAATTTTCTTGTTTGATTGTTTTGACATCCAATTCATATAAATTATTTTTTGTTAATTGTGCATTCATTACAACAACATTATTCTTCATTATCATTGCTTTTTTATTATTCGTGACTATTGTATATCCTCTTCTACTGGCAGAATTTCTGGCTATTTCTTCACTGGTAGCCGTGACTATGGGATAAGCACTTGAAAATTTCGTTAAAACATCTTGTAATGTGAGGATAAATTTGAATTTTTGAAAACCTGCGTTGGGCTAGGGACCAACGATATCGAGAGCTAATCGTTCAAACGGTCTAGTAGAAGTTGAAGTTATCTCCATTGGAGCTTTATTAGATATTCTCAATGGTTTATTAATTTGACATAATTGTCATTTCTTTACACAATCTACAATATCAGAGCGCATACCTTTCCAGTAATAGGCGGCTTTAATTCGTTTGTATATACGACTTGACCCTGGGTGACCCGCAATAGGTGAGTCATGGTTTTCTTTTAATATTTTAGGGATTTCCACGAGAGAAGGATAAATTAATTGATTTTTATAAATATGATATGATATTTTATGAATTTTAATATTAGTATTATGGAAAATATAAGCAATCGTATTATATATTTTAATATAAGCTAGCTTAGAAAATGGATCTGAAAAGTCTGATAAATCGATATCTGTAATATCAGGATTCTCGATTAAAATTTTTATCGTTTACGCATTTAATTGTGAAAGGTTCGCGTTCGGAATTTAATAAGCCCTCGGGTTTATCTAACTGCGATAATATTTCTTCACAGTAAGGTATAGACGAGTCGAAATCTAAGGAGACAGGACACGCAATGATTTTTAGTTTGGATAAATGTAGTCCTTGGGTACATTCTAAAATTATGGTATTTGAAATAGGAATTTTATTAGTAAATTGGTCCTTAAAATATTTTTCGTAACTAGAATTATTTAATGTGTTTATATCTATAACATTGACGGGACAGCGAGATAACGCATCGGCGTTAGAATTAAAGCAGCCTTGTTTATAAACGAGTTCATAATGATACTCTTTAAGTTTTAAACGCCAACGAATGAGTCTACTACCTGGATCCTTAACGTTGAACAACCATACTAATGGTCTGTGATCGGTAACTATTTTAAACTTATTACCGTAAAGATAGGGACGAAACGTCTTGACTGCAAATAAAATGGCTAAAAGTTCTTTTTCAGTAGTCGAATAATTACCTTCAGAACGATTTAAAATACGCGACGCGTAAGCTATCGGCTTATCCTTGCCTACAGGACCTTGAGATAGAATTGCGCGTATGGCGTAATTACTAGCATCCGTGGTTACTATAAACGGTTGAGAAAAATCGGGATATCGAAGCAGCGGAGCAGTAATTAATTTATCTTTCAAAATATCGAAAGCAATCTGTTGTTCTTGAGACAAGTGAAAAGCAATATCCTTTTTTAATAAAGAAGTAAGTGGTTTAGTTAGTTTTGAAAAATTATTAATAAATCGGCGATAACAGCCTATTTATTTTAGCCTAATAATATTAGACCTAGGAAAGATTTAATTTCTTTGGGATTCTTAGGAGTTGGAAATTGTGACACAGCTTTTACCTTGTCAGGGTTAGGAGAGACACCTTTATCGGTGATGATATGACCAAGATATGTTACTTCTCGTTTCAAAAATTCGCATTTATCTGGTTGTAACTTTAAATTATATTCGCGAAATTTATCGAATACTAATTTTAATTTTTCAATATGTTGATTTAAATTCTGACTATAGATTATACAATCATCTAGATAAACATAGCAATGTAGACCTTGCAATCCTGACAAAACGGTATTCATAAGACGTTGGAAAGTAGAAATGGCGTTTTTTAATCCAAAAGGCATTCTCGTAAACTCATAGTGACCAGACATACTCGAATTTGTACTTATAGTAAATCCTGTCTTTGGGGGCATCCTTAGGGTCCATCTTTATCTGGTGGAAACCGCTAGCAAGATCGAGCGTCGAAAAATATTTAGAATGACCTAATTGATGTAAAATATCAGTGATAAGGGGTAGCGGATAACTTTCGGAAACAGTGATATCATTGAGTCGGCGATAGTCAATGACTATTCTCCACTTTCTTTTACCAGAGGCGTCTAATTTGTTCGGGACTACCCATACAGGGGCGCTCCAAGGCGAAACAGAGGGACGAATTATATTCTGATTTAGCATTTTGCGAGTTTGAGTATCGACTTCTTCCTTATGACACTCAGGGAAACGATATGATTTAACATGAACTGGGGCTGCGTTACCAGTGTCTATAGAATGTTGAATGCCATTTGTGAACGAGAGAGGCTCGGCTTCGAGGTGAAAGATATCTGTATATTCAGTACAATTAAAAAGTGCTTTCTTTTCTTCGTCGTTGAGATGAGAGCAGCGTAAAAGGCTTAATACTCAATCTATTCGATTTGATTTAGAAGTGGAAATAGAATATAATGATTTATTAGATTTAGAATTTTCGCAAGACATTGAATAATTATTATAGTCGAGAGGTGTCAACTCTACGGAATAATCTTTGATTTCTATGTCGGTATCAGTAGTATTTAAAACTTCTTCAACGTAGTAGGTGCAGGCTCAGGCGTTGCTAAGTCTTATTGTCGACCTTGACAAATTTCGAGGACCTCGGGTTCGTGATGCCAATGTCTTTTGTGACTTTCAATTTGGCATCACACTTCTGATACCAGTTTGTTAGGAGGCCGTCCCCGTTTGTCTTTTTTTTAAAAACTACACATTTAAACGTAAGGGTTTATTGAAGAAACCTCTCACACTACACTTCTCAGAGTTTAATTTTGTCTCCGGATCTTTATTGTTTAGGAATCCATGTCCGATCTACCCGGCGTTCTGAGTCTAACTAATTTAAAAGTATATTTAATATTAAAAGTAATATTCGAAATAGAATAGTCTCGAACAATGTAATTGCTGACTTAAATTTTTTTTTTACTTTTTTATTAATTTTAATATAGAAATTTTACAATATTATACATATTTACAATTCAAAACTTAAAATAATTATTTACAAACAGTTTTGGTATAAATCATGTCCGCGTTGAATGGTGCCAAGAATACTAGCAGCATTTCCCCGTTGAATCGCAATTCCGATTCTTTGGGCAAAAAATGCACCAACCCTCCTGTCACCAGTGGAGGCTATGAGTCGTGGGGTTAATTCTTTTAGAAAATTTTTCGCACTGCTACTCCAAGGTCCAAGTGTTTCGACTGCAAACGGCACAAAAACATAACTTTGGATAAGTGACGAATATTTGTGCCGTTTAGTCATTTCAGCCTTCTCCGCAGCGGCTCCCATTCTTACAGCCGTTTCCCTGACATGAGACGGAGCCAATGTATCGACGCAGGTTGCGTCCCACAAAAGCGCCCGTCCCCTTTCCCAGGGAATCAGTGTTAAACAATCAGGCCTCTTGCCATCATCGCGACTAATTCCAGTAGGCTCAATAAGAGCAGGAACGTCGATGGTGGCAAGAGCCCTTTTAATGGTCTCATTCAGGGAACCGTGGTGGGAAAACCTACCTGAACTCTTGTTGCAAGAAAGGCCGTGTAGTCCGAAAAAATCAACCTCCTTTCCGCACGGACATCTGTGTTCAAAACACAGACGTGCTCCCAACCGGAGACCTATACAAATTCGAAAACTCTCATTATCTAAAAGTGTCCTAAGGTTTTTTGACGGCATTGCGTGTAACCAGTGACCTGACTCTTTACTTGATAAAGCTAGAAGCCTTGCACGGTTTTTGTCACTTGTAAGATTTTGCGTCAAATTTTCACGAGTATTGTGAACTAATGGCGCATCCCAAAGTTTTTGTTTTGTAACTTCCTTGGGGATATCGTCATCAGGACATCTCAACTTCCAGTTTTCTACTGCGTCTGTAGCATCTGTAATTTGGACTGAACTTAAAATAATATGGAAAGTTAACATGATATATCTGGGAAAAACATTGTAGCAAATATTGTCGAGTCAGCTTTTACTACGTTGAAATAAGGGATATAACAGTTCCATTGTTACACCCATATATGTATAAAGGAGGTAATAGTGATGACGTAAATAACTACCGGCCGATATCAGTTTTAAACACTATCTCTAAAAATGTGTAATATTTTCTGGCTCTCACATGACGAGACTGAATTCTTCGCCTTATTATTACTACGTTCTCGCCCAACTCTCTGGCATGCCCAGTGAGAAGTCCGTTTCCGATTTCAATAATAAACACTCCATTTGGGTTTAAATGTTCGCCGTAGTAGCTCCTCGCTTGTTTTATCTGGTATATACCAAGACTAAATAGCACCAAGTCTTCTTCCGTTAGTCTCGGGAAGTCAAGTTAATTCTGGCACATCTGCTGATAGCGACCGAAATTGTACTCGCCTTCTATTATAATTATGTCTTATAACTATATCTGCCAATATGTTTTTAAGATTCAGTCTTTCGTTAATTATATTTAAGAATGTTTGCGCATGAATATTATCATCTATTACCTTATGATAGGCATCTAATAAAGCGGCAGCTATTTTGAAGAAATCAAACATCTAGTATAACGTTTTGTTTATATAAATGTTTCTTAGAAGCCGAAAATCGCGTTTAAAACGTCCGTTGACCACCTCAACAACCCATCGGCAAATAGTAATTAGACGGGATTTATTTGCCTGTTCTGTAGTGAGCTGTGTTTCATTTGGATGTTTGCTTTCTATATATATTGGTATATGCACTGAGTAACCATGTTGTTGCATGAGTACAATAGCGTCTCTGAAACCGCGGTCCAAAATAAAAACATCACCATTTTTGCAGAACCAATGAAAAACGCCATCGCCGTTGTCTTCTTCACTGTTTATTACATTATTCATTACTTGAGCAGCTGATGTGGTGGCAGCATGAGGTTCAGACACTTCTATTATATGTCCATCACAACACACAAATAAGAATGGTTTTAAGAGGTTTCTGTATTTGTGATTACTGTATGATTTTCTTTGGAAGAAGTAGTTGGAACTCTTCTGAATGTATATATATGTACCATCACAAATCGTTATCGCCTTTCTTTCATTAGGTGGACTATCTGGATTGCCAAAAAGATTATCTGGTATTGTGAGGTTTCTCCGAGCTACGTCTTCCCTGCTTAAGTGATTAAAGCCCAAGTGCAGCGGGATAAAATCTTGCATCAGTGCAATACGACCGGTTTTAATCATGCGGGCAAAAGAAGATACACTTGTCCTAAATATTGTAGCTAGTCTCGCATTTGAATCTCCTGTCCGCAGTTTCACAAGTACAGCTGCCAATATTACGTTTTTATTACGTCTATCCTTGGGACTAGGAGTGTTTGTCAATAAATCTGTGTATTGATCGTGAGTAAGGCCAGTCCATGTATGAAACTCTTTTGGACTTGTTCAGCCAGCTCATGCCATAAGTCTTCCTGCAGATGTTCATTACAAACACGACTGTTTTCGGATATAAGAAGGTTATAACGGCCTAGCATCCTAAAACCAATATTATTCGGTATTTGGTACCTTGTACTGTTTCCGCAATATTAACTTTAATCACACGAGCAACCGCAAATTCAAACACACGAGCGCCTAGTATCCGAAGTCCGCACATAACCAGGCAAAGTCATCTGAACTGGTTCTCCGCTTGCACCTGGCTCCGTAGGAAGAACATCACTGGGGTCGTCTTCCTGACGTGCTTCTCGTGTGTTTCGATGGTACATTCTTTCTGCCCTTTGCCAACAAGGTCGACAAATGTATTCCGTACACTGAGCCTGAAAGGTAAAATAAACTTGTGAGACGAATTACATTCAGAATTCGTTCTAAAAACTTGAAAAAAGAAAAAGAATTAAGACTACTTATATACAATAAACTGAGACTACTGCACATAACTATTATAAGAGAGCGACATACACTTGTGAAAGAGAAACAATAACCCTACAATAAAACGTTACATCAAATAGATAAGTACATACCTGCTGCTCCAATATTTCTTGAATAACGATCTGCGCTATTTCAATATGCTGCTCCTCTCGGGAAGCCCAAGTGTATCTCCTTCTATTCACAACAGATTCATGACACCGTGTACACAGTAATTCCGCCATAGTGATAATAGCAAAATAAGAGCACAAGTAAACTGAATAGTAGCCGTCCGATGTAACTTAAGTCGCATGGATAACTAAACTAGTCATTCATAGTCTTGGCTTGTGTTCGCCGCACGGACATGGCAGAAGGGGGTACGCGGTGAAAGGGCGGGGTACGGCCGTGCGAGATAATACAATAGTAGGTAGCTACTTATGTAGGTTGTTTGTCAACTTTTTAACGTAATGTGATGCTCCAAACGTAAAAATAATAATAATAATTTTTGTATTTTCAAACTCAAATAGCAGCCTGGGAGTTAATTGTAGACGATTCTTGTAGTAAAAAATCTTCTGGACATTATTTTGCTTCAGAATCTAGTATTATTTTTTTCTGGCCGGCACTTTCGTTTTTGGGTACAAAATGTTCGAGACTTGAATGATGTCCTTTCGATTTCATCATAATCGAGTACAAGCGTCATCAACAATATCTCTAGTACAAGAGTTTTAGAGATCGTCATTAAATAAGCCTGAAACGAAGGCAAAATCTGTCATTGATTTCATTACTAGAGATAAAGGCATTTCATTGTGTACGTTCAACGTCCAAAGCCTTCGTAAACATTCAGTTGATTTAATCGGCTCTGTTACAGAAAAAACGAACATTTTGTTATTATGACATGATTGGACAACCGAGAAGAATGTGATATACCGAATTTTAATTCTATAACCCACTTTAAACTTTCGATCTATCACAACACAAATGATACAACCAATCTTTTAACACCAAATATGTCGGTCATTATGAACAATATTCAGGGCTTACGTAAGACGTACAAGTGTTGCAGAGTGTGTAATGGAAAACGGCGTTACCTTAATCATGGCAGTCATATATGTCTCACCAAATAACAAATAAATAGATATTCAGGAGTTCATTCATCGAGCACTGCTAGAGTATTCTAAAGATGTATTTCGAACTGTTACACGGCCGACCCTGACTGTCTTTTTAAAAAAAAACTACTTTTCACCACAAACTACTTTTATTAAAAGAAATTTACAAAATACTTATTTTGAACTTCCCAAATATTAGCGAGTACTCTAGTGGAGTACTATTCGCGACGGCTTCCAGAATCTAACTGATTTAATTATGAAATAATAAATCGAATGAAAACTATAAAATGCTTAATAAACAAAACTATGCTAACCGCATGGAGACAATGCTGATTAAGCCTTTATTGCCTTGTAATAAGGGTTGTAACAGAACGCTTAGCAGATACAACAAAAATTTAGATAAACTTCCACTCATTTTAGCCGGCGATTTTAACATCAACTTCAGTAATAAAAAATCAAAACCATTGCTACAGTTCCTAGAGAAAAAAATTGAGCCTACTGATTAACTTTATATTACATTATATTTGTAATTGAGCCTACTGATTAAGTTTATATTACATTATATTTGTAATTGAGCCTACTGATTAAGTTTATATTACATTATATTTGTTAATAATAAAAAAAATATTATTGTAACTTAAAAAAAATAAAATTTTATTACAATTTTTTATTATAATCCCTTCACTAATTAATCGAATTGTCCTTCTCAAGTTTTTTAAAATATTTAATAATCATATGCCTGGGCCCATAACATATTGGGATTCATTTACAAAAATACTCTTTAACTTAATATTTATAAAGACAGTTATGATCCATCTTATAAAGGAGAATGTTCATGAATGTATGGACCGCCGTCCAGAGTTGCATCTAATCCAAACTTGTTTTAGACGATTCGTAATTAACTCAAGACTGCCCCATATTAATATTTTTACTATCAGAACCCAGGTTTGGAAGATATTTTGAAAAATGTGATATAACCTCAAACTAGCAATAGGTACCTACTTATCGTAATTACTTAAACTATTAAAGTTATCTATTGTTAGTTTAAGTTACAAACTGACTAATAATCATTTTGCATCTATTAAGTAGCTATTTATAGTTAAAAAGATATTTCAACTACGACTGTGAAAGGCATCCTTATACAAATAATTACATAGTTCGGTATAAGCCTTAATTAGGAGCTCGTGACACTGTGGAGTCAATCTATCATCGATATGACTTACATTTAATCAGTCTCCGAAACTCGCGTCACTACTGGTTTACAGAACAGGCCCATTATTGTTATGTCATGCACACCATGGCAATTGGTAGTCGATATAGGGACTCAGTACTCTTTATTAGTCCTACTTCTAGTTTAACCTATGGCTATGACCATCGCTAGGCCACTTTGGCTGTGGAAGTTAAAAGGCTAAAAAAACTACTAACATTCAACAATGTCTTATTGCACTAGAAAGCTAACCCCATAATGATAATATTAAGGGTAGGATGATGAATTATATTTAATAAAGTAAATACAAACTATATACATATATACTCATGTATTTTATTAGATTTCTTTATCATTTTAGATTATATTATCATGATTTTCTAAGTTCATTATAGTAACTGTAGGCTAGAAATAACAGTTAGACTATGTAAAAAAATTAAACACAATTCATTTCAAGAAATTATTTTAATTCAGCTATAAACACTTCCTTCAGTTATTAATTAAATAACAATAAAAGTTGTAAGTGTTGTAGATTCAATCATCATATTCATTAAAAAAATCGTCTAAATAAGATGCAGGAGCAGTAACATCATTATAGCGAGCCCAACTCAATTACCAGTGTTTATGTGTGCATTGTCTGCCACAGTCATTATGTGTGCACAGCATCCAACAGTTCGCCTACCAACAAGACAGTTGCAACAATAACCTATATAGGCTTCTAAAGTATTAGCGACAACATTATCGTTACTTATTAACAAATATGTGTAATACTAATAAGTACGACTGTTCACATGCCGGGATTTAATTCTACCTCTCAATAAATAATTATTTAGACCAAAATCAGAGGAATATCATCATCAATTTCGTTATTGATTTCAATTGTGTATATGCCAGACTGACGAACATGTTCCCCATAATAGGAACGGGCTTGTTTGAGTTGGTAGGTACCTAGGGCTAAACGTTTAAGATCAGTGATTGTGAGCCGGGGAAATGTATTCAAATGGGGATGATTACTATCAATTGTTTGAAAACTTGCTCTTCTTCTGTCAATATTAAATGCTTCTACATAATTTGCCAAATGGTTAACTAGTTCAAGTTTATTTTTAGTGATTGTCACATAGTCCAATGCTTCTGGTGGGTTATCTATAACAACATGGAATTTATTTAATAAGGCACAACAAATCCTAAAGTCGTCCCAGAGATGCATAGCAGCTCCATTATTAAAGACATGACGAAATATTCTGAAGTCTTGTTTTAATCTACCGTTGACTACTTCTACTACCCAGCGACACATTGTTACTAAACGAGACTGATTTGCCTGTCGAGTTGTTAATTGATGTTCACTTTCAAGAAGAACTCTGGCATACGGGCTATAAACCCATGTCCTTGAAGTTCAGTTATAACATCCCGAAAACCTCTGTCAACAACACAGTCAGAACAATTGATACACCGGTTTAGCCGTTTGAACCTTCTTAACGATGATGACTCACCGGAGTTAGACATTTTCAGTTTCAATCACTCACAACAACGAACTGTTCTTAATAAGTAATAGCAAATGTCCGGTTGTAATGACACAGACAAAACGTTCTTTCGTAGCACACTTTGTCAGTGATTAAACACAAAACAGTGACGCAGCAATCAAAGTTATTCGCGTGGAGAGTAAAACTCGATCAACACAACAAAACAAACACTAACAATGGCGGCGTCAGCACAACGAAACAAACGCTCATAACGCTATTCTTTTGCTGTCGCACAAGTTGCGCGGGAGATAGCAGTGTTGTCAGGCTTAATATTAATAAAAATCTACAGTTTAATAATTCCGAATTGTAATTAATTGTTCAATAAATCAATATAAGGTGTTCATGATTTGAGAAGAGTCAGTTGAATTATTTATTGGAAATTAATTAAAGGTCTGGTCAGAAAGCCGGCGTGGCGTGGCGTGTCGTGGCGGGACGGGACGGTGGCGCGACGCTGGCTTGGCGACAGCGGTCACACTGCCGGCGCGATCACGCCCCGTCTGCGCCCCGTCACGCCGAGCGTGTGGCAACAAGCATTTTTAAAAAAGATGTGGAGTGATTCAGACGTGGAAACGTTTATTTTTAGTATTATTTGCGTTAGCTAAAAAAAAGCGACGAAAATGGGTACATGAAATTAATCAAAAACGTTGTAAATATGGGGAGTATCATAGGCTATGCCGCGAACTATTATTCCATGAAGATAAGTTTTATGACTATTTCAAAATGACACATGATTGTTTTGAAGAATTACATAGTATATTAAAAGAAAAAATTAGTAAGCTGGACACTAATAGGAAAAAATCTATCGGTTCAAGAGAAAGACTAGCCATCTGTTTTAGGGTAATTTTATTTCTATTATAATTATATTTTTATAAATCTACAGTTATTTAAGAAAAGTTTTCATAATCACATCGTCTTTGAAGTCTTTATATATATATATATATATATACTACTCAAAACAAAATAAGGGCCACCACTAATTTTCCGATTATTATTTTTTTGGTCAAGATTTTTTGCTCTGATTGTTTTAAATTAAATAAAACAATGTTTTTTAAATTAAATTTGATAAATTCTAATGCAATTAAACAAAAATTACGAAATCTTAGGATTTTTTTTTGGTATTTATCACTTTTATGGCCGTTTACACTTAACATTAGCATTAAATTTTAGACTAAACGCACAGCTGTGTTGCTTAGTTTTGCGTTGTTTAATAATGGATATGTCCCCCCCTTTTCAAAACACATTCTTGAAGCCTCGATGGCATGCTTTCAATGAGATGGCGAATGTTTTCCTCTGGGATCTCCTCCCAGCACCTTTTCAACAATTGAATTAACTGTTGCTGGTTGTGCACATCCTCTTCAGCTGCCCGGACACGGCGTTTTAATTGGTCCCAAAGGTGTTCAATTGGATTCAGGTCAGGGCTGTTCGCAGGCCATGCCAAAACCTGAATATTGGCTTCCTCCAATACAGAGATGGTCGCCCGGGCTGTGTGCGGTCGTGCATTATCCTGCATCAGGATGAAACCGTCAACCGCTTGTTGTGAAAATGGGATGACATATGGCCTGACAACACGTTCGATGTAACTCTGAGATGTGACAGTGCCCTCATTCAGAAAAACAAGGTCAGTTTTACCTCGTAAGCTAATCCCGCCCCAGACCATAACACTTGGACCACCATACCTGTCACGTTCGTGAATGCAAGGATCAGAAAACCTTTCACCACTTCTTCGCCATACTCGCATACGTCGGTCGTTACTAGAAAACTTCACCTTGCACTCATCCGTAAAAAGCACCTTACGCCATTCCTCCATGCCCCATTCAAGATGTTGACGTGCAAACCTTAATCGATTTGCACGATGAGTCCCCGTTAGTTTAGTGCGGGTTACAGGTCTTCTTGAACGTTGCTGGTCTTCATGCAAGCGATTTCGAATAGTCTGGTCGCTGACAAGGGTACCAGTAGTCTGGCGTAATCGGTTTTGTAATGCGCGCGCTGTCACATGACGATCACGTCGTGCAGTAAGTCGCACGTACCGGTCTTCTTGGACGGTAGTAGCACGAATTCTTCCAGAGCCACGACGCCGAGATACACTCCCGGTCTCCTGATACCTTTTCCAAAGGTTTTGGATAGCCCTTCGCGAATATCCTAGCTCTGAAGCCACGGAACGTTGAGATCGACCAGCCTCTATCATTGTTACGGCTCTGGTAGCAGAAACATTGTCCAAATGGCGTCGAATTCTCGGCATTTTACAGATAAATGATCAAATTACACGTTTAACTTCCGAAAACACCCGTGGTTGTCAGTAAACTTGCATAAACTAACCCGAAAACAAATCCGAAAAAAAAAAAACTCTACCCACTTCACAATCATGTGAGAAATTAAAATTCTTTACCATACCGTCAACACTAATATCCCTAGTGCTTCATTGTTATTATCGTTAACTTGACACTTGAGAACATAGTGGCATACATAAAAAATAAATTTAGCAGCGAAGGTCAGCAAAAAATGGTCTCAAAACAAAAATACTCGGGTGGCCCTTATTTTGTTTTGAGTAGTATATATATATATATATATATATATATATATATATATATATAATATAAAATCAACATAACAAACATTAACAATATGCAGTCTTTTAAGGGGGTAGTCTCATGTTCGATCTTCAACAAATCGATTTTTTTTTTTTGCATATTTTCAAAGTTTAATAAGTTGAGAATATACTGTGAAAATTTTAGACCGATACACTAAGTCATTTTAAAGTTACAGCAAATAATAGGGGAGAGCGTACCCTGCAGCTGCGGCACTCATACCTGCGCTATTGTTTGCGACCCTATAGCTTTGAAAAATTTATACTTGTAGTGTACGACAGGTAGAATTTTGGTATTTTAAAGAAAAGTGAATGTCAGTATGTATGTGAAGGTGTTGCTGAAAATGATTCTTATGAAGAAACCGAAGGTATCCTGTACGCGCCAGGAATAGATGATTAATGTAAGTATAAATTTTAAATGAAAATTTTCTTCTCCAAACTTTAAACGCGTTTTTCTCGAAACTACTTTTTTTCCGTCGGCCCGGATGATTAAAAAAAAACTATTGGACCGATTCGGCTGAAATTTTAACACAATATTCTACACATGAATGGTTCTGTCCGGTACCAGAATTACATTTGTTTATCCACTTTTCTTTTCGTCGATTTTTGAATTTTTTTTTTTACAAGGCCGCCATTTTGTTATTTTTCACTCAAATCTTTTAAATCTGCTACGGGACAGAATGACAACCCTACTGAATAATAATCTTTTTGGAATTTTGATTTCAGATGATTACAAAAGGAGCAATCAGGGGGGCCAGCCACCTACTTTTTTTTGAAGAGACTTACTTCACCTCACCAAAATGACGTTAAGATATTTTTTTTTAATTTAACAAAAATTTTTTTGTATTATTCAATAGCTAAATAATAACATATAATTATCATAAGAAGATTGTATTTCATTTTCCGCAACAAAAAAAATCCTTAAAAACCTTCAAAATTTAACCTCGGACATGAGACTACCCCCTTAATAAAACTTGTGTTGTTTGATTACAATCAACGCCATAGATACAGCAGGTTTACCTAACTTATTTGTGGTAGGTAGTTATTTTCAACTTTGAAATTAAAAATTGAATTCTTTGAGTAGAGAATTCGCATGTTCTACCACATTGTCGTTGCCTGATAGGTTAATTGGTTGAGAAGTTGGTGAGTCAATATTCTGATTTGTGACGACTGAACTGTTTGAGTAAGCAGGAGATGCCATCGATGTACTCGTTTGCAAATTATATGTACTCGTACTATATGAATTAGAGTCAAGCAGTCTTAATTCAATATTAGAGAATAATTTGGCCAATTCCAGTTTAACAATGGCTTTCTCTCGTGGTGGAAATTTTTAAAATGTATCGGCATAACTAAGAAATAAATTATCTGTACATCGAGTTCCTTTCTTTTCTTATTTTTTATATATTGTAACACTCTCCCTACATCATCATCGCTTTCTGCATGTCTTTTTGATTTTCGTGCTGAAACTTTGGATGACGTTGAAGCTTGCGATGAAGACTGAGGAGTTAGGGATGGTAACGGAGCAGCTTACGGTGGTGGTGAAGAAATCTGTGATGGTGGAGGTCTGACTTTGAGACGAAGATGGTGATGTTTGTACTACTCCAGGAGATACATTTGAATAAGATGCTCGTGGCACATTAAAAAGGTCCAAGAAGGCCAGTTGTGATGCCCATGTATAATTTATATTTTTTCGACTAGAACCAGTTGGCCCTTTGGCTTGTTTTTTATATTTTGTGTAACCATCTCTTATTGTTTTCCACTTCTGTTTAACTGCTTCACCTGTGGTAATGATAAAATAATAATTATAATAAGCTTATATAGACCACTCAAGCACCCAAAACAAGTACTCGATAAAAACATTCAAATACATATTATGACACATTTGTTTCGCTAAACATACTAAACGTTATTGTTTTTATTTTAGGTATTTAACCACTGGGGATTCTTATCAGACCATTGCTTTTTCTTTTCGGGTTGGACGCATTACAGTAGGTGAAATTGTGGAAAATGTCTGCATAGAAATATGAAATTTATTGCAACCAACGTTCATGCCAGAACCATCGGAAGAGACATGGAGGCAAGCTGAAGTCGGATACAGGGAATTATGGAATTTCCCAAACTGCGTAGGCAGTATAGACGGGAAGCATATTGCTATCAAATGTCCTCCAAACAGTGGAACAAATTACTATTGCTACAAAAATTACTTCTCTATTGTTTTGTTAGCAATCCTAGATCCATTTTACAAATTTATTACTGTAGATATCGGAAGCTATGGACGTTTGAGTGATAGCGGAATATTCGAAAACTCAATTTTTTATCAAAAGTACCTAAATGGAAAATTATTGCTACCACCAAAACTTCTTCCGGGAGATGAAGATCCCACGCCTCATGTCTTAATAGGAGATGAAGGATTTGCATTAAAAGAATATTTGATGCGACCTTTTCCAAGAGCAGCAGTAATACATGACAACAGAAAAAAAACTTACAATTATCGACTTTGTCGAGCCAGACGAGTTGTTGAAAATTGTTTTGGTATCCTGACACAAAAATACAGAATTTTCTATAGACCTATAGAAACTGATGTTGAAACTGCAATACATATTGTAAAAGTAGCCTGTTGTTTACACAATTACATCAGGGTGAAAGGAGAGACATTTTTTGATCTAATGGATATACCCAGTAATCCAAGGGCATTTACTTCAGTAAGGCCCACAAATCAAAGATCTTCGAATGTCGCTTTCGATGTTCGAGAAAAATTTGTAACCTATTTTAATAATAATCGAAATATATATGTATATATTGTTAGGAGAAACAAACTTATTTGTTTAAAAAAAAAGACACAACCCAACACTAAACTTCTATTTATTAATAATTTTACAAATCGAACAATTATTAAGACTTAACAATTACTAAGAATTGCAATTTAAATTAAACAAACAATCAACCGTTAATTTGAATATAAAAATGGTCAACGTGCTCGTCATGAAACAACGACCTATCGTTCCGAAAGCCGAGAAGCGAAATAGGCTCTGAGCGGGTAGCGAACTATTTTTATTAACGTTGTTGCATGACGTTACGAAACGTATTAAAATAATAGAGGGTATGCTGACAATATAAATATCACTTACCGCTTTGATTTAACTCTCATCCTATAGATTCCCAAATCGCATTTTTAAGCACAATGTTTTTATACTGATTATGGCCCAAATCGTACAAACATACATAAGCACGAACACATTCTATTAATTTTTCTACATCCATTTCTGTATAAAAATACAAAATCGTTTCAACGCTCGGTCCCGCCCGACGCGACTTGATCACGTCCCGCCGGCAGTGTGACTACTGTATACGTAAACCATACAATACAAATCGAAACGACGCGCCCGCGCCCCGCCCCGTCGCGTTTGAGTTGTATTCCAAAACTTTTTTTTTTCTTTTCTTCTTTTCTTCTTACTTCATTTATTTCTTATGTATTGTAAATTGTATGTAGTGCCTTTCATTCATGTGAAACAAAATTTTGTAGATGCCTGATGAAGGTCCAATAAAGGATCGAAACGTCGCATGAATTTGCAATTGGTGTTTTGATTGGTACCTGATGTCCTCTTCTCTGCTAACCAACAGTATATAATATAAAGAATGGACGCAATAACAAATAATGTTCTATATGGTCTTATCCTGTATGTAGACAACTAATTCATTACTTATTTTTTTTTTTTTATCAATTCCGCGTATAAATATTTCAAACTTTGAATGTCTATCAAAAAACTGTTCAAAATTGCATTTTGCTTTCGCGACTGGTGTTTTACTGATAATTTATTTTATTTTATTTCCTCTAATTCTTTTTACTTTGTTGTAAATTTCAAGCGACTTTATGTAAGCTTCATTCAGAAAACTAATTCTAAGTTTCGTTTTCTTCACTAAATGGTCGTTTAAATCCTTGTTTATAGGTGGTTTAATTTAAGATGTAATATAACATATTAAGATTTAAGATGTCAAATAAATTAGTAAACGTTTCGATAAATTGTACAGCAGCTTCAACGTCTTTGAAACTACTTCCATTAAGCATGTCTGAGTATAAGATCAGCGCCTTTGCTACACTTCGACTAAATAATTTTGTTGCTAAGTCGACTTTCATAATTTGATTTCGAAAAGAAATATGACGTACGGTCAGTTTCTTTACAAACTTGAAGCCCTCTTTCTCTTGAAGTTTTTGCAATTAGACTAGGTACAGCCATGTAACGCGTTCACCGTTACTAAATAACACTTTTTTTAATTCGAACGTATTCCTGACTAGCTTGAGCATATGACATGCATCAAATATAATAGCAACTTTTTTGTTCCTGGATGCTGGATGAGGAAAAGTGGTTATAAAATTATCAATGTCTTAAAAATTGCAACCTAGAATTTTAGCGGCTGCTACGTTTGCTGAACAACCATCAAAAGTGAGTGCAACAATATCGACAACAACGTCGAACACTTTTTTATACATATTTGTATTAGACTGGCACGTTGTTCAGCTCGTAGGCCGTTAATGAAAAAGAAACCTAATGGGATTTTCCAGTTTTCAGTATTCGATACTAGCATGAAAACGTAAACTTGAATTGCAACTTCATCTTTTGGGCCTAAGCCTTCATTTACAAGTTCCATAATTTTACGACCCTTCCAGGTTGTCCTTTGCCATATCGCCATTTCATCGACTACCAAAGTTGCTTGTACCAAAGTTTTAATGACTTTTCTAACTTTCGTAGAGAAGTATTTTTGGATTTTAAATACTTGTTTTGCTTCTTCAGTTTAATAATTTCTCTTCTGCATTTTTCTCTTTTGCTTTTTTAAATTTTCAATTTATTTTTAAGATTAATTTTTCTTGGTGTGTCGAAAATAGAGTCTGTGTCTGATACGTATACATCACGAAGGGGTGCACTAGGGGCAGTTTCTTCATTTAGGTCAGTACTCAAATCTTTGCAAAGTACGAGGAAAACTGGTATAGCATGAATTTTAATTTTTGTCATCCCAGTGGTGTTAAATAAAAATCATCTTCCTTCAAATGTGCATGTCTCTTTATACTACCTTTATCCATTTTTCTTTGCAATGTGAGTTTTGTGGAAATCTAAAAAACAAAAACGTAATTTAAGAAAGGTACTTTCAGTTATTTAAATTTTATTCCAGTACCGAAACAGTTACTCTTAGGCGAACCATTGAACCATTTTTAATAAAACACCTATCATTTACTAAGCTAATAGATTTCTAAAAGCTAAAATATATTTTGATAAACTTATATTACAAAAAACATTACGGTGTAATTTAAAACACTTTTTTAAATATAATTATTATAAAACATAATAATGCCGATGCTACCACAGCATTGGCGTTTGTTAATGTCCATTTATAGATCGGTTAATCTATTTTAAAACCTAGTAAGTCCTTCTGAGAAAATTTTACAAGAGAGCCAAAAAACAGGTTACCAACTTAAGATGTATGTCCTTAAGAGGCTATCATAGTTAGAGCAATGGTTGTTTCAGCAAAATATGCGTTATATAATTCTTTTTCAGACCTAATATTCAAATTTTAGAAAATAAAAAATGGTTACCTTAAATCATCCTCACTATAAATAAGTTTGATAAAAACTTGAAATTATAGTCAGTTTGATAAATTTATAACCTAGCAAGTGTAGTTACTAGGTTTAACTTTGGTCCAATGGATTAATATGTAGATCATTTTTAAACCTAGTATCTCATTTTTTGCGGATGTAATCAGAATCTATTAGCAATATTCTGTATTTGTAAAGAAGAAGAAGCTTTATGTAAATACATGCAACAAAGATGATAGATCAATAAAAATGATAGATCATGTCTTTTTATAATATAAATACATAAGCGAAAAATTTATTAAGTTGTAAATAAACCGGAAATAACTTCTAAATTAAATGTATAAAAAACTGTATCATGACATTGGGTAACCAACAACGGTAATCAAATTAAGGTAATGCTAATGAGTGCGAAGGCTACTGCAAAACTTAAGGTTAAAATACAAAAATCTTAAAAATAATGAAAACGTTACAACAAACTTCAAAATAGTTCCTATTTTAACCCGTATAAGTATGGTTTAACTTAATACTAATCACTGGAATTCAGAACAATTTGACCAGTATTTAAGTCAGAGGATTCATCAATCGAGAATATATTTCTCCAGAATTCTCTTCGATTATTTAGCGTAAGGGGTACTAATTTTGAAACAAAGCCTTCTATTTTGGACGTTTTGATCACTCGTGTAACGTTTTTTTGCCAAAGAAGGAAAAACAGAATAATTAAATTTTTGTACTAGAAAATTTATTTCTTGATAAGATTCTTCAAAATCTGTTTTATAACAGACCCACGAATGAATTAATTATATATTATTCGTGGGTCTAGAATGTGTAATTTGAATACACATTCTAGACCCACGAATGAATTTTTCTTCTACAATAGGATTTAACACGATTATGTTCATTGGATCTTTATCAGTTATTCTAGGGACGCGTTTCTTTTTAAGTCATTGAAATGTTTTTTTGACTTCAATTACTTCAATATTCTGTTGGAATTTTGCAATGACATCTTTAAAATCATTAAAGTCATAAACAATTCCTCTACGTTTAAATTACCGTTCAATGTCACCATGAACTCCATCTGTTGACATATGTGTATTCCCTTTTGTTAAATATTTAAAATTAATAGTCTCTATAACCTATTTTTCACAGTTAACAAGTGTAAAAAAAACGACGTATAAATAAACCAGTTTTTATTTTGTCCTGTACAATTATCACACCAAATTGTCAGGTGTTTAAGATCACGCTCTGTTTCAAGAAATGTAACAAATGAATCAACAATGATGAAAACTTCGTGCGCATTTACTATTCACTTTGGTGCCCTTGTGCATGGGTGAAAAAGTCAAGTTGAAGACAATAAGCCTGCTTAAGAAAAAATAATCTTTTACAGAAGGCATGTCGGGTAATAATGTAACTTTTTGTAAATCCATTGAATAAAATTTCTCATTGCTAGAATTCAGTTTCAACGCATCCTCTCTGTATTTTGTTATAGCTTTTTCAGCTTTTTATTTGTGAATTTTGTATTCTACATCGGTATTTTCTACACTATTTTCAATTTTTTCTTTTAATGTGTCACAATCTGCGCACTGATCTCTTTTTGAGTAATGTAATGAAATCCTTATTTCTTTCATTGTTTATCGGTATGTTTCTAATAAACATTTAGAATCATGATGTTTAGCTTTAAAATGGTTTACCGTTGATTGAAGCTTCAACGTTCTGTTATGTTGTTACATAATTTGTATAGTAAGTTATATTTTATTTACGTACACTAATAACAGTTCTGACACTTATTTACATTCAATTACACTTGTATCACATCTTTTAAGACTTAAGTAGAAGATGTCTAATAGGAGGTAAAGTTTAAATTTATATTATGTATTACAATAAGTTCAATAAATGCTTTTTTAGCCTTATTTTTAATAAAGTTTTCTTGTCATTATAATTAATGTCTTGAGGCAAACTATTTAGAAAATATGGTAGGCGTTTTTTTAATGTTCTATCTTCATAGTAATTATTAACTCGAGGAACAACATATTTACCTGAGGTCATTGCCCTCGTATTGTGTGTATTAATTACTTTTGTTAATAATGGGTCGTGATCTCCACTGCTATAATTATTGTTGATGACTAGAAGGTATTTATGCTTTATACTGACCGGAAGAATGCTACAAAATTTAATATTTTTTTATAATCGTTTTTGTATTTATTTTTAACTTATTAACGAGTAATTTTAAAAATTTGATGTGCAGTTTTTCTATTTTTTCGATGTATTATTTGAATGTAAGTCCGTAGCAGTCGAGAGCATAATCCACTATGGATTGCACCAGTGATGTATATAATAGTCTTAGTGCACTAGTAGGAACTTTGGAGCTGAGGTAGTGAAATTTATATAATATGGCTCTAAGTTTATCACAAATGAAATTTATATGTTCGGACCAGGAAAAATACTCATCAATTTTTACACCATGATAGGTTACACACTTCACTTTTTCAATAGGTTTTTCAATAGCGCGCGATAGGTGCATTATTCCGTCTGTAGTGGCTTAATACTTGGTTGTAGCTTATAATATGGTCTTAAATGGGAAGTCTAGAAAGGAGATGGATACGATTACATACATTCTTGGGCCAAAATGTAATGAAATGAAAATGGTATCAATTAATGCATTCAGGCTTACGGATCCCTCGCTGAAAATTCTCTATATTTTGGCTATCTGAGAGCGGAGTTATTAAACATTTTGTAAAAATGAGGTTATGTTACAATGTCTATTAAAAAACCCGATCACTAAGTTCTTAAAGCACTAATATTTCTTATATTTAGTGAAGAATGTTTGAAAACTCATTACAAATATCAATAACTTGAAACACTAATAAATATTGTTCAGAATTAAAAAAAAAACATTTGAACGTATTTCATACTTAATTCTTCTTCTATTATTATTAAAATGTCATCTAGGAAATGTAGGTAAAAAATAAACAGTAGTATCAATGTCAGTCAGTTGTTAGCTGTCACTAAAAATATGATTTATTTTAAATTAATACGAAATCAATATTATTTTCAAATATTAAATGATATTTTCGCTATTAATGTAACTTTATTTAAATGAAGTTTATCGTTTACGACTTCAATATTGTGCATCTAAATACTTTGAGTTAATTAACTAGTAGAAACCTTTCTTTTTTTAATTCTATAATCGATTTTAGTTGAATCGATACCCGATTAATTTAATGAAAACAATCTTTTTCATTTTTCTCCGCTTCCAGATTCAGAATTAAGTTGATTTTTTATATTGTAAGATAAAAAAATACGACCAATTTTTTAAACCATATCTCTACTTATTACATTTTGGCCTTTCCTCGATTTTCCAGGACAGCTTCAAAGAGAGGTTTTTGTTTTATGGCACTACTTAGCTCTGTTATGACACTATCATTACGATGTCCTAAAGTTTTAAGAAAAAATGATTCACAAACATTAATATCAAAATTATTCAATCGGAAATAGAAGTATCTGGACTCTTTCTTGACGTGTTTGGGATCTAAATAAAGTTCAAGTGCCTTTTTCTGTTTGATTGGCTCAATTTTTATACATTTGTTCAAAAACTGGCACCGGACTGTGTAATTCATGCTCCAATAAGAGTTCCAAATGTCTTTACGTTCTTTTTGTGTTATTTGATTGCACGCTCTTCTGCACTTTCTCTCGCACCTTCTGGTGTAAATAGATTTTTATTTTTTAATTAAGATGTGGGTTCAGAGTTACATTGAATATTTTCTTTTTCAGTTGTATCGTAAATACCGCCTAGGTAATCTGCTATAAATCGAGTTGGAGGAACGTATAAGGATTGATTGAAGTCTATAAAAATTATCGAGTGATAATAAGTGGCTACAAAAAGCGATGTTGGCGTAGACTGAATATTTACTGGATCTTGTTCGTTATTTATTGGGATATCAGTATTGATTGATGGGTCGTTACTGGTTACGATACTTAAATTATTGGTTATGATAGACTGCTCTTTGTAAATTTTCAATACAATCAGTGATTTCAACATTATCAAATAAGTTTAAATCTTCATTAAAATTAAAAAAATAGATTTTCAGTTTTCTTATGAATAACTTTTTTTCGATGATTAATTGAAGTTTTTTGCAACAACTTTAAATATTATTAAAAAGCACTCAACAATATAGTCATCACAAGTTACAATTCAAAATATCTTTAATAAATTCCTGTATTTATGAAGAGAGATGAACTATCTTTTTGAAACATGTAATTACTACTCTTGTTAGTGTAAATATAGGTATCATCAGAGATTTATCACTATTGCCGTAAATGCAATTTGGTATTACCAGATTATGGCCCAGTAATTGTTCCCTAGAAATATGGTTCATACCTAGGTGTCTTGGTGCATAATCTTGCACAAGTACTTCCCGAACTCTGTCCATTAATACCTCTAAACTGCTACGTGGCTTTTGCACTAAACTGTCTATTCTTTCATCAGACTCTCCTGTTCTCAGTTTTAGAAGCAAAGTCACAAGACCTAGCCTCTCACTTTTAAGTTCTAAAATCCTTAATCCTTCCTCTAATATTAAACATAACTTTTCTTAGATAGCCCCACCTAATATTCAAATATCAACGCCTTCAGCGACGACTGTCTCGTCAGGAGGAGGTGGGATGACCTCGCCCGCTCAACCGTACCTTATTGCTAAGGGCGTGCCGGCGGACGCAGTGGCTACAAACATTCTCCAGGTGAACCTCCACCGCAGTAAGTTAGCATACTCGGAGTTCCTGATCGAAGCCTCTAACCTGCGTACGCGGGTGGCTCTGGTACAGGAGCCATACGTCGGCGGGATAGGGCGTGTGAAGAGTCAGAAAGGTATCAGGGTCTTCCAGTGTGCAGACCATGGAAGTGGGACTGTAAAGGTCGCGATCATTGTTTTTGACGCGGACCTTCACATAACACAGTACCCGAAACTCACCACGACTAACATCTCAGTGGTGGGGATTCGTGTTCGCAACTGGGAGATTATCCTGGTGTCATTCTACTTTGAGCCCGACCTACCGATGGACTCGTACCTAGCACACCTGCGCCGGGTGCAACGCGAAACGGGAGCTCGGAGTATTGTTATTGGAGGCGACTCCAATGCCAAATGCGTCTGGTGGCAAAGCCCTGTGACAGATCGCCGCGGCGAAGAACTGCACGGGGTCCTGGAGGATCTCGGTCTCTGCCTCCTGAACCAAGGGGAAACCCCGACCTTTAACACTATCCGGGGCGGCGTAAGGTACAGCAGTTATGTTGACATAACTGCTGTATCGTCTGACCTACTTGGCTTGGTGAATGGCTGGCGCGTGCGAGAAGATCTGACCAGCTCGGACCACAACGGCATCACCTTCTTAATTAACACCAGATACTTTAAAAAAAACACAATTAGACACACAACAAAGAAATATTACACTAAAAAGGTGAATTGGACCCAGTTTTATGAGAAACTGGGCCAAATTTTTGCTGAAGAACACTTTACAATGGACACTATTAAAAACATACAGACAACACCACAATTAGACTCTATCTCTCTCCATTTCATCGCCTTTCAAATGATATCCAACATTACGCTAATTATTGGTGCCCAATAAGGTTTAAAGTTGTTTGAAGTAGATTTTTTAAAAGGTGCGATTTTTTTGACGCTGTGTGTATGATCAAAATGATCAAAAAAATGTTACCTTATTCAGGCTGAATAGTTATTTGGTCAATAGATGTTGGTAACTGAGTTCCAGAAAACCAGCGGAATTCAAATTTCTTGTCGATTTCTACCCAACCATAGTCTAAAGGCTCATCAGTAGTTGGAACTTTTAGATGTGCATGTGACCAAATTTGAACTATGTAACATGCTCTTAAAGATTACTGATATAACTCTGATCTGCTTGGTGGTAGAGAAGAGCCATCAATACTCTTTTTGGGTAACTTGAACGTTTCAGTGTCCAAGAATTTACATATATGTTTTTTCAAACAAACCTACTCTTAGCTCATTGATGTTTTTGAAACGACTAAATCCATAAATATAACTAAGCAATAAAATGTTTATTTAATTGGTATAATACCAGTATAAACATATAAAATTAATTCATTTAATGCTTATATATATATATATATATATATATATATATACTTTGGTACCAGTGCTGCACTCGATGTATACCTTAGTAACCGTGTCAGATTCTTTTGTCCAGCACTTAAAACTGTCTTCACCTAAAGATGGTGTATTTGAAAAAAACAGTATACATACCCGAACCTTAGTGCACTTTTCATCGCAAGTCTTCAAAAAAATATCATGGCCACTTCCTTTTTTCACTGAAGTCTGATCTTTGCGGCGACGACGTCTAATTAATCTACGAACAACAGCAGTCTTCGGAACGTTATCTTTTCGGACCTATTTTAAAGTTCCAAAAATATGAATGGAAAGCTATACGATCTTCTTCCGTAATGGATGCACACAAGAATGAGTTTTTATGTTTTGAATCAAAGTTTAATTTTATGGGAGAGCGTCGAGGTTTTATTTATTTTTTCGGTTTTTCGACACAGGTTTTATATTTCGCACTAAAGTAATAATGCTCAGAAAGTGTTTACGTTCGACAAGTGGCACCTACACTGATGCGTGGCCGAATGTTTAGATTTGATGCATCCATCTCACTTTATTTCATGCGTGACGTAATAATGTGTTCTCTTTCTAGCACAAAATAGGTGCGAAATTGTAGTGTAGTGAGCGAATGATCACATAGGATATTTTAATTTGCAATGTTATGAAATAAAACTGTTACTAAAAACTCTCATATGTACATCAGACAAATAGGTCATTTCGATTTACAATTAAATGTTGGCTGACTGACACTTGAGAGGTTTTAAAAGTGATACGTACGATATTCTCTTGGAAGTTTTTTCTAAGTATGGTTCAATATAGCTTTCAAATATTTGTAAAACTCATTTTTGAGAAAAAAGTCACATAGGAGGTTTTAAATTTGCAACGACGAAATAGTGCTTTTTTCTAACGAACTCCGATTGCTCCTTACAGTTTGAATATTGTGCGCTTTTATCATGGATAGCAGGCTTAGGCGCATATTATGCGTGAATTGTCATATCTGCGTAAACACTCTTCGCCGATATCGGATTTTCGATCAAAACACGAGTGTGTACGTTGCTCTGCACCTGGATTTATCCACAAATCGTAAGTCCTAAAAAACGCTATTACCTGTGTTTATCTCTAAATTATGTGGAATGTATTAATGCAACTCGTTATGAAGACGTTTGAATACGGTTTGTTTGCTATACATGGTAAGTTATAATATAATGCATTAACACTAAGGTACTTAATATTAATTTCAAATAACTGATGATGATTATGTTTGCGAAGCATGTTGGGAACTTTCGATGGCTGCAGTAAATCAGAATCTCCAGCAAAATACTGGTAATGAACCACAAGCTGGAACACGTCAGTGTGGTCATACCAATGTTTGTATTTTATTTGGCTGTTCCCTTGTACAAAGGCAAAGTGACACAATATTAAAAGAGAATCCCACTGAAATGCAACTGCAGATGATAGAAAAAATTAAACGCTCTAAGGAACTACGTTTTCGTGGAATGGTGTAGATACCACCAGGCCCTAAAGGAGAAGTGGCTAGAAATGCTACAGAAGCATGTGATTGTTTCGACCAATTTTTTTCACAAGATATAATTCCAGAGATTTTGGTAAACTATACTAATAATTATATTGACACTATACAAAACAAATATCAAAGAGAGAAAGAGAGATGCAAGATCTACAGATTTGTTGGAAATAAAATCGTTTCTTGGCTTATTACTTATCATTGGAGTGTCACGGTAAAATAGCATCGATCAGACAAATTGTGGAAATATTTGTCAATAATTGGACCTACTTATGCAAAACAGAATCAACTCACACAATGACAGTTTTGATAAAAAGCCATTTTTATTAATATATTGTATAGGTACAGTAAAATTGTTTGTTATTTTGAATAAAATTTATTTACAAATTTGCCCCAAATCATTTTTATAATAATAAAAGGAAAACTTGTTAGTTCCTTTTTGCAAAACTATCTGTGTGTGTGTTGGTTCTTTGTTAATTTTTCATCATGTCATTAGGAAACAATGAAAAATTCCATATTTCTTTTAAGTTAAAAGAAATATGGAATGTTTAGTGTCCGACCGAAACGGGCTTGCGTCGCACGTTACTATACTTTCTAAAGACCTATCAAAGTGTGTCAACACTTCGGTACTACATAACATTTTTTTAATTTTTTGAAAAATTTGTGAATGTGTAAAAGTCCATTTCCAATATTTACCTTTTTTAAGTAATTCGTACAGTGGGCTAATGTGATGGCTTAAGTTTTTTATAAATTTTCCGTAAAAGTTAACCATGCCTAGGAATGATTTTAATTCTGAGGAGTTCGATGGGTGGGGGCATAGATAAAATCGGTTTCACTTTTTCTGGATCAACCCGCACACCATTTTTTTCTACTATGAAGCCTAACTATTTAACTTGTTCCCCTATAAATTCACTCTTGTTCTTTCTAATTTTTAACCCGTTTTTTTCTAGGATATCAAATACTTGTTCTACTCGTTTTAAACGTGATTTCCATGACTTACTTTTTATTAAAATATCATCTTAAAATACTATGACAGATTAACCATGCATTTTTGAAAAATTCCAGGACTGGAAGATAGTCCATATACGAGGCGATTATATTTAAATAGCCCCCTGCTGTGTATTACTAACAGTATAGTTTCTGGACTGTTCATCTAGGACCAATTGATTATATGCTTGTGATAAATCTAATTTCATGAAATAATTGTTACCACCTAAGTCACCAAATAAATCCTCTATCTTTGGAACGGGGTACCTATCGACCAACAGAGCCTTATTGCGCGTTACCTTATAATCCGCGCACAAACGAATCCCGCCGTCCGCCTTCCTCGCTATCACAAGCGGCGTCGCCCAGTCCGAGCGGTCCAACGTCTCGATGACGCCGACGCGCAGCATCGCGTCTAGCTCGCGGTATACTGTGCTATGAAACAGCAACAGTAAATTCGGGGTTGTCACAAAATTTATTATTTATTTTTAAAAAATAATTATATAAATATATTATATATAATTTATTATTTATAATTTTTTGTTTTATAATTAATTTTATTAATTCGTACAGAATGATGTTTTTTATTCAATAGGTACTGGAAAAATATATTTTTAGGATAGCTCAAGATCCAAAGGAGATGGCTAAACAACTGCCCCAAGCGCGTAAAAGAAGTTCATATAAACTCATAGTATTTAAATATTCATTCATTAATTGTTTGGTAATTAAAAATTTTCTCGAACTTGGGAGAAATCATAACAATAAAAAAAATATATCAACTACTTTTTGTTTGACTTGCAAGCTAGAGAGGGGTCTGCCACTTTTTTAGAAGTCAAATCGATATCGTACATAAATCGATTCCAGAACAAAACGATATATTGTATTAAACTTTTTTGATGAAATGGAAAGAGTTTTGGTGGGAATCCCTTTTGAATATTCATTGATTATTTTAAAAATATCGGATTATTGATATATTTATATTTTTAAATATATCAAATAATACAAAAAATATCGCTATTCGTCTATATTTTAAAAATTAAAGTTAGCTCACAAAATATCTAATCACTGTTGTAAATTAATATATTTATTTAACAATTAAGCTTAGAAACGTATAAAAATATTATTTATCGTTGTCCGCGCCGCCGAGCCATGCAAATGGCGGTGCGCTGGCGATGCGTATCGGACACGGCTGTGTCTGATTCGTACGGCGGCTGGACGAGAGTGGCCGAGTTCTCGAAGACTCGAACTGTCGAAGCGACGCGTGAGCAGACCCTCCCGCAACCCGCACCTTCGCGGCACCGCCCGGCGGACCGGGGCTCAGCGGCGCGGACAATCGTTCTTGTAATTTTTATTTAATTTAATGCGCCAATGACTGACTCGTTGGCGCAGTGGTCAGAGACCCTGCCCTCTGCTCCGCGGATCGTGGGCTCGATCCCCGCTTCGAGTCTGGGTGTGGTATATATATTTATTCATATTTAAGTATTATTCGTATGTATTTATCGAAAAAAATATATATAGTTATACCAGCCGGCTGTTACCTATAACACAAGCATTAAGTTGCTTAGCTTAGGAACAGACGACCGTGTGTGTACGTTGTAGATATTATTATTATTCTTCTACTAAATATATGTTTAAATATTTTCATAAAAAAAGTATAACAAAAACATTTAAAAATATTATTATTATTATTATTATTAAATATAATTATGTGTACCAATATGGGGGCCATTCTTCATAATATATACTCGTTGTTTTATAAGTTCAGCTGTTTGACTTATACCATTATTAGGCACTAAAATATTTATTGAACTGTCCCTGTCGCTGTTTTTATAACAGGTTTTGACTCGAAAAAGTTATATTTTTTTAAATATATAAATGTACTCGTTTTAATTTTAATCGTTACCAAAAAATTAAATAACTAAAAGCTTTCAAATATGCTTCTTCGTTTAATATTTATTCGTTTCTTATTTATTATTATTTTATACAATTGTATAAACCTATTTTGTGTCATAAAATATTAAGTCAATAGTGGTCAACAAAAACTAATTCTGTTTTTTTCGTTTTATTTTGTCAATTATTTTATCGATTCAACACTCAATTATTTTATCGATTCAACAATCAAAAACAAACGTCAAACCTTATTTATTTAAACTTGATTTAAACGCTTTGTCGTTTACATATTAATAACGTATTCGTTGCGCTTTTTTTTTTTATTTTGGATATTCATTGTCCTTCGCTTGTATATTTTATTTATTGTAAGTGTTGTGTGCTGGTCTACTAACTGACTACTTGCTGTTCAACAAGGACTTTACTTGCAAAAAATCACAATGCGATGTATTAAAGGCTGGTTTACACGGGCTTAGTAGCTAAGCGCTTAGTACTTGTCACTATACTAAGCCTCAATATGACAAGTGAAAAGTAACCGTTTACACGTTGGAGCCAGTAGAAGTCATTAGTGACCAGACATTCGAAATGGAACGACGCCGCCTGATTTTGCGCAGTGTGTTTAAACAATATTCAAACATTATTATTTCAAGCATGATCGAAGAGCTTGAAAGACAAACATTAAAAAGAAAACGTTTGTGGAGAAGACAGTGGTTACTGCGCAGAGATGAACGGGGCCATTCTGCTCTTCTATTAAAAGAGCTAGCAACCGAAGATCCAGGAGAATATAGAGTAACTATGAGAATGTCAACGGCACAATTTGATATTTTATTAGAAAAAGTTGCACCAGCAATTCAAAGACAAGACACAAATATGAGGAGTGCCATACCAGCTAAAATAAAATTGGAGGTTACTTTGTCATTTTTGGCAACAGGAAGCAGCTACCGCATGTTATCACACGTGTTCAGAGTTTCTAAACCAGCGATTTCAAAATTCATACCCGAAGTCTTGGATGAAATTTATAATCAACTTTCGGATTACATGAAGGTAAAAAAAAACAATATGTTTGTTTATTGTTATCATTAGTGTAATCATTTGAAATAACATAAGTACACGAAATATTATTGTGTGAAGTCTTCACCGTCAAGTGTCATTGTTATGGCCTGTGATAGGATATTTTCATCAGAAATTAAAGCAGGTGTGGATGCATTACGTAACGATCCCGTAGATGAGATGGTTTCCAATGTTTCAATGGAAGCAGATGTATTATTGTACATGTAGTTCTCGATCGCTAGTTCACTCAAAATATTTTGTATTCTTGTTTGTGCAATCATACTTCTCTCGAATGATAATTCTCTTAACTGCACTGCTACGTTCTTTGCAAACACATCGAATCTGTCTTCTTTTTCAGGTACATCCCTATTGACAGCTTCTTGTAATTTTTTTAGTTCTCCAATCGCACGAAATATTCCTTTCCGCTGTGACATATTTTTACTGGAGGTACTTTGACGTTGTTCCCCCCTTGGTTCCGAAATAGATTCAACCTCTGAAGTGGAAGCCATAGAGATATCTTGTTCGCTACTTATAGGATTATGTTGCTCGCTGCTTGTAGATCCGCTATCCTGAAAAATAAAATTGCATTTCAGGTTCCTGCTACAGAGGATGAATGGAAGAAAATAGAAAGAGGTTTCAATACACGTTGGAACTTTCCAGGGGCTCACGGTGCTATAGATGGCAAGCATATATGTATTCAAGCACCTCCTGACTGTGGCAGTGATTATTTTAATTATAAAGGAAGCAACAGCATCGTGCTAATGGCCGTCGTAGATGATGATTACTGTTTTATATATGCTAATATTGGCGCAAACGGCCGGTGCTCAGATGGTGGTGTTTTTCAGAACTGTTCGATTTTTCGTGATCTCGAAAACAATATGTTGCCAAACAATGGATTTTTTGTTGGAGATGACGCATTTCCCCTGAAATTATATTTATTGAAACCTTACAAGCATATAGTCCTTTGACCTACGAACAGAAAATTTTTAATTATAGATTGTCAAGGGCCCGAAGAATCGTCGAGAATGCTTTTGGCATCTTAGCCAGTCGCTTTAGAATTTTTAGAACATCTATATCTACGAATCTCACAGTTACTGATCGCATTGTTCGTACAACATGCACTATACATAACTGGCTCAGAAAAACTTCAAGGACATACCTAACCACGAGATGTGTTGACTATGAAAATTTGGAAACTGGGGAAATTATTCCAGGATTATGGAGGGACGCCAACTTTGATTTGCAAAATGTTCAGCCAGTGGGTAGTAATCACTCGTCAAGAATGGCCCGACAATTGAGAGAAAGATATACGAATTACTTCGTAAACGAAGGTGCCGTATCATGGCAATCTAGAATGATCTATTAGTTTAAAATGTACAACTTTATTAATTAAATTAAATCTATTGTTAAATAAGTACATACCTACTAATACCTGTGTTATATTATAACACAGGTTTATAACCTAGCTTAGGCTTCAGTCTCCCACAAAACATATACCTGCAAGTATATGATAAATAATCATGGTTCGAGACTTATTATTATTGAATATAATACCTACTTCAAAATAAATCTAATACCTACCCTATGAAAAATGTTGTTTTATTACTTACATTTTCTATAGTTGTGCGCCTTTCGTCTATATCTTTCAACAAACTATGCATTTCTTTGTACCAATGCAGATTTGGCACATAGACAGTATCAGTCCCACTTCCTGATCGCATTGAATTTTGAATTTTTTTCTTTTCCTGGTAATAGGTTGACCGAAGTGTTCTCATTTTCTTTTTTGCCTCAGGCACTCCGAAACCAGCAATATTCATCTCTTCAACGATTTCCTGATAAGCAGCATCTTTTGCGAGTTTATTTTTATATAAAGCCGATTTGTGGTTCCATAAACATTCATAGGATTTAAATTCCTGAATGAACTTGATTGTTTTTTCCGAATTCCACCTTTCCGCAGCCATGATCACAAAAAAATACGTAAGTAAATAAACACGTGTTTTCACTTCCCGGTACAACTTGTCACTAACTAACTTGTCGAGCTGTTTACATGCGGTCAGCACGCGACAAGTGCTTAGTAAATCGTGGTGGGGGTATCGACTTGTCGCTTAGTAAATAGGATCGATCTCTATTCACTTGCACTATTCACAAACACTAATACTAAGCACTAATCAGCGTGTTTACACACGAGGACTTAGTATTAGTGACAAGTACTAAGCGCTTAGCTACTAAGCCCGTGTAAACCAGGCATAACTGTGATATCGCCACGCTAAGTATGCGGCGGCATATCACTTCTTAATTGCCTGATGTTCTACTGACTATCCCGACACGATGGTTAACAATTGAGGTAAGTCATCTATAGCTAGAATCATTCTTTTTTTTTTTTTTTTTTTTTTTTTTTTTTTTTATCCTGAGGGAATGCTGGTTACGCATAAACTCAGCTCAGTCTAGACTAACCTAACTTAAAATACCTACATAATTACCCGTTAGCAATGGACTAGTAAGTCTCATATCTTCTTATAACAAAAATTCGTAATTGCCTCAACTACTAAAAATTAATTGTCATAGATATTGTACTGTTCAAATGTAGATATTGTAGTATATTATTATATCTGCAATTTGTTTAGCTTTAGGTATACTTTATCATCTTGTGACGAATTATACTATATGTATATATATATACAGGGTGACTGGTGAATTACCATCGACATTCGGGGAGAGCGCTCGGCGCACGGTTCCCACTCGAATCATGTAAAAAAATAGGTAAATATTAATAAACTTTTAAGTAAAGTTACTCAACAATTATCCAATTATTTACGCATCGTCTGGACACCCTAGCAGCTAGCTGCACTTTCGACACAAAACAGGTAGTTTATCTACGTCCAAACGCCGCCACGTGTAAACAGGGTAGCAGGATAAACAAGCATGATCCAGTCCCCCTTAATACTTTAATCCTGGCTTAGGAAAGGCAAAAATACTAAGATATTTTACTCGTTTAAGCAACAAATTTGTTGACTAGGTAAATTATGTGACTTTGGCAATTTTTAGGTGTGAACAAGCGACACATTACAACACCTGTGCATGTGCCGCCGGCATGACTGGAAAAGTGTCATCGCTTCATTTATTTGAATTGAAATTTATGAAAATTTGGTCAAAAATTAAGTATCTATTTTTATTGCATGACCCGAATGGGAACCGCGCGCCGAGCGTTCTCCCCAAATATCGATGGTAATTCACCAGTCACCCTGTATATATATATATATATATATATATATATATATATATATATATATATATATAATATATATATATGTGTGTGTGTGTGTGTATGTCTATGTAAGGTATACTTATATTATGTATGTATATATGTATATGCTGTATGTATTTATGTACCTATTTTGTTTTAATTCTTATGTTTACCAATGTAATTGTATTTTATCCCTAAATAAATGTTTAGGATATATATAATATTATATATATATATATATATATACATTTTATAATTAATAATACTGTGTTACACTAGTGCACCTACCACAGAAATAGTAATAATACCTCAACTATTTCTGTGGCATCTACCTTTCCTATGCATATTTTCCTTCATCTAAAGGTTGTCTGGAAGAGATTGCTACTTTGCGATAAGACTGCCTTTGTCCATTAAAACCTGTTTATGTAAATTACTACTTGGTGTATATATATTCTATGGTGTGCAATAAAGTATATTCTATTCTATATTTATGTAGTTACTAAGGTATTTTTTATTAACTTTATTCTAGATTCCAAGGGATGCCGTCACTTGTCATCCTTGTTATGAACTGCTGAACGTAGAAACATCTAGCGATGTTCGTTTGTTCGGCCATACAATGGTGTGCATAACTTGTTGACATTCTGTGAGAAGAATGTATCATCATGAATTGGCAAGAAACAATTAAATGTTGTAGAATTTACCAACGTCACATACAGCTTTCCATCAGGTAAATAAAATATAATAATATAATTTTGGTCTAATAGGTAATTTCAGTCTATGTATTTAAAAATCAGCTGTTTTAATATAATAAATAATCTGTTCTATAAAAAGGTAATTTTGGTCTATGAATTTAAAAATCAGCTGTTCTAAGGTGGTAGTGGAACTTTGTCCTTTGGTCGCCTCTTACGATACCCATGGGAATGGAGGGGGTGTTATACGTGTATTCTTTGTTGCTGTAGCACCACAGCAACATGTCATACTGTTGTGTATTAATTATCTGTTTATTTTCTATTCCTATAGTAATTAATATTCAAATCAGTGTATTATTGTTTAATCCCAATGCTTTCAAATCTGTTTAGAGAGAGAGTAATGATTATACTTCCACAAATTATTTCTTTCAGGCTAAGCAATATGTGTGTGACGTGTCATAAGTGTTGGGTAAGACATCAGAGGCAGACTCATCAAAATCAAAATCGGATAAATGTGCCTAGACCTGGATCTGAACCACCACAAGTTGGACCTGGATCTGAACCACCACAAGTTGGACCTGACCCTCAACCGATACATTTACCAGTACTTATTGTTAGACCTGTATTATAATCAATTAATCAATTAGTATACGAAACAAGTAATATTTTGTGATAAAATATATGATGAGATTATACTATCCTGACTTTATTCTTATCCCTTAACTGAAGGTAGTTAATTATTTTAAACAAAATAGTAAAAGTTGCTGTTTAATTATTATAATCGAATAATTACGATTTCTCATTCTAGTAGTATTAGATAGATTATATTATTTTTCTATATCAATTTTACTAATTGCTAACTGTATTATTATTATTATTTTGAACTTTTATTTGTCTAATGGACCTACTAAATATATTCTGAGACATTTTCATAAAAAATCCCCTAGTACTACTCATAAGAGATAATACAAAATATATCTTTTTACATACAAAATATACACTACAAATATACTTGTCAAAAACCTTTTTATAACGAATTTTCAATCATTGCAAAATATAAATATATAGCATTATTTACCTATTCAAAGAATTTCGTCAATTTATAACTTTTACGTATAATAATCCTATCAACTATCTATATTGAATTTTGCGATAATTCATGTCTCGACGGGTTCAAACTTGTTAAATGTTTCGTAAGACAGTCATCATTGTTCCACGTTCAGTAATATAAACACTTGCTTAAAACTTGTTAGTTGTTAGTTTTAAAGTTTACAATGGCTGTTAAACGAAAAAGGTGTTTCTTAACCGTCACAGAATAACGAAAAATCATAAAGTACCTAACCGAGAATCATATAATGAAAAAATAGACATTGCTAAAAAGTTCGAAATTCCCACTAGTACTCCTTGTTATAACAAATCGTACCTAACCTCTCTATACCTAACGAACCTCATTGTAACAAGTTACTTGATATAACGAATATTTTCTAATTCCCTTCTGTTTCATTTCATTATAGATCGAGGTTGCATTGTATTTATAGGTTTTTGGGTCCGGTAATGCTTATCTTTTAAAAATATCATAGTTATTTCAATCATTTCTTTATTCTGACTGTAAAAACTGTCTTCATTTTAATTTATTGGCAGCTTAGGTTTAACAAAAGTATTACTCATTAAAATTAATCCCTATAACAGATTTATCGCGTTTATTTTAAACGTTTTCACATTTAAGAGGTTTTTAACATTATGTCCTGACTTTAATTTCACTTAACGAGAGCTAAATAAATGCGTAAATTGTAAAAGGCCGTATTAAGTTTTTAACACAGTGCAAAATTGGTGTTAGTCTAAACTACAAATACAATAATAACATAGTCACGTCCGAGCGCCTCGAAAAAAAAAAAATTAGCAATTACGTTTCCTTGAACTTTATTTACCTATAAATATAGGCGTTACGTGATCTTATTTTCTAAATAGTAAAAATATTACAAGTTCCCAAAACATTTTTTTTTTTTTAATAGAAAATATCAATATTTAGCTATCAAGCATTATTTTCTACTAGGTGCGATGTATTTACACTTCTCGCGAGTGATCCGCCCTGGGAACTCCAGGCGGAGGTGCTCGCGGAAGTGTACCGTTTCCGGTCGAGCCTCAGAGCTAGAGGACAAGTCCCAAGTGCGGACCAGACGGCTCCGATCAGGGCTCAGGCTCAGAGAGCCCTGATCCAATGGTGGAAGGAGGATCTGGAGTCCCCAGCGGCGGGCCTGGCGACGGTGGATGCTATACGTCCACATCTTCGTCGCTGGGTCACAAGGCGGCACGGAGTATTGACCTTCCGACTGACGCAGGTACTTACCGGGCACGGGTGCTTTGGTAAGTACCTGCATCAAATTGCAAGGAGGGAAGCCACCCCTGCCTGTCACGAGTGTGGCGCACCAATAGACACGGCGCGTCACACTCTCGAGGAGTGCGCCGCTTGGGGGCCCCAGCGCCATGCCCTGGTGGCCGTGATAGGCGGAGACCTCTCGTTGTCGAGCGTGATCCGCTGCATGCTCGGCAGCGAGAGGTGCTGGTCGGCCGTGACCTCCTTTTGCGAGGAGGTCATGGCTTTGAAGGAGACCGCGGAGCGGGAGCGTGAAGCAGACGTTAAGGCTGACCCGCTCCGCAGGAGACGACCGGGGAGAAGGAGACGCCGCTACGCGCTTCTTCACCCTCCGCACTAGAGTGGGAGGGGCACCTATAATCCTCCCACTCGCCACTAGGGCAATAGAGCGCTCACGGTGCCTGCGAGCGCTCTATAGGCGAAGGTGGCCCGCATAGGTGGGCCAACCGTCGGGGCGTCACGGTTGCATGCGCGAGCGATCCCGTGGCGCCCCATTACGACGATGAGGGCACTGCTGGGTTTTAGCGGGTATTCTGACACGTTCTGCGTGTCAGCGAGTCCCACATACCCGCCGCCTCTCCGCGGCGGGTTGCGTAAATGCATTTCCCAGCGTTAAAAAAAAAAAAAAAAAAAAAAAAAAAAAAAAAAAAAAAAAAAAAAGGTGCGATGTATTTACATGCTGGGGCAGTCGTCCATACTAAATTTAGCCATCTCCTTTAAACCGTTACTTTTTATATATATTGTATAATAAAGTGTAATTATAAATAGTAAATAAAAAAAAAACGCTGTTGTAATTTCGTAGATTATATATTATTATGTATTAATTTATTATTCATAAATTATAATATTTAATAATTAATATTTAATTAATGAATTTCTCCGAAGTGGAAGTGGGTGGGAAGTGAATTTGTTTTAAAATGGATTTATTATGATTAAAAATCTTTGTTCAGACACTTATTCTCTTTTCTTGGTCTTAGTACATATAGTATTGTGATTTCTAATAATAGTTTTATTAAATTAAAAAGATGAGAGCGTTGTGCACAGTGTTGCCAGATCACTATAAATTTAAAATTAAAACTAATATTTATAATTTTAATATCTCAATAAGAAAACCGTGAAGTGCTACTTTTATTTTTTTTAGCTTATTCTAAAAACATTTTTCAACTTTCTCCTAGTTTTTTTTTCCAATTCTGTCGAGAGAGTTTTTTAATATAATAAAAAAATCGGAATTTTTACATACATAAATCGACTGTCCCTACGTACATTATCGAAACTGAAAATTTGCGTTTTTTTTTATTGCACTAAAAAACTCCTTTTTATATATGTTTTCATACAAAAAAGAGAATAAGCTAAAAAAATACATATTAAACTACATTTTTTATGAGTATAATATCGATATTTAACAAATAAATGACAATTTTGTGCACAAAATTAACTTAAAAGTACTCTCCTGTAAAGTACCTTTTTTTTCAGTTTCGATAGTATATGTAGGGACAGTCGAAATGGGACATTACTCTTAAAATCGCGAACTTTGTCTTTAAATATCTCGCGATCTTAACCGTCAAAAATTATGAAATTTTAGGAATTTATAAATAAAGCTATTCTGAACCTGTGAAATTTTTTTTAGCCGAATCTGTCGAAAAGTTGTTTCATGCTGGAACTACCTTAAGTATGTACACACATGTCTAAGCACAAGGAACAGGTCATAGCAAAACGTAACCAGACAGCAGAAGAGATAACGTTCAAGGTAGGTGAAACAGTTTTCAAACAGGTTGCCAAAACTGCGAGGAACAACAAAACGAAGCCGGTATTTAAAGGTCCGTATAAGATCATTCATTTACACCCTAATAATATAGCAGAAATTATAGGTAATCACCCTAACTCTAAGTCTATAAAAGTTCACTTCAAACTTTTACGACGACCTCATCTTGTTCCAGGATCATCTTTTTCGGATCCCTCTGATTCCAAACAAAATCCGACATAACATTGAAACCTATCGAGAATAATAATGAAATCCTTTTACTTAGACAAGGCCGTATCCTTAAACAAATTGATTCATTTAACCTCGCTTATACTTATAATATTACTCACATAAATTTAATTTTCAATAAACTAATGTCTCTATATCAAAATCAATAAAGTATCTAAACATTTGCATAAAACATATAGAGATCAAATAGTAGATACAAAAAAAAGATTTGATCGATAAAAAGTTATCGTTCATAGCACCTAAAAATAGAGTAAAACGTGGAATCATAAATGGATTAGGCTCAGTTGTTAAATTAATTACAGGCAATCTTGACAATGAAGACGCAATCAGTTTTGAAAATGAAATTACCAAAATACGTAACTCAAGTTTCTAAAATTCAAACATCTTAAAAGCGATCTCTTTCATTGGCAGAAAACACTATAAATGAATTTTCTATTCAATTAAATAAAATCAATGAAAATCAAAACAGATTAGCGTCTATATTACAAAACATGACCGTAAACGCGAACGCGGTTACAAATTAGTTAAACTTTTTAGAAATATATGTACAAATAAGTTTTAAGTTTGCAGCTCTTATTAGATAAGTTAATGTTACTAGAAGATGCTATGTCATTTTCGCAATTAGGTATAATGCACCCTAGTATTATAAGTCCACGTAATTTAGTACTAGAAATTAGAAATTTACAGACATTTTCTTTATTAAATCCAGTTGCATAGGTTAATATGGAAAATATTCATAAAATAGAAAAGTGTATAAGCGTAAAAGCGTATAGTACAGGACACTCTTTAACATTTATTCTAGAAATCCCGTCCATTGAATATAATATTTATGATTATATACATATTTTCTCCATCCCAAATAAACAAAACCTTACAATTATTCCAAAATCCAAATTCCTTGCACTTGGAAGCGAAGAGTACGCATACATAGAAGAACCTTGCAAGAAGATCTCTGACGATACTCTACTATGTAATTCACTAGACTCAAGATCAATAGAAAAACCCGAAGACTGTACCATCTCCCTCATAAAACAACAAAAAGGAAATTGTACCCTTGCACGCATGAACCTAAAACAGGGAAAGCTTCAAAAAATTCGTGAGAATATGTGGCTAATATTACTAACAAAACCAGAAATAGCGAAGACTCAATGTGGAAGTAAAACAGAATACAGAAGAATAGATAACATATGCCTCGTAACTACTACAGAGGACTGCCAGATAAACATAATGAATAGAACACTTAGAACACACAGCAGTACCATTACCGTCAATGAAGTAATCCCGTTACCTGATCAAAACTATATACATCAAGAAGAAGTCCATTACGAACTTCATCTAGAAGATATATCCTTAGACAACATTCATGAACTTATGAACAAAGTTAAAGATGTTCAAGAAATAAATGACTCCTATTGGCTTGACATTATCAATTAATAATTAATATTGAATTAAAATATTATAATAATATAATATATAAATATTATAATAAATAATTATTAAATATTAATTTATTATTTTATTTTATTATTGATTCATTATTCGGACACCCACCACCTCAGTCCCCCGTGATCATAGACGCTGTAAAGGGTCCGAAACGTCGGAAAATAATTTAACTTAATTAAAAATCGTTAAACTGTAAAGTTTTAAAACAAATAAACGCGATAAAATCCGATTTTTAATTAAATAAGCCTAACTAATTAACTTCAACATGACAATTATATATAAATAATATGATTTTTGGCTAATTTTTTATATGAATGACAATAATTAATAAGTACTGTGTTTTGTTTTTTAATAAATCCTATATTATTTGATTATTTATGTATTATTTGATTATTTATTATATTATTTGATTATTTTTAAATCTATAGTTTATTAATTAAAATTGATAAAAGTTTAAATTTAAAGATTTAATTGATAAAATATAGATATATTTTATTTACCATTCCTAATAATTAAACGAAAAAAACAAAAACGAAAACAAAAAAAGTGACAAATGGGGATCGAACCCTAGTCGCTTGCACGAACACGGTAAACAAGCTTACTAATCCATTCGGCCATCGCGCCGCTTACTGCGTGAGTGAAATTACCGGTATATAATCTGCGCGTGGAACTTTAGGGCCTTTTTTCTCGATAACTACTGGCCATCTAGTCTTTTTGCTTTGCAGGATAAATACCCTTTAGGTATACTACAAACCTGCAAAGTATCATCCCCAAATAAAATTTCGAGGTCGTACACTCCCCTTGTAAGTAAAAAGATTTCATTATTATTCTCGATAGGTTTCAATGTTATGTCGGATTTTGTTTGGAACCAGAGGGATCCGAAAAAGATGATCCTGGAACAAGATGAGGTCGTCGTAGAAGTTTGAAGTGAACTCTTATAGACTTAGAGTTAGGGTGATTACCTATAATTTCTGCTATATTATTAGGGTGTAAATGAATGATCTTATACGGACCTTTAAATACCGGCTTCGTTTTGTTGTTCCTCGCAGTTTTGGCAACCTGTTTAAAAACTGTTTCACCTTCCTTGAACGTTATCTCTTCTGCTGTCTGGTTACGTTTTGCTATGACCTGTTCCTTGTGCTTAGACATGTGTGCGGCAACACACTCTTGTACGGCTTCAGCGTTTCTTCGATGTTTAAGCACGTAATCCTGATAAAATTGCTTTGTATAATGAAGCTCTAAGGGATTTCTAGAATCAGTATGTCCAAAAAGTAATTCATGTGGGGTGTATTCTGTTACTGAATTAATAGAATTATTGTACGCAATAACTGAGAATTTCATAATTAATTGAATGGGGTCTTCTTTATTAGTCATCCTTTGGATCCTAATAAGTTCTCCTATTGTTGAATGGAAGCGCTCTATAGGTGAATTTGAATTTGGATTATACGGAGTCGTGAAATGAATATTGATGTCATGTAAAGCACACATCTCTTTTATAACGTCATTGTCAAACTTAGTGTCAGAGTCAGTTGTAATTTTAAAAGGGGTTCCTAACACTGAGAAAACGTCAAATAAGGCTTCAGCTATGTGTACGCTACTAGTTGCACTTAAAGGGACTGCTTGAGCATATTTAGAGAAGTTATCAATTACAGTGAGAAAAGTAGCTCTTTCTGTGGAATATAAATCCATGAATAGATGCTGCATAGGTTTAGTGGGGGTTTCTGTTAGGGCTAATGGGGGTCTTAGGGGGTTTCTTTCGTACTTAGCTTGCAAGCATGTATTACACTGATTGACAAATGCTTGGATAGTGAGTAACATGTTAGGCCAATAGTAATTTCTATGGATTTTTTTATACGTTTCTTGAATACCACGATGAATCGTTTTGCCTTCATGATACTTTTTAATTATTTCTTGTTGTTCTGTCTTATTTTCGATTAAAGTAACGCGTGGAGTACATCTAAATAGCTTAGGACCTCTATCATTGAATATTGTAGTATAAACTCTAGATAATGCGCGATAAAGATCTTCATTATAGAAATAGCAATGGAATACTCGATCGGCGATAGTATGTTCTTTTAAAAATTGTAAAATTTCTTTTTCAGTGTTACTCACTGGGATGAATACGTCTTTAATAATTTTACGAGAAGTCGTTGATCTATTGTCTACTCTATAAGTTGAACCGGGGGTTGATCTAATATGGAATTGCTTAAGTTGCCTATCTATAGCGTCTTCTAAGATTGGTATACCTTGGTTTTCGTTGTCAGGTTGGGTACGATTAGTAGAAACAAGATTATCAGTGTCAATGACACTCATACTGTCAGATTCGGATTCTATGCTAGGAGGTTGTACGTCTGCTCTTATTGTTATGTCATTATCGTCATCGTTATTGCTATTATTATCTACAGTGGGGGTTTCTTGTACTGTTTCGGTCTCTACTTCTTGGCGAACATTGTCAAATATCCTATTTATTATATCGTCATCGTCATTGTCATCTAGATTTACTGCAAAATAATCGACGCTTTTATGAAAAATTTTTACTTGAGAGAGAGCATCTGTGTTTGTATTTTGTCGTCCTTTCTTATAAATAACCTCGTAGTCATATTCGGCTAGTTTTAATTTCCATCGGGTCAATTTAGAGTTCGGGTCTTTTAACGACATTAACCAAGTAAGGGACCTATGATCGGTATATATAATAAATTTTCTACCATAAAGATAGGGTCTGAAGTATTTAACTGCCCATACTATGGCCAATAGCTCTTTTTCTATTGTTGAGTAGCGAGTCTCGGTATCAGAAAGGGTCCTAGATGCATATGCTACTGGTATATCCGCGCCTACGGGTCCTTGTGATAATACTGCACCAAGGGCTATGTCTGATGCGTCTGTTGTCAGTATAAAGGTCTGGTCAAAATTTGGATATTGTAAAATAGGTGCATTAGTTAAAATCTGTTTGCATTTATTAAAGGATTCTAAAAATTCTGGGGAATGTATCACTTTCTTATGCTTTTTTAGACATAGAGTCATGGGCTTAGTCAGTTTAGCAAAATCTTTAATAAATTTTCTGTAGTAGCCGACTAGTCCTAAAAAGCTTTTAATATCTTTATGAGTTTTAGGTAATGGAAAGTTCAAAACAGCTTTAATTTTGTCTTGGTTTGGTACGAGTCCTTGTCCTGTCAGTTCGTGTCCTAGAAATTTTACGTGCTTTTTCAAAAATTCGGATTTATCTAATTGAATTTTTAAATTATGAATCGTAAACCTATCAAAAACTTATTTCAGTTTTTCAATATGTTCTTGTAATGAGGTTGATATTATTATGACATCGTCTAAATAAGTGAAAACATTTTCAATACCTCTAATACTGGGGCCACACTAGCGGGAAATGCCGTTTACTGTGGCGATGAACGTAGGTGTGGCCACGACTCATCGCGATAATTTGACAACGGCATTCACATTGCCGTTTGACGTTGGGCGATAGTTGCGGCCACACTAGCGGGAAGTGCCGTTTACTATGGCGATGAACGTAGGTGTAGCCACGACTTACCGGGAAATGCCGTTTACTATGGCGATGAACGTAGGTGTGGCCACGACTCATCGCGATAATTTTACAACGGCATTCACATTGCCGTTGGACGTTGGGCGATAGTTCAAGTGGCGGTACATCAAAGAGATAACCGCGAGAGTTAAGGGGTCTGGCCACCCTGGCGGAACAAAAAAAGCACTTTTTTTATTAAATTAATAAATTCGAAATTATGGGCCGGAATATTTGTATTTTTTTACTCAATATCACAAAAGGGCTTCAAAAATAACATTGTAAAATTTTATTTGAAAATAATAAAAAATAAGTGTGTAATAAATGTAAATTAAGATTCCTGTAACTTGGCCAATTTTGAGTGTTTCAATACGCAACAGGTCTTAAAATGTCCGTTGCAGTTCAGGCTTTATTAAAAAAAATAAAAAAATAAAAATGAAAAAAAATAATCCAGGGTGGCCAGACCCCTTAATACGTTGAAGCGGCCACACTACATACATAATTATGTCATTGTGTACCGTGAGCGCGACGGAATTGCACGTGTTTGTTTTCGATAAATACATACTATGACTATGGAGTGGAGTAACGAAAAAATAATTACGTTTACGGATTCGAGATTCAAAATTTATAAGAATCGTGCGTCGCAAAATGATGCTTGGCGACGAATAACGGAATTATTACCTTTTACTTTCAAAAAATCACAAACAAAAACAACTTAACTAACAACTTTAACTTTCGGTGAAATAAAGATAATAAAAGATCGAAAAATTATGTAAAATTGTTTGCAGTTTTTTTTGCAGTTATTGCAGTTAAAAATTGAACAGTAATATAATCACATGTATCATTAATATTATTCCAATTGCCTGAAATATATAATATATAAATAAATGAAAGACACAGGTAAATACAGAGTATGTTGTTTTATTTTGTAAAGTATAAAAATGTTGTTTCAATTTAATTGAATAGATAATAGTAATAATAGATATAATAACTCTTAATAAAAAATGTTTGTCTGTAAAGTCGGTTTACGGACGATAAATAATTTTTACGTGTTGACGTCATAAGAAAACATGGATGATAAATTGCATACTTTTATGAACGGAATTGAATTATTTGTTATCACTGAATTATCATTATTTTGTATAACATATACTTATTATGTATTATTATTGTTATGCCATCTGCCCATCTGCAAATGCAATATTACTGTCAATCTCAGGTTGTCTTTTTTTTTTTTTTTTTTTTTTATATGTTAGTTGAATAGGCAAACTGGCAGACGTGCCACCTGATGGTAAGTGGTCGACGTCGCCCATGAACATAAACTAGTTCACCTGGAACTAGCCCAGCCGACTCATTTATGTGTTGCCTATCCTGAGACATATGATATTAAGTCTCGGTGCCAGTAATTACACTGCCTGTCTTGCCCTTCTTTCCGAAACACAGCAAAGCTGTTTCACGGAAGAAATAAGCAAGATGGTGGTACCCATGCAGCCGGGAGCGCGGCACAGCGCATCCCTCCCACCGGTAACCGGTTGTCTGGCAAAACAACAGCAGCATAGTTAGCTTGTGTCCTTAATTTAGTTCTCTGCTTTGGTGGACAATAAAGTATATTATTATTATCTAACTGCTTCACTCCACCCGTTCAATAATATTTATAGATATACATAATTAATACTTATTATTATATGTTTCTTATTTAATCTCAGATAGCCGGGAAGTTGATGGCATGCATATGTTCATGATGACTGACCCGTTGGCGCAGTTTGCAGTGACCCTGTTTTCTGCTCCAAGGGTTGTGGGTTCGATTCCCACCCCGAGTCTGGGTGTAATGTATGTGTATTCATATATGTATTATTCATATGTATATTTATTTAAAAAAAATGTATATCAGTCGGCTGTTACCTAAAACACAGGCATTAGGTTGCCTACCTTACAGGCGACCGTATGTGTGTGTTAAACATATTTATTTATTTATTATTTATACAAAAAAAATTACACTCATCAAACACAGAGTTGCGCCGTCAACGTCTATCTTGCTTGAAATTCAAATAACATTAGCGCCAATTTTATCGCCAAGAATGGGCGTTGACGTTGAACTTTCAAGTGTAGCCACTCACTTCATCGCGCTAAAATTATCGGAATGTCTATCGCGATGATAGGCATTGACGTTTCCCGCTAGTGTGGCCCCAGGGTAAGAATGTGATCCATTAGCCTTTGAAAAGTGCTAGGTGCATTTTTCAAACCAAATGGCATCCTAAGAAACTCGTAGTGTCCTCTCTCGGTAGAGAAAGCTGTCTTTTCGATATCGTCTGGGTGCATTTCTACTTGATGATAACCACTAGCAAGATCTAACGTGGTGAAATATTGTGCTCGTCCTAGTCTGTCTAAGATGTCGTTAATGTTAGGTAAGGGGTACTTATCTTCTATAAGTCGGTCATTAAGTCTTCGATAGTCAATTACTAACCTCCACTTTACCTTTCCCGACGCGTCTGTCTTTTTTGGCACAATATGGACGGGGCAAGACCATGGAGATCCTACCGACTGCGCCAATTATTATGATAAGGCGACCAACAGAAGTCTTTTTAAAAAATATTTATTTATTAATTACAATTTATTTCAAATATAAAATATTTAAAACATAACTTTATTAAATCGAGGCTAGACGAAGACTGACTGTAATATTAAACAAATTAATTGTGTTAAAAATGCGGTTTCGTATTCTCTCTATTGTTTGTTCGTCTGGCGTCAGCAGAATGCATTATGATCCATGCATTACGGCACGCTAACTAATTGTATGTAATTCTTTTTTTCTAAGTTAATTTGAAAATTATTTGTGTTTAACCAGTCTATTATTTTAGTTAGAAAATGAATCGTTTCTTTTTCAATGTTATTTATACGATTATCGTATAAATAATAATCTTTTTTTTTAAATAGTCGTACGAATAAATATTTTATTATTCATACGATTGTCGTATAAATAGCAACAGACAAAGTAAAATTTAAAATTAGTATTAATAGTATTTTTTTTTTCTTTATTTTTTACTTTCTTACTACTTTTGTATTTAGCGACTCTCGAAAATAGCGACGGAATTATAGTGGTCTTATTTTCATTTCAGATGAACAACAGTAAATCTAGCGGTGCAGGAACTGATGATATTCACACACCGTCCATGTGGTATTACCCATATTTCACGTTTTTAAGCGAGAAACAAAATCCAGGAGCAATCGGGATTGATAATATTACTGACGATGAAGACAGCGATAGAGACACAAAGGTAAGTTTTAAATATTAAGTACATTTATCATTCTTTCTTGATACTCAACAAGGCCTTCTCCATTTAAATATTCCGTAAATATTTGCCTAACTTGTCTTCCATCTTCTGTACGCTGTCTTTCACTTCTATACCAGTACTGTTATCGTTTTGTCACCAGTCACCTGGCCGGAAGGTGTGTTGTTCAATATCTTCAAAATCAATACAATTCCCTATCATATAGTAGGGACTTTTTTTTTCTTAAATAATTGTGTAGAGCGCATGAAGCCATCACTATTTTTGTCACATTCTCCACGTTTATTGAAATTGGCTTCTTGAAAACTCTAAAGCGTTCAGCTAGTGTACCAAACCCATTTTCTACAATTCGCCTAGCCCGAGAAAGTCTACAATTGAAGATTCTCTTGTTATGCGTCAAGTTTCTCTGAGAATAAGGCTTTAAAAGATGTTCACTCATCGCAAACGCATTGTCTCCTACAAAACAATGGGGAGCAATGGTATCCGATCTTGAAAAAGCTGATGGTGGTGGTAAATGTAGTTCATCGGATATTAGCTTATTGTAAAATCTTGTATTCTTGAATACTCCACCGTCAGAAATACTGCCATTGATGCCAGCATTTATGTAAATAAATTTATAATTGGCATTGACGATTCCAAGTAAAATTATGCTGAATGTCCCTTTATAGTTATAATACAAAGATCCAGAATTTGGAGGTTTTTCAATCATTATGTGCTTGCCATCTATACCACCCAAGCAATGGTCAAATTGCCATCTTCTTTCAAATTGCTTCGCTATCTGTTACCATTCTTGTTCTGTTGCAGGTACCTGAAAAAAAGAAGACAAGATATTCATACTTACGTAAAGAAAGTGAACTCTTTCAAAAACATATGAATTTAGTTGATGCCACAAAAAATCTCATTACTAGCACTAGGGAACAAAATTCAGCCGACGCTTTCAGGCAGTCTGTTGGCAGTCAACTTAAAGAGCTCCCAAACTCTCAACGTTGGTTAGCAGAGAAATTTATTGGAGTTTTTTTTTATATGTTAGTTGGATAGGCAAACTGGCAGACGTTCCACCTGATGGTAAGTGGTCGACGTCGCCCATGAACATAAACCAGTTTACCTGGAAATAGCCCAGCCAACTCATTAATGTGTTGCCTGCTCTATATATCTATTGTTTATGAATTACTCACTATTTATTAGTCCATTTAGTTATTAGTTATATTATTATATTCTTATTATCTACGTTCAAACGGCGTTTTTCGGGTCTGTGGACATAGAGGGCAAAGCGCTCTCTCTGGTTCCGACTCGTGTCTTGACAGCTACGCTTATCGAGTGTCTCCTTATAAATATACAAATTAAATAGTAAATAGTACATTGCCTATCCTGAGACATATGATGTTAAGTCTCGGTGCCAGTAATTACACTGCCTGTCTTGCCCTTCTTTCCGAAACACAGCAAAGCTGTTTCAGGGAAGAAATAAGCAAGATTATATATTATATTATGCAAAAACAGGCGAATTAAATAGGAGCACTATAATTAATTTGAATTCACAGCAACTATATCCGCATCAACCACAATCTCATTCACAAATGCGGCTTTCATCATCACATTATCAAACCCAATGGTCAAATTCACCATCACCAAATTCACTCTGACATTTGATGAGATTGAGATATGTACATACATACATACACTCGAAAAACATAACCCTCCTTCTGTCGCAGTCGGGTAAATATATCTGCTAATGAAGCGCGAAACCTTTGAAGCATTATTAAATTTAGTTAAGCCTCTCATCACAAAAAATGATACTGTTATGAGAAAGTCTGTTTCTACGGAAGAGCGACCAATTGCCACGTTAAAGTATCTTGCAACAGGAGAAGAATTGAGAAAATTGAAGTTTAACACAAGTATATCGTCACAATTACTCTCCCGAATAATACCTGAAACTTGTGATGCCATCTACAAAGCACTCAAAGATTACATTAAGGTATGTGTATTAGTTTTATTTTTATGTCAAAACGAAATCTTGAAGGCTAATTTAATCTATGGTATGGTAGCCATACTGAAGGGCCCATTCTCCTTTCTATAGTATGTTTCTAAAGCTGGCGGAAAAACGTACATTGACTTAAAGTATTATGTTAGCATCGAAACAAAACGACAGGTATTGCTTTCCTACATTTGATTATCGTTTACATATCGTAATACGCTAAGCGTATCTCATGGTAAGGGGTAGAATTAAGGAAGCGGTCATTCAGAGATAAGAAACCTTTTACGACACGATTAGCGGTCTCGCGTCGTGCGTATTTGCAAGAGCGAGTGGAGCAGGACTCATTCCTCATTCTGCTTTGGAATGCGCTTACCTACCTACCTACTTAATAAACTACTTACCTACCTACCTACTTAATAAACTACTTACCTACTGTTAAAAAACTGTTACCTACTGTTAAGGCATTCGACTCAATCTCACATAAATCAATCTGGAAAGCCCTTGCAGATAATAAAATAGACCAAACGTACTGCAACATAATACGAGACATCTATGAGAGGAGCACAAGTAAAGTGAAACGCGGACGAAGTTGCGGGCAACAGCTAGTATGATAATAATAAATATTCACCACAGCCACAACAAATATTTAACACAGCCACAACCAGATGCCATATTGTCAAAAAACCATGAATTACGTCAAGTATTGTTTTGTTGAATAAAAAAAAAAGTAAAAATATATTTATTTAGGACATCACAAACATTGCAGACTTAAAGCAGAGATATAGATATAATAGAGAGATAAACAGAGTTATCACAGACTTGCAGTGATTAAAATATTTGTACAAAAAAAAAAGAAGGAAAACAAATATACAATATTAAAACAAGCAAAAAAAAATCAACAGTAATAAAAGATTGACCACAATTATCATTAATTTAAAAAAAAAGCAACAACAACAACAACAAAAATAAAGTGTAAATAATGTCTGCAATTAAGTGTTGTGCCCCAAAAAGGTGTATCACTCAGCTGAAAAGCTGGGTTTGAGAACCCAACACTGATTTTCAGTAATACCCTCTTAGCTCGTGACGGGCTGCGACAAGTGCCAACATTTATTTATGGGAAAGATGAAAAAACTAATTAAAAAAAAAAACAGAAAATAAATAAAAAAACAAAAAAAAAAAACAATACTAAAGTAGTTGGAATTTAATAATAAATAAATATTAAGTTTCTACATGAGTAAACCAAATAATAACAATGACAAAATATACTATAACAATTACATTATATATATATATATATATATATATATATATATATATATATTATGTTTGTACAAGCAAAATGAGACAATATCAATTTCAGACCAAAACTAGATTTATATACAGATGCGCGAGATGCGGGCGAACAATCTACCTCCCCTACTCGTACCTACCATAGAAATATTAAGAATAGGAGAACTGGCATGGGGGCGTGTCCGCGTAGACGCAACTTGCCCAAAATGCTCACATATTGCTTAAATGGCCGTCACTGCTAATCAGTGTGATTTCGACCGCGAGCGAGAAAACAACTAACAATGCCGTCTTGTTCAGTTGTTTCTTGTAAGAATAGAAGTGAAACTAAACATTTAACAAGTCATGGAATCAGTCACCACACGTAAATATTACTTTTTTACTATATTTTACTTAAAAATCGTAAAAAACAAGTATACGACAAATATTTCTTGCTTCTACTACATTCAAATACATTGCTTTCTAACCACTACCCCAGTATGTTGCGGAGTAACTGAACAAGCAATGTAAAATTTACACAACGATACTATCGTAATGGTAATGTCGCATATTTTACCGTTTTGTTTGTGCTATGAGATAGTGGTGTCCATACGGAGCAACAGGTGTAAGCTATCGACAACACGGCGATTATCGAATTACTTATTTCTTTTGAAGTTTATAATACATTTTGTGTATGTATGTTTTTAGTTAGTTATGTATGTTGTATATACATGCGTTGTGTTCTGTAAACGTATTTGTTAAGCTTATTTAGCAAGAATGTATATTTTAAGCGTTTCTAATTATATTGTTTTGTCATAATTTTCAAATCTCTCTATGGCACTTAGGTTAGCTGCAAATTATGAGTTAAGCGTCTTTGTACATGTGCTATTCTATTGTATTTGAGTATGTTTGTTTAACGACAAAATATGTGAAATATAGCCAAATTTTAATATTTGTCAACCGTATAGTTTTGTGAATAGGTTTTTACTTATTTCTATTATTTTACAGCGTAGTTGAGAGATGTGTAATCAGAAATGGTAAAGTAAGTTCATAGGAACTTAGGTGTACAATGGTAATGATATATGAAATATATTTAGGTATGATTTATGATATGGCATGCCTCGAGCTATTGCCCAACTTGACACGCTTTAGGGTACTTTACTACACCATCATGTTTTCAATACAGCTCACAATAAGATTGGAAATATTATAATAAATGGCATGATTCAGATTAAAATGGTGTTTACTATCATCAGTATCATCTTTTTTTCCTTTTCTTATGTTTATCTTTTTCATACTATTAACCGCTACGTTATCACAGACTCCCTTTTCTTTTACATAATCCATAACACAAGTCAACATGACTATTCCTGCATGTACCTATTACGAATGGGTTTGTGATTGACCTTTTAAAAGCCTACTACTTATTGCTTTGTAAGTTTCAGCTTAGCTTAGCTTATATGCAAGTGTACTTTGTGTGTTAGCTATTATTTTACCTTTCCAGCTTTCCAAAAGATGGGGACATAGAATGATAAACACGATTGAGTAAATATAGTGATAAACGCAAAGGTTGCGTCGTAGATTCGGGTAAAAAGCGATCTTTATAATTATGACAATATTAAGTAAGCAAAATAAAACATTTTTATTTCATTTCATTTTGTGCAAAATGTTTTTTTTATTTTTAATAAACAATTTTCTGTTCATTTCGTTTGTATTATTTTAATAATTTTCAGGATACCATAATAGAATTAAAAATACAAAAATATAGCACATCACTATTTTAATTGTATTTTATATGCGTTTACACAGGTAATATTGGTTAAAAATGAATAACATTCTCATCGCATGATTTTATCGATAAATGCGATGTCACATCCCTTTCACGAGTTCACCGAGTTCACCGACGCTGTTTTTTTACGTGTATGAGTGTATTCGTACAATTGTTTTTCGTAGTGTGCGAACCAATTAGAGGATTAGAACGCTAGTGTGCCGGTAATGGAAACGCACACATCTTCAAAAGTGGCGACAGCGGTACCGGACTTATTTCGAGTTTAGGGCATATCTCCTTATTTCAAATATCTTTGGTACCTACAGACCGCCGCGCGCGCCGGCGACGACAGCACGTGAGCTCGATAACGTAGCATTCAATTATCTCAGAAAAAGTCAATTGTGTTGAAAAAAAAAAAACAATAATAGATAAAAGAAATTTATACACAACATTAATTCAGAGCTTAACCACAGTTTTGCTAGTCAGCAACAATATTTATATATGTCAAGAATGGTGAATTGGTACTTATATTAAACTCCGTGGCAGTCATTGCCACCATTGTCATTGCCATGTTGAACCAACCTGACATTCGCGACGGAGCCACGGAATAAAAACTCTTACACAAAAATAACAACATATGACTAATAACAAAATTTCCTAAATTAACAATACAATTTAAATATAGTTAAGTGCTATAACTAATCACAAACAGGCAAAATAATAAGTTTGGAAGTTGGACGTTTTATAACAGAATTTTTACATTTTAAATATACTACTCTGGTCAACCCATCAAACCCCGGGTGTTTTTCTAAAATTTTGCTAAAGAGCCATTTAGTAGGCGGCAGATCATTCTCCTTCACCAAAACAATGTCCCCGATCTTAGGTTCAGGTACCTTGTGCGCCCATTTATAGCGTTGTACTAAATGAGTTAGGTACTTATTAGACCAACGTCGCCAAAAATTTTGTAGCGTTGCCTGATTATACTGCCAACGCTTTGAGGAACCCATTTTGTATTCCGTATAATTTATTTCAGGCACTGTTACTAACGGTTCTCCTATCAAAACATGACCAGGTGTGAGAGGACTTGCTTCTCCCGGATCTTTATTAAGCATTGTTAAAGTTCGTGAATTAAGACAAGCTTCAATTTGTACTAACAGTGTTGCCATCTCCTCATATGTTAAGGTAGAATCACCAATCACACGTTTTATGTGATATTTTGTGGATTTTATACCACTTTCCCATAATCCGCCAAATTTGGGTGCCCTGGATGGTATAAAATGCCAAGTAGTTCCTTGGGAAGCAAGACTGTCAGCTATTTTTTTAACCATTGATGATTTCTCCGCATTAAATAAATCCTCAAGCTCCTTAGCGGCTCCTACAAAATTTGTACCGTTATCACTATGGAGATTAAACAACAGCACCGTCTTGCTACAAATCTTTTAAATGCCTCCAAAAACCCTCTTGACGTTAAATCACTAACTACTTCTATATGCACAGCCTTAGTTACCATGCACACAAATAGACAAATATAACCCTTATATGCCCTATGCCCTCTGCCACTTGTTGTCCTTAACATTATTGGGCCTGAGTAGTCAACATCACTGTTTTCAAACGCTCTAGCTGGTGTCACTTTCAATGACGGCAAAGATCCCATAAGTTGGGTTTGAAGCTTAGCCTTATATCGAACGCAAATAAGGCATTGACGAACATGCCTTTTAACTAAATTTTTTGCTCCTATTATCCAATAAGACGAACGCAAATAATTTAAAATCAACCTGATATCACCATGCAGTGTCTTCTTATGAGCCTCACCTACAATTAACCTTGATAAGGCCGATTTGTCCGACAGTATAATTGGGTGTTTAATATTTTCGATCTCTTGTGCTTTCGAGATTCTGCCACTAACCCTAAGAACCCTCTTGTCGTCAATATATGGAGTTAAACACAAAAGTTTTGATTGTTTGTACTTAATTTGTTTATATTTTTCTAAATCGTACATCTCCCTTTGAAATGCTATCCTTTGATCTAACTTTATACAAGTGGTTAAATCTTCATCCAATTCTGACGCCGACAAATACCCCTGTTTAATGCTTGAACCATTCCTTTTTGCCACGAATCTTCTACAGTATGCCACTACTCGAACAAGTTTATTAAGCGAAGAATATTTTTCTAAAATTGAGTCGTCTACAGTACCCATATGAACCCTTAGCACCTCCTTTAAATTAAGTTACATATATAAAATGAAATGTAAAGATTCACTGAGGGAAAAGTTTAAAGAGATCAATATTCTGACCTTTGCATCGCAATATATTTATGAAAATATAATGTATATACGTAAAAATAGGCATTTGTTTGTTAGCCGTAGTGATCATGCCTTGAATAATGTAACACTCAGGAACGGCCACAAACTAGCGCTTCCTAAATGTCGGCTCAGCAAAAAAAGTCGTTCCTTTATTGGAATGTCTATTATAATTTATAATAAAATACCGGTTGCGGTTCAATCTCTGCCTTTACAGAAGTTTAAAAAAACTATTAAGCAAACTTTGTGTCGAAAAGCTTACTATGACATAAATGAATTTCTAAATGATAAAAAGGCATGGGATTGAATATGACTCGGCCAGGCTATCAATATGCAAATTGTCATTAGATATAGTTATACAATTTTGTGAGCAGGTGGCATGTGGTGATTTCGGCATATACGATTGGCTGTCTCGTGTTTGTCCTAATCATTTCATGGTCATACTGTGCATTATTCATTTATTTTGTATGACGCTTAATTATTTAAAAGAGTACCGAGAGTGTTTTTCCGCCGCCTTTTTTTTCTCTCGGCCAACACTAGGGACATTAGATTAAGTTATTTATTGTAACATTTAATAAAGCCGATGATATAATAGTAATGTTATGTCTACCGAGACATTAACTTGTAATAATTTGACGTATTAGTTTTAAATGAAATTTTTTTGACATTCGTTAAGTGTGTAAAATCACCTTATGACGAAATAAATATTTTCATTTCATTTCACAACCAGCTTCGCTAATTTTCATACATAAAATAGGTACTTATATACTTTATTATTTCGTTATTCTCTGCCCTTATTAGGCGGGGAACTATCCCCGCCTGCTACTAAACAGTGATAGCCTGGTGCAAGTGGTGTGGCTGCAGACTGCGAAAGCAGAGGTCAGGTTCAAATACAAGGCACACAAAACAAAGGAGAAGGGGTGCGGGTCTCGGGGTCTTGGGTCTCGGAATGTGATTGCGAAATTTACCATCTTATTATTCTAATAACGGAGCCAATGAATCCTAACTAAAAAGTTTATTAAAAAAATCCCTACTGCGTAAAAAAAAAAAAACAAACCCAATAGTTTATAATGTTGTCAATTGTAATACTGAACCACTACACTATTGAAATAGTTTTATAATCAATACACAAACAAATCATAAGCTTACTGTTCTCTTATATTTACGCGAATTTTACTCATTTGATTAAAAGTCTATACCGGATTTTATCGCGTTTATTCAAAACTTTACAGTTTAACAATATTTTAAATTATTTCCTGACGTTTCGGACCCTTTACAGCGTCCATGATCTCGGGGGACTGAGGTGGTGGGTGTCCGAATAATTATTCCGAATATTTATAAACTGTAAAGTTTTGAATAAACGCGATAAAATCCGGTATAGATTTTTAATCAAATCATAAACTCTTTGCAAAATAGAAGGATTTACAGTCGGAACCCATTCTTTAACCGATCAAATCTTACCAAGGAGCCCTGTAAAAATTAAATGAGTCCCGGCTGTTAATCCTTCTATTTTGCAAAGAAAGAAAGAAAAAGAATATGACTTTTTACAAAGTTTGCAAAAAGCTTTAGATGAATCACAAATACTTTTTTCAAAAAACTGCCAAATCGGATTTTTGAAGTTATACTTCTTTAGGCGCGTTATGGAAAAATCATGAGAGTGAAATTTTACGATGCACGCGCATCTGTGACACAAAAATTAACACTAACAGTATAAAGTTGCCGGCACAGACTACTAAGAGAAACCACTCATTGAACCTCATTGGTAGTTTTCCAATTACAGAGCATAATGCGACTCAGTGGCGCACAATGCCGAATTATGCTGAAGCTTAATTGGAACGTGAATTAGTTTTCAAATGCATCAGCAGAGTGCGCTAAGTTCAGTGTTGAAAAAAAAAAATATTCATAGAGTTAGCAACCTCATTGATGATGTATAAATAATGTGGTAAACAATAATAGTTGGTTGAAAACTATTTATGTTTAATTTAAGTAATTTGGATTTTGATTATTTCATTAACATTTTTTTACGTTTTGAGTAATTTTTTTAAATGAGTTCTAAAAAAATTATATACTTTTTAATTGAATCATCTTATCCAGATGATAGTGATGACGATGATTTAATCAAGTGCTTCGAGTTTAAATCAATCAATTATTTCATTATCAAGTGATATATTTATTGAAAATATATATGATAATGAAACAGATGAATTATTTGAGCCATTAATGAAATATCTGATGACAGGTTGTCGAAAGGAAAGAGTAGAAAATTATCTCAATGTAGTAAAAGCTTGGACGGATGCTGAATTTAAAGAAAATTTTCGATTACCGCGAACTACTGCATATCATCTAATAAGTACGTATTTTAAGAATTTATATTTTTGATCTTTAACTATTTATACAGTATAATATATTACTGAAACTTTTTTTTGTAGATGAACTTGAAACATCGACTTTTATTCCCAAGAATACCTTTGGAATGAAACCCATCACCGCTGAAATAAGCTTTTTAATATTTTTGTGGTTTATTTGCAAATACTGAACCATTGCGGACTATATCAAATTTATTTGATATTTCAATTTCATCAACATACCGAGTCATTCGCCGTGTCATAACTTGGATTCTAACGAAATTGGATGATGTTATCAAGTGGCCTCAGACTAATCGTGCAGTAATCAATACATGTGAAGGTTTTTTCGCAAAAAAAAATTTATCAAATATCTTGGGAGCAATCGATTGTACACATATAAGAATTGTAAAGCCTTCTGAAGATGCAGTAGATTATTGTAATCGGAAAAAATATTTCTCAATAAATCTTCAAGCAGTAGTTGATTCTAATATGAAGTTCACTAATATTTATTGTGGTGAGCCAGGATCTTTGCATGATGCTCGAGTTTTTCGAAGATCACCTTTATATGAAGAATCTCACAATAATAAAGAAAACGTATTTCCAAATAATACTTTTTTAATTGGAGATTCTGCATATCCATCGCTATCATGGCTTGTTCCACCATTTCGAGATAATGGTCACTTAACTCCTCAACAAAGAGAATTTAATTATTTGCATTCATCTACACGAAAGCTTTTGGACTATTGAAAAGCCGTTTTCGACGAATTAAATTCTTTACTGAATACAGAGATTTATCATTTATATCCGAGGTTGTTACAGCTGCATGTATTTTGCATAATTATTGCATCGATGTACATGATAATTTTGATAACTATGAAGATAATAATATACATGTAGGGATAAATTTAGAGGAACATGGTTATGAAGAACAATATCAAAATAATAATAATAATGATAGAGATTGTAGAATGACATTATTCAGAGAATTGTTTCCAGATGCACAAGTTGCATAAGTTCAAAATAAAATATGTATATCTACACTTTTCGATACCACTTGTAAATTGAATTGTAAAAATTAGATTGTAAAAATCAATTGAAACGATAAAGAATTGTCATTTATTAAATAAGTTATTTACTGTTTATAACCAAATTAAAAAAATCTCACAAATATGTAGTTATGATAGTACTTAATAAAATACAGAAATGAAAAATAAAGAAAACTTTAAAATATGTTATTTTATTTGTTTTTGCAAGTTATTATAAACTTTTAAGTATAACAAAATCTTAATCATAGATCTTAATATAAAATATTTGTTTTGGCATGCTAAAATAAACTTTTTAAGTACAACAAACTCTTAAACACTAACTTTTGGTAGTTTAATCAGACTCTTCGCTGTCAGTACGATTTTTTAACAGTTTTTTTAGAAGCTCACATTTTAATTTTTCTATATTTAACCAGTCTTTGTGCTTCTTTTCATTGAAATTTAGTTTTTCACTCGCAACATCTCTTTTAACTTGCATTTCAGTTTCACGAACATCGATTGCTTTTTTCTTTAACTCCATTTCTTTCTCTTTCATTTTTAAATATTTTGTCATTTTTTCATCTCTTGCCTTCTGGTTTTCTTGAACTTTTTCTAAAATTTCCATACTTTGTGTTCGTTGCTGGTTTCTTGCAGTTTTTTTAACGTCTGCAACCGGAGTTGTTTTCAGTTTTGGAGACTCATCAACTAGTGCTAGATTCTTTTTGCTGGGTGGATCATCTATTTTAAATTTTTTCTCTTAGTTCTTTGATCCGGTTATGTCATGTTTTCTTTTTTTTTTTCATTTGTCGTAAATATCGAAGAAGAAAATGTACGTGGACTGGAAACATTGTTTTCTTTATGAAAAATTTCTTCGAATTGCTCATAATATTCAAAAGTCATATGAGCTCTTCCACTCTTATTGTTGTTGTCGATTCACTCCTTATATTTGTTATATAAGCGATTAAATTTCCATTTAACCTGATCTGCTGTTACCTGTACAACCGTAAATTAATGCTTATAATGAAGAATTCTAATCAACACACTATCAATAGCTTAATGCATCTTCAGCATTAATGATATTAAGTATTTTTACCTGTATAAATAAATCTTTTAAGCCTTCTGATATTTTTTTCCACACTCTTGATTTCGCGCCAACATCCATAAACATCTGTACATTTGCTTCGTATAAGCTAAGCATTGCCATCGTGGATTGCTTTGTCCACACAGCATCTGAAATATTAAGAAACACAACAGACAATTATAATTTAATTAAAATTTCAAAATCTAATGTACAGCCTATAAACTATTGTTAAGAATAATTTAAAACTTAATTAAATTCTTACTTTTCTTAGGATTACTCTTTGTTTTTAAATCTGTAGATTGACTTAAGTCTTCATCACTTTCAATATATCTAGCGTAACCTAAAATATACAAAGAAAACTATTAGTTCTAATCAGTTGATAATATTTTTAACTTCTTGCTAAGAAAATTGAACATTTTCAAACATTGAAAAGTTATTTAAAATATAAAAATCTCTTATCTCTTATCCGAAATATTAAGAAACACAACAAACAATTATAATTTAATTAAAACTTCAAAATCTAATGTCCAGGCTATAAACTATTGTTAAGAAAAATTAAAAAATTAATTAAATTCTTACTTTTCTTAGGATTACTCTATGTTTTAAAATTGGCAGACTGACTTAAGTCTTCATCACTTTCAATACATCCAGTATCACCTAAAATATACAAATAAAACTCTTAGTTCTAATCAGTTGATAATATTTTTAATTTCTTGCTAAGAAAATTGAACATTTTCAAACAATGAAAAGTCATTTAAAATATAGACATTATTTATTACGTAAAAGCCATTTTATATATTGTAAAACATAAAATTTTATTTCAATAAGTACTATTTGTACCTGATAAAAATGAATTAAGAATTTCAGACTCTTCGTAGTTAAGCACTTGACCTTCATGGTTTTCTTTATTTTTATTCTTGTAATTATAAACAAATAAGATTGTGTCGTCTTCTTCATCTTGATAAATATGTTCTTTTCCACGAAAACATGGATGACTGCCTGCTTCATTGAAAGATTCGATCAAGCCATTGCAATGTTTACAAAAGTATAATCCTGTAAAATAAATTTGTTTACAGATCCGAATTTTAAAACGAAATTGTATTCATATTTTAAATGTGGAATATAAAAAAAAAGTAATTATTTATACCTTTATCCATAATTGTATTTATGTTATTTAGCAATTTGAATTAAGTTTGATTATTTCCAAAATCTACGACGAAACGAAAGCCTTACAAATTTTTCAACAATAAATAATATTACTAACGATAATATAAACAAAATTTCGAACAATGCCAACTTAAATAAAAAACACTTGTCAATTTTCTGTCACTGAGTTGGTATTGATTGCGAGTATCACGCGAGAATAGTACTTTTGAAAGTGCTCGATTGTGCGAAGCGTTGCTGTAGTTGGAACATTCAATGTTGAGCATTATGCCGCATAATGCGCTCTAGTGCTGTAATTGGAAAACTACCACTGCTACCAACAAAAGAGAAATAGAACCTCTATTAGTCGCGTATGTTGGCACGCTCGAGTAGTGATTTAAATTAAATATTGTATTGATTATTATTATTTACTTTTCGTAAATAAATATTAGTGAAAAAAATTGTGCTTATATACTTTTTCAAGTGCTTCAATATAATTGAGGTTAACTATTGGTATGTATTATTTAATGATATGAATTAAAATATTAATATTTAATATAATTAATACTTAATATTATGAAATTATTAACGCTGAATATTTATTATTGGTTATTTAATATTTACAAAATAAAGAAATAAATTTAATAAATCATTTGTGATACAAATTAAAATTCAACATAAAATTAAAATATTAAAATTAAATTAATTTTTAAAATTTATTATTAAATTGAATAAATAATGAATACTTTAAAAAATAAATGTACAAATTTAATGAAAACTTTTTGATAAAAATGAAAAGTGAATATTAGATATAGAAAATAATAAAAATATTTAAAAAATGAATAAACTTAAATTCAATTTTTTAATTTATTATTAAATTTATTTATTTACTTTAATTTAATGATGCCAAGGAAGTATAACTTCTTACGTGCGTACATAAGTACACGCACCTCTTTTTTTTTTGTTTTTGTGAATTTTTTTATCCTAAACATATGGAGTAATTATTATAAGATAAATAAATAATATTTCATAGATCACATATAAAATAAAATTACTGTAATGACTAATGAGGTAGGCACACGGATTTCTGTCTAAATTAGGGAAAATTTATTGGGGTAAATAAATATGAATTATAAATAGAAAAAAAAACACTTACTAAGTACCTATCCAAACTGAATAGGCACCACGAGCGATCAACGGGAAAGGAGGAGGCGAGATGACTGAGTAGGTAATTCGCATAAGCTATACCTACGCGTTCTCACATAGTTTAATTATAACAGAGGTCATGTAATCCAACGACAATTAGCTATAAACACGTATATAGCTAATTGTCGTTGGATTGGTCGCTGAAACCGAAACTAAGGTCGAAACTAGATATCTTGGCCGAAACTGGCCGAAACCGAAAACGAACTTTCGGTCGGTCATTACTTTTAATATATACTTTTATTATTGAAAAATAAAAACAAATCTTAAATTGTTAGAGTTATATGCAAATGTTAAAAACTACAAAAATGTTTAATTGAATTTCAAAAAATAATTAATCTAAATCCAATTCTACATCAAAATCCGGTTGACCTGAAAAACCTTCAAAATCGTCTTCTATATCATCTTTTCCGATAAGTTTTACATAAAAATCATGTGAGTCAGTGAGTGAGTGAGTGAGAGAGTGAGGTGTAGCATACTTTTTTTAAATGTAAATTAAAATGTAAATGTAAATTTTGAACATTTCATCCTTTTTAATCATAATTTTTGCCACGAAACTTTTTCTCAATCTATGGTTCTTTTTATTAATTATATTTTTTTTTCTAACTTCAATGATGGCAAGAAATCATCATTTTGCATCATATGTACATGTATTGGTTTTGTTTTTTTGCAAATTTTCATAACCTGTATATAATCCTCAGGTGTATAGAGCCTCTGTTGACGCTTTAAGGCACATTCTATCTTTCCAAAATCTGTATAATTTGGGAGGAAGCTATGCCCTGATTCAAGGAATTTTATATTCATCTGGTCTAAAGTTCGACGTTCATTCAACATAGCTTTGAGTATTAAGATCAATTTTATATCGCGGTTCTGTTCTGTTCTCAATATCTGTAGCATTACCCAACAGTAAAAGACCGTAAGACACAATACTATGGAAATAATATATTAAACGCGCAGTAGCAACGTCGGTAAGTTGTCGTACTTTTCAAACTGCGAATGCTGCGGAGCTGAGTCTACCATTCAAGCATGACAAGTGGGAATTCCACTGAAGTTTTGAGTTCAAATTTATCCCTAAGAATACTGTAGTATCATTGACAATAAGCCTCTCGTTATTTATTTCTAAATTATAATTTGGATGTTTAACATTAGGCAACGAAAATACAACGCATTTGGTTTTTTTGGCGTTCAAAACGAGGTTGCTTGTTTTAAACCAATCCTGAATTCGAGACAAAGAACTGTTCACGTCATCATAATTTACTTTTTTCCTATCCTCATCCTCAACTTTAAATATAAGCGATAGTCATCTGCAAATAGCACTATATCACAAATATCCTTAACACAAAATGGCAGATCATTTATATATAATAAAAAAAGAAAAGGACCTAGAATCGATCTTTGTGGTACGCCTATTTTTAGCACAGATCCAGAAGACTTCGTTCCGTTTATTCTTGTATTATAAGCTTCGTCTTTGCTCCCAGTATATATCCCTAAATTGTATACCCAGAGTTGTCTTTTGTAAATGACCATATTTGTAGGTATACGGGGTAAAGATAATGTTTTTTCGAGATCAAAGGTCACAGTTTCAACAGTGAGATCATCTTTAGCTAGCTTCATGTCAGTTCTCAATTGGTTTTGTAAAGATTTTGCGATTTCTTGATGCGCTATTCGTTTCTATTCAATATCAGCTCTATTTTCTTCAGACACCACATGCATTTGATTTTTAAAAAATTCACATTAGACGTATCTTTTTTAAGAGACTTGGTGCGTAGGTTAAATTTCGTAAAAAACCTATTTCTTGACTTTTGCAGCAGACAATATTTTCACGCTAGCGGTTTTTGATTCATCGCCGTATAATTCGCATATTTTTGATAAAGTCATGTCTGCTCTCAAAAATTTAGCCCTTTCTGTGTTTTGTCGGCGATAGTGAGATACATATGTCGGCAACATTTTCATAAGGTTAATAAAGAACTCCTCGCTTTCAGGAGATGCTCAATTGCAACCGCCATGCGAACCACGATTATCTTTAATGCAAGTGATGTGTGATCGCATTTTACAAAGCGATGTATTTATTCGTTTTGCCGACGTCTGTAATGTTTTGACAAACATATCTCTGTGTGTGTAACACCATCTAGAAAATATTGGCGAGAGTACAAGATATAAAAGAAATTGAATTATTAGAACTATCATCACTCGACCCATTATCCACATTAGCACAGTAGTTAACCGAAGTAGGGCCATGCTGCTTGCAGCTGAATGGGCCGGCGCGCCCGGGGAACTACTTCGCTCTCACTTAACACCGACGTGAAATGACGGCACTGTCGTCGTGTTTCGTTCGGTTTGTGAGAGATTCGGTGGCCCTTGTGGCCTTCCCTTCCCTCCACAGATCCGGTGATACATCCCTTCCCTCCCTAAAGGCAGGCAACGCAACGGCGTCTATGGATGTCGTTTTTACTTACCACTGTTGTGATTAAAACAGATTACTTCTTTAAATTTATTTCAACAACCACTAGGTTAATCGACTGTCCGTTTGCCCCCTCTAATGTAAAAAAAAGTTAGTATCTTTTACTGAATCATCGCTATCAATAAATAGCTTCACCACTACTCAAGCTTGCAATCGTTGACGTATCAGATACATCTTCAGTGTTCAAATAATTATTGTTCATTGAATCAGCCAAAATATGAAACAAAGACATGGAATAATAATTGTGTGTCATTCACGGTTTTTACTGCTATTCCCGAATATATATTATATTTCGATTGACTTTTCACTTGCACAATATTAATTAATATATTAGCGCATTCTTGGCCCATAACCTGTTGTGATTAAAACAGATTAATTCTTTTCTAACTTTTTATTAATGAAAGAGAACTGACAACAAGTGACCACGGTAATAGAAGAGGACAAAAGGAGCAAACTTGTGCACAGAGTATACAGAGCACAGACTAAAAAGTCAAAATAACATGTAGATCTATTATATAATTTTACACTATAGGTGAAGGCTGCAATTTTAAATTTATTTCAACAACCACTAGGTGAATCGACTGTCCGTTTGCCCCCTCTAGTGTAAAAAAAAGTTAGTATCTTTTACTGAATCATCGCTATCAATAAATAATGGAGCTTCACCACTACTCAAGCTTGCAATCTTTGACGTATATCAGATACATCTTCAGTGTTCAAATAATTATTGTCCATTGAGTCAGCTAAAATATGAAACAAAGACATGGAAAAATAATTGATATTCTATGCGTTTTTCAATATCATCAGTACCAATAGAAGTAAGCATTGTTTTATTTTTCTTCACTAAATTAGTAGCTAAATACAGCGGAGGAGACAGAGGACGCTGGGAAGCTTCAACAGAAACGGTTAGTAATTTAGCAAACAAATTAGGATCAAATATAGTTCTATCACCCCCTTTGCAAGTCGTTTTTTCATGCGAATTATTAACGCAATCGCGCATCTTCTCTTGCGCAGCAAATCTAGAATAATAGCCCGCTTTTAATTACAAATTGTTAATTTGAACATGCCTATGGAGTCAATTAAGCCTTTTCTTTAATTAAGATTGTTATTTCACATAAATAAAAAATCTCTACTTCTCTTATATGCGAAAATAGCTTTGTCTGTTTATCTGTTACGCTTTCACGTCTAAATCACTAATCTGACATGTAAATACGCTTCTTTTCCATATGACTGAAGAAGTAAAACGAGCACGCAAAAAAGGGATTTAAAATGCAAAACATACAGAAGTAACATAAACAGTACCTGGGGAAATCTGAATTGGACTGCTTGGTTGAGAGTAAAAGATAGGCAATCCACTGGGTTTAAACCCGGTGCTTTGATAAATACCCGATAAACACCCGCAAGCACACATAAACATCCAGAAAATTGGGTGTCTATTTGATTTGATGAAATGAAATTAGTGATGTTAAAAAATATATTTTAAAAGTGATTTTCATTCATTTCATTTCATTGTAGGCAACATTAGTTAGATCAGGTAGGGTAAAATAAAATGGAACGAGATAAAAATGAAATTTCAAAAATCACATTTTCTATTATTTCAACTTTTGAATAGCTTATTATATGTTGTAGTGTGTAACGTTGCGTAAGCGTGTTAGTTGTCATTATCTTCATTTGTGAGTTGATTTACATGATACCCCTTAGATTCCTGTAAATACTTTAAGATTTGTTCATAGCATTTGGTGCGCATAGCATTTCTTAATTCTTTCCTTCTTTTTATACCCGTGGGGACAGAAAGAATAGATGGAGAACTTGGTCTATTTAGTTTTGTTTGTGACGGTAAATCATCTAAACCTTGTGTCTCACTATCTAAAATGTTTGGCGATTGGTTCCGATAGCAAAGTCTGTTCTTTTTCTCTCCTACAATTACATAATAAAAATGAAATTAGGTGGGCTATAATACCTATAGTGCGTTCAACAAGACAAGATACCAAATGTAAACAAACCAACTGCCAGGTCATTCGCCTATGCACCTTTTTTACTCACACAAATTTTTAAAATGTAAAATTAAATAATTTATATTTTGATAATTACTATTTAATAAGTATTAAAACTTATATAATTATACTATCTAAACGAACAATAAATTATTCTTGAATGTATATTTACTTATTCTGAAAGCTAAAGCTAGCTAAGCTAGCTAAATCCCCGCTTTGCCTCCAATGGCCTAAGGAATTCCAATAGTATAAAATATATACAGGTAACTGGTAAATTACTATCAATATTTAAGGAGAATACTCGGTACATGATTCTCATTCGAATTATGTAAAAAAATAGGTACTTAATTTTTGACCAAATTTTCATAAATTTCAATTCAAGTAAATGAAGCGTTGACACTCTACAGTCATGCCGGTGGCACGTGCACAGGTGTTGTACTGTGCCGCTTGTTCACATCTAAAAATTGTCAAAGTTCACATCATTTACCTAGTCAACAAATTTGTTGCTTAAACGAGTAAAATATCTTAGTATTTTTGCCTATTCTAAGCCAGGATTAAAGTATTAAGGGAGAATGGATCATGCTTGTTTATCCTGCTACCCTGTTAACACGTGGCGGTGTTTGGACGTAGGTAAACTACCTGTTTTGTGTCAAAAGTGCAGCTAGCTGCTAGGGTGTCCAGACGACGCGTACATAATTGGATAATTCTTGAGTAACTTTAGTCAAAAGTTTATTAATATTTACCTGTTTTTTTTTTTACATGATTCGAATGAGAATCATGTACCGAGTAGTCTCCTTAAATATTGATAGTAATTTACCAGTCAGCCTATATATTACCTTTAATTGTCTTTTGAATCATTAATAACCCTTACTACTTAATTACTTTAGGCTACGGATTCAAGATATATTTACGGTAAAAAAAAATCCGTATTTATTTGTACTAAAAATATATGTGTGTAAAAAGGAATTTAAGAAAAAATGAGTTTTTAATTTTTTTTTTAATTTTTCCACCACATCAAAAAAATTCAAAAAAAAATCTTGAGTATAGAGGGGTATAAAAGATGTTTTTTGACGAATTTTGGTAAGTGGCATATTTCAAAAACGCAAAAAAAAGATTATAATTTTCTTTTCTCCGTTAAAAATCGGGTTTGTATTTGATAACTATGATCATATCATTTGTTCATGCTTCGAACTCGTAATAATTAGGAAAAAAATCATCATTGATTAAATCCGAATTTTACTATAAAAATAAAAATAATTTCGAAAAAACAGGTTGTTTTGAAATTTCGAAAACCGTTTGAGTTAAAGAGTTAAAAATTGAGGTGAAATATTTTCATTCAACACCAAATCGACCCCTTAAGTTTGAGCCAAAAAAGCCATGGGGGCAGAATTCCCATATTTATCCGGCTATGCCCTTTATTATGAGACAAGTCCAAAATTGTGAGATTTTATTATACATGCGAATACCATAACCCAGAAAGGAGACGTTTTCTTTACGCAGTCGGAAACTTGGAGTTACAATTTTATTATTCCTTTTAGTGTTTACACTGCGATAAAATGTTTATTCTACATATTTTTTAGCAAGTATTATTTTATTATTATAAAAGCAATTGTTACGAGTTTTATTTTGTACAAAGTATACACAGCACAACAAATAGTATTTAAGAAAAGATCAAATAGTAACGTCATGTTTCTTTCGAACAAGTAAAGTTTGATTATTATTCAATGAATTGTTACGAGTTTTAGTGTTCACAAAATATAAATAGCGCAAAAAATAGTATTTTAGACTACATAAGGTGACGTAGGTAACGAAAAATGTTTTTTTACTAAGCATGCTATTCTTAAGAATTATAATTTTTACAAGGTTTAAATAGCACAAATAATAGTATTTAACACACGGTAAAATGTTTATTTGACTTACATTTTTACCAGGTAATGTCTTTATATAATATAAGTAATTGTTAAGAGAATTATTTGTTCTTCTTATACACTTGAAACAAGCAATAACATAAAGTAATTTAATTTTAATTAGATCAGCCTTACATGATATTAAATATACTTGTATCGTTTTTGCGTAGTATAATCTTACAGTCAGAAATCTACACGTATTTGTGTTCTTTTTGACGAGCTAATAGACGGGCTTGTTTATACAATAGTCTGTTATGCAAGGCGAGATGATCATTAATAAAGATGGAAATTGCAGGTCCATTTAGACCCGCATCAGCCGTTGTCATTCCGCGGCGTACACGCACGGCAGCCAAGAACTCATTCTTCCGCCGTCTTTGTGCAAGCCTCACAATGATATTTGGTTTGGGAGATGAATACCGGCTCCCTTCATGGCATTCAGGGGATTTACTGTTGATTGAGGTATTTAAACGCCGAATACGGTAAATAAAATCTATGCCAGTGGGCATGGTGGCAGTAAATTAAAACTAATTTTCGTAGCAAATATTATGTATAATATTCATTAAGTTTTCGTTTTTGGAAAGTGGAATACAAGAGATTTCAACATTATTTATCCTACCCAGCTGATCCTTAACTTTCAGTTGCTCAGAAAGGTCGCAGTCAGAGACCGAAATTTGTTAACCTCACTCGAAATCAAATCAACACGCTGAGTAACAACACCAACAGTTGAACTCAAATCACGAATGTTTTTTTTTTGTGTAATAGCTTGGTCGTTTGTCAACTTCTGTATAGTAGAGGTAACATCATTCAGCTATTTTTTAAAGGAATTGAGATAAGAACAAATTTAATTTTGTTGTTTTTTGCGACCAGCGTCTATATTACTTCCAGTTGTTTCTTGCTTGCTCATAAATTATTTCATTGGTCTACAGTGCTTAGTTCTTAATATTTGTTGAGAAGTTTCAAGCAAACCATCATGCCCTTCTTGTAGTATTGTTAATAACTGCGTCACCGCGTTCAATATTAATAAATTAAGACTATCCAAAGTCCAGCACCGAATGTCTTCACTCAATATCTTCGCTGTTTTAATTTCTTCATTAATATTGTAGGAGTAATATGTATACACATAATAAAACAAAACCATTAACTTTATATATATATATATATATATACAGGTGTCCCAGTTTTTAGTATGAAACTAACAAGTATTGTACCTTTTTACAATCCTGATTAAATGCGCGAACTTTTAATGGCACTTTAGTACATTTTTTTTAAAGGAGGGCCCTTCAAAGTCGACAAATTTTGAAAATTTTAAATTCATAGTTTAACAAATAGTCTTAATTCTAGAAAACTTGGGGCAATTGTGTCATTATTTTTGACTGTGGTTCTAGAAATATTATTTAGGGTTACGGTTCCAAAGTTTAAATGAACAAAAATAATAAAATTAACCACAATAACCGAAAAATGGTTACAGTTTGACCAAACTTCTAAGTTTCGCTTAAATGCCCATAATTTCTAAACTGCATGGGATAGATTTTTTTTCTGATTTTTCTCATGATGCTTACAATCAATCCTGTCACTCTGTTTTGGTTCGACATTGAGTTCTGGGACATCCTGTATATATATATATATATATATATATATATATATATATATATATATATATATATATATATATATATATATATAGATGGCGTAGAGATTATTACTATGAAGCTCACCGAAGCGGTTGTTAATCTCTTCTATCAGTTTTTGGGTGACATTTTTGCAATCTTGGTCATTACCGATGTTAACTTCTCTCAAAATTTTTTGCATTGTACATGTTAAAACATGAATCAGTGGTATAACAGAGGATATACATGCCTCAGTGCTGCTCAAATATTTAGTTACCTCTTCTAAGGGTTTCATAATCTTTGTACAATTTTCAAGTTTCAACCAATCACGTGGTACAAGTTGCGGCAAATTTGGGTGTTGCGATGTATATAGTATGATAGCATCCTCATCATATAAATCGCTCAATCATATAAAACATGCTATTCCATCGAGTAGCACATTCTTGGATAACTGACAGCTGAGGTAAACCCAGGCGTTCTTGATAGTCGTTCTATTATTTTTGTCCAGTTATAGAATGATTGAAGTGCATTGCAATCTGTTTAAATTTAGACAAAAGCATTGAGAAATGTTCATTACCCGCCAAAGCTGAACGTATACACAACTGTAATTGATGTAAGGTGCAATCTATATTCGTCGATTTGTGAGATACGGGCAGCTCGTCTCATATTAGATCCACCGTCGCGGACCATTGCATGTAGCTTTTGCCGCGGAATGTCCCATTCCTCTCGTATTTCGTCGAGCTTTTGAGCTACCAGATCGCCCGTGTGTCGTTCTTCGTGTGTGACACATTTAAGAACTAAAGACACTCTTTTGAAATTATCATTAATGCCATGGACTGTAAAACTAAGCAGAGAAACACCAGCTGCAGTCTCTGTCCATATGTCAGTAGTGAAAGACACGTATTGCAAATCTTTTATCAAGTTTTTAATCTTTTCATAAAGTTAAGGATACACGTAATTACACAAATGCGAAGTATAATACTGACGTTTTTTTAAAATCATATTTAGGCTGTGCGGCATGGACAAAACGTCTAAAACCAATACATTATATGAAATTGAAAGGCAAATCTTGCAACGCGATCATTTCGCAGATTAATTTATATAGCTCAAGACTTTTTTCGTGTGATGAATCCCAGCACTGGTTTTTCATTAAAGACTCTTGTAAAGTAACTTGCCTCTTGACCAACTGAAGAGAAGTTTCTTCTGTGCACTTACGTTTCTTTTCCACTTCAGCCTTTTTCAAAGCCGCATCGCATTTTTTATACTTCGTATATTCCGTTTTATGACGTGACTGGAGATGACTTCGTAGCCCAGAAGTCCCGCGCCCTTTTCTTGAATAGGTTTGATTGCACAAGTTACAACGCACAGTCTGATCGTCTACTTCATTAAAGTACGTCCATATAGCACTACACTTCGGTCTCATTTCGATTTTCGATAAAATAAATCAAATTATTCGATTATATGCACTGCGTGCGTACGCGCGTAAACAAAACAACGCTTACTATGCAAATAAAATTAAAACAAACAAGCAAGGAACAGCGCGTGTAGCGGGAGGGGAGGTCTCGCTCGCCCGTTCGGCTCGTCATCGCGCTGCGGCGTTTAAGGGTGGTTAGGTGGTGAGATGCGGACAGATTAGAGTTAGGGGTTCGAAACAAGATGCTGGAGGTATCTTGTTTTAAGCCTTATTTTTCTTTAGTTGGCCCACGTTCCGATAGCGTAACTTTAGGTTAGGGAAGGACACTGGCCTAACTGATGACTCCAGGTGATGATGGCTTCCTTTACTCCAAGCACGCGGGGAGAATTCCAGCGGTATAAAATTCAACCGGGCAGCTATCGAATTATTCTTTGGTTTAGTTGTAGTAGGGAACCCGAGGATCATGCCTCTGATTAGTCTACTTGTAGATTATAAGAAGAAAAATAAAAATCCTGGAAGCGTAGAAAGTTTCATGTCAGGCAGGGAAACAATTTACAGGAACCAGTGTCCAGTGTGAATAAGAAAATACATTTCACTTTTTAAAATTAATAAGAACACCTTACAATTCAAAATAGAATATCAGGAATCTTAACTCAGCGGGATTTTAACCGTATTTAGTTCGAGGTTAGGCCTCGAGTGTCGGCGGCGGTCTGCAAAGAGTCACCGATGACCAGAGAGAAAAGAACCCCCCTCAACCGTTCGAGAACATTCCAATCAAAACGTCATGTTCAACAGTTTAATAACAAACTGACTTTTATATTTAGTTAAGTTTTCTTTAGATATTTTGTTATTTATAGTTTAAAGATTAATTTAAATTATTAGATTTAGGATTATTAATTATAACAAGTAAATTGATATATTTAAGACAGATATTTATTTAATCAAGTATTGGATTACAAAGCGACCTCTATTGAGTCGATTAGAAACGACTTTGATGTATCAATAACTGTCAAATGTTAACAACGGTGCGGATAGATGGCGCTATTGGTAGTATTAAATTTAAACTTCATTTATCATTGTGTTATTTAATTATTTGCTTATCATTAAGTAACGTGCAAGCGCAACGATACAAAATTAATAATCATTTTTATATACATTAATACCATTACATAAGGCCATGAGTTTGATTTAATATAACATTTGAATTCTTTATAAAATATATACCTAATAAATATTAATTACAAAACAAACCCGATCGGAGCGCGTTGTTGCTTGCATGCTATCGACGCGTGATGCGTACCGCGTACCTTTTTCATTCAGATGCAGCTACTCGACTTGTGACATTGTTAAACATACGATAGTTCGTAATTAATTTTTCCGCTTTATGTATATTTAAGTGTTTAAACTTTCTGTATCTTCTTGTACCCTTCGCTGTACGCTGTCTAGTGTCTTAAAAATCTTTCACTCCTTCTGTACTGTGTTTGTGTGTAGCGACATCTGTCTCGCCGCATATGAACTGACGTATCCTACATCGCGCTATCAAAGTTATCAAAGCGATTGAACATATATACAAGAACCCGACAACAACCGTCGGGGCAGTAGCCCACCAGACACAACACTCTTTTGGTCGGAGGATCCTCCCTTTTCATCGGTGGACCCTATACCTCATCCACCCCTCAAACTGGAGACACATATCCGTCTGGTCGAAGGATCCTCCTTTTTCAATGTGGATGAGGAACTTTACACTCTGTTACTTACACTCCCACACGTGTACTGGTTGACTCGAGAAGTGTAACTTCCTAATCTTCACATCTCGTTACCATTAAACTCCATTAAACTGGTGACCGCGAAGAATACGAAATGAATGACAACAGTGACGAATCGCCACGTACCGCCGATTCACAAGATGGCGACTAAGTTACGCGGAGAATAAAAAAGATGCGCCCATCCCCAGCATCCGTACGCCGTGACGACGAATCCGCAGCAGTGCCAAGACTCAAAGTAAACCTAAAGGTAACTCCATTTTCTCCAGAAGACCCAGAAAATTGGTTCGCACTTCTATAAGGTCAATTTACAAACTTCGGCATTGACGATGACGTGACAAAGTTCACACAAATTTGGACCTAGTTCACGCAAGAGAGGTGAAAGACATCATTATTAACCTCCCAGCTCAAAAAATTAAGAGCTCAGCACCAAAAAATTAAGACGGAGCTTATTCGCCGCCTGACTGCTTCTCATTCGAACTGAAAACTGTCCCAAAAATTGATAATGAAACCAAAAACTCCCTTATTAATATGGTAACGCACCTATCCTCAACTATCCAAGTGGAAATTGAGCCTAGGGACATTAGGGATGTATACAGATCCTCCTCGAAAGGTGAAAAAAAGCCAATAGTTGTCGAAATGTCATCATACGTACAAAAAACTAATATCATGACGGCTGTGAAACGATATAACAACCTCAATAAGACCAACAAATTGAATACCTCCCACCTTGGATTAAAATGTAACAATACTCCGATCTTTATATCCGACCATCTTACTTCAAACGGGAATAGACTTCACTACCTTGGGAGGCAGTTGTGTGTCGCTTTGAACTATAAGTTTTGTTGGACGCACCTAGGTAACGTACTCGTACGTAAGGATGAACACTGGCCTATTATAAAATTGGTAAATGAATCTCAAATACAGAGTATGTATAATCCTACTAAATGACTAGCTCAAACGGGTTATATTTACCTACATACAATTACTCAAATAATGGTTCAACATCTACATTTAAATGTCAGTATTCCTCTGTCTATATTTTTTTACCTTTGTCTTATATTTTGTTCTAACACATTTACACTCAACACATACATATGTACATACATATTACACATCCATACTTTATCATGTATTTATTTTTCCTTGTTAAAAACTGTTCTGTAACTGTAATAATATTAATAATTATTTTTATCATACTATTTTTCTTAAATTATATTATATATATATATATATATATATATATATATATATATATATATATATATATATATATATACATATATATATTCCACAGTTATTTTATTTATACTTAAGACTACGTTACCATAAATTTAATACATCTGTAACTTATATAGCAGGTGCTTTTTTCTTCCAGTTTGTGCGAATTGATCCTGTTATTGTAAGTGCATATTTATTTGACACAAATCTATTTCATATCTATTTTGGATAGCCTATTACAGATTAACATTGATAAAGACAAAACTTTAATACCTCAGTCCATATTGTGTTCACCGGAAGATTGTCTTTTTCATTTAAATTCAGTGAACCATCTAACTATTTTAACACAAAATATACGGAGTATCTATAAAAATCTTGATGCCTTTATGACTACTTTGACTTTGCTGAAATTTGACTGTGACATTTTGGTTATGAATGAATGTCACCTTTCAAAATTAAAACCTGTTCGCCCACTAAGTAATAACTATGCTACCTATTTTACAAATTATAATTGTAATCAGTGTGATGGGGTAATATTCTATGTAAACAAAAATCGTAACTGTAAAATATTTGAACCTAGTATAGCAAATGCCTCTTGTCTTGTTATGACATTGAATGACTTGGTTGTCATTGGGATCTATCAGACCCCATCAATAAGAAATATTGATGATTTTTTATTGTCTCTTCAGTCATTACTCCATAATTATAGGTCCTATAATAATATTGTAATCACAGGTGACCTTAATATTGATATTAAGGTCAACTCTTGTGATTCAAATTCTTCTAATTAACTAACTACTTTAGCTTATAATGGAGTGTTACCTGCCCATAGGCTACCCACACGCGATACCAAATGTATCGACCACATGATGTTAAAATCTGGTAACTTGGCTAAATCAGCTATTCTTACCCTGCCGCTGCTCCAGCCATCTTCCTCACGGCACTGAAATACGTGTCATTCGCCATATTGTGGAGCCTACCACATATCATGGTCATGACTCGGACCGTCTGGGTGGGAGCATCGTCTTCTGTGAGGATATTGCCCTTAATTAATGCTTTCCTCTTTATTGATGGGCCAGTGACCGATCCATTGACGGCATCCATGACGTATGACTCTGATTGCTCCAAGAGGTCAGATAGAGCCATACTCATCATCCTGCGTTTTTCTTTGGGTGTGCTAAGCATGATGGCTATTTCTAGGTTGAGATATTTAGATATCTCTATTAGCTCAGTATCCTCTTCACGAAGAAGCACAGGAAAGATGGTTTGGGTCATTAATACGGGCAGTGTCACCCCTGCAAAAAGTTTGCTTTTGAGGTTTCCCACCCTGGAGTGGCCCAATATGACCGATGCTGTAGCCGGTGCAAAGGCCTGAGAGAGCCTAGCCAGTGTTATTACTGATGGACCCAAAGGTCCGGCTTTTTGCCTTTCACTCGTGCTAATTCCGTACTGACTACACTTCCTGGAAATCACATCCCTCACAGTTGTGTCACACTTCAGTAATATATTGGCAACATTATTGCCCCTGGTGATGAACACTGTGAGTAGAAACAGTAAGTCAGATTTTGGTTCAGTCCCTTCACATACCTCCATGCTATCCCCCACGGTCACCGTCTTATAACTTTTGCTGGGTTGAGCTGATCCCCTTCTCATAAATTCAGCGACAACCCTTAGCGGGTCAAATCCTTGGTATGCAACGCAGTTAGCAATTGCTGGGACTGCAGCCCATTGTCGTTCGTCCAATTTTAAGTCAAAAACTTCTTTCGCGGCTTCATCACCTCGCCCAACACAGAGAACAACTCTCTTCTCTCAGCGTCCGAAAGAACTAGTGTCGTCTTCACTCGCGAAGTCATGGTTTTAGGTTCACTTCAGTTAAAATATTATATAATATATATATTTCTCCGTCTGTGTGAACCGATTTCCCATCCTCGTCGCCACGTGTTAGATACTTAAGCGGAGCGGTACACGTCAATCAAACGAGCTAGTTAGTTGCACACTGATTTATTGACAGGTCACACCGATATGCTTATAGTGCGCGGAGCGCATACACAACAATAACATTATAGTATTACTTATCTTTTTCGATTTAACAGAACAATCTCTCCAAAAAGAAGATCTAATGCATATTGATGATTTACAAGATAAAACCGTGCTTTCTGTGAAACCAAGTAAGTTTAATAATTATCTAGAGCACTTTAACATAGACATAATTTTCTGTTATGTTATTAACTTATATTTTAATTTAATTGAATTTGTTTTATGGTCTTCTAAAAAACGTCTAATGACGAATGAGCAAAACCTACTGAAAGACATTAAAAAATTGCAGAAAGACAAAGACACTTACAGACAGCGGCTACAAAAAGCACAAAAACTTTCAAGTAATACTACCTTTCAAAACGCTTTAAAAAAGTTCAAAACTTTGGCTGCTATTTTTACAATTATGCAATTTATAGAAATAAGTAAACCTAAAATGGGAAGAAGATTCACGAAAAAAGAGAAGATAATGGCACTATCTTTGTACAAGCTAGGACCATGAGCTTATAGGTGGCTCAGCAAAATTTTTATGTTGCCATCTTCTGTAACTTTAAGCAGACTTGTTTTCAATGCTGGCTTAAAGCCAGGATTCAATGAAAATATTTTCAATCAGTTGCATAAGAAGGTAAATGGAATGAGAGGTGATGAAAAATTATGTACCCTAATGTTTGATGAAATGGCTATCACTCCGCATTTTGACTACAATAGAAAAAAAGATAAAATAACAAGATTCGTAAATTACGAAGGAAATTCTATAAGAAAAATAGCTGATCATGTGCTTGTATTCATGATCAGGGGCATTGTAAAAAATTCCAAGCAGCCAATTCACTACGCATTTTGTACACCAAAAGAAATTTTGGCATGTTTAATAAAAAATATAATACAAGAACTTAACAGAAGAGGTTTTATTGTATTGGCATTGGTTTGCGACCAAGGAACGTCAAATACGAGTGCAATTAATTATTTAATTGAAGAAACAAGAGTAGATTATTTGAAAAGAAATGAGATTTTAAAACACTCTGTATTTGAGGTTGAGGGGAAGTGTGTGATACCCTTATACGACGTTCCACATTTATTAAAAGGATTACGCAATAATCTTATAACAAAAAATTTAAAATACACCATGGATGGTCAAGAAAAACTAGCTAAGTGGGAACACATTAAAACGTTGTATGAAAATAGCCCAACATATAAGGGATTGAAATTAATAAAAAAATTAACTGAGAACCATTGCAACAAAGATAAAATACCAAAAATGAAGGTAAAATATGCATCCCAATTGTTCAGCCAAACAGTTGGTAAAACCATGGGTTATTTAGCAGGTAAGTCATATTCATTTATGGAATATAGATTTTAGATAGGACAGTCCCCGAGAACATGGACGCAGTAAAGGGTTCGAAACGTCGGGAATTTAATTAAAAACACCGTTAAACTGTAATAGTTTAAATAAACGCGATAAAATCCGGTATAGACTTTTATTTAAATGAGTGAAATTCGCGTAAATATTAGAAAACAAAATTTTATAATTTTTTTGATGGAATAAGAAACTATGTAATGAAAAATATGATATTACTTTGAAAGAATGTTTCAAGTCGATTTTATTTTATTATAATTTCATTGTCATTAAGAGTAGTCAAATATTTTTTACATTTACTTTTTTCCTTCAAGAAATAGAGTACAGTTAACTTTGGTTTTTAATTTAGTCAAATTTTAGGTGCTAAATTGTTTTTGTTGTTTAAGTAGCACCTTGCTTTCTTGTTTGTGCTAATTTTAAATACCTATATTAATGACATGTTGTCCCATGGATAGAGATCTTCCTTATTTCTCCATTCTTTATACATTTATACAAGATTAATTTTTTTAAACCATTCTTAATAAATTTATTATAGAATAAAAAAATTTTAAAAATAAGCTAAAGAAGCTTTTGGGTTCATACCCCAGTTATAAACGAAATCCCTTTTGTTTAAATTAATAAATTGCCTGATAAAATGATTATTCTGATAGAATAAATTATATAAAATTTTACCTTAATTATATTTTATAGAATTAAACTATATCTAACAATTTTAAAAATTATTGTGGATCTACACTAAAATATAATTTATAAATATGAGTAGTTTACTCATTAAGATTATTTTCAATTTTAAATTTTATTTATAATTAATTCAAATAAAATATCTCTCTTAATAATAAGGTGACAGATATGGCCCGACCAGTCCCAGTCAAACTTGAGTAACCAAATGTTATTATTTTTTTCAGAGAATGGAACACTTTCTGAGGATGCAAAGGATACAGCTGATTTAATAATCTTTGTCGATAATTTATTCGATTCAATGAATGGAAGTTTTAAAAATTGTAAGACTCGAAGTGGCAAAGAGTTATTAAAAAATGTGACACCAAACTCTGTGCATAAAAATGTATGGACTCATTCTAAAAAGATTTTAAAATCCATGAAATTTGTATCCATCACAGGGTCTGCTGGTACTGTGTCATCGATAAATAACTGGTTACATACTATAGAAAATATGGAGATATTACGAGACAAATTGTTTTACAAACATAACATAAAATCTTTATGGTGTAGGCATCTGAACCAAGAGGCAAGATCCAATAGAGAATTTCTTTGGCAGTATACGTAGTCATGGTTTAAGAAATATTTCGCATACGTGTGCTGCTTTTTAAGCTGCATTTGCCTCACTACTGGTTACCAACTTCAGCAGCAATTATGCAGTAGGGTCCAATTGTGAGGAAGATTTTTGTACAATGTTTGATACATTTGATGAATTGTTTTTTCAAAAACAATGTGAACCATCAGAAATAAGCGAAATCGATTTCCATGATATAAATGATGAAATAATAATTGATTACAAAGAAAAGGAAAACAATCCCACAATAAAGGCTCAGCTAGAGTATGTAACTGGTTATTTGTTAAGAAAAAGCAAATCAATAATTAAAAATTGTAAACATTGTAAAGAACAACTTTTTGAAAAAAAACGAAAAAGAAAATACCTATATAAGTTGTAGAGAGTATATAAAAAATAAAAAATATTTATTATACCCTAATTTAAATATGAAAGTTTTTTTTCATGTTTGCAGGAGGTGGTCCTTAATGTTTTAAAAAATAAAAGCCACATCTCTAATCTAAAAACTTACATTAAATTGTTGCTACATGTATCAGCAGACACTAATTTTATGTGCTGTCAAAGTCACAGAAATTGTTTTAATAGAATTTTTTTTCGATTTTTCATGCAGATTTTTTGCATTTAGTTGGTGTAAGTCTACAAATAAATTATTAGGTGGTATTAGTAATGATTTTGACGCACAAGACTCTGTTCAAAACGCGGCTTTTATTTATTGTAATAAAAGAAAAAGAAATAAATGATTGGTAACTTATTTTTTTTGTTTTATTAAAATTGAACCATAGAAAATAATAACAGTAATTTAATAGCAAGAGAGTATACTATACGTGTGGTGTAAACTGTGTAAAGTATTGGTATATATATATAGCATCTTGTAATTAGAACATTGCTCAATAGATGGCACTGTAATTAGATAAGGACTGATGACTCTATACCCTATATACAATGTACTCTGTGCCTTTAAAGAAGCTCAACTAAGTTTCAATTCTATTACAAAATGGTTGTATGAAAATAAACTTTCCTTGAACATTGGGATACTTGATCTCGTATCGAGCAGCGGGTAGGCTTGAAATTGTTATTTGAAGTTCAGAGTGATGACTGCGAAATGAAAATCTATTTGAGCAATAGCACATCGCTGCGGCTTGAGAAGCTAAAATTGCCTGGGTGTCAAGAGGGACTATATTGTCTCTCTGATTTTATCAATTTTGTATTTAAAATAGTATAAATAGAAATCTAATTTTACTATGTACAAAGGTAACCAGCGTTTTGTTCGTCACTTTAAGGTTAAGCTGCAGACATTCCTTTATTGCTTTTACATTGCACCATGTACATTTGCTCTATTAAGATAATCAATATCTACTTAATATTTAAAGCAGCTTTTCATAGCACAATAGACGTTACTTTACCTCCGTGTTTTGATCTTTGTCGTCATCCTTAATGTGTCCACACTAAAGATATAATTGCAGTTACTTACTTGACTTTATCTTAGTTATTCCGTGTTATTTATGTTTTCTTTTACTCGAACAATACCCGCAATAAATTTGTGTTGACTCACCGCTGTTTTACAATGAGTAGCACTTCGTGAACAGGACAATTGTTATGATTAAATATAATGAACTTTTATTGATTTTTATCTTTTTTAACACTTTCGCTGCGTTAGGAGATTTATTCGATCTCTTGCGAGACTTTCGTATTGTGCGGCCGCTAAAATAGTGTTTTTTCACTCTGTGTGGGAGGCCCTAACGTCTAAAGTTCTTTGTTAAAGTTGTTTGTTGTTTTTTTATAAGTAAGACAAATATACATATTTGCTTCCTATTCAAAATTAGATCGAAGGGCATAATTTTTTTTTTTTTTTTGAGATGTATTAGGTCTCTAACGCACTGTAGTATAAAATGTTTCATTTCTTGCGTTAGAAGACGTGTTAGTACTCGTGAATCGTACACCTCATAGCCGCAAGTAAGGGAAGGCGGGGAGCGCTGGTGCAGCGTGTCTTTGTTTTAGTGTCGTTCAACTATCGATGCGGACATTCGCGTGCACATTTGGAAAAAATACACGTGTATAGATATCTTAAATACATTTTGAAGTGTATTGGTGAACAATGAGTTCTTGTAAAAGAATTAAGTGTAAAAAGTCAATTTATTTTGGTGAAAATGCTACGAAACGAATTGCAACGTTCTGAAGCCGTTCAAGTGTATTCAGTTAATCCTCAGTTAGATTAGGGTAACTTGCATCAGCGTAGTCGAAGACAGATAGTAGAAGGGATTTTGCTAACATAGTTTTGGTGGGTATAGGGAGAAAAGACTGTAGGCGTCTCAAAGATCTTAAAGCAGCAAATGTTCTTTTACTGAACTCCTTAATATGATGTGCCCACGACAGATTCACGTCCAGAAAAACATTCAAGTTCTTTACAGTCGAGCTATAGGGTATGGGAACGTTGTCATATATAATAGGAGGAATGTTGCTCCAGTCAATTCTAGATAAAATATATTGACTTCCAATAACAATGGTTGATTATAATAGATTGGCAAAGGAAACTTCTAAAGTATTTCTCTGACGACAGGAATTACGCAGATAAATTAACTGAAATGTTAAATAGGCGAAGTAAGAGAGAGGAAACATATGATGAATACTTTTACGAAAAGGCTAAATTAGTAAACCGTTGTCACATAAAAGGCAAAGATGCGGTGGATTGCATTATCCACGGCATCTACGATCACAACGTACGACTAAATGCCCAAGGATCAAACTTTAAACATCCGAGCCAGCTGCTACGTTATTTAAGAAGTATTACTGTTAAAAACATAAGGTCTGCTGTAGTGGAAAATAAAAAACCGGTCCCTTTTAATAAAACGAGCACTAGTAAAATTGCCGATAAATTGTCAAATCAGAACGCAAGTCGGGTAGTCAAGTGTTTTAATCGCTCGGAAGAAGGACATACCGTTCCGAAGTGCCCTAAGCTTTTACAAAAATGCTTGAAATGCCAACGTATGGCACATTTAGCTGCACATTGTAAACGCGATTTCAAGCCATATAATAATCCGTCAGATTCCAATAACACTTATAAAGAAGTCCAGCAAATTACCGCTCATGGTAAGATATTAAATATATAACTATAATAAAATTATAAAGATAAATGGAATCAGCTGTACTGCATTTATAGTTTTCAGAAGTCAGTGCACGATAATCACTAAGAGTATGTACCGTAGACAAATTAAATATTGAGATACACAACGATAACTTACCGGTTATGAAGGGGTTTGCTTTCGGTATCACTCGTCCAATAGGTTATGTGATAATAGATGTGAATGTTGATTTCGTACAAACAGAAACTCAAGCTTTTGTAGTACCCAATGAATATTTAAGAACCGACATTTTAATTGGGCAAAATTTGACGAAACTTCCTGACGTGATTGTACATAAAACTAACCAAAATTTGTTCTTGTACTCCGAGAAATCAGAGATAGGCAAGTTCCAACCGTTTATTATCTTTTTGACAGCTCACGTCTATAAATTATCGTTTTTTTTTTCTTTCGAAATAATGTACTACAGTAATGTCGTACTTTATGGTACTTTATTGACGGGTAGTTAAGTTCCCTGTGCATAACAAAGAACCACAGAGTATGAAACAGTTCTTGAAATACAATAAATCGATCATAATTATGATAAAAATAATTTGACTTCATGTAAGTATTGTTTCTATAAATTTAATTAAAAAAAAGGAAATAAAAATAGTATCTATGACTCCAAGATTGATCATTTACAAGGAATTAAGTCGGATTCTTGGAATTTAAGTTTAAACTAAGAGTAAAGAACAATAATTCTGTTCATTCGTTTAATTATTTTTGACGATTGCCTTAAAATTTAACTATGCACGCGTTAAAAAAAATTACGAAACGAATACTTAATATTTAAACTAAAAATATTTCGTTAAATCGATTGAAAGTTCTTCTTAAATAAAATCGATTATTATTTCAAATCGAATTGGTAACATGTGAGGATGTCACTAATATCAAAATTTCTTGAACTGTCAAAAAGATATTAAACGTTTGGATAAGGTATAAGCACTTGTTTCCGTTGTAACAAGGAGTTACCAACCCGTACCTGGAATGTTCTGTCTGAGAGATAGTTTTCTATCTAATGTAGGAGCGCAACTCTCACACCAGAATGTTCAAGTTTCTTTAGAAGCCGTTGGTGGGTAACTAGTCAGTCCCGTCGTGACCACGATCCATGCAACTGGGTCGAAATATTTACACAAAATCACTGTGTTATATCGTGGTATGTACCCGTTTTAAACATAATAATATGCACTACACTGATTCAACCCATGGATCAGCATATCATTCAGTTTGTAAAGCAAGATTATATACATATATATAAGAGGAAAACATACTTCTTAAAGTCGTATCAAAAGACCAGCCAATAGAAAAAAAACATTAAAAGAATTTAATATGAAAGACTTGGTTTTTGCTCTTTGCCAATAGTAGAAGGCATTACCTTCATCGACTATTACATCGTCGCCAGATATAGTCGCCACTCCTACCAACGATCCACAAATCAATGTACCTTCGGAAGTAATAGAGCAAATTGCTGCTGAAACACAGATAAGTCCGGAAGATTTGGAAACCTGAGGGCCTAGACAAGTGGCAATCGCTCCGAAACGATTCCATTTCAACGATAACGAAGTTAGAGTGGTAGACAAAGTAACACACACTTAGCGAACGCTAAGTCGATTCCTCTGTTCGATAAAAATAATATAGGATGGACTATGGACTTTCGTCGTCAAACGTCATATTCAAAGTTTCACCGTGGCTCCACACATGGCTATTTGTGTTTGCGTATTTGCCATATTTGACAAATAACTTCCATGTGTGGAGAGTGTATTTGCCAAATTTATTGCCGTATTTGCCTATTTGGCAAATATGGCGAATAACAAATACGGCTTACCGAACGTATGTCGGTTTTTCAAGGCACATCAAAGGAAACAAATAACAATAAGCAAATAACACAAATATACTGGCCACACATGTTCGGCTCACACAAGCGCGCGAACTGTCAATCAAACTGACAACGAACGGGTCTGAATTATTATTGGTGAAAATGAACTGGGACAAGGAAACTGTTATAAGGTTTTTAGAACTTTATCAAATGAACCCATGCATTTGGGATCCTCAAAACGAGGGGCATAAAAACAGACAACGCGTAAAGGACGCGTGGAATACAATTAAAGACAATATGGGTGTACCATGCTCCCTGCAAGATTTAAAAAAAAAGAAGGAGTCGCTTATGTCTGCATATCGTGGTTATAAAACTAAATTCAGAGTGAAAGATCTGGATCAGGTATAGCTGATGTGTACCAACCAAGTTGGTTTGCATTTGAATTAATGGATAGTTTTTTGAATTCTGTTTACACCTGTAACATTACTATAGACACCGAAAAAACACAAGTAAGTAAAAAATTAAAAAAACATTTTTATAATTTTAATTTTATTTTTCAAATAATAAACAGATAGATTTACAGATGAATCATTTTTATGTTTTATAAAAATAATTAGCAAACTCGTTTCTGATTTCAAGTGGATTCTTAGGAGATCTTCTAGGAATGTTACCAATATCACGCAGTACTGGATTGTTGGGAATATCGTCTCTCCATGACCCTGGTATTATTAACTCGTCTCCATCATACACGTCGAATGTACTAGGTGGATTATATACTGTTCTAGATGGTCTATTTCTTCTCAAAAAATTGTGTAAAACTACACATGCCATGACTACTTGGCTTGCTAATTCTGGTTCAAGTAGCATAGGCGAACGTAGCACTCTAAATACAGCAGACATGACACCAAATACATTTTCAACAATAACACGGGCCGATGAAAGTTTCTTGTTGAAAATTCTTTCCTTGGTACCTTCTCGATGATCCCCTCCATATGGTTTCATTATACCGGGTGTATTTGGAACGCTTGAAAAAACGAAGAGGTATGATATAGTTGGCATGACCTGACATGATGCAAGTGAAAAAAACGTGAAAGGATTTTTTTTTTCTTGCCTCTTTTCATAACTTTTTTTGGTATAATCCGGTTTGGTAAACATAATGAAACAGAAATTTGAAAATAATCCTTTAAAATAATCGTGTTTTGAAAAAATCTCTCATGTATTGAATTGAATACTACATCGTTACGTACGATACGTTTACGTTCAGGCGCGCCATCAGCTGACAGAGTTCGCCCGCCGGCGCGAGTTCACCGTACTCCCGCACCGTTCGCGCTCGCGTCTCCGCTTGCGTCTCCGGTGCGATTTATCGCCTTAGTCGTTCATCGTTTTAGTTACTTCGAATAAATTCAATAACAACCTTCCTATTTTTTTGTAATTATTCTTATTTGTTATGAGTGTACATGTTACGCCCAAAAACCCGAAAACGCTCATTGAGCGAAAAAGAAAGCCCCAACGCGTTGTGGCCTCTGTAAAACACATGAAATACATAACACACGAAACACACAACATCAAATCATGCAAACGACCACAATGCGTTGTGGACTTTCTGTATCACCATACAGAAAGTTTTTTTTTTTTTTCTCAATAAGCCTTTTTATGTTTGAGCGTAACATACAAACTGCACGCTGAACAATAAACACTGGTACTTATACATTTCATATCATACGAACTTTATTAAACATTAATAAAAAATATCTTTACGTAGTACTACAAAAATAATAAATGAATACAAACATTGTTTTCTAATATTTACGGGAATTTCACTCATTATAATGAAATTACAAACTGGTACAATATTGGTAGTAACAACAAGTTTACCTAAATACCTATTCGCGCGGCCGCGGCGGCCATTTGTAAAAAGACATAATGCCGTCGACTTCCACGAATTCCAGTTCCCGCGCGCCCGCACCCCTCTGAAGGTTCGTTTACGTTTGTAATATTTTTATACGTTTTTAGCATGCTCTTTCAAGCACGGGATTTGACAAATAAATTACTAAAAGAATACGAAAAAAAACATGCGTGCTTGTGGGATTACTACAGTGAAACTTATAAAAACAAAATCCTTAGAGATAATGCATATGCAGACATTGAAAATAATAAATTTAATTTAATTTTCCACTCGCATGGCAAGTGGAAAAGAAATGTAAACGCGCCATATTTTCGCAAATCACGTGTCGCACTCGCAGTCGGTGGCAACTGGCAGTCCGTTCGAGGTTCGGTTGAATGTCGGACGCGATTTGAGCAAAAATTTAATTCTCGTAAATTCGTGTTTCGTATTTGTTATTATTATTTTATTTGTACTTTTGAAGGTGTGAAGGACGTTTTGTACGGTTGCTTTTTTTTTTTTTGCTCAATTTGGAGAACAATGCCTAACGCGTACATTTATAGTGCTCGTGAATACGGTGACATGGTCATGTGTTTGGGACAGGCTGAAGGAAACGCATTACGTGCTTTACGTATTTATACAGAGAAGTTTCCGAATCGCCGGCATCCTTCTAACTCTAATATGATAACGGCGGCATTTCAACGGGTGTTGGAAAATCGTCCGATAGCTCCTGTGGCAGCGGGTGGTGGACGAGAAACAGATGTGCAAACGGAAGCGAACATTTTAGATGTCGTTCATCGCAACCCTCGCTTAGGCACACGAAGCATTGCGAAACTGTTACGGCGCAGAGGCGGGTCTATGCCATCTCATAGTTTTGTGCATAAAGTGCTCCGACGGCACAGAATGCGCCCGTACTAAATCCACAGAGTGCAAGCACTTATACCTGGTGATCTAGATCGACGCAGCGATTTTTGCCGATGGCTTGTTACAAACAGGATGAAACAGAAAATACTTTCATCCCACATGTAATCTGGACTGATGAAGCCACTTTCAAACGAAATGGCTTGTGGAATAGGCGGAACCTTCATTTGTGGTCAGATGAAAATCCACACGCCTACCAGGTAACAGGGCATCAAACCAGATGGTCTGTGAACGTATGGGCTGAAATATTTAATAACCAGGTACTGGGACCAGTATTCTTGCCGGAGCGTTTAAATGGACCACGTTATCTCGGGTTTATAAATGACCATATTGAAACAATTTTAGACAATATTCCACTGTCAGAGTATCGGATAACGTGGTTCCAGCATGATGGTGCACCGCCACACGTCGTTAGATCAGTAAGAGAGCGTCTAACGGAGTTGTTTGGCGATTGCTGGATTGGCAGGCTAGGACCTCATGCCTGGCCGCCTCGTTCACCTGATCTAACCCCATTAGATTTTTTTTGTGGGGTTACGTAAAGGAAAGGGTGTTCGATCGGGTTTGTGATACCGCCACCGAAATGCGTGATCGGATTTGTAGTGTTTTTGCCAAGTTGCGAGAAGATTGTGTAGTGGATCCTTCATTAATGCCCCGACTTCACGAAGAGACCCATAGGCGAGCCCAGATTTGCATCCATAGGAATGGAGCTCAATTTGAACCCCATCTGATCCGAACACGAAGGATGTAAAAAGGTAAGTGGTTCTGTACTTTACGCTCCGCCCGCGGCGCCGCCCGTCTCGCGGTCAACGAGAGTTTACAGCTTGTATGCGTACATGACGGGTGCACAAAATAGACAAGTCCTAAAATGTTCTTAAAAAAACGTTTCTGAGATAAATGGTTATATGCATTATATAGTATATAAATAGTATATTACTAGGTTTAAATCTTTTCAAGCGCTCCAAATACACCCGGTATTGTTATGTAAGGCAAATGCTCCATCACCCAAGAACACATATGGTAGTTCAACATTTCCATTTTGTAGTGGAATTGGTGCTGGAAGTCCCAACACATTTTTGTTTATTTTATTCCATAAAACTGAGTTTTTCAAAACACCTCCATCACTTATCCTCCCTTGACATCCCACATCGGCATACATGAAGCAGTAATTACTATCAACCAGGGCTAATAAAACGATGCTAAAAGATTTTTTGTAGTTGTAATATTCTGAGCCACTGTTAACTGGAGACTGTATCACTACGTGTTTTCTATCTATCGCACCTATGCAGTGCGGGAATCGCTGATGTAAGCCACTTTCTATGGCCAGCCAGTCTCGTTCTATCTCCGGCAACTGTAACAAAAATATTAATATTATTTGTACTTGTAGAATCAAGAACCTAGAATCAATGAAGAAAAGGGCACTTCAGATCAAAATAGTATAAGCCAAGAACAAGGTTCAACTGAACAAGGTGCAACAGTGAGACCAATACAAAATAATCCAAACAGAAGACGACAAAATAATCCTCCTGAACTTATAGAGGCAAAAAAAATAATGGATGAAGCATATAGTTTTATGCAGCATTCCCAGCGGCAGCTAAAGGATGAAGATGATGAATGCTCCGCTTTTGGGGTACTTGTAGCTAGAAAGCTACGAAGACTTTCTGAAGAACGCCGAGACATCATGATGGCAAAAATACATCAGCTATTTATCGATGAACACGTCTACAATTTTAGTTTGTCGAATTATTCTTCCAGTCGCCCAAATTCTGCTGCAACAATATTATCTTATACACTATCACCACCGCAAACCGATATAGCATCTCCGCCAGAGGTTGCATCTTCGACAGAGGTTGCATTTTCGTCAGATATGGCATCTTTAATTTTTCACAACTAAGTTTTCCAAATACTTTGATTACGATTAATAAAAGTTTATGAAAATATTACAATGGCGTTTACCTTGATTTGATCCTTTAGAACCTGAATTAAAGCATCACACACTTCCATTATAATTCTTGAGATTAGTTGACTTGATATATTGAAGGTATAGTGTAAGCTTCTGTAACTGTCTCCTGATGCAAGGAATCGCAATGTAATCGCTAATCTAACTTTTGCAGGTATAGCGTCTCTCCATTTTGTATTTTTTTTGGAAATTATGGGATGAACTTTTTGTAACAAAAAGTCAAAATCTGCATAAGACATTCGGCAGAAATTATTAAATTCGTTAGAGGGTTCTGCTAACATTTCTTGAAACATTGTTTCCATTAATTCCCTGAAAAAATCAATATTTATTATAATTCAATATACTTATTAAATTTAGGTTCTTATTTTAGTGGAAATCACTTACTTGGTTCGATTTTTATGTATAGACAGCATCCACCATCGCCTTACTCTTGGTCGTTTTTTCATCACTTTGTATTTTTTTTACACATAGCATATAATAATAACATGCGTTCAAATAATAAAATCCAGCTGCAAGTGCAACGTCCATTTTCTGCAGCTAATAGACTTTCTTGTGGCAATTGGCAAATATGTTTAATTTTTTGATGTTTGGCTCCATGTGTAGACGGTCGTATCATCTATTTGCCCGTACGTCAAATATTTTGTCAAAAACAACAAATACTGAATAGCAAACACAAATAGCCATGTGTGGAGCCACCATCAAGTTTCATTTTGCATTGTTATTTGGGTGGGCTGGTTTAAATTTTAAAGTGTTGTAGTATAAAGTTTTGTGAGTGAAAAATTGAGAAGAAAGTTTTAAATTTGGTAAGTCATCATCATCAAGTAAATCATCTATATTTTTTTTAAATAAAATGTTACGTTGAATTTATTTATTAACTCCCGGACTCAATTGTACATAAGTTAAAAATGGAATCAAGAGCACGGGCCAGCGGCGCGCAGTTTTCAACTCTTTTGGAGTTTATGGAAAGGAAAAATAATTGTTCAGTGAAATTCTTTTTATTAGTATTTTGATCATATTGCATACCTAAGATATTAACTTATAATTATAGTTTCATTCTTATCTAAGGAATAAGATATTGACTTATAATTATAGTTTCCTTCTTATCTAAGTCGAGTAACATAATGTAAACAATGACGTGACTTCCGAAATATTTATGAAGCCCTTTCTTTGTTCGTATTACAGTCACGGTGACATTACCAAACCTCGGCCTGGTGCTCAAGGACGATCGTTTGTGGCAACAGTTAGCCAATGCTTTGAATTCGATTGGTAGTGGTGTTCATAAGACCCCAGACAAATGGAAAAAGTACGTGCTTTACTAATTTTATAAAACAAGCTCAGAGCATTTGTCTGAATACAAAATTATAACCCATAAACATTTTTAATTTACCTCTATACACTGCTTTTACTAACAATGAATTTAAGGTATGGACAGATTGGAAATAAAAAAAAGGCAATTACAATACATTGCCATGCAAGTGGTACTAGTGGTGGTCCAAATTGTAGGCTGTCCCTTACAAGTTTAGAGGAACGGTTGTTGGGGATTATGGGTGCATTAGCAGTGGAAGGTCATCCTGAGATAGAAGACAAGGATTGAATGTATGTAGAATACACTTAAAATAGGAAAGGTGTTTGTCTGTCTATTACAGTCAGCGTCAAATAATTAGGAGACGCTCAGGGTATTCAAATAAATAGACGCAACCAAAAAGTCAATTATATCGGTACAAACAAAGTTTCCTTATTGTTGTCAGCAATATAGTTGCTCAAAAGGTCGATACGTTTAAACTGTCATATAGATCGTTTCAGTCAAACCGCCATAAGTACTTGAACGTCAGGAGGTACTTGAGTGTCCAAAAAGTTTTTGTCATCTTACGTCAGGGAACACTATAGTGTCGACTATAGGAGTTAATGAAAATCAGCTTTATAGGGCTGTAATAAAGCTCCTTTTTGCAATATTACTGGCGTTTAGGACGCGGAACTAAACGTAGTTGGCACTGACATGTGTAAACAGTTCAAATCTTTTTAATCCGTATTTATACTTCAGTTTGAAGTTGGAGTGATTTTGTGTGTGCGTCACGGCGAGGCTTGTCCGCAGTTATGTCGTAAGTTCTTTTTTCTTATTAGTTAGATCGTATAGTGTATTCTATTAAGATATTCCTTAAGAGTTGCTCGTGACCATGATATAAAATAATCATAGTTTAATTGGCGTCATGGCTTAAAAAATGTTATATTACATTGGAGGTGGTCGTCGTATGTCAAAACGGCTGCAAATTTTAAGTGATAAAACATAAGTGAACACATATTTTGTGATTAAATTTATGCTATTCGTTTAATTATACTATCTAGATTTAGTATAAATATATACTTTCAATAAAATTAATATATTACACAGTGATTACATGCAAATTCAAAGTAAGTAAACACGGCGACGGCACGCGCTCACGCTGCGGACACTGGAGTGTACTTTAATGTTTACATGTACAAGGTCTGTGCAGACGAGATATTATCGGTGTCGGATTTTTGTTTTCCAATTTACTTAATTTATTTTACAGGGCTGTTTATATTAACGCATGAATGTTTTATTATTTTTCGCATATACATTTTTTTACTTTAATCGGCTTTTCTTTTCTTTTTTTTCATTATAGCACTAAAATCACTTTTAAGTTTTACTGCTTAGTATTGGCGTGCGGCATGGTGTATTGTGATTAGGGGTGTTCATCGGAAAAAATTATCGATAATTTTATTATCGATAATTATCGTATTGAGTTATCGATAGTTATCGATAATTATCGAATGAACAGTTATCGATAATTATCGGATAAAAAATTATCGATAGTAGCGAAAGTTATCGATAATTATCGGATAAAAGTTATCGATAGTTCACGAAAGTTATCGATAATTATCGACACAATTTTCGGACGACGAAAAAAAAAAAAAAAAAGGTCATCCGCCGTCCAGTATCGAAATAATCTATCGATAAGTATCGGGTCACACAAAAATATCGATCATTATCGGATCGGAAAAAATTATCGATAATTATCGAATGAAAACTTATTGATAATTATCGATAATTATCGAATGAACAATTATCGATAATTATCGAATCAAAATTATCGAATAACACTTATCGATAATTATCGAATGAAAAATTATCGAGTAGTTACGAATTATCGATAATTATCGCACACCCCTAATTGTGATGCAAATATTATTTCACCATGAAAAATATGTATTACATACAACTTAAGTGCTATGCATATATTTTAGATCAAACGAGCAATCGACTTCAGGCTGAGGGTGGTGGTAGAGAGAGAGGAAGCGGGCGAGGAAGAGGTAGAGGAAGAGGGAAGGGGAAATCCGCAGATCCGTGAGTAATTATAAATCTTTAGTAATAATAAATCTTTAAATCTTTTTTAATAATAAATCTTTGTACCTTCTGATCATCATTGCACACAATACAACATATGTTACTTACAATGTAGACAACCTCACCATTAGAGTGATCTCTTTTACACAACCTTTTGCTAGTATAATTGACTGATTATTTTTGCAGCGATAATCTGCTGCAGATGATAAGAGCTGAGCGGCAAATTACGCAGAAGCATATTGCAGGATTGCCGCCAGCAAAAAAAAAAAGAATATCAGGAGCGGAAACGGGTGGCTGAATTACAGCGCGTTCTTCTACCCGACGCGCCTCCGCGGAAGAGACGAACGCAGTATGTATTTAAAATCTCACCTATATTATAAAACCTCGATGTTATTTATTAGTGAAATCTTTTAATTAGCCATCTTATTACTAAGCTTCGTGAATTACCCTCTATGTGCTAGCTTGAAGTTTCCCGAACAGAATAAAATATATTTCTTTTGGTTATGAACAGAAAACCATCTCCAGAGCGGGAAGAATGTGATTTTATACCACAGCTATTGACGTCAGCATCGAGACTACTATCTCCACAGCCATCGACGTCAACATCGAGACTGCCATCTCCACAGCCATCAACGTCAACATCGAGACTGCCATCTCCGCAGCCATCGACGTCAATGCCATCACTGCAGCTCGATAGCTGCATCGATATGTTGGAGCTATCACCGCAGCCATCGACATCGGCGCCGAAGCTGTCATCACCACTCGAAGACAGACTTATTGTTGTTCCAGTGGAGGTGGAATGTAAATATTTCTATTTAATATTAAAACTGGGCTCCGTTATGCAAATAGTTTACAGACTGACTGACTATTTGTTTTCTATGTATTTTAGATAAAACGTATTTGCACCATTTTACATAATATGTTAAATCAAGTCGATTGCTTAATCGTCATCCCTACCTAGATTTGACTCCATTTGTAGCAGAGAATCATTCAGCTAACAGTCTAATAATAATAAAGAAGTATGTATATGAAGGCCAAGTGTATTTAAAATAATGTGTATATTGTTACAGTCATGGAGCGTCCACTGGACGAGAACCCCGAGTTGCTTGGCCAGTTGTATTTCGACGCAAGAATAGGTACGCCTGATGCCGATACTGTGCCAAATTTACCCAGTTCAATAGTTTCCCTTGATCTAAGTCGACTATCCACGGAAAAAAATTTGGCGGATATGTGCCGTACCCCTAAAAAAAGGCAATGTTATATATGTGACCACACAGATGAATCGGATGAATAATATTTTTGTCCGTTCACAGAACCTAATGTACCTATTATGGAAAGAGAAGTGGTAATCCCAGCTGCTTCAAACAATAAACGACGGCGGTCTGTGATTGGTAAGCATAAACAATTATTTAGGAGTCCGTATTTTTATTATAGTTGCTTATTATTATTTTTCTTACATTTATGTAAATTTTCCAGGTATCAACGATAACACGTTTCAAGACAGTTTGTGACTGGTTAAACTCTGACAGTGATTTAGACAATTACAACGAGCCTGACGACGAAGTATACCCTACAGCGACTACACGACAGATGGAAACAACGACTGACGACGACTTTACTCCCCACCAGCTCCAAATTATACAAGCAGAAGACAGGGCAAATGATAAGGCAATACAAGATCTTTTACCCAATGACTGTTTTACATTTGACTGGACTAAGGACAAATCTACTTTTAAAGCCAAACGGGAGACTTTTACTGGAATTCCGGGACCTACGTTTGACGTAACTGACACAACACCAATAGACATATTCGAAAAGATGTTCGACGTAGAGTTTATTGACTCACTCTGTGATGAAACAAACAGATACGCAAGACAGAAATTGGACTCCATAAAGGACAAAACGACGCCGACTTCACGATTTCACCGCTGGACACCAACTGACCGACAAGAAATGATTAGATCCCTAGCTCTGATGCTTCTGCAGGGATTATATCCTTTACCTAGTGAAGAGTCGTACTTTTCTTTTAATGGCTTTGGTACTATGCCCTATTTTAATCAAATAATGACCTACAATAGACACCTTCTCCTCAAATCCATGTTGCACTTTGTTGACAATAATACTGACTTACCGACAAAGACAAGACTTTTCGAAATACAGCCCATACTTGACTATTTTAATCGCAAATTTGCCAGTCTATATCCGCAGCAAGAAATAGTCATTGACGAGTCACTTTTGAAGTGGCACGGCCGATTGAGCTTTGCTCAGAAGATCAATACCAAAGTGGCTCAAGTTGGCGTCAAAAGTTACGAATTATGCGAATCATCGACGGGATATCTTTGGAAGTTTATGGTATATGCTGGCAAATCCAAGACGACAATCAATACTGACAATAACGACAACGATGATGACAATAACATTGAACAGACAGAACAAGACGACAGGACGGAACAAACTTTGTCTGACTTTCAACCTACGAATGCAACAGCAAAAATAGTTTTTGATTTAGTACAGCTACTTTTACATAAAGGTCATACCCTTATAATGGACAATTTTTATAATTGTCCATTATTAGCGCGATGCTTAAAACTACGACAGACTGACAGTTACGGGACGCAAAGACTAAACCGTGAATTTATTCCCGCTTAACTACGGACCATTTCCAAGACTGACTTACGACACGGAGAGTTGGTGGCTACTTACTGTCCCGATTTGTCGCTGATGGTGTGGCGAGACTCAAATTTAGTAAGTATGATTTCCACATATCATTCACTTCAAATCGGAACAAGCAGTAAGTACAACCGAATCACATACAAGCCCAGTATTGTTCTGGACTATAACAAAAATATGGGAGGCGTTGATCGAAAAGATCAATATTTATCCGCCCAAAACATAGAAAGAGTGAGAACTCGTGTGTGGTATAAAAAATTGTTTCGCCGTTTTTTTAACGTTGCAGTTTTTAATTGTTACGTTATATATCACACCAAACACCCAAAAATGTCACACCGGCAGTTCAGAACAATACTGGCCGAAGGATTACTGAAGACGTACAGACATATCGACTTGACGACGGAATCCAGACTCATCACAAGACCATGTGGCAGACAAACGACAAACATGATGATGACGACAATGACGACGACAACCACAACAACAACCACGACAACAATAAGACGAAATACAAAACTTTCACTGATGAACCGACCGATCGTCGATGGAAACCACTTCCCCATGCGAGCAACTGCCAAAAGAGGCCGCTGCTGGTGGTGTTCCAATAAACAAAAGGTCCTAACCCGAACAGTCTGGCAATGTATCGAGTGTGGGGTCTACCTGTGCATAATTAGCTGTTTTAGGGACTTTCACAAGCCTTGATTTTTTTTATTATTTAACAAAGTTTCGTACCACAAACTAAAGATTAAAAAATATACTATTAATTATTATTGCTTTTAATTTACCTATCTGTACCCTTATTCCACTGATATATGATATCACTTGAAATTCAGTTATATATAGGCCGTTCGTCGTAACCTGACGCATGATGAAATTGGCAGCATTGAACCCAGTAACCAATTACAACACTGTCTGGTTACCAGTAACCAATTGCAACACAGTAAATTTCAGTGCTGCCAACTTGAATTACGGGTCAAGTTACGATGACCGGACTATAGCTAGGTTCCGATTTCATATATTTTTTGTTGTCACCGACTTCGGAAACTTTTTCCATATGAGGTTATTTTACGTTAAAAAGTAAAAAATATTTTTTAAACATGTTTTTAAAGAACATTAATTAAAGTGTTAATTTAATTCACTAATATAGAAAAGTAAAACTGCAAAATAAAATAAGTGACAAACTAGGTAGGTAATCAAAAAAAAACATGTGAGCCGTCACGGGACGCCTGGCAGATGTGAAACATCGACATTATTTTGTAAAAGTAATATGCAGAAAAGAACATATTGTGTTCTGTGTAACATATTGTATAACTGTGTTCAATTATAAAACTATAATAAGTGTTTGCATTCGTACGAATTTATATTCGATTTACCTGCTCATTATAAAATACATCATTCAAAAAAACTGCAAACTTTTCTATATTGATACACAATTTCACTCAAAGTTGTTAATGACGGCTAGCGCAGTGGGTTGAGCTGCAAGTTCAAAACCCTCCATAGTCACATTTTGTAGTATTTGAAATTTGTTATTTGATATATTTGGTTGAAGTATTTATTTATAATTTCTTTATAGCCGCCACGGCATGCGTCGCCACGCCAGAAATCGGTTTTACGTGCGGCTATAGATGTTTCACATCAAAAACCATCTCGTCTGCACAGCCCCGGGCGGCCATTTTGCTCATTCAAGGTCTCGCGCTTGCTCCGAAAATCGCGATAACCAGGCCTCTTTTCTTTCATTAATTAAAAATAGTTATGATGCATCAAATACTAATATTTTGGTATCGTTTTCATGGAAATATAATCTAGTTTCTTTCACCGTATTTCTAACTGTTACAAATTGCCTGGAATTATTATAAATAAACAATAATTTCGGAATATGAGAGAAAAATGTGTACTGTTTAAGATTCTCTATTTATTTTAAGTAACTTGATCTGGGTTTAGACCATATACATTTAAATAATCATATTGTGTATACATTAGGCTATGCTACGGTATTTTTAATTTTAATATAGCTTGTCTAATTTTCTTTTGACAAACGTTTTTATCGGAAGAGTTACTGCGCAATTTATAGCGCAAAATTTGACTCTCGTATCGTGACGTTTCTGTGCATTGACAGTTCGCGGCGTGGACGTTCAAGTGGATAAATATGGTTACAGTCATCCCGCCAATGGTATCCAAGAATTCTAAGTGTTAAAAAATATGGAACACATTAGAAAAATAAACTAGCATGTTATAGATATAAACGGCTTCCCAAAGATAAAAACCTCTTTAGGCAATCTAGTGTTGTTTATATGTCATTCTATTATCTATCATTGCATGTCAATTATCTATCAGTTATATCAATGTCAAGTGCAATATTAAAGCAAGTTAGAAATAATATCTATTGAAGCAATAACAGCGTTTCATTCTTAAATATGCCTACTTATCGCATTACAAACACACGCACCACAAAACATCGAATTATATATTCAAAGGAGGAAGGTGGAATTATTAGCATCTCTTCAGATTCTTCTTCTTTCTTTTATTTAGAGAAACACCGCATACCGGTGGCTACAGAGATGGCAAAGTGATGGTGCATTGCAAAACCATGTTTTATTTGGTCGTCTACGTGAAACAAGTGCAAATCAAGACAGAAATATAGTGCAGCGTGCTATTAGCAATCGTTTTATACACTCCAGGAGCATGTCTGTGGAATTTGGCACATCACAGAGCACAATAAGAAGACGCCTACGAGAACATGGGTTACGCGATCGTACTCCTGCTAAAAAGCTTATATTAACACCAAGGCATAAAGCGCAGCGTTTACAATTCGCACAAAATTATTTAAATTTCAATTTTGATAATGTGATCTTTGTAGATGAAAAAGTTTTTTGTTCGTCTGCCCAGGGACGCTTATCTCTATACCGAACATCGAACACAAGGTACGATGAAAGAAATATCCTCCCTAATAATCGCAGTCACCTTAGGATTTTGGGAATGGATGACCCAAAGCGGACCACGAGAACTAGTAGAGGTGGGAGGAAGAATGAATGGCCCCCGATACAAAGACATTCTCGAAAACGTTTTGCTCCCAACAGCCATGATTTTTTTTCCCCATGAAAGGATTAAGTTTGTCCAAGATAACAGTTCCGTGTACAACTCCAGAGTTGTTCAAAATTACTTAGAAAGTAATAGGGACCTGGAGTTAATTTCGATTCCGCCTCATAGTCCCGACCTAAACCCGATCGAAAATTTGTGGGGCAAAATGGTTCAGGTATGGGACAGTACGCGAGCACGTACAACCGCAAATTTAAGGACTCCTCACGTCGAAGAAGTTTGGGAGTCCATGAGAAGAGACAATTTTTGCTACGATGCGGTACAATCCATGCGAAGACGTCTTTCTGACGTAATTCTAGCAGACGGACACGATTTTAGATAAATAAATAAAGTTCATTGAGCTAAATATGTATGTTTGTTTCTATATCCGATGAGAGTATATATTAGGGTGGATCGAAAAAAAAAATTTTTTTTTTTCTTAGCATGGGGGTAGAATTTGTAGCTTATAAAAAAAGAAAAATGTTCAAAAAAAAAAATTTTTTTTCGCAACATTTGGAGATAGCCCACTCGTTTTTTAATAAATTAATGGATCAAATGGACTTATTCTAGCGAAAAAAATTTTTTTCCGTCAAAAATCGAGGAAAACATGAAAAAATAATTATTTTTTATATATATCTTTATATATAAATATGATTTTTTTTCACTTACCTTTCTTTACTTTACTTCAATACAGATAAAAGGGCTGCTTAATTCTTTATTTTTCGCTTAAGTTACAAAAATAATAGGAAAAAATTTTTTTTTGACTTCTGATTTCCATTTGGCTTTCAAAAAGACATTCCACAGATTCTAAAACATCGTTTAAATATTTTATTATTTTTTCGCTAGAATAAGTCCATTTGATCCATTAATTTATTAAAAAACGAGTGGGCTATCTCCAAATGTTGCGAAAAAAAAATTTTTTTTTGAAAATTTTTATTGTACACCATATACAACAAAACAAAATTGATATGTACAAAGAAAGATGTACAAAGGCGGTCTTATCGCTAAGAGCGATCTCTTCCAGACAACCTTTGGGCATAGGACAGGGCACAGAGAATAAGAAACGGTAGGGAAGTGTACAAGAGTTGATAAAAGTTAGCATTAAATTTACAATATATATGATAAATATATAAATGAATACACTACATACTGCAAGTACATATATAGATAATGCATACATATACATACATATACTACAAATACATGCAAACACACATACATATAAACATACATATATACACTATAAATACATATACAACCTATAGCCACACATATAAAAAAAAATATAAAAAATATCAAATAATATATTATCAGGAAATGGTAGGATATTTATGACGTATTTAGTGACAAAAAATGTGCTTTCAGATATTTTTTGAAACAAGAAAGAGATTGAGCTCGTCTTATAGAAAGAGGAAGCGAGTTCCAAAGTTGCACAGCTTTAACAGAAAAGGAGTTTGAATAAAAACTTGAGTTGAGTACGAAAATCAGAGACATGGTCATATTTGCGAAGACCAAATATGAACCGTATGCAGAGATTTTGGAGACGCTCAAGCTTATTTAACTGCTCCTCTTTAAGATCTAAGTAACAAGTATCAGCATAGTCAAGAATCGGTAGCAGGAGTGACTGTGCTAGCGCAATCTTGGTAGACAATGGAAGAAAGTATTGGAGCCGGCGGAGAGATCCAATAGCTGCAAATAATTTTCGACTTAACTCGCTTAGTTGAGGTATCCACGAGAGGTGGCTGTCAAATATTACACCGAGATTTTTAACTTTTTCGCTATAATTAATCACCGTGTTATTAAAAATGACGGGTGGTATAAGTGACCAGTCAATTCGAGATACAAGTTTTGAACTACCGATGATAATGACTTGACTCTTAGAAGGATTAATGTTTAGTCCATATGATTTACTCCAACTATAGATGTTGTTCAAGTCGTTATTTAGGATATTAATTGAAGTCGGTAAGTCAATTAATTTTGAGTGGGAATAAATCTGGAGATCGTCTGCATACAAGTGATAGAGAGAAGATATGTGAGGGCCGAGAGAATTTATGAAGATTGAAAATAGGAGAGGAGACAACACGCCACCTTGTGGAACGCCAGCGTTTACGTTCAGCCAGTCTGAATAAGAATCATCAACACGCAAACGTTGCCGCCGTCCCCACAAGTAACTGTGAAACCAGTCAATTGCCGATGGAGATATGCCAATAGAACACAATATAGCCAGTAGTATATCAAAATCCACAGTATTAAACGCGTTGCTAAAGTCCAGCAAGGTCAACACTGTGAGACTTAGTTTGTCCATCGCCAGTCTAATGTCGTCAGTGATTTTAACAAGAGCCGTAACCGTACTATGACCTTGACGGAAACCGGACTGAAAAGGACTTAGGAGATTATTTGAGTGGAGGAACAGTGTTAGCTGCTGATGGACAAGACGCTCTAAGGCTTTAGACAAGAAAGGAAGGATTGATATTGGACGAAGATCGGAAAATGCGATGGAGTTAGGTTTCTTAGGAAGAGGAATAATTTGAGCGTCTTTCCAGCAGGTAGGAAAGGTATTAAATGTCAAGGATTCATTAAAGATATGAGTTATAACGGGTAGGAGGGTATCTAAGACAGGAATGATCATATTACGGCTAATGGAATCAGATCCCTACGGCATCTGAACTAACAGCTAATATGCTCTTCTTGACATCACATACGGTCAATTGAGAGAAAGTAAAAGAAGATGACAACAAAGGAGTTCTAATAGCAGAAAGTTGATTAAGTGTGTTAGATTTAGTCGTAGAGTCTATAGAGACAGAAGAAGTGAAATGTTTATTAAGTTGGTTAAGGTCAAATGAATTAGAAGCTATATTTTGTTTAATCTTGCCAACTCCTAGTGATTTGAGGAATTTCCAAATTTTCGCAGAGTTTGCTTCCTCTAAAACAGAATTGTGGATATGGCGTCGTTGTGCGTCTCTACACGCCTTGTTGCAGCGATTCCGAGATGTTCTATACTTCTCCCTATTCAACGGGCTCGGGTCAGATTTATATTTAGCTTTGGCTTTGCACTTTAGAAGCTGCAATGTCTTAATTTCCGCTGTAAGCCAGGGAGCAGGAAGGTGTTTTATACGCACAGGTCGAACAGGAGCGTGTACATCGTAAAGCTGAGTCAGGCGAGAATTAAAAATACTTATCTTTTCATCCACCGCAGACGTGCTAAATATCTCTGTCCAGTCAATTCTAGCAGCATCCTCACGCAGGTGATTCACCTCCATGTCACCAAAATCCGCTGCAGAAGGATTCTTGACTTTGCCTTAGGTGGTCTGATTTTATACGAAAGGAATATGAGATCGTGGTGAGAGAATGCATCGGCCGGGCACTGCCCATGCTATACAACAAAATCTGGAGAGGAGACAAGTATCAAATCAAGGAGAGACGGGGAGCAATTGGGTACGGTATGGGTGGCGTTCAAGGGAAGGATGTGCATGTTTGCAGAGTTTACAAGTGAGCAAAGACGTAAAGCTCTGCAGTCCTATTTAAGGAGACAGGTGTTAAAAAAATTTTTCTTTTTTTATAAGCTACAAATTCTACCCCCATGCTAAGAAAAAAAAAATTTTTTTTTCGATCCACCCTAGTATATATATATATATATATATATATATATATATATATATATATATATATATATATATATATATATATATATATATATATATATATATATATACATATTGGACATAAACATGATATTGAATAATAGTTATCTATCACTCTCTCTATCGCACTCTTGCTCTATGAGATATATACTCGTATACTAATACTTATTATCAATGAGGTTCACATCTATTTTCAGTCACCAGTTTATTGCATAATGCCTTAATTCGCAAACCAGCTAACTCCATTTCGCACTCCGTCAAAAGTATTTTTTCGATTCAGTTTGACAACAAACGATTCTCGGTGTGATTCGCAAAATATTAATTCCAGAATTATCACAATTCCACGCGTAAATAGCAATTCGTATTTTTTAATATTAAACAATTCCCATTAAATATTATGATGTTTAAAGTGCCTCCTGAAAATTTCACTCATATAGATTTGGCTGGTTTGCGAATTAAGCCATCGAATTAAGTATCGTAAACGACACGAATTTTTTTACAAAAAAAAAGACATATCTATGACGTCATGCTTAAAATGAAAAGGATAGCAGTAGTTTCTATCCCTTTCATTTTATGTATAAATGTTTTAATATTAATTGATGTGAGAAATTAAATTAAAAAAAAAAAATTGCGCGTGTACTAGCGTACACTCGTAAGAAGTGAAACGTATAATAAAAACAGTTTACTTTTTATACCATCGTAATTATATGAGTCCTAATAACTTTTTTGTCAAAATTGTAATATAACCTATTATTACTGCACTCGCCCACCGATGCTACTTATTTTATAATCAAAGAACAAATATATGAGATTATATCGCTAATCGGATTCTTAAAATGCAAGAATTAATTACCTTTTTTGCTGCAATTGTTGTTGTAATAAACTATGATAACCATTTTATGATTTTATTAACTTTTATTTTTAACTTTTATATTATTAACTTAAATTTATTTTTTTCTTCTTTCTCGTTACACTCTTGCCAGAGTGGTCGTGGTCATCAAATCACAGCAGTAACGCGCCTGACGATCCGTCTCCATTCCTCCGTAACAGCTGCTTTTCGGGAGCACACATGCAGCGGGACGGTCACTGCAGCCTTCACTTGGTCCGTCCAACGCATAGGCGATCTGCCGCGAGGTCTGGTGCCCTCTACTTTTCCCTGAACGACTAGACGTTCGATGGAGACATTGTCACGTCTAGTCACGTGACCAAAGAAAGTGAGAATCCGAGCCTGTACGATTGAAGATAGAGGCTGCTTGATGCCGAGTTCCTTCAGAATGGACTTGTTGGTCCGGAATTGATTCCAGGACACTCTCAATATTCTTCTCCAGCACCACATCTCGAGAACGTCTACTTTCTTCTTCTCACTTTCTCTCAACGTCCACGTCTCCGAAGCGTAGAGGAATATGGAGAATACCAGTGCTCTAACTAGCCGGGTCTTAGTGGCCTTGGTAATTTTTCGATTTCTCCATATTTTTTGCAGCTTATCCATAGCTGATCTGGATATCGCCATGCGCCGTTTAATTTCGTCCAAACAGCCTCCGTTGTTCGAGATCAACGCTCCTAAATATACATATGATTGTACCACTTTACAGTTCGCTATTTCTGTCACTTCTGGCGAGTTGTTGTTAATTCGGTCGACAATCATAACTTTAGTCTTGCTGCGGTTGATCCTGAGGCCGAATTCAAGACTTGCGCATTCCATCTTTTGGAGCAGTTCTTCCATATGGTAGATGCTAGTAGCGAATAGGGTGGTGTCATCCGCATAACGTAAGTTGGAGATTTTTAAGCCTCCAATTGTTGCTCCATCTGTCCAGTCCTCAAGAGTCAGTCTCATTATCATTTCTGTGTAGATGTTAAACAGAATCGGAGAGATAATGCACCCTTGCCGAACGCCGGCGCTCGGATGAAAGTTAGCCGACAGCTTATCGTCTGTCCTCACAGATGCAGTACAACCCTCGTATAAACGCCTGAGCAAATGAACAAGGTGTTTTGGTGTGCCCATGTCCAGCAGAGTCTTCCAAAGTACAGGCCATTTAACAAAGTCAAACGCCTGAGAAAAGTCGACGAAACAAATATATACCGGCTTGTTGAACTCCCGGGATTTCTCAATTATTTGGCACACAATAAAAATTTGCTCCCTGGTACCTTTGCCCTTGACGAACTGTTTGCTCAGGTGCAATCTCTTTGGATAGGTAGGCCTTGAGACGCTCGTTAATAATGTGCAGTAGAATTTTGCTCACATGCGGTATTTGCTCACATGCGGTATGTAACCAACCTAATAGAGAAAATTGACAACAAACTACAAGTTGATGCCATATACACAGACTTCTCTAAGGCCTTTGACGGAGTAAATCACGCATTACTTGTTAAGAAATTGGGAACTTTGGGCATAAGCGAGAGTTTGTTGAACTGGTGTGCATCTTATCTTCAAAGTAGATCTTCTGCCGTAGTATTGGATGGATACGTTTCGCAGCCCTATATAGCCTACTCTGGTGTACCACAAGGCTCAATTTTGGGACCAGTACTTTTTAACATCTATATAAATGATATTGTCTCGATCTTTCAATACGCAGACGTTTATCTCTTTGCGGATGATCTCAAAATAGTCAAAACCATTAGAGACATCTCCGACGTTAATCTATTACAACAGGATCTCAACCGTCTTTCCCAATGGTGCAATAATAATCAAATGTTCCTTAACGCCAATAAATGTCACCTTATTAGATTTACCAGAAAACACAACGTTGTTCAGATCCAATACTACATCGACACTGAAAAACTGTCTGCGGTTCGATCGGTGCGTGATTTGGGCATCATACTAGACAGCGAATTAAAATTCACCAACCATATTGATAGCATAATCACCTCAGCCTCAAAGTCATTTGGTTTTGTACTGCGGAATTCCAAGGAGTTCAGAAAGCCATCTACCACAATTAAACTTTACAGTAGTCTAGTCAGATGTAAGCTAGAATACTGCAGCCAAATTTGGAGTCCTCACTACAAAATCCACATGATTCGAATTGAGAGAATACAAAAGCGACTGCTTCGTCATCTCGCGTACCGATCGAATGGTATTCAAAATGATAATTCTTATGAAAGACGGTTGGTACACTACAATATGTTGTCACTACAATCACGCAGAATTATTTCCGACATGATGTTTCTACACAAAGTTCTCAATAACAACATTGATTGTCCACCCATAGTCCAATTATTCCACTACAATATACCGTCAAGACTTCCCAGGGAACCACAAGCTTTATTGTATGTTTCTTTATATAGATCTAATTTGGGAAAGTTTTCTCCTTTAGCCCGACTAGCACGTACTTACAACGATCTGTCGTCAAGGATTTCTGGACTCGACATTTTTTTCGATAGTTTATTTGCTTTCAAATTAAAATTGATCAGTTTCTTTGATGTTAATTATTTAATTTAATAGATGAATGAATCATTGACATTGTTTATTGCTTTTACTTCAATTTTCTATTTAATTTTTTTTTTTCATTTTAGTTTTTAATTTTTTTTTAATTTTTTAATTTTTAATTTACAAAATGTTGGTATCGTATTGTACAGTTGTAAACCTTTTATTTATAATATTTTCAAATAATTATATTTCTTTTTAAATACCCGTGCAAATTTATCCAATTACCTAATTATATAACTTGGTTTTTAATTTTATTTTTTATTATTTTCAGACTTATCGTTTACTATACTTAATTAATCAATGCATGTTGTGATTACCTTTAAAAAGAAATACAATTAAACTTTTGATTTATTGTGTAAATTATTTCTTTTTGTATTATTGTTGTAATTTCTGTTGGTAATCCTAATAAATAAATAAATAAATAAATAAATAAATAAATAAATAAATGAGTGCAATGAGGCGATAATTATTGCACTTTTTTGTAGAGCCCTTTTTGTGTAGTGGTATGAAGACACTGCGACTAATTAAACTCTTAGCACGATCCCACATTTTGTCTGGACTTTCGGTATTATGATCCACAGACGTCCATTGATCCCACTCTTTTTCCAATGCAGTTGTAAACTGTGGTTTATCTCTGACTTCGAGCCTTCGATGTTGAACAATTTTCCGGGCCGCTCTTAGCTTAAGCCGAATTTTTGCCATCAAAAATTGATGATCGGATCCACAATCGGCTCCTGGTCGCGTGTGGGTGTTTCTAATAGATGTTTTCCACATTAACTTAAATTTATTTACTTATATATTATTAACTTATATTATTACATTACATTATATATTATCAACTTTTCACTATTTGACATTACTTCAATATTGACAAAACAGTTTCCCGCCATTTGCCGCTGTCATTTCTACTCGAACGCGCAAGATGGCGCGTAACGCGTCAATTTTTTCCAACCCCGATAAAGAAGTTTCACTTCAAATATATAGCAGTAAAGTTTATTTTTCTAATGTGTTGCATATTTTTGAACACTTAGAATGCTTGGATACCATTGGCGGGATGACTGTAACCATATTTATAGCGGTTTGACGGAAACGATCTATATGACTTTTTTAAACCTTTTGAGCGAGTGTATTGTTGACAACAATAAGGAAACTTTGTTTGTACCGATATTATTGACTTTTTGGTTGCGTCTATTTATTTTAATACCCTGAGCGTCTCTAATCATTTTACGCTGACTGTACCTACATTTTTACAGAACCACTGAACCGATTTTAATAAGATTTGGTATAAATAAAATAAATAAACTTTAACTCTGGTGATGGATGTAGGTTACTTGCTTTAACTATTTTCCACACTAGGAATTTCTCCTGTGTCGTAGGTGCGTTTACAAACACAAATAACGTATGCACACACACACAGACCCAAAACAACTATCTATGAATCACACAAATATTTGTACCGTGAGGGAATCAAACACACGACACGCAGCGCAGCAGACGAGGTCTCTACCGCTGCGCCAACCGCGCTGTCACGTCAGTTATTGCACAGTTTTTATTCGACTAGATATAATATAAGATTACAGTTTTTAACATTATAGTTGTTAATTAACTATGAATATTGTAGAAGAAAATATATTATCCTTATTATTATAACTTTAAATTATCAAACAACATTGTGTGACATATCATATTGCATGTGTAACTACACTTGTCTTATGTATTTTGCAATTTCAGAAATCATCTCAGTCAATTACTGCAGTATCAATTTTACCAGAGACTGCAAACAAAGATGGTTAGTTAGTCCATGATACTTACTTAACTTCAAAAAATATTGAATAAGCAGCTAGCTATTTCGAATTATCCTCTATATTATTACAGGGCCACCATCACCACCATCACCAAACTTACTGACGATTAACAAATCTGAGGCATACACTAGGAGTGATCAGGATCTGCCGTCCACCAGCCGTGAGCAGGTTCTGCTAACTACAAGTCGTGAACAGGTTTTGTTGGCAGGCAGCACCTTACCCACCCCTATCCACTCCCACCACTCCTACAAGACCGAGGTCCACCAAGAGACTACAGCCAACAACAGTCCCATCACCGCACTCTCCGGGGAACTCTCCTCGTCGCTTAAATGTGAGAGCTTGTCGAAGACGGGCGCAAACTCCGTTCGATAGAGCTACTAGTGAGTTCGTAGCCATCGAGCAGCGCCGTCGTCAATTAGAGGAAATGCGGGAGAGAAATAATTCGCGGCGGATTGACGCTGAGATAGAGCGTAATAGAGTGTTGTCCCAGTTTGCAAATATTGCTGAAACGTGGCTACAACATTATTTAGCTAGGGACAACACAGAAATATTAAATGATGATAATTAAAATTATTACGTGTCTATGATAGCAACTGGGACCGACGGTTTAACTCGCTCTCCGAGGCACGGTGGGGAGACCCACAAGGACACACACTCGGACCGGAATGAAATCTTTGTACAATTCTACAGATACAAATATTTTAATGAAAAAAAAACTGCATTGCTAAGGGTATACCAAAAAAACAATTGCCGAATCTTAGCGAATTTAGAAATGAGTTAGCTGACGCCCTTGCAATGTAGGATCCACCAATGGAAATAAAAGAGGAAGACCAACTAACGGCTCTTTAGAAAACAATTTGAAGGCCAAGATGCAGAAAGGTTCTACGCATCCACTTCCCTCTAAGGATGTTAGAAAAGACGGGATAGATCACTATCCTGTCTTTTCAAACAGGCTTCGATGCAAGATACCGGGTTGCACAGGAACGACACAGTGGTCCTGTACAAAATGCAATGTCCCACTGTGTCTAAATGCGCGTAATAATTGTTTTATTACTTTTAAATAATAAAATAATAAAATAAGAGATGTTATAGTACAGTAATTGCATAGTGATGTATTTCTACATTATAGTGTTTTATGTAAAAAAATATATTTTATTTGAAAAAAGCCATCTTTTATTTACTTCACCGTAATCCTGATTAATTTTCCCGCCCATTACAAATTTTTAATTAAATAAATAAAAAATCATGAATTTAAGGGTTAATGTAACCTGGTCAAAAAGTGATAAATCCACTCTAAATCCGTCCATGAAATACCCGGATCTGAACATAAACCGATAATTCCATCGTACTAAACCAGCGATCAGAGCGTACAGCGAACTTAAACCGATAAATCCCTAACATTAATTGGTGTTGACTCTTTTGATTCAGTCAAAAACCGATATATCTAATTTAGAGTGTCTCATGACAAAACCATAAACAATTTTGGAATATAATAAATTTGACATTGACGTTAGTCAATGATTGAGCTTGAAAACCAATGTCAAGCTATCACCAGCTGTTACTTGTAGATTTTTTTAACCATAACCTTAAAAATTGGATTGAACTTATAACGGTTTTTTTGTTATTGTGGTGGTCGTCTATAAAACGTAACATATTGTTTAAATGATTTTAAAAGACAATGCTCAAAAAAAAACCAGGCCCGGCGCAAAAGAAAAGTAACTCAAATTATAGATAATAATAAGTAATGAAATACTGCATAGGAGGCATCATCGAAATCAATGGCTATATGTGTGAAATTGCCATTTGAATTTTTACAGGGGTAACATGAGCAGCTGGGACTTATAGTTTAATTAAAGTGCTATCTGAAACAACAAACAAGTAATATGGCAAGTAATAAGCTTCTCCAAAAAGATAAATCAATACCGAAGTACAGCTCGGGGCTTTGGGATGCGACGCAAGCCTTGTCCCAACAGGGTTAACTTCACTTTAGCAGTATTTAATATTATAACAATTATAAAGTAGCTCCATCGGTCGTCGGTCGAGAGCGCGGCTTCTCTGTCTCATTCACACGTTGTCGGAGCCGGTTATAGGCTTCTCACTTCGTGCGCGAGTGCCGCGTCGCCCGCGCAGTCCATCGACAGTATTCGTTGCGATCTGTGCGTTCTTTCCTGTTATTTTTACCGATTGTACTAAAAACGACTACCTAATTGCTTTTTTTGGATTCCGAGGTTGCTTATCGATTGGTTATTGGTGAAAATGGATGCCTGTGTTACGTGTAACCGTTCACTTAGACGGCTTCGAAGACATATTCTCTCTCAACGTTTTTTTGAATCTCGACGAGATTTCGTGGAGCATATAATGCAGGATCTACAACCGCCACGAGAGGTGAGTACTTTTAAATATACCTATATAGTACGCATAATATTTTCAGAACGACAGAAACAGAGGTACTTTCTTATATAAGTAATATCAGTAGACCAAGTAACCGTGTCAGTTGTTTTTCTTCGTATAGATTACAAAAAGCAACTAAACTAGTAGGCAAAGGCGGTCTTATCGCTACAAACGATCTCTTCCAGACCATTTTTATGAATTAGTATTTTTGTTTCTTGTTACAGATAGCATTTGATGGAACGAGATCGATCTGTCATGCTTGTTGGCACAGGATCAATCAGGAAGTGCACCGCGATCCAGCACTCCAACCCGCCCCTCAAGCTGTCGCTGCGATTCCTGTTCCGGGTCTTAGTAGGGTAGCAAATACATCACGGCGTTGTATGATAGATGATTGTCATAACTTGCAACTCCACCAAATGCCTAACAGGATTAAGGTATATCTTATGAGTTATTACGACTTGCTTATACCCCCACTTGCACGGATATGTATAAATCATTTGACTAACATATCTTTGGAAGACATATCTAATACAGTGACACGGCGTCATTTCGATTTCAGTGCTGACAATTATCTGGATATTAGAAATATGTATGTTCAGGCCCTAGAACAAAGAACTCTAATAGATTTTGAAAATATTGACGAAATAACAGTGGAAGATCTTCACTTCTGGACTGGTTTAAATCACAATCAGTTCAATGAACTGCTTGATCAAGTACCGAGCCTGCGTAGAGGTTCAAATACACCACGTACAGACTTAGGTATTTATCTCAGCAAAATAACGACTGGTGAACCGAGCATACGTCTGAATACAGTTTTTAATAAGTCAAGACAAACTATTGACAGAAAAATCAATTTTACAAGAAGATATCTGTTCAATGATTTTGTTCCCCCGCATTTAGGATTCGATCACATTACACGGAGCGAAGTCATCGAACGAAATAGAGTTTTACCAAATCATATTTTTGGGATTGGTGAAACACCTAAAGCTATTTTAATATGTGATGGTTCATACATTTTTATCCAAAAGAGCTCGAACTTCCTTTTTCAAAGAAACAGTTACAGCTTGCATAAATATCAAAACTTGATAAAACCGTTTATGATAGTATGTGGGGACGGATACATCATAGACGTTACAGGACCATACGATGCAACAACCTCTGATGCATCAATAATGCAGCAGATATTACAAAACCACGACGGTCCTATGGAAGAGGCCCCGATTAATTATTTTTTGGAAGGTGACGTCTTCATATTGGACAGAGGATTTCGTGATAGTATTCCTCTTCTAGAGTCATATGGCTATGCTGCACATGTACCCCTGTCTGTAACACGTGGTGAAAGTCAGCTGACAACTGATCTGACAAATAAATCTCGAAGAGTCACATTATGCAGGTGGGTCGTAGAGACAATTAACGGTCGATTCAAGCGCGACTTTAAAATATTTAGACACAAAGTATTTAATCGCACTTTACCAAACACCATGAAGGATTTTAAGATAGCCGCAGCCATCATCAACTGTTTTCAAGAGCCCTACGAGGACAGTAGGTACACAAACCAATTCATTGATATAATAAATAATGTAAATAATCACAATCATTTATGTGATTATGTGCTTGAACACAACTTAAATCGACAAAGGGTGGCGTTTATACGAATGCAAGCCGATCTTTCTGAATTGGCAGACTTCCCAAGACTAACACATGAAGATTTGATTTTGATTGCTGTGGGCACGTATCACTTGAAAATCACCCGCTCTTATTGCAGTGAGCATATCAAGCAAACAGATGTTTATGAACTTGAAGTTTTTCGTCATCCCGAGTTAATACACATTAATGATGAAAACTGTGTCTTAATAAGATGTCGCATACAATCGAGGCACGTAAGAAGCAAGATCTATTACACCTACATTCTCTATAAAAGGGAAAATGGCAGAAATGGCATATCAGGATATTACTGCTCCTGCATTCATGGGAGGAGAACATTGGGCTGTTGCGCCCACGTCATGAGCGTTTTATATTACTTAGGGTGGGCTAGACATGAGGAACAGTTCGCGCATCCCGCATCATTTTTGGATCATGTCGTGTTAGACATAGAGAATCGATGACTTTTAAGCGTAATTATTAAAATGAAAAGTACATTCATATCGTGTTTTTAGTTCTATCATCCTATTATCTTGTAAAAGTAGGTAGAATAGTAGAGAAGTTGCCATAAAAATGTCATTATATACACTCTTAAACCACAACTGTATCTGTTTACTGTTCCTTTTACATTAGTAAAAGGAACAGTACATTTGTTACCTCTAAAATCTCGAGTAGCAATGTAGCGCAGATATTAAAATTCGAATTGCAATTTCACACATATAGCCACTGATTTCGATGATGCCCCCTATGTAATATTTAATTACTTATTTTTACCTATATTTTGAGTTACATTTCTTTTGCGCCGGGCCTGGGTTTTATTCTCATACTTCATGAGCATTGTCCTTTTATCTTTATTTTTCGCAAGTAAAATACTGTTCAAATGATGAAAGATTTAGGTAATCCTGTTGTAGCAGACATTAATCAAGGAGCTCGAAAAAAGATGGAGGGCAAGCGTAGAACTGCTTTGGAACGGGAGAATAAGTAAGTACTCACCTTTGTTTTATTATTTTAAGTAAAGCCGTCATTAACAAAACTGCACGTTCGTGTAGTCTAAATATCTGAAATCGGTAAACCACATTTTGTATTTCATTGTTTAAGGTACCGTGATCCTTATCCATTGGCTTTTGAGTGGGAGGATTTTGAGTGGCCATGTTTGCACAATACCGCTAAACTTCAATGCAAAAGGATATCTATCCGCTATATTTAAAAAAAATAGGCAATTATTTTTTAAAAAGCGAAATAGAATCGATCAGGACGTTTATTTGACACGCCTTATCGCACCGTACATTCCAGAACGACGTCGGCATAGCAAAGTAGAACCTTCAAAACGCAGGAATCGCCTCATTAGCACGACATATTTTCTCAAAGACAAGGGTAATAAAAACAGACCAGTTTGTAAGGCTATGTTTATGAAAACTTTCTCTTTGAAAAAAGACCGCCTGCATGATATAGCTAAAACGGTGTTTGAGGGAAATATTCCCAAAGAAAATCGCGGTGGCGACCGGAAGTCAACAAAATCTGCTGCTAAAAAGGAAAGTTTACGTCAGTTTATACGAAAATTACCTGCAAGCGAAAGTCACTATAATAGAACGAAGTCTCGAAGAATTTATTTATTGTGTGACTTGAATCAAAGAAAATTAAGGCAAATGTACAATGATTCGGTTCCTCAAGACCTCCGTGTGACAAAGACCATGTTCCAGAAGGTATTTTCTGAAGATTTTAACATCGGATTCAAAAGTCCTGCTTCTGACACCTGTAGCACATGTATCTTATTAAGTAATAAAATTAAAATAGCTACTGACCCTGACAATAAACGCATTCTGATGGTGCAAAAAAGGGTTCACAATTTACGGGCCAAAGCGTTCTATAAGCTATGCAGAAACGATGATCCTGATTCGGAAAATATTTGTTTCGACCTACAACAAGTTCAACCTTTGCCTCGGACACCCATTCAAGAGTCTTTTTACTCTCGACAGATTAGCTATTACAACCTGTGTTTCGTGGGTATAGACTCGAGAAATCCGCGTTTCTACCAATGGTCTGAAGATCAAGCAAGAATTCTTTGGATTTAGCGGGCAAAAGAATGTTGCGTTTATTTTGTGATGGCTGTTGCGGCCAAAACAAAAATTCACATATACTCCACTGTCTGATGTTTTGGCTCGTCAATGAATCCCCAGAAAATATTAAAGAGATATATTTGATATTTCCCGTACGTGGTCATAGTTTTCTACCTGCCGATCGTGTTTTCGGCAGAGTAGAAAAGGAGGTTAAAACGGTCCCGGTAATTACACAAAAGGAAGAATATCAAACGATTTATAAGAAACATGGGGATGTTTTACTGCTGGGTAACGATTAGGGCTTGAAAGATGTCAATTCTTTGGAAACCTTGTAGTATGTGTACGTAAGCCTCCCGGTTAGATATATAAATAGAGTTACTCTAATAAAGGATGGACTAATAAACGAACTTTGGAGCAAACAAGTCGTCTCATTGAATCACACATTACATGGCGACCCTGCCAGGCGGTGCGCGTGCAAGCGCTATACAATGCACGCGCACCGCACCACGTTCTACTACCATATAAATAAAAATGAAACAAATAAAAGAAATTAAGAAGATGAAAGAAGAAATGGTGGTGTATGAAATAAAACTCACTCAAAACAAACTCAAAAATCAAGTCTATGAAAATTTGCTGCTACATATATCATCATACATCTTCCTATGCAGTTACAACTTTACAAGGTCTAATCAGCAGCGTCAATCAGCAGGTATAAATCAATAATTTTTTCGAATATTACGAGTATAAACGAAAGTTATTGTAGTAGCTACAGCACCTTTTAATTTTTTTTTTAATTAGTATAAGATAAGTTAAATTTTGTATCCTCAATATTGTGCGTAATTTGTCAAATAGATATTTTGGGTATAGTTAATAATATTCTTTTCAAATGACAATGAATATACCTTAATTAAAGTTAATCAATTTTATATTACTAAAAATTTTGTCATATAATATGATTCGTAAAAAAAAAGAGACGAAAATTTTATAATGCATTCAATTTTTGTTTTTGTAAGCTAATAATAAATTAATGATAATTCTATAACTATATTACATTTTCTAACAATCATGGATGTTGCTAAGTATGATAAGATTTACTAAAAAGAAAAATGCTGAAATGATGATAGGGTCTATATTACGTGATATTATGATCTTTATAATAATTCGTACATTAGAAATAGTAAACTTTGAATGGAATTAGTATTTAAAATGCCATAGTATGTATATAGTAACTTCCATACTTCTGTTGTAAAACTTTAAAAATAGAGATCGTATTATTGTGCTATATTATTATCGACTAGAGAAAAATAGAAAAATGATAATATTAAAGACATAGTTATTAAAATATTTCATAGGAATACATTCCTAAAAAGTAGTTACATTATAACGTATTGTGTGACAAGTATTCATAGATCGCGTTTCAACTTACCTGACACAAAACCGTATATGGTAAGGTATTCGTACAGTAATATGAATCTCTGAATCTTATTTCAACATGATGAATTACTTCTATTGTTAATAACATTTAAAATAAAGTATTAAAATTGCTTTACGTTATTACAATTTAAATAAAAATCAGTGTTTGCAAATCCGAATTTTATACGTAAATATAAAAAATGGTATATGACTTATAAATAGTTTTAAGGGAAACTATATGATTGTAGAAAGAATATAATGGTTTATGACAAAAAATATATAAATAAAAGATAATTATTGGTTTGAGCTTAACTGTTGGAGATTGGTTAGGAAAAAAAATTGCTTGAGTGCTTTACACTACGGATTGTGTAACAAATTTATCTAATATTTGTTAAGATGTGGGATAAGGAATGAAAGAAGTTAAGAATTGGTTTTATTGACCATTAGCTTTTTCATCAATAATAATCGGTCTGATCAACCGAAAATCTTGAAACTGTTAATCGGTTAATAAGTTCCAATTTGAGTGTTTTGTTTATGGTTCGAGAATTAAATAATATATACTAGGATAAACAATGGTATATGATGAATAAAAAGTGATAATGATGATGAGCCGCCTATTATCTCGATCATGCTGTACGCGAGTCGTCTGCGTGAGAGCAATAGTGCAAAAGGCCTAATATATAAACTGGCCAGATGGAAGTCTAGAAAAAGTATATATGAAACAAAAATGATAAAAGACTCTCGAGATGTACTCATACTAAGAGTAAAGTTATTATGACTTGTAGTATTTGATTTGAAAATATTATGATTTAAATATTTTGTCGACAAGAATTATTTGTGACGATAATTAATTAAACATTGACTGACAACTTTAAAGTGAAATAAGACTAGGTACCTATCCTAATTAATTATTTTCCCGGATTGACATTTTCTTTCAGTAATGTAATATTTTATTATATTATATACATTTTATATTTAAGTAAACATTTATTGTTATATTATTAATTTTTTATTCATTTAAAATAAGTAGTAATAATAAGTTAACATAATAATTAGCATTAACTCCAGGGTTCTGTATAAATTTAATATCATATATAGTAAATATTTTTATGTCATTAAACCGCAACATTAATTGTACCTCATCTACACTTGAATTGTAATGCAAGATAATATGTATAATGTAATGCAATGATACAAATAAAGTATTATTGAAAAACTGTATGTCGAAAAACAATAATGTTGACTTAAGTGTTGAAAAAAATGTAAAAATTCTACCAAATTATTTTTAATTTTTTTTTAATGCCGTGGAAGGTGTAGTGTGTGTACGTAAGACGTCCGTGAAGCTAGCCTTGACGACCCAGCCCAATCGAATGAAACTTATGTGCGGATTTAGTGCTATTTATGTGCTAATTAGTTGCTCTATTCGCAAATTTGTTGCTCATCCCGGGACCGAAATATTGCTGACAAGGCTAGCTTTTTTTGGAAGCTAGCCTTGTCACCCAGCCCAATCGAATGAAACTTATGTGCGGATTTAGTGCTATTTATGTGCTAATTAGTTGCTCTATTCGCGAATTTGTTGCTCATCCCGGGACCGAAATATTGCTGACAAGGCCAAATTTTTTGGAAGCTAGCCTTGTCATATAATATTTTGCCATTGTAATGTCTAAAAATAATCGTTCCATTAGTTGCTAATTAGTTGCTCAACATATAATGTATCGCGGTATGAAATTTTTGCGAAAAAGTGCCGTTGAGAGGAAATTATAAACGCTGAAATGGTCATCTTAATAAACATATATTGTTTAAGTAACTTTAGATGTTCAAACGGTAAATAGAAATGAGTTTTTAATTATTTTTTGTAAGAATCATTTTAAAATGTTATGTACAGCTAAACAAAAGTATGCAGCATGCAACGCAGCACTTTCTAAAAAGATAAAAAAGCAACAAAAAAAAAATTATTAGTTTTTGTTCTGTATTAATCAAAACGGTCGTTACGGGATTATCTTGACTGAATAAAAATTTTGACTATTTTGGCAAGTTCTGATTGTCGTCGTTGTTGATTTGGAATAACTTGCTTCTCACACAAATTACGACTAAGAAGGTAAGTAGTAATTTCAGGATTCTCTGGAACATTAAGATCAGCAAATAAAAAATCTTAGGGTTTCGTCTAGCCCATTAGTCCTCAGGAATTAGTTGCTAATTAGTTGCTCCTATTATGATGTAGTCGAGTACTCTATATTGCAACTATTGTACTAAATAATCATTCTAAATGTAACTAACGCATAGAACTTATAAAAAAAATAAAATTTGTTTCAGCTCCTAGATTCGTCATAAACTACTTGCTGCCGTTTTGATACTGTATCAACGAACACTCGATACTACAATAAATTGGAGTACCATGGAATCATTCCGGTAGTACCTAGAGCACGAAATTCACGAAATAATAAAATCGCACATTTTTTCCAGCTCTTATAGTTTTCAGGAATTTTTCGCTCCTGTTCTAATACAGTTAAGCACACGATATTGCAAGTAGTGTACAAATAAATCATTCTAGATGTATATAAAGTATAAAACTGATAAAATAACAAATCAATACACTTTTTTTCCTGCTCCTATGTTCCTCAGAAATTAGTTGCTAATTAGATCCTCCTGATTGGATACAGTCAAGCACTCGATATTGCAACTAGTGTACCAAGAAATCATTCTAAAAGTATCTAATGCATAGAAGTTATAAAATAAATATAAGTAATACTCTTCTTTTCAGCTCCTAGATTCCTCAGTAATTAGTTGCTGCCGTTTTAATACAGTCGAGCACTCGATATTGCAACTAGAATACCACTAAATCATTCCGAGAGAACCTAGAGCACGAAATTCACGGCATAATAAAATCACACATTTCTTTTTTCCAGCTCTTTACCTTATATGTACGTAAGAAAAATGACTTCATAACGAAAGCAATCCTAGATATTGTAGTTGTGTTTTCGTAATTAAGTTGACAACCAAACATATGAATTTTCTAATTTTATGTCGTATTTTAAATTCTTATCAATTATAGTTGTACAAAATTTAATAAAGTAAAAATAAAATTAAACCTTAGATCCAATTAGTAATTGAAGTGAAAACTTCTTTAGCCACGTTGAGCGATTTTTGCTGGCGCAGAAACTTGTAGGTTCGCGTCACCGATGACCTCGATATGCTCGTGACGTATTGCGCTTGCGCCAGACTAGCGAATATTAGCGCAGTATACCGGCCTGTGTAAATGTATACGCATATACAGAGTGGGGATGACAATACAACAATAAATTGGACATCGTATATGTAATGACATTCCAAGCCCACATACAAAAAATCAATAAAATACATCCAGTAGTTTAGTCACAAAATAAGATTTTTCATTTTTAAATATTTCTACGTGATGTATTAGGGTTAACGACCCTTTGAACGCGATCGGTACAAACAATCGATTCGTCGTTTCATAATATTGCGCGTAGGTAATTAAGAACGTGCGAACGTGGTCACAATAGGTTGAGACAAACAAATCATTTGTTAAATAGTTTTAATATTCAGTTAGATTCTAATAACTTTCTTTTTATTATTTTTGTTTTTTAATAATTTATTGTTTTTTTAATGCGATAAAAAAATAACAATAACAACCATTACATATTAATAATAATAAAATACCACGTTATTACATTAAAATATTCAACCTTGAAACTGGTAAAAACAACGTGGCACGTGCATTGGACTGACCTTGATATTGTGAAGGACAACTAGCTGTGCTAGCGTAAACCGGTTTTAAGGTGTTTGTCCATTGATGCGGAGCGAAGCGAGCGAGAATCGCTAAGCCGCCGCTATCCCGCACCGTTGCCACACACCACTTCCGAAAATGTATTAATTTTTAAACTAGCTCGCAAGCCCTTGTCCACTGGAGCGGAGCGAAGATTTAATGCAATTATTTTGGTTTATATTTCTTCGTTTCTTATCTCCGCCGCCTCGCTTCGCTTCAATAGACAGGCACCCTAAACCGGTTCTTCCCCGTCTCGCCGCGTACGCGTAACGCCACAGCAAGCAGCGGCGGTTGTTTGAAGTTTTTTCTCTGTTCCGTTTATTTAGTTACTCATGTTTCTTGATGTCATACGCATTAATTTGACAATTTTATTCATATGCGCAAGAGTTTTGTTCGTTTTAATTATTATATCGTATGAGTTATGTTTTAGTATCATATTTAATTTATTATTTTGTAAGTCTAAATTGTTTTTTTTGATCTGTGTGAATTATATCAATTAATTTTATTGAATTATCTCGAAAGACTCTTTGGAGTGAATTGTGCGATATTTGACGCTTTATTTTTATAGTGAAAAGGACACTAACGTAGAATAAATACCTAGTTTAATAGTTATTGTGTGAATTGTGCGAAATTAGACGTGTACGACGTGTACTCAACAGATGTAAATACAGTTGATGAATTAAAAAATAGAATTATTAGAGCTTTTAATAAATTAAAAAATATGGCCGCTAATGGCGACATCATATCAAAATTAATAAATAACATTAACATTATAAGAAGATATAATATGTGCATCGGTGTTTATGGCGGATATAATTATCGAGAATATAAAAATTTAAGTAAACTACTATCAACGACCACACAACCCAACGAGTAGTTCGTTGTGTCACCGCGCGTCATAACAGGTCAGTGAACCTATAGCATACACATGATGTAATAAAATTTTACTATATTTGTCTTATTTAGTTTGTTTGAAAAAATCTTTTTTTTTTATTTTGATGTTAAGACTTTTTTGATGGTTTTATACGACTCCTATAAACTAGTATTACCGGTGTTATCAATCATCGTTGTATTGTCATCCCCACTCTGTATACACTAATACAATGTGTATTGCATCCAATCAGGAGGATCTAATTAGCAACTAATTTCTGAGGAACATAGGAGCAGGAAAAAAAGTGTATTGATTTGTTATTTTATCAGTTTTATACTTTAAATACATCTAGAATGATTTATTTGTACACTAGTTGCAATATCGAGTGCTTAACTGTATTAGAACAGGAGCGAAAAATTCCTGAGAACTATAAGAGCTGGAAAAAATGTGCGATTTTATTATTTCGTGAATTTCGTGCTCTAGGTACTACCGGAATGATTCCATGGTACTCCAATTTATTGTAATATCGAGTGTTCGTTGATACAGTATCAAAACGGCAGCAAGTAGTTTATGACGAATCTAGGAGCTGAAACAAATTTTATTTTTTTTATAAGTTCTATGCGTTAGTTACATTTAGAATGATTATTTAGTACAATAGTTGCAATATCGAGTACTCGACTACATCATAATAGGAGCAACTAATTAGCAACTAATTCCTGAGGACTAATGGGCTAGACGAAACCCTAAGATTTTTTATTTGCTGATCTTAATGTTCCAGAGAATCCTGAAATTACTACTTACCTTCTTAGTCGTAATTTGTGTGAGAAGCAAGTTATTCCAAATCAACAACGACGACAATCAGAACTTGCCAAAATAGTCAAAATTTTTATTCAGTCAAGATAATCCCGTAACGACCGTTTTGATTAATACAGAACAAAAACTAATAATTTTTTTTTGTTGCTTTTTTATCTTTTTAGAAAGTGCTGCGTTGCATGCTGCATACTTTTGTTTAGCTGTACATAACATTTTAAAATGATTCTTACAAAAAATAATTAAAAACTCATTTCTATTTACCGTTTGAACATCTAAAGTTACTTAAACAATATATGTTTATTAAGATGACCATTTCAGCGTTTATAATTTCCTCTCAACGGCACTTTTTCGCAAAAATTTCATACCGCGATACATTATATGTTGAGCAACTAATTAGCAACTAATGGAACGATTATTTTTAGACATTACAATGGCAAAATATTATATGACAAGGCTAGCTTCCAAAAAATTTGGCCTTGTCAGCAATATTTCGGTCCCGGGATGAGCAACAAATTCGCGAATAGAGCAACTAATTAGCACATAAATAGCACTAAATCCGCACATAAGTTTCATTCGATTGGGCTGGGTGACAAGGCTAGCTTCCAAAAAAAGCTAGCCTTGTCAGCAATATTTCGGTCCCGGGATGAGCAACAAATTCGCGAATAGGGCAACTAATTAGCACATAAATAGCACTAAATCCGCACATAAGTTTCATTCGATTGGGCTGGGTGACAAGGCTAGCTTCCAAAAAAAGCTAGCTTTGTCAGCAATATTTCAGTCCCGGGATGAGCAACAAATTCGCGAATAGGGCAACTAATTAGCACATAAATAGCACTAAATCCGCACATAAGTTTCATTCGATTGGGCTGGGTGACAAGGCTAGCTTCCAAAAAAAGCTAGCCTTGTCAGCAATATTTCGGTCCCGGGATGAGCAACAAATTTGCGAATAGGGCAACTAATTAGCACATAAATAGCACTAAATCCGCACATAAGTTTCATTCGATTGGGCTGGGTCGTCAAGGCTAGCTTCACGGACGTGTACGTAAGCCTCCCGGTTAGATATATAAAATATAGATAGATAAATAAATACATATAATAGAGTTACTCTAATAAAGGATGGATTAATAAACGAACTTTGGAGCAAACAAGTCGTCTCATTGAATCACACATTATACCTATTATAAAAAACACCAATCAATCAAATACCGATATATCCTAAAATACTTTATCAAAAACCGATAAATCCAATTGGTTTGGTCAAAAACAGATATATCCATTTTTTTTTTATAACTCGATAGGTACCACAGCTACTAATGCCGAATTTAGGATTCCAAACAGTGATCCTTGTTTGGTTTCTTCTTTGTGGACTGTAAGGTTGCGTTTGTGGGTCCGTAGGAATTGAAAGGCCTTCGTTAGTTAGCACTAAATTATATTTTTATAATATTTAACACAGAAATACACACGTAACGTTAATGGTGGTTTTAAAAAGGGAAGAGATGTTGCCAAGATAAAAAAATATTACACACATTTAGTTGGTGTTGCCAACATGCTACGCGGCCTAAGAAAGAAACGGTAAGGTATACAACAATAGGTACTTATAATAAACATAATTTTATTTTAAGACGTTATCTAGTTTACTGAAAATTAACAAAGTTTGTTTGTTATACGTTACATATTAAAAGATTCAAACATTTAGTTTTAAGACTGTTTACACTTACACATTTAAACAATATATAAGATGAGCAATAATCTAATGAAGTTTTATTTTATACTCCTAATTACCATACAAGTACAACATTGCTATCACTTAAAACAAATTAAAGGTTAAAGCAAGTAAAATACATCAAAAGTCTAAAAACAAACGCCTGTTAGATATATAAAACCACTTAAATCTTAACAATTAACTTAAATTCTTAGCTTGAAGAAAATAATTACTTAATAAACAATACCATGAAATATAAATATAAGTTAACAAATTTCACTTTTATTTTATTATTTTTATTCCTGTAAGGGTAACGGACAGATACCAGATAAAGACCTCATGTAGGTCTTCCCATTAGGGGCAGCCACTTCAAAGACTCTTACCTTTCCATCACTACCTGGAAAGATTTTTACAATTCTACCCAGAGACCAGTTAAGGGGAGGGTTATTTGGTTCTCTTATGATTACCATTGTACCTACTGTGATGTTAGGTAGTACATCACGCCACTTAGGTCGTGATTGCAAAGTATTTAAGTAATTTTTACTCCATGTTTTCCAAAAACCTTGCCTAACTTTCTCAATTAAATTCCAAAATTTTAGTCTATTATCAGGGGTTTCAGATAAGTCCTTTTGTGGGAAGGAGGTTAAAGGCGCACCTATCAAAAAGTGTCCTGGTGTCAGGTAAGCAAAGTCTGTAACACTAGAAGAAGTTACAGGTAATAAAGGCCTAGAATTTACAACTGCTTCTATTTGATTTAAAATTGTATTTAGTTGCTCGTAAGTAAATAAACCCTTTTGTATTACCCTCTTTAAGTGGTATTTTATACTTTTTACGCCTGCTTCGACAAGACCAGCGAAAACAGGTGAATAACTAGGTGTGAAATGAAATTTAATACAGTTTTGTGAAGCAAAATTACATACTTGTTTTCTATGGTCCTGTGAATTATTTAATTTAAATAATTCTTCTAATTGGCTCTGTGCACAACGGAAGGTGGCCGCATTGTCGCAATAAACGTCGCTGGGCATACCTCTCCGCGATATAAATCTCTTGAAACATGCGAGGAATGTTTCCGTAGTCAAATCCGATGCTAACTCTAGATGTATGGCTTTGGTACTAAAACATACATAGACACATATGTAGCCTTTCGATATTACAGCTCGTCTAATACGTGAATTTTTTACTTGTACGGGCCCAGCGAAGTCTATCCCGACTGCTTGAAACGGCCGCGATGCGGTCACCCTCTGACGCGGCAGAGAACCCATTAGCTGCTTGGCGGCATTTGCCTTGAACCTAAAACAGGTGAAACATTTATGAGTTATCTTTTTTACTTGCCTAATGCCATTAACGAGCCAGTATTTTTGATTTAAACTAGCCAAGAGTAACTTCGGACCTGCATGTAGTAATCTAATATGCTCTCGCTGTATGATAAGGCCCGTGATTCTAGACTCTTTAGGTAGAATAATAGGATGTTTCTGTTCAAAAGATAAATTTGAATTTTGCAAGCGTCCACTTACTCTCATGAGACCTTCTTGATCTATAAATGGACATAGAGGTTTAATATTGCCCTTGACAGACTCACCCTTTGAAAGAGTATGTATTTCCTCTTGGAAATAAAATCGTTGTTCATTTTTGATTATAAGTAATAGAGCCTTTTCTAACTCATTACTAGACAAGCATTTGTCAGACATTTTAGAGTTGCTGGATTTGATATTATGACAAAATCTAAGTATGAATGCTAACACCCGAGTCATTTTTGAAATATCAGAATATCTACTCAGGAAATCAAAAAAGTTGTTCTGAGTTTGTGTAAGAAGAACTGTTTTATTCACAGCCTTGGAGAGTTCAGAGTTTGTCTTCATTTCGGGTAGACTGTCAGGACCAGGTAAGTAATTATTATTATCCTTTTCAAACTTATACTCCCTGTTACTTAAGAATGATGGGCCGTTCCACCAAGATGAGCAGTCTGCTAGTTGATGAGGATCCAAGCCTCTGCTGACGAGATCTGCTGGATTGTTGTTGGTCTGCACATATAGCCAGCACCACCTGGTGGTGAGTTGCTGTACTACCTTAACCCGGTTTGCAACATAGGCTTGAAGCCTGGTGGGTTCTGTGTTGATCCATGCGAGTGCAATTTTCGAATCAGAAAACAGGTATGTAGAATTAATTTTGACTTTAATAGATAAAGTTTCATATACCTTTGCAATTAGATTACTTAAGAGTAAGCAGGCATTCAGCTCCAGTCTCGGGATGGTAAGCGGCTTTGCACTTGGGTTTATTCTTGATTTAGAGCATAATAAATAAAGGATAGCCTCACCTGTTGGTTGCACTACTCGTAAGTACACACAGCATCCATAGGCAGTGGTAGATGATGCATCAGCAAACCCAATAAGCTGAACAGTAGCAGAGTATGGGATGGGAATGTTTCTATTAATATGTATGGGTTGCATAGCAGCTAGGCTGTTAGTAAACTGTGACCATTCAGAGGTAAGCCTTTCTGAGGAGAGTCATTCCAATTAAGCTTCTGACACCAAACCCTTTTCATAAACTCTTTAGCTTTGACAACTATTGGACTAACAAATCCTAATGGATCATATATTTTGGATATGTAACTTAATATTTCTCTTTTTGTTATGGGCTTGTCATGGCATGGTTTAGGACACTGTAAGGTAAAGCGATCTTGTTTGGCGTCAATGGTTAATCCCAACGTTTTGACACTATAATCCTTTTGTAAGTCGAGATTTCCTAATAATTGTTTACTCGAAGGAATAGCCTTCAAAACTTCAGAAGTATTAGAAGACCATTTGTGTGTTTCTAAACTTGCCACCCTGAGCAATACCCCCAGCTGGTCTCTGGCCTCAAGCAAAATATTAAGGTTTGCATCAGCATAACAAACGTCATCAACATAAGTACAATTTTTTAAAATGAATGAAGCCAAAGGCCACTGACCTTCATATCTATTAGCATCGCGTAGCTAGGTAGCTCGAGCTTTTCAGCCCGTATGTTACAGTATCCAAGCGTATGCATTCGATGGGCTTGTCAGGGCTGTTTCTCCATAAAATATTTTGCAAGGAAGTGTGCTCAGGATTTAAAAGAATGTTCCTAAACATGCGTTTTATGTCTGTTGTAAAAGCATATTCACCAAACCTATACAAAAGAATGATGTCAAAAAGATCCCTTTGAACAACGGGGCCGTTCATAATAATATCATTAAGAGAAATACCTTTTTTAGTCTTCATGGACCCGTCAAAGACAACACGAGTGCGTGTCGTTGTACTGTTCTCATTGACAACGGCATGGTGTGGCATATAATATGTTGGCTCATTTTTTGAATAAGAGCTTATATCCACATAGTGACCATGTCCCATTTCGACATACTCATCAATGAAATTTTGATACTCAGTAAGTAAATTAATGTTTTTATGCAATTGCAATTGCAATGCAGTTTTTCTAAATTTAAGAACCTATAAAAGGCTAGATCAAATGAATCACCTAGGTTTTCATTAATTTCAGTTGGAGGCAACTTAAGGGGAAGATCTACAGTGAATTTATTATTTTCAAGTTTGACTGTAGATTGAAAAATACTTTCAGCAATGTCAAACTCACTTGATTTTTCAGATAAGTATTGGTACTGGTGGTACTTTTTCTATGTCTAAAAAGCTTGAGAGTGACTGACTAATATCAGATTCACATTTTGTACAAAAAAGGGTAACTACCTCAGAAACATTTTGTAAAAGAGTTCCCGCTACCACGGTGCCGAAGAGCGTATTTATGAAAATCGGTGAAGTTGCCTGATTAGCCACATGCTCCTGGTTGGCCTGGGCTGTCTGGCCGGTCTGCGGCTGGGCGTCCGCCGGCAGGAGAAGCTGAAAGAATTTGTCAGCACCTATTAGCATGTTGATCGCCCCTGGCATATAAAAATCATTGTCAGCCAACTCTACATTTGGAGGAATTTTAAAGGATGTTAAATCGAGTTTTGCCTGAGGTAAATTACAAGTGATTTTGTCCACAACATGAAAGTTAATGGAGGTACTAAATGGTGAATTCAATGAATGCACTTCAAGGGGTATTGAATACTTTGCGTGATTTTTCATGTTCGCAATGCCCACAATATGAATGTTAGTTTGAGTGGGTGTCAACCCTAACACATCTACCACCTTGCTGGTCACAAGTGATATCTGTGAACCAGAATCTAGTATGGCCCTACAATGTACTTCCTTCCCGTTCTTTCCCAAGAGTTTCACTTTAGCTGTAGGGAGTAAAACATTACTTGTGTTATTTCCGGATAACAAAGTAACTGGACCACCTTTTTCGGTTTGGCTATTAGTGTGAAGCAATGTGTTGTGACGTTGTTTGCAGTCTCCACACTTGAAAAAATATTTGCACTTGTTTTTATGAGAATTGAGACAAACTTTACACAGGTTATTTTCTTTGACGAATGAAATCCTGTCCATGACGGGAAGCAATTTAAACCTTTGGCACATAAAAATTTTGTGATCTTTCAATTTACAATAAAGACATGAAGTTTCAGACTTACTTGTAGCTAGATGCATTGCTGCTTTCCACGATGGCTTACTTTCCTTGAACGGCTGGGGCTGAGAGTTCTCGAGGGCCAGCGCTCGAGACTCTAGGAACTCCATAAGTTCAACGATGCCCGGCTCTTTGCGGTGGTCTCTCTCGAGCTGATATGTTCTTCTCGTGTAGGCATCTAGTTTACGGGTTAAAAGACAAACTAAAATAGGGTCCCACCCTTCTATGCTCACACCTAAGTTTTTAAGGGAAGATAAACTCTGTTTAACTTTAGATACAAATTCCCTAATGCTGCATGACGTAGATTTGGCCATAGCACCCAAATCCAACAACTCATTTACATGCTCAGTAATAATTCGGAATTTGTTAAAGTACCTATCTTCAAGTAGGCGTAATGCCTCATCATAGCTATCACATTCAAGAGGTAAGTTTTTAATCAATTCATATGGCTCGTCCTTGACAAAAGAGCGCAGGTAATGCAATTTTTGTATCTTATCTAATGACCTGTCACTATGGATGAGCGATTTAAATAAATTAATGAAATTAACATAATCGGCATATTTGTCTGTAAAAGTGCTAATGTTAATTGTTGGTAAATTTGTTCTAGTAGTAGGCTGAGAAGGAACTGAATCGGATTTAGATTCTCGGTTCTTTACTTCTTCGTTAATCAATGTGATAAGATGAAAATACCTATTTTCAATTTCTTCGACGTTTTCTTGATCAGAAGGATCCAAACAAAATATTTGTTTATTGTATCTCTCATACTCTAAAAAGGTAGCTTCTAATTTAGCTTTACGTGCTAGTAAATTGAAAACCGGAGTAATTGCCACTTCGTTTTCATTAGATAAAAAATTTTGAAGTCGTTTAATACCTGTTTTTGTGTATCCTCTGGAGGCCTTTAAAGCCTTCAGATCCTCCTCTGAAGCCATACTTAATACCAATTTCCACTAAATATAAATTAAATTAAACACTTAATGTCCCTATAAATTACAAGTCAATCGAAATCAATAGACAATAACTGCGCACACGCCTTTGTCTTGAGGTGAAAGTTGAAAACAAGATGTCGGCAGTCGGCACTCGGCACTGGGCGACCGGCGTTCCGATTGGTTATTGCCGCTTGCCGATTCTCGATGAGAAGTTCGCGGCCTTGTCACTCGCACGGCGATCTTAATATCCCGTCTCTCTCTGGCGCCGACGAGCGATCCGATCTGACCAATGACGAGACGATACGACGCGCGGTGCGTCGAACGAAAATGGCGTCTTCTTACTAATATTAATTATTATATAATGGCCAAATACCTTAAACGATGATAAGTTATGGATTTTGGTTTCCTTTTTTTTTTTTGACGATCGTGAGCTTGTATTGTAGGCGAATGGTCGCTACAAGCCCCTTTTCTGTTTTGCAGAAACCGTAGAACCACGTTGCGTGTGTTGTATGTAGTTAGCGCGATGATGTAACTAGGATTTACGAAGTCTCTCAGATCTTGCAGGCGAGATAGGACCAATGTTTGGTTTCTTCTTTGTGGACTGTAAGGTTGCGTTTGTGGGTCCGTAGGAATTGAAAGGCCTTCGTTAGTTAGCACTAAATTATATTTTTATAATATTTAACACAGAAATACACACGTAACGTTAATGGTGGTTTTTAAAAGGGAAGAGATGTTGCCAAGATAAAAAAATATTACACACATTTAGTTGGTGTTGCCAACAATCCTAACAGCAATAAATTGATAGATTTCATTTAACTCTAAATTAGAAAACCATGAACCTGGCCATATTTTTACATTTTCTGACAAAAAACACAAATGTGATTTATCGCTTTTTGTTCCGACGCTCCTCAAATATACTTGTCAAAAACCTTTTTATAACGAATTTTCAATCATTGCAAAATATTAATATATAGCATTATTTACCTATTCAACGAATTTCGTCAATTTATAACTTTTACGTATAATAATCCTATCAACTATCTATATTGAATTTTGCGATAATTCATGTCTCGATTCAAACTTGTTGAATGTTTCGTAAGACAGTTATCATTGTTCCACGTTCAGTAATATAAACACTTCTATTTAAAACTTGTTAGTCTTACGGTCTTACTCATAAACGTTTCTTAATATTTAATCCATTGCTTAACAATTGATCAGCAAAAACCTCACTCATAAACACTATTTAGCGTTAAGAAGTCGTTAAGTAATGCGTAAATCGCTGTCAAAATTAAACCCTGCCGAGACATAGTTTAACTCTCGGTGAGCGGCAAGATGGCGGATTTCACATAAATCAGCTGTTCTATGACGACGTCTGATCTACTTACTTGCGTTTTTTTGTTAGTAAGAAGAGATTTAGAATGAAATTTCCTCTATACAAAAATAATATATACTAAATTAGCGTTATCTGTCTGTTTAATACAGATATTTAGAGGTACCTAATTTTAATTATAATAACATAATTTAAATTAGGTTATATCTCAAGTAAATTTAATAAGCTTTGTTGAATTTCGTAATTAAAGATCCGACTACTACCCATCAAAAAAAACTGATTAGAAATTAGAATATTGATCCAAGTTCCTGTCAATAGAGGTCACTAGTAGTGACTCACTACAATATCGAGCTCCGAGAGTTTTCTCTATAATGTTAATAGATGTCGCTTGAATATTATTTTTAACAATTTCGTTCATTCAATTTCTCTATCTAATCGATTATTTTGGCTATAATCTGTGCCAACCATCTATGTATCGTTCTTTGTTCGTTTCTTAACTAAGTAGCAGCTAGTCAATGTTTATAAGTAAACAAAAGTTAATCCTTGATTTATAGCTTATGAGTGGATTAACTAAACGGTGGCTAAATATTACTTAACGTGATTTTTATAAGTAAGACGGTTAAAGTTTACAATGGCTGTTAACTATACAGACAATTAAATAGCACAAAATTATATTTACGTGTGAATTAACATTGAGTATCATAGATGGGAGACTTTTACACGCAATAGCCGGGACTTCATCACAATTACGATGCCCTTTTTGTAACTAGACGTCAAGTTATTTAAACGATTTAGAGTTGTGTTATTCAAAACCTTTTACAAAACAATATTTAAAATACGGTATTAATCCACTATACGCTTGGATACGCATCTTCGAGTTTTTGCTACATCTGGGATATAAAAATGATCCAGCTGTGCAAAAATGGCGAATCAGTAAAAACACAGAAGAGAGCCGTATAGTACAAACACGAAAAGAGCGTATCCAGGCTGAAATAAGGAACAAGATGGGCTAAAAACGATGGAAACACTGCCCGAACTGCACTGTCAGACAAATATAGGCATACGTTTGCAGACATCTTAGGCTTCGAGTCAGGGTTATTGGATGACTTTTATATTGTCCTGGTCACAATAAATTGTGAGTTGCCAATAGACGCACCAAAGTTTGGTAGTTTTTGCAAAGCAGTTGCCGAAAAATATGTAGCGACACTGGCATCCGATGACGGTGACTGTACATAAAATTCTAGTGCACGGTCAAGAGATAATTGAACCGAATAACCCCTTCCGTTAGGTATGCTTTCCGAGCACGCAGCAGAATCGAGAAATAAATTCTGGCGTCGAGACAGAGAGCATCACTGTAGGAAAATGGATAGAAAAAAAAATGATTGATCTCTGTTGATTAGTATACATTTATATTGGCAACACTGAATTATTGTTTAGTTGAATATAGTATTCCAAGAAACAAAAATAAGTTGTGTGTTCAAAATGGCGGGTCATTGTCTTTAATAGCTCCTGTAATTGTTAAATAAAAAATAAATTAATAAACATATTATGTGAAGAAGAAGTATTTCATTCAATTAAATTAACAATCTCTTCCACCGTGCACTAGAATCATCAGATCCGGCAATTTCAATGCTTCGCCTCCATCGTCGACAGAAATTCTGTAAAAAAAACTTCCCCTGCTATCTGCTGTTCGGGATCTTCTTAAGGCTGTTGATGTAGAAAATACCTGGCATTCAGATGAGAATGTGCAATCAGAAAGTTTACAGTCAGAAAATGAACAAGAGTATTCGCAGCACGAGATCAACGAGTCAAATTTGGATTCAATAATCTTAAGTAACGAAGCAAATGTAATTGAATAATAATAATTAATACATAATAAAGGTTCATCATTATGACACAATAACTAACCTACCTATCATGTACCAGATTTTTTTTTATTGACCTTTTGTGTGATAACCCTAAATTTGGAATTTTGACCTCAGTACGTTAAAATCATTTTCTCAAAATTTAGGCCAAGTTGAATGTGATATTTATGTGGGTGATAAACCTTATTGTGAGGAATCTTTTTGTGCTAGACAGAGATTATATATCGTGCTGGAAAAATAATAAAAAAATAAATACTGATTTCGATAAAACATTTTTTGTTCATGGCATTTTTCGACATTTTTAATTTAAAAATCTGCATAATATGCATCGAGAAAGTCTTTATAAAACTGCAACACAAATTTATTTATTATTTCAGTTATTATGATTTTTTTTTCAGTATTTTTACTGTAAAGATCACGAAAAATTAGATATTTTTTTAAAAATCAATTATTGGAAATTGACACATGGGATTGGACACTTGCATTTGGAATTATGTTTTTAGTAGATATATTCAATAAAAGGCGGATGTCACTTTTAGGGGGAAAAAACATTGTGCGCCAGCAGACATGCACCCTAGTAAATATACCGACATCGACATTTATCAACATACATCACAGCACTATAGTAGTCTATGGTTACCCATTCCGCCATATTTGTTTACAAAATGAGACTTATTTATGGATGCAGTTTACGTCTATGTCATTTATGCCGCAGATATGTCCATGAGATATGTGTAGGGCTTACGCAAGATATGGATGATTTCATTTGTCACGAATGTGACCAGAATTAGATTTTTAGGTTATCAGCTGATTGAAAGTAATTATTAAGGCTGATTGATGATACCAAATGACTAGTATAAGTAAATAGTTTAAATAAAAGGATAGAAAAGACCAACGAGTTTGATGAAGGAAACGTTAAATGTTTAATTTTGGTAGCAAAATGTTTAATTATTATGTTGATTGTAAGAATATAATAAATTGTAGGATACTAAATCGAATGCCTTTGACAAGTCCAAAAAGCAAGCATAGGCTGAGGTTTTTCTAGATTTGTAGTACTGCAGTCTGCTTGAGACAGAAGGTGGCACTCTTTGTAGACAGACCGGGCTTAAAAACAAATTGTAAGTCATGAATTTTAATATTTTCGGCCAATCTTCTATAAAGCAAACCATCCAGCACCTTAGCCGTAGCCAATCATATAAATCTATAATTCGACAAGTCGGAGGCATCGCCCGTTCTATTTTTTATAATAGGCACAACAATAATAGTATACAATTATTCGTTTGGTAAAAAATAATGGCTTATACCTAAATTAAAAAACATAAACAGAATTCGTGGTAAGTGCACCCCCGCGTACTTCAGATGCTCGATGCTGAGATCATTGTGGCCGGGAGACTTACCTCTAACCTCATCATACATAGCTGCTGTAGTGTTTGTGATCTATAACCTAGTAAACATGACGTTGTCTCGGGCACACGGGTGGTGGGGTGACAGTCACGTAGTAGTCACGGGCTAGAGCGGACGTCGCTTGCGCACTGGTGTGGTAACGAGCCAATTAACGCACTTTAGAGACACGGAGTACTACAGCTGCTATTTTAATTCTATGATAGACATTAGAGCAAAATTTCTCAGAGCATGCACATAAATCCGCGGGTAAGTCGATTAAGCGTAATTTACTATTACAAGTATCAGTACATTTCTGTATTTGGTAACTGTCCCTTTCACTCCATTTAATTTTATTGAAAGATTGTGTGGGGGCACAATTTTACACTGAATCTTATTTATATTACACTCAATTAATAAAGGGTAATGATCTGAACATTTGCCTTCATTAAAGCACTTATTTCACCCATACAATCCGCAAAATCACTAAGGTTTACCGCCGAGTCCGTAGGCATGTTGACATTAATCACTAGCATCGACTTACCACTGTCGAGATGTATTTTAATAGCCGCCAAACGCACACAATAACACTCAACTACCGACACACGCGGAAACGCAGACTTCCTCCACAATTTTGCCACTCCATCGAACGGTCTTCGACAAAGTATACCCTGAGAAGTGTCCACCGCTGATTTTCCAGTGAACGCGAAGGCCTCATCTATAGTTCCCACAAACTGGAGATCATATGGTAAAAGTCATGTCTCTTGTAAAGCAATTATGTCAGTAGTATAGAATCGAATAAGAAATACAACTAGATATAGTAAATGTATGTAGATATAGTATTGTAAAAAGAAATTGGTATAGATATAGTATTGTAAAAGTAGGTGTAGATATAGTATTGTAAAAAATATAAATAGGAAATGCAACTGGATATAACATGTAGATATAGTATTGAAAAAAAAATATATATTAGGATAAAGGCAGTCAGTTTGGACTCTCGTCTCAGAGACTGGAGACACTAAGTTTAGTTTTAAGTACTTATTTACTTTTGTTGTGTAAAAACGCCTGTATGTAACAATCAAGTATATGAAAAGAAAAGGGTATAGGCGCATGTAAGCCTGTAGATGTGATACTAACATATTAAAAAAAACCTTAAGTGCAGAAAACAACTCTCAGACAAGCAGAAATGCCTACGTAAAGATCTCCTAGATAAGTATAATTTTTGTTTTGCCATGGGTATGAACGATTTAGGCTTCGCTAACGTGGCAGAAATGGAATCCATCTTGGAAGCCAGTTGTTAGTAGGCCATACCGGTTATCTTACTCATAGCGCAAATTAGTTCAGGATATAGTTGGGGATATGATGAATAATGGGATCGTACGAGAATCTGATTCACCTTATGCTAGTCCTATCCTCGTCCTAGTTAAGAGTTCAAGAGAAAAGCTGATGTGGACTATCGCGCACTAAATAGTCGCACGATTTGAGATCATTACCCTCATCCTATGATCGAGTATCTGCTGGATTAGCAATCTGGGAATGCATTGTTTACTTCTCTAGACCTGGCATCAGACTATCACTAGATAGCTATTACCGAAAAATCCCACGAAATGACCGCGTTTATGACACTAAATGGACAATATGAATTCGTGTTCCTATCGGATTAGAAAGTGCACCAGCTATCTTTCAGAGAGTTATCCATAAACAAATCGAAAGCCGGGTATGTCGTCATAATATATAATATGGATGATATCTTGATATCTTCGAAGAGTTTTGAGGAAGGATTGGAACGTCTTGATTCATTACGCGAGACAATTTCGGCAATTTTTTGATCCCCACTCCCGTCCTGATCAGATTTCGTGAGATTTCGCTCGACCCCTTCCCATCCTAAACGCCTCACGTAATTAATGGATGCTCTCTTAGGTCTTTTACGAAATACAGGCTTAACACTAAAGATGAAAAAATGTAATTTCTTCCAAGAAAGCATTGACTTTCTTGGCTTTGAAGTCAATAAAGAGGGTATTAAGCCTGGGTCCCAAAATCGAAGCGGTTTCCAAGTTTCCTATACCTCGAAATTAGCATGAGGTATGAAGGTTTCTAAATCTTGACAGATTTTTCAGAAGATTCGTTAAGGGTTTCGCTTTTATTGCAAAGCCCTTAACTAACCTTTTGAAAAAGAATGTTGGTTGGCAGTGGAACTAAGCAGAGATTCTGTCTTTTGAAACCATAAAGAAACTGCTTTCTGAAAAACCCATACTCGTACTTTATGACCATACTTCGGAGACACAATAGCACACCGATGCAAGTTCGGCGTTGCAGGTATCCTAGTGCAACGGAAGGGTACTGATCATTGGTGACCTGTAGCATACTTCAGTCGCCGAACATCGGCTGACGAAATGAAGCTACATTACAAGCTATAATTACCCTGGCTGCTATTAATTCATTAAATAAGTTTCGGATATATCTTATCGGAGTTAATTTACTATAGTCAGTGACTGTAATGTACTGCGGTCATCATTTACGAAGAAGAATCTCTTACTACGTATATCTACGTGGTGGATCCAATGTTTGGAATTCCACTGTGTAATTGAATACCATCCTAGTGAGAGAATGTCGACAACTCATGACGACGCACTCAGTTGAGGGCCAATAGAAAAACTGTCTGCTTACAAAGGTTACATTATTAAAAATGACAGAGTTTTTAGGATCCAGCAAAATGGTGACAACAGATTGGTCGTTCCAAGGGGTGTACGTTGGCATCTTTTAAAAGCCAACCACTACGACGTATATAGGTCATTTCTGTTCGATTAAACCTTGGAACAGATACAATACTACAGCCATGGTGGAACGAAGGGTTGGCAGTGCTCAAGCACGAGGTGGCCACCAAGAAATGTAGGATTCGGTGTGCAGCGCCGGTTAGGCGTCAGAAGGTAAAAGTTTCAGGAAAAAAACTGTAAAAAAACAAAAAAAAACAGGTAAAAGTTATTTATCTGCTTTCCATTCTCATTGTCCCCGCTTTGTTTAGAATTAAGTACATAAAAGCCTTAAGCTAAAAAATGAAAGATGATGTATGAATGAAGAAAATGAGTATGCGGAAAGAAAGTGCGAGCAGAATATGAGCGAGATGAGAATGAATGAAACAGTAAATAAAACAAATGTAAATACAGTCTTCCGACTCGTAGGAGGCTAAGATTTAAAAAAAAATAAGGAATAAAAAAAAAACAGTAACAATACTTGTTTTGGTTTCCAAAGATGCGGAAGTTTATAAGGAAATATGTAAGCGCATGTTTGTAATGTGCACGTCACAAACTACCATCAGGAGCTAAAGAGGGATTACTACCTTCAATTCCAAAGGATTGATTTGGACTATTTCTGTTTTCTATTACGTTGACCTCGGCTCTTGAATTTGAACATTGATTTAAACATAGTGATTTGGACTCGATTTTTGTTGTTTTTTTTATTTGTTTTTTTTTTTTTTATATCGTACGTACTCTGTTTCAACATGTCGAAAAGAGGACGTACAATCAAAAGCCAGACACGCGAATTGGTTGTGAAGTTAACTGAATACTTCGAACGCGAATCAGTTATTGTTGGACCTTTATTGCCAGTAACGCAAGTGTAGGATCGCGTCGCAGAAGCACTTGGAGTCGGCAAAAAACCATTCGAATCATCTTGAAGGAAAAGTATGGGTTTTCCGGTACTGAAGAAAATATGTTACTTACGCCTAAAAAGAGGAAAAAAGCAAGCCTGTAACAGGTATTGACACATTTGACGTAGACGCAATTCGAAACCACGTGTATGCATATTACACGAGAAATGAATACCCAACTGTGAGTAAATTGCTGATATCAATACGAGAGGCTGGCCTGTTTAGTGACAGTTCCACGTCTTTAATAACAATTTTGAAGCAAATTGGATTCAAATACAAGAAAACCGACAAGAGGAAAATTATGATGGAATGATATGATTGCAAAATTATTTGCAAAGAGTATCATCATTCTTGAGGGAGATGAAAAAAAATCACAAATTGGGACAATGTCATATTTATGGATGAGACTTGGCTGAACTCGAATCATACCGTGCCACAATCGTGGACGGACGATACCAAGGCATCTTGTTCAAAAGTGCCGATGGGAAAGAGTGGACGCCTAATAATCTGCCACGCAGGATCAGCCGGGGGAGGTTTTGTGAATGATGCCTTACTCGCATTTGAGTCTAAGAGTACGAAAGAATATCACGAAGAAATGGACGCAAATAAATTTACAGAGTGGTTAACTAACTCATTAACAAACCTCCCCGAACAGTGCATAATCATTATGGACATCTTATCATTCAGTTCAAATAAATAAAGCACCTACTCAAGCAAACAAAAAGGCTGATTTAGTGGCATGGCTACAAAGACAAGGCGTTGAAGCTGACATCAACTTGTTGAAAGCTGAATAGCTGGCACTGGCACAAAATAAACCTGCTAAATTAAAATATAAAATTGATGAATTGGTTCTTCAGCATGAATACAAAGTAATAAGAACGCCGCCGTACCATTGTCAGTATAATGCGATTGAGTTGATCTGGGCTCAAGTCAAAGGATACGCAGCACGCCACCACGCACAACGCCACCAATCTCCACCAAGAAAATGATGACATTGCTGAAAGAAGCTTGTGACAAAATCACTAAAGAAGACTGGGCCAAAGTGGAAGAAAAAATTCAAAAACTAATAAAGGAAGATTATGACAGAGACGTCAATATTGATAATATAGTTGAAAATGAAATAATTATATTTACAGGTGACGATAGCTCAACTGACGATTTTAGCTCATCATCTGAACAAGGTGATTGAATGAAGATTCAATTACTTTCGCTTTTTCATGTTATTTTTTTGTGATCGAGTAAATATTATTGTAACTAAAAAATATTAAATTAAAAACAAATTGACCTTTCGTTTCGTATCATTTTAAAATACCTACAATATTAAATAAAGTTTAAGTTAAATTTTGTAATCAGAACTTTAATTCAATTCACTTTACAATTACAATATATAATCAAATCGATCAAATACTCATACAAACTTGAATCGATTTATCGTGAGTATCGAGTACCGAATCGTATGGTTACATCACTAATTACGTCGCGATGACAAATGTCAAAACGGGCCTATTATATTTTGATGACTATAGTAACAGTATACTCATTTACAAAATACGTATGTATAACACCTATCCACAAGACAAAAACTAAAGAGAGCATTAAGATTATTTAAGGCTCCACTCTGTTATTATTGATTGCCAATATGGTTAATAACTGACAGGGGTTCGTGTTTTATTAGTAAAAAGTTTAAATAATTTATGCAATCTATTGCAGCCAATTCTTGATTACATACTCGAAATCCGTTCAGAGTAGACGTGTCGTTGTTTTTTTTTTTCATATTAGTCACTCAAAAATAAGTCATATTTCGTGTGCTCTGTGGTGTTTTATTATAAAGTGACTTATTGACAACCTATATTAAAGAATTAACAAGGTACAGAGGTGTTTAAGGTCTTAAAATGCTTCGCTCACCGAACAAGCAATACAGTTCTAACCCCGACATCAGTAGCTTATCCGAAACAATCAATATAACAACAGTTCGGAAGCGTAAGCATGACGACGACTGTGGCGGACAAGGTTAGAATAATAAGAACTTTAATATAATATATTTATTTGAGAGCGTATTACACTTGCGAGACCTAGTGAGAGACTAACTGCATATCGTACAATAAATCAGTCTATCTCTAATACTTGTTACATGATCCGATGCATAATATACTAGGTACAATATTCCCCCTCTTTTAAAAAATGAAATAAAATATATATTTAAAATTAATTAAAAATAAAAGAAAGAATAAAATTAAAATCTAGACATACTTACATATTTGTTTGAAATAAAATATATTATTATTGTTGTATTATGCAAATATTATAATCTATAAAAGAATCATACTTGTGGCGCCATCTAGTAAGTAATACAGTAAGATAAGGCTTGTCAATTGTCTTTGTTCTACTCGTCTATTCTCTGTGTAAAAATGTTTAGCGTCCAATATGGTGTATTAATAATAATATAAAATTAAAAGTTTCCATAAGTTATTATTGCTCTTTGTTCATTGAACTATTCTAACAATTACATATTTATTATAATTATAATATAACGCTTTGCTTACATCTAAAAACTCGAACTTAAACTGTTAACTTATTTCGCTAAATATTTCACTTTGACTATTTGAATTTAATTATATTATCGGTCAGTAAAAATTAAATTTTGTTACACTTGCACTTTATATAGAACATAATATTATACTGCAGCAGTTAAATCTGGCATACTCTGTTTTATTTCCTTCTTTATCCGCTCGCGTGTCCGGGCAATGACCTTTTAGTTTACCAACTGCACAAAACTGCCCAAGGCATCTCACGTTTTGTTTCGTGATTTCCCACCGGTGATAGTGTAATATACGTTAATCAACCTGTAGTTAGCAGGTGTACTTCGCGTACTAATGCCCGTATCAAAAAAAAAAAGTTGACATGAGCAATATAGCCATAGCGACCATTATAAGGACACGGGCGCTTGCGGTAATTGCGGTTAGTTTGTAAACTCTTGTCTACTAGTAGTTGACACGGACAGTGGAGCGGTTATTATCTCTCTAAATTTTCTTCGTATTTTCTAAGTATTTGTATAATCCAAATAAAATTGCAGCGAGGATTACTTAAAATAATAAACCAAAATATATATCCAATTTGTAGTCTAAAATTTGTGAATTTGAGTTATTATTTCCTCCCGTTTGGGCGATTATAACCTCTTCTTTTTTTGTTCTTTGCTTTGATTATACCCCATGGTAATTATTTTCAATTAAATATACTTAGATAAATTGAAAGTGTATACTTCACGAGATGCAGATTAAATAAATTGAACTTGGAATTTCACTACGGGCTTGCTGATTCGGCCGGATCGCGTTACTTTTTTGTTTAGATGTATCTCCTTGTTTGAAATATCGACGAACTGTTCGATATTAGGTACTACTTAATAAAAATGCGGACTTTAATCTATCAATAGAAACAGTAGATTCTTTGCCTTCTATTATTATTTTAAAATATTTTTCTTTGCGACCCAATACTTTGTATGGTCCTGAATATTGTGGAGGAACCACCAACGATTGCCATTCAGGGTGAACAAATATATTATTCTGTGTTCTCTCTCGAACACCAGTCGGCGGCGCGCTCGCTGCGTAACGGACGTCCTGGGAGTGAATATTTGTTTTTCACCATTCAAACGTAATATTTTTACACTGAAATACACGCTATTTATGTATAGTCCGCGCGGAACTAGTTGGCCGCGCCTTAGGTGGCGACAGGGGTGAGGGAGCGGTTTGCGTACTGCTCGCAACGCACATGAGCTTAGACAGAGATGACCAATCTCGAGATATCGTGCACAATAATTGTTCAATTATTGAAAAGAATAAATAAGAAACAATTGAACTTTTAGAAGTTTATATTGTATCTAATCATATTGTAATTAATAGTAAAATAAAATAAAAACTAATAAGGTACCTATATGAATTTATTTAATTAATATATACCTACTTATATGAAATTACTCTGACATATAAAAAAAACGTATGCACTTTAAATATTATTTCCTTAGATTGTCTTTTTATCGGCGGACTCATCGCGCTATTGCAATCTCACTGAGTCTCATGACAGCAAGCGCCCGCGCCTCTCCGTCCCACCGCTCACATACCTAAGGCGCGGCCAACTAGTTCCGCGCGCACTATAGTTAATGAAGGATTTATGGCCAAATCATTATAATCACTTTATTTCTAGTATGGTTGACTTCCATAATCGTGATAATTCCGCTGCTAAATATCAATAAGCTTCTTGCAAATTACATATTTGTCAAATATACCGCTTGAGGGCAGTTGTACCAGTAGGAAAGGCGTCAATTGTAACGGTACAATTAACAAAATTGAAACAAGTGATTTAACTCCTTTCTCCCTAGAAACAGTACGCCCGTTTCCAAAAGCTCCTCCGCGCAAATAAAATTCTCAAGGAAGGAAAATGAGAAAAACTGCAATATATACGGACACTCCAAAGAAAGAACAAATAAGAAAAGAACAAATAAGTAAGTTTGGATGTACTTATTTTTTTTATTTCAGATCAAAGCCTATACTTCAATCTAACTAATCAAAAACTAAACTTAGATGCCCACATTTTTAAATTAAATTTTCTTGTTACTAATGTAAGGATCAAGCTGGCAGCTAAGGATCTGCTGAAGATCATGTAACTACATGAAATAATACTTGTATGAAGAAGAAAAAAATATTATTAAAATTAAGTGCTTTTTAGGTGCTTCTGAGGTGTAAATACAGCAGATCGATAAAATAAAATCTTAACGAGAAAAACGTAAAATATTATCGTGTATATTCAATAAATGATAATACTTCTGATTTTAGTTTAATAAGAGGTAGGTACGTATGTTTTAAATTATTCATTAGATGTTAAATATATAATTAAGTGTAAACAATATTGTTTCTAAAGGCCTCTAAGCATCAATGTACTAGCTGATGTCAGTATAATATATATATATATATATATATATATATATATATATATATATATATATATATATATATATATATATATATATGTATGTATTTTTCAAACATTTTGAGGTTATATTTGATTAAAACTTTTTTTATTTCATATTCTAGAATAAAGTTATTGTAATTAAATTTTTGATAAAGTATAATAATAGTATCGGGTAAAATATTTAAAGTATATCAAAGTAACTATAACGGTAATAAGAATAATAAAATGTTTTGCTGTTATCATACACATTTAGCCATAAAAGAAGAACATAAGATGCCTCGTAGACAATTCACATAAATACCATAGCATCAATTATCGTGCTGTATCTTTCATAGAGAAAAAATATCAATACTTCTTCCCAAGAAATCAGATGATTCAGAGAATTCTAGATAAAATTAATATTAATATAGAAAAAAAAAATCTGAAATCGTTTTGTTTTATTAAATCTTCCAAAATATTAATATTTAATACATAAAATTATAATTATTAAATATGCCACTAAAATAAAACTGTTCTAGAGAACTTCTACAGAAAGAGCGAACCCACCCACTCCTGCCACCGCACGGAAGGACAAATTTCGATCTTATTTCTCCGCGCCTTCTCGGCACCACACCCACACCGTCCGTACCCCCGTGCCGAACACCCCACCGCGCTTTCGACTTGACTTGTTTCGTGTACAAAACATTCGTAGATAATGTCGAAATATCGAGCTCCGCAAAATAAAAATAAAAAACATGGTAAATATCCCGTTAAATAAATTTTATTTAGTAAGTTTCACATTACTCCCTTCAATTTTTTTACTCATTTATAGGATGAGAACCACCACAAAAGCTATTACAAGACGAGTGCTTGAGCCAGGGCTGCCAGATGTACGATTTTGATCGTACTCATACGATTTTTTGGCATTTTTACTCATGTACGATCGCTAGACCAAGATCGTACGCAAAATTTAAATACGTCATCCACTGGCAAGCACGAAATTCGGGGAATTTCCCAACTATCTAACGCGAATCTTTTACTTGAATGAAGACTCTTTGTGCAATCATATAAAAGCTGTATTTATTTGTTTGCATTCTTACGAAACTTATTATTTGTCTTTCGGTAATAATTGCGAATTATCAGAAACCCGTTTTTCTCATCAGTCTCGAATCGATCTATACGTAGTTTGTATATCCTCTTTGGATCTGTATACCGAGTGCTTTTTTGTGTTAACTAAATACGTACAAGTTCAAGCAAGAATGAGTAATGAAAGTGAAGATGAGCGACCTGCACCAGGTACTCCAAAAAATAAATTAGTTAAAAGTGAGCTTTCCACATCCCAGAGGGATAAACACAGGGCACAGAAGTATCGTCATGATTGAGAAAAAAATTGATTTGTCTAGGGATTAGTTAGGGCCTGGTAAAAACCAATTTAAAGCCAGGTGCACTGTTTGTGACGTCATGGTTTTAGAATATGGAGTTTCAAAATTACACTCTTCAAGGCACAAGCACATAAAAGCCATGTCTGCAATACCAAGTAAAACAAAACAGCACGATATCATGTCAGCATTGTTACTAAAGGGGTTGTGCCGAAAAATGAAGATATTACTGAAATCAGAGACTAGAATGGTAGACTAACAATATTTTATTTTATTTATTTATTTATATACACTTTATTGTACACCACTATATACATACATAACTCAACTATAAACAGTATTTAAAACATGAAGGTAGGTACAAAGGCGGTCTTATCGCTAAGTAGCGATTTAGCATTTTTTTATTTCTATAAGAATTAAAAATAATCTCTAACCACTCAAAAGGTTTGGTTGTGGTACTGATAATTTAACACTGATAGGAGACCAAAAATTAGGTTTGCTATTTAAATTGAAATTTTATTGTAATATGTGCAATGTCGAACTAAGAACAAATACATCCAAACCTAGTCCGAGAGAAAATTTAAATCTAAATACTGCTGCAGTAACAAGTGCCGATATTACAAGTTTCGGATATACACAATTACAAGAAATATTTATATAATATAAATATTTATATCAATGAATATTCCAATTATGTCAAACATATATTTTAAAAAAATTGATGGACAGGTTAACGATGAGTGGGACTAGGTAGTAACTGCTGAGATGCAAGCTGCAGCAGCTAGGAAAAACCAAAGTGCGTTAGATGAAATCAGAGTTAATGCTAATAGAATACCTATAATAGAAGTGATTCATATTTAAATTTATATTTGTTCGGGTGCTTGAAACATTATAAACGCGGTTAGCAACCGAACAAATATAAATTTCAATATGAATAGTGATCGCGTTAGTTTAAAACAATATATAGAAGTGATTGTTGATGGGTGCTGGGCCAAAAGTATCTACAAGAAAAATAGCTCTTCATTATCAGCGGCTGCTGCGATAATTGGTAAGAGGTTTGTAAAAGTATTATATGGTACGGTAAAAAATAAATATTGTTGTTTGTGTATCCGTGCCATAAGTAAACAAACAACACCAAAAGAGAATAAATGCTCAAAAATTATTTAGGTTTGTCTACTAACATGGAATCTGAAATTATATTGGAAGGTTTTAAACGATCATTGGAGATGTATGGTGTAATATACGGCAAAATGGTAGCTGACGGAGACGTTTCAACTTATTCGAAAATTCTGCAATAGTCTAGTCAATAAGTTCAAAAACGTGTTAAATAGAAATAAAGCTCCTAAAACTATGTGCCATAGCTCATTGGATTCGGAATGACGTCTAGAAAAATGTTTTATAAGGGTATATTAGCACATAAAAAATTGCGATTGTTATTAACAAAAAAAGAAAAAGTAAAAAAGGTATTTAGTTTTTCGTTACTAACTTTTAAAATAATAATATTTAAGGAATTTTGAAAAAAGATCCTGAAAGAGGAGAAAATTTCCAATAAAAAAGTCCCAACTCCCGGAACTCTATCTATATTATTTATAAATTTTTTTTAACGCTAGAATTAGAGCTCCGCGAGGGCGTTACGGCAATAGGCGCGCCGCCTAAAAAGCCGGCCACCTAAAATAATTTTTTTTAAATATTAAATAACAATTTAAAAATTTGAATAAATTACAGTGTAATCTAGACACTTGAACGAAAAAAACCTCGGTGAAAAAAAATTTTTTTGTCGATTTTTCAAAAAGTTACACCATTGTTAATTAACTAATTTTTTTCCAATCTCTGTTTTTATAAATTACGGTATAAAAGTTTAAATAATTGGTCTAAAAATATTTCGCTTCGTGGAGCTCTTTTTGTTTAGGTACTTAATAAAGTTATGCAAATTTTTTTTATTAAAGTTAATTATTTTGTTAATTATAATTTTTTTAAACTAACTAAAAATTAAATTACTATAAAATGTTATCAAAAAAATTTTTTTTTGGTAATATATTATTATTGCTGTTTTCGCACTTGATACAGGTATTAATTAAAATTGGAAAAAAAATTTTTACGTCATTTTTTAAGAAATTTTTTATAAAAAAATAGACTATTTTGGGATTTTTAAAAAAAAATTTTTTACTATCTTATAGCATAGGTGAAATGGTAATTTTTTTAACAAAAATTTTTTCTTAAATATTTTTTTTTTATATTTTATAATCGTTTTTTTTTATATTTCAATTGTTTAAAAAATTAGTTAAGAAATTATTTTATTCTTAAAAATCATCATTTACCCTTTTCAATGGAATAACAGAGAAATTTTTTTTTTTTATAAATAATTTAATTGTTTATTAACTTAACAATTTGTTATTAACAAATAATATTAACCGTTATATTTTTTTTCGAAAACTTCAAAAAATTACAAAAACAACCATATATAACAAAGTTAAGAAAATTTTTTTTTGTATTTTTTTTACAAAAAAATTGAAAAAAATACAAAAAAACAATTCTATATATGGTTGTTTTTGTAATTTTTTGAAGTTTTTTTTTTTTTAAAATCCCAAAATAGTCTATTTCTTTATAAAAAAATTCTTAAAAAATGACGTAAAAATTTTTTTTCCAATTTTAATTAATACCTATATCAAGTGCGAAAACAGCAATAATAATATATTACCAAAAAAAAATTTTTTTGATAACATTTTATAGAAATTTAATTTTTAGTTAGTTTAAAAAAATTATAATTAACAAAATAATTAACTTTAATAAAAAAAAATTGCATAACTTTATTAAGTACCTAACAAAAAGAGCTCCACGAAGCGAAATATTTTTAGACCAATTATTTAAACTTTTATACCGTAATTTATAAAAACAGAGATTGGAAAAAATGAGTTAATTAACAATGGTGTAACTTTTTGAAAAATCGACAAAAAATTTTTTTTTCACCGAGGTTTTTTTCGTTCAAGTGTCTAGATTACACTGTAATTTATTCAAATTTTTAAATTGTTATTTAATATTTAAAAAAAAAATATTTTAGGTGATATACCGGCTTTTTAGGCGGCGCGCCTATTGCCGTAACGCCCTCGCGGAGCTCTAATTCTAGCGTTAAAAAAAATTTATAAATAATATAGATAGAGTTCCGGGAGTTGGGACTTTTTTATTGGAAATTTTCTCCTCTTTCAGGATCTTTTTTCAAAATTCCTTAAATATTATTATTTTAAAAGTTAGTAACGAAAAACTAAATACCTTTTTTATTTTTTCTTTTTTTGTTAATAACAATCGCAATTTTTTATGTGCTAATATACCCTTAAAAAACATTTTTCTAGACGTCATTCTGAATCCAATGAGCTATGGCACATATTTTTAGGAGCTTTATTTCTATTTAACACGTTTTTGAACTTATTGACTAGACTACAAGCCCTGCTATATTCTGATTTCACTGTAGAAAAAATTGAATGTAGAAATCATGTACTCGGAGTACCTTTGTTATAAACTACAAGCGCTTATCAAAGATAGATACTAAATATTAACTGTAGCATAGAAAGTATTTAAATACAGCAAGCTCTTCAAAAACTCCTTAGGGTTTTTCATCTCCAGCACCACACTTACCACCAATTTAATTAAAATGTCTTGATACTTAATTACTTCCTTGAAATGTAACTTTTTATATAATTTTTAAGGAATTATTATTGTCACTTTGATTTTGATAGTTAAATACCTACTTAATGTGATTAAACTTTATAAAAAATTATATGATTGATTGATTGATATGATACAATCTCTTCTTTTACCGATTCTCGATTATGCTGACACTTGTTACATCAACCTTAGTGAAGAGTTGCTTAATAAACTTGAGCGCATTCAAAATTTATGTATACGGTTCATATTTGGGCTTCGTAAATATGACCATGTCTCCGAATTTCGCGAAATACTCAAGTGGCCTCCTATCCGCCTTCGCAGGAATACTCACATTCTTTGTCTACTATATACTGTTCTCTTCAATCCAGCAAGTCCTCCTTATCTAAAAGAGCGATTTGAGTTCATTGGTGACACACACAATTGTACTCTCCGATCCAATGAAAACCTTGTCCTAAAAATTCCATCTCACAAAACTTCCTTCTATTCCAAATCCTTCTCCGTAGAAGCTGTTCGGCTTTGGAACTCCTTGCCGCTTCATATCAGACGCGCTCAGACAATACAAACATTTAAGAAGCTAGTAAAAGCACACTTCTATCCTCCTTAAACTATCCTTGATCAATTAAGCCCTGTTAATGCAATCATAATTTTAGCAACCCATCCATTTGTCTCACGTATTAAGGCCTACATTACCTTAGTTAAGTGTATCTGTATATCAATATAGATATTTGTTAGTCACTAATATTTATTATAAGAAATATGTACCTTACGTCTATTTTTTTTTAATCATTTTATTATTATTTATTAATATATTATATAAATATAAAATAATATCATTCTATTTGTTATAAGTACACCTACGCCTGTCTGTATTCACTGAGTTATCCTCAGCAACAAGGTTGCCTGGTAGAGATCGCTTTTTAGCGATAAGGCCGCCTATTGTACAAAGCCAAGTCTAATTTAAATATATTGTATTTTTCTTTGGTGTACAATAAAGAATATTTATTATTATTATTATTATTATTATTATGATTTTACTTACTTTTACATAATCTGAAGCCGTTTTTAAGTATCCAAGACCTTCTAATCAGCATAAGGTACGTTAATTCTTTGGTTTCTCAGGATTTTTCAGGCGATTCATCAAGGGATATGCTGTGATTACTACGCCTCTATCGGACCTACTTAAGAAAAATACAGTATGGGTTTGGGGTGACGAACAAGAACAAGCATTCACAAAAGTAAGTGAATTACTTGTTAGCAGACCAGTATTGGCTCTTTACGATCCAAATGCCGAAACAGAATTGAATACGGACACCTGCAAATATGGTTTGGCTGGATAACGCTCGACCTCACGTCGTATCTACCGTTTGCCAACAGTTGGAGAACTTGGGCTGGGAGACGATACCCCACCCACCTTATTCCCCAGACCTCGCCCCATCAGACTGTCATTTGTTTAAAGCTCTAAAACAACATTTGCGGGGTAAACAATTTAATGATTTATCTGATGTAGAGCCGGAGTTGGACAAATTTTTCGAGGCACAGCCCGGATCGTTGGTGGAACGTTGCGCTTGCACGTTACTTAATGATAAACAAATTAAATGATATATTAATTAATGAAGTTTAACTTTAATACTACCGACAAAATGGCATCAGCGCCATCTATCCGTAACCTCTGTTAACATTTGACAGTTGTTATTGACCTATCAACGTCATTTCTAATCGACTCTATAGATGTCGCTTCGTAAATCCGATACTTGTTATTTAATAAATATCTCTCTTAAATAAATCAATTTACTTGTTATAATTAATAATCCTAAATTTAATAATCTAATCTAACCTTTAAACTATAAAATAACAAAATATCTAAATAAAACTTAACTAAATTATAAAAGTCAATGGGACATTAAACCGTAGAACGTGACGTTTGATTTGCATGTTCTCGAACGGTTGAGCGGGGTTCTTGCTCTCTTGTCATCGGTGAAGCAGACCCTGCAGACACTGCCGCTGACCCTCGAGGCCTAACCTCGAATTAAATACGGCTAAAATCCCGCTGCGGTGAGTTTCCTGATTAACATAACATTTCTTGCCGCAAATCAACGTCACAATAGAGCGCCATAAGCTGTTCAACAGGCGACAAGGAGATGACGAGTCGATTGAACAATACATAACAGACCTCAAAAACATAGCCAGTCAGTGTGAATTCAAGAATCAAGATGACATTCTCCGTGATATCTTTAGTTGGAATCGCAATGCAAGTAACCAGTTTATAACAGAGAGAATTCTTCAAGAAAAGCCACAGACTAGAAAAAACGATCGAAATAGCAAAGCATCAGGAAGCTTCTAGGAAACAAGCCAAGATGTTGGAAAGTACACCTACAGCCACCATAAGTGAAGTTAGTAGAAGAGACAGGACACAACAGTCATCCAGGTCAAGACACAATTCTAAAACAAGACAAGGATTCATTCAAGATATGGAATTCACCGCTATGGATGTCCAGCCAACGGACTCCAATGTAAAATATGCAAGAAGTACAACCATTTTGCAGTCAAGTGCAGATCGAGCAAGACTGTCTGTGCAGTAACTCACGAAAATATCAAACCTGATGCAATGAAGACCTTTATTTTATAAGAACACTGAAGTGCGAAGAACAGGATGATAATTGGATGGCGAATATTGTTATTAATAGTAAATTTATTTCTTTTAATTTCACAATTTCTACAAAATCTTCTAAAAGAAGAGCTATTATTATTAGAGAAAAGTTGTGTGATAAAACGTGTCCAAGAACCAACCGAATGGGTAAGTTCAATTGTACTAACTACTAAAAAGAATTAAAAATTGCGCCTATGTATAGACCCTCGTAAACTCAACCAGGCTATCATGAGACCACACTATCAATTCCTATCTATAGACGAGATCAAGTCTGACCTTGCTGGTGCCAAATACTTCAGCACACTCGATGCTAATAAAGGTTTTTGGATGTTTAAGCTTAGTGAACATTCTTCTAAATTGTGCACATTCATTACATTATGGTCGATATAGGTACACGCGTTTACCATTTGGTATAAATGCAGCGCCTGAAATATTTCATAGTGAGATGGTAAACAGATTTGGAGATCTTCCATGAGGCAAGATCATGATGGACGACTTCCTAGTGTATGGTAAAGATCTCTCAGAGCATACTGAACGTCTACAAAAAGTCTTACGGAGAGCACGAGAAATCAATATCACATTTAACAAAGAAGTCTGTCATATGTCAAACAAAGGTAAGATACCTAGGACATGTGTTCAATAGTGATAGTAAGTGTCGATGACACTAAAGTCTTCGACTTGCATTTATCTGTAGATGCATCTAAAGACGCCCTGGGAGCAGTCTTGTCACATGACAGTCAGCCAATAGCCTATGCTTTTGCATCTCTCGCGAGGTGCCAACAAGACTACAGTGAAATTGAGAAGGAACTACTAGCAGTTCTCTTTGGCTGCACCAAATTTTATCACTACATACCTATATGGTAGACAGGCAACTGTGGAAAATGACCACAAATCTCTCATTACACTATACCAAAAAGGATTATATGACATACCCCCTAGACTTCAAAGAATAATGCTCAGATTACAGCCATGTGATATACTTGTAGTATACAAACCAGGTAAATACTTAAGCCTAGTCCGCACTACGCCAGTATTTTAGTCGAGTGGCTTGTTATTTAGTGGCTAAACTACTCGTTACTGCCCAGAAATCGTTCGGATTACGGTCGAGTACAGTACATAAGTGAGTGGTGCTGTGCAAGATAAACGTGCTGCAACGCAATAAAGTAAATAAATTGATTAAGCTAATCGTAACGGCTATTTTAGAAGAGGTGGATGAGGAAATTCGTGTAATTAATAAATAGAAGCTATGGGTACTAAAATGGATCGATAGACGAGATAAACTAGGAGCTATTAATTGTCTTCACAAGGAATTAGCATTGGAAGATCCCAAAGAATACTTCGATAGTTTAAGAATATCGAAAGTTATATGAATTTTCCGTTAATGAAAATACACTCTCAAATTCAGCGTAAAGGTACCCTTTTAAGAAGTGCGATTCCTGCAAGTACAAAATTACAAGCAGTTCTATACTTTATGCTACTGGATGCAGATTAAGAACCGTGAGGGTCCTATATATTTAGACTCGGAAAATCAAATATTTCCGAATTCATCATCGAAGTTTGTAAAGCAATCTATGAATCATTGATGGAATTTATCAAGGTATAAATAAGATTAAATTTCTATAACATATTTATTATGAAAAATTTATTTACTAAGATATATAATAATATAATAATTATAAATAAATAAATAAAAATTGTTTACAACATTTTTAGTTATAACTTTTATTATGTGTTTTGTTTGCTCCTATCACTCTGATTAGCAACATTAGCGTTCTGCATTGCTGTTAAAATTAACTCTGACTTAATTGTAACATTACTATACGTTCCATTATTCTTTATAATATGGCCAGATGGAAACCTGGATGGATAGATGGAAACCTGATGTCAGCCCCAGCGCCTGAATTTTTTGTGTCCTTTAATATTTTAACTTCTGTGAGTAGGTTGATATAAAAAAGATTGGATCTCGTTAAGTAAAACTATGATTATCATTCATAAATATCTAATGTTGTAAAAGAATAGAATAATTTAAAAACTACATAATTAACTATAATACAACCTAAACTTCTATATTTCTTTTAAAAAATAAATATCTTTCCAGAACTATATAATTAAATAAAATACAAATTGAACTTGTATACTTCTTAGTTATTTCATTTTTTATAATTATGTTAAAACAAACAAGACATGTAGTGAATTATTTTTAATAAATAAATATCTTTCCAGAAGTATATAATTAAATAAAATACAAATTGAACTTCTATACTTTTTAGTTATTTCATTTTTTATAATTAATTGTTGAGGATACACAATTTTCAAGTATAAATGTAATTCTTAATAAACAAACAAGACATGTAGTGAATTATTTTTAATAAATAAATATCTTTCCAGAACTATATAATTAAATAAAATACAAATTGAACTTCTATACTTCTTAGTTATCTGGTGGTCCCGGAAAGATAGTTCAAATAGATGAAAGCAAATTCGGGAAGCGAAAATATAATAAAGGTATGTTAAAATTATTATTGACAAAATAATCAAATTATGTCGTCTTCAAAACAATGTTCAATTATATTTAATTCTGTTTCAGGTCGGCGAATTGAGGGTCACTGGGTGTTAAGCATGATCGGAGACGGGAGTGGAGACTTAAAATTGGAAATTTGCCCAGACAATTTTCGGTCCTCAGACGTTTTAACCCCATTAATTAAAAAGCATGTTGCTGAGGGCACTATTATACATAGAGACATGTGAGGTGCCTATAACGACTTAAGAAATCATGGATTTACTCATAAACGGGTCAACCACAGTGATCCAGATAATCCCTTTGTCGCACCAGATGGCACCCACACTCAACTCACACACACACTCAACGGATTGAGTCACAGTGGCGAATAGTAAAAAGATTTTTTGTCAAAGACACCTTTAATAATAGGGAAAATTTCACAGACCTAATTTATGAATATTTGTGGAGACGGGAAATAATAAAATTAAAAGAAGACCCGTTTGAAAAATTAATTGATGTGATTAATTATGTATATAAATAATAAATATAATTAATATTATTTCTAGATTTAGTTTTATTTCTATAATGACACAGAAAAAGGAATCTCGCTCACAGAACAGAATCAGCTTACCTCGACTCCACGTAGTCTTGCCTGCCCCACCCCTAGAGTGTTCTTTAGAGGCCGGAGGCGCGGAGGGAGGGCAGGCCCCGCCCGCCGTAACAAAAGCCTCCGAAGCTTTGGCTTTTTGGTCGCCTTCTTCGGCGACCAGCCTCAGCCGCTCCAATTCGCCCAGGTGTCTTCCTTTTGTTACGCAAGGGCGAAAGGGCTGCACCTTCCGAAGCACCGGAGCCGTCAAAGAACGAAATTCTACCGATGAACGTCAAATTTTGAGGTCAGTTTTACATGATTTTTTTTTTCTTTTTTTTTTTCAAGAACGGTGCATTCCCTTGTTGCGATGGGTTGGGGGGTTATTTTCCCCCTCCTCCCTCCTCACTCTTAAAATCGTGGTGACCGATATCGAATTGTAACCCTTTTATATGTTAAAACAATTAACAATTATTGATATGTGCCATTAATTGTCACATACAAACAGCAACCAAAAAACAATGAATTAATATTTTTTAATTAATATAAAATAGATCGTACGAATAAAAACTTATCTTCCAATTATCGTATTCTTTTTTTTTCTTTTTTTTTAGCTGTAGGAGTGAAAAAGATTAGACGTTTATTTGTACACTGCTTTTATTTAAAATCTAAAAAAGTGTTAAAATAGTCATATTGTAATATTTAATGCAGTACCTATAACGCCACAAAGTACTACCCACCAGCAATCATTATCTCCTGGTAATTTCCCACATACTGCTTAAAATTCAATTTCAAGATGTGTCTAAAAATTTAAATATTATTCACATAAATGCGCAGAGTATTCCTGCTCATTAACCTGATATGTTGTCTTCTCTTAAAAATAAAAACATTCATGCGATCTTGGTGAGTGAATCTTGGCTTAAACCTTACTTGCCATCATCTTCTTATTCCCTTCCTGGTTTCCATTTAATCCGTAACGACCGCACTACACGACCTGGGGGTGGCGTCGCCATCTACCTTCGGTCACAAATACTCTTTAACATCCTCAGTAAATCCGTATCCCATGATAGGCATGACCGAGATCACCTTGTCCTTGAAATAATCTCATCCAATACCAAACTCCTAGGTGTATATTATCGCCCATCACTTGCCGTTGACTATTTTGCGTCTTTTGAGAGTCTCTTAGAAGAGTTTATTCCTCGATATAGTCACACGGTAGTGATGGGTGACTTTAACACCTGCCTGCTTAAATAAGACTACCGAGCTTCACGCCTCAGTTCTCTTGTGAACTCTGCAAATATGCACATCCTTCCTTTGAATCTCACTCATTCAAAGGAAAGCAAACTGTGCTCCGTCTCTTCTAGACCTGATTCTTGTCTCTTCCTCGGATCATGGTGATAAGCATGGTCAGTGCCCAGCCGATGCATTCTCTTACCACGATTTCATATTTCTCTCCTACAAAATTAGACCCCCGAAAGCAAAGACAAGAATTCTTCTGCAGCGCAGTTTTGGAAGCATGGATTTGGATCGCTTACGTGAAGATGCTGCAAAGATTGACTGGTCAGAGGTATTTAACGCGTCTGCGGTGGATATTAAATTACATATTTTTAATTCTCTATTGACCCAGTTATTCGACATACATGCTCCTGTTCGTCCACTCATTCGGTCACTCACTCACTCGTTTGAAATTATACTGTGTATCCGAACGTTGTGCATTCCCGGTTTGACATGATTGGTCGATAAATTAGCCTTGTAAATTCAGTTGTGATTATGAGTGATAATGTTTAAATTTTGATTCCCTCTTCATTCAAATTTCATAATCGAACGAATTACAAAGCGTTTGAATTTTGGAAAATAGGCTTGTTGAAAAAATATCCATACATCGATATGTTCGATATTTTTAATTCGATAAATCGATATTTTTTGCCGATATATTGTTAACCGATAAATCGATATATCGATATAAAATATCCAATATCGAAAATTGTATCAAAAACGATATTTTTATTTTATTTATGGATCTTGGCTTGAAAGTGCCTCCACAGCCGACGCCGGCTACCAATCCAATTCTAAAGTCGCTAGAATCCAAAGCCGTAAAACAAATGGAAAAATAACTGTATAGTCTATGACTTCTAGGTTGCTTTGCGTCCGTCAGTCGTCACTCACTTCACACCACACTTCACTTTAGTAGGTTCGCGTCGCGAGTGATCAAAATAACCTAAATCTCTTATCTCGTGAATTGTTTACTGTTTTCCAAATCAGAATTTATGTTTCACGACGTAAATCATGTCATCTTCCAGCAGCAGTGCTGTGTGGAACTTTTTTTAAAAGACCACTAAAGGTAACGTTACCTGCAATGTGTGATAAAAACTATAAAACGAGTGGAAACACATCAAATTTAGCGGCACATTTACGAAACAAGCATTACCATGCATTCTCAGAGTTTAAAAATGTTGCTGGTGGCAGTCGTTCTTGGACTCGGAACCTGACTCAGAACCTAAAACTAAAAAATCCGCATTGGATCGACAACGAAGGCTGCCATTTCCAACTAGTTCTCCTATGCCGTCAACTTCTTCACCTGGTTTATCTCATCATGAAGTCGAAGCTGAAAATGTAGCGGATTCGGATTTGTCTGAAACCAATCCCAAAAATTATGATGTAAGTTTAAGTTTAACTAGACTAAAATAAATATTAAATATCAGTAGTGATGTGAAGTTGCCAAAAAGTATCGATATCGATAAATTCAAAATATCGTGTATATTTTTTTTGTCTGAATTAAATACTTCCGTTCAAAATCAGCATAAACAAATAAAAAAACAAACCACACTCATGGACATATTGGAAAGAAGTTCAAACTACGAAGGTATTTTTTTAATTTATGTCGCCTTATTCTAATATTTTTTATGGCTCTTTATTCTCTAAATCTATTTTAAATTTGTTCTTATCTGTTATCACAGAAGGGGGTCAAAAAACGAATGAAATAAATCAAGCTTTGATTTACATGATTTGTAAAGACAACATGCCTTTTTCCTGCATAGAAAAATCTGGATTGCGAAAATTCGTACGCGTTTTATGTCCACGCTACAAGCTTCCCTCGCGGGCTAAGGTAATTAAACAAAAATATTTTATTTATGTTTTATATTGTCTATATTAACATTATCATATTTGTTAATTAATCATTGTAAGTAACCAGCTTAGCAGATCAGCGATATACTACTACTAAAGCCATCTTAAAAAATAAACTCAGTGAGACTGAAAATATAGCATTGACAAGCGATATATTAACACTCACCAACTCGACAAGGAGTTTCATAGTTATGACAGCGCATTTTTTGAACGCCACAGAAGACTCTGTTCCAGAGCTAGAGTCGGTGACGCTAACAGCTCAAAGAATGTATCAAGTAAGTAAACCATAATAAACAAAATAAACATTAACACCGTATCCACAAAAATATCGTGTGCTTAGCGCGTGTTTCATTTTTGTGGTGTATAATTTCTTTTTTTTTCTCTAGGCGCACACAGCTCATTACATACGGGAATGTTTTGAAGACATTATCAAAGAGTTTTCAATAGAAAAGACAAGTATCCATTCAATGACCACTGATGGTGGCAGTAATATCGTATCTGCAGTGAAGAAATTCTTGGGAGACAACAAGAGAATCCCTTGTATGGCGCATCTAATCAATTTAATAGTAGATGCCGCATTGACGAAAGATGCATCCGTTCTGGAAATTGCTAATCAAGTTAAATCTATTGTGACATATTTTAAGCAATCTGTCAACGCCATGGACGAATTAAGAGCAGAGCAACAAAGTCAAAAAAAAGAAGGGGAAGTGCTAACACTCATTCAGTTGGTCAGCACTCGATGGAATTCGTGCCTAGATATGTTAGAAAAATTTAATAAATTGTCAGCTATAGTGGCTAAAATTTTATCTGGCAGGAGAAATGCGCCGGATATGCTAACATCATCGCAGCTGAATGTCATCCGAGAGCTAATAACACTGCTTAAACCATTTAAGCAGGCCACTGAAGACATCAGCGGTGATCATTATGTGAGTGCTAGTCTAGCAATACCAATTACTAATTTGCTGGCGCAAGGACTGGAACACGAAAAACCCTCAACAATATTAGGTATTGCCGTAAAAACCAGTTTGTGGAAAGGGGCCCCTGGAGGAAAATGTATACTTGGCAAAAGCTACAATTTTAGATCCGCGTTTCAAGAAGATTCACTTCAGTTCCGCACTGGCCGTTTCAAAAGTAATAACTGAGCTTTCAGATGAAATACGCGCAGAACACAGGCGACGAGGACAGCTTTCGCCTAATCTTAATACTGACACAATGCCTGAAACACAAAATTCTTCAACGTCAGAATCATTATGGTCTCGACACGAAAAGCTCCTAGCTGCTGCAGCCAGCAACAATGCAGCTAATCTAGTCTATCGAAGTAACAGAATGCCGGACGAGTTGAAGCAATTCCTAGATGCTCCAAATCTATGCCGTAAGGAAAACCCGATAAAGTTTTGGATAGACACGAGACATTATAACCCAGTTCTTTCGAATCTGGCACTTAAATACTTGACACCTACGGCTTCCTTTGTACCTTCAGAGAGAGTGGCGTCTGCCGTAAATCTTGCGGTTCCTAACAATAGAAGCCGGCAGACAGCGGAACATGTAAAGAGCAGAGTTTTTCTACTTTCACTATCGGACAAATACTGGTTTGCCTGATTTATTAAAAGTTAGAAGATCTCTTTTTTGTGTCTGATATGTATGTTATTTTGTCTAATAAAAAAGAATAACTATAAAAATACCTTCGTTTCTATTGAGATATTTGTACATTAAAATAATTTACATTTTGCATAAAAATTACTATTGATATCATTGCGCTAGGCTAAGCTAAATACACTGTTATTTTAAAACCACAATATTTTTTTTTTAATTTTGCCGATATATCGATATATCGATAATTATTCCGCGATATATCAATGCCAATATTGATTTTTTTTTAAATATCGATGTATCGATATATCGATATTTTTTTTCACTTTCGACATCCCTATTGGAAAAGTGATAGGAAAAATTTTAAGATTCTTGTTTTTTAAATTAGTTTAATAGTTAGTATAGTTAGTTTGTAATAGTTAGATGGTGTTTATTGTATGTAGAGTTTATATTTCGGTTAAAAATAGTGTATAGTTAGTTTTCTTATTATTTGTTAGATACTTTACGACTTAAGTTTAGGTGTAAACTTTTTCTATTTAGGCATAAAAATGTCTTTCAATAAAAAAGTGAGTGTTGTGTGGGACCATTTTATGGACATAGGCGATAACTACGCGTTTTGATATATATTGATATATACTCAAGGCGAAATTGTCCTATAAGGCGTCCGTAACAAACTTGAAAAAACATGTAGACAGAAAATACCTCACGGTTCGGATTATAGATAGAACCGGTAGTTCTAGAACTAGTGTCCTAGAAGTCCCCCAGTCTTCATTAAACAAAATACCCGAGCCCACTTCGCAGCAGCCCTCTGAAACGGTTCTCCAAGTTTTACCCGCGCCGCAACTGTTGTCACAGCCACCACCACCAAGGTTAGCTGGTTCTAACGCTGGTGGAGTCGTTATTTAGTGAATTACGCTTTTCCTCATCATACCATACCCAAAAAAATTTTTTTTCAAACAGCATGCTACCGGCCTTGTATGAAAAGGTTAAAGGAACAATTAAAAGAAAGTGTCCATACACAAGTTAAGTCACTTTGCATCACTATTGATATGTGGACATCCTACGCAAACGATTCCATGCTGGCTGTGACTGGACATTATATGAAGAGGAAGAATTTGCCCTGAAGTCGTTTCTTCTAGAATATATGCCTCTTTTGAATATCCATACGGCAAAAAATTTGGCTGACAGCATAAAGCATATATGCGAGGAGTGGAAAGTGGTGGATAAAATACTCTTGGCTGTGTCGGACAACGATGCAAATATTAAAAGTGCAATCGAAAGGGAACTTAGATGGAAACATTTTCCCTGCTACAGTCACACCCTAAATTTAGCGATCAACGACATTCTGAAAAACTCTGACGTAGTTATCTTACATATTACTTGCGCGGCAAAGTAAACAAGTAAACACATTTTACTAAAAGTTTTGTTGAATACAAAGATATATTTTCTTTTTCTGAAGAATATAAATACTTTTGAGGTAAGTGAATATATTATTTTCGCTATGATACAATTATTTTTTGCGAGTGCATGTTTTACTTGAAGAAACTAGTACTATTTTTGTATCAATTTTGATACTTCAGGCATTCCGCCTTACATAAAACCTACCTACTAATTCTTTAGCTATAAAAACTTTTTGAACTTCCGATTCATTATTTTTCTGCATAGCGTGGTGTTGAGATTACTTTTATTTTTATTTTGTTATAGAAATTTATCAAAAATGCGAGCAGAAGAGATTGAGAGCATATTGAAGCGATTAGAAAATGGTGAAATTTCGGAAGACGATTCCACCGACAATGAAGATGACATAGACTATTATTCGAGCCAAAGAGATCGTCTGATGGAGCTAGAAGATGAAGAGGATGTACGTAATTTTCCCACTGACCCAAACTTGGATGCAGATCCACCTGCAGCAAACGTAGATACCGACATGCAACATAATTTAGAGACTGTTGAACGAAGCCCAACTCCTACAACCAGCAGCCAGAACAACCTGTAAACTGCACCTTTCAACTCTAGAAACTTAGTGTGGAGAGTAAAGAATATGGACATAGTCCAAAATGCTTTCCAGTTTGCTGGAAACACTGAGTATTCACAAGAAATTATGAACTTAGACACTCCTTTTCAGTTTTTTTCTTATTTTTTCGGTGAAGAAATATAGAGATTTCTAGTGAAAGTACGTCGTCGTAACGAGTCAAATAAATATGCCCTCCAAAAGAATCCCAACTTTACAGAAACTGTAACTGTCTTAGAATGATGTAAATTTATTGGAATTTTTATTTTTACTATTGTATATCATTATCCTAGTGTCAGGTCATACTGGTCAAACATTACAAAGTTTGAACCCATAGCACAAACAATTAATCGCAACAGATTTGATAAAATTCGACAATTTTTTCACATGAATGACGACATTTGCCCATTGATCATCCCCAGCACGACCGACTGCATAAAGTAAGACCAGTGATAGACTATTTGAACAAGAAATTTATTACTGTACCATTTGAGCATCGTCTATCACTAGACGAGCAAATGTGTTCAACTAAAATTAAACATTTTATGAAACAATACTTACTCAACAAGCCTCATAAGTGGGGATTCAAATTATACATTTTATGCTCTCTGTCTGTGTATGCCTACAGTTTTGAGATTTACTCAGGAGCTAAGGACATAGACCGTTTACCTGGCGAACCAGACCTCAAAGCTGTATCGAATACAGTTATTAGATTGTTACGACCAGTACCAAGACACGTCAATCATATAACTTATTTTGACAATTTTTATACGAATATTCTTTTTACTTACTTATGAATTTTAATTTTTTGCAGACACAAGAAATAACTCAAGAAGTGAATTCTTTAAACCAAGAGACTGAGGCTATACAAGAAAATGAGCATTAAAGAACTTCAAATGTTACTACCATGCAAGTTCCATCTTCTTGGAATAGAACTGTATTAAAGCACCGTTCTTCTAACCTTCCTGAGCTTCAAAAGGCAAGCGAATAAATGCAAAATGCATAAGACACTCTTAATGCTGTATTATTGAACAAATCATGTCAAAGAGAGGATATTTGTGATCAATATGGAAAATTACTAGCTTCTAAACTAAGAAAATATTTTTCTGACAACGAGCAGAAGGAAGTTATGTTCGAATTGGACAAGTTGGTGACTACAAGAATTAGAAATCGCAAGTATGAACAACGTTTTACGCCTTCTCCGAGTACGATGAGCTCTGGTTCTGTACCTTCTACATCAATAGCTGAAATGCACCGTCTTTTTTCCTCTAAAATTTTCTATATTTGAGGAGTGCCAAACCATAACGTTTTAAGTGGGCACTTAACACTACCTTAAATACGTTTTATTGCAGTAAAACGTTGTATGTGCCGGCATTTACATGCACAGTAAAGTTGAAGGGTTACTAAAGCCGTCTAGCCTAAATATTGTGAAACAGCATGCCATAACGTTTTAAGTGCCATATAAGCTGCAAATATCAGTTCATTCAAAATGTCAAACGAAGAAAGTGCGTCAACGTCGAGAAAACGTATTATTAATAAAAACAAATGGAAAAAATCGATAAGAAAGTTTTCTATAAACAAGGGTTTAAAGTACGTAAATACGAAAAATCAAGAACTAAGTTAAAAAAGCGAGCCAAGTGAGGTATGTGTGACAAAAATTTAACTCATTTTGTTAAAAAACGTAAACATAATTTAACAACATTTATTACTTAAATTTATATAATTGACCACTTCAACCACCCACCTACACATTGTTACACATCTCAACTATTTGCTTGTTGTGTCGTAAGTTGATGCTCGCCTTCTGACAAAGACTCGGGCATATGAGCTTGATAGCCATATTCTATCAGTTCAGGTATTACATCCCTGAAACCTCTATTATCATGAACGGCTTCACTAAATTAAGATGTTTATGTAAGCTGTAGGACTCTTTTTGAAATAAATAGTTGCTACTGCTTTGTACGTACACATACATATGTAGCATCAGATATTACAATAGCGGGTCTCATTTCTGAAGAAGGATTAGAATTCCCAAACACTGTCTTCTTCCACTGTCATGTGATTAAGGCCAAAATGTAAAGGAACCATCTGTTGGCTCATGCAGTTCGTTGCCTTATTCATAATTCTTTCTAATGTGCTTCGGGGCATTTCAAATAAAAAACTGAGCCTTTCATTGCTATCACCTTTACGCAATTTGGCCAAACAAATACTTAATGCCACACTTGCAGAAGGCACTTCATTGTGCAGACTAGGCATTTCTGCTAAAAGTTCATGGAACTGAGCAGCTGTAACTCCAAGCCAATACTGGCAGAGATTGTGTGACATCATATTTATTTTATTAAAATCCAACGTTCTTAAATTAATTCGCTCCATCATATTCAGCATGTGATCCGTCTGTGATGCAGTAAAATCCCTAATATTAGATTGTAACTGCTCCCAATCATTTTCTAAATGGTATCTGCATACACTGCTCTATATATATAGATATCTATTGTTTATGAATTACTCCATTCAATTATGTAATTACTTTTATCATGGTTGGCCTTCTAAATTAAATAAAGATATATATATATATATATATATATATATATATATATATATATATATATATATATATATAAACATTATGCTAAATTAAAAGAACAATTGTATGTTCAAGATGGATTTTTATTTTATTGTAATAGAATTGTTGTTCCACAGAAACTTAAGTCTTATGTAATTGGTCTTGTACATCACGGTCACATTGGGATAAATAAAAGTGTTTCAAAGGCAAGAGAGTTGTTTTATTGGCCCGGGTTATCTGATGATATTCTAAATTTTGTTTCAAAGTGTCGCACCTGTGAAAAGTTTAAGATCTGCTAATGTACATGAATCCATGCTTCCTCATAAAATACCTAATTAGATACTACAAGGTTGGTATAGATATTATGGAGTATGCAGGTAAATCATATTTAATCATTATAGAATATTTATCACATTGGCTTGAAATTAGACCTTTATATAATAAAAATTCTAAATCTGTAATTGATAGTATGCAAGAAGTATTTACTAGGTTTGCATATCCTGTAGAAATAATTCCTGACAATAATCCATTTAAGTATTTTGAGTGCCTTGAATATTATAGATGTAAAGATATAAATTTAATAACTAGTAGCCTTTCTTTGCTAAACCATTGCTGCGATAGTAAGCTATCGCAGCAATGGTTTAGCAGAAAAAGCAGTAAACATAAGTAAAATTATTATAAAAAAGCTCTTGAAGATGGCAGGGATTATAGAGATTATCTTGTGTTATAAAAATAGTCCTTTATCAGGTCTGTCAGTATCTCCCTCTCAAATCTTGAATAGCAGGAATAGGTCCTATGTACCATCATGTATGTATGTCCTATCTTGAGCCTAGCATTGTAACAAACATTCATAAATTATTATCTTTAAAGCAATCAGTAACTAAGGCCTACCATGATAAGAGTGCTAAAAAGAAAGAGGTTCGCTATAAGCCTGGTGACAAAATTGCTTATTGTACAGATAAGGACAAGGTCTGGAGGAAAGGTATAGTTGTTAAAAAATGTAAGGAGCCAAGATCATATCTTATTGGTAGAGGCTCTAATACGAAATACCTATTATTTAAGAAAGTCATACAGTAACGTTGATAAGTTTTATAGTGATAAATATGTACCATTTGAGAATGAAATTTTGGAGGGAAATATATAAAGAATGACAATAGTAACAGGCTCAGCACAGATAATCAATACTATGTAACTCGTAGTGGGCGAACTGTCAAACCAAAAATAAATTTTTCTTATAAATTTTATATATGTTAGTACATAATATTTTGATATATTATTTTGATATGTTATATGTTATATGTATATTTTGAGGGGAAGGTGCTCTATATATCTATTGTTTATGAATTACTCCATTTAGATAGTCTCTTATTCTTATTATCTCATCAAAAGGCGAGCATCAACTTACGACACAACAAGCAAATAGTCGAGATGTGTAACAATGTGTAGGTGGGTGGTTGAAGTGGTCAATGGTCGTCTCAAACGCGACTTCAAACTGTTTCACCAAGAGTTTCTTAATAAAGATGATAAGCATTTAATGATCAATTTTCGGAACGGCTGTGCCTTAAAAAATAAATTGCATGCACTTATTGAAGACATACCAGAGGCAGCAGAATATTTGGAAATTGCGGTACGTAGTTTACATATAGATAATGTTCTTGCTAATATTGTAAGAATTGAACATTAGCGTAGTTATAGCGTAGTTCAAATTTTTCTTTGAGTATGGACGTAATATGTGTCTTGAAAGGCCAAAGGCTTCATCACCGACAACGTGAAATGGTATTTATTACAGGTCCGTTATCATCGTAAGGCAAGTGTTGTCCACTGGGAATATTAAGTCTGTTTTCAGCTAATAGTTTGCCCATTTGTAATGACTTAAATATCTCAGAATCATTGCTGCTTCCGTAAACACCTACATCAGTATGAACAAACTTGTAGTCAAAATCAGTCCAAGCCATTAAAACACAAGAAAACAAAAACCTTGTAAGTAAAAAAGCACAATACTTTTGCGGTTAGACGATTCGAATGTTTCCCATCTATCGCTCCTTAACATTTGAAAAATTTGTACGTTCCTAGAATTCATGAGCGGTTCTAATCCAATCTTCTTCAGTTTTTTCAGGCATATATTGCAAATGAAGTACATTCCATATTTGCTCCCAAGTAGATTTCACTATATTTCTGATTGTTAATTCACCAATCAAATAATCTAACGAAAGTTGAGAAAAGTATGCCCCAGTTCCCAAATACTTGCAAAATAAAAGAAATTTATAATTAAATTCAGATGGTTTATTTCACGAACGCGGGTTGCTCATGAATGTTTGCGTCTATGCACAAGTACTAACAGTCAACAGCACCAGGTCATAAAAAAGTGTCAAATTTCGGCACAAGTTTTTAAAATTTTAAAAGTTGTGAATTAAGTTAAAAATCAAATGAGGAAATTTTTGTGGTAATTTGATATCTGCTAGGTGTGCAGAATGAATTAGATAAGCCCACCATCGGTTCATACCATGTTAAGATATAAAATTAATTCGAATAACTAATTTTATTATTTTTTATTTTAAGTCATGAAATCCAAAAAAAAAGGAATAACTTGCGGACATGCTTCGCCAGAGAACTGAAAGCTCAAAAGTCTGTGAAATCTGGATATGCAGTTTCAAAACAACACCCATATGTTTACTTTGAGCGCATGTTGCTCTTAGTACCATGCATGGAATCACGACCCACTGAAGGCAGTATTGATAACAGTGAATCAAACCAGGATGACACTAATTCATCAGACGCACAATCATACCCGCAACGGAAACGGAGAACTAAACAAAGCGACTTTGATGAACAAATAATAGTCACTTTAATCTAATGAAGATGACGATATAAACTATTGCTTATCTTTGGTTCCTTTTATGAAAGAACTAACTTTTGATGAAAAACTAGATGTGCGCATAAGAATTTTACAAATTTTCCAAGATAAAGAAAAAAAGATTGTTGCCAAATACATCATTTAATATCACTCAACCTAGTACTTCCCAATTTCGTAGAGCTTTCAGACGTACAACTCCCTCAACTTCTGTTCGTATTATTTCTAATCAAGTTTTTCAGCCAAAACAAAGTCATTCAGGCTACTCCACATCAAGCAAATTTATCACAACCTCTGACAGAATCTCAACAGCAGTCTATCGCAGGGTCATCTTATCTACAACTTTCAAGTCCATCTCCAGAAACTCAAACGTCGCCGCCTCCGCAATATATAAGTCCATCTCAACATGATCAAGATAGTATTATCACAGACTAGTCAAACTTCTCAGAGTCGGAATCAGAACTAATTGATTTGTAAAAAAAATTAAACTACTTATAAAAAATAAACAGACTTCTAAAAAGTAAAAAGTAAATAAGTAGATAATTAAAAAAATAAGAACAAGATTATTACAAAAAACGAACTAAAAAGTATACAACAAGACTTGTTTTTATAATACTTGTAAGAATTTAAAACAAAGTTGTCATTGCACTCAGGGAACCGTTTTTTGGAGTCTCTCTCGTTAGTAAGTATAAGAGGTACCCCGAATACAATTATAATTTTGCTTTAAATACTTGTTTTACTTTTTTGTTGTTTTTGTTTTGATTCCAACATAATTATGAAGTGAATAACAAGCTTTAATAAATACGAATACAAAAATTAATATTCACATCGATTGGCCGGTGCAAAATACGCCACTTGTTAGCTAGATTGCCAAAAGTACATTCAACGATGCGTCGACCTCTAGTATGTCTATAGTTGAAAATTCGCTTGGTGTCGTTTAAATTTCTTATTGCATAAAGGCGTAATATATGATTTCCAAGCCCAAATTCTTCATCGCCTACGACAAAGAAAGGCATAATGTTTCCGTAGTCATCGTTGGGTAAATAAATGCCTTTCAGTGGAAATATTTAGCCGATTCTCAGATACCCATTTCAGATGTTTTAAATATTTCTGAGTCACTTAACTTTCCATACGAACCAACATTAATGTATACAAATTTGTAATCTGCATCCATCAAGGCCATTAAAACACAAGAAAAGAACTTTTTATAGTTAAAATATGATGATCCGGAATGTTTTGGTTGTATCATGTGGATATGCTTTCCGTCTATCGCTCCAATGATGTTTGAAAAATGTGTGCGTCTGTTGAATTCGTCAGAAATTTAAATCCAGTCATCTTCTTGTTTATTTGCCATATACAATGGTTGGAGTATTTCATGTAGTTTTAGTAATATGTATCTCGTATTGTAGAAGCTCCCATTCGATAATCAAAAGACAACGCATTGAAGCTAGCCCCAGTAGCCAGATGTCTGTAAGATATTAACAAAATTAAAAATTTTCAGATCACGAAGTGAAAAAAAATGGGCGAATTTACGTACTTTTTTTCGTCGTTTAAGTCGTACGCACAAAAAAAAAATCACTAAATCGGGACAAGTTGCAACTAAGAGGCGTAAATATGTCTACTTTCAGCAGTTATTATTTTTACTTCCATGTATACAAAAGGGACCATCGGAAGGTTGCCCAGAACCCGAGCGGTATTCCCATGAAACTTTACCCTACTGTGATAAAAATTCAATTGTGTTATTAACTAAAACAAAAACCATATCTCAAGTTCTAAATAATCATACACTCAAAAATTTGTTAAATAAAAAATTTAGCTCTTTTCCACAATTATATAAAATAATCAATTTGTAATTGTCAGTCTGCACATTACTGTGGCGCGAAGTGCACGTTTTTGAGATTCCTGTGCAAGTGATATTAATAATTTTAAGTATTACTTGTTTTACTACGCTTTTATCAGTGAGTGTAATAATGTCGCACCCGTTACAAAAAAATACGCAAATAGTTTTACTGCGAAGTAAATTATTACCTTAAAATCTTTGTACCTTGTTATAATAAGAAGCTTACTTTAATAGTCAACATGGACGAGTTTCAATACTACAGACTTTAAGTGTCTATCTTTTGATGATAAATATAATTATGTTACACCCGTTGTAATATATTTTTTTCTTCTGGATTTTTTTTTTTTTTTTTTTTTTTCTTTTTTTTTTTTTTTTTTTTTTTTTTTCTTTTTTTTTTTTTTTTTCTTTTCTTTTTTTTTTTTTTTTTTTTTTTTGACGTTCGTTGAGTGTGTGTAATCAATCACCTAATAACGAATAAAATATTTTGATTTGATTTGATTTGATTTGATTTAATTTTTATATTATATAGGTTGTTTTACGTATAATTTGAAAAATATTTGTTGCTGGATATGAAAGCCACCAACAGAATGCAAAAGCATGGAAAAAAACTGAAAGAAAATTACGAAAAACATTTGCTAAAAGAAAGAGAAAGAGACAAGAAAAGAAGAGATGCTGAGAAGGCTTCAGCTCCATCTGCCTACCCAGTCGACGTCATCACCTATTGGAACTTATAAGTCAAAAAGATCATTTAAAAAAGCTTTAACCAAAATCAAACGCGCGCTGCCTGCTAGTCCATCTAAAAGAGTGGCAGTTCTAAAAGAAATTGCCACTGAAGTTTTTCCGCTAAGTGCTAGACGATTATTGTATCCAAAGGAAAAAACTTCTGCTAGTCTATCCAAAAAGATCGTGGCTCAGACAGAAACGTTTTACCAGCGAGATGATATAAGTTGTGCAGCACCTGGCATTAAAGATTTAAATCGGTGAAAGATCCCACAATAGGAGAACGTCAGAGGCTGCAAAAGAGACATTTAGTAATGAGTATAGGCGAATGTTATAGATTATTTAAAGAAGAATATCCGACGCTTAAAGTTGGCATGACAAAATTTTACGCTGCAAGGCCAAGCCATATCCGAACAGTAAGTGAAATCCCGCACGATGTTTGCGTATGTGTGTACCATGACAACTTTAACTTTCTGATTGAAACAGCTAGTCATACATTTGCTACATTCCCTACTTCTGCAAAAAAACTTCTAGAAGAAGTTTGTTGTAATACAGAAAGTGAATAATGTATGACAAATAAGTGGACACAGTGTGATAACGTAACTGATATAATGCTTCTGACATTTGATCGTGACGCAATCATATCATGGAACCAGTGGAAAGCACATGAGGGTCGTTTACAAGTTCAATTGTGTCAATGGAGAGTGGGAGACAAGTATCCTAAACAATGTTCTTTATGTACCAAATTGAGAAGAAACCTATTTTCTGAAGACGTAGCGACAAGAAAAGGTTATAAGATTATAAAGAAACATACAGATGCTTTAAGAATCTCAAATCATCGCTCCTATAATTTTTCTCTTAGGAATAGAGTTATAATTACACTCGTCTATCCGCTCTAGATTGATTCATAAAATAAGCAAGAAACGCAAACTCAGCACCTGGTCGGCCCACCCTACATTCGCTGGGCGGTAATGTAAAAGAGAACATTAAAGATGTAGCCTCAAAATCGGTTACACATCTTTAATATTTTAATTTTAAGTTGGTCTAGTAGAAAGTCACGACACACGTCTTTCAATTTTATTATTTTTTTTTATATTAATTTTGATTCAGTACAAATTGTTTTCAGAACGGTCCAAAACCAAAAGTATTTACATGTATATTTGTGTTTTTGTTAGTAGGTCTATATACTATTCATAGGTCAAAGTACAAAGATGCATAAGATACTCCAAGATTTTGAAAAGTTTAATGAAGAAAACAAACTACGACCATTGAGTTAAATTCAACCAACGATTTTTTATCTCAATTATATGATTTTCTTTGTTTTATACATCAAATTGTAAAACAGTTTAATCGTCATTGAAATATTTTATTATATTTAAAAAAATATTTACAGTGTCGGCAATTAGGCTTCATATTTATTGACTATCAAATCTCTTACAAAACTCATTTGTATATATATATTTTTTACGATATATTTTTCTTCTGTGAAAAGTAATGTTGGTTTATTTATATTAAAAAATGTTATTCAACTACGGTAGTAAACATTTATAAAAATGTACATAATATACGTACTGGCTGATATAATCGTAACTGAAACATGATTGGCTGTGTTGATTTGTTATAGAAACATGGTAGTTAGTTACAATGGACGTTGATCATAATCCGAATAAAGATGACTAATCGTTATGCATACATATATGAATGCAAATGGCAATTGAGGCGTTACTCATTATATCAAGCCAAATAAATGTTTTGTATGCAACATAAGTCTTAAAGTGAATGCACTACCTCATTTTACCCTGAATACTGACAGCGTTCAAAATATACCACTATTGATAAGCATCATTTGCTTTTGGTGTAAATAATAAATGGTACGATTTTTGTTTACAATTTATTTTACTTTTCTTAATAAAAATAAATCACAATAAAAATGATTGAAAAAGATTATTGCAACTTATAAAATTAAAATTTCTTGTGTGATTATTTATCAATCGCTTTGAGTATGGGATAGTCTCTACGAACCTAGTTTCCATGTTAGTATTTAGCAAATTCTATCATTAAGAAATGTATTCTGATAACAAAACCGAAAACAACATGCTGCAGAGTCTGCAGATAATTATTGATATATTTTTTTAACATTATTTTTTTGATGGAATCAAAAGATAATAATTTAAAAAATAATCCACCATATCCAAAAGATAATCTTATTGCAGCACTGGCAGTAGATAAATCTCCCAGTGGAAGAATACAAATGCTGTTAAATGACAGAGTTATATTGAAAAGGACAGAATCAGGATGGTTATTGCCATTTTAATTGCCAGATGGTACTGCACATAAGAGTTATTAAAAATGTTTATAGCATACCTGTCATCTGTTGTACCTTTGTACCGTACCGTACCGTTGTACTGGAATTCGATAAACGTAGTCTAATTGATTAAAAGGAGCTATAATTTGCTCCACCTAGGTCGTCTGTAGGTTTTACTAACCACACATACCTGTGAACATGTGTTTTAGGTAGAATATATAATAGTTTCTAATGTATATACATATTTATTTATATTTTTAGGATAGCAACTTCTCTTTCGTTGACATTTTCTCCACGGATCTTGCTGAGACATTGGCAAAGAGTATTCCAAAGAGACTATTTGTCAAATTTTATAGACAAAAGATGAAACTGAACACGAAGAAGAAGTTCCGCCAGCATTGATAGATGGTGTTAGTTGGTCAGGTAATTTTACAAATTTTGTAGATGTCCAGGAAATGTATACTGAGCAACCAGAACCTACAACAATGTTAACTAATCCTTTTCAATTATTTTCTTCTATCTGGGAGCTAAATATCATGGAAATAATCGTACACGAGACTAAAGAATACACGTGGCCGACAATTTCTCCACTTAGTGAAGTTGGTATAAAAGCAGAATCCAGATTAAACGACTGGGTATATATAACCGTGCAGGAACTTTACAAATATTTTCTCCATTATGATTTACATGGGCTTGTGTAACAGAGGACGAATAGACGAATACTCCGGATTTGTTAGTAATGTCTCAATATCAGATTATGCCTAAAAATCGTTTCTTCCTAATATAGATTTTATTTTCATTTCGATGATAATAATTATTTGGATTTTAACTTACATGGCCGTGATTGTAAAACATTGAAAATAAATAACTAGTACTCTCCACCATTGCGACCGCAAATTTAAGGAGATTTCTGTTGCCAAATAGCACATAAGCCTTAAGGAATCGCTGCCGCTTTAGAAAGGGAAACTAAGCTGGATTCAATGTATCCGTTTCTAAGCAGCACGATTTGGTATCAAGAGCTACGAACTGTGTAAAGCTAAAACTCGATATTTATTGACAATGGGCATTTATTCCGGAAAGAAAGGCACAAACTCGGAAAATCAAGCAGTTCATCGATTTACAGGACCTAGTAGCAAGATCGTTTTACAGCTAATGAATTAATATTTTTATAAAAGACACTGTCTAGTTATGGAAATTTTTTATAACAGTGAGAGCCTTACTCTATTTCTTAAAGAACAGTGTATTCAACCAAACTACTATCATTCAGAAGCAACTGCAAGCAATTTAAGACAGATTAAATCAATCTCATCTCAAAGTTATCCAAGATTGTACGAGGTCTGTCTCAAAAGTATCATATCTTTGCGCGGAGACTCAGGCGAACTTTGGAGGGTCGTCGAGGGCCGTCTCGTCAGTAGCCAGAAATACCGATAAAACACCTTAGTTCCCGCGCAGCATGTATTGTTATTGTAACAAATATGTTTACAACGACTTTTTTGCGTTCCTCGCAATTTGCTTACTGCTAAAAATGGCAGAACGAACCGAACAGCGAATTTGCATAAAATTTAGCTAATCTCAGTAAAAGTTGTGCGAAAACTATTGAAATTTTGCATAAGGTCTTAAAAGATGAGTGTATGGGTAAAACACAAATAAAAAATGGTATAAGCGGTTCAAAAGTGGCCGCACATCTGTTGACAGTGATACTCGTTCAGTACCTCTACCATGAGTTGCTATCGAAAACTTACTATGGTCGTTAGCGAATAAACGCGCATCGAATTTTTTTTATTAAACTCGTACCATGAGTTCCGCGAGTGTTTACGTAGTCACTAGCGTTAACTCGATACTTCGAATAGTTTGCAACGTAAAGTTTCTAACTTCACACCGAATATGCTGCCTCTTTCTAACTATACTAAAATAACTATAAAAAAGGAACACCACATCCATCAATACCAGGTTTATTTAAAGGCAAGACATTGGGACGACTTTACACTGTACATCCGAAACAATGTGAATGTTTCTTTTTGCGTTTGTTGTTGGTAAATGTTCCTGGACCAACATCTTTTGAATTTTTGCGCACAGTTAATGGTCGAACGTTCAATACATATAAAGAAGCATGTTGTGAATTGAAATTACTGGAGGCAGACAATCATTGGGACTTGACACTTGCTGATGCAGCGTTAACATCCACACCAAATAGTATGCGTCAACTATTTGCAATAATTTTGACAACATGTTATCCAATACATTCATTTATGGGAAAAATATAAAAATTATATGACTGAAGACATCCTGTATCGAGTCAAACAAACAAACCAATGTCCAAATCTAGATTTCAAACCAGAGATGTATAATGAAGCATTGATGTTGATTGAAGATTTATGTATTTTAATTTCAAATTTGCAACTTAGTCATTATGGTATGCCAGCACCTAATCGTTTGGCCACTGATTTATTTAACGTAGATTTGCAACGAGAAAAACATTACAATGAAACTGATTTAGCTTCAATTATTGCGAATAATGAGCCATCATTGACAACTGAACAAAAAAAAATATTTATAATCGGATTATGATGACTGTTGATGTTCAACAAGGTGGATTTTTTTTCTTAGATGCACCAGGTGGAACCGGTAAGACATTTTTAATATCATTAATCCTTGCAAAGATACGGTCGCAACAAAAAATTGCATTGGCAATTGCATCGTCAGGCATTGCTGCCACTTTATTAGATGGTGGACGAACAGCACATTCAGCATTGAAGTTGCCATTAGACATTCACAACAAACCTAATGCAGTGTGTAACATTAAAAAGAAAAGTGGAATGGCTTCAGTGTTGCAAAAGAGTGCAATTATAATTTGGGATGAGTGTACTATGGCTCATAAGCATGCACTTGAAGCATTGGATAGAAGTATGAAAGATTTGAAAGGCAACGATAAACTTTTCGGTGGTACTGTCTTACTATTGTCTGGTGACTTTCGACAGACATTACCAGTTATTCCTCACTCTACTTTTGCCGATGAAATTAACGCATGTCTAAAACAATCGTTTTATGGCGAAACGTCGAGACTCTTCAGTACAAATGCAAAATGATCCATTGGCACAAGTATTTTCTGAGCAATTGCTGGATATTGGAAACGGTGAAGTTGAACTGTATCAAAATACCCAATATATTAAACTACCAGATAATTTCTGCACTGTTGTTGAGACGAAAAGTGAACTAATTGAGAGTGTCTTCCCGGATATATTAAATAATTATTTAGATCATGATTGGCTCTGTAATCGTGCTATTTTGGCAGCAAGAAACGTTGATGTAGACGAAATTAACTTCCAGATACAACAATTATTATCCAGTGATTTGATGACTTTTAAATCAATCGATACAGTTGTTGACGAAAACGAAGCCGTAAACTTTCCCATTGAATTTTTAAATTCTCTCGATTTACCAGGAATGCCACCACACAATTTACAATTGGAAATTGGTTCACCAATTATTCTTCTCCGCAATTTAAACCCACCTAAATTATGCAACGGTACACGTTTAATCATCAAGACCGGAAATATTCTTGAAGCAACAATTTTGACTGGAAAGTTTAAAGAAGAAATCGTCCTGTTGCCGCGAATTCCATTAATAGCGACAGAATATCCAATACCATTCAAAAGGCTTCAATTTCCGATTCGTTTAGCTTTTGCGATGACCATAAATAAATCGCAAGGTCAAACAATATTGACTTGCGGTTTGGACTTAGAAAATACGTGTTTCTCTCATGGACAACTGTATGTGGCCTGTTCACGTGTGGGAAAACCATCAAATTTGTTTGTATTAGCAAAAGACAGGTTAACCAAAAATATTGTGCACCAATTAGTGTTGAGATAATTGTCAATTTTAATAAATAAAAAAAAATAAATGTTATCCACCTCATTTATAAATTTGAAATTTTAAATATTATCAATTAATTTTCTGTATATATTTTGTAAAGAAGTCATTATTTATAAAGAATAGTCAAAGATAAGGAAAATAAAATCTACATTTAAAAAGTGTATGTTGATTATCACATAATTTTAACATTCTAATACTGTACTTATCACTTTCAAATTATTAGGAATGCTTGGCCGAAGTAAGTATTTACTTAATGTACTAAGTATAAATATAAATGCATTTACTATAGAAAATTTAGTAAGTATTCACTAAATTTAATAAGTATTTACTTCAGCTGAATACGCCTATTCTCAATTCCATATAAAACAATTAATCTACTCTTAGCTTTATTAGTGAATAATAAGTAATTTGATTATATTTAGATAATGAGTAAAAAAAATAATTTAACCTATAATTACTGAGCCACAGCAACGCGTGGCTGGGCCAGCTAGTTATTGTTTAAAACGTTTGTTTTGGGTGTTAAATAACATAAAATTTAAATTCAAGAAAAATGCATACCAGTTCTTCGCAGTTTCAATTACTGGTGGAGTTTATGGAAAGGTGTGTACTTAAATATTATATTAACTTATTTTTAAATAAAATCATATAAGTTTTAACGTTTGTAAGCCAGTTTTTTTATAGAAACTTTGTTTCAAGTGGATAGTTGAGGAATGCAGTTTAGAGTGTCTTTGCTTTAGATATCTCTTTTTTATTATTTAGAAATGGAGATCTTAGCAAACCCACTGAAGGGCCATAAGGGAGGGCCAATAATATTCAGCGCTGGGAAGAACTAAAGAATTTATTGAATGCGGATGCTACAGGTGATACAAAAACAGTAGCAAAATAGAGAAAGGCATGTAATAAGTTCTTATTTCTATTTGGTTTTGGGTTTACTTCTTCTTATTATTATTATTATTATTTATATTATTATCTTATTTTTAGTTTTAATCATGTTTTTATTCTTTTCATGTATTGCTTTTTTTCTTTGATCATGTGTGTGGTGTTGAGGAAAGGTGTGGGGCGACTTTAAAAATAATGCTAAAAAGAAAGCTGATCGTGTGTATCGTTCTGCTAAGGACACTGGTGACGGTCCTGCTTCTAATATAAAATTAAGCGCTATGGAGGAAAGGGTGATTAACCTAATAGGGACTCGAGCTGCTACAAGAATTGTTGAGATTCCAGAGGTTGGTTTAGAGGTGAGGTTGTTTAATTATTCATTTTTTAATTTTCATAGAAGTACATTTTCATGACAGTTATACCTAATATAAGTTTATTTTTAAAATAAATTTTCTTTACAGGATAAAGGAACTGAGCAGCCACCATTGTCAGGCACATACGACTGCCACGTAATAATTAGCCAACATGACCAAGAAACGCATTGCAGTAAGATTAAGATTTATACATAGTTATATGACACTAGCTTATATAAAGCTTGGCTTATAAAGAGTACCCTATGCACTATTCCAAAGGATAAGCTATTTCCATTCCAAATTTAATCCAAAATTAATCATTCAGCTGGTTTAATGTGAAGGAAGAACCTCCGATTTTTCCACCTATACATGTATACAGCGGAGAACCAGAAGCTAATAGCATAACTACAGTTGGCAGAAGTCGCTTAACATAAGCAACAGGTTCTTTATAAAAATTTGTAGTAACTGTCACCACTATTGATGAATTACTATAATCAATAACGAAGGCTAAAAATGAGAAAGGAATAAACTAAATGAATTAATGTAAATTTTTGCTACATACTTCTATTCTAGAAGATTTTTACCATTTTTATAAAGCATGATGAGATTAAAAAAATAATAATTAAATACTCTTCATTTAATATATTAAGCATATTTATGAACAGTGATTTTAGTATTTTATTTCAGCCCTGCATGTGGTGGACAGCGAACCTGCCGCTAGATCTTCGCCGTTGCGTCCTTCTAGTGCCGGGCATCAAATGCCACAGAGCCCTATACTTTTACCCCGAACACCCCGTCGGCGTCGGAGAGGTCAAGACCCGTCATCCCCAATCCACAGAATTAGGATACGATACGGACACAGTCAGAACTGGCACGGCAAGCTTTTGTTAGATCCGACTGTAATTGGCGAGCTTTCCAACAGGAAACAGAGCAGGGGAGAGAGAGAAATAGGTTAAGACAATTAGAAATAAGAAATGAAGAGCGATGGCTAGATATGTTTGGACAATTTATAGTATTAGGAAATAGATTAAATACAATAATTGAGGTTACATAAAGAGGTTGAAATTATTCAAATTACCAATTAATAAAAACTAAAATTAAAAACAATAATAAATACCAATTGTATCATTTAATAATAATTTTAAATTTAATTTAAATTAGCAATGGTTATAAAATGATAATAATTATAATTTCAAATAGGATTACCGTTACATAAAATATTTTTAGTTTGACAATTAAACGTAGCTAATGAAAGATAATATATGTCACAGTCTAGAACAACTCGTACTTGTAAAAAAATAAAATAAAATAAAATAAAACTTATACATTGTGTTCATTTATGAGCCAGTCTCCTAGCTAATTGATCCCGTAATGCTCTACCCCTCATTAAATCACTCTCACCATCATGTTTCACTTCATGTTGTTCAAGTGGTTCTTGACTGTGACTTTGGCATTCTCCAGTATCAGATTCGTTTCAGGGTCAGGGACATTATATTTTAAAGCAATGTTGTGTAAGACGCAACATGCAATAATTCGTGAACATTTTACTGGCTGATAATGCAACGTTCTATCTCTATGTGAGCAACGCTAACGGTTCTTTAAGCGCCCGAAAGTATTTTCTATAACAACTCTTGCGGAACCGTGTATTGCATAGAAATTTTCCTCAATATAGTTTTGAGCTGGGTCTAAATGGGGGTCAGTAACCATGGGCTTAAAGGATAGCAGGAGTCACCCAAAAGCCACACAATTTCGTTGTGACTGTGCAAAGATTATATATAATTATTAATATTGCTATTTCCCCATATGAAAGAATCATGGGTTGAACCTTAGAACTTAGCGTTAACTGATAATATTAAACAGTTGGAGTCACATATCACTTGTACATTCATTGAGTGGTAGTTTTTTCTACAAACATACAGATGCTCCTCTTCTTTACGGAGGGTAAATATTTTGAAGTGGCTACCATCAATGCCTCCTATTACGCCGGGTATTTTATATTTATTAAAGAAACTTTGTTTAATAGAATCCCTTTCTTGTTTTGTTGTTGAAAATTTTATAAACTTTTTTAAAATATTAGGGTGGTTCAATGCTGTTGTTACTTCTTCAAGATAAATACTTAAGGCCTCCTGGGAAAAATGAAGTACTTTGCCAGTAACACACTGGAAACTGCCGTGTGCATAAAATAGTAATGCACATAAAACCTACAAATTAGAGGGTTATAGTTAGTAATTATTCTTGGTCAATTTATACGTAGCTAAAATTAAACTTTTTTAAGTAAACACCTCCTACCTACCTTTGCTTTCAATGAGACTCTTTGTGTGGATTTCAAATCCGTATGATTAGGTATTAAATCGCATAAATCCTCAAAAGGTATATCTATAAATATATCATATCATATCATATATATAAATCTCCTTATTGAGTCTGTATTCCTTTATGAAATTGTTGTCACTAATGTGTTCAAGTGGATCTTCAAGTATCGCTCTCATATTAGCTTGAAAATTCCCTTGTTAGCGTCGTTCGTCTTAACGCGCATAACATATTCCATGCTAAAAAAACGCCTGGCCATTTTTTTTTAAAGAAATTACACCGTAAATTAAATAAACTAACAACAAATTACAAGATTCGAGTACGTCGAATATGTTTCACACTTTAATTTGCTAGTGAGTGACTTAACTACTATCGAGACGGTATTTCTCGATGACATCTGTGAAATTTGTGACTCATAGTACCGATTTTCTAAGGCAAACGCTAAAAAACGTTAGTCACCTAGCGATTAGATTCCGATAGGTTTTTTAATGTACGAACTCATACTACCGATGTTTAGTTCTTTAAATAACCGTTAGTGGCGCTGTAAAATTTTTCATAGAAATATTTCCCCTATCCACTGTAGTAAGTTTTCAATAGTAACTCATGGTAGATACACTGGTCGACCATCGACGGGAACATCGTCGGATAATGTCGAGCGTGTGTATGTCGCAGATAAACAAGATCATCGTTTGACTGTGAGAGAACTGGAAGATGAACTTGGAATACCAAAAAGTAGTTTACGAATTTTAACCGAGAATTTGAGAATGACTCGAGTGTGTACTAAATTCATCCCGAAACTGCTCTCAGACCAGCATAAAAACCCTCGATTAGAAATCGCTGAGGACAATTTGGAAATGATTAATAGTGATGAAAACTTTCTTCAGAAGGTTATTGCTGGTGATAAGTCATGAGTTTATGGTTATGATCCTGAAACAAAGCAACAATCTTCGAAGTGGAAGCTTCCATCTGAGCCTCGGCCGAAAAAAGGCCGTCAAAGTCGAAGCAACATCAAGTCAATGTTGATTGTTTTTTTCGATTTTCGTTGTGCACCATGAATATGCCCCTACAGACCAGACAATCTTAATTAAAAATGCCGTTTAGGGACATCGATTCAATAATAAACAGACTGTTGAAACTAACGCGACGAATGCACTAAAGGCGATTCCGGTCCGACTTTCAAGAGTGCTTGTGTAAGAAACATCGATATGAGCGTATTGGTCAATCAAATGGGGACTACTTTGAAGGATGCCACCCCCTCGGATGACGAAAAATAAATCAAGCGCCGAGAAATCTAGGTAGGTCAGATACTTAGTAGGACAGACCTCGTATCTCGATTAAACAGTACATTTTACATGTTCGGGTATTTCCGAATGGTAAAGGATGCCTTAAGTCTTTACATCAATAACAGTGAGATTATCCTATTTTGCCAGAAGAGTGGAAAATCATTGAAAGTTTAACTGAGTTATTGATACATTTTGAGGAAGCTACACGAGAACTAAGCAGCTCCCATGTACTTATTTCATCTGTAATTCCAATAATCTCGATGCTTGAAAAACAAAAAAAATTATGACTATTTAACAAGATCACAAGATTTTGAATCAATTCGACAGGCAGTCACGACTCTGAAAAGTGAATTTTCAACAATTTTTTCTAACTTGGTAGAGAACAATTTATATGTCATCGCCACCTACTTAAATGTTATAGTGACTGAGGAAAAGATTAAAGAAGATATTTTGATATTGAGAATGATATATACTGAACGTGGTGGCTTTTTTGTTCCGAAGGAGCTAAAAGAATGATAATGACAGATTCCCCTGAAAAAAGATGCGGAACAACTAGGACTAGGGACATCCGGCTTGGAAGAAAGCCATGTTTAAAGAACGATCTTGCTAGGATGTTGGATTCGTCAAGTGAAGATGAGAATCAAGAAACACAGGAAAATGATAACCGTGAAGCTGTGCTCAGAAAACAATTGCTTGCTTATTGTTAAAAACAAATTGGTATTTATTAATTTGCGTAAAAGATCAAAAACACTGTAAATAATGTCATAGCTGTTCTCTTATATTTACGCGAATTTTACTCATTTATTTAAATTCTATATCGGATTTTATCGCGTTTATTTAAAACTTTACAGTTTAACAAGATTTTAAATGATTTCCCGACGTTTCGGACCCTTTACAGCGTCCATGATTTCGGGGGACTGAGGTTGTGGGTGTCCGAATAATGAATTAATTGTTACATACCCCGCTTTTTATACAATTTTGAAATTATTACTATTAACCGTTCCTATTCATGCAGAATGAGCTTATTGCGTCTGGAAGTCACAATAATGTCATATAATCATGTCATAGCTGCCATATTAGTAACAAAATTTATTCATAGATGGCGCCACATATACTTGTATTGTAGATATAGTAGAATATACAATCAACAGATGGTGCTCGTATCATTAATAATAACCGCAACGATTTTTCAAATTCAAATACTTCCATGTGTGAGCGGCGTGAGCCACAGCTTGTTCATGTACCTTTTCTAAACACCAATCAATATCGCACTTGTGTTCGCTGAATGAGTACGTGTGCGCTGTTATAAACCTAATGTTAGCCTTATCCTATACCTATCCTGCTATAACATCACTTTTCCTCTAGAACCTTCAGACGCCTGCTCCTCCCAGTCAATCTTACTCCTACCTCCGACTCCGTCGGTCACATTCGAAATTATTTCAAGCTCGCTTTTTATTCAAAGTCCTTAACTCTTACTATTTCTAGTTTTTTTTTTTTTTTAAATACCTTTTTTAAAAAAGGGTCTTAACCAGTGTCCTATAACAGCGCGTTTGGCCAGGGTAAGTAAAAATAATTCGCCGCCGGTCTCCGTGACCGCACTTACGTGATTATGTGACTTTTTTATTTTTACTGTTCTAATGTCAAAATAAACAAAAAATAACGAAAATATCGAAAGATAGCTTCACCAAGAGGTCTCTGATGAAGAAGATATTTCTAGTAAGAATTGCAGCGACGTTGAACATGATGTAACTGTTAATCAAATGCAGACTTAGGGTGTGAATCTAGTCTGAAATTGAGGGTGACGACAATCAAAATAGCTTGCCGGAACCCTAATATAGCCTCTTCAAGGACACAATCTCTCTCTCAGAAGATAATATTCTGCTTTCGCACTTGCAATCTGGAAGTAGGCAAAGGAAGAGAAAAAAAATTGGCAGTAATCGTTTTCGCTGGTCATCTGTGCCAAATGCGTGCCGATTGCGTACGATTACTCGTTCAAGTACACCCCTACATAATATTAACCAACCAAAACGTCAATTAAAACCAGCTTTTCGTAGAATTCTCAATAATTCTATCACACACTTTATAAATAAAGTGTCTTATTTCCGGACGAGATGTTTGATAAAATTGTACTACACACTAATGAAAAAATAAAACTAACGCCCGGTTTCCGAAAGGCTGATCAACGCAAAAATTAACAAATCATCTGTCAAATCTGTTTTTAAGTGTCAAATTGGTTACTAAAAGGCTAAAAGCATGGTTAATTACATAATTTGATCATTTTGTCAGTTGACATAGCTGTCAAATTTAACTCTATTAATCGTATGTTCACCGCCATTTTAATTTTCTGAAACGCTAATTAAGCCTTAATCATTGATCTAACGCTTGTCAAATACTCGGTCAACTAATTGGTGTTTATCGGCGAATTAACTCAAAGAAAACTATTATTTTGTGACGTAAAACTACATTTTTTTCATTAAATTAACTTATTAAGGTATGTAAAACATATAGTAATTATAACCAAGTATTATATATTATGGTATATAAAGTCTAAATTTTGGTCTTCTTTGTTGTAGGTTGCCCTGATGTCTATTTCGGATTTAAGCATGAGCATCAGCACGTCTAGCAGTGATGAAGATCAAAAGAGGCGAACTTTTAAACCAAGAATGAATCCTTTTGAATTCTATAATGATGAAGAATTCAAAAATCGATAGCGACTCACAAAAGATGTTGTTACATTCCTGGTGAACCTGATAGAACCAAAAATAAAACGATTCACTTTAAGAAATCAATCTATAAGTGCTTTGGAACAAGTTTTACTGACAACTAACTATTTTGCAAGTGAAGCTTTTCAAATTACAGTGGCATACCATATAAGAATTCACAAATCTACAGCTTGAATCTACAGCTTGTAGAATTATAAAAAAAGTATCAGCAGCTATTGCAGAACTTAGGCCACAGTTTATTTTCATGCCTAATACACAACAAGATTGCAATAGGATAAAGAGTGAATTCTATAATATTAGCTCTTTTCCAAATGTTATTGGTTGTGTTGACTGTACACATATAAAGATAGTCACCTGGTGGTACACAAGCAGAGCTTTATAGAAACAGGAAAGGATATTTCTCCTTGAATGTTCAAGTAACATGTGATTCAAATCTAAAAATACTAGATGTTATCTGTCGGTGGCCGGGCTCTGTTCATGACACAACAATAATTAATGATTCCCACATTCGAGATGATTTTGAAAGTGGAGTGTATGGTAGTGATTATTTACTGGGGAATAGTGGGTATACATGTAGGGCATATTTATTAACATCTTTTTACGTCCCTCAACACCTAGCGAGGAAGCTTATAATCAAGCTCATATTAAGACGAGAAATACTGTGGAGAGATGCTTTGGTGTTTTGAAGAGACATTTCCCTTGTTTGTCCATGGGCCTGCGGATCAAGTTACCAACAAGTATGAATATTATTGTAGCTTGCTGTGTCCTGCATAACCTTAATAGAATTATTCTAGTTGTATTATTGTAGTTGTGTTGGGACAGTGAGCCTCACTCAGAATGCTATTTGTTATTTGATTATAAGTGGCTCCGGGCATGCAATGATTGATTACTCTCTGGCCGACACAAAAATCATTCAATAAAACACCCATACCTTTTTCTAACTATCACTGTAAATTTTTAAATATTTTTTTTTTGGTCAGGAACAGATATAGACTGTACAGGTACATTATAATATTTGGGGTCGGTGTGAGTCCCCGCAGGCCGAGTAAGGAATTCACTAGTTAAGCTAGTATCTATCTGCCCTGTTGGACCTGAAGCTGAAAGGTGGCATTCACAATTTTGATATTTAATAAGAGAATCAAAACGCTCTAGGTTATTGCTGCTAAGTTTCACCAGGTCATGCATGGCAGATATGTGTTCAGCAATTTTTTTCTGAGCAGTACTGTATTTAAATGTTAATATTTCTAGGCTATACTTTAAATTTTCAATCTCAGACTGCAGTGAGCTAACATCGGCCTCATAGTAATTTTTTAATATATTAATTTCTTGACAGTACGATATCATTTTTGTTCTAATTGTGCTATTTTCTCTGTACAAATATTATTATACTTTTTATAGATGTTTTTTGTCTTTAAGAATTTGTGACATTTTTTTATAAGTTTATTAATTTTGATGTATTTTTTTTTAATTTTTTTTTTTACTTGACATAGGGATGGTAGTGTTCGAGTCATCAGTGGTCAAATCTATTACACTAATATTATTTTTCATGTTTTTTTTAATACTGACCTTACTATGATGGGGGAGACTGTTTTTACAGTTTTGTTTCATTAGCAAAGACCATTTATACTATCTCTTATCCTGCTCAACATTCATTCTGTATTGGTATACTAGACGATGAATGACGGAAGAAAATGGTTTTTTTTCCGTCATTCATCGTCTCTCACTCATAAGGCTGAAGGCGTAAGTGTACCCAAGACTAGGCAACACTGGGATAGTGAGGGGGAAAAAACATGGGCATCCCCTATTCTTAATTTAACAATTTTTCTTATAACTAAGACTTACATTACTACAAATTTATTACAAGGTTATAAACTTAATACTAACTATGTACAAGAGGCAGATGAGTATAAAAACAGAATCTTAAATACATAATTACTATGATTACAACAAAATATTTCATTTGTATAAAACAGAAAGTTTTTATACAATTTACAACTAACAACTTAACAATGACTTATAACTATGTTCCTAATCTATGTAACAACTTCTCATGTTAGTCTACTTATATCTACACTACAACTATCTAACATGACTTGCTGAAATTCTATTTCTATAATTAACTTTTTTACAAACTTTTCTACAATATTCCAGGAACAAGTCTCTGTCTTTGCCATTTACAATTTGCGATAACGAATTTAGATCCAATTTAGTAGTCAACAAAATTTCAGCTGTCTGCCTCTCGTGACCATGGGCCGGACAGTCCAGAATGATGTGGAGGACAGACATTTTTCATGTTTGGGACAGAGGACACTAAGTTTGGTGCATTCTCAACCAATTCATTGTATAGACATTGGGTTTGAGAGGCTGTTAAACTATGGTTAATATTTTTAAGATGATTAATTTGTTTATTTGCCTCATGCAGCTGATGTTTCAATTCACAGTTGAATTTGAGCGTTTCTTCATATTCATCTCTGCACTGGTCAAACCCATTGACTATTTTGAGAAGATTTTCATTTTCTGACATTACATTAGTATATTCAATATACATTTGTGACATTTCATTTTTTAATTCTTTATTTTTTTTTTAAATCTTCTCTAATTTCTTCTCATTGTCGTCCCTTTCCTTTAGTAATTGCTCACACTGTACCCTGTATGTCTTTAGCTCCTGGAGCGTCAGCTGGAGTTGTTCCTCCGCCTGGCGCGCCTTGGATCCACGAGTCATCATTTTTATTTTTTTATGTTAGAGAATTTAGTTGAATATAACAATTTCTAATGTATGTAAAGGTGGTGTGGACAATGTATTATAACTTCTGTATATATTTACTTAACAATTTATGATAAAATCAAGGAAAGAAATTACAATGACAAAGATTCAAATTAAATCTCGAGTTCGTTGCCTGTACGATGACAGCTTACGAACACAACTTATCTTTTGGATACTCCTTTTATGTATATTTGTCACTTTTACACTTAGAGTAAATTACTACTTATTTAAACTAGGCTAGTTATTTTAAATGTACCAAATATATTAAAAATTAAATAAAACAATTGGGAGAAGTTATTATGACATGTACACAACAGTGTTGCCGCACAGGAAAAAAGTTTAGACAAGTGATTCATCAATTTTGGTTTTTTAATGCAACTATGTTTTCCTATCTTCTTAATTATTGAGATTTGTTGTATATCCTATAATATTAATCTATGATCTCTTATATATCAAGAACTCAATGAGATTGTAATTATTGTGTCTTTTCGATGTCTTAAATATAATGTCGAGTGGCGTCCTTTGATCTAAAAATAATAAAGTTATATCAAGTCAACCAATAGTATTCTTTACCCTTTTCATCACAAAACATGCTGTCAGAAGTGGTGAGAAAATGAAAAATATATATATTTCACATCTAAAAGTAAATACTTGTAAAACTGGAATTTCAAAATGTCGACGTCTAGCAAAACGTGGAAGCATGTTCTCAAAGTTAACTTTAATAATATACCGAAATTAAACATTGCAACGAATCAAAATAATAATTCTAATTGGAAGAAATGGTGGCAATATTTTGAGCTTATTCTTCTTGCTACGGATTTGGAAGAAGCATCCGAGAAAATAAAAATATCAATTATGTTACACACAATTGGAGAAAAAGATATAGAAATTTATGATTCTTTCAACATAGATATGAATAAAGTTACTTTAAAATATGTAAAAACGAAATTCGACAACTATTTCGAGCTACAGAAGAACTTGACTATTATCAGATATTCCTTTTTTACGAGAATGCAGAAACCTGAAGAGGGAATCGACGCATTTCTTACGCACTTACAAAATATTGGCAATAAATAAATAAAGATATTTTTATAGCTAACATGAGTTCCAGATTAACACATTTTCGTTGAAGATTATTGCAAGAGACTGACCTAATACTTGAAAAAGCTATATCAATTGCTAAAACTGTTATTATGACAAAAAAAGCACAAAAAAAGGAAAATTCTCAACATTCTGATACTGTTTTACATATATTACAGTCACATACAAAGACACACTCAAACAATCAACGAGTAAAAACAGAAGTAACTCAAATAAAAATCTTTACAGTCAGTAAGTAGGTACCGAAAACAGGTAACAACAAGAAATGGACTCATTGTGGTCAACATTAACATTAAGGTGTAAAATATGTCACACAATAGGACATGTTGCAATCGATCAAACATCTTACAGATCACTTGAATTCACAGATCTTTAGAATCTTCTTATCCAGTCCAAGATGTCAAATAGGAATCAAATAATGATACAGAACAATTTTTTATTGGTATAGTGAAGAGAGACAACAACGATAAGTCATGATATTTATTAAAAGGTATTAGAAATAATTTCCTAACAAAATATATTATTTATGAGGGGAAAAAAGCATCATGATCAGATATTTTGTACGTATATGACTTGGACAAAAAAAGGGGCACACCAAGGCAATGCTAAAATTGACTGCACAGCATGTGAACCCTAAACAAATGAATAAGATGAAAGTTAAAACAGCTGCCCAAGTGCTAAGTGCCCGTGCCGTACAGCTGCAATGCTTAAACATACTCATGCTCTTCGTAAGTGTAAATTTACTAGTTTTAATTGTTTATATTATATGTGATAATTAAGAGGCTTTTGATCTACAGTGAATAGAATGAGTTATCATGGGTTCCATCCTAAGCTTAAGCACTATTACAAAAGTTTTCAAGGGCACATCCTGTTGACTTTTTATTAATTCAATGGACAGTGCAGTAGGACCAGTTGTAAGACTAGACTTAGAGAAATCGTTAATAAGGGGTGATAAAAGTAGATACTTTTTTCAATAGCCTTTTTTTGACAGATCACGTGTGAGTCGTGTCATGCTGTCATGTTATTTTTTTTTAGTATTGTTTGGCATTTCATAATGGAAATATTTACGACTGAACAACGTTTACAAATCGTTCAACTTTATTATGAAAATTCACGTTCTGTGAGGAATGTGTTTCGTGCACTTCGATCAACTTATGGTCAACATAATCGGCCTACTGAGCGTACTATTCGCAACACCATCACCCATTTTGAAACCCAGTATTCATTATTGGATAATATTCGACCAAATAGACCACGTCCAGCACGCTGTGAAGAAAATATAGCGGCCGTAGTTGAGAGAGTACACGAAGACCGTGGAGAGTCGATTCGGCGCCGTTCGCAGCAACTCGGACTGACGTATGGAACGACTTGGCTCATTTTACGTCGAGATCTTAAATTGAAAGCGTACAAAATACAGCTTGTGCAACAACTGAAGCCGCTCGACCTTCCTAAGCGACATCGCTTCGCTCTATGGCCTCTGAAAAGTTCCAATCCGACGTTTTCAAGGCAATTTTGTTTAGCGATGAGGCCCATTTCTGGCTCAATGGGTATGTAAACAAACAAAATTGCTGCATCTGGGACAAAGAGCAACCTGGAGAGATTCAAAAACTGCCACTTCATCCAGAAAAAACAACAGTTTAGTGTGGTTTGTGGGCCGGTGGAATCATCGATACATATTTCTTTTAAAATGATGTCGGTGCGAACGTAACCGTCAATGGCGACCGCTATCGTGCCATGATAACCGACTATTTGATGCCTGAAATTGAAGCTCGTGATCTCGGCGACATTTGGTTTCAGCAAGACGGCGCCACTTCCCACACATCGTATCAATCAATGGATTTATTGAGAGAACATTTCGGTGAGCACATAATTTCACGTTTTGGGCCGGTCGATTGGCCACCAAGATCGTGTGATATCACACCGTTAGACTTTTTCCTGTAGGGATATATAAATTCTAAAGTTTATGCGGACAAACCCGCTTCGATTCAGGCCTTAGAGGAAAACATCACGCGTGTCATTCGCCAGTTACCAGTCTAAATGCTCGAACGAGTCATCGAAAATTGGACTCAACCATCTGCGACGTAGCAACGGCCAACATTTGATAGACTAACACCCGAATTCTGAAACGCTTGTCAAAGTATAGATCAACTAACGCGGCTGTTAGTCACTACTAATGTAAGCAGCTACCATTGTACTAGGTACCTAAATTAAAAAAAAAACTAACTGGAATAAAAAAGGCATGGGCAAAATGAGCCCGTGGACATATATACAAAAAAAAAAAAAAACACGGCTCTTAAATCATTTTGGGTTGCTGAAACGTCATTCAGAGAAAAATTTACTAATCCATGATTAGTTTGATTTAACATTCGTTTTGTTCTACAAAAATTGTATTGCAGCTCTTGGTACCAAATTTAACGAGCAATAATTTTTTTTCCGTAAAATTTGAAGCGTTACAAAAAATTACTTCTCACTTTAAAAGCATCCTGTGAAAAATAAATGTACAACGGAAAAATGACCCTGTATTAAAATTTTTTGCTCATTTAATGCTGATTCAAATGAGGTACAACACTTTACTGTTTGAGCTTTAGTTTTGGTTTTATGGTCGTTTTTTCATATCAAAGTGCAAATTTCATTAAATTTGCCTTGTTCAAAATAATTTATCAGTTTATCATAAACTGCTAGTTTTTTGTACGTTGGAATGCTATAACTGTTCTGTTCTTGTCACATGCATGAATGCATCGTACGCGCTGGTCGGAAATGATCGACTGCAATATATAGTCAGTGTGTGCCTACGTCTCATTACCTAACAATATCATAGCTTGCATTTATTTAAATATCTGAGTGCTGAATAAGTTCAAATTACCATTTTGACTTTGCATACATCCTAACGAAACTGTGTCGTGAAATAAACAATATCTGAGTGTTGTGATTAGACTTTCATTCCGTGTGCGACGATTCGGCTTGTTTAAAGGTACCTACATTATACATCGTTATCCACTACACACACCTTCTGAACTGCATCTTATACCGTGGTAGTGACCACCATACCTCTAATTCCATAGGTATATATTATATTTTTCTCTACACTGGGTTAGTAGAGTATTTCAGATAAATACTATAGCAATGATATCTGTTACTAGATAAGGATAAATGCATATCTATCCAAACCAAATTTTGTTGAAATGGCATCCGATTGAATGGCTAAAGGAACAAATTAAAAAAAAATTAAAAGTGGACACCATTTTTACAATGTCGATAAAACTGACATAAAACAATGATTTCATTTCAGCCTGACATCTAGACTACCTCCACTTACCGGATTATCCATTATTAACGAAAGACCCTGTATATGTAAAAAAAAAAAAAGTTAAATTGGGAACCGTCCATAATCGATCTTACAGCTGTCGATGACAAGCAGACGTCTACACCACTGCACCGATTGTCTTAATAAAAGCAAACAACAACGACATATGCTGTTTGTTACAAATGTTTATGTTTACACTTTGTGTTGTTGCATCTGACTGATAGCGTTGGCCACTACCCTCAAAATAAAAATTGCATAGAAAAGAAATCATTTCACACTAATATAGTTTATTTCACTAATTAAATCGACACTAAAACAATACAGAATTGAGAATATATAAAAAACTCTAATGCAAAAACTAAATTACTTCACTCGTCAAACTAATAACTTTTTGAATAGATTTCACACATTACTTTTAAGACATATCTTAAATGCAACTAACCACAATAACATGTTTTCAGCATGAAGCATTGGTCTGAAAGAGGCTATTTCTTTCAGCAAGGCGTCTTGTATCGATACAACCCAGATGTCGACACTGAAGAGCCACAATTGGTAGTACCAGCTTCTCTTCGCTCAACTATTTTAAAATAGTGCCATGATTCCGATAAAGCTGGTCATCATGGAGTCGATAGGACATATAATAAGGTGTCCCAAACTTTTTATTTTCCTGGCAGGCGTAGATCCATTACTGATTATGTCAAAACGTGTCACTTGTCAAAGATATAAGTCTTCAAATAAGAAACCTTCCGGGTTTTTAAAGACTCCTGTGCTCAATCAGAGAGGTAAAGTTTTGGCAATAGACTTGTTCGGTCCACTCCCTCGCGAGGGAGATAGATTCCGTGCGTGATAGATGGATACCTACTTTCTCGCCCTCATTACGTCGCCTCTCTGAAATGCTAAATCAAGAGTTGGAAGTTCCGTTAACTGGCCCCAGCTTTGAAATTCAAGGTAGTTACACTTTTCTGCCTCATACAATAGGTCAATGGTTTTTAATTTTATTGCTTGAACGAGTGCGTCGCTCTATATCAAGCGGAATTGGTCTGCGAACGCTGATATATTGTGTATGCTGGTGTTCGCGGTTAGTTCAGGAGCGGGATTATGAGCGGCTAGCTCACAGTGCGACGATGATTAAAGCCTGGCTCCTGCAGGGAACGTGCCAGGATTGCGTATATAAATTCTTACGTGAACTTAGGGCTGATGTAGCATTTGAATACATTTTCAATATCGCAGATTCCTTCTCAGAATGCATATCTCTACCTGACTTAAAAACTTCTATAAGGATCGGACCCTGCGATGGACGTGGTTCGACGTGACTCGAGGCCTCGAGGAGAAAATGGAGAAAAATGGATCTTGTTGGTGGAAGACACAGCAACTCGCTGGATGGAACTGTTTGCTTTGAAAGAGGCAACGTCAGAAGCATGTGATCGTACGTTTATTCAGTATTTTCTTCGCTATGATCTTCCAAGACGCATTGCGTCAAACAATGGCGTTCAATTTGTTTCAGCTGTTATGCAGCAATGTTTGTTTTAAACATAAGTCAAGACTTATCATCTTTCAGCTTCAGCTTCAAACAGAGATATCGCTCTACCTGAAGATGCAATCCTAATAAGATCCCCTTCTCCGACTATATTGTCAGAGTTTTTAATTGATGAAGCTGTAATAGCTACACCACAACAACCTTCATCTTCTGCACGATCAACTTCAGGTGTAATTTCTGGTAACTCTTCTACACCACCTGTTGAAACGTTCAAAGAGGCTAGCACCACATATCTTGAGCCGGCAACGACAACTCCACCACATGAAGGCGCTAGTTCTATACAAAAATGTCAAAACAAGCATGGTCAACCAAGGTTGCAGACAGTGGAGCAAAAAAATTTGTCAATCCTTTTCATTTTCGAGGACTCCCAAAAGCTGCGCCTAGGAAAACCGATAGAGGTCCACGTCGCAAAAGTAAATCAATGATTGCTACATATACGCCTAATAAAGAAGAAATAGACAAACGTCACCAAGAGAAAAAACAAAAACAACATCAACAAGAAAACAAGAGAGTTATAAAAAAGTTTTGTAATCTGGGGTAAGTGAAGAGGATAATAATGTACCGCTTTTTGTACTACATATTCTTGACGTAACAAATTTGCAGGTATGCTTTTTATTGTATTTGTGGTGTGCAATAAAGAATAAATAAATAATAAACCAGAAAGTAGGAAAAAGAAGCTTGAAAAAAAAAGCCAAGACAGCGACAGAGAAATGCAAAAAAAACATATTTCCGACTCTGATAAATGGAGAGATGAGATGGAGACGACAGTAACTTGAGCCTATACTCTGAAGAAGGCTATGGCGACGAAGAGGAAACAGACGAAATTGATCCAGACAACTTTCCTGCTCTTGAAACTACCCCCAGAGAAGGCAATTTTATTTTAGTGCAATTTGTTGCCCCTACGTCAGATATTTTACACAAGAAGAGTTCTTGGAACAGAAAATGGAACAGACTTTGATACTAATTTTTTGAGAAAAAGCCAAAAAGTCTTGAATGGGTCTATAGACTGCCAGATGTTCTGGATATAGCCTCAGTACCCTTGAAAGAAATTAAACTGATTTTACCACCGCCGACTATTAGTGGAACCAAACGACAGCAACAAATCTATAAATTTAATCTTGATCTTTGTCGTTTGAATTTAAGTTGATTTTTTTATTTTGCTGTGTTCTTTTCAGAACAAAGTTCTTGTTAATTTGATTAACTTTAAATTTGTGATGATATGAAACTGATTATTACCTACAGCCGCGTTTCCCAATCTATGGTCCGCGGACCCCTGGGTGTCCGCGAGTATATGTATGTCCACGGTGTCATCTGTGGACCATACATAAATCGCTCATTAAATGCAAAAGGGCCACAAAACGAAAAATCAGCAAACCAGTTTTATTAGAAAAATGTGATCTAAGTACACGATATTGTGCTATCACTTGTGCTAACTACAATCTGAAATTTTATTTCAGGTAATATTTTCGACATGCATAGATATTAACTTCCATCAACCAGCTATTCAGAAGTTATATCACAACCTCAAGAAATAGGTATTTTTTTAATGCATTAATTTATTATTACAATTGGTGGTGAACTCCCAAAAAAAAGTATTATATGAATTATATACGTACTGAATATATTGTAACAATTATCTAGTCAAATGAAAATATATTTCTAAAATTGTCGAGAATAAAAAATCTTCATAGATATTTGCCAAGATTTCGCAAAGCTATTCCAACATATTATTTGTCACTTAAAGCATTAAAAAAATTACTTATTTCAGAAAAGTCAGTATATTTTAATATGGAAATTTGCAAGTATGTTAAACAATGTAAAAAAAAAATGCTGTAGATAATCAGAAGAAGACAAATAGCGAGATTTTACAAAGTGCACTAAAACAAACTGAAAATAATTTATTTATGAAAAAATTTCATAAACTTAATAACAAAGCCCAAGTGTTCTTGTTATTGCAATTAAAACTTGAAACTAAAAACCAAATGCATGGCATGGATTTGGTTTAAAAGACAAATTATTTGCCCTTGCTCTGATGAAGCAAAGTCCAAAAGGATATTTTTTTTTTTTTTTTTTATTACTAGACCTCCCTATAAGGGGAGACTGTTTTTACAGTTTTTCATTACTTAGCTCGTGTTTATATTCCATCAAGAAAAACTCAATCATACATATCATATCTTGTACTCTGTTCATCATTCATGCTGCATCCCATTTTCATCTATCATTCATCATCACTCACTCATGCGCTGAAGGCGTGTGTGTACTTAAAACTATTTTCAACACTGGGGCAGTAAGGGGGGGAGACGGGTCGTAACTTTTAATTAGCTTTTTACAAATTTTTTCCTTAATTATTAAATTTACAAATTGTTTTTAACTATATTTATATAATACAAATTTTTGTTATTAACTATAAGAGGCAAAAAATATAACTTAATATAAACTGCTAACTAACTATACAACATTATAAACTTATCTGATTTTTGTTTATATAAAACATAACATTTTATATAGACAATTTACACACTAATACTTGACAGCTATGTTCCTATGTATAACAATTATTCTTATGCTAGTCTAATAAAATTATAACCTATTATAAATATCTAGCATAATTTTTATGTTCTATTACGCTTATTTACTATTGTACAAATTTTTATGCAGAATTGTAGGAACAGGTCTCTGTTTTTACTAAGCAGGATTTCTGACAGCGATTCTAATTCCAGTTTGACGTCTATTTGACTCTCCAATTTTTGCCTCTCGTAATCATGGGCCGGGCAGTCCAGAAGAATGTGGAGGACAGACTCCGAACACGCAGGATCGCAGATGCACGATGGATTGTCCTTGCACTTGAATCGATGCAAGTACTCGGAGAACCCACCGTGCCCCGTCAGAACCTGGGTGAGAAATCTGTCCACCTTTATTTTACCGATGATTTTGTATGCGGCTTTCGCGTCAGGGAAAAACACCCTGGTGACTCCGGCCGTTTCACCACTACGATACCGCCGGTTCCACTCATCAAGCGATTGCATACGGATGCTACGCTTGATGAACGAAACCGGGCAGCTGTCGTAGTCAAAAGCGCGTTTCGACTTCAGCGCAGCCTCCTTGGCTAGATGGTCGGCACGCTCATTCCCCTCTAGTCCTGCATGGGCTTTAATCCAGAACAAACTTATACAGAGTGGGCCATAAATTTTTGCAAATGGCAACACTCGATTTCTCAAAAACCGTTACAGGGAGGGGCGCGCGGGGTACGGGGAATGATGCGCCGCTTTATGCAATTTTAGTCACGATGGAGCGCTTCACGGTAAAACAGCGTGCTTTTTGTGTAAAAATGTTTTACAAAAACAACGACTCCTACGTTACTGTACGACGGCTATTTAGAATTGAATACGGATTACAGCGTATAAGTGAGTGTCCAAGTGTTAATTTAATTAAAGCTTGGGTCAACAAGTTCGAGGAAACAGGATCGACAACCAATATTAAACAAACAGGGCGGCCACGTTCAAGAAGAAGCGAAGAGAACATTCGGGAAGTTGAAATTTCCGTACGGAACGATCCAGAATCATCTTCGCGTAAGCGTTCGGCGGCTCTAGCAATACCAAGAACTAGTCTGCGGCGAATTTTGCATTTGGACCTTAAACTACACCCGTATAAGGTTCAAATTGTGCAGGAGATGAAGCCAAACGATTACATTCAACGTAAGTTATTGGCTGACACTATGCTGGAGCGATTCTCTAGCCTTGAGAATGTATTGTTTACGGACGTGGCCCATTTTCACATCAATGGGCACGTAAATAAGCACAATTGCCGGTACTGGAGCACGGAAAACCCTCGCCTTAAACACCAAAAGCCCCTTCATTCACCTAAAACGACTGTATGGGCTGCCATATCGGCTAAAGGCATAATCGGTCCGTATTTCTTTGAAAACAGTCAGGGAAATAACGTAACTGTAAACTCAGTGGAATACGTGAAGATGTTGCGAGAGTTTTTGACACCACAGTTACATGAATTTGAAGGATACAACAGCAGGACTTGGATGCAACAAGATGGAGCAACATGCCATACGTCAAATGTGACTTTACCGGTGATCAAAGAAATGTTTCCCAACAAATTAATTTCTCGCAGAGGTGATATTCCATGGCCTCCAAGAAGCCCAGACCTTACACCTTGCGATTTTTTCTTGTGGGGATATCTGAAGAGTCGAGTTTACCATAATAAACCAATGACCATATCCCAATTGAAAGAAAACATCCACGCGGAGATAGCCGCGATTCCTCGCAGCATGTGTCAACGAGTTTTCCAAAGTTTACGTAGTCGATTGCAGGAGTGCCAGCGACGAGACGGAGCACATCTCGATGATGTCATTTTTAAAAAATAAATTGCTTTAAATGTTTATTACGTTAAATAAATAATCAATAAAATAATATTAGTAGTTTTATTTTTATTCATGTTTCAAATGTGCAAAAATTTATGGCCCACCCTTTACGTTTGTCCTGGAGCAAAGCCCTCTGCAGATGTCCCCGCGCCTCTACGGCCAGGGGATGGAGGGCTTTCGGATTTTTAACAGTGAGCAGTGCCGATGACGAGTCGGAGTATATCCCGACCGATCCGGCCAAGCGGTCCGCGGCCATCCGCACCGCCCGGCATATCGCCAAGAGTTCCGCCTGGTATACCGTACAGTAGGACGGCAGACGAAGCTTGAGGGTTTTGGTTTCGGCGGCGCCGGTCCATACGGAAAACGCCGCCCCCACCTTGCCCTCAATCTTGCTGCCGTCCGTGAAGATGTTATAATCGTTATCGCTATTAGCTAAAAATTGTTCCTGGTCAACCAGGCACTGGAACTCCAGGTCGATATGGCAGGCGGGATGCGGAGACCGCAGAGCCGAGGACATCCGCTCCACCTCCCGATCCCCAATCGCGTCTTGGGGTATACCCCTCCTCGCCTCGTATAACATCGCGGCTTCGCGGACACGGAGGTCGAGAGGGAGCAACCCAGCGAGCAATAGTGCCGAGTTCAAGGAGGTAGTCCGGTATGCCCTGCATAGCTTCAGCGCGAAGCCCCGCTGGACCATGTTCAGCCGCTTGCGTATACCGAGCTTGTCCACGGCCGGCGCCCAAACAGCAGCCGCATACAGGATCACAGGCTCAACCACCGCTCTGTAAATAGTGCGGATGACTTCAGGATGGAGACCCCAGCTAACCTTAGCTGCTCGGGCCAGCTGGTGGTAGAAGGCGACCGCGCGCTTGCAGACGTTCGCGACGTGGGTGATGAAGGTGAGTTTCCGGTCTATGACGACCCCCAGCAGCTTCATTTCGTTCGTCAAGACAATGTCGACCCCGCCCATGCAAAGACGTGGGGTGTCATATTTCAGTTTACGCGTCACAACCATTGCGTTGGTCTTGTGGGGCGCAAACCGAAGCTTGTTGGATGCACCCCACGCCCTCACATGTTCGAGGGCGGCATTGGCTCGCCGTTCGATCTCGAGAGCCGTCTCACCCTCAAACACCAACACCACATCGTCGGCGAACGCCTGCGCGTAGTCGCCTTTGGCCTCCAACTCCTGAAGCAATGGATCCAACAGCAGGTTCCATAATATCGGCCCGCCGATAGATCCCTGCACGCAGCCCTTCCCGGTATCTCTCGTGTGCTCCTCCCCCAAGTACCTAACCGTAGCACGCCTGTCGCTCAGGTAGCTGCCCAAGAGCCTCCGGATGTTAATGGGGCACTTTTCCTCAGCCAGCCGGACCTTAATCTTAGGCCACCAAGCGTTGTCGAAGGCGCCCTCTATATCCAGTGAAACCAGGACAACAATCCTCCTCCTGTCCAGATTGTGCCTGATGTGTATACCCTGGTGAAACCAGGGTATAGAGGGCGTCCTCGGTGTTTCGTTGGGGCATAAAGCCAAACTGGCGAGTACTGAGCTTGGGCGCAAGATGGTACTGCAGCCTGGCGACAAGCATCTTCTCCAATATCTTCCCCAGCACCGGAAGGAGCCCAATCGGTCGATATGACTTGGGACTCGTATAGGTGGCCTTCCCCGGCTTGCGGAGGAAGACCACTGTGGCTTCCTTCCAGGGCTTTGGAAAATACCGGATCTCGAGGTCTCTCTCTCGCTCTTGGTCCAAAAGGATATAGATTACTTGAAAAAATGTTTGCTTTGCCTAATAAGAAGACACTAGCTCAACTCTCAAATAAAATTGATTTCGAATGTGGTATTAATGAAAATATTTTTGAATATATAAAGAAAAGCATAAAAGACTGGACAATTAGTAAAAAGCTTTGCTCAATAGTTTTTGACGAGATTGCACTGACACCACGTCTTACTTATAATGAAAGCAAGGACAAAATTATTGGCTTTGATGAAATAGCAGGAGAAAGAAAGCCAAAGTTAACTAACCATACTTTGTTTTGCATGATAAGTGACATCTGCTCTTCATGGAGACAATGCATTGCATACTATTTTTGCGAAGGAGCTGTTTCTGCTACAGAATTGCAAAACATCTTGCATGAAATGATCCCTTTTATCACTAGTAACGGTGTAAACCAGTGGCACTTACACTCACCGGCACGGAATCTTGGCCAAACTCATAACATGCGATAAAATTTTTTTAAGTGTGTCTAACTTTGTTTTTATTGTATAAGTGGGTAGAAATAATGTTTACGTTAATCCTAAGAGGGTAATTAACTAAGTTGAAGTGCATTATGGTTTGGGTTCTGAAGTTTAGTTGAATTGTGTCATTTATCCGACGAACTCTACATTTTGAATTGTGTTGTGGAATTTGTAAGTGTTAAGTTGCCGAAGTTCTTTGGTTTTATTGTGATAAATAAACATCTAAAGGCGCCTAAGGATCCATAAAAATGCCTTTGTCACCAAGTCAGATAGCACAAGCAGTGTCATTAGTGGAACAAGGGATGACCCATCGTGAAGTGGCTACTATCCTTAACGTACCACGTTCTTCAATGCAATATGCATTAAAACGGTACCAACAGACTGGCCTCTGTACACGCAGACCAGGTAGTGGTGGTGTACGTTGCACGTCAGCTCGTGACGACCGCTTTATCGTGTTAGAGACTTTAAGAAATCGCTTCCTTACTGCGGTCGAGATCCAGCAGCGGCTTCAAATCTCTAGGAATGTAAATGTTAGTGAGCGTACGGTGAGAAGACGTATGGAGGAAGTTAATTTAAGAGCGAGAAGACCAGCCCGTGGCCCACAGCTCCTCCCACAGCATAGAGCAGCTCGACTTCAATTTGCCCGCGAACATGCTAACTGGTCTCATGAACAATGGGCAAGAGTTTTGTTTACGGACGAGTGCAGGATCGCTTTAAATGCACCTGATGGTCGACAACGTGTGTGGAGAAGGAAAGGTGAACGATATCTGGCGATTACTACCACTCCAACAGTGAGTTTTGGTGGAGGCTCTATAATGATATGGGGTGGCGTTAGTTCTGATGCACGTACAGAATTGGTCATCGTCAATAACGCTCTAACTGCAACACGATATATCGAGGATATCCTTCAAGAACATGTTGTACCCTTTGGAGGGTTTATTGGATATGATCAATTCATTTTAATGCATGATAATGCACGTCCACACGTCGCTCATATCGTAAATGAGTACCTTCAAGAGGTTGGTATTCAAAAATTGCAGTGGCCAGCTCGCAGCCCCGACTTAAATCCAATAGAGCATATTTGGGATAAGCTAAAAAGGACAATTAAAACAGCATCGAACCCACCACAAACTCTTAGCCAGCTTCGAGATGCCGCACTGACTGCATGGCGCGACTTATCGCAATTGGACATCAAAAATGTCATCCAAAGCATGCCAGATCGAATGCAGGCGGTCATAAGGGCTAGAGGAGGAAACACGCGATATTAAAAAGTTAAAAAGTTTACCAAAAATCAAACAGTTTTTAATTACTAGTGCTCAAAACTGCAGTGTTTAATTTTGTGTAAATGTGATTTTGTGCTTAAACTTCATTATAAACTTAAAAAGAACATTATTTATGCTTAAAAATGATTAAAGACGTTAATTGGATGAACAACGATCAAAATTGGCCTAAATTTGTAGTGTAAACTGAAAAAAACTGAAGTTATCACAAATTTTATACTTGGCCAAGTTTCCGTGTCGGTGAGTGTATGTGTGACCAAGGGTCAACATTTAGGTCATGCTTTAAAAGCTTAAGGAAGCACTCCTAGACTACGTAGTAATCAAGGCAGATAAAATTATAAATTTCTATTTATATTAACAGTTATTATATATTATATTACAAGAACATGATGGCCTAATAACATTTGCCATATAATTTGTTGGTATTTTGTCATACTTGTTACTTGACATTAGGCCGAGGTCCCACAACTCGTCGCTTTGCGACTATTTTGCGTGGAGTAAACCGAAATCACGTCTTATTGCCAGTTAAAGTTGCCAGTAGTTAATATATTACCAAATTATATTAGGTAAACCCAGTTATATATAATTTGTTTTTTTTAATGAACACTTAACTAATTAAAAAATGTTTTTAGATTGCAGAATTCACATCGCTGGACAAGATCTCTTTCTCTTCCATGATTAAATCATTCTACATAGGTATATTACAATAAGATAGATTTAAATTTTCAATTAAATTGATTAAAAAGTTATTATTATGATGAAAATGCAATGCCTTGTCGGGAGTTAACGCACTGTACTCTTCAGAAGGGCCCTCAGACACAGAGGGAAATATTCTTAAAAATGTTATAAATGAGAAAGTGAGGGTTCAAACATCAGCATACATTGCAGGATACATATGCAGAAAGATAACAAAAAAAAATTAACTGCAGTTAATGCACTAAAACGTATACTACCAAAGGAATCCAGGGGATTTATGAGTACATTCGATATAGGGAGTACAAAGATTGAAAAATAATAATTCAGTATACCCTAATGAAAGAATTCTTAGATTATACACAGAGAATTCTCAAATAATTCACAACTTTTTAATTAACCCTTACATATTTATTATATATATTAAAACATAGTTACTATGATAATTAAGAAAAATATTAAATATTTTATTAAAAAAAAAGGACATGTCTTGGTTGGGATGTCAAAAACAACACAAAAATGTAAGTGGCTATTATAAACAATTAATAAATCGCCTACAGTGCCATAATTGGTGCAATATTAATAATAAAATACTGTGTGGCAAAATAGAACGGGTTTGTCTCATAGTGTTGCCACAACAAAACTTTAAAAAAAACAACCAAATAATGAAACTAATCTAAGTCTATCCTTTTTTTGGAAAGTGTTTGTCCTAATTTTCGTGTTAGAATTATTATGACAATGTGCTGCCAAATCCAACAAATTATATTATGATATTTTACGGATTGTTTTATTATTTTCAGGCATTTCGGAACGAACTGTTTCTACAATATTGTAAATGAAGGATCTAAGGCAGCACAAACATTAACAAAAATTGTCACGCCAGGAAAGAAAAGACACAGAAAAAGATAGATAAAATTAGACAATTTTGATTATTGTGCGCTTAGGAATAAAATTCATGATTTTTATCTGGTGAGAAAAAAAAAAGTGCCTTCAATACATAAATTATGGGTCGAATTAAAACATGATGATTTTAAGTTTGAAAAAACATATTTGCGTAAAATATTAAAAGACATGGGATTTAAATATGCTAAATGTCAGTCCAAACGTTCAAGAATCATAGTAGAACGTTCTGACATAGCTGCTAGGAGGGCAAAGTACATTTTGCGTTTAAGGAAAAACCGATTGCAGGACAAGCGTCCTGTTGTTTATCTTGATGAGAATTATATTCACGCTTCATACCACCTCCTTAAATGTTGGCAAGGAGAGAATGAATTTGGTGTTCTTTTTCATGAAAGTATCGGAGCAAGATGGATAATTTCTCATTCAGGTGGAAAAAATGGTTTTATACCAAATTGTCTTTTGATTTTTAAATCTAACACAAAATCATCGGACTATCATGAAGACATGAACGTACAAAATTTCATGCGCTGGAGGAAAAACATATAATTCCAAATTTGGAACCAAATTCTATGATTGTCATGGATAATGCTTCGTATCATACGCACAAATAAACAAAGCTCCAACTTTAGGTTCTTTAAAATTAGAAATGCAAACTTGGTTAAAAACTAAAGACTTGTATTTTTAAGAAATTTGGACCAAGCCGCAGTTGTATGAAACAATAAAAAATAACAAAGGAGAGCCAGAGTACAAGATTGAGCATGTAATAAAACATAAAGGCCATAAATTAGTAAGACTGCCCCCATACCACTGCGATTTAAATCCAATAGAAAAGATATGGGCCACTGTAAAACACAGAGTACCAGAAAAAAATGTAGTTCAAAGTGCAAACAAAATAAGAAAGGTGACGTAACAAGCATTTGCATCAGTATCAGCTGCTGAATGGCTGAATGTGTGTAATCACGTCGAAAAAATTGAAGAGCAGTATTATCGGTCCGATCATTTGATGGATATGGAAATGGAAAAATTTTTGATTTCTGTAAAAAATGATAGTGACACAGACTCTAACCCATCATCTTCAGAAACTGAAGGAAATGATGATTTTTTGGCCATTGATTACTTAGATAAGTCTATGTAAGATCATAATTACACCAAAATTTTGTAAATGTGGATAGATTCATCTTTGTTTTGTTCCCCTATAGTCCAAACATTGTCGCGGCGGGGGGGCTCAGTACCCGGGGGTGCAAACCAGCACCCATGAGTTCGTGACTGTTCAGAGGCAGCCGGAGATTCCCCGAGGAGAAGGAGTCTGGCCCTTTCACCGAGGCCAGCCTGTCGCTGGAAGGATCCTGTTGCCTGCAGATCTGGGAGTATCCAAACAGCGGCTGAAGGCATCCGCAGGGGTTTAGTCGGTATGGGTATCCCAGAGTGCCGAGTCCGACATAGAAGACCTATTTCGGACTCAGCACTCTGGACGCCCACCCAGGGCTCCTAGATATCATTCGTAAAGAAATTCCCCTGCGAAAACAAAACTGTTCTGTTGAGTCAATTTTTTTTTTATTTTTGTGCAAAAAACTATTCCTGTAATATATATTTTATACATATACTTATGCCATTCTTTAACAAGAATAATAAATGTATTTAATAAAGAGTAATAAATTACATGTTTTTTTTTAAATGTCCAATGGGGACGTATCATTGATTTCGAATCAGTTCAGTACGACTGATTTTACATCAATAGGATATATACAGATTGTGACATTTATACTACATGCATATTATAATGTTATTGTTTCAAACAAGACTGCAAAATTACCATCTGAAAAAGATTCTGTAAGAACGAATCTGGCAAATTTTTTTTAAATTGGCATCAGCGCCATACCTACGTGCAAAGTTTACCTCCGTATAGTTAGCAGGTAAAATGATCATTTCTTGATTATAATTACAGAAATCACTAGGGCACAGATCAGGTAACTTTAGGTAATCATGTTTTTCACTTTAGGCAACAATATTTGTTAATTAATGAAAAACCATTGAACGTATAGTTAGCAGAAATAGATAGATAGATAAACACTTTATGTAAAGCCTGGGCGTAAAGCGGGTGACCCACAAGTAGTTGACATTCGAGCAATTAAATACGCATCAGATTCTCCCATACAAGTTAATTTGGATTTTAATAATAACTGGATTAACTTGCCTCAGAGGCCAAAAGTTACTCAGTATGAGATACCATACCAACAGCTTCATTCTGATTTATTACCAATAGCATCTACTAAATATGATCATTTACAACAACTTTAATTAGTCATATCTAAAGATTGTCACTTATTTTACGATAATGTACCAAAAAGTACATGAATATTCTTATATTGTATAGTAATATAGAGTAAGTGATTGCTCAATACCCAATTGATAGTTTCTTTTTTTTTTGGTTCATTTTTTTTAGTTTTAAATGTTTTATCTTGTGTTCCTATAAATTGCACAGTTTATTTGATAAGAGAGTGAAACATCTACAGCTGGCAGACTGTTTTTATTTTTGAGTAATTGTTTATTCTTTGTACTTTATTTTCTAAATATTTAATATTGTGTTGCTACATTTGATAAGGGTATTATTTTTTTTTTTTTTGTAGGTTGCAAATTTAAAATTGTTGTCGATTTTTGTGTCTTTATTTTCTAAATTTTTAACTTTGTATTACTATATAATAAATAAATATTAACCAACAATCACACCACATTAACCTAGCCCTGGGCTAAGTTTGTAACAACTTGTATTACAGGTACTAGGAACGGAAATATATTTTAAGAAATATATATGAATGATATATAAGATACAGTTTCATATGGCTTAGTAACTTATAAAACAATTATTGGTTTTTTCTTTTTATAATTTTGTTAATTTTATTTTTTTATCTTTTTAACTAATAACTATAATAGTATATCTTATAGATGTGAAAGTTAAATGTATTGTAAGAATATCTATTTTATTTTCTTTTTAATCATTGACTATTTTAGAATAAGGTTTAACTATAAATTGACTTGTGTGACACTATATTCTGCTTTCTTTTTAATGTAATTAAAATTATTAAACAGAATTGCTATGACACTGAGATTAGGTTGTGTGGATTATTTTACTGTTATTATTATTTATTAATTGTTTATGTCATTTATTATTTATTAATTATTATTTATTATTTAACTGTCATTTATTATTTATTTATTTTAAACCAAATAAAATTGAAAAAATATTGTTAAAACAAGTACAATAATCCATAAGATTATTAAACTGACGGCATCATTTAACTTTAAGTCTTTGAAAACGATTTCATTGATTTATAAAAGCTGTTTTCGATTATATTAATACTAGCTATATTAATAATAATGAAGAATTTAAAATACTTCTATGTCTAATTTTTCTATGTAGTTTTTAAGCTTAAGCCTTTTGCTACCAGAACCTCAGGAGAAATACCGCTCACATCTTATAATGAATGTAATCATCTTTCATTTATTTTATTGTTGTATAACATTACACCTATGTACAGTACTATTTGATACAACAGTTATCATAACTTGATAATGAACAGCCGGCATATACTTGGACACTGGGCCCAGCTGAGAAAATCGGGTCATCACATATATGTGACGCTGGTAGCCAAGGGTTAAATCAAATTATATTAGCCACAGAGTGCCCCAAGTTAGTTTAAATTTGCAGAACAATAAAAATATAGTAATAAATACAAACGTAAAACTTTAGTATTGCATACAGCCCACGATTTAAATGCGTTTGAAGAAGTTATCGCCCAATATTGTTGTCTGACAACATAAACATTATAGTAGTTAGCGCCCACGACGACTAATCGTTAGAATGTATTTCAACTACATTTTTGTCTACCTGCCATTGTCTTCATTTAAACGAACTAACTAGAACGTCTTTGAGTGGTTCAATAACGACAAAACTTACATCTAGGAGTCTAACAAGTCGCGTTTAAAACAAACGTCTTAAACAGAGTAACGTGGATTAAGGCACGTATTTTCAAAATTACGAACGAAATTCTGATATGTTGTCGGATGACAACAGTGGGTCATAATTTTTAAACTTAAAATATTTAATTGGGCTTGAATTACCATGTTGAATATATATTCATATGATAACACGGGGCCTTACGAGGTTAATAAATACAATGTACACAAATTTAACTTACACAAAATGGAAGATGATTGTGCCAGATTTCTTCTTCCCATTTGTTTATTTGAATTTGGGCAACAAAAAGTTATATAATACAAACTTATGTAATCAAAAACAAACATCTTTATAAGCACCTGTTAATAAGAAAAGAGAGAGATAGAGCTGGGCTGTCCAAACTAGGGGTGTGCGATAATTATCGATAATTCGTAACTACTCGATAATTTTTCATTCGATAATTATCGATAATTATCGATAAGTGTTATTCGATAATTTTGATTCGATAATTATCGATAATTGTTCATTCGATAATTATCGATAATTATCGATAAGTTTTCATTCGATAATTATCGATAATTTTTTGCGATCCGATAATTATCGATAATTTTTTCCGATCCGATAATGATCGATATTTTTGTGTGATCCGATAATTATCGATAGATTATTTCGATACTGGACGGCGGATGACCTTTTTTTTTTTTTTTAGGTATTCTGATAGGGAACGGAGGATTATAGCAATACGGGTCGGCGGATGACCTTTTTTTTTTTTTTTTAGGTATTCTGATAGGGAACGGAGTATTATAGCAATACGGGACGGCGGATGATCTTTTTTTTTTTTTTTTCGTCTTCCGAAAATTGTGTCGATAATTATCGATAACTTTCGTGAACTATCGATAACTTTTATCACATAATTATCGATAACTTTCGCCAATATCGATAATTTTTATTCGATAATTATCGATAACTTTCGCTACTATCGATAATTTTATATCCGATAATTATCGATAACTGTTCATTCGATAATTATCGATAACTATCGATAACTCAATACGATAATTATCGATAATAAAATTATCGATAATTTTTTCCGATGAACACCCCTAGTCCAAACTACATACCTTTACGAGCTAATTCAATTGAATACAATAAGCTGAAGGACCGCAGAAAAAATATTTTCAGTTTTCAAGTTAAAAAAAATATATATATACAGGTTATTAATTTTTTTACACGTTTATTGGTTTTTCGTTAATTTATCTTTAACAATCATATCGATATCAACGTCAACATTCGTTGTTGCCAGACACATTGCATGAAGAAGTGACACTTACAATTAGATTTTATAAAGTTCATAGTTGAAACGGACTTTCACATAAATAAGTGCTGCCCATCATCGATCCCATTTTCAAGCCAAAATTTGTTACTTTGGTGAAACGATCGCCAAGGATCTTAAAAAAATTAATTCCGGTTTCTGTTCTACCCTTGTAAAAGGGATCTGACTGTAAGTGACTTAATTCTAACTGGTATTCAGTCTTTACCAATGATATAATAAACTCAAAGGTCTTTACGCTTTCGATTTTAATTGTTAATGGATGCGTAAAAAGAGACAAATCGCTCTCTAATTCTTTAAAATCTGCGAAACGCTGCTCAAATTCTAAAATTACCTCGTCGATGTACTTCAGGTGGTCAGAAAAGTTGCATCCTTCAAATTTTCCCATTTCGGTATAATGTTAGAAAAGAAAAATAATTTTTTTCTAGTGACGTTTTGAACAATCTCAGTTTATTTTTGAACCCATTCACATATCCATACAAATTGGCTATATTGTGTTGTTTGCCTTGTAATTTTAAATTTAAATCGTTCAAATGTTGTGTCATATCCGTTAAAAATGCAAGATCAGCAAGAAATTCTGGATCTTGCATTTTAGTTTCCATATTAGTTGTATCAGACTTTATTTCATTTTTAAGGAATATGGGAATGTCTTTCCGTAAAGCGAAAAAGCGGTGCAAGCACTGACCAGCACTTAACCATCGGATTACTGAGTCCAATAGCAGATCCCCATAGGATGCGTCAATTCCAGTTAAAAAATTACAAAATTTACGATGACTCAAAGCTTTGTTTCCGCCTCTAATAAGATTTGTTACTTTAAAACTATTTTCATGGAATTCATTTGGCGCAAAGATTTTCCACATAAGGCTTCTTGGTGTATGATGCAATGGATTAATGGACAATCAATGCCATTTTGTTTTAGAAGTCCCGTAAGTCCTGTAACGTTTCCTATCATAGCTTTGCTCCATCGGTCACAACACAAGAACATTTTTGAAACCCACCATATTCCATAACAATTTTGTTAACTGCTTGAAATATATCGCTGCCCTTAGTTGAACCATGTAGTGGCACTAAGTTTAACATTTCCTCCGTGATCGAAAAATCTTTTGAAATGCAGCGAATAAAAATTATTAATTAACCGATATCTGTCTGGTCGGTACTTTCATCCAAACATAATTAATAACACTCACATTTTACAATATAATCACATATTTTTTTCGAAACATATTCGCCCATATCATCTATTCGTCGCGCAACTGTTTGGTGAGTTAATGCTACAGATTCAAATTTGTCAGCTAATTTCGGCTGCATGAAGCGATGAGCCATGGCAACTGCGCATTGTTTTATAAAAACTCCATCGCTGACAGGTTTTTTAGCTTTGGCTAATTAATAAAAGACATAAATAAAACACGAAGGCCCTCGTCTGTATCTTTTTGAATAGACGCAGCCGGTAGATATGGAGTGAAAGACGTAGAAGCATGTTATTTGTCATTATTTTTCGCAAGATTGGGTAAGGGAACTCGTAGGAGTAACAGAATTTGTTAACCCTTTTTAATCCGAATCTTACATATATAATTGCGTTTAAGATTGAACTATTAAAGTGAGGCCCGAACTTATAATAAAATATAAATATTTATATACATATTTATATCTTATATAGCCGTATCATCTATATAGATGTTACGGCCCAGACCGCGGGCCGTTATCTGGACTGGGCCGTTATATGGGTGCATGAGGGCTGACTCAGAATGGTAAAGCAGAGTACCGTAAAGCGGGGTGATTAGGGACAATTTTGAAGTTCACACAGCAAAGGAGAATGCCCATTCTCCATAGTGTCTCAGGCCCAATGTGGACATCAAAAAATCGTATAAAAATTGAGTGTTCTAAAATCTTAACAGTATTAGATATCTGGGAAAAAAACTTAAAATGACGCCATTATTGTAGATTTTTTTTTTAACTTTTTGGTTATGTTATATATTATTAAGATGTGCATGAAAGAATGATAATTCAAGCCCTTTTCTAAGTTTTTCAATAATTTATAATAGTAAGATATTGAGTATAACAATAGGTGTATTTCAAATATAGCTTATAAGTTTGACAAAAAAGTTCTGGTGCCGTTTTCAGGTGAAAGAATTTTTTTCAAAACATTATCTTTTAACCATTATAGATTGGCATAACATTTATACTACGTATTTATTATCTTATAATATACCTACATAATGCTTCATTCTATTGAAATATAATTCTATTATAGGATAAAAGCTAATAGTACCTATTAAAAAAGTTCTTGGTGGAGAGAACAAAACCAGTAAAAAAATACTAAAGCTACGTGAAAAGCCAAAACAAGTCCGTGAAAGAAAGCCAGGTTGCGGTATAACAGATCGAAAACAAAATAAAACGCATCCACATTGAGCATAATTAAGCAAAAAGCGAACAGTCAACAGAATCAATAACCATATTTCAATTTTCATTCGTTTGAAAAATGTCATTTCAGTCATCAGTGTTGCGTCTTGTCACAAAAAAATTAAATCGATAAATCGGTTACGTAAATAAAAATAATCGATAGATGATTTTTTTTTAAATCTTTATTGAATAAAGTAACAAACGTACACATTAGTTCTATTATAAATGTTTTCTTTTGGTTAATTCTATATAGAATTACCAACAGTGGCTCGTTATTTGTACTTAAGTTGAGTTTATTTTATTTGTTTATAAATCGACATTCGGATCGATTGACCATAGTAACAATATTTTATCTTCGGGCAATATTTCACCTCAACTTCGTTTTATTTATCAATAAAATTCCCTTTTTTTATTGAAATATTGCTGGTTGTAGTGGCGCTTATTTAAATGTTATCAAAAATCATGTCTATTTATGGTAGATTTCTGGACAAAGTAAGTCTTCGTAAGACAGTTGTCCACTGTGGGCCTGAAATGGGCATTCCTCTTTTTTATATTATCCATAAAAATATGAACAATAAGTTTTTTTTAAATTTCTCCGCCTATTAATACTTTACGAAAATTATAAAAAATTATACAATATATCCTTATATTTAAAAATATTTAACAAAATGTAGACTGTCCCTATTAATACTTAAACCGGGGTGTATGGGAACAAGAAAAGGGTAAATAGGGAAAAATGCATAGAGTTGTCATATATTTGAAACTAACTTTAATGTATATAGTATTTGTAAATTTGATGCTACAGTATAATATGAAATAAAAATGGGAGAGTTATGATAGTAAAGGTTATTATGCTGCAAATATATAATTATAAGACCTAATATAATCGTATATGTTGTAGTCTATACTAATATTATAAAACTAAAGAGTCTGTTTGTTTGAACTCGCTAATCTTAGAAACAACTGGTTCGAATTGAAAAATTATTTCTGTGCTGGATAATACATTTACCGAAAAAGACTATAGGCTATATAACATCACGCTACGACCATTAGGGGCCGAACAATTATAAGAAACGTTACAAAAATGTATATCCTTTTGAGAACTTCCGTTGGGTCCTTTATTATTCCTCTTTCCGAGACACTTTTAACTATTTTTCCACGTTCGTTTACAGTTGTTGTGTATTGTTAAATATAGGATCACATTTTTTATTCTCAAAAGGAGTAGACAGAGACGCGCATATTAAATGTTGTATGTGTATTAAATATTAAAGTTTGTAAAATCCACTTTTCGCTAGTTATAAGTCACATGTAATAGGTGGCGAGCCTAGTGCCATACACCGGGCACCATTCCAGACTCCATGCTATTTACTGATAATTTTCGAAATATAAAAAAAAAAAAAAACAATAATACGTCGACCGACCCAAGAATCAGACATGAGACACCTTGCTTGGCAGTAACGCTTGCGACCACTTGACCAACGAGGGGGGCACTCTTAGAGTAATGGTTTAAAGTTACTTAAGTACATTTTTCCTCAAATTGACGGAGATGAAACCGTAGGGTATAGCTAGTATTATTAGATATATTTGTAAATAATTTAAAGTGACATCCCTATCCCTATTCAAACTTTACCATTCTGAGTAAGCCCTCATGCGTCTCTATTTACTTGCTTTAGCGTGCCTATTAAGAGTCAAGGCGTTCCTTTTCACCCTTTTACGGTGCCTTTTAATCTATCGTTACAAATCGAAATGAGATAGGCTTCTAATATTTTATAATTTAACAAATAAATGTTGATATTAGTATTTACCTTTCTAGGAGTATATTAAATGATAAATTTCTTGTCATTTAAAACTATTTTTGTTAAGTAAACACTTAAACTTCTCTAGTTACGACTCAAGTTTCAGAGCCACTAAAAATATAATTTCGAATAGCTATGTTTAAATGCCCGTTTTTCTATTTTTTTGCAAATTTCCCTATAGTTTGGTATTAACAATGGCAAGGTAAGATATTTTACTAAATGCTAAAATAATTAATATCAATTTGGAAGCTTTTAATTTAGCGAAAATCATTAGCGAATTTCATTCCTTGTTTTGTCCCTATTCACCTGGCCATCTCTATTCACCCCGTTTTACGGTATATAACGGTAAAGTTTGATTAGGGATAGGGTTGTCACTTTAAATTATTTATAAATATAATAATACTATTTTATACGATTATAATAGGTTTTATAAATATACATATATATTCTCTCCGAAACACAGCAAAGCTATTTCACGGGAGAAACAATTAAGATGGTAGTACCCATGCAGCCGGGAGCGCGGCATAGCGCATCCCTCCCACCGGTAATTTTTTTTACCGGTAAACATTTGCAGCTTAATAATCTTTACCATCCTAATTTTACCATTTTTATTCCATATAATACTGTAGCATCAATACAAATACTACATTTAAGTTAGTCCTTTCTTGTTCCAATACACCCCGCTTTAAGTATCAATAGGACAGCCTACATTTTGTTAAATATTTTTATGTATAAGAATATATTGTATAATTTTTAATCATTTTAGTAAAGCGGAGAAATTAAAAAATAACTTAATGTTCATATTCTTATGAATAATATAGAAAAATCGGTGTGTGAACTTCAAAATCGAAGACGTTCTAAGCCGTGGTGTGTTCTTATTAGACACCCTTAGGACGAACGTTCAGTCTGAGCTCCTCTAGCTCCCAATTTTCACGGCTGAGTCTCAGTACTCGCCCCCCCCCCTCCCGGTGTCGCTGTAAAGGGCGCTAGGGCCAACAGTTACACACATTTCTAAAAAAAAGTCCGAAATCTAGTATCCATATTTACCCTTACAGCCTATCCGAATTCCTAAAAAAACGGTCGTCCATACCTAGAGCAGGCTTTGTTTTGCACGAAAATATTGAATTATTAAACGCGTAAAAACAATATAATCGTTACTGTTTTAATAGTTTTGTCATACTATAATAATAGTGCCGATCGTTTAAAATGTATAAAACACAACTCATTAGGAGTGCCTATCAAACAGTTGTTGACATTTTAAAATGGATATTGATTTGATGTCCACTGAGCTTAAATAATACCAAATTGTAAACTATCGATACAAAAACGGCTGTCAAAAAGATTTACGGTGGCTTTAAAATCAACTCAGTGCTTATGACGTCATTTCAGTTGATCACTGACGTTAGCGAATTCACGCCCCCCCCACCTCAGCCTGTAAATTTGAGATATAAAAATTAAAAAAAATACTAATCGACGTATTTTTAATAGCACTTTCTAAAATTATTTATTATTAAAACAGCACCCTCCTAGTTTACGAGTAAAAAATTAATAAAGATACTACACGCTACACCATCGATATCACTTGAAATACTTTGAATTTCGTACTTTTTGCACAGTGAAAAAACTTCACCCTATTCGAAACTAATTGCACTATCATAAGAATTTCACAAAATGCAATAGTTATTGCAGCAAACAAATAAAACGTAATCAGTCTTGGGAAGAGCACTGTCAAATAGTTCCTTGTAGAGGGCGCCAACGCCATAAATAATATCACTTAAAATATTTTTTTATATATAATAAATAATATAATATAATAATAAAATATAATATAATATAATATAATTTTTTTTATATAATAATTTTTTTAAATAATTTGTTACAATAACTATTGCATTTTGTGAAATTCTAATGATAGTGCAATTAGTTTCAAGTTGGGTGCAGTTTTTCCACTGTGCAAAAAGTACGAAATTCGAAGTATTTCAAGTGATATCGATGGTGTAGTGTGTAGTATCTTTATTAATTTTTTACTCGTAAACTAGGAGGGTGCTGTTTTAATAATAAACAATTTTGGAAAGTGCAATTAAAAATACGTCGATTAGTATTTTTTTTAATTTTTATATCTCAAATTTCCTGGCTGTTAGCGAATTCGAATCTAGTAGTTTGACAGTTATTTGTGCGTCACTTTGAATAGTGATCTTTACTTTGCGTTATCCACCGAGATACAGAATAGGTGGGCTGGATCTAGCATCGAAATTTACCACTGTAGCTTATCCGAATTCGTAAAAGAAAAAATACCGATAATTATCGAATCACAATTATCGGACCAAAACAAAATTATCGATAATTATCGGATGAAAAATTATCAAGTAGTTACGAATTATCGATATCGATAATTATCGGACATGTCTACTCTATTACTCTTTGTGTTTTGAATTTTGATGTTTTCTGTTTTCATAAAATAAAATAGGTAATAGGTATAAAAATAAATTATAATCTTTGTCTATTATATACTCTTTGTCTCTCTGGATATTTGTATTTACGGATGCCTCAAAATTAACCCAGCATGGATGTACTGGATCAGCGTGTGGATACCGAGATTTAATGTGGTGTTAAATTTTAAATCCATCTCCATATTCATGTCTTTACTGGTGAACTTTTGGCTATTTTTGAAGCAATATCCTACATAGAATCACACCATTTAGATAAATCTGTCATACTTTCGGATTCCAACAGCTCACTTCAAGCCATCCTCTCTAACCAATTTAGATCAAAGGTCAAATCCTATCTAGTCCTAAAAATAAAACATTAATTTGCTCTTTAAGTGTTACTTAGAGGGAATACATGTAAACATGTCAAACTGGTATGGATTACTGGACATTCGGGTATCAAAGGCAACGAAGACGCTGATTACTATGCTAAGGAAGCCACTACATCGGGAATATGAAGTCAATATAGAGTATACTGTAATGACCTCATGACTCTTCCGAAAACACGCATGCTCTCGGACGGGTGAACAATGGTCCCTCACTAGTCTTATTAAAGGAAAATACTATGCCAGCATCCAAGAGTCAATATTACTTAAGCCGTGGTTTTTTAAATACCGTGATGCAAGCAAACCTGTTACCTGAACAATATGTCGTCTAAGGTTGGGCCACTCCTGTACTTCTGTATTTCTGGCCAAAATACGAGTTAAAGACTCCTCCATTTGTGAATGTGGCTTAGATGAGGGCACCCCAGAACATTTATCTTCAATTTATTTCTTACGTTGAATCTATGCCTTCATTATTTTTAAAGCAATAGAAATAAAAATATCTACTTCCTTAAAGTTAAAAAAAATAATTATTAAGTAACTTTTATTTAATGTTTAATAGATATATAGGTATCGAACTCTTAACTTAATTTCTTTGTATTTATCTTTAACGGTTACCTGAAAGTTTGCGGTTTTAGTGATAAAGCCTTATACATCTCATCTTTTTATTAAATTCATTTTCAATAAATAAAATGTCTATTTCTGTACAATAAAGGGTTTGCCATGTATTATATTGTAAAAAAAAAACATTATTGAGAAAAAATAACTATTGATGATTTAAAATTTCAGATCGCTCCATCAAAGACCAATGGGTGAATATTTGAAGCACATTTAACCATAATTTACACAGAGTTGATAAGTCAAGAGAGATGGCACAATTAGTTTCAGATGTGTATGTTCCGTACTGGCTATAGTGGAAACCCTTGCAATTCCTATGTAAGTATGTAGTATAGTAAATAGTTGATTGACTTACAAATTGGGATGACTATTTTGATTGTGTAACTTTTATATAATAATATATATATAATTTTCTTTTTTTTTTTTTAATTTGTCTGGCACTAATTTATTATCTTTCCATTGCAATTTTCAAAGTTATATACTGTCCCTAATTGGTGAATAAAATGTGTGAATTGGGTAGGGAAGAAGGAAACAATATAAAATACAACTAAAGTAGTTTTTTCAATTGAATTTATTGATTTTTTTTTTAAATTAGATACAAAATAGACTAATCATGATCCCTATAATATGGTGATATAAAAAAAGTATTTATATCTATTTATTCAATTATATATATTTTTTCTTTTTTGTATATATATATATATATATATATATATATATATATATATATATATATATATATATATATATATATATATATATATATATATAATATATATATATATATATACTTTAGCTATACAAGCAATATACCATTTCCTCTATTTCTTTCTATTTCTCTCCTGCCTGTAAGAGATCGCTCTTTAGTGATAAGGTCTTTATTTAACTTTATTATTATATTTAACTTTTTATTATACATACAGAAAATTCCAAAAAAAAGATACAAGTCATTGAAATAAATGTAATATTAAGAGATTTCTTCCAGCACCCCCTAAAAGGATTTATCTTAGACATAAATTAGATAAGGTAGATGTACAATTATACAAAAAAAAAAAAAAACAAATTAAATAAAATAAAATTAGAACTACATTATGTATATGCTAGACATATATACCATACATATACAATACATTACATTACATAAATTATTACTTAAATACAAATATATAAATACATAATTATTCATATACTAAAAAAATATCATCTCAAGGACAAAAAATGCTCTTTTAACTTTTTTTGAGTAGAAAACTTGACGAGTGAATCTGTTGAGTAAATACTCTTACCGAATACCAAGTAGGTAGTATACCAATAACTTATTAGATTATAATAAACCATTATTTACTTCTTACAATTAGTTATGTATTACCTCTCAACTTATTATAACTATTTATTTCAGGCTTAAAAAACGACAAGAATGGCATCAATCTGGATAAAACCGAATGATCCATTCTTCTCTGTTTCCTGAGAAATGAACAAATAGAGTGGCAAGGCTCTTATCAATCGTGCCAGCTATAGCACCCTCAAAGGACGGAAAGCCTATGTCCGCTTTGGAGGTATGCCTCCTTTAGATAAAACATAGCTATCTTTAAATATCTTAGTGTAGCTTAAGTAGACTATCTTCTTTGCAGTATATCATGTCTATGATATCTAGTATGTAGAAGCATCCGGGTCTCTGCACTGATAGAAGGATTTGTTAAGGAGTAATAAATTGATTTCTTAAAAACAAATTAGGTGATTTCTTAAGAAATAAAAAATATTTGTTAATAATTAAAAACTTTTATTAGAATTATTAATTATAAGTTACTTTTTAACATCAACAAATAAAAATAAATATTTCGTTCTATATATCAATGAAATATTTCTTAATATTAAAGAAATATTTCTTAGGAGAATTAGCCGGTAGATGGCTGTACACTATATATAATTAATTAATTTAAATATATATTAATATTTGTATTGAGATACAGAAAGTAATAAATAAATAATGTATTTAAAAAAATAATAATAAATTTAAAATCATAACTTTTATTATAAAGATATGTGAAAATTTAAAATAATTAATATTTTAATAAATTACATATAAACAATGAATATTTTTCTCAATAAACGGTTAGACTATTTCGTTAAGTTTGTGCGGAGTAAGTAATATGGCGACTCAGCCACACATTCAAATGGGTGTGCTATATATAGCTACCAATACCAAGACATAAGAACATAGACGGGTCAGTGTACAGCCATCTACCAGTGAATTCTCCTAAGAACCCGCTTTATTTTTTTTTATTTTTTTTTTAAGAAATCAGTTTATTACTCTCTAACAAATCCTTCTATAAGTGTACATTAAACTAGCTGTTACACACCCGCTTCATTGGGTACACGATAATATTTTATTACTGAATCTAAGATGTCAAGAAAATTTTCAATTTTTAAACAATAATGATAATCAAAATTGTAAATAAAAAAAAATAAAAAAAATGGCTGTCAAAAATTACTTTTATCTATGAATTAAAAATATATTATAAATGTTTTTATATATATGATAAATGTTTTTATTATTAATAGTTTATTAATTAATGGGTCAGTTAGTTAGTAAATCCCTCATTACACAGATTTCCGCATCATCCTTGACAACACTGTTCATAGCAACGGTCTTGATAGAACGGTGCTATGGCAATGATCTCGATAGTAAGGGCCGGCGCACATATGGCGGAGCGCAACGTAGAGCATTTTTCACTGTCGAAATATTATCAACATTGTCCTCATTGAAATAATATTTAAAATCAACACAAAAATTAATTTCTGAAGAGCATCGAAGCGACTGCATGCGAAAGGTAGCGCGCAAGATCGCGAATACCCGAGCATTCACGCTCATGGCCATGGCCTAAATGCCTTGCGTTAAATCAAATATATTGAACAAACTTCACACACTATTTACAGCTAAGTACCACAAAATAAAACAACGATTTGCTAATAAAAAACGAGTACATAAGTCTATTAGATTAAAAAACCGTAATTTTCATAAAAAAAAAGAAAAAATAGTTGTCTATGGCGTAAGAAACTATAAATTAAAAGAAATATTTTTGCGTTTTCAAAATGCAACTAAAGCCGCAATGTCCTGTAGAAATTTGGCATTAACAATCAAAGTATGCTACAAATAAAACATTGTCCATTAGTTTATGTATCCGAATCAGCATTGTCCGTTACAGCCAATCACGCCGCATCAAACAATATGGCAGAATAATTCGTTTGCTTGCGAGAGTGTGCTCAATTTTTTTTTTTTTTTTTATTTAAAGGTGATAAATTATCACTTTAAAGGATACTTTAGTATTGAAATAACAAATGTTATCCCCTCTCATCTCTCATCTCATCAGCCTATAGCAGTCCACTGCTGGACGTAGGCCTCCCCAAGCTCGCGCCAGACATCCCGGCTTTCCGCAATCCTCATCCAGCCAACACCGGCAATCCTGCGAAGATCGTCGGTCCAGCGGGTCGGAGGGCGTCCCACACTGCGTTTGCCAATACGTGGTCTCCACTCCAGGACACGTCTGCTCCAACGGCCATCGGTCCTACGACACAGGTGACCAGCCCACTGCCACTTCAGCGTGCTAATCCTCTGGGCTACGTCGGTCACTTTGGTTCTCTCGCGGATAGTCTCATTTCTGATCCTATCTTTGAGAGAAACGCCGAGCATAGCCCGTTCCATGGCACGTTGAGCGACTTTAAATCGGTGGACCAGTCCCTTCGTCAGTGTCCACGTTTCAGCACCGTATGTCAACACAGGTAGGACGCATTGCTCGAAGACTTTCGTCTTCAAGCTTTGCGGAATCTTCGAAGTGAAGACCCGACGAAGCCCGCCAAATGCCGCCCAGCCCAACTGAATCCTCCTCTCGGCTTCCTTCTCGAAGTTGTTTCGGCCCAGTTGGATGGTATGGCCTAGGTAGATATAATCCTGAACAACTTCGAGGAGGATACCATCAACCGATACCGGTCTCGGTATGACATGCTTGTTAAACATAACTTTCGTTTTATCAAGATTCATACCAAGACCGACTCGTCGGGAAGACTCATTTAGGCTGCTCAACATTTGGCCTAGCTCCTCCAACGTCTCCGCAAAGATGACGATATCGTCAGCGAAACGAAGGTGAGAGATGTAGTCGCCGTTGACGTTGATGCCTCGTCCCCCCCAGTCCAGGGTTTTAAAGACGTCCTCCAGCGCAGTGGTAAACAGTTTCGGTGATATGACATCGCCCTGTCTTACCCCGCGTCGAAGGAAAATCGGTCTTGTCTGCTGGTCCTGGATATGAACGGTCATCTTCGCCGCGTCGTATATACACCTCAACACCTCGATATATCGCCAGTCGATATGACATCTCTGCAGAGAGTCCAGAACAGCCCAGGTCTCGATGGAGTCGAAGGCCTTCTCGTAGTCCACAAAAGCCATACACAGCGGCTGATTATACTCTTCGGTCTTTTGTATAATCTGCCGAACAGTATGTATGTGGTCTACGGTGCTGTAGCCTTTTCGAAACCCAGCCTGCTCCGGTGGTTGGAAGTCGTCGAGCCTTGTGGCGAGACGATTCGTAACGACCCTCGAGAAGAGCTTATAGACGTGGCTCAGAAGTGAGATAGGTCTGTAGTTCTTCAAAAGAGACTTATCGCCTCTTTTGTAGAACAGTACCACCACACTCCTGGACCACGCCTCCGGTGTGGTACCTCGTTGGATGACGGCATTAAAGAGTCTAGCTAAGGCCTCCAGGACAGGTCGCCCTGCGGCCTTAAGAAGCTCAGTCGTAACGCCGTTATCCCCCGGGGCCCTCCCGTTTTTAAGCTGCCCGAGCGCCGCACTAATCTCGCCGACTTCGAAATCCGGGACGTCTTCCGAATAATGGCGCAGCAGTGGTGCACGTGGATCTTCGGCGCCCTGGGTCTCAGACCTCTGTACGCTCGACGAGTACAGCTGCCCATAAAATTTCTCAACCTCTTCTCGGATCTGAGGGCGGGAGCAAACGGTTCTGCCATCAGCTGTTTTTAGCTTCGCAAGAAGACTTCTTCCCAATGGTTTTCGGAAAACCTTTGACCCCCTATTCTGCTCAATTAGAGTCGTAATGTCTCTTGTATTTGAGCAGCGGAGGTCTCTGCGTATGAGTTTCCTCACCCGCTTGGAAAGAGCCTTCTGCTCTGGCGAAGCTGCTTGAGCCGCGGGCATCTCGCGCCTCCGCCTCATCAGATCCAAGGTTTCGGGAGAAATTTTGGACTGCTTAACTGGTCTCGTCGGCGTAAAATGTCTCCGACCCAGTGAATACACCGTCTTCACCACGTTGTCGGTCATCTGATCCACGTCGCCAGTGGTTTCCAGCGAATCGAATCGGTTTTGGAGTTCCAGTTGGAACTGCTCGGAACCACATAGTATTTGGGGCAGCGTGGGTCGGATAATAGATTTCATCAAGCGGACTCGCTCTTTGCGTAGACTTATATTCAGAGAGCCCCGCAGGAGCCGGTGGTCACTACCGGTGTTGAACCTATTAACCACTGAGACATCTCTGAATATATGCCCTTTGTCCGCTATGATGAAATCTATCTCGTTCCTCGTCACAGTATCCGGGCTCTGCCATGTCCATCGCCTTTGGGGCTTCTTCTGAAAGAACGAGTTCATCAAGAAGAGCCCCTCCGATTCGAGGAAGTCGACAAGCATCTGCCCCCTGCGATTTCTGCGCCCCAATCCGTGTGGTCCGATTACCGATTCGTCGCGGTCTTGTACTCCCACTTTAGCGTTAAAGTCTCCCATAACAACGTTGTAGAAAGCCGAGGTCGTGCCATGCAGAGCTTTCGATATATCCTCATACAAGGCTTCGACCTCATCGTCAGAGTGTGTCGAGGTCGGCGCATATACCTGTATCACTTTCAGGGAGTACCTGTCAGTGAGTTTAAGTACAAGGTACGCTACCCGGGTCGACACACTGCTGACCTCTACAACGTTGTTACTGAGAGTCTTGTGGACCAGAAAACCGACGCCACCTTGGGAAGGACCATCACCTTCACGGAAGTAGAATAAGTGTCCGGAGTCCAGGATCATCGTGTCCTCACCCTGTCTTCGGACCTCAGACAACCCCAGAATACTCCATTTTATATGGCTTAGTTCTACTTCGAGTTCGGTGAGGTGATGGTCCAGCCGTAGACTGCGACCATTATATTTTTTATCCCCTAGTGGAGGATAATTATAAACAGACACGAAAACGTCGGGTCGATAGTGCAAATTGGAAAAAAATAAGGCCAAACAAGACTACTCACCGGGAGTATACTTTAACGACCATGTCGTGATACTTTTGTTTACATTTCCTAATGGTATATAGGTACTAATTTATTATGTTAATTTGTTTTATTTTGTACTTGGAAAAAGATAAGGAACAAAGATTGCAAAGAAAAAAAAAATGTTTCATATTATATTATTTCACCGGTAGACGTTGTTTTAAGTATTCTGTCTACGGTTTGAATAGATATTTACTACTGGTACATATCCAATGTGTTTTAAATGTATAAAGTTGGTACTGAGTTGGACCGAAAACCTTTTTTTAGTCAGTCTGTGTGGTTCATGTTTATTTTGGTTGTGTTTTTAAGGTGTAACTTAAAATCAAGGTCTATCTATACATATTTCTTTGAAATGTGTTTTTATACTTTATCTTTATAACCGATTTGGGTGAAAGATTAAATTTATTATAATTTATAAAAATATTAACTGTTTGTTCCAGATACGCTTCTAAGAGTTACCTGTTAAGCCGACAGGTCCCCATAAAGACAAAAAGCTGCAATGCTCTACAATTACTATGGTCGACTTGCGACACTTTCATAGATCATTTTATGCCATTGGGTACGTTCGCGGGCCTTCTTCTAATTGATTTCATCACTTTTTTATCTATGCATTCCATAGACAACATGCAAGGAAATGATACTTCTTTAATCAAAAACTGAATTTAACTGTCGAACTTTAGTAAATAATTGTTTGCTGTTGTTCATAAAAAATAATAAACAAAATTATCTTTTTACATTAATTAACTACCTATTATTTTTATTTAAAACTGACAAATAAAAAACTATTGCGCATATCCCATTTCCGTTTCCGCGCATGTGGTCTGTGGAATGCATAGATAAAAAAGTGATGAAATCAATTAGAAGAGGGCGCGCGAACGTACCCATTAATTATAAATTATATAATTATAAAACATGTAATAGCTGTAAAAACAAAACGACTACGTCCTAGGAATAATTCCAACCACTACAAATCTAGAGCTATGCAAATGATGTACAGAGTTTACTGTGGATCCCAAAAAAGATGATTTTCGTTTGCCAAAAAAGTTTTCTGCAAATATTGCATATAAAAAGATACCGTATAGAAAACCTGGTAAAAAAATTATTACTTAAAAGGGGATTTCCCAAAAGAAAATCGTGGTGGAGACCACTGATCTCATAAGTATACAGACAAAAAAGAAAGTATAATTGTAGGGATGCGAGTATTAAAACAACCGAGCGATGGAATAATACTGCTCATAATTTATTAATGTTCATCAAATATATAGGATGATACACACACAGGTATATACGCTTATTATATAATACATCTTGCCCATAAACAAAAAAATAATAATAATAATAGTTTTTTTTCTGAACATAATTATAGGTAAACAAAATAATAAGTTTTAAACTCTAAATTAAAAATTATACAACTAAAACAAAGAATACATATAGTTATATAAAATTAATATTTTAATTTTAATTAAGAACAGTGTTACTTTGCTCGATTCTTATGAACTACATCAATCTTACCTTTTTTAAGTATTTCTACGTTAGGCGATAAATCTCTTATTACTACATACGGTCCAGAATATATGGGTCTTAAACTTGTTACCTATTTCCTGTTATAACCTTCAACTGGTGACGTGCATTTGAGTCACAGTATTGGAGAGGTGACGTCAATTTGCCGTATCAGTAAAAAGCCATAAATAATGTAGATTATGTATAGTGGTCATTAAATAGGTCATGTTATATAAAATTTGGTATATTTGTTTTTAAAATAAAACACCTTTTTCGCATATTAAATGAAAATTTAACTTTAATCGTACACATGAACTTATAATCAAATTTTGGTCTGTGTTTTAATGGTAGGCATGAGATAAATCAACATAAAATTTCAGAAACATAAAAGAAGAACAAAAATCAACATTATTCTCTAATTAAAAGTTTAAAAAAAATATTCCTGGTAACATTTGAGACAAATTTTTTCAAGACAATCTAGGCATGCTGGTTTTCTGCACTTCTTCCATAAGTATGACGTTCTTTTTTTTTTTCTTTGCTGGACATATAGTACAGGTCCCACGTTTTTCCAGCTTTGCAGATGTAGAAGGTTCAGGTTCTACATTTTCTATTTTCAATATTCGCTTAATAGAAGCGCGAATGTTTCGAGAAATTTTCGGATTGTTATACCGGCGCAACATGTGGGGCTTGCATATTTGGTCGGCTACTGTACTCAAAAGCGTGTATCTGTCAACATTTCTGTCTATATGTCTGCATTTTGATGGTATTGGCACTTGTACAGTACGTATGAATTTACTGCACAAATATCGATCAACCGATGAAAAAAAACAAGAGGCCACCGCTTCGTTCTTTGAATACAAGAATAGTTACTGCACATTTTGTCCAGGACATCAACACCATTTTTCGTGTGATTATAAAACAATATTATTTCTGGTTTTTCACCTTCTTGGTCGTTACACTTGTCATGGTGTTTGGACGATACAAGAACAACTGCTTTGTTTCTTTTGGTTATATAGGAGACCATGGTTATTTCCTTTGTAAAACCATAAAAAGTTTGTCCGACTGGTCTTGTTCGTTTAGGCTTGAACTCAGGGGGGGATTTTCTTGTTCATAGTACCTACATAAGTAAGACCCTTTTCCTTCAAAAGCTTCATTGCTTCGATTGATGTAAACCAACTGTCTCCGGTTACATTTCGGTTGGATATCTGTATTGGTTTCGTTAGCCGTAAAATACTCTGGGTAGGCTTCGAGTACTCCTTTTCTTTAGGCGTCAATCCCTGTCCATCAGTATCTTTTCCGCAGTATATATAAGCACTGTAGACGTAATTGGTCAAAGCGTCAGTCATGCACATGAGCTTCACGCCATATTTGCCCGGTTTCTTTGGCATATACATGAGGAATTTGCAACGACAACGACATCTGATAAGCATTTCGTCTTTACACATATAGGCATCACGATTATAGTATCTTTGGCAGTTCGAGATGAAAATATCATATAACTCGGATATATGTGTAGCCGGATCATTTTTCTTTTTTTCTTCTTTGGTATTGGGATCATCAAAACGTATTGCTGCTAGTAACAGAAGAAAACGTTTTTGCGAAAAAATGCATCGAAATATTTCACTGCCTTTGCCATCCGTGGCAAACAAAGACGCAGTATCTTCTTTATTGCTTTTGAAAATAGCAGTCAACAGAAGGCATCCTATGAGCGCTAGTAATTCAATAACATCGATATTTTTCAACTCTTTGCGATCTTCCTTCTTGTATTAATGCCGAATTTCTTGTAATTTTCTATTAGTGTCTTGAACAACTAACTGTAAAATATCTTCAGAGAACAAAATATTCCAGCCATATTTATAACCATCTTCGTCACAGGATGACAATACCATCTTTGACGGTTTAGGTTTATATGACAGTAACGTTAACGGACCGTCATAACAAAACATAGAGGTTCCAATGGCCCTCTGCTTTGAGTTTTTTAGCTCTTCCGGTATTTCCCTTTTGTTTGAGCGTATTGTACCAACTATCGTCAGTTTAAAAGGTTCTTTGAGTAAAGATTTAGCAATAGGTACGAACGTTTTTTTTTTTTTTATTTTTTATTGGAAATTTGAGTGCGTTTGACCTCAATCTTGTCTGATGGTAAACAACGATGAAGTCTAAGGTGAAGCACGTAAACTCAAATAATGCCTGTTCACTCTTGCCTTAAAAATCCCTAGGTTATACGCATCGGGAAACAGTGACGCAGGAAGAGAATTCCATTCCTTTGCAGTTCTAATAATGAAAGATGATGCGAACCGCGAGGTACGAACCGGAGGGATGTCGACCACGTATGGATGGAACCCCTGCCCACGTCGAGTTGTCCGATGGTGAAATGGTGCTGGGGGAATTAATTGATGCAATTCCTGCGCACACTCACCGAAATGTATGTGATGACACTCACCGATATGTAGAAGACACACAGACTAGCAACCAGTCGGCGATGTTCGAGGCTCTGGAGCTGTCTTGAAGTAAGCATCTCATCACACGTGAACCAGTTATCGCCGGTTATATTCCTACATGATTCATGGATACTCTTCGATAACTCTTTCATGAAATATTCCCCAAGAGGAAGTCCATTTGTTTCTGTTCCTTTACCTATATAGGGAATGGCGTCAAACATATATTTTGTGGAACTGTCACAGATCATAGGTATTTTCAGGCCATATTTACTAGGTTTATATGGAATGTACATCCGGAATGGACATCGTCCTCTAAATCCCAATAGTTGTTCATCAACAGTCATATAAGATCCTGGTGTGTAGTTTATTCTGCACTTTGTAATAAACAAATTCCAAACTTTTTTGATGCGAGCTAAAACATCTAGAGAACGATTAGTAAGTCGTATAGATTTGTCATCAAACGGAGGCATTCTAGAAAAAATACGAATCGATCTCTGCTCATAATGAATACGTAACGTGTGCCAAAAAATGAAATATCAAACAATTCAATAGTCTTGAGGTGATTGTCTTTCATTGCGGCGGTCAAAGTTAAAATTCCAATAAAAGCTTTCATCTCGACAAAGTTTGTGTCTCGGAAGGTAGCAGAAACATCATTCAAGTTACGTTTTTGACTTATCTCGACATTGGTTCATGTTACTATCGACAGAGAAACTCTGTTAAGTTCATCCCATTTAGGCTGGCGCTATCTGGTGTGGAGTAGCGGTACTTTAAAGGGTGCGTTTAGAGAAGTAATGGAAATCGATTAATATCGATTCCGCTACTCCTGGCCCACCAACTTAGAATTTTTAAATTTCGATCATCGTGAACAAATAGGTGTGAGCCGTGACGACTGGGTCCTATAAAATAAATTCATAATGAATAGTCAGAAATTTGTAAATGTCTCGAACATTCCGACAAAAATTTCATTTTTTTATAAACAATCATATATGGCAAAGAGAAAGATTGTAAAAAAAACTAAAATATGCACCACCTGGAAATTATTTCTGCCGGCGCCCATGGCCTCAGCCCGGCAATGCTTCTTTACATGTCCGAACTGTAGGCATTTTTGGCACTGTAGGAATGATGAGAATTTTTCCGCGTGGATCCGCTGGTGGTCTAGGCGGACCCGTCCCATCGCGATGACGGAGTGCCAGAGAGCGGGGCTAGCCACAAAGACGGCGTTGTAGAGTTTAGTGTTTTTGTTATTGTTTCGTTTGAAGTGGAATGTAATGTCAGTGTCGTTAAAATTGCCGAGTTCGACGTTCTGTGAAAGGATTACACTCACCAGATCCTCCGGTGCCATGTCAGTAGTGATGCCCTTGAGCAAGAGCATGGGATTCTGTCGTCTTGCGGGTTCCGGCGTGACCTGGGAGTCGGGGTTGTCTTGTTTGAGCGCGTTTGAGCGCGTCCTCGTAGTCCGCTGGCGAGTCGAACTCCATCCGTAGTTTATTGTTTGAGACCGGCGATACTCTCGCCGCACATAGGGGTATTGGATATAAAAAGTTAGTCAAAACTCTTTTTTTGTTTGTTATGTCAGTAAAATCGTTACATAAGCTTTTTTTGCTAAAATAAACTTAAATAAAACTAGAAACTAACAACAAAGGGGTTATTTATTAAAAAAAAGGTAATATGATGCAACACTTAAAAAAATTATTCTGATTGACACGAGCTCTTCTCATTTAGTTCCTCGTCTTCATGGACACTTATTGAACTTTCTTGGGTTGAAGTTATCGCAGCTTTAGGTGGAAGAAGAAGATGGATGGTTTCTTTGGAAAATGGCTTCGTTGATTTTCTTGACAATGGACGTATACTTGTCAAAAGAGGGTCAGAGCTTAATAGTAATTTGTGTATAACGTCTCTGTTACAAGCGTATCGGGAAAATTTTCTTGCGAACCCTTGCCTGTATGTACGAAAATGTTTATTTTGAGCTTCAGCAGCCTCCTCGGATAGTTGCCCGATCGGCAACAAGGCATGTGAAATGATTTCAGCACCATGCACTAAAATTTTATGCATGGTAGGTGTCATGGGATACCAGCTGCAGCTTTCGTATGCATATTTTTCAAATTTAGCGACATCAATCTCATGTCCATTTGATATTGCTTCCAATATTATCTTTAATCTGTAAATTTAAGTTTCAACTCTAGTAATTTCGCTTGTTAATTTAGGGTCTTGGAAAAATCTTCTAGCCGAATTCCCGTCATTACTATTTCCGAAACCAGCTTTTGGAATATCTACTAAGAGACCCATTTCCTGTTTGAATTTCTCTTGAATAAGTTTTTTTTTTGTCGCTTATAGTATTTTTATCTTCTCTAGATATTGCTTGCCACTTTCCAATTGGAAGCTTGTATGACAAGTGAAGGATTGACTCAAACAACCATATTTTTGCATGAAGGACAGATATTCCCAATGATAATGATTCTGGGTTCACATCTTTCTTTTTAGTTATATCATTAAAACTTTTTGAAGTCAGCCCACACAAGTAGCACCGCATTGTAGATGCTGTGTTAGTTGCGGCATTAGATATTTTCCCATCAACCATGGTAAATAATAATTTATGTTCAACTTGAAGATCAAATCCTCCTTTTAAAGGTACTTTACTTTTTTTGTAGATCTTTTATTTGTTTTTCTACATATATTATTTCATCCCTGGTCACATCCTTTGTTTCGTGAATAAATCTTATTAATCTTTATGGGCCTACAATATCGGGGGGAGGATGGCACTGTATTTTGCCACAATATTTCGCCCTCTTTAGTTCTTAATCTAAGTGGAACAAAGGAGCTTTGGAAGATATTTGCATCAGAGTCCGTTGTATTTTTAAACTTCTGTTTGAATTGACTTTGCTGCGATACATCACAGCCCCATTTGTGAATCAGTTCTAAATTACATCGTTCTTCTTCACTGCATCCTTCAAAAACTTCATCCAGATACTGGCATAAACGGGAACATGTGTGGTCCAGAATATCTTGCAATTTTACCTCAGCATATGTAGATGTTACACAAAATGCTCCAGGTTTCGGAAAACATTGCTGTTTTGCCTTTTGTAATATTGAGTAACATGGAAAACGATGTTTGTCAAAATTTCTCGCAATATTGTATTGTCTCCTCGTTAAATCTCCCTCCACAAACATAGATAACGCTTCTGTAGGTGATAGTTGCGGTGTATGAGGTGTTTTAGTAATGCTTTTGCGGAATTTAGTTGCCTTCGTTGGCAATTTCGTAATATCTTTTACAATTTTGGAAGCATATGGTCAAGGTTGTCTGGCAGAAATCGCTTACCTAGCGATAAGACCGCCTTTGTGCATATTATTATTGTATGTTTTATTTTTAAGATAAAATTGTATTTTAACTTGTATGCACAATAAAGTATATTTCTTCTTCTTCTTCTTCTTCATATACATTGCCTGAGGCCCTCAAGCTCATTTGTGCTGCAAATGTTAACTGCTGTGAATCTATATTTTCTCGTAAATGTTTTGTTTTTCTTCTTTTAGTGCGGTCGGTAGATTCCATGAATGATTTTATTAGCCGACCACCTGCACCTGCATGTGGTACAGATGACGTTATCATTGGTAAAGTGATAACACCTACTAACGAACTGGCATTTTTAGTTTCAAATACGTCTCTTTTCTTGTAGGCAGCCATCCATTTTCTCTTAAATTCGGATTTAAAATGGGACAGTTTATGCTTCAGGATATGACGTTCACATTTTGTGATTTCAAACAAATGATCTTCCAAATAATCAAGTTTCTTATCAATTTGTTTAATAGGGCATTGAAGCACACTATCATATAAATATTGTTTGGTAAACGTCTTCATACCCCCCGAGTAACCTAAAACAAAATATAACACACTATAATTATGAAATTCACACTTGGTGACGCCTCATATAAAAAAGTCATAGTAAATAAAACGCCAAACTTCCGCCACTTTTTTCTTTTTAGATTACTTCCTAAGATAACCATCATTAATATTCTATATAAATTTTTACTCGGACGCACTCGGAAACATAACTAATCTACAAATTTATAAAAAAAATATGGAAAAAAATCTAAAATTTTATTATTAACAATCATAAGTCACAGAAACCTAAAAATGGCGTCATAAGTTACTGTATGCAGGTAATAATAAACTACATACCTTCACTTTCAAAATCCATATCGAAACCTTCTTCTCAATCAAAGTATCACTGACTTTTAGGAGGCTTAAAAGTAGTTGTGTTTTAAAGCGCCGAGAACTGTAACGTGCAACGTAAACGAAGACGAGATTCCGACTGACGCTGTAAATGAACAACTTAAAATTGCATGTCAAAATGGCTGTCGTTTTATGCGCCATCTATTGTACACTTTAAAAACTCATTACAATTGTCTTATTGTGTTATTTATAGCAGCTCATATACCGGTAATTTTGCTCACGCAGTCTACTGCGGCACGGTTGCCGAACGAAATATTATGGATTTATTAGAAATGCTAAATAAAATAAATAGTCATTTCAATGGTTTTTTTTTTTTTTTTTTTTTTAAATGAAAAGCGGTTGGAGCTGATGAAAATGTAACTTATTGGTAAAAAAAAAATTTTTTTTCGAAAAGTTGTGATTTTTTTTTTAATGAAGATAAAATTTTATTGTAATTACTGTAGACTATGAGTGAAAATTAATAATATATTTTTTCAGCATTAGATTAGATTCATACACCCATAAGGCCGGCCCATTGCCCATTTGACGGCCGGCTGGTCGAGTGGTCAGGCAACTGGACACTTTACGCAGCGGTCGCGGGTTCGAATCCCGCCAGGTGCAGATAATTTGTATGACGAATATAGATATCTGCACCGGGTCATGGATGTGTATTTATGTATATATGTATTTATATAAATTTCTTAAATTTATTTCCGTTCCTAGTACCCGTAACACAAGTTCTTACGAACTTAGCACGGGGCTAGGTTAACGTGGTGTGATTGTTGGTTAATATTTATATATATTTATAAGGCCCACATGTAATTTTTGTGTCATTTGTGTGTTGTGTATGAGAAAGACTGAGAGAGGACGTCATGCTCACCAGGCACATAATGTGGAACTTGTTGCGACACTGTAGGCACGGCTCTAAAGGGAGATCACCGTAGAATGAGTGTACCCGGTCGAAGCAGATAATGCACTCCTGCGAGCTCTGCACGTACGCGGTCATTGCGTCAAAACACATCTTCACCGCGTTTACCAACGTCCCGTTCTGAAACGGTTACGCATAGTTATATTCTCTTTGGGTTTAATAAACGGAACCCTGATTGTGTCATATTTCGTTTACAAAACTAATAAAGCGGATTGCAGAAGCTTATGCGGAAGTCATTGCGGACTTTAGTCCATAAACTTGAAGCCGGATCGTGGAATTAATTATACTTTCAAGGTATTCAAATATAACGAGACGCGGTATGTGTAGAGTACGGTCGTACCTGGTAACAACATAGATATACGATATACATAAGACGGACTATCAACATTACATGCCTGGATTCGTTCTATGGAAATGATATTGCATATATCATATAATCTTTCATTTCAAACGTTGTCTGCCACAAGCGAAGAAAAACAAAGGCTCAAGCAAGAAAAGAAGGTCAAAGACTTACAAAAGCATTTTCGCGAGGAGTTAGGATTGAACATAGACAAACCATGACAAGGGACAGGAATAGTAATAATGGAAATACAGCAAGAAGGTTTTTTTACAAAGCGGCCTGTACTCCTGAAATCACAGGAGTTGACATGGATTTAATTAAACGATTATATATAATTCTGCAAGCTTTAATAAAGTGTAATGATAGATAGCAAAAAATTTAACTACCCTTTGGAAATTGCGAGATTATTTGTTAACAAATATAATTGGTATTTCATGCCATCATCTGTTCACAAAATTTTAATTCACGGAGAGAGTGCTATAAACTATTTCGCAGTGCTACGAATTGGACCTATTCACAAGGCTTACAAAGTACAGGTTGTCTCAAATTATAGACCTATCTCAATTCTATCAGTGTTTGCCAAAATTCTTGAGGCACTTGTGTACCCTTTCATATTAAATCATTTGAATCAACATATTATATATAACTATCATGCATCTTATGTATAACTTTCGTAATACTAGTCCGATTTTCACGAAATATATGTCATTTTACGCGTCTCATTATTCCGCGATTGGTAGTGATATTGGTATATGGTACGGCTTTGTACGACAATTTTTACTATTGTGCTGAAATTTCAAACGCGGAGCGGGTGAATTTCGATGCGTTCCCGATGGCGTGGGGAGCAAGACTACCTCTATCTTTTTTCGAAACTATATTTATAACAATAGTCGGCTTTTGTGAAGGGAGGCAAAAGAATACCTGGGAATGACTCACAGGACTATAGGGAAAAGACCCGGTATACCTGCCGACCGGTTGAGACGCGGACCTGACCCCGAGCGTCAAGGAGCGCTGCACCGCTCCACAAAAATATTTAATATCTCCGAAAATAATTATTTTTTCGACCTGGAACCAATGGCATTCTATTGTTAAATGTATTTTAGAATGTATTTTAGATGGTTTTCAAAAAATCGATTTTTTTGAAGCCGTCACAGTGGTATTGTTCCTGAGTAAAGCACGACGTATTTTCAGTGGAAGCGCGTTTTGCTACAGATTCATGCCATAAATAAATGGTTACTTGTGAATTACTCATGTTATGTACAGCGTAATTATAATTTGAATGTTGTCTTTGATAGAAAACATCTGAGTGTGTTAAATTGGGTGTAAACATTACCTGCTGTAAATCACACAAAACCACAAAATTTTGATTCTGTTTCGCAGTTTCTGCATCCCTATGCAGGGTTTCATAAACCTTTTGGCCTTTCTGTGATGAAGTTCAGCTTCTGCAGCAATTTTTCTTCGTGTTTCATTTTCTTCTGTAGCAATAAGTTGAATGTAATATTTGTCACACAATTTGTAGGTGTCGGATCTTAGGGTACCGAATCTTAAATCGAAGTGACTTAAATATGTTTCTACATGTATCATACTTAATAGGCGAGTCTGGGTATTTCTCTATGCACAGCAGAATCATCTTTTGGATAGATAGAGATGGATCAAGAGATTTTTTCTTATTAGAAGACCTGGAATAACTTTCTTGCGCAGGAAAGCTGAGTATATGCGACTTAACTATATAATATAAAAATCACTTATTTTATGAGGACGGTTCAGATGAAGGCCCCTTTGAACGCTAATAGTTTTATTGAATTTTATTTTATTAACTAATCGCTGTAAACGCCGACGTGTGACACTTAACGCATTACATAAATACTTTTGACATACATTGAATCGTCCATTTTTAGTAATTAGCGAATATTTTACTGTAGGTACAATGTCTGGTAGAAGCTTCTTCAGCAACGTCTTCTTTTAGGCTCCGTCACCTCCATACATCCTTGCAAAAACAAATTTTGTTCATTATATGTTTTCTGATAAAAGTCCGCGTAAAAAATTAAGTTTTCTTCGTCAGTAATATTTTTACATCCTGTGTATTACATTTACACTGGTTATCTTTTAACAAAAAAAAAGAAAAAAAAAAAAAAGAAAAATACAACCTATAATATAACTGTAACCAAAAGCTGTGGCTAGGTATATTATGATAAATAAATAATAATAATAAGAAAAATAAATAAGAGATAAATAAGACAAATAAATAAAAATATATGTATGTATATGTTAAAACCACGTCCAATTTTAATCTAAACAAACGAAAGTTATAAAAGTGACCTTTTTTAAATTTAAGAACCTAAACCGCACATAAGGGTGCGTACAAATTAACCGCGGCAGCCGCGCGAGCTAATCTTCGACCAGAGTTGACGTTCATTGGCGCGCGAGTCAATATGTAGAAATAAAAATCCGTAGAACGCGGCTGCCTCGTACGGCTGGCGATCCACTTCGAACACCCCGTGGTGGAGAGCCAGACCAGTTCATTCTTGTAAACCTGCAAGTATAGACGCGCGTGGTCGGGCGGCTGCCGCTTTTATTGTGATCCATCATCTTATTTGTAAAAGAAATAAACGAAAAAGGCGTTGGTGGATGAAGAAATTATATCTGAATAGATTGCAATATAGTGTGAGACTTCTGAAAGATATGATATATGAATCCGTTGTAGACACTATAAAAAAAATTACGCGTGTGTCACCTACTAGTGTACTTTATGATGTTGAATGACATTAGCCCATTTTGCATTACCTGTTATACCGGGAGCCGGTATGGTCAACAGACAGTCCATTTTTGAGATAGACTTTTACTGTAACTGGATTTTCTCCGTATCTAGTAGGAATCAAGTCAATTCAAGTTAAAAATCTTATTGTAAATTGAATAATCTTTATTCACTTTCAACCATTTCTATATAAATACTCAATTATAGCTAACATAGAACTTTCAACATAGGGTACTATGATATTTAGATAAGTTTCGGTTATAATTTTAATTACAACAATATTTGGAAGTTCATAAAATATTTTATTTACAACTTATCACATTAGGTATAAAATACAACTCAAACTTCAAGTGCCACCATACATATTTTTTACACAACACATGTTCTTAATATAGTCACAAAGAACTGCCACTTAACAAGTCCTCAAAAGTGGGTATAATATTTCACCCTAATTTTAAATGACTTATACCGATATGGACTAAGATGATTTGTTTATTAGAAACTTAAGCTTATAAACTATGTATTACAAAAGTATTGCAGCACTATATTACATATATCTTGAGTAAGAGTTAAACAAATATAACTCAAAAAGGAGATGGGGACTTTTGGGCCAAAATGTAATAAGTAGAGATATGGTTTAAAAAATTGGTTATATTTTTTTATCTTACAATATAAAAAATTAACTTAATTCTGAATCTGGGAGCGGAGAAAAATGAAAAAGATTGTTTTCATCAAATTAATCGGGTATCGATTCAACTAAAATCGATTACAGAATTAAAAAAGAAAGGTTTCTACTAGTTAATTAACTCAAAGTATTTAGATGCACAATATTGAAGTTGTAAACGATAAAGTTCATTTAAATAAAGTTACATTAATAGCGAAAATATCATTTAATATTTGAAAATAATATCGATTTCGTATTGATTTAAAATAAATCATATTTTTAGTGACAGCTAACAACTGACTGACATTGATACTAGCCGTTTATTTTTTACCTACATTTCCTAGATGACATTTTAATAATAATAGAAGAAGAATTAAGTATGAAATACATTCAAAGGTTTTATTTATTCTGAACAATATTTATTAGTGTTTCAAGTTATTGATATTTGTAATGAGTTTTCAAACATTCTTCACTAAATGCAAGAAACATTAGTGCTTTAAGAACTTAGTGATCGGGTTTTTTAATAGACATTGTAACATAACCTCATTTTTACAAAACGTTTAATAACTCCGCTCTCAGATAGCCAAAATATAGAGAATTTTCAGCGAGGGATCTATAAGCCTGAATGCACTAATTGATACCATTTTCATTTCATTACATTTTGGCCCAAGAATGTATGGAATCGTATCCATCTCCTTTGGGTCCAAAATTACATACATTTAAAAACGTAGTTTTTGGAAAAAATATTGCAACTAACGGAACTTTTAGACATTTTCTAATATTTAGATAGATTAAAGCATCATAACAAATCAACAGAACAATACAGTTCTAAGAAATATTTCAAGATGTAAGTTGATAAAAGTAGTATAAAATGGCTCATTTTGGTACCTGAGAGGGTAAAAAAGTATGGATACGACTTTTCGTATAACATATTTTCAAGGTATGGTTCTCACGAGTATAGTGTTTGTTTTTTTACTAATGTACATTCAAAACATTTTTATCTAATTGGGGTATATGAGCTTTGCACTTTAATATGTTACACATTGCATAGGTAAAAAAATTGCATTCCGGTCACATTCCGGTAACGTAACGGTCAGTTTTTTTTAAAAACGCCCATATACCAAAATACTAACCAGAGAGCTGCCAACAGAATGTTTTGAACGCTAAATCTAACGTTTTTTGATAAATTTACCACTGCATTTGAGTAGTTGATATTTACACATTTAGTATAAGTACTTTTATAAATTTTTGCTAATTCAAAAAATGAATATTGCAGTCATAGCTAATGATAAGATCAAATATAGTCCCTGATTTCGTGGGATATTGCTTGTAGAATACAAGGGTTAGCAGCACTGATATTTCTTGTAGATTAAAAGGGTTGGCAGCACTCTCAAATAGTGATGACTGTAATCCAAACGAATGACGCAACCGAGGGAACTACAATTATATATTTTACCCAAAATATTGCTAATAATAATAAATATAGATAGATAGATAGATATTTTTAATGAAAATGAAACCTACGTAAATAAAGAAATAAATACGTAAAAATATTACTTACAAATACATAAATATACATATACAGCCTTAATTGTCTTACTGTTTCACGATTTGGACAAATATACTTACCTTCCTAATTCCCACTGAACTGGCGACATAAAGCGTTTCAGACTCCTGTGTGTTCCTGAGTAGCTGTGCGTATAGGTATACTACTGTTTGTGTGATGTGTTACTGTTACGTGTGATGTGGCTCAGAGCAGGTGAACACGCACAGTGGAACATTGCACTGCCTGCAATATGCAGTTGTACGTTTTTTGCATACAACGCAAAATCTGCGCTGGCGTTCGTGTTGTTTTCCGGCCAGAAGCCGTTACCTCTTGCTGAGCATATCTATTTGTCTCCATTGAAATGTGCTCCATTATTTGGCGATCCCATATAGCAGTAAATGCCTCATATGGGCTCGCCAATGGAACTGTGGGACCACAATTAATTTCGGAGAATGGTTCCCTTCTCAATTCAGGAGGAATTTGAGATTCTGAAAACCCTCTCCACTTAAAATCAAACTTATTGTATGGCTCGGCGCTGGCTTCGGGGTCGGCACTGGGTTCAGGCTCGGCGTTGGGTTCGGGCTCGGGCTGGGCGCTAGGTTGGGGCTGCAGGCCGGAGGGAAGTTGAGGTGGCCACTCAAAGCCTATAGCAGCGTTTATCGGTGGCACCTCAGTGTCTTCCTCAGACATAAAAAGTCTTTCAGCTCTCCTCGGCAGATGCACTGGCTGAACTAAATCTTCATCTTCATCATCGCTGTCAGCATCCTCTTCACTGCCTGTATAAATAATAATAATATACTGTAGTCTGTTTTACCTATGTAAACAGATATATGTATATACTACTAAAAGATAGGTCTGAAAGAAAAATATTCACTTACCATGATTCAAGATTCGGGCAATTTCCTCGTCCCTCAAAGGACGAGCCCTGACGGCTGATGATGAAGATGAAGCCCCGTCTGGAGGAATCCTTAGAAAATAAGAAAATCAGTACCAGTATCGTAATAACTAAAAATATAATTTTGCTCATTTTTGAACTTACAAGCACCGCCTCGAAGCCGGAACCTCCTCGCCCTTTCCAGTAGAGTCATTATTTCTATAACAACAAAAAGATGTAAATATTTTTTCTTGTTTCATAAAATAAAACTTTAGAAACAAATAAAATAAAATGAAAATTTACGCGGGTCTCTTTACAGTGGTAATTCGGGGAGTTGACTGCCCGCTCCCACCACATTCAACATACCTGCAAATATAAGTATTCGATGTAAATTGTTACGGTTGATAACTAATTGCATTTGAAAATTTAAAAAATAACAGTATACTTACAGAGCCGGAGACGGTGGAGCCGAGCACATCGGAGACTCTTGACTCGTGGAGGGGGAGGGGAGCACCATTTCTTGTATGGACGACCATAAGGATTGGTATCTACAAAAAAAGTGTTAATTTTATTACCATATACCAGAATAATGAAACACTTGCTATAGAATAAACTATAATAATTTAACATTAATTTACCCTTCAGGTACTGTCCTCACTGACGGCAGCTCCCTCCTCCTGCTTTCATGGAGTGGCCTTTCCATAGCATGAACCTCGTTATAGCTCTGCAAAGATCCACTAGTTACACTGAAATATAAATTAATTGTTTAAAATACTTTATCTACACTAATGTTGTAACATTCTACTTATGTTTCCAATACTTGACTTATAATTACTACTGTTATAGCACAGACAACAAAACACTCAATTTAAGCAATTTCACATGATGGTATAATATCCACATCGATATCGTAAAATCTCATTATAACATCGCGCGCATGCGCGCAGCTGCGCTCTCATTGGTTAGATTTTAATGGCGGCAAAATCACTGTGACAATACACGTACGCGTGAATTTAATTTAATAAATTAAAAGTTAAAAATGGATAGCGACGATGATATTTGTACGCCTCCGGATATTCTAGAATTGGCAACAAAATTAACTCACAATCTTTTGCCAGAAAAATCTAGAAAATTATATGAAAAAGAATATAACTTTTTGGCATGGAAGATCGAAAAGAAAACTACATCATTTTCTGAAAATGTCATTCTTGCGTATCTCAAAGACCTCTCCGACAAATTCAAGCCATCTTCTATGTGGGATGAAGATGTTCCTGGAAGATTCACCAGATATTTTGTATCTTTTTGAAAAGGTAAGTGTATTTTAGTTCTGTTATTTAATCTACCTAATATAAATATAATAAAATCGAAATAAACTATTGTCAGCTTTTACTCTTGTTGTTTGATTAATTGCATTAGTGAAGATAAAGTAGTGTATGCAACTGCATATAACACGGGTATTAAAACACTCGTTACTATTATGAAACTCGCTGCGCTCTTTTCATAAACTCACACTCGTGTTTTAATACCCTTCCTTATATGACAGTTGCATAAACTACTATTATTCATTATTAATAATATTTATAAGCATTTTGTTAGTAAAAATAAGAAGCAATTACGAGTCAGAAACTGAGGGCCTATGAGCACCAAGACCAGCAGTACCAGCACCAAGACCAGCAGTACCAGCACCAAGACCACAAACACGACCGCCGCGCGTGCGGACACGGCCCCTGCCCTGCGCACCACCTCGACCCCCGCGCGTAGTCGCTCCACTTCCACGTCGTCCCCGAGATCGTCGTTGTCTTCTTATATTAAAAAAGCAGAAAAAATTAAAGCTCATCCAAACACCGAAAAAAGAAACAATGCAAAAGAAAATAATGCAAAAAATAAAAAAGTGCAAACATATTTTTTCTTAAAGCTTCTTTAAAAATAGCTCAATACAAAAACCAAAAGAAAAACCGATAATGAAAAAAATTGCAAAAATAAAAAATAAATTAAAATTTTAATGCATACAAAAACATTCCTGAGGCATATCCATACTTAGGAAGCATCCCAGAAACACAAAAAACATGACTGCCCATAAATGTCAAACGTATGCTGTTGACGTAACCGGCTCCCGGTATGAGACTATGTACTCCCATTTTCATTACATATTTTCATGTTTTTGAAAGAAATATAATGCTACCTATGAAATATATCAAAACTAATTATTTTTACGTCTTAGATCTAACATCAACTTGCCTTTTCATCCATTTTTGGTTGAAATATGACGACAATAAAATCGTCGTCACGTGTTCGACATTGAACATACTGATAGATTATTAGACAGACCGATTTTTAGTGAAAATTAACAGAACTATTATATAATTTGTATACATAATCGATAATTACTTACCCTTCCATCGTTTTTTCTAATATTCAGCGAATCACTTCAAGATAAAAGACAAGTTTTCACCAACAAAAAAAATAAGTAGTCACCTAGGCGATGGCGGAGTTTTGACTGACTCTTGTTTACATTTTTTACACTAAAGCTGCGCGAGGTTTTGGCTTCACTAGTCAGCCTGTTTCTTCTTTATGCATTTGTAACGTGTTAGAAAGGATAGGACAATGACGTGCTTTAGAGCGATTATGAGAACACACTTACCCATACCGGCTCCCGGTATGTCAACAGTTCCGGCGAAAATGTGTTTATACCGGGAGCCGGTGTTTCAACATACAAGAGGCTAAGACTAAAAATTAATTATTTTTGAAAAAAAGGTTTCGTCCTATTTTTATGAATAATTTCAATTTTATTATTTCTCAAAATTTTAACATTCGGTTCCTGTTCCTCAATTACTAAATATGGACCATTATACAAAATATCAAATTTTCCTCCTGTTTCGTTTTTTACTAATAACATATCATTCGGTTTGTATTTGATTTTATTTATATTTTGATCATATTTCTGTTTTCTTTTCTCTTTAGATTTTAACAAATTTTCTCTTGCATTTTTTTTTTTCAATTCTTTCCCTTTTGTAAAACTCAACTGATCTACTCGGTATCCTAAGTATTTAAAAAGTAATAAGTATTTATAAAACTATACGGTTGACAAATATTAAAATTTGGCTATATTTCACATATTTTGTTGTTAAACAAACATACTCAAATACAATAGAATAGCACATGTACAAAGACGCTTAACTCATAATTTACAGCTAACCTAAGTGCCATAGAGAGATTTGAAAATTATGACAAAACAATATAATTAGAAACGCTTAAATATACATTCTTACTAAATAAGCTTAACAAATACGTATACAGAACACATACATAACTAACTTAATACATACATACACAAAATGTATTATAAAATTCATTAGAAATAAGTAATTCGATAATCGCCGTGTTGTCGATAGCTTACACCTGTTGCTCCGTATGGACACCACTACCTCATCGCACAAACAAAACGGTAAAATATGCGACATTACCATTACGATAGTATCGTTGTGTAAATTTTACATTGCTTGTCCAGTTACTCCGCAACATACTGGGGTAGTGGTTAGAAAGCAATGTATTTAATGTAGTAGAAGCAAGAAATATTTCTCGTATACTTGTTTTTTACGATTTTTAAATGAAATATAGTAAAAAAGTAATATTTACGAGTGGTAACTGATTCCATGACTTGTTAAATGTTTAATTTGACTTCTATTCTTACAAGAAACCACTGAACAAGACGGCATTGCTAGTTGTTTTCTCGCTCGCGGTCGAAATCACACTGATTAGCAGTGACGGCCATTTAAACAATATGTGAGCGTTTTGGGCAAGTTGCGTCTACGCGGACACGCCCCCATGCCAGTTCTCTAGTTCTGTTCTTAATATTTCTATGTACGCCTCACTCTTACTCAGTTGTTCACAGCTTTCGCTCGTGTTACTACTACTGTTCCCACGTTTGTTGTCGATATTTTCTAATTCACTACAACTCTCGCTTGCTAACTGTGACCTGTGCTTGTGTTTTGGACTTTGATTGACCAGTGATTTGGATTTTTGTGTTGTCAAGCTCAGCGTCCAAAACGGAAGGCAAATCAAAGTCCAATATCAGAAAGCAAAAACGGTTAAATGAAAATACACAGAAAACAAACGAACGCATGCGATAGTCAAAATCACACTGAGGTGTGAGGTCTGTGTGAGCAGTGTCTCCAACTCTCTCTGTCAAAATTACGGTGTTGCTAGTCTAAAAATACGGTAAATTATAGTCATATTACGGCAAATAAAACAATAAAAATACGGTAACCTTTTATTACAATAAAATTGCTCAATCAAACTAAAACGTGTATTTTAAACAATGTTTGTAAGTTACAAACCTAAGTATCTGTTTTTTTACAAACCTAAGTATCATTTTTTCATTTTTTTTATCATATCGTTAGTGGGATGGAAGTCGACGCAGTTCTTGCCATTCCTTTTGATAGCCTGCTGCGTGAACAGGTTCCCAGCAACAGATTTTGTGGACAATTGATTCTTTTTTTTGGTCTTTAAGTCAGTAATATGACTGAAAATACGCTCACAGTCAGCGTTTGAGTTTGGTAGGGTATAACAGTCTTAGCATAAAACGTGCCAAATTAAAGAATGGTGGAGACTCTTCTTTAGTTTTCATCTGCGATACCTGATGCCAGTGTGTATGTGGGGGATCGTTAACACCCAACACACACTTGTTTTGCTGGATATAATTTGGGAAATTCCGCCATTCGTCGTCTAGAGTCTGCTGGTCTTCAAATTCACTTTTTTTTCAGCCATTCCGATCGAAATTTTTGTTTGTATGTGGGTTTTTTTGTGACTTTTCTCTTTATTGAACGCCCCCCACCACCACTATCGTCACTTGAATTACTCATTGTAATAGTATTTCAGAAAAAATGCAGCAAGCAATTAAAAACACCGTAAACAACTCCCTGAGAAAAATATTTAACACAGAGTATAGCTTGCTAAATGTGATTACCATACAGTAACAGTAAAACTTCTTAGATATTTATGAATACAAATTCTATGGATATAAATTAGGGATACCCCGAGTGGAACTGTAAGGTGTAAGATAAAAATACAAAAAAAGAAATAAAATAATAACACTCACCTGTAATTCGCTGATAAATAGATTAAAAATGAATTTTTACAGTTTAATGCAAAGAGATTTGTTTTAAATTTGTTAATTTTCAAAAGAATGTAGATACTGGAAGTTATAAAACGTGCATCGTCTTGACATGACCAAGCAAACTGTCACCTGTCTTCAAAATGGCGACGCGCCCGCCGGTAATGAAACACAATTGCACTATTGTCTATGTTACTAGTAGCATAAACCCGCGAAATTTCAAATGGTTTGAATAATCATAACTGTATTTTTTTTAAAATGGGCCATCCTAGGAGCCGGGCCATCCTTGGTGCATGTACCTTACTTATAAAATATAACAATCTTTATTATAGAGTAGGGATTTAAAGTTTAAATAAACATTAAAATAAAAATAAAAATTGTTATATTTTAGGAACACGAAGCTCGGCCTTTGATCTGTAGAAAGTTACACGGGGTATTTTCTTTTTACAACGAAATCGAAATACTACGACCTCCGTAGTATTCCCTTCGGATTCTCCTTCGGATGCTAGAATCACCAGGCTACTCTGGAACATGCCACATACAACTGGCTGTGAGAGAGAGAAGCAGCTTTCGCTCAAGTATACTCCCGCTACATTAAGAGTTTGACCTTAAGCTTTGTTTATGGTAAATACACACTCATAGATTATATTATTGTCCAGTTCCCGGAAATCACCATTTCCTATTTTAAGCAACAGGTCTGAGAACTGTCCGGCAGTAACATATCCCCTCAAATGGACTCTAATATTTATGGTAAGACTCAGTTTCGTCACTGCAGGCAACAAATGTTTCTGTGCTGTACTGTACCTACTGTGTCAGCCTGTAAACAACCTACTGCTGAGCGAAGGCCTTTTTTCCACATAGAAGAAGAGTTGGAGCTTAATCCACTACACTGCTCCACTGCGGGTTGGTGGATAATATTACTACCATAAGTAACGATTATTATAAGGTATCCATGATAACAAACGGGACCGACGGCTTTACGTGCTCTCCGGGGCACGGTGAGGAAACCCACAAGGACATACACCCAGACTTGAAACAAATATTGGCACAAATACAAATATCCGCCCCGAGCGGGAATCGAACCCGTGACCACCGGCGTTGAGGCGACTACTCGCACCACTACACCAGAACGGTCATCAATGCTTCGCTCGTTATATCGTTGGTATAATAAAATTACACCACAAGTCAATACGATTTTATCTCTTAGATTTGAATAAACCCGCAAGTAATTATTTTTTAAATTTTGATTGACTCGGCACAGTTGGTAGTGACCCTGCTTTCTGCTCCAGGATCGTGGGTTCGATTCCCGCCCCGAGTCTGGGTGAAATATGTATTTGTTTCTATATGTATTATTTATATGTATATTTATAAAAAAAAATTATATCAGCCGGCTGTTACCTAAAACACAGACATTAAGTTGCCTACCTTAGGAACAGACGATCGTGTGTGTATATCAAACATATATTTATATTTAATAATAATCCAAGACAGCTTTTATCTCCTCCTTCTTAATTTAATGCAAGATAAAGTTAAATGGGTACATGATTTATAATGTTATCTGATCTTGTTCCAACATTAGTCCGTGGTGCCAATCTGTACTAATTGGGGTGTTAATGCCGTATAATTCAAAAATGTTTCCAAGTTCACTTCGGTGTCTTCTATATCTGTATCATTATGAACTACAGATGCTTTGCTGATGAGTCATTTAGTTTAAAACCCTTGACTTAACACAACACCAACAAAAAGAGTAGTAAGAAGTAAAAATTATTATATAAGACACTATTTTACAATAAAGCAATCACGCGGTATATTTACAACTGAATTTTGTTACGTTTAATATAAAGTCTTGCCTGTTCCATCAGGAACACCCAAAAAAAGATATCACCTACACGTCAATACTGGAAAATATATAATATAGTCCATTCAAAGTTATTTCACCTCTGACAGATGTCATGATATGTTTTCTTTATGTTGGCGTTACTGTCGAGTCGTCCTGTGAAGCTCCTAGCGTTTTTCTATAATATTTGTGATTTTTCATTTATTATCATGCCGAAAAGGATTCAAAGTAGCGGAAGAAATATTGTATTATCAGTGCGTGATTTTTGTGAAAGAGAAAAAGACAATAATGCTCCCTTAATTCCATTTTCAAATGTTCGTCAACGAGTGGCTGCCATGACAGGTATGTAAAATAGGGTTACTAATCTTTAACATTTTACCCAATTTAAGTTTTATTTTAATTTCGTAAACAACATCAATATAATATTAATTTCTGTCACGTCATCTTCGTTTTGCTAACACTACAAGGCATGTTCGACTTCTTGTATTTTTTTTGTGAGTCTATTTACACGAATTAAACAATTAACAATTATGTTGTGATGTTTGGTTATGTATTATTTTTATCGTATCATGTCGAATTTTTGTATTAGGTTGTCTTTAATTCTATATTTAATTTTCATGTCTTTTCTATTTGTTGTAATAAATAAAATAAACACGGGGCCGAGCTGTCCTCTATTTTGTACTAAGTACCTCACTTTTCCTTTGTACCTTTAACGTAAATAGGAACATTATTGAAAAGAAATAAACTAAGAAATACCTATACTATCAAATAAGGCTTTTTTCTTCTTTCAGGTATATCTGAAAAAACCGTCAGCACCATTACCAAAGAAGGCGAATCCACATCTCAAAAAATTACCACGCCAAGAAAAAAACGCATGCAAGAAAAGAAAATCATACTAGATGATTTTGATCTGTGTGCAGTTCGAAATAAAATACACGAAATGTATACCATAAGAAAGGAGGTACCAACTTTGGGGAAACTCTTGGCAGAGTTAAAAATTGATATAAATTTTCGTGGAGGTCGTACTACGTTGTGGAAAATTATCCGACAAATTGGATTTCGATTTAAAAAATGTGGGTCAAAAAGGAAGTTACTTATGGAAAGGCGTGATATTGTAGCTTGGAGATACAGATACCTAACTATTTTATTTTTATTATTATTATTATTATTATTATTATTATTTTTTTTTTGTTACTCGCTTTCATTTTATTTTATATATTTCTTTTTAATAGTTTATAATTTTATCACTGTCCGTGCTGCACTTATCGTATACACGGTGCCCACTGAAAATCAGTGTTGGGGCAATGATGTCACAACGTTACTGAGTGGGCATCCGATTGGTGACATAATAAGTTGATTTTTTTATTTTTTTTTTTACCTTTGAATTTGAATATTAACTTCAAAAATTGTTGTTGTTTTTTTTTTATATATCTATTGTAAGCAATGTTTGTTGTTAATTGTTACCAATAAAGTCTATTTTATTTTTATTTTATTTTATTTTGAAACAAAATCGTGATGAAGGTAGGCCTGTTGTATTCCTAGACGAGACTTATATTCACGCGTCATACACAGTGAATAAATGCTGGCAAATAGAAAATGAAGGTGTCCTAAAACATATATATAGGATAATTGTTCATGCGGGTGGTGAAATGGGGTTTATACCAAATGTATTATTAATATTTAAATCAAAGTCGAAATCAGGTGACTACCATGATGACATGAACAAAACAAATTTCATGAAATGGCTACAGGAAAAACTAATTCCTAACTTGCCGGCTAACAGTTTAGTAGTTATGGATAATGCCCCTTATCACACGGTAAAGCTAAACAAGGCACCAACATTAAGCTCTACCAAAGCAGAAATGCAAAACTGGATCATAAATAAGGGGTTATCTTATCTGCCTACCATGGTAAAAGCTCAACTTTATGAAATTATTAAAGAACATAAAGAAGCTCCAATATATGAAGCCGATCAAATGCTTCAAGCTCACGGCCACAAAGTGGCTAGATTACCGCCGTATCACTGCGAGTTAAACGCAATTGAATTTATGTGGAGTCTTGTCAAAAGGCGAGTAGCTAGTAAAAACGTAGGACAAGAAACAAACAACATTGTTAATTTAACTGAAGAAGCTTTTCAAACTATCACTGCAGAAGACTGGCAAAAACAATGCGAACATGTGCGCCACATTGAAGACAAGCTTTGTGAAAGAGATAGGTGTGTGGACGCTGAAATTGACAGGTTCATAATAGAATTAAATAATGAGTCTGATACAGAATCTGACAGTAGTTATGAAGATTCGTCTGATTCTGATTATTCGTCATTGGCAATCCACATGGATCATGCTTATTCAAAATAAATATTTTAATTATAATCCAAATTGATGTTTATTATTTATATTTAATAATTAATATGTCACATTCATGTAATTTTGATGAAAATTTACTTTTATATATCAAATAGAAAAAAAATTAAACTTTGGTAACCAAATTAAAAAAAACAACTGATAAAAATACAACCGATTTCTTAAAGAGATAAATTTAAATGCGTTCAGCCGACCCGATTACTAATGATTTTATTACAAAAATTACAATATTATCATGTATAAAAGAAAAAGGCATAGTTATTATTAAAAATAGATTAATAATAACTACGCCTATAAAAAAATTAAAATTTCGTATAAGGGAGTCATATAAGCTTAATATGGCAACATAACGCTCAGATTGGCCAACAGAACAGCTAGAGGTAAAATAACTGTGAACGCACTGTAGATGGTTTGATTGTCAAACATGTGTCAAAAAAAATGTAATTTAAATCAAAAGCACTAAGGAGTATTTATATCAAAATAACTTTCTACCCCCTTTTAACCCCGTTAGGGAATGAATTTCGATAAAATACGAAACACATCTTCAATCAATTCTGTTAAAGAATATTTATGTAAAATTTGAAGTAGATTGGACCAAGGAATCACGTTGTCCCATACAAACTTTGCCTCCCTTTTTCATGCCCTTAGAGGTAGAATTTCGTAAAATCCATTCTTAGCTGACCTCTACTTGGCAAAAGGAATATTCCTACCAAATTTTAAGTTTTTAGGTCTCATAGTTACAGAGATATCGTGATGAGTGACTATATCTATAGAAAGTCTCCTATATATATATATATATAGATTACTTTATGGCTATAATTCTATTTATTAAGAAAATAATACATAGTCGTACATATTAAACAAAATAAAATAATAATAAGTCCATAATGATACTCTCGTCGCGAGTATTTTGCACTGTATGCAAGTAATATAACACGTAAATCACTTGGATAGTTATTAGAAAAATATATATAATTATTCTTACCGATCACTGCACATTTACAAACCACTTTTTCCACTATTTTGTACTATTTCTGGGCGATGCTGGCACATGTAGCAGACACGAGCCTCCCGGGTCGGTCGCCGGATTGAACGCCTCAAGGACTGCGACAACACCTCATTGCGGATCCATCTATGATGGCATCTTCTGTATAGCAGGAATAGCCCACAATTTCCTGCAATCGCTAGCATAGTGCAAAAGAGCACCAGGACAATGCTGATGTTTGATAGGTGATATGCCTGAGAGACAGACCCAACGGTATTCTGGTTCACGAAAACCTCTTCATTTTCCACATTAGACCCGCACATTTTTAGTCTTTCATAATTTATAAATAATTTTTATAAATAATATTTATAATAACTGATACGCTCGACCAAACTCCGACAGCGCGCCTTGTATAACACGTGTGAATTAACTTGAGACTCCGCAGGAATGCGACCCCCTTCCCGAGTTCCGCTCTCGCCTTCCGCGCTCAGTTCAGTACCGATAGCATCTTTGTTACGGATACGCGCTTTCACTCTCGTTCGATATTTTCGAAAATCGTTTGTTGTTTTGTTTGGACTTTTGTTATTTGTTTTGTTATATTTTTTTATCTGTTGTTTTGTTTGAACTTTTGTTATTTGTTAATTGTATAAAAGATGGGAGGAAAGACTTTACATAGCCAAGCACGGACACTTGCTTTAAAAGTTTTAAATTTTTTCGAAGATGAAAAATCAAATAATTCTCATTATACCGTGCGCAAATGTTGGCAAAATTATAATGACGCAAGCGTTAAAAAAAATATAAACCCAGGACTACGGTGGATATTAGTGCACGCTGGCGGTGAAAACGGTTTTATCCCCGGTGCCGAATTGCTTTACAAATGCAAGAGTAACACCGGGGACTACCATCACGAAATGGATAGCAAAAATTTTAAAAAGTGGTTGACAGAAAAGCTGATCCCAAATTTGCCTCAAAATAGTCTCGTCGTTATAGACAATGCTTCCTACCACTCAACGCAGTGTGAAAAACCACCCGTGAGCTCGTCCCTGAAAGGTGAGATGCAGAGTTGGCTTCAAAAAAATAGCATAAAATTTGATGAAAAAATGACAAAACCGGAAAAACTGTATCATATAATACTGCTGAATAAACCACCAAAAAAATATGTAGTGGACGAACTGATGAGAGAGCATGGGCACGAGGTAATACGGCTGCCACCCTACCATTGCGATTTAAACCCAATTGAATATATATGGAATTTAATAAAACAAAGGGTGGCAGCTAAAAATATAAACCAATATGAAAAAGAAATAGAGGCTTTGACAAGAGACGCAATAAAGTCTGTAACAGCTTCCGATTGGAAGAAAGAAATTGAGCATGTAGAAAAATTAGAAAGTGAATACTGGGAGAAAGATAGACTGAGAGAAATAGAACAGAGAGAATTAATTATATCCCTCGGAGGGGAAGAAACCAGCTCAGAGAGCGAAAGTGATGACGATGCAATGGACGGAATAGAACGTATTATTTACAGTGATAATGAATAATAAATATTAAAAACACGTTTTATTTAATTGTTTATTGTCTTTGTTTTTATGAGGTACCTTTTTCGATTTATTAAATGTTAGAAAAATATGATGTCATTACCTATTGTTACCTAAAGTAAACAAAACTGCTACTTAGTTTGAGTTACATTCACTTATTTTATTTATTTGAAAAGGCAACAGTATATATCAATTATTATTTTTTATCCCAAAACTCAAAACAAAAAATTAAAATAAAAACTACGACGCATTGTTTTGCATATCGTACATTGAATATGACGTCATCGGCCCAGGTCTCAAGTTAATTCGTACGAGTTATATGGCAGGGTCGCCATGTAAGGTGGGGAGCTCGGGATGTTTAAGAAAACTAGTGTATCGTTACACGTCCAGTTTATTAATGAATTAATTCACAATGTCGCGTCATTTTAATGTATTAGAGATACTGAGAGGTAATATATATATTCTTACGTACATATATTTAATGCATACATTACAACTCCCTTTTTAACCGACTTCAAAAAAAAGGAGGAGGTTCTCAATTCGTCTGTATATTTTTTTCTTCTTTTGTATTTGTGAGCTCAACTTTTTACCGAGTGTACCGATTTTAATGATTCTTTTTATATTCAAAAGCTCGCAATGTGGTCCCATTTAAATTTGAGCGAGATGTGACCAGTAGTTTTTGAGTAATCCTTAATAATGCGTATTTTTGTTCCTGATACCGCGCGTTCTTTGTGACTTAATTGGTTTCGGAAGACTATCACATGTTATGTTTTTTATGTTTACTACGAGTTAAACTATACAATATTATATTTTTTTTTCTCAGATTACGACTCAGGTGTAGAGTTATGTTGCGCTGAACTTTGAGATAGCACGTTTAAGATAGCGCGTCTTGTATTTAATATCGTGTAAAAGATCATATCTCAAAAATAGTTATACGGCAAAGTGTAAAGGAATAACTTTTCATCGGTGATTAACTAAACTGTTACTAATTGTTTTAAAATTTTTATTTTGTCAAAATATTTAACGGACACCATTTTGCGTCGTTTATCATAGACTAAAATCTTAAATGTGACATTGTGTGTGCAACAAGTGTACCTACATAAGTATTAGTTAATTAGCAGAGGAATCTTTTCTGATGTAATCTCAGGAAAGTAATGACAGTTGGAACCTTGGGTGGCATTGAAATGAAATAAATAATTTAACTTACCTAAATGTTTATAACATAATATATAATAAGTAATACCTAATGAAAGGCAGAAAGGAAGGTACGTTATGACTTATGCCGTTGGTCTCATTACGTTTCCATAATGCAATTCAATAGGCAGAATATAAACAATATATCCCATCTATAATAGATTTCAAATAATCTGACGTCTTTCCACTTGAACACGTTCAATAGGGGTAATAAACCAAACACTCCAGAGCCCATTCATTTTCTATTTTGTTGCAAACCAACCAGTGTCGATACTTTTGTATATTCGTATAAAATATGCTAACAAATTTAATTATTTATTCTTTCCAAATTAATAATTCAAAACATGTGTTTTTTATTAAATTATAACGACTCACTGTTTTGTTCTTTAATTTTAATAAATATATTAATATTTTGTTATACAGGTATGTTAAATAAAATACGGTAACAAATTTAATTATTTATTCTTTCCAAATTAATAATTCAAAACATGTGGTTTTTATTCAATTATGATGACTTGCTGTTTTGTTCTGATTCCGAATTATTTTCCAAAGTGTCATTAAATTCAAATAATATTTTTTTATACATCATTCAATTGTTTTTAATATAATTCTATTTAATATTTTATGAATATTCAAAAGTATCAACACTGGTTGGTTTGCAACACGCACATGGTGAACAGATCCTGTTCGGATAAATAGATGCTAGTAAAAAATGGCACGGCGTAGCTTATGCCTCTGCGACGGCTCGACACAATACGCAAGCAGTCAACTGTCAATTGTTTTTTTTAACCAACCTTTTTTGTTTTACTTTTTGGTTTGGATAATTGAATATAAACAATCAGGTAGAAAATTTTACTTAGAAGCGAGATAAATAATACAAATCGACCTCAACTATATACTCAACTTGACATGAACGGTTGAGCGGATATTGATTAAGGGATTTAAAGATCATTAAATACGTATTTAAAAAATATGCCATGAGTGAAAAAATAATAACCTTTTTCCAAAAAAAAAAAAAAAAAATTAAAAAAATTATATCGTAGTGTGCAACATAGGGACTGACAGTATAGTCTTTTATTTTAAAATACTCATTCAATTTATAAAAGTTCTATTGTGTAACATAAACCAATACTTTATTATTCTCATTTCTATTGAACGTTCGATCACGTGTATAGGCTGCATTTAAGCGCATAGTATGTAACATATGAATTTTGTAATTGTTAAAACCGCGATATCTCATGAATGGTGCGTCGTACGAGAAAAAGTTTCTCGACCATTTTTGTAGAGAATTGTATGATCTACAACTTTTGTCTGACCTATTTTCACGACAAAATTTACTGTTTTCGAGAAAAATGGAAAAAATCTTAATTTTGCACGCTTGATCTTGGATAATTTTTTTTGCAGAAGTAGGATCAAAGAGGATTTTTGACATTTTATTTATAATGATGTACTTAATGTCTCTGCCAATTTTCAGTCCTAAGCGAATTTTGGCTCAGTTATGACTTATTTTTGTCCATTTTGACTAGACTATAATGTATTATATACAATTATACGCTTTTGTTGCACACCCTGCTGGCTAAAAAACCGAGCCGAACATACTGCTGCCGATCGCGTAAGTAATCCGCGATGAACCTAAGCGATCCTGGTGTCAAACCTAGACTACTTAGCTTTTTCAACAATATGTCATTGTTAACCAATCTAAAGCCCTACGTAAGTCAAAATATATGACATCCACCAGAGTCCCACGGTCAAGTCCAGCCGATATGGAATCCATTATCGTAAAGAGATTGGTGTTGACAGATCTTTTCCTCCTAAACCCGTGCTGCTCAGCACATATGTAAGGTTCTATTTGATTATAAGAAGAGACGACAAAGACAACGAAGAGTTTACGAGAAGGGTAGTGTCCCGTTCTCAGTGCGGTATTAAATAGGTGACAGAGCGGTTCATGTAGGAAATTTATTCCTTCCTTTTATAAATAACGAAGCATTATTACCGTTCAAGTTTTTAGAAAGCGTGACGTCACCATTATTCATGTCACTCATAATCTAAAGATAAAGAAAAATTCAATATTCCGAAATCATATTCACTTTTATTTAAAACCCTTATAAAACAACTATACGCTTTGATTTACTTAGTTTCTGCTATTAAAATAAACTCTTTCTTATAAGCACTTTAAATACTTTACATAACGAATGAATGTAACTAAAACCTTAAATCGTCACTTATTTTCTAAACGAAAGTAAATATTTCAAGTAACACTCACCAAACTACCCATAGATTATACACTTATATACTGGTATAGATACGCCTCTGAGAAATAAAATTAATCTATATTGGATAGAATCAGGCATTACTTTGCGGAAGTTCATGATTAGCAAGAAAAGGTTAAAATTATTTTGCTATAATCCGCCAACAGCAGAATCTGTATGGTCAACAACAATGCTGTATTGTCTAGTCAACTATTGACTAGACAATACAGCATTGTAAAGTCGATATCTCCTGAGGATGCTCCGGTGTCGGAGCGAAACGTGCGTCGAGAGTAGTGTTAGAGTCTTGTGTGGTGGTGCATGTGAATGGTGGTGGTATTGCTTGCTTGGGAACTTGGCTTTCTTGCTTGGTTGTGAAGGTGAGCGGTGCTTAGCTTTTAATTACATGTTTGACCATACAGATTCTGCTGTTGGCGGATTATAGCAAAATAATTTTAACCTTTTCTTGCTAAAATTAATCTATTTTTATCTCCCCCACCGACAGATGGCATGCAAATGCAATTTTATTTCTATGATAATACTACAGAAGGCGCTGTTTATAATATTTTAATATTTTTAACCAGAACGATAATAACACAGGTCTGCGAATTTTATTTTTCTAAAAGTTTTTTGCAAATAATGTTTTTATTCCTTGTAAATGTTCTTAAAATAATATAAAACAGTATTCATATGATATGTATCACGTCAAATTTACAAGATATAGATGGTATAAATTTTTGATGAAAAATATATGGAGTAAACATTTGATGAAATAAACAACAACCATTTAAGAATATTTTACAATATTTTAATATGTTATTGCTATCAAACTGAATTGCAATAGTATATTAAAACAGAACAATCAATAAGAACGTTGTTTTTTTTTTAATGAAAAGCTAAGATTGGTTGGTTTTCTTTTATGAACTTTTATTTCATCTCTGTGAAACATGCAATAACATTCGGCCATCATATTAACGTCCTAATGACCTTGATATGTACCTTCATTCAATCTCTTTTATATCTTGATAGAATCGTTTACCTTGTTACTCACTGTAGTCACCAAGATTTTTTAGGAAACAATCCATGTGAGACATCAGAAAGTAAATTTTCTAACTCATATTACAGCCTAAGTTCTTATAGGCATTTAACGTTTCCTGAAGAATATTTTATATTCAGGATATTATATAGTATTTAGAAACTTAGAAACAACATTCTCAAAGCCATTCCAAGCATTTTTTCTAGGGTTCTCATCACTTTTTCAAATTCTACATCCTTGATAAGTTTCCTGATATCGGGTCCCGTGAATATTTCCTCTTTCAACTTAGCATCAGATAAACTAGAGAAACATGAGCAAAGATACTTAAAAGTATTTCTATCTTGTGGTAAAGCGTTTAAAAACTGTTTTATCAAACTATTGCGATTAAAATTTCCACACATGATCGGCGTAATTTATCAGGAACCCCTGCCTTGTCTTGGTGACATAACCTCAAACCAAAGTAAGAGTAATAAACATTTTTTACAAAGTTGGTTATATTTTTTCTTTGTTTTACTGTAGTATATTATCCACATATGTAGCAAAATATATTCGGATCATTTCTGCAAGTTCTAGAAACCATACTTAAACATAAACATATACATAATATTTTTATCACACGTGAATACGTTTCTTAATGGCGCTCTTTTCTTCTCTTTTTTTTTCAGACGCTTTAAATTTCTCTGTGTGGTTATAAACTATAAAACGGTTAATCATAGATTTTACAATGATCGGCTACAGATGGTTGGTCAGAGAAAAAAAGAATATTAATATAGATTACAGAATTAATGTCACAAAGAAACTAGCGACTTTACTAAATTAATAACTATATTTTTTTAACTTAAGTGCAAAAAAAATGTGATGTGATACATTCAAATAAAGCTTAAATTTGCAATATATAGTTTAATATCAACACATTATATGTGAAATTATTCAAAAAACTTTTTCATCGCAGACCTGTGTAATTATTCAAATTATATACTGTATGTACTTTTCACACTTTTTCCACTTATTGATGAATATAAACAGTTTGTGTAGGGCTTTCCAGTGGAAATATTCCTTGTCTTTATAATTATTATACCGTGTTTATTGTAGGTTATACATAACAACGAAAAGTTTAATTTTGTCTCGGACGCACCGGCCATTTATATTGATATTACAAAGTAGTTCTTTTTTTGACACTATAGCATAGATAAGAAAACCTGGTCAAAGACCAGAGATAAAAAGACTGTGTTGCCAATACGCACAGTTTGTATTAATAAATTAGTGGAAATAGTGTGAAAAGTATTTTATATTTATTTGTCATTAATTTTCATCAAAAAGTAACAAGTATGTACATTTAGAATATTTTCTACTATTTTTTGTTAAGTATTAAAAATCTGATTTCAAATTAATTATATTTTATCTAATATTAACAGAAAATCGAGGGTTAAAAATAAAATACCAGTACCATATAGAATTTACAAAACTGTTGTTTATTTTCGTCTTTTATTATTATAATCGGATGCTTGTTTTTTAACATGGTCATTCCTATTAAAATCTGAAAATTTTCCATTTAATAATCGGTTTTCTCCCAGGCATCAACTGTATACAATCACCTTATTACAAAAATTGCAAATAAAATAAACCAAATCAACTCTATGTCGCTCACAAGTTATTATGCTAAAACCACACGCAAAATCAACGAAATATTTAAAATGATCTTTTAAGTATTTTGATGTTGGATTATCCCGAAGACATGCAACAATTACATACGTATTCAACAATATGTTATCCATTAAATGTGTTAATTGATCACTTGGGTGAAAGAGGGATTTTTTGGTATAATCAAGTTCATAATTAAATGAATCAAAATCAACATTAGATCGACATAAATAATTTAAACAGGTAACACAATTTTTGAAGACTTGATTTAGATTTCTTAATCACATACCCTATAACATATTTTTTTGATTCAGCATGCAATAGATAATCATTATTTTTAATATCTGACATAACATTTAGCAATGAATCAATATTAGTTGGATAATTAACAGTTTGAGAATTATTTCTATTATTTGAATTAAATATGATAGTGATTGCATTCCAATATTTTTATCTTCTTTACAATTAGCGCCTACAAAATGAGGTGAATTATAATTATTGACAATCAACGTTTCGAAAGCATTTATAAATTGATTACAATTAGGATTGATATTTCTAGCACCATTACTTCTAATACTATTAAAAGAATTTTCTAATGGATTTTGATTAAAATTTCTAGCTACTAAATTAGTTATTTTATAATCAACTTATAAATACTCCCATAAAACCTTAAATGTTTTCATATTCCCAACCCAATGTCTAATTGATGGAATCGATTCATATTTTATTTCATCAACACCGTTTCTTCTATGTAACGATTTAAATTTAATTGATTCGAAAATCGGAATCAGTTCGCCTCACAATTGAAAGTTTGGTGAATTTTTTTTAATACAACATTTGTACATTTTATGTTCATCATTGCAGGAATGACCATTAAGAGTCAAATAATTTATCAGAAATCAAAATATAATCAGCTATTCATATATTATATAATCAGCATATATTATATTAGTATATACATATATTATACACAGGTATAAATTAAAACAATCAGATTAACAAGTTTTTGATGAAAGATATGAACTCACTATAGGATTATCATTGCAAATAGGACTTAAAAATTCAAAGAGATTGATATTTTAGAAAGAATAAAATAAGAATACAGTATTTGATATATAACTATACAGTTACACACCAGTACTGGTATACACCAGTATTATGAAACACATCATATTTACTGCATTTTCAAAAAATTGAAGAACTTATACCTACTTGCTGAAAATCGAGTTTTAGAAAGAATAAAATCGATCGGATCGAATCGAATCGATATTTTAGAAAGAATAAAATAAGAATGCAGTATTTGATATATAACTATACAGTTACACACCAGTACTGGTATACACCAGTATTATGAAACACATCATATTTACTGCATTTTTTTTTATTGCTGAAAATTGAAGTACAACAAATACTCGTCGGCTAAATACCTGTGCAGCTAATCTAACCTTCATTTTTTTTTTAATTTATCCTTACTTACATGATTTTCGGAACTTATTCACTAGGCGAATTTCATCATAATCAACGTCGATGGCCAATAGCATTTTTAGGTGTTCCCACTTTGCCCACTTTTCTTGCCCATTTTGAATAAATTTTGCGTCTTTATCTAATAAATTATTTATAACGTCTCTGAGCAAATGGGGTGTATCAAACAATGGGAACACTTTCATGTTATTTACCTCAAAGTGCATTTGTAGGTTTCCTTCAATGGCATATTTTTTTCTCGTTTTTTCTCTTAATTATTTTATGAATGCATCATTTGTGGGACATTGGTCACAAATTGTAGTTACTTTTTTTAAGCTTTTTTCTTTCAAGTCTTTTTTGCACCACCTTTTGTAAAAGTAAAACATATGGGTTGTTTTGTCTTGCTATTAATGCCCTTGATCATAAAAAGAACGTCATGATATGCAATATCATCACTTTGGAAACCTACAATTTCGTTTAAAAATGCATTGTACACAAGACCAGGGGCTAACGAAACTTCGTTAAATAGTAGATTTACTAATTTTTTTTCTTCTAGTAGACGTTCTACATGTCTTTTTAAATTTTCTAGTATATTTTTATTGATACCTGGTCTAAGTGTAAATTACATTTAGAAAACAAAGAAGTGTAAATGTACTTTTGTAAACAACGCTTTGAGGGTAAAACGAACATTTTATTTAAAAGTTTATATCCGTTAGGACTTTGTTTTATATAGTCAAGGTCATTATTTTCTCGTCAACGGTGTATCGTCTTCCTCTTGGTTTATTTTTCCACTTTAACTGTAATTTAAATAAAGTTTGTGCTGCATCAGGTAAGTTTTCATTTATTGTTAAAATGATTTTGACATAGATAGTCGTTTTGCAGCTGCAAATTTTTCGTTGTCTGAATTTTAGATTTCTGACTCAGACTTCTAAGCCGTACAACGGCGGCGGCGCGGCGTTCCTTAATCCTATTTCTATTGTCTGGCGTTTGATTCTAGTTGCTGTGTGAACTGAGTACTTTGATACCTTCGTATGCCATAGTCCACAGGTAACTATGTTACGAACATTGTTAATGTACATCGGAATAACCTGTAATGAAATAAGATTCTTATATAATATAATATATGTATATACATATATATGTTATAAGTCCATGATAACAATTAATATAGAAAATATATTGTATTGATATGAAAATTAAGACTATAATTCCATTATTTATTACTCTTACTCACTTGTTCTATACTTCATTTTACTGCCTTATTATATATTTAAACCTTGACATTTTCACTTTTATAACTTATTATTTAGCACGCACGGTTTCAGTCTTACGGGCTCGCGTCGTGATGGACGCGATGGGACTGAGTGACGTAAGCGCACCGTTAGCACTGTTTAGCACCATAGGGATACCTTTAAAATACTTATAACTACGTAGAGAGAATAAATTCGTTCCACTTCAATTTCACACCAGTTTACATACATTGAGATACTTTTTATTTACTCTGTGTTGAAATGATATGTATTGTTAGCTGTTCGACTGTCTTAACAGAATTGGATTTATTAGGGACCACATAAAATCAGGATTGTGGCTTCCCCGGATGCCACAATCACACAACTGAGTGGTTACCTTTTGAGGAATTTTATTACACTGTTGTGCATTCTTAGGCGCTTATTTATATCTACTTATATTGTCAATTATATATATGGGTCATTCCATGTCAAATCGACAAATTTTTTACCTGACCCCCTTTGATTTCGCTGAAAATTTTCTATCTTTTTCTACCCCCCGAAAGTTATTTTTCAAAATTTTTTCAAATTTTTTTTCCCGACTGAAAAAATGTTATGAATTTTTGAAAAAAACCGCTCTTTTATTTTTAAATTGCCAGAACTTTTTCAAAAATTGACCGTTTGGGAACTTTTTTTTTTCAAAATTTTTGTTTTTAAATGTAGTTTTCGAGAAAAAATATGAAAAAATTCTCAGAATCACAGATATATGAAATATTTTAGTTTTTTTGAAAAAACCTTAATTTTCTCAAAGTCCGACCGTTTTTATTTTTTTTATTTTTTGCTCTAAAAATACTTCAACTAATTCTGCAATGATCCCCGTTAATCAAAAGATGTGACGACAATCGCTTCTAATTTTTTTTCTTGATTATAAAAAAAAAATTGTTGAATTTTTGCTGATTTTATATAACTTTGTTATGAAATTTTTTTTATTTCCTCGTGAAACCTCAAAAGTTGAAAAATAAAATTTTATTGGAGAATTTCAAGTGATTATCGTCCAAGAAATTGTTATTTAAAAAAAAAAAAATTCTCTCATTGACGTTATTTTTTTTACTCTTATGGACTTATGGAATATGGATTATGATATTCATGTTTTCTTATGGCGTTATCACGTAAAAATTATCGTCCGTAAGCCGACTTTACAGACAACCATTTTTTTTAAAACTAAAAGTGGAATACTTACTCGTAAATTTAAAAATGATAGCTTACTAAAATACAAAGCAAAAACAAATATAAAATACACGGTTTTGTAACATTTTTAATTGATTATTTATTAATTTTCCCTGTTTAATGAATAAATAAAAAATGATTTCATTGCATTGTTTATGAAATTTTTACAAGAATAAAATTTGTTTCATAATAACAATAATATGATAATAATAATAATAGTAATAATAATCAAATCTATTTGATAATTATATTTTTAATTATAATGAATCGAAGGTGCGACGTAGTCTGACGCTCGACAGCGCGGTATCCTGACAGCGCCTGGCGCTCGGCGCGCTATGATAAATAAATTCATATTGCTTAAACTAATCGCGAGCAGTGAAATATTTTTCTGAAATCTTAAATTTTAATAAATAAAGCATGTAACCGATAAAATAAAACTTCATTTTTCCACCGAGAAGTCAATGAAATTTGCATTTGTTAACTTAAAAGTTAATTAACAATATAATAATAAACAAATAATTTTTAGTCATCAATATTTTCTTAAAATATAAACATTTTAAAAATAAATCCTTCAAACCCCATTAATTTAACTTTAACGGTTGATTTACAATCCATTTTTTAATTAAAAGTACCTAAAATTTTCATTGTAAAAAAAATTGTTGTTAAAATCGAAATTTTTAAAAATCGTTTTGGGGGATCAATTTGTGATGGTATGTACTTATAAAAAATATATATGAACTTAATTTTTATGATCAAGTGGAAAATGGGGGGTCCAGTTGACGTGATCTTGCCCTAGTAAATTATTCGCGTCAAACCAATAGACAACCTTTGAGAGAGCATCGTTTACATCGTCATACATAGGTAAATTACGTTTCACCTTAAAAATAAGTGAAGTGTCATCAGCAAACAATACTATCTCATGTTTGTCCTGTACAAAAAATGGCAGATCATTTATGTAAATAAGGAAGAGAAATGGGCCAAGAATAGAGCCTTGTGGAACCCCCATATCTAGAGGAGCCCCAGGAGATCTCTTGCCATTTACATCAACCCTCTGTATCCTTTTACTCAAATAGGAATTCAGGAGGCTGAGTGCCTTATTTCTAATCCCATAATGATGCAGTTTCCTGATCAACGTCTCGTGATGCACACAATCAAAGGCCTTAGATAAGTCACAGAATATCCTAAGAGCATCCTGCGACTTCTCCCATGCCTCAAATACATTTTTAATTAGCTCAACACTCGCATCTGCTGTGGAGCGACCTTTTGTAAAACCAAACTGTTTCTTATGTAGTAGATTGTGTGCATTAAAATGCGATAACATTTGCTCGAGTATGATTTTTTCAAAAATTTTACTAAATTTCGGAAGTACTGAAATTGGTCTAAAATTATTAGGGTCTAACGTACTGCCTGATTTAAAAAAAGGAATCACTTTACTGTGTTTCATTAGATCAGGAAACACACCATGTTCTATACAGACATTAAATATTGTAGCTAGATGTGGTGCAACAACATCAATTATGAAACTAACAACTTTTACAGATAAACCCCATAGATCAGCTGATTTCTTGACGTCCAGGCTTCTGAAGGCTACTATTATATCTTTGGGGTTTACATGTTTAAATGTAAATATTACATCACATTCTTTAACGTATTCCTTTAGCAAAAATTCGGCAATGCCTGGAGACGAATTAAGTGATTGCGTTGTTGAAAGAGGAATGTCAGTGAAAAATTTTTCAAACTCAGATGCAACTTCTCGGTCTGAGGTAACAAAATTATCATTGATATTTAACTTAAAATCGAAGCTGCGATCTGCGACTCTTCCACTTTCACAAGCAATTATGTTCCATGTCATTTTGATTTTATTACTCGCATTTCTAATTTTGTCTTTGATATACAAGGATTTTGCCATGGAACATACTCTTCTAAACATTTTTGAGTAGGCACTTACAAAAGAAGCAAACGATACATTATGATTATGGGCTTTTGCACTGTACAATTTATAAAGCCTTTGCCTGCTCTTGTGTATGCCAGGAGTTGCCCATTCACCAAATGTCAAGAGACCCCCTGAATTGACTGTTTTAGAAGTAAATATTGTAGCAAATTCAGTTTTTACTAATTTAAATAAACAGTTATATAAGTAGTTGGGATTATTGGTGTATGATAAATAAGGAAGTTTTGCCACAATACTACCTCTAAACCTCTCCATACGTGTAGTACTTATAGGTACAAAAGTCTTTTTTAAAATATTTTTGTTGATATTTAAAGAATAAGAAAAGGAAGCTATCTCTATCTAAATCTATTTAAAATACGGTTTACAGTTTGTAAATATGTTGTCAATACATGTAGCAATGGTAGCAGTGATTCTAGTGGGTTCAGTAAATAAGTTATGTAGGTTATATGATAAAAGCAAAGATTTAAATCTGAGACTTAAATTAGAATTATGTAATAAATCAATTTTAAAATCTCCACATACAACAATAACCTTATTAGAATTATTTAATTTTAACAAAATTTCTTCTAATACTTTCTCAAAGTACTCATATAACCCACTAGGAGGTCTGTATACGCATACAACAATGAAGTGCTCAAGTTCTACGCAGGCTAGTTCAATAGTTTGCTCAACAGAGAGGCTCACAATGTCTTTACGTTCTTTATATTTAAAAAGTTTACTTATAATTATTAAAGAGCCACCGCGTATAGCTTTTTCTCTGTTGAACATACTAGCTACCTGGTGACCGCTGAAGTTAAATATGGACTGGGAAATAGATAGCCAGTGTTCTGTTAAACATAAAATATTGATATTTTCACCATTCATAAATAACTCCAGTTCAAGATCTTTACCTAGCATGCCCTGTATATATTGGTGCACCAGGTTTACAGTATTTAAATTTTTACAACTGTGGGCATTCTTTATCAACTTATTATGACATTTATCTAATTTAATGTCATGCCTTATTAATTTGCTAGAGGTATCCTCTGTTGTCTCAATTATTAATTTAAATTATTATTATTTGGAACGGATTCCACGTCACAAAATTTCATATTATAATTTCGCTCAATAGGAGCAGATGTCAAAGTAACCAGATTATTGGCTATGTCAGTTTGTATATAATAAGATAGCACAGATGCTATCTGTCGTTTAATTTTATTCCTCAATAAATTCTATTCTATTCTATTCTATTTTGCAACTTTTCCTTCAATTTGTTAATAATATTTTGAAAAGATTTCTGCTTCAAACAGCTCTTCTTAGGGCCTAAGACAAAGCATCATAATATAAGTTCCAGGTTTTAATACATGTGTAAGGATCACAATTTTTCCACTTGTAACATAAAAGTAACATAAATGCATTTGCGCGACCGTAACGCAAAAGTAACATAAAAGTCATGTTAAGCTAATTACACACACGTTGGTACATATATTACAATTATAAGTGAAATAATTTGAAAAAAAAAAGAACAAAAGACATAGTTTAAGTTTTGTAATATTTATTGAGAATTATTATTAATGTTTACAATTTTAAATTATTGTCTAAATTAAGTATAAACCTAGGTATCGATGGGCAATAGGCAGCATGTTTACCTACTGAAATTTGTACATTTTAAATGTAATGATAAATCGAATGTAATAGTACCCTTTTGCGTGACAGGTTTTGAAAGAATTCTTTCAATATCTGTCACAAAAATAACCGATAGATCTTCGGTAATGGTCCAGACAAATTTTCCCTTGCCCTTATGGCGTAAAATTTTTACTTCGTAAGTATTTCCGACAATAGTATCTATTACCTATCCTACCTACGTCAGCAGGGATGTAAAAAATCTTAATGACAGTTTCAGTCCTTATTACAACATCAAATGCCGTTTTTGCATCCGGAACGTCAATACCGTGGGAAACTTGAAAGTCGAGGACTCTCTTGATTGCGCCCATAGATTCTATATCATTATTATTAACAATAGTGTCTTGAGTATTTATCGTTTTTTCTACTTCAATGTCTTAGTGTGTAATTAGTAAAGTTGGTTCAGTTTTTGGGAAATTTTTTGCGATATGACCGGTAGTATTGTATGAAAAACATTTAAGAGAGTCCGATGATATATAAATCCAGTAGTTTGAAGCATCAAAGTTTACTTGGAAGGATTCAGGGAGGTGCTTTTCATCTTCTGGACTTATACTATACAGTTGTCTTCTGAAAACTTAATATATGTGAAAACCTGGGTCTGGTACTCCAATTTTAAGAAAGAAAATGGGTGATTAAATTAGTATTTTTAATTCTTTAAACATTTCTTCAATTATATAATTGGGGATCACTGGGCAAACGTTGGATAAAACTTTGCGCTTATTTCGAGTAATTAGTAGCGACTGACTCGTTGGCGCAGTTTGCAGTGAACCTGTTTTCTGCTCCAAGGGTTGTGGGTTCGATTCCCGCCCCGAGTCTGGGTGTAATATATATTTATTTATACTATATGTATTATTTATATGTATGTTTAAAAAAAAAATTATCAGTCGGCTGTTACCTAAAACACAGGCATTAAGTTGCCTACCTTAGGAACAGACGACCTTGTGTGTGTGTTAAAACATATTTATATTTATTTATTTATTTAAAAAAAAAAAAAATTAGTGGTTTTATTTCCAATGTAATATTCTTAACCATTATTTTCTTTTTCACTTCAATAAAGTTATCTGCGGTTTTTTTGGAATCTAAATAGATGCAAATTCTTGCATTCGATATTCTTGATATAAATCTTATTGATGAAGCAGGTATCAAGGATGACAGCGAAACAAAGATATTCCCTTAGCGTTATCCCCTTGAGTCTATTATAATTGTCTGATCTTTTTTTTGGAAACGATAATGAAGACGTCACGTTGGCGTAACTTGTGATTTTAGGTGCCGGTTGTGATTGTGCGGTGGGTTGAGACATAACGGTGGATTAAAAATCTTCATTGGGTTGAAACATTATTATATTAAGGCACTCCTGTTGACAAGAGTGCCCTTATTAACACTTAGTAAACACTCGTGTATTATAAAAATACTTATTGAAATACGCTATAATGTATAAAACACCGAGCGCCGCAGAGCTATACGTGCATCCGCTGGGCTAGCCGCGCGTAATCTGATAAAATTTTTGTTTGTTACGATTTAACTCAAAAACTACTAAACCGATTCTAAAAATTCTTTCACCATTAAAAAGCTATATTATCCTCCTCCGTGTCTGTCTGTTCGTGATAAACTTTAGCACGGACATAGAACTAAATATTTATATGGACACTAAATAACTTTAATTTCAGTGTTTCCAGGGACGAATAGTCATAACTAACGCAAAAGAAACGCTGTTTAAGGGCCTACATCCAAAATAAAACTTTGTACGTTACGTACGTTACGTTAGTACGAGAAATGAGAGGGGTTCCCGACGCCGCTCGCTATCGGCGGTCAGCGTCCTTGTCAATACGCGTACCACAACGAAAACCGGCCAAGAGCGAGTCGGACTCGCGCACGAAGGGTTCCGCTTCCGTACTATTATCTTTAAAAACAGCAATGAAAGTCATGTCTGTTGTATGGGAGCTGTATTAAGTATTAACTTTATTTTAATTTAATTATTTATTTTTAAACTGATTAATAAGACACAATATCCTATGAATATTTCAAGCATCTACCTCCTGCAGCTATCGATATCGAACAAAACCAAGCAAAAAAAAATCACGTTTGTTGTAGGGGAGCCTACCTTAAATATTTGTTTTATTTTAAATTAATTATAATATTTATTTTTAAAGTGAATATATAACTAAATATTCTGTGAATATTTCAAGCGTCTACCTCTTGTCATTATCAATATCGAGCAAAAACGGGCAAAAAAACACGTTTGTTGTATGAAAGCCTCCCGTAAATATTTGTTTTATTTTAATTTAGTTGTTTATTTTTTAGTGAATATATAACTAAATAATATATAAATATAAAATAGGGTCCCGTTTTACTCTTTGGGTACGGAACCCTAACCCTGCGGTCTGTTTGTATAATTTTCAATGCGTTACGTTACTTTTATTGGACAAGCTTTGTCGGTAAAATAGGCACAGGTCCGCCGTCGATGAATGTCAGTGGACGACTAAGTGAGTAAGTGAAAGTGAGGCAATTACTTTTTATATGCAAAACAAGAGATGGCTATATTGAGCGTGAACTCGGAATAAAACAACTTAAGTGCCAAAACACATTTAATTAATTATTTAAAAAATAAACTATGTCATAAAATAAAAATATTGTTTTCAGTCAAAATCGATACAACTATCTTTTATTTTTTAAAGTAACTTTCATTGACTTAGTTAGAAATGCTTAGCTGTGGCACTGAAAAATGTCTAATTTTAGAGGATATTTTAATTATTTTTTCTATCGAAAAAAATTCATTTAATCGAGTTTATTCGAGTTATTATATTGTATGTTAATTTTTTTTTGTATTTTTTTTTCCTTTTACTATATTTAATGAATCGGGTTATGTTAGTAATATTATAATAATACGAGTATTATAATATATTATACTATATATAGTAATATTATAATACGAGTAGCACACAAAATCATATGACGCGCGCGCATCAAAGTCGCCCGCCGCCGCCGACTGCCGCGGCTGGCTAAATAGGTCAAGTGCAAAGGCGCTAGCGCCGCCCCGTTCCTACCTTTCCCCTCACATTAGTACGTGGTCGTTATTTACCTAATCTTTGGGACGCGCGTAGAGTTTATTGCATTCACGCGAAAAATTAAATTAATATTTATTTTTGTATGAAAATAAAATCTAACAAATTAACAAAAGTGGTAGAACAAATGTTGTTGTACATAATGTTAGCTATCTTGTCCTGCGAGGTTGCTGGTGTTTTAGAATTAACCCTGTATATAACTAAGAAATAAATAAATAAATATTCTTTTTTAAATATTTATGTCTAGTATTTTATGCAAATAATATTTCAAAGATTGCATCAATACATATGTATATTGCACAACAATTAGTTCGCCGCTTCGCCACTATGTCGGTACTTATACAAAATGGATTTTTTTCACGCGTAGGTACATTTATTAATCCACGCTCTACTACCAGAAATTGTGTCTTACGTCCGACCTGGCATTTATGTGTAGCAGTGAAAGCGTTGTATATCTCAGGCTTAACGGAGACTAAAGCGCGCTCTACACTCCGCCCGAAACGTTTTGGCCAAATGTTTTGCCGAGACATGACAAGATCGCGAGCGGCCCTCCACATTCTCGCTCACGCATTGCCCGTTCAGAACTGGTACAGGGTGGACTTATTAAAAACGTCTGCCGCTGTAGCTTTGTGTGCTGCAGCCTACTACAATTATATGTTAGTAAAAGAAGAAAAACTCATAAAGCGCCGTTGGAATAGACGAAGATGGTGGATGACATCAATACATCGCAACAGAACAAAGCAAAACGTATTGATTTTTATAAAATGCCTTAAATAGATGCAAAACATACAAATATTTGCGTCAATTTTGTTTACATATTAGGTACTAATTTTTAACTTAAATAAGTAATATATAACTAGATAAAATAATAATAAAATAAATTCAAATGATGTATAAAACTTATGAATAAATATAATTTACTAAACTTTAGCTACACTATACAAAAAAAATTTTAAATATATATACGGACGGACGCGGAAGTGACAGAGACAGGTAGTAAAAGGTCGATGTACGAAGCTACTGCTCCGCGATCCGACTATAGTATACTGTTTTGTTTGTGTAATTATTGCAATATATGTATGCAATAATTATTGTTTTTAAATTCAATTATTTCAAAGTTTCATTTGATCGGTGTTCCCAGATGACGATGGAAGAAAAATTAGTAAATCGGATACAACATTTATCGAATTTTCATTGTTTTGAATATTCTCTGAACTTAATGATAATGACTGATCTGGAATATGGAGTGTGACTGTATGTTGTAGTTGTTGTGGCTGATGTTGTTGTGACTGGTGTTGTGTTGAAGATGCAGCAATAGTATATGTGAATGGCATGTTCGCTTTTAAATTGTCACTTTGTTGATACTGTTGTTGTTGTGGCAGATATTGTTGTGACTGGCGTTGTGTTGAAGATGCAGCAATAGTATATGTGAATGGCATGTTTGCTTTTAAATTTTCACTTTGTTGATACTGTTGTTGTTGTGGCAGATATTGTTGTGACTGGCGTTGTGTTTGAGTATATGTGAATGCTGGACTAGATAATGGTCTGTCTGAGAAAGGAAATTGACGAAAACTGTGCCCTTCGTGATTTACCAAGAGTAGCACGTCGGTCTGCATTGGATGCAAAAGAAGTCAGGGAAGAGTTTATAATTTTTTGAATCGCGCTGACCAAAACTTCGGCCCAAAGAATGAGACTCGCCCGTATTTAACGAAATATTTTTTTTTTTGCATTTAGTACCTAAGTGTACTATGATCTTGGTCGTTATGTATTTGTTGATTAAAAGTATTGTTATAATTTTTTTATCATACCATTGCAATGCCATCAAAGGTGGACAATACTTTGCGCACATTTCGCCTTTTTTTATTTTTTCAAATTTAGGCATGCCTGACCTATTTTTGCGTACTGTCCCACATGCCACTATTCCCCGCTGATATAAATATCGGAATAACTCAGGGCTACTGTACCAATTATCGACATATAATTTCCGATTAGTGTCAAAAAAGTCTTATACTAGATTAACTACAACTGCCCCACTTACACCTAAATTGTGTTGGTCTATAATAGCCGTTTCCTTGCCGGCATAAACAATAAAATCAAGTATGACTTCGGATTTTATGTCACATAGGACAAACATTTTAATCCCAAAGCGATTGCGTTTTTTTTGGCAAAAATTGTTTTATGATCAATCTTCCCTTAAAAGGCACCACACTTTCGTCTATACATAGGTTGCTATACGGAATGAATGAATCTTTGAATTTTTTGCGAACATAATCAATGTGAGATCGTATTTTTGACAATTTCGGTGTATCTAAAAATTGGGCGTCGTGTGGGCCAAAATGTAACATGCCTAATATCATGAAATATCTATTTCGTGACATTAATTTTGACAAAATCGGAACATTTAATAAAGGATCTGTCGACCAGTGCTCCTCCATAGATAAATGTTTATTTCGCGTAAATAACATTGTGATGGCAAAGAATACGTACATTTCTGAAACAGTAACATCGTACCATTTGTGCAACCTGGAATATACATTTAAAGTGCTTTTTCGTAAAAAATGTTGATGGTATCGATTTGTATTAATTACTATTTGATTCATAAGGCTTTCGTCAAAAAAATGTAAAAATATATCTAACTCAGAGGAGTCTTCATTAAGCGTCATTAATGTGGCAGAAGAAATTCCAGAAATGAAATCATCAAAAGTTTGGAAAACAGGTCTTGAAGATGTGTTAGACCATTCCAATTGCTCACTATCATCCCAGTGCCATGTGTGAAGTGATGCCGACTCTCTAATGGGATCTTGCGGTCCTGTCAAAACTTGTTCGGCATCGTAGCGCTGCGATTGTTGGTTTTCATCCTATAACCAAAATGGAATACAGTATAGCAATATACCTAAATCGATCGATTGTACATTATGAATCTTAATTTGCGATGTACAAAACTAATTAAGTACGTTTAGGCTCCGGTGTGGACCCCCCGCTGCCAAAAAAGCACAAAACATGATTGCTTAGTTAGATACGGGTGGATTATTCTGTCCATCCAAGGGTCATACAAAAAAAAAAAGATTTTAGATTTCTTAGGCAATAAATTGTCCGTTATTAATTTGGCTTCATCATCAAAATAACGAATAACACGTCTTCGGTAAGTTTGATGTCAGATTCATCTCTCATTGTGATTTTTACACTTAATTATTTAAAAACAAATTAAAGAAAGTTAAAAAATAAATAAATTTTTCTTAATTAACAAGTCAAAGTAATTTAAAATACTAAAAAACCCGACTGCGTTTCCGCCATTTTTTTTTACTTTTTTTTTCGATATACCCAGTGTCACTCTCACAGTAAATAACAATCTAATGGCACCTTTCAATCTAAAATCCGTTCCGGCCTCAGAGTGACACAAACAATTATACATAATAATAATATAATAATATTCTTTATTGTACACCAATAAAAGATAGAAATAAAAAAGTAGTACAATTAGAGAAGATGTACAAAGGCGAAGATGTATTATATACTTTCGAAAACATAACCCTCCTTCTAGAGAGGTCGGGTGAAAAAACTCGATTAGCGTGCTCTCACGTCAAGGTCGTCACAGTAGTGGGAGAGTGCGGGGTAGACGTGGGCGTTATTTCACGTCACTGGTTACAGTAACTGGCTACGCGGTACGTAACCGAATAACTAGTTTCGAGTCATATGACAAGTAGTGATTTTTGTAAAGGCGTTATTATACTGATAGCTGTGATTGTTCACACTGTATTGTGCATTACTTTCGCGCCACACCTACTGTCCGGCCGTGCGAGCGAGATGGGTGGTCGGTAGTTTCTAAGTAAGGGAAAGCGGGAGATACGAGTAAATACAAAGGCGCACATGTTGTGTTAAAACCGATAACTGCCGAAAACAAAACAGAGTAACAGAATTAGCCTTCGTTTAATTTTTATACTTAAGGATATGAACACAGAGAATATAGTAGGTCCTGTTCATAAATAATCTCAACGGCTTGTGATTTCGGGAATATTTCAAAATTTAAACTTTTTGTTTTAACTTAACACATTTTAGAGTTTTAGTTTCTTTATTTCGATTGACGAGACTAGACAAAAATACTTGTTATTTAATTTTGAGCTACTGTTTTTCTAAAAATTAACGTTTATTTGTTATTTAGGTGTATATAATACATAAATATAATTCGTTTAGATTCCGTTAGTACAATTAAAGTGAAAATAAGTATAAATAAAGTGTATATAAAAAATAAACTTGTAAAAAATGTCTCGGTGTAATTAATTCAAGTGCTTTGTGGGAGTTCTTTCAAAAACTTGATAACGAAAAAAAAGCTAAATGCAACAGTTGTGAACTTAATAGCTTTAAAACTTCAATTGCAAATTTGAAAACGCATTTGAAGCGTAAACATCTTAATGCATATATAACTATTTGTAACACCCAATCAAGGAACTCAGAACAAAGTTGTGAACAGGAACACCCAGCAGGCGATGTCAAACCTCAGGCGTCGTCCAGCTCTGATGCTGCATCGGCTTCTACACCCGCTGTTACAAGTATCATACCCGTATATCGCCCTACGCAACAGCGTATTGATAGCTACGGAATTGGCAAAAAAGTTACGCTAAGTAAAAAAAGGCAAATTGATAACGATCTTGCCGATTTATTTATAGATAGCTATCACCCTTTCTCTTTAGTAGAGGAACGTGCCTTTAAAAAATTTGCCCGACACATACCTGGATATGAGCTACCATCTCGAAAAACTGTATCTAACGTACTTATCCTGACATTATACGACCAGACAGTTTTACAAAAAAAAGAAGAAATAAATGACATCGAATACATATCTTTGACAACAGATTTATGGACGTCTCGAGTCAATAATGCGTATATTGCGATTACGGGGCACTATTTAACAAAGGATCTTGTTCTGAAGACCTTTTTACTAAAATGTGCAGAGTTTCCAGATACGGACAGCAGTGCGAATATTGAAGATGCATTGCTCGAAACGACCAATGAGTGGAATGTCACAAATAAAATAAATTTTATTATAAGTGACAACGCAGCTAACATCAAAAAAGCCATATCAAATATAGGTTGGAAGCATTACGGATGCTTTGGCCATAAATTAAATTTAATAGTACAAGATGCCCTGCACTTAGTCGATGCTTCTTTGGACAAAGTTAAAACGATTGTCCGTTATTTTAAGTCCAGTCCAGCAGCGCTAGAAAAATTATTAAAAGCGCAGATACATGAAAAGCCGGACGTGACACCAAAGCGGTTGGTCCAGGAAGTTCCGACCAGGTGGAACTCGACTTTAGCTATGTTGCAAAGATTCGTTGAAATAGAAGACCAAATTTGTGCAACTGTTGCAATTTTAAAAAAAGATTTGCCAATTTTAACGACTGAAGAATGGACAATGTTTCATGAGTTGTGTAAAGTTTTAAAACCTTTCGACGAAGCCACGAAGGCTATGAGTGGTGAAAATTATATGACAGCCAGTACCATCATTGTCATGACACGCTGTCTCAAAGAGTCATGCGACCAACTGCTCCAGGAAGGTTTTTCTGTCATAACAAATAATATTATTTTAGCACTTCGGACAGGCGTAGATAAGAGACTGGAAGGTGTTGAGAAAAGTGGCACGTTCTCTATATGTACAATTTTAGACCCAAGGTACAAAATGAACGTATTCTCCGACGCAAATGAGGCAGCTAAGGCAAAGAAAACCTTGGAAGAAAAGCTTGCAGCTATTATAAGACTGCGGCATGAGGAAACTCAACCGCAACCATCCACTTCAGTCTCAGCTTCCATACCCGTACGAGACAAATTTTCTCCTTTTACCATTTTAAGTAATATTGTCGGGACGCAGCAGGTAAAAGGCACACCTTTGTCGCGTGCCATCAAGGAAGTCGACTCATATTTAAAAGACGACATTTTACCTATGTTCAACGACAATGGGAAATTTAATTGTCCGTTACAATGGTGGCGCCTAAACCGTCACATTTACCCGAATCTTGCCATACTTCTGCGTAAGCATGGTAACATAATGGCTACTTCAGTTCCGTGCGAGAGGATCTTCAGTAAGACAGGACTAACAATTAATAACCGCCGTACACAATTGAAAACAAACAAAGTTGCCCAATTGACGTATTTAAATGTGAATCTAGACCCAAAGAGATTTAAGATATAAAACTTATACTTGAAACGTGTAAATAACAAAAAAAAAAAAAAAACAATTATAAAGTGTAAATAAAAGTTGAAAATAAAATGTAATTATATTCATTAATTCATTTGAATTAATGGCTTCCAATAGTGCCAAAATATCACGGACGATTTCGCCAATATTACGTAGAATGAAGAAGACACTAAGAAGATTAATCGGTGAGTCGAAATTACAATCTCAATAGAATTTTGAAGACCGTAGAATTAGTAGGTATTTTTAAAACAACATGGATATTTAAAATACGATACAGAACAAAAATTTATAATACGTTGTTAGTAATCTATGTACAACTACATTATGTTAGAACATTCACCAGATAAATTAACAATTTAATTTTATTTCGTTTTATATATTTACATAAGGAAGGGCAAAATGGACAAAACACAAGCATCAACAAACATTATTTACAGGCCGGGAACTGTAATTATATAAATAATGTAAATAAACTCTACTTGCCAATGCCAATGGCGCGGCTGGTAAACTTTCGTATGTTGAGTTGGATCCTCAAAATAAAGTACTGCGAGTTTGGCTTCTATTTCCAAAAGGCGTTTGTGTTAAAGCTCGCGGGAAAGTGGCTGGTTATGCAAACTCAAAAGGAATAAGTAGAGAATTAGTTCCTATCAACCGTAGATCTGCAACGGTGCCTCTCAACCGAAATAAATCGATTCATGCCAAAAGAAATCATTTCCCACTCAAACCGGCTTGCGCGTTGACCATTCACAAGTCACAAGGAGGAACATTTGATGAAATTGTGTACAAATACCACAAGACACAGTCGCAATCTTTGGTCTACGTAGCCTTATCGAGGGTCACGTCACAAGAAGGCCTTCACATTGTTCCTACTGATAACATTCAACGTTTCTATCATGGTAGACGACATAACGAAGCAATGGTCCTTTTACGCCAAGAATTTATGAGGCTTTCCACTGTTCAAATCACAAAAAAAAGGATTATATATTTTACTTTCTTATATATTTCAATCTATAATAAACATAATCATATAACTAATATAATAAATTCGTATTTATTTTATTGATGGAAAGATCTAAAACAATTATTATATTTATTTAGGCAAAGTTCTACGCGACATTTCTCGCAAGATAGAAATGTTTTTCCTTTGCAACCGGGATATTTGCATCGTTGTCTTTTTTTACCCCAAATAGGAAAATGGTCAAACCCATCAAGTCTGACATCACGAGGAGGTAGGATTGATTTATTTAGCTTCTGCCTTTTATTTTCAATTTCATCAGATAAACTTTGTCTACCTCTCTTTTTGTTTATCGATACCCCAAACATGCATAAACTTTTCCCTACTTCAAATTTGAAGTCCTTCTGTTTCATTGGGGTTGGCGTATGCTGCTGCTCCCCGACTCTTTTGTACAATAACCAGCAATTGATAAGAGTCACATCAAGACGATGATAAAATAGCCTCAAGTACCATTTTCTGGTCCTAATTTTTATTTTATATTTCCCTAGGAGCGAATCTAGGAGGTCCACACCATCCATATGCTGGTTATATGTTTTTATTATTTGGGAGCAATCCACTTGTATATACTTTTTCTGTTTCTTGCAGTATCTTCTATTGGCTCTTGACCCACGAAAGACGATGATAAAATGACTGGTTTGTTATCGTACCACATAACGGTGACAATATCTGTATTATCACAATTTGCTACCCATTGCTCGGAATAACCTATCTGAACCTTTTCCTTTTTTAGGTCTTTTATGGAAGGTATTTTGAGGTCTTTTCCTAAACGACCTTTGTTGACAGTTCCCAGCGACTGTATGCCCTCTTTGGCCATATAAAATAAGCAATCAACTCTGGCGACGTATAATAATTATCAAAGAATAATTTGTAATTTTGATTCATTGTTATGGACCTAGCTAAGCGTACTAAGATATTTGAACTTGCTCCTAAGTCTGGCTCGCTTGGATATCTTAGCTCGGAATCGTTCTCCATTCCAGAGTAAATTTCAAAGTCGTAAGCAAAGCCACGATCGTCGCAAACAACCAGCAGTTTATAGCCCCATTTGTGTGGCTTATTAGGAAGGTATTTTCGTAGAAGATTAGAGGCTTTTGTCGCGCACATTTGCTCATCGACAGATAGTGCTTCTCTTTTAGGCACGCTCTGACATTTTTTTTAATGTTTCCAATATAGATCTGATTTTATGCAAACGATCGTACCCTGGACTGCCTGATGGCGGTTACGTGGAGTTATCATTGAAATGTAGGAACTGACAGATTTTTTTGAAATGATTTAGCGACATTGTCTCCATAATCAAAGGAATACGTAATTCAGGTGCCCAATACATTCGAATGTTTGGCAGTGGCGCCAAACTCATAACCACACAGACACCTATAAACTTTTTCAATTCATTAGTAGTTATTGTAAATGGTTTTGAAGGATTTTTCTGAACACTAAATTTGTGCATTTCTTCTACAATATGCTGAAGTAACTCATCATCAAAAAACCATAAAAAATATTGAAGGGGAGTTTCAAAGTCTATAATCGGTGACTGTAAATTTGTGTTTCCAGTAAATGTGAAAGGAGGTGATTGAAAAGATGTTTTCTTCCAAATAAATCTTCTCTTTTTTCTTTGGATGACAGACACAAAACCCGGGATTCTAGATCTATGACCGATTACGTTACTCATAGTCGATGATCGTCTAGGTGCTCGAAATTGTGTAATAATACCTGTAGTTGTCCCTGAAGTAATTTTTGATGTACTAGGCTGAGGATCTGCTATTTCTGGCTGACGATTGTCAATATTCGTAACAACCTCGTTGACGGGAGACGAACACTGATGTCTCTGCGGAGATAAGAAAGCTTCCACGTCGCTATGTGGCTCGGATAAAGAGTTTTGGATGGACTGAATTTTTTTGATGTCACCTTCAGCGTCAGAAAAATCTTGCTCATCTTCACTCCCAGAAGGAATATTCAAGCAACCCTCAATATCTTCATCACGCAATCTTCTTCGCGACATTATTACAATTTAAAAGTATGTGTACGATATAATTATATAAAAATTAGGAGCGCGGTTAGTTAAACAGTTTCGAAGCAAGTCTGCAAGTGAAGTGCGTGAGCGCCGTTCGGCTTCTCAAGTGCCACCGTCATTCGTCACGTCGTCGTCGTGTGGCTCAAGTTGAAAAATTACAAAGAGCTGCTCCAAGTTAAGAAAATATTATTGTGGCGTCAATTATTATCAACATCATAAGTTCGCCACATATCTATAAGTAAAAACGGACACTAAAGTTCAACGTACCGTATGTGGAACATCTATAAAAATATGATTTACTAATATGTTTACTTTTGTAATATAAAAAACAACTTACCTTTGCAAAATATACACTTCGTTATAAGACACAGTATTTTTTTTTCGAGTCGAAACTGTTCAATAACTATTTTTTTATTATTTTTGAATTCAGACAGATGACTGACGTATCACTTTCATTCAAATTTCACACTGAGTGCACTATAGCAAAAACACGAACGACATTTTTAGGTAAAGATTCATATTACAGCATTGCTAAATGTCAGTAGCTTCTATCAAGATGTTAAAATAAACTCTTTTGCAAAAAAAAAAAAACGGGCACTTAAGCAAAGAACTATTTTATAGTTACTATTAGTTTGTTTGACAATTTTAGGTATTGTTATCCTCAGAATTTTATAAATTAATTAGAAAGGAATAGTTTTCATCAGTTTTATCATAACATTTTAATTAAATTATTAAGAAATAATGTTTAAGCTCAAAACACTATGATTGTACCTGCTCGCTAAATAAAAATGAAATGCGTTAATTTCTTTGTTTGTCTTGAATACATTAAAAGCAGATAAAAGTTTAGTATTGAGTGTGACCCCCTCTTGCTGAAATCACAGCTTGCATTCGTCTGGGCATGCTAGTGAGTATATCTTTTATGGTTTCCTGGGGAATACGTTCCCATTCCGCGGTAATCACATTCTTTAGCTCTCTGATGGTCTGCGGAGCCGGCTGCACTGATCTCACTCGTCGCTTCAGAACGTCCCAGACATGCTCTATGGGATTGAGGTCCGGACTTCTAGCTGGCCAGTCCAAACGACGAATTCCGACTTCTAGCATATACGCATCCACACCGCCAGACCGGTGGGCGCGAGCGTTGTCGTCCATAAAAATTGAGTTTTCGCCAAGAGCGGTTAAAGCGGGTTGTGCATAAGGAATTAGAACTTCCGTTATGTATCGGTGTCCAGTCAGTGTACCGTTTTCGATGAAGACTAACTCCGTACGATCCATAGAATTTATTCCTGCCCAAAACATAACAGAGCCCCCTCCATAAGGTGTGATTTCTTCAAAACATGCCTCTGCAAAGCGTTCTCCTCGTCTACGTAGCACTCGCCGACGTCGGTCTTCACCATGCAGAGATATCCTGGCTTCATCGGAGAACAATACCCTATCCCAGTCTTCATGAGTCCATGACACACAATTTCGAGCGAAGCTAAGCCTGGCAACTCCATGTCCACGGAGTAATTTAGGGCCGCGTGCCGGGCTATGACTGTGTATATTAGCAGCGAGAAGCCTCCTCCTGACCGTCCATAGACTAATTTGCACATTTCTTACTTCTTCGAGGGTGTTCTTGAGGTCCACATAAGAAGATTTGCGATTTCTCAACGCTTGACTAACTAGAAAACGATCATCCCGTGGTTCGGTACATGTCTTTCTGCCAGAACCAGGCCTTCTCTTGACGGAACCGGTCTCTTGATAGCGCTGCCAGGTCCTTTGAACTGTCGACCGACTCACATTTAGCCTCTGAGCCACGAAGCATTGACTGCAACCTTCTTCAAGCAGCGCAATAATTTTGCTCGCTTTTATCACTTTATCTACCATTTTCGAAATTGCTAAACAGCAATAACAATACTTTTAAATGTCAAGGACACCAGATAATTTAATAAAAATTGACAAAAAGTTAATTAGAGTCGATATTAACTATAGTGAATTCGCGCCACAAAATGTAGTTAAAAGTTATTTTCTTTGAAAACCAGGCTCAGTCAAAAATTTGAATTTGGAATGTACTCTTATAAACATTATGGCACTTTTATAACTGGCCAGTAACATGTTCAAATGATTAAAACCTTTTTGGTATTTTATTTTTTTCAGCCAGGAAGAAAATCGAAACCGCCCGTTTTTTGCAAATGAGTGTATATCGCTACTAATAGTTTTATAGCTATAGAAACGATTAAAGTCGATATTCCACATATGGAACTGGGTACCTTGTTGAGTTAAAAGGATGTCAAAAAGCAGTTAAGTATTTTCAGCTAGATGGGGTTATTCTATAATTGGGTATTTTCAGGTTACTCCATTGAATCAAGACGTCGACAAGACAAATTTCACAAGTTCACCGATGCAAACTGTCCAGCGAAGAACAAAACCTATCATTCATGCAAAAAGATAGGTCATTTTTCAGCACATTGCAAATGTCGGAGTTACGAAGCAAAGCCACACAAGAGAAAGTACAGTGAAAACCTTGGTAGTAATACGTACGCAGAAGGTAGGAAAAGACAAAAGGATGGAAAATGTTGACATGGTGGATGATGAAGAAGTGGACTAAGTTTTTCAAATAAACAATGACTCTACTGTTAGATGTATGGTCGGTGGAGTGGAAATCGATATGCTTATTGATCCAGTTTTAAACCTAATCTGATAACAGACAAAACATGGGGAAAGTTAAAAAGCAGTGGGGTACGGGTAAAAAGTCAAATTAAAGACACCAACAAAATCCTTCTTGCTTATGGCAGTAAATCTCCCTTGAGAGTGAGAGGCTCATTTGAAGCTGAAATTGAAGTAAATGATGGAAAAGATTATTCTACTTTCTATGTTATAAGTGGTGGGGTAAGAGACTTGAACTGAAATGTTCAAGTGTAATATGCTCACTTTTATACCATAGCGAATGTGTTAACTGTGATGATAGTAGTTTAACAAACCGTGCTACATGGGTTTGCCCTCAGTGTGCTGCTAGGAAACCAAAGCGAGATAATACAAATACACCAATTCGGAGTCAAGGTCACAAGCAGAAGTCGCCTGATAATGCCTCCGTATCGTCACCCCTATTATCGACGGATAGTCCTGTTTGTGATTTCATGAAAGAAATTAGGCTTTACGGCAAGAAATAAAGGAGCAATATGCAAATCAATGAGCTTGTCTGGACAAATTCGATGCCAAGCTTAGTGATGTACAAAAAGAGGTAAAGTACCTTGGAGGTAAATTTAATACTTTAAAAAAGACGTAGATGAGCTAATTAAATCTGTGCAGTTCCTATCTGATACTCACGATGAATAGATTGGGCTAAACGATGAAGTTAAGAAATTCCTATCTAATCTAAATTCGGAGAATTAAAACTTGCTTGTACTAGAGGGTAAAATGGATCAACTCGAGCAACAGGCCAGGGATTGCAACGTGGAGCTTCGGTGTGTCCCTAAAAACAAGAATGAAAATATTCTTACCATTTTCCAGCAGATGGCGACGATTGTCGCCTGCGACTTATCCGATCAAAATATTCTGAGTTATCACACAGTTCCTAAGGTGGATTCTAAATCGCAACGCACGAGAAGCATTGTGATCAAATTTCCTGTTCACTGTTTAAAATTACTTCTACAAGAAACTTATACTGCTCTTTTAAAGAAGGGACAAGAACCCAGAGGAAACTTTTTTGAAATTAATGGTCATGAAATAGTGCCATAAAAGTGCTCATAATAGGCATTCGAAATAATCTACTCAATAAAGATTTGAAATATATTGAAAACGGAAAAGAAAAAATTGCCAAATGGGAAGACATTACATATCTACATAGGGAAAACCTGGGATATAGAGGTATTAGATTGGTTCCAAAATTAACTGACAACCATGTCATACCAAATAAAATTAACAAAATGAAAGCTAAATTTGCGACACAGATATTTAACCAGACAGTGGGGATGAATATGGGATACCTTTCGGGCAATAAAATAATTTCTACTCAATTAGTAGTAGTAAAGTGTTTATAGTTAAATTGTGTGTGAAATTCCATGTCCCCTTATAGATACTGTGCTATTTTACTTTGCAAAAGTAAAATATTAATTATTTAATTATTAATATTGTTTTAAGTTCACATGCTCGAAAAAGTATTGTTTCTCTTTCCATCTTATAACATTTGAGATTTATCCTCTACAGAAATAAAGAAAACTAAAACATAGACGCGAGGTTTTTAGAATATTAAAACCATTCTATTTAATGAAAAACACACAATAGGGACTTTCTTTCAGTGTGGAATTGCAATTTTTATAAGTTATAAATTTTTAAACCCCGAAGAGGTTAGAGGTTTTTTTTTAATTAGTAGATATATATGTATTACCACTAATTGTGTGTGTCTCTGGAACCATAGCTCTTAAACGGGTGAACAGTTTTGGATGCGGTTTTTGTATTTGAAAGCACATTTCTTGGTAACGGATATTAGACATGTTTGTTCAATCGGTTCAGCCATTTCAAGGTTATCGGCGCTTTAGCTAACTTCACTATTAAATATAGATGTGGATGCTGCAGCTAGGGATCCACCACACTAGTACACTCTTAAAAAAATAATAGCAGATTTTTTTTTTTGTGTTTGGATTCATTTTGTTCTCAATGTTAAATAAATATAAAACTTAGTAAAATCAAATTAACAGTCTAATAATATTCTTAGTGGTGTTCCCTGACATGAGTACATTTGAATCAAAATATTACAAGGTATTTGTAATAAAATTAAGAGGCCAACAATAACACTTTATTTTTTACTTTCAAATTTAAATTTGATTCTTGTTTAAAATAAAATTTGTTAAATATTTGGCTTCATTAAATTATTTTAGTTCCTGAAATCATAAAAATACTACAAGAAAAATAAATATATTATTTTTAATGTATTTCTAATGCCCAATTATTTATTTTTACAGATAAGGGTATACTCTCAACTCAGTGCAAAGATACAGATATATTGATATTATTTGACAAGCTTTTCGACTCTAAACTGAAGCTTCGACAAAAGAAATAAGCATGGGAAGCCTCTACTTGGACTCGTTACGCCAAAGTTCAAACATCGCCAATTGTGGAATGAATAAAAAAAATGCTTAAAAATATGAAATTTGCTAATCGTAACAGGACAAAATGAGCATACACCAACCCTTAATAACTGGGTGTGGACATTAGAGGGAATAGAAATGTTGTTAAAAATGTTGAAAAAAATATGATGTCTCATCTGTTTGATTGCGGCATCTCAATCAAGATTCCATCGAAAACTTTTTTGGTTCTATAAGAAGCCAGAGATGCCACAACACAAATCTAACACCAGAAAGATTTGAGTCGGCATTCACAACATTGCTGGTGAACAATCTCTCTAGTGTCCACGCCCCTGGAGCAAACTATGAGAAAGACGATTGTGAAGGTTTACAGGAACTAATTGTAACAAGTGATTGCAAAGCCTTACCAGCTTATGAAATTGAAAATATACCTGAGAGTAATCACACCCCTTGAAAACAAAAGTGATCCCAGACACATAGGTGGCTTACAATAATTATATCAGTGGATATTTTGTATAATATACAAAAAAGAATGTGTTTAAGGGGTGTGAGCAATGTAAAAAAGATTTATTAAATAAAAACCAAGCAGAATATATAAAATACAGGGAATGTTCTGATAAGCAATGGCTTTGTAGTCCAAGTGACGCATTCCTGTGTTGCATATCTAGCCTGCAAGATATTGCAATACTAAAAACAAATTTAGATAAAAATTACCTGAAGGAACTAATAAGGACAATAATATTTAGTTTCAATGATTTTTAATGTTTAACTTGTAATAGGCACAAAGAAAAAAATATCAATTAGTGGAGACCGAGGTTGGTTGACTATAGGGGTGGGTTGACTAACTATCAAAAACTCGTCCGAAGCAATAGCCTTGAGGTAACTAGTGAGACACGAGAGTCCATCATCTTCCCCCGCTCAATTATCGGGAACGCGACGTCGCGAACGCACGTCATTTGAGAGAAGGAATGTAATATTTAAAAACAACACACCTACTATCCGTGCGCAGAAACTTTGCCGATGACCACCCCTCCCACCGGAGTTGACTGCGTCCCTCGCTCGTCTGAGGTGTACCGCTAGCAACGCAGCCGATACGTGCGTGTAATTTTTTGCTTTCACTACGAATTAATTAATTGTTGTTTCCTTAGGTTTTACTTGTTTTATTTTTGTTAGTTATTTGTTTTCGTTGTTTGGAACCATTAAACTTTTATATTACGGCTACGTTTCATTCATTCACTAAATATAAATACATAAAAATATATAATCTCCCTAATAACAACAGCGTTTTTTATTTAATATTTATAATTACACTTTATATCAAATTTATTATTCGACCGAGACTATTTTTTATTAGTTTGATGTAAAATATATACAATAATAATCTACATTTATGTGACCTTTTTTTTTCAACCCTACTGACTATCGACGCGTGACGTCTCAAGGCCATCGGCAAAGTTTCTGCGCACGGATTATAAGTTATTATTTTTGTCGTAATATTATTGGTAATAATGCCTATTTATTCATAGTTATTGATTGTAAAAGCATTTATAACGAATGTTTGATTCATGTTTTTACTTTAATGTATCGTTCTATTTGATTTCGTTGCAGTTTTGAGGTTATGGCATGTGGTTAAAAGTTGACGTTGAAGTTGAAGTTTGACCAACATGTCAACTAGCCTCATAATATTATGGATACTCCACACATAAAATGAAGTCGGTATTTTTGAAATTGTATTCAAAAATTATTGTTTCAGGACTATGCGAACATACATAAGAAAGACTAATAGAGGGAGTAAATTCAAAGATGTAATAGATAGAGCATGTGAACAAGTTATATTTGACAAAAGAAGTATTAATTCAACGCCACGTCGTAAACATGACGGAAAAATTTGAAAAAATCCCGAATTATCGTGTAATGTATGCATTAAATATATGTACGTAAGAATATATAATATATTACCTCTATATCTCTAATACATTATAATGAGGCGATATAGTGAATAAAATTCATTAATAAACTGGACGTGTAACGATACACTTGTTTTCTTAAACACCCCGAGCTCCCCACCTTACATGGCGACCCTGCCATACAAGGCGTGCTGCCGGAGTTCGGTCGAACGTCTCAGTTATTATAAATATTAATTATAATTATGAAAGACTAAAAATGTGCCAGTCTAATGTGGAAAATGAAGAGGTTTTCGTGAACCAGAATGCCGTTGGGTCTATGTATTTTACTCAATTAGATTTGTCACAAGCATATTATCAAGCTAATGTAAGTCCCGAATGTCGTAAGTACACAGCCTTCACGACACCGTCCGGGCATCAAATGACGCGCCTACCGATGGGATTAAAAATTAGTCCAAGTTCTTTCTCAAGATTGTTATGTTCTCTGGGTTTCTTATTTTAATATTTATTTATTTATTGGGGATTTGGGAGAAAGGTATAATAAAAGACAAGTGTTCACGTTGAAGCCATAGACCAGAGAGAGTGATCTCTATTTTTTATTTATTATAATTGTAATTAAGCTATAGACAATATAGTGCGGCTTACACACTACCTAACACCTCCCTTACAAAGTAAATTTTTATGCAGAATTACAGTTGTTGAACAATAGGAAGACAAATTATTTTATATATTGTTGTTACATTATACACATTGTTATGACTATTACATTTAGAATCTTATATGATTATATCTACTACATTTTTCCTTCGAACAGACAAAAAAAACATTTATTTTATTAGACAATATTAATATAATGTATACATTGTGCTTGTAACACTATGAACAAATGACATCTCTATTTGAAGTTGACAATTATGACGTAAAATGACAAGTGACATTTAATTTTTATTTTGACAGTTTGACTATAACAAGTGACAAATTATTTAATTTATTATATACTTATATAATATTTTTGAAATCAAAACAAACAATTCACAAGTGAAATAAATGATAACTACCATAGTATAAATTACGAAATGACTAATTAAATCTCTCCGGCTTTCGAATTTGACGACCAAATTTGGAATATTTTATTTGAGAAGAGGTTGCAGAAGACAAAGTTGGATTGGAATTTAATGGAAGATGATGTGAATTGACTGATGGCTTTGATGGAACTTGAATAGACTGTGGATATTTTGGTGAATGAATGTGTTCTCTATTTCTACGAAATTCACCTTCAGGACTTGAAATTATATAAGAACGTGGCTCTGGGCCTACTTTGGAAATGATTCCTGGAATCCAAGCATTATAAGTATTATATGGCTGTTTTTTGAAGTAAACTTTTTCACCCTTTTTTAAAGAAGGAAGTGACTTTGTATGTTGATTGTAATAAAGTGATGTTTTTTGTTTATGTGTATCAATGTGTTGTTTCATTTTTTTATAATCAATGCATTTAGGTTTCAAGTTAGAATCTGAGATAGGTATCCTAGTTCTAAGTCTACGTGACATACACATTTGTGCTGGAGAATAACCACAGCTTTTAGGAGTATTTCTATATTGTAATATGGCAAGATAAGTATCTTTTTTATCAGAATAACATTTCTTTAAGATATTCTTTATAGTTCTTATTGAAAGTTCAACTAGTCCATTTGAACGACTATGATATGGGCTAGAAGTTATATGTTTAATTTGCCATTCTCTCATAAAATTACTTAGTTCATTTGAATTAAATGGAGGACCATTGTCGCTTATGGCAATATGTGAATTCCATGACGTGCAAAAATAGACTTTAAATGAGTAATGACACTACTAGAATTAGACGAGTTTAAAAGTGCAATTTCTGGATATTTTGAAAAGTAGTCTACGACAATTAAGTATTTTAAATTATTTATTTCAAACAAATCATTACCTACTTTATTCCATGCTAAAAGTTTATAATCATGAGAGATTAGTGGTTCTTTACTATTGTTATTGCGGAATGTAAGACATGTATGACACTGACTGACAAATTTTTCTATATCTTTGTTAATATTATGCCAATAAATTGTACCTTTAGCTAGTCTTATACAGCTATTTATGCCTTGGTGACCTTCATGGATTAAATTAAGTAAATAATTACGCATATTAAATGGAATTATTATACTTGTATCCTTGAATACAATGTTATCTATGACATATATTTGATGTTTAAAATCAAAGTATGGTTTGACTGATGGTGAAACACTTCTTTTGTGTTCAGGCCAACCGTTTTGACAGTATATAATTATTTTACTTAGGACTTCATCTTTAATTGAGTTTTCTTTGATTTCTTTTAGTTTTTCTGGACTGACTGACAATGTACTAATTAACATGTTTATATGCAAGTCTAATTCTTGATCTACTTCTTTTAAAGATTGTTCTGACAACGCAGCTCTTGACAATGTGTCTGCTATATATAAATATTTACCAGGCTTGTATGAGACTTTTAGATCATAAGGTTGGAGTCTTAACATGATTGTTTGTAATCTAGGTGGTATATCATAAAGAGGTTTTTTCATTAATGAGACAATTGGCTTATGGTCGGTTTCGACCAGTGTTTGACGACCATATATGTATTGGTGAAACTTAGTACACCCAAACAATATAGCTAAGAGTTCTTTCTCAATTTGAGAATATGACTGTTGACAAGGAGTTAATGATGCTGATGCATAGGCTATTGGTTGACTATTGTGACAAATGACAGCACCCATTGCATCTTTTGACGAATCGACTGACAGTGTAATATCTTTACTAGGGTTATAGTAAGTTAAGACTGGAGTTTTTGTTATAATTTCTTTTAGGTTATTATATTCTGTGTTGTGTTCATGTGACCACAACCATTTTGTGTTTTTTGACAATAAAGACCTTAGACAAGACGTTTTTTTGGACAAATTATCAATAAATGGACCTAAATAATTGACCATTCCTAAAAATCTTTGTAGTTCATTGACATTGCTAGGTGTTGGCATATCACAAATTGCCTTGACTTTACTTTCATCGACTTTTACACCTTTTTGACTGAAAACATGACCTATGTAACGGACTTCTTCTTTACAAATGACTGACTTTTCTTTATTAAATTTAATGTTAATTTCTCTAGCTCTTTTTAGAACATTTTCTAGACGTTTGTCATGAGTTTCTTTGTCAGGAGCATATATTAAAATATCATCTATCATTATTTTTACCCCTTCCAAGTCACTAAATCTTTTAACCATTTCACTGTGAAAGATTTCACTGGCTGCATTAATACCAAAGGGTAGCCTTAAGAAACGATATCTTCCCTGAGGAGTGTTAAATGTACAAAGTTTTGAGGATACTTCATCCAGCAATATCATCCAAAAACCTTTATTTGCATCTAATGTACTGAAATACTTGGCACCATTGAGTGTGGATCTAATTTCATCAATAGTAGGTAAAGGAAAATGAGGTCTCATGAGAGCATTATTTAATTTTTTAGGATCAATACATAATCTAAGTTTTCCATCTTTCTTTGAAGTAAGTACTAATGAATTAACCCATTCTGTAGGTTCCTCTACTTTTTTAATTATATTTTTTCTTTCTAGTGACTCTAATTCTCTTTTTAGTTTATCAGCAAGACGAAATGGGACTTTCCTACAGGGATCTATAGAGGGTATGGCATCAGGTTTAAGGACAAGATGGGCTTGATAATCTTTTAAACAACCTATCCCTTCAAATAAGTCAGCATATTTGGACAAAATATCTTTTTGTACTATGTTAGACTGAAATTTGACATTATGAATTCTTTTAATTAACTTTAAGTTTTGACAAGACTCTTGACCAATGATATTTTTACATGGCAAATCGACAACATGAAATATTATATTATAAGACTGGTCATTGCATATCACAGGCAAGCTACACATACCTACTGTTTGTATAGTTTCTCCGCTAAATGTACTTAACTTATGATTACTTTTTTGTAAGATATTTGTAGATAAATTTAGTTTTTTAAAATCATTGAAAGATAAAATATTAGTTTCTGCACCTGTATCTAATATGAAGTTAATGACAATGTTATTAATTAATAGTTCAGTTTGAAATACACTGTTTTTAGTTGAATTACACAATAAAATAAGACTTACAAATATTTCATCAGAGTCTGACTGACTGACAGCATTGACTTTCTTAATGGTGTGACATACCTTTGAAAAATGATTAGGTTTCCTGCATAAATTGCAGATTACTCCAATGGCTGGGCAACGGACACGGTGTATTTGACCACAACGATGACATGGACTGACTTCTTTTTTCCTGACTGGGCTTCGACTGACGAGGTTGCTTCCTACCTGGACTGATACTTCGTGAACTTCTAAAATTGTATAAATGTTTGTTAGTTGACTGTTTTTGACTAAATACCTTTCCGACGAATGACTGTGACGTAGTAGACTGTTCCCCTTGTAGAACTTTGGCTTGTTGTCTTGACGTTTCCAATTTTTTGGATAGATCTAGTGACTCTTGAAATGTCTTAGGGTCATTGGTTAGAAGTTTTTCCCTAATGTAGTTATTACTGCTGTTCAGGTTCCATGAAAATACGTCTTTCAGAATGTTGTCGCGCAGCTCGTCGAAACCACATTGTAGGCTAATATTTTTGATATCTGTAGCGTAGGACGCAATGTCTTCGTCCTGACCTTGCTTTCTATTGAAAAGTTTGTGCCTTTCCATTGATATGTTTACCTTAGGCAGAAAATATTCCTCGAACTTCTTTAGGAGTTCTTTGAAAGAGATAGTATCGATATCGACGTTAAATGAGTAAAATATTTCTAATGCCTCGCTGCCGATACACGCTAACAAAATGGCGACCTTACGTGATTCAGATTCCTTTTCAAAGTTATTCGCCCGCATGTAAATTTTTAAATTTGTGGCGAAGTTCTTCCACGTCAGCGGCATATTTGACGCATGTATATTTAGTTTTTCAATATTATTTATAAGTGACGATTGTATAAGATGCGACTGACCAGCGTCCGCCATGATGTCGTCTGTAGATTTCGTAGTTTTTTTCGCTGCTGGCGTCTGCGACATTTTTATTGTTTGTTCTTTACTTTTTCTGCTTCTTCTTTTTTACTTCTGACACCATGTTATGTTCTCTGGGTTTCTTATTTTAATATTTATTTATTTATTGGGGATTTGGGAGAAAGGTATAATAAAAGACAAGTGTTCACGTTGAAGCCATAGACCAGAGAGAGTGATCTCTATATTTTATTTATTATAATTGTAATTAAGCTATAGACAATATAGTGCGGCTTACACACTACCTAACAAAGATTAACGACAACCGCTATGTCAGGTTTAACTTATGATAAATTGTTTATATATTTAGATAATTTGATTTGTTTTAGAAGAAATTTAGACATGCATAATCAAAATTTAATAAGTATTTTAACAAGATTTCGAAAAATTAATTTAAAATTAAACCCAATTAAATGCGATTTTTTGAGGAAAGAAATGCAATTTTTAGGACATGTAATTTCAACGGAAGGTATAAAACCGGACCCGGAGAAAACAAAAGTTATACAAAATTATCCTATACCGAAAAACGCTGATGAAACAAAAAGATTTGTTGCATTCACTAATTTTTATAGAAAATTAACCCAAATTTTGCCGAAAAAGCGTTGCCACTCAATAAGCTATGGCGTAAAAATGTAGAATTTAAATAGACTTCAGAATGTCAAAAGTCATTTTCTTCGCTTAAACAAACCGATTCGCTTTTTACAAACCGATGCTTCTGGCTTTGCAATCGGATCGGTATTAAGTAACAGCGATAATAAACCAGTAGCATTCGCTAGTCGGAATTTAAATAAAGCCGAAATTCGATACTCGACCATAGAAAAAGAGCTCCTTGCTATAGTATGGTCCATTAAATATTTTAGGCCGTACCTTTATGGTCGCAGGTTTATAATAAGAACCGATCATAAACCTTTAATTTATCTTTTTAACATGACGAATCCTTCAAGTCGTTTGACTAAGTTTAGGCTACTATTGGAGGAATATAATTATACTATCGAATACGTAAAAGGAGCGGACAATGCAGCTGCAGATGCCTTGTCACGCATCCGATTATCAAGTGAGGATTTGAAAGAGATGAATGAAAAGGTGATGTGTGTATTAAATAGAGCGCAAAGAAAGAAGTTGGAAAAAGACAATATTAGGAATAAAAGTGACAGCCCTATGGTCGATGAAAGTACCACAAATATTTGGCCTGATCAACCAAATGTTGTAGGAACACTTAAAAAAGGTTGTGTCGAGATGAGGTTTGTGAATATCGAAGAATGGAATAAAATAGAGTATAATGCCCAGGAAAAGTCTTATTTATTTGCATATAACTTACAAAAACAAATAATTTATATTACACCCTTTTTCCGATCATATTGTGCACGAGATGCTTTTGTGAGCGTTCAACTCGAGCATCTTTTTGATCGATGTCGCAGAGTAGCTCGTGCACTTCGGTCGCCGAATAATTGCTGCGAATAAGAGAAAATGAATTACCTCAAGCCATCATTAACTGTCCAGCAAGGTGGGACTCTACTGCAGATATGATAGAAAGAATATTGAAGTTGAAAATTTTTTTGAGTTAACAAGCTGATCTAATACTTCAAACATTAAACATGGATAACTCATGGGAAAAATTAGACGACTGTCTTAAGGCTCTTACGCCGTGCCGTGTTCTTTCAAAGGTCTTACAGAAAGAGCAATTAACTTTCGGCGACTTTTACCTATCCTGGATGAACTGTGTTTTGGAAATTGATAAATTAAACACAGCTTTTGCATTCTTTCTGACAAGATGCATGAAAGAGAGGGAAACTGCACTTATGAATAATGATTGTTTTATAAGTGCAATTTATTTAGTCCCCAGAGTCAATTCCATTTTAACAAATGAACAGCTAGAAAAGGCACGTGATCATTTAGTGCAAACTTACCAAAGAGCTGTACGATTAATTTCAACAAATAATGTAAATTCTACAGCACCGGAAGAAAGTGAAGTTCCCGATGAAGAATTATCTTCTTCCAGAAGTACCATAACCGAGCTCGATGCTTTTTTACGAGCTCAGTTTAGACGACGACAGCAAAACATGTTGAATTTTAACAGTGAACACAATTTTAAGAGAATTTTGAATTTTTAAACCAACCGTTGCTTGCGGCTAATACCAACATATTGAACTATTGGAATTCAATGAAAATTCGTGAGCCACAGCTCTACCTATTATCAAATATAATTTTGGCTACTCCACCTACTCAAGTAAGCGTTGAAAGACTCTTTTCATCCTTAAAATTTGTCATGAATAATCTACGAATGTCTCTGAAAGATGAAATAATCGATGATGTCCTTGTCATCCGAAATAATTCGTTGTATGATAAATAAAACATTCAGTTGTTAATTTAAGTTTTATTTTTTTAAATAATCATGATTAGGTTTCATATTATCAGTATTATCATTCCAATAGTCTTGAGTCTCACTACAAATCAATTATTGCTAATAAAAAGAAATAAGAAAAGAATAATAAGTTATAAGAAAGAAAATAAGTAGGTATGGTTTTTAGATAATTTTATCCTAAGTAATCGAAATAATCATGACTTATTACTAACTCTTAGATTTATCACTCACAAAATTGCGAGCGAAGTTACAGCGGCTCGGTAATAAAAAAAACATACTGGTGGCGCGGGTTATACAAAATCTAGGCGGTGATTTAGGTGGACTGTATATCTTATAGGACAAAGACGCACTACAGGACGCAAATACGTTCCTGTAGCGGTACGAACGCGAACAATACGCGTGACATCATTCGATCCAGGAAAGATTTCCTCAACTAGCCCTAACGGCCAGTGAAGTGGCGGTGCCTTATCGACTATAATTATCACCACATCCCCCTTAGCGATCTGATTGGTTGGAGTGTTCCATTTGTTTCGAGTCTGTAGCGTATGTAAATAGTCAGCCTTCCATCGTTTCCAGAACGACTGAACCAGTTTATCGATCAGTTCTTGACGCGAAAGCAAATGTAACGGACCGTCTTTTATCTCCTGAGCCGGTAAGTATTTTAAAGGGGTGAGGGTGAGAAAGTGAGCCGGTGTCAACGCGAGAGATTCCGATGGATCGCTCGATAGTGTGCGGCACAATGGACGAGAGTTCATCACTGCCTCGATTTGAGCGAGCACAGTACTGAACTCCTCCAAGGTAAGAATTTGGTCGCCTATCACGCGATATAAATGAGTTTTGAGACTCTTAAATCTCTGACGGAGTATGGACATCAACAAATCTGGGCTGGCATGGCAGTTGACTTTATGATGATAATCAACTAAAAGATCTAATATATGACCCTTTCGCGGTAGAATGATCGGATGTTTTGTATCGAAGCTTATATCGGCGTTTCTCAAACGACCTCCAACTCTTATGATTTTGTTCTGAAGGAAAGGTTTGAGGCGTTGAAATGTTGGGCTGCAATATTTGCCTGATTGTAAATTGGCAATTTCGTTTGCGAAATAAGAGTGCTGTATTTCACGAAAAATCAAATTTTCAGCGTAGTCCAGATCCGATGCAGTCACTGTTTCACGACGCGGTAGCAGCTTAGCGAAACGACAAACGTAAACTACACAACGTAAAAACTTCGACCATGATGAGAAGCGATCTGCGAGCGAAATTATTAGATTTCCTTCGCTGCCTTCTGCAGCGAGAAGAACATGTTTCTTTTCTTCCGGAGGCTGTGACACCGTGGAAGGATTGAAAGCGGTAACAGGCCAAAGATTTGGATCTGTTTCAAGCCACTCAGGGCCAGAGAACCAAAGCGGGTGATCAATTATTTGTGCGGGTGTAAGACCTCGCGACAAACAATCGGCGACGCGATCGGACGATATATTTAATCAATAGTCTAACTAATATCTAAGCGGGAGACAACTACTATGTAAAATAACTAATATTACGATGAATATGTTACGTATGGTCTATGTAGGTACCTAACAATTTAATATAAAATTACCTTATTTCCTAAGCAATGCGGAACGAACGAAATTAATTTGCTTTAGAAACGAGATAATGTGATGCGCAGAATAATTAATTACCTACGACAAATCTTATAAACTTTAGAACTATTAGCGGTATTAACAATTAGCGGTTTCGAAATCCGGGACGAATGGAACCAGCAATGGTGGCGCGGGTTATACAAAATCTAGGTGGTGATTTAGGTGGACTGTATATCTTTGTTTGCTCGATCCCACAGGTAAATGGGACGTAGGGATTTTGTTACTATAAAGGAAGGGACACTGACCTTTGCACGCTTCTTCTTCTTAAATGGCCGCCGCGGCTGTAATTCGGGCACACGACGAGCACAGTAACACCTTGTCCAGGGCTGAGTCTCCTTCTCTCCACTCACACAACTCCCAAAGCGGATAGTTACAGATTTTGTAGGTAATCTTAATCAGACGGCACAATCACTTAGGTTTACAAAACAAAATTAGCGGGCGCGGCGCGTTGCATTCGATGCGTTTTATATATTAATGACAGCAAAGTTCGAGAGAAAAAAGGTAACGAAGATCCACGACGTCACTCGATGAGTTTACGAATTGATGCACTGCCATGAAGTTGCACTTGCAATGTTCTCTATAGGTCAGGGGATAGACAGCGGGCGGGATTTTCAAAAGGATTGTGGATCGAACATTTTTTTATTTCTAAATTTATCAAACGCGCTGGCGCGTCCACATACCTTAGAAAATACGATTTTTTCTATAGTAGCCCCATTATATTAAAAGTGAATAATTAGTTTAATTTTCAAATAAATGTTTAACAATTTTAAGAATGGTAACCTAGGAACTCATTTCAGAAACGAGAATTTAGAAAAAATAAAAGCATCGACAGTAAATAATTATCATAAGTATTCGTAATTTAAAATTCCTACATTTACATTGTCTCAGCACCAAGGTAATTTATTTCACAAAAGTTATTTTCCTAAATTAATGATTAATTTTGTTTCTATGTTCCTGTTTTAAAGAGTCTACGTATTTTAATATATTAATATATGCTTCAGAACGCATACAAGAAGGCAAAAATTGTAGTTCTCCAATCAATAAGTTACCAAAATAATAATTCATTTGTCAAGTTGTTTTTCAAACACACATAAGTTACATTTACTACTTTTGTTATCATCTTCTGTTTCAAAATCACTTCCATTTGTACTTTGCTTGTTAACTTCAGTATTAGTTTTTAGAATTTGTGTATTTTCATCTAGCAGAGGTGTGCTTGTAATTTTTAAAATCTTTGGATTATGTCTTAATTTTGTGGATTGTAACAATGATTGAGAATCCTCTTCGTCAGAATCTTCGATTTGTCTTTTCTGAGAGTCATCTGTAAAATACTAGGTTTAAAATATTTGAAATAAAACTGATTGATTACTTTATGCGTTATTTTGTCATTCATCATGACGAAACTGACAAACATATTCACACCGCCACCTTTTACTCAAATATAATATACCTACAAACACCCCAAACGCATCCAGTTATAGACAAGCGCCGATAATTTTTGAAACAAAAAAAAAAAAAAATAGTAAAATGAAACCAATTGGAAAAGGAAGAGAATATAAGAAAAATGCGGGACAATAAATTACGGGCGATCTGAGGTCGAGATATGGAAGGGAGGGAAAAAACGGTTTATCGCGATTTCTGGTAAAACTACAAGTCCTATGTAAAAAAGTTAAAAAACGAAAGTTGTAGGTAATAAAAAGATTTACAGCTTTTGTAATTACACTTTTTTTTTTAAATCTTTTACAAGTTGTTGTTTTTTTGTTTTTATCTTTTACAAAAATGTTATTTTTTCATGAAATTTGGTGAAAACTTACCTTTTTATGTCCCAAACACACAGTCATTTTTTTTTATTTAACAAGTTTTGCCGGAAATCACGAAAAACCGTTTATTACCCTTAAACCACCCCTCTCTTTCCCTTCCCGACCTCAGATCGCCCGTAATTTACCGCAAGTACCCGAACAGTGAGACCGTCCCTTATATAGAAACCCACACCATCTCCCCTTGAACGGACCGTAAGTGGGCGCGGTATGTGCCGAAAGCGATATCCGGGTACGTAAGGTGCTAAATTTGATAACTGTTGAGTAACTTAGAAGTTTATTAATATTTACCTATTTTTTTTTTAATTCGAATGAGAACCATGTACCGAGTATTCTCCTTAAATATTGATAGTAACTCACCATTCATCCTGTATAAATGCTTAAGATGCCAGAGTAGTAGACTCCGTTATTTCATCGCCCATATCGATAACCCCCTATGTATTGTTTACCATCCCACAGTTTCTGTTGGCGTAACGTCATTTCATCAAACATAAGCGCATATATATATGAGCGTATGAGGAGAAATTTCTGCCATTTTTTGTAAGGCCGCAAAAGCTTCTTGGGTGAATCCAGGTGCGCTTTTCACGTGAGTGTACCGTTTTGCCAAGGTTTTAGGATGTGGCGGACAACAGTTAAACATTTAGCGACAAGCTAAATTTTCTTTTAGCCTGTATTTTATAATTTTTTTCCCAGAACTTCTTAAGAATAAGTTATGAAAAAGTTCGGTTGCTATAATATTCTCATTTAATCAATTGTATGTATCGCAATTAATGAAATTTGTATCTTACTACTTTTAATCTAACTTAAGTGAAGTATTCCTTTTTTCTAGTTGCCGAATTTTTAGTTGTAATATTTATAACTTTCGCTTAGTAGTAACTCATAACAATTTGTGTTTCCTTAAATTTTTTAATTGGCTCTTTCTAGGTGTGTCAAATATGGATTCCAGGTCCGAATCTATAACTTCAGTTTCAAGAAAATTGTCTTCAATAGACGCTCTAGATACTTTATTAACTTGGAGCGATTTTGAAAAACCAGATTAATCTTCTAAAGAAACAGGATTCCTTAAACTTTCAGTAATACCCGATATTTCAGATGATGATAAGTTTATTGTCGGTTTTGATGTTTTTTTAACCAATCTACGACCTTTTTCGGTAAAGAATAACTCATCCTCTTTAAAATGTAATGAACACACGACGCAAAACTTTAAAGCTGCCAATTATTGTCTTACCTGCTTTGGCGAATAACAGAAATAAACAACAAACAGAATGAATATTTAGAATTAATAAGATCTGTAAGTTCTTCATCAATAATCTTACTTTCAACTTGTATAGAGGTTGAGACAAATACTGGTTCAGGTAATTCATCTTTGTCAAAAATTAAATTAAGATCTGCGTCTAATCTTTGAACTGGTTTTAGTAAATCGTCATTTAAATTTTTGTTTAAATCTTCTGAAACTTGAACTCCTTGGTCAAGTGAAATATGACAAAAATGTAAATTTGAATCGTCATCTTGTTTCGTAAGTGACGTGTCGCTTTCTTCGAAGTTAAACTAATAGACTGGACTTGGTTTCTCCAATTTTCCTGTAATTTCAATATACTGGCAATGTTTATTTTATTGTTGTTTATCTTTTTCTATTTTAGCTGTTTTTCTTCCATTTTAACTGTTCAAGTGCAGCTCGTGCTTCTTTAATTTTTTAAAAGATTGATCTTAAATGTTTAACTAGAATTTTGTCCACCAGGACTGGCTGATAATTGTCCAATTGAGTATTTTTAATAAAATTAAAATAATTTTGTCTAATCAACCCACCATTATCATTAAGATTTTATCTAATGCCCATCTAATATCATCTGTGTAATTGTAATTATTTTGAGAAATCTTTAAAACAGCTCTCAATAATTTTTGTAACACTTCCAAATTTTCTGCAGTAGTCATCAGTCCAAAAGCACGTAAATAAAAATACTTAACTGCAGCATTAACGTTAGCAAGGCAATGCAAATGCGAACTCCAATGATTAAAATGTGCTATATCAATACGCAAGTAAGGTTATATTAAAACTTTAGTCTTGTAAAATAGAAAGCGATAGCATATTAATAAGTATTGATTATAAGTGATATTATTCGTAGCCAAACAGATAGCATTTTGTAGTGGTTTTGACATATTTGTTACGATCTCCACTGGAATATTAGCATTTTTCGAAAACCAATCTATCAGCCAAAACTCTATAATTGCAGTATCATGCCGCTCAGACAGTATTTGACAGACCGGAACGATTAATTTATCAATGTACGTCACGATTTGATACAATAAAATCGGACCATTTGAGTAATTATTTTGCCGGGAAATTCATCGAGCTATACTTCCTGTAACATCGATAGAAACACTAGGACCCAAACTCAATAAATTATTAAAAACACCTATTTGTTCAGGTGTCCAATGGTCCAAGGTGTGCTCTCACTGAGTCCTCTCACCGCGCTTTCACGCCCCGCCCACCACTGGACCCCAGCTACCCCAGACGGCGAAACCCCTGAGCTGGGCCCGCATATCAGCTGTTCCAGGGGCCCAGTGGCTTGTGCGCTTCCGCGCCCAGCCACTGCGCTTTCGCGCCCACCTGTACGGAACGGACGACCGAAACCGCCCGCTCCTGCCACCGAATAGGGGGAAAATTTCCCCCGCATTTCTCCGCGCCCTCTCGGCGCCACGCCCTCGCCGACTGCACCTCCCGTGCTACACTCTCACCGCGCTTTCACGCCCCACTCACCACTGGACGCCCAGCTACCCCAGATGGCTAACCCGCGCTGATGAGTCCGCACATCATCTGGTCCAGGGGGCCCAGTGGCTTGTGCGCCTCCGTGCCCAAACTACCGCGCTTTCGCGCCATCGAATGGAGGGGGAAAGCGAGTATTCCCCCTCCTGCGCTTTCGCGCCACCGAATGGAGGGGGAAAGCGAGTATTCCCCCTCCTGCGCTTTCGCGCCCACCGCTGCTGGTTTTGTTCCGCGGGGGTCCGAAGACCCCTACCACTTGCGAGGCATTCGAGTGGCGTTCCTCTATCCGCCACCGGGGGACGCGCCCAGTAGGAGACCAGCAACCTACCCTTGGAAAAAGGATGGAACTTCAACTTCACATAGGTGTGAAGTTGGCAACTAAGTACAAAATATTTATTTTTTAAGACTTCCATTCGATTGTACCTAGCTTGTATCGGATTGTACCGGTTTTTAAATCGTTTCTACCCTTAAGGGGTACAAAGCATGGTAGTCCGAAAATATAGTCCGCAACTGACTTGAGTATGCACGATTTATAGTAATAGCAACTGAAAGAGTATGGTTTGTAGTGGATTGGACCACCACCAGAATTGAAATAAACAGTAAAGGAGAAAATTGGCAGATGTTTAAAAATTTTTTTTAATTTGTTTTTTTTTTTCGCACAAAATCAAAACAAATTTGTGTTGAGCGATACGAACTAAGAAAAATCTAAATAAAGCTCTTATAATAAATAAAATTACAAATTAAAATTTAGAAACAATATTTGGGACACCTTTTTTCCGCTTAATCAATTGCGTCGCTCAACAACGACTTGGCCAGCTTTTGAAAAAATGCGCTCCGAGGGCACAGAAGTGGCTAAGATGCAAAGCCTTTTTAAAAAAAGTTTGTAGAGCCTGGGGTACGCATCTTTTTTAGAGAGCCATCACTTTGCAGGGTCTTGGTATGGTGGTCTAGGTATTTGTCTATCTCAATAATGCCACCTGCAGTCGGGTTGGTGTTTTTTAAAATGTCACCTACCTATAAAATTCACAATATATATATATATGAATGAAACTTATAAATGATAAATACTAAAAAATCTCAAACTATAAAAAAATATAAAATGTCCCACCTGTTGGTCAAATTCATCCCAAATACTACCTTTGCGTTTAGATGGTGGAGATGAATTTGTAGGCTCCGGTACGGCATACTGTTGGGATTCAATTTGGATCCGCCCGGCTAGAGCTTTTAAATTAGCACATGTCCTACCATAGGCAAATTCATTTAAAAACCCATATTTTTTAAAGCGCGGGTCCAGCAACGTGCTCTCCGCAAATATATAATCGTCTTCAATGCTAGCAAAGCGAGTGGTCATTTCGTTTAATAATGTTTCTGTCATTCGGGCCACAGTAGCTGGACGTGTCACGGATAAAAAGCTTGTACACTTTTTTTTCAAGGCATTCGATATTAATATAACCTGAAAATATACAAAAAATCGAATTAATAAAAATACTAAAAGTTAGATCATTACTACATTTGACAAGGATAGTTAATTATTGTACTATGTTATTATTACTGTGTTATTTAAATAATCATGCAGGTTAAAGTAAAAAAAGCATACTTCAGAAATGGTAACGTGTTTTTCGGCACTCATTTTTACCGTAACATCTTTAAACAATGACAGGATTTCTGTTGCAGATTCTAATATATAATTCTAAATATGTTTTATTTTAGACGTAGTGGCTTTGATTTCTCTTAAAGCGGACTGGACGATTGAATTTAGTAGATGAGCAAAGCAGGGTATATGTTTCCAATTGTTAATTTTTATAGCAACTTTAATATTATTTGCGTTATCGCTCGTCGCTGCGACAACTTTGTGGGTTATTACCCAATTATCGACAATCCTCATTAATTCTTGGGCTAAGTTATCAGCCGTGTGTCTATCATGAAACTGGATGCATTCTAGTAAAAACGACTTTAACTCGGCGTTATTATTAAAAAAATGGACTGTCACAGCCAAATAATTTTCATTGTAATACTGACATACTCAGCTTGGTTCAATTCCATCTGAATCTTTTCTTTTACCTGATTATAGGAATTTGTTAATAGGGCATTAGATAATGTCTTACGGCTGGGTAACTGATAGGCGGGATTTAGCTCTTTTATAAAGTCTTTCAGTTCAGGTGACTCAACTAGATGGAAAGGTAAATAATTTTTTACGAATACTTTTACCAATGTTTTGTTTAATTGCTCAGTTTTTTTGGCGGAAAGCGGTTTAGTGAAGTATTGTGTTAATTTGGTGTTAGCTGCTGCAGATTTATGTTTAAAAATTTCTTTGTTGGGTGGGTTAGTTGGTTCAATTAGTTCGGATATTGCAGTTGAAGCTGTAGTAGATGTAGAAGGTAAAGGATCAGTTTCAATTTGAGTTTGCTTTTTGTATGCCTAGTAAGATTGTAAGCACCACCACCTTTAAATGAAAACTCTTTTTGGCAAAAATTACATCTAGCCTTATCGTTTTGAAGATCAGTAAAAAACTGCCATGCTTTAGACGATTTTCTATCACCGCCACCAGACATATTTACTATTCATGCATAAAATAAAAGAAAAATAAAACATAAAACAAACATTATTTCTATAAGGTTAGTACTTGCACATAATTATGAAAACACTTAGTGAATTGAGAATAGAGTTAGCATTTTGTTTAGATGTGCGACATAATCTGCGAAGAATATTGCGACGCGACGATGCCACTACCCTACTTAATACTTTTCTCTATGGACGCCATCGGGTGGCGCATCAAGCTACGTAATTAACATTTAGATTTTTAATCTGTTATATTACCTGATTTTCTTTAAATGACAATTTCAATTGCAAATGTCAAACTCTAAAAATAAAAATATGACAGATTAAATAATCCAGAATGTCAGACAAAGTTTTATTGAGGTTGGCAATTCGGCCATTACAAAATTTGTAATGGCCGAATTTATTATATTTAATAATATATTATTATTATATATAATTAATATATAATAATATAATAATGCCTATATTTAATATAGGTATAATGAAATTTTATCACATTAAATCTAAACAAAATGCTACTGTAATAATTAAAAGACATCCATAAATATAATAAGAAAGTTAGTTCGAAAGACTTACAATTATTGTTTATTGCCTTACAGCTGTTCCTCACATAAGATCGAAAAAGAAGCGCAAACTGTCACTTGTCGCTGGATCACACATCAAACTCGCATTACATAAATGAAGTAAGAAGCAATTGCTTCAAGCAAATGCGACCGAGAGGCAAAGAGGTAACGCGACGTGCGACGAAGCGAGATAACACGCGCTACGCGGCCGCGAGACACGACGGCGCGGCGACGCATTCTTTCTCACTCTAGTACGCTCAAACTCGTACGCGCGAACGTGACATAAAATGTGAAGTAGTACATTTTGAAACGTTGAGCCGTTCTTACATTTTGACGTCATGTACCTGACAAATGTACGGCCTCTTGTAAATCCTACTCAACACTACTTTTTTCCATATTAATTCGAGCTAGAACATACAAATACCTGTGAACCGGCCATATCGAAAAAATGTATCGCCAGATAGAAGTCAATCCGGATGACAGAAATTTGCAGCTGATTCTATGGAGAGAAGAGGAGTCCTTACTAACCAAAACGATGCAGCTAAATACTGTCACTCACCGCAAGCGCCTAGCTATTTGAGTACGCGGTGTTTATGGTAGATAGGAGAGGAATGCGACGATAGTTTTTTTTTTAAATATATTTAACATACACACACGCTCGTCTGTTCCTAAGTTAGGCAACTTAATGCCTGTGTTTTAAGTTTGTGGTAACAGTTGACTGATATACATATATTTTTTAATAAATATACATATAAATAATTCATATATAAATAAATATATATTACACCCAGACTCGGGGAATCGAATCCACAGCCCTGGAACAGAAGTCAAAGTTTTATCAAAAATATTATACAAAAGGATTTTTATTTCGATAACCTCATAACGGGTTCTAATTATAGCGAAGAACTGAATTATATTCGAAACTCAGATGCACAAGAATTAAAAAAGAGCTGTTTTAAGCTATGTAAATATAAAAGTAATCTATATTCTGTTTTTGAAGATTTAATGCTATAGAAACAAAAAAATTTAATGCTAAGTGACGCGTCAAGTACGCCAGGCTTGGGTTGGATTCCAAATAATATCACGTTGAATTTTCCAATTAATATTCCTGTAATGAAAAATGTTACAAAAAGAAATATCATGTCTGATGCATTTAAAATTATTGATCCATTCGGTCTATTAAGCTCATGCACCATGCAACTAAATATGATGTTTCAAAAATTATGGAAGCTTAAATCGGACGGATCAACCACCACCAATCGATATTGAAAATGTGTGGAGAGATTTTTCTAAAGACTTGTCATTAATTTCTAATTTCCAGATTCCTAGATTCGTTCTTAGTGATTCACCACAAATTATTGATATTCATTGATTTAGCGATGCATCGTACGAGGAAGACTTCGACCAGTAAGCTATGAAGAGGACGGTAACATGAAGCATATGATAAAATAGAAGAAGATGCTGAAAGTAAACCGATAACCATCAGACTTCTAAATGGTTACATTATGATGAAGCGAAAAAAGCCTGCCATTCTGAGAACTCACTATTATACACAAATGGGAGACCCTAGAAGGCTATTTTTATAGCTATCTTGTAGCCCATATGCCATTTAGAGACGAAAATGATTTGCTACAAGGCTATGAAATGTGCAGAAAAGCTTTTATGGCACACCGAAACCGATTACGTCCATTTTACGGAAATTCTGTTGTGCAGTTTCAATCAATCGAAGACGAGTTGCAGCAAGTTATTGGCCAAGTGCTGGCACTAACCGAACCTGCGGCATTTAATGACGGTAATGAACAATCAGTCCACAATGAAAACCAGAATGTAGGGTCGATTGTTGATGGGTATGACCCGGGAATGGCTGATGTTAATATCGAAATAGAAGGCGTTGAAATTATAAAGTTATTGTTTATATACTCTTTTCCATTGTCACTTCTTAGCATCTTTATCTTTTTATTTAACTGGTTTACAAAAAAAAAATTGAATTCTGTAAATTTATCTATTGCGTCATGTTTGTGCTTCATAAAATACACAAATACTTTGTGAGAGTAATCATCAATAAATGTTATTACATACCTTGCACCTCCTATTGATGTGGTTTGTATAGGACCACACAAATTACTGTGAACTATATCCAACAGGTCTTTAGTTTCCGAAGTACTGCTTGGAAAAGGTTTTCTACTATATTTACCCTCTAAACATGTAATGCAAGTGTAATTTTCCTTTTGTGGTGTCGATTTTATACTATGCGCTATTTTGGGCAACTTGTTAACATCTTTTATATTTAAATGCCCCATGCGCAACTGCCATAAGTAGACATCAGTCTCTTTACTGCTTTCATAGCTGTATGTTGATGTAAAAGTAGTGTATACGTATCATTTATGAGAGATGCAGAAGCTACACTTTGTTTTGATTGATTTTGTATAAAACAACCATATTCATTGAACTCAACATGATATCCTGCTTTGATTATTTTACTAACAGACAATAGGTTAGTTGACAGCTCGGGTATATACAGAATGGTCGAAAAGTCGTGGATCAAACGAAACGGGGAGATAAAGGAGGTAATTTTTAGCAAAAAAATCTTTCTACAGTATGGCCATAACTTCATTGCTAACTATGCAGTAATTTCAGAAGCCATCATGAAATAAACAACAATTATGACTTAGTAATTTTATTAAAATTCAAGTTTTTACATTAAATGTTCAAAGTTCCTACCTCTGACCATAATGCACAATCTACACCGCCTAATAAAATTCGCACGTAATCAGTGGAATGCATTTCTGTTATTGAGGATTTGTAACCTAGCAAACGAGAGCTTTTGTCGTAATCCTTGTTCGGTGTCTTTTTCTCCTTGATACACTATTTCTTTGAATTAGCCCCAAACAGAAAAATCTATCGAATTAAGTTCGGACGACCGGGGTGGCTATGTAATAATTCCGCCTCGACCAATCCACCGGTTAGGGAACCAGTCGTTCATATGTCCTGAAAAAATGAGGTAGGGCACCATCTTGATGCAGCAACATTTCTGCCACTATCTTCCAGAATCTCAGCTTCGTTGAGTATTTGATTCAAATTATTTTGTGAAAAATTCAAATACAGAGCACCATTCAGCCTTGGTGGCATTTCATGTACCACAAACTACTGGTCAATTATTCCAGCCCACATGTTTATACCAAACAGATGCTGTAATCGATCATTTCTGATGATATGTGGGTTAACAAAGAATGTTTAGGTGGACAAGTTCTAAAAAAAAAGAAAAATAAAGTAAAAAATTTAATTTAAAAAAACAGTAAGGTCCCAGTGGCTGACACTGACCCAATGAATGAATTTTTCACACTATATTCGAAAAAATAAGAAAACTTATATTAATATAAGGGTCGATTTCAATTTAGAATTAAAATGACAATTTTTTGTTTGATTTCTTAAATACCCGTTTTTTGGGTTATTAATGGTATAACGTCACTATATGGGGTTATATTAACATGCGTGCATATATGCGGCAATAAAATATTAATGACTTTTAATGAAAACAATTAAAAAATTAAAATCACAGTGACACGAATGAGTGATTTTGACACACTAATGAAATTATCTAAAACACTAATGAGATTAGACGCCTACTAATGACATAAAAAAACAACTGTAACCACTCATTTTAATAATTTTGCGATCTGCTGTATATCAGAAAATTAAATTAAAAGTAAATAAATGGATTAAATTTGTTTAATGTCTCTTAAGTATCACAAAACTATTATTATTAGGATGCATAATATAATTTTTTAGTCTCCTTAGAGGAACTTTAGGATATATTCGTATAAGCACAAACTTCCAACAAAAATAAAACAACTAATCACAGTCAAAATACACATGAACTAAAGTGATCCATGTAATTAGAAACAGTAGTTTTCTTTAAACTTAAAAGTACTCAACTACGAGTATTAATTCAATTTCCAGGTCATCCGTACCTATAACAAGCAATATTTTTGTATTTATCTATCCATAATTTTGCTGATTTTGGTCTTGTTTTTCTTTGGTTTTAACCAATATTTATATAAAAAAAAAAATTATGATTTCTACTTCCTTTTTTTTATTAATTACATCTCCACCAGAAATATTCTGTCTTAATCGTTCAATCTTTGGATGCCTGTCGTTGATTTAAAAACGTAAGAAATTCTTGTTGATGTTGTTGCCCAAATCCAGACGTCATTGCTTCTGTTGGAGTAACCATGAATGGCTAATTTTCCCAAGTACCTTTAACTTTAGCGAGTGGTCTTACATTCTGTTCTTTGCGAATTCGAGAAGTTGGAGCTTTATTGGCATATTTAATGGTGATATCGCTCAATATGTTGATCTTTTTATTGTGAGGTATGATTTTGACATTGTCGCGGTATAATAATATTAAAAGAGAGAGAAATAAATATTATATCGACGAACAATAAAGAGAAATAAATAAAACCAATAATAAATGAACAAAACTACAATTTTTATTTTTATATAGTGATATATATGCAGGCAAGTTACAAAAAGGTTAGAATTATATTAATAAACAATGTTTTTGAGATAGGACTACGTGGTATTAAATTTTAAGAGAACATGAGCACGTGGTTCGATAACTATTCCTGGTTCAGGTCTAAAGGTTAACCAGACGGGCACTTAACTATAGGCACGTGGAGCATGGATGCCCCCAAGCTGGTCTCCGCCTTGTGCTAGGTGACGGGATGATGTGCGCACCGGGACACGTGGACGGCGTACCCCGTCCGACGCTCGACGTCTCTCGCCGTAGAACGGTTGTAGGTCACGAAAAAGAACCCGGTTATTGTTGGGCGTTGTTGGTGTGTTGTTGGTGCGTTGTTGGGGTCCGAGGTTCACCCGCAGAAGTCGCCACGTGGGAAGAGACCGTGTCGACCGCTCCGTACGCCTACCCGGACCCTGGAAGGACACACCATCCGGTGAGCCTTCCCATAGTCAACCCCCAGTTGTTTCTGGGTTAACATGGAAATGGCCCACAAGACAAGGACACAACCTAACCATAAGTTTAAAGAGAAACACAATTTATAATAATATAATAATTAATAACTAACACATAGTATAACAATAAACACACTTGATATAAATGAATTTTACAACTACACGACCTACTGCGTGGCATATACAATACAATACAAATACAAGCTTCTACATAATAATACAATAACTCACCCAACAGTTCGCACCCGGCACCGAAGAGACGAGAAAAAGGAAAGATTCTACCGAGCCCGTCCTTTTATAAGGGCCCGAGCGGCTCCTACTCCGATCCCCTCTAACAATTCAGAGTTACAATGCTACCCGCAATTATATAATATGTTACAACATTACCGACTTCAGAATCAATTGCACTTTTGTAAATTTTATGCAATTGTATGTGCTTGTCGTGCTTACAAATGGTGTCAACACACTCGTAACAACTAAATTTTCTAAACTCAAGGTACTCCGATTCGGAGTTCCAAAGCACCTGGTGGACTAACATAGTTCCTTTAAAAGGAGCTATGTTTTTGGGAAGATGAATTTCTTTTTCTCTAATCTCATGTTCTTCTACAACTCTAATCTCGAAATTTTTTATATTTTCTCGCACAATACCAACAAATGTTGAGAAGTCCCCCACATCGCGCAAGCGTTTTAGTTGGTAATCAGCCGTCCTTTTAACTACGACGCCAACATCATCTGGAGCACCTTTACCGTGGCCGAGTTCCTGATAGTTCCAAGTTACTGACATCAATGACGAGAAGACATTTTGCAGCTGTGTCATAATGTAAAATATATACTTGTTGCGATATTGACTCGAAGGGCTATCAGTTAGTATATGCACAGTAGTAATATTAGGAGATTTTTCAAATACAAACTCGAGTGCTTTCTGTAGATGAGCCCCCACTGCTGGTGAATCGTGTCGAGTGCATTCAATTACTGTGCATAAAGAATAGTTAATGATTTTCCTTCCCTTTTTAATATAAATTACTACAGTGTGCAAAGAAACCTGGCCACGACTACCTCCAAAGTGCAAGCTTTGTACTTCTTTAGCAAATCTATAGCTATAATTTTCCGAAAAGTCCATGTGGGCTAATGTTTCGTAGTCGTTCAGAGATTTTTTCAGCTCTGTTATAATTTGGTATTGGTTGATAATATTCGCAGTATGTAAGAGGAATTTAGGAAGAGAATCCTCTAGTTTTAATATCAGATTTCTTATTTGAGTTGTACGTTTAAATTTCTTAGTTATGTTAATTTCTTTTTGAACCACTTTTTTCTTATCCCTACCCCATTCATAGTATTCTATTTCTTGATCGTTACTGAATTCGTTGTATGGTATGATTTTATTTTTACAAATTTGACATCTACGAGAAAGACATTTTAGATTATTTTTTTATTTTTTTTTTTTTTTTTTTATTTATTTATTTATTTGTATACAATCGACAGCACAACAATATAAGGTACAGGTTTAAGTTACACATAAATCACATATAAATAACACTATAAAAAAGAATACAATAATGAGTTAACTTACAGTGTTACTGAGGTTATAATTTGGCTGCTTGCAAACGAAGGTAGGCATTGACTCCTAACTAGAACCCTATATTTAGGATATCACTTCCATTCCCTGCGTGCTATGCATATTCATATTATAACCAGTTTATGGTAAGCGACAGTAACTTGTCCAGTGCAATTAAAATATACAACTTATTATATTTTAAATAAGAAAATCTAAATCTACGAAACCAAATTCAAAGAAAAAAGTAAGAAAGAAAAAAAAATATATATATACCTACAATTAAAACCACAATATTATACTACATTGCCATCAAGTATCGAAAGTTTTACTTCTACCCACTTTGTAAGAGCATTTAACCGGCCAGCGAAGATAAAGAATACATTGATATAGCGCAATCCGCAAGAAGAGACACAGATTAATCTTTTTGTTTTTATCAGTATATTTACGACATTATTTATTTCTTATATTATACATAGATTTCACGTATACAATTATAATTTTCTATAATATTATATATTTTTCAATAATATTATATGTTAATAATTTTGTTTTCTTAGAATGGTAATTTATTTTAAAGAGATATTTTAATTGAAAGAGGATTTGTTTTTTTTTTTTTTAATTTTAAATTAAAAAGAAAATTATAATTGTATATACAATATATTTTCAATAATATTATATGTTAATAATTTTGTTTTCTTAGAATGGTAATTTATTTTAAAGAGATATTTTAATTGAAAGAGGATTTGTTTTTTTAATTTTTTAAATTAAAAAGAAAATTATAATTGTTTTTTTTTTCCTTTTTATTTCAGTACACGACCTATTCTAGGACATTCAATAAATTTTCTGTTTGGTCGTAGTTTAAACTTGTCAAATAACTAGTCACGATTTTTTTAACTATTGGTTTTGTTTTCGTAAAGATATTTAGTTTCTTGTTCATTTTGTTATAGAGATATGGTCCCATAAATATAGCTTGGCGTCGACTTGATTTTAGTTTCATCCTGGGGATAGTAAAGACCTGCCAAGACCTTCTTAAATCACGTAGTTTTTGGACAATTTCACTAAATTTTAGTTTGACATGCTGTTTTATGATGAGATTACGTATAAAAAGTTGACGGACAGTTAGATATTTGCAATCTTGGTACAATTGCGAAGTTGCGTAACGATAAGGTTTGAATTGCGAGACTTTAAGTAATGCACGTTGTGCCCGTTCAAGCTTTAAGATTTTAGTTTTCCCTGTTCCACCCCATACCGGAATGCAATAGGCAAGTACTGACTGTACTAAAGCAAAGTAGATTTGGTCAAGCAAGTGCTTGTCCACAATATGACGTAAGTTTCTAAATATAAATATTAGTTTTCTAATACGTGTTGCGAGACAATCTATATGACTTTCCCATGTTAGATACTGATCTAATTGAACTCCCAGATACTTGATATTTCTGGTATGGCTTAGTGATGAACAGTTACATGAATAGTTGTTATCGGAGTGACATGTTTCTGAACAGACGTGAAAGTTTTAAGATCATCTGTGCTGCATCTGAATTGGATTGATGGGAATATGAAAAAGTCATAAATTTTGTTTTTTGTACGTTCAAGGTAAGTAAATTATTATTTAACCATTCCTGTATTCTTTGTAATCCCTCCTCTGCATCTGACTTCACTTTTGGCCACGATTTCCCAGTAAATAAAATAGCTGTGTCATCCGCAAAGGTAAAAATTCTGGCGTTTTTGATGTGCATGTTGCAGAGATCGTTAATGTACACCAGAAATAGTGTAGGACCTAATACACTACCCTGTGGTACTCCAAACGTTACTTGCTCCTCTGTGCTAGTATAGTCAAGAATTTTAACGCATTGCGTTCTACTTGACAGGTAGCTTTCGAAAAGTTTTAAAGGTAAGCCCCTAATACCATATGATTCCAATCTAGTCAATAGAATGGGGACAGAGACCGTATCAAAAGCTTTTGCCAAATCTAGGAATACTCCCAAACACTTCTGACCCTTGTCCAAGTTACTTGATATATCAGCTACGATAGCTGTTACTGCATCTTCTGTCGATATTTTAGAACGGAAACCGAATTGATTTGGTGAGAGTATATTTTTTTGTTTTAGGTATGTGGTTAAGCGGAAATTTATAACTTTTTCAATTATTTTAGATAAAGTAGGTAAAAGTGATATTGGACGATAATTTGATATATGATCTCTGTCACCACCCTTATAAATTGGACAAATTACAGATTTCTTAAGAGCCTTTGGATAGATCCCAGTTGATATACACATATTACAGATATGTGCAATAGGATAACACATACTATCCCTACAAAGCTTAAAAATTTTCGTAGGTATGTTATCTTGACCAGCAGCTACACTAACACTAAGAGACGAGAGTAATTTGTAAATCTCATATTCGTCAGTAAATGACAGTGCAAACGAGTTGTGAGACTTAATCTGGGTTTTTATTTTCTTTGCTAAAATTTCATGGTTAAAGTTATTGTCCGTCATAATTTTTTCCGCTAGATCTGATCCAACTTTTGAAAAATATACATTCACAGTATTAACAGAATCTTGTGGGGTTTTTGTAATAGAAAGTAGAGCTGTAGAATCTTCTTTTGATTTATTCAATGCACAAATATCTTTAATGGTTGACCATGTATGTTTTAGGTTACTTCGATATTTATATAGGAGGTTTTTATAGTAGTTGCGTTTCAATGTTTTAAGTACATCATTACATACATTCCTGTAGTTTTTGTATATGAGCAGCAAGTCCTTGTCGTTTGGGTTTTTTCTTAATTTAAGGTGCAGTTTATTTCGTTTTTTTATGCATTTTATAACTCCAGAAGATATCCACGGTTTAATGTTTTTTGGTTTGTTAGGGCTTATTACATATGTAGTGTATTTGTCAATTATATTTTTAGTTATGTCTATGAATAAGTTAGTTGCCTCATCTGGGTCACTTTTATCAGTGACACATTTCCAATCCGTAGAGGTAAGTGCAGTATAAACTCCATCGTAGTCAATCTTTTTGAAAGGATTATTTTTTTTATTACTGATGCTAGAATTACTATCCAGGCTAATTTTAAGAATTACAGTGTCATGATCTGTCACGTCGGACTTACATACTATAATCAGAGCATTACATTTTGAGTTAAGTTTTAATAACATATGGTCAAGACAGGTGTCCAATCTAGTCGGATATTTGTGACCAGCAAACAAACCGTGCGAAGCAGCCATACTAAGATAGTCAATTGTTAAGCCAGAATCAGACGAGGGTACAATATTAATATTTATATCACCAGTAATAATTATGTTGCTTTGATCTTTAAGATTCGCTAGCAGTAAGTCAAGAGAGTTAATAAAATTAATAACATTTTTAAATGCACAAGGTCTGTATATGCCTAACAATGTGAGATTAGGATATAGTTCAACTGCTAAACAATTCGCCTCCTCAACAGATGGTTCAAAAACACGCACAGGAACTATACTGTCTCTTATATAAATGACTACCCCATCATTTTGATTAAAGACTGTTCTTGAGAAGTATTTTTTAAAGCCAGATAGATTGGGGATATCTGATCCGTCCCTTTCTTTTCCTAGCCAACATTCTGTCATCACAATTATATCAATATCAGGTGTCGCCAATCTCTTCAGCAAAACGCAAAGTTCATCAATGTTCTTTCTAATACTTCTAATATTTTGTGACACTACTGTTAAACAACGGCCTAGCATTCCCTCCAATATACGGGTACAACCTTCAACCTCATCAACCAAATAAGTTTTTGCAATATTGATAGAATCAATATCGCATGCTATATCATTAATGTCAGCCATATTGGATGAATTGTACAGGAAGAGAAAATCGATTATTTGGTTGATGAGAATGATACGTCAATTTATTCGGCATTTTTGTGTAGTATAAGTGGTTAGCAAAATTGTGGTTTGATAAAAGATAAAAAACATTTAACTTAGAACGTAAAGAATACATAACAATAATACTTTTAGTGTCTGTGCTAAATTCAATAAATAAAAAATTAAAGAAATCAAAACAATTAATGAAACTAAGAGGGCAAAAGACGGGAAAATAATATAGTCATTTGCTAACTTCAAGGGAATCGAGCAGTTTCTTATTGTTGATAAAATGAGCTTTGTGATTTTCATCTTTTTTGAGAAAGACCCTACCATCTTTTATCCAACAAAATCTGTAGTGGTTGGACTTAGCAAATATACGGGAATGGAAGTAGACGTTTTTAGTATGAGGAGTGAGGTAATCATTAATATAAATGAAGTTTTTATTACCTTTGTACCCTAAATTTTCGGCATTTAATTTGTTTCCTGCATTAGCCAAATTATAACCTTTGACATGTTTAAGTAGTTTCTTTTTGTCATCCACACTCGCAAATTTAACGACAACGCTGCTACTGTCCTTCTTTTTGCTAAACGCCCGAAAAACCGATTTAGGTTTGATATCTTGTAGGCCCACCACTTTGAACAATTTTCCTAAATCATCTTCAATAACTTCTCCTTCCACGAATGGGATGTTCTTTATTTCTACTGCTTTTCGTCTTTTGAAGCGCAAGAACTCTTCCATTTTATCCTCTAAACGTTGAGTGGTCTTAGTTTGATCACGTTCTAAAGTTAATATACGCTCATCTAGACTCCTAATAGTTTCAGCGAATAGAGTGTTCTGTTTTTCAGCCATTGTTAAGCGTTCCAGGAGTTCGCTTAACATCATGTTGCTGGTTTCCTTGATGTCTTGTCTTATTTCATTTATTTTTGCTTTCATATCTTCCTTAAAGCCCTCGATCATTTGTTTAATTTCATCCTTGAAACTCTCCGGCATTTCCCAATCTCGGCGTCTTTTTATTAAGTTATCATTCCTTGGTGTTTCCATAACAGCTGGTGTGTTTTCCATATCAACTGGTGTGGATTCTATATCAGCTGACGTATTAGAATCCATGCTGGCGTCTTGGTATATAAGAATGAATTTTATGGTCTTGTATGACACTTCTAGTATGGTGTATAGCACTGTATTGACGATGAACTGGCGGTGCAACTTATTTAGATTATATTTGTCACAGCATAACATAATCAACATCTTTTGGAAGTTAGTTATATCAACTATCCCTTTTTTCTTCAAACTAGAGATTATTAGATCCAAGTATCTCTGTCATCTCTAGGAAGGTAAACCCAAAACGGACGTAGTCGTGCGAATGTAACATAGCTTATTCGTATGTTTGCATTTTCTTCCATAAACTTTTTGTGCAATTTTTTTACAGAGTCCAGTAAATACCGCTTTTGTTACGTAACTCAGAGCTTTTTAACACATTGTTCTTTACCGGCAGTATTGCGACTATTGATATCATCTCCATAAAATCGCTACACTAACTCTTGGATACTTTTGCTTCTTTCTAAAATCTTCTTTTGTAAACGGCTGCGTATACACTTCCTATAGAGGTCATAATTTCATCTTGAACACACAGTATTCGGTTTAGTGTCATCTTCTGTAGCTTCATTTATGCCTGATTTTTCATCATCCAAATTTTCTTTTTCTCGATTATATTTCATAATTTTACTTTTTCGCCTTAAAACTCTGCATCTGTATTGGTATTTTTTATTAAACATGACATTTCTTTCTTTTCCAAGAGATGCTTTCAATTTAAACCCTTAATTTTGTTCAATAAGATTTTGTTTTTTAACTTATTCTGTCATTCTGTATCTGGTGCATCCAATGGATCGACAGTTTTATCATCAGATGTAGAATCTATTTCAATTGTTTTGGTTTATACATTTGGTTAATACTTTTCACTTTCTTACTCTCTTTTCGTTTTAGATAAGCTTCTCTTTTTTTAGCTCTTTCAGTAGCATATTTTTCTGGATCGTTTTAATTTGTTTATATTTTTCTCTCCTTGCTATTCTTCTTCTTTCTAACTCATCTTCATTCTTTTCTTAATCGGCATAATGTCCTAAAAAATATAATTTTCATAAATAACAGCCATTACACCCTAGCTAACTTACACTAAGCAACACTTAAACTCATAAACACCGATAACAATTTATAGCAAATTTTGTAGATAATCATGTAAATATAACTATTGATTTTCATCACATCACACATAAAAATGGAGAAAAATGTTAAAAAAAAAACAAACTGTCTTTGCCGTAATCAGACGAAAAGCCTTAATATTTTGTTAATACTTCAGTATTATAATATTTCATTGTTATTATATGTATTGTTACATTTACATTATATGTATTGTTACATTCAATATCATTAGTATTACTTGAAAAATTGATCCAAATGACAGTAACACTAATGATATTTGAAACAAACATATAATTTTTAAGCTTGTGGAACTTTCCAGACGGCAATCGAATACATTTAAAATATCCATGTTCTTGTTAGGTATAAGAAACACGCTGTTATAAAAATTCAATTACCATACCTTTTGCAATTATGGTTAAGAGATGAATGAGTCGAGTTTCGTACACGGCACTGAAATCGGAAGAAATAAGAATATCTCGCAAAAAATACGAAACGCACCACTGATCTGAATAAACGCTGCGAGGCCAATGATGATGAAGAAAATGATAAAGAAAGATGAAGATGTATCGGCGGATAAGGTGAGGTGGGGGAGCGGGAGCTCCGTGGATATAATATTATGACTGCATTGACTTACGCTACACTAATGATAGATCAACCTGTTGTATTTCTTATTATGAATAAAAACGGCTTATGACTTCGGATTCGTTTTATTGTAATTTGTGAACACGACATTAATTGTTACAAGGCTAACCGCTAAACGGAAGAGGGACGAACGACAGTTGACAAGACATTACAGACTATATATAAATAATATTCTTACTCTATGTAACACAACCATGATCAATGATTGAAACACTAGGAAAAGAGTATTCTATTATTCTCAAATGAAAAATTTATACTATTTTTAAGTGCTTTATTTTATTTATTTATTTATTTATTTATACTTTATTGTCCAACAATACAAAATGTACAATAGTTGTAACAAAAGGCGGACTTAATGCCTAGTGGCATTCTCTCCCAGTCAACCTTTAGGCCAAACAGAAATTTTTGAAGGCGGTAACAATAAAGTGATAAACATGTATATAAATACACTACGGACACATACATATACATATACACATACATACACTCATACATACATACATACATACATACATACATACATACATACATACATACATACATACATACATACATACATACATACATACATACATACATACATACATACATACATACATACATACATACATACATACATACATACATACATACATACATACATACATACACATATACATATAAACATAAACACAAAGCTTAATAATATATACTTATATAAAATACAATAAAATAAAATTATAAGTAAGTTTGTAATACACATGTAGCAGCAACGATTCTATGAGATACCACTTCGAAGCAAATGCTCCCGAAGATGCCTTTTAAAGGAAAACTTGGTCTCTGCCCTTCTTAAGGTATCTGGGATCCCGTTCCAAAGTCGGACAGCTTCTACAGAGAAAGAGTTTGTGACGAAACTAGAACGGTGAGAAGGAAAAGAAAGAAGAAGGGAATCTTTAGAACGAAGCTGGCGATCATGAACATCGCACAAAAATTTAAATTTTTATTTATGCTTGCACATCAACATGATATGAAATATTAAATAAATAGAATTTCTACGATTAACTTCGTTTTTATTCGACTTTATTTCGACGTAATCGGAATATCAGTAATGGATGGATTTCAAATTCGGGCCAAAAGCATCTATTTTCATTTATTTTTCATGGTGTAGAATTTCTCGTAACTAAAACTATTTGAAATCATTGAGACGCCCAAACGCCAGTTACAACGAATCTTTTATGATTGTAAATTAAAAAGATAAATCTAAAACTAGTACCTATTTCTCATTAGTGTTAATGCTCCAAAATCTTATTTTTTTCTTCATTTCTCTAAAAAACGAAAACGCGTCGAGAAAATTCAAATTTTATCGTGGTACTCTTTTGTATAAACTTTCAAGATCAATTATAAGATATTAAAACCAATGTTGGGTATAAAAAAATAGGGTTTTTTAAGCTTTCTCTAACTGTTTGTTTTTAAAGTATAATTTGTGTGACCGTATTCAAATGCACCAGTAAACAGAATTTGTCCCTGATTTACCCTGCCCTTTACTTCGCGCGTATCCCGTGTGCTCAGTCGTGACCGAACGCGCTTGGTGGTCTGTTGTTTGTGCCGTTATTTTAGGAGAATTTCCAAATTTCAGGTAAGATTTTGACTTTTGTAATAAATTTATATCATTCGTTTTTTGTCACATATCGTGCAATAGTTAATGTGTTTTTTTGTTTTTGTTTTAGCTGCCTAGCAAACCGTTGCGGGAATTTTTTGCTTTCAATATACGGTATATTCTAGAACGTTCCATTTACGAAATAAATTCGAATTACTATCAAAAATCTCATTCGTATCACTCTCATTAGTGTCGATTCACAAGTCACACGAATTATATTGAAAGTCACACTAATGATATATATATATATATATTTTTTTTATTTTAGATTAAATATTTATATAATGGCGAAACCGAAAAAACAAAAAAGTGAGGAAGAATTAGAGAGGCGTAGTGTGGCTAGAAGACAAAAATATCAAACTATTAAAAATAATCCTGAGTTATATGCTGCCGAGCAAGAAAAAAAAAGACAATACTACTTAAAAGCGAAGGAAAATAAAAAAATTAAAGGTATTAACGAATAAAGTCCACGCGAGCATAGAGTTCAAAGACGAAAATGGAGAGAGAGTGCCAAAAAGTTTTATAGAAAGAAAGTAAGTCAAAGAGTGATAGAAAACGTCGCAGTAATTGAAGAAAGTCCTGATATTGAAAATGTTAACTTGAATACAGATCCGTTAAACACAGAAAAACTAGAAATAAAATCAAAACTATGCGTGAACAAAGACTAATTAAAAAAATCAAAACAATGAAAATGCAGCACGAAAAAGAGAAACGAAATTATTATTAAACAGATAAAGGTTCAGGGTAAATTATTTAAAAAGAAAAATATCTACACTAACAAGTGAAATAAGTAATGAAGCAGAAAATACAAAAAATGACGACAAGAAACAATTATTTGATAGACTTATAAGTGTTGAAATAACACAGAAATTTGCTGGAAACAGGAAAGACAAACGCGTTATCACAAACTTGATTGATAAAGAGAAGTTTAAAAAATTTAAGGTTGCTACTGATCTTCGCAACGTTCATCTCCGAGAACGATTTAAAAAAAATGCACCAAATAGCATCAACATTCAACAATTAGTGGAAAAGTTTTATGAAGACGACATTAACAGTCGCATTACTCCAGGCAAGAAACAATATAAGAAGAATCGTTGAACTGTTAAACAAGTCAGATATCTTTTAGAGTCTATGAAAAACTTACACAAGAAATTTTTGGCTGAAAATACTAACATTAAAATTAGTTACACGACTTTTACAAGACTCAGACCTTGGGTATCTCTTCCACTGACGACCGTGATACGTGTGCCTGCTTGTTGCACACAAATTTTAACTTATTAATAGCGGCTCTTAACAAGAACAATATTCAATATCAATTATATAAATCTGTTGTGATAAATATAGCCTAGATTTTCTTAATCGCAAATGCGCTTCATGTAAAGATAAAAGTGCCATATAAAGAATTCCGAAATGCTAAAGAAATACAGTACATGGTATGGGAAAGAGATACAAAGAAAATAGATACGAAAGAAATAAAAATTATCAAGAAGAAAGCAAAGAGATCTGAGCCACGTAACCTGATAATTGAACTGGAAAATATGCTGCCAAAATTTTTATCACACACGAGTAGGGTTGCCACTCGTACTTTATAATATAGTATCGTACTTTATTTTTGTCATTTGTACTATATATTATAGAAATAAAATAAAGTACCAAAAATACTATATTTTATCACTAATTTGGATTGCACCCTTTGAATGAGCATGTTTTCAAATTTTTGACCGCAACGTAAAACATAAAGGTTCAAGGATCGCATCATTCGCATCGCAAGTCGCAACCGCGAATTTCGGAACGCAAACGCACCGTTACCAATTTCCGAACGAAAAGTCAACACTTGTTATGTCAATGTCATTGTCATGTCATTGTCAGTTTCTTGGCGGCACGGCATCGCACGGGTTTTCTTTATTGAATAGTGTTGTTTAAAACTTTTGAAAGCGAAATAGTGCTAGTTATTGTTCTGAGGAAATAGGTATCTAAAATATGGAAAGTTCAAGTGACGATAGCTCGTCACGCACGCCTCCCAAAGCAAAAAAGAGGCAAAAACGACTCCAAAAATATAAGCGTGATTGGGAGTCTGCGTACGAATGGTGCAAAGAAGATAATTGTAATAAATATAGTGCAAAGTGCACTATTTGTGGGATTACTTTCTCAAATGCAAGTAGTGGAATTGGCCAGGTAAGTTTTAGTTTTAGTGTGTAAGTGTTTTTGTTTGTATCGTGCAGTGTGTGCCGTCGTGCAGGTATTAGTGTAACTTTTGTGTTACCAAGGTTTATTAAGTTTGTCTGACACGAGACAGCGACTAGCGACACACGGTTTTTTCCTAAATTTCTGCATGTACGTAAGATTGTTTTTGACTGCGACCATAACACCAAACCAAAGGGTGGTATTTTAGCCGCAGTACCGTGTCAGACAAACTTAAGTGATCGTTAGATTTAAAGGATTGGGTTGGGTTGAGTTTATTGGGCACTTTTAGTCTTTATGAATGTGTGTCTTATTTAATGATTTTTCTGTAACTACAGCATGTAGGTGGTAAATTGGTAAGGGTAGCCAATGCATGTAGAGTGTTTTGAATGTCCACAGATAAAACAACATAGTGAAACAAAACAGCATAAAAATAAAAGTGAATTGAAAAAGACTGCCTCCACCTTACAAAAGTTTATAGGAACATCCTCTGCTTCGTCCTCTAGTAATACCGCTGATCCTAATGATGTATTAATTTCTGGTGAACTAGCATTAACATTTCACACTGTGAAACATAACATGTCTTACAATAGCATGGATTGTGGTGTTAAACTAAATAAAATAATATACATAGATTCTAAAACTGCTACTAATATTCGTTTGGCTCGTACTAAAATGGAAGCGCTTGTAACAGAAGTGTTAGGGCCACATGCTTTACAAACTGTTTTGGATGAATTAAATCAAGGAGTTTTTTACTGCATTCAAAGTGATGCTTCAAACAGAAAAAATATTAAACTTTTTCCTTTAGTTGCACAATATTTTACTGTAGAAAATGGTATTCAAAATAAACTTATAGATTTTTACGAAAATCATGATGAATCAGCTGACGGAATGTTTAATGCGATAAAAAATTCCTTGACTAAACACAATATTCCGATGGAAAAAATATCAGCATTAAGTGCAGATAATTGTAATGCCAATTTTGGAATTCGCCATTCCCTATTCACTAATATGCAAACAATTATTCCTGATATTATCAAAGCGTACTGTCATGCACATATTGTGCATAACACAGTAAAGTTTGCTATAAATTCTTTAGATCATGACATTGAAAATATAATTCTGAAAATATACATACAGTCACTTTTCTTCTTCGGCTGTGAGGAGAGAAGAATTAAAAAAAATTGTGGCAAGTGTAGATGGGGAATGGCATGAATTAAAAAGACATGTAGGTACAAGATGGCTATCTTTACTACCTTGTGTTGATAATATATTGCTCAATTGGTTACCCATTAGGAACTATTTTGTTAGTTTACAAGATGATTGTCCATCTATTTTACAAATAATTCTTTTTTTAAATGAGTCAGAAGGGCAAATTATTATTGAAATTTATTTTCATTTTGTAAGTCACATCTTGCATGTATTCAATAAAGCTGTAAAGTTGTTAGAAGGAAACAATGTAACTATATTAGATATTTATAATATTATGAACAATTTAAAAAATGAACTGGAGCAGCGAAAAGTAGACAATTTCTTTGGTTATGATACAAAACAAAAAATTAAAAAAATTAAAGAGAAATCGCCTGAGCTTTCAAGTCAGATTAACAAGAATTTATTATTATTTATTGAAAAAAGTTTACTATATTTAAATAAATGGTTTAATTTTAATTCAAGTAACTGGCTTAGCCAATGCCAAATTTTTAATTTAGAAAAAGAAATAGATTTCAAACAAGTAGAGAACTTACTTGAAGCATTAAATTTAGTTAGTAAATTAAATTTGCATGTGGATAATTTATATTCGGAAATTATCAGCGCGAATAATATTTTGAGTAACTTAAATAAAGAACAGGAATTTACAACTAAACAAACGGCCGAAAAATGGCAAAAATTATTTCAAAGCTCCTCCGGAAATTTTGATAATATGTTTAAAATAATTTCCTTTCTTCTCTCCATTCCTGCTACATCAGCATTCACTGAGAGAATTTTTTCAGTAATGAATTTGAAATGGAGAGAAGAAAGGAATAGGGCATCGATACAATTAATAAAAAACGAATTGTTTATTTACTTCAATTTAAAGCTAGGCTGTGCAGACAGTTTCAACTATTTTAAGGCCAATAGGTCCTTGATTTCAAAGGCAAGAAGCAACGAAAAATATGTATGGAAACATAAATAAATTTAAAAAACTTTAAAAGTTCTGTGTACTTTTTTTTTTCAATGAATTTCCATAAAGTACTATATTTTTCCAAGGATTTGAGAAAAAAATACTGTATTACCTCCAAAAAAAGGTGGCAACCCTACACACGAGTGACATTGTCAACCAATACGATACTATTAAATGTTTGAAAGAAGCTCTAACTATCAAAGAAGCCTTGATCCATATGGATTTTTCTGAAAATTATTCTTATAAATATGCTGAGGAAGTACAAAGCCTTGCCACGGCACGGCACGGCAATTAATCCAGTACATCACAGGCCTGGATTTAAAGGCCAAAGACAAACTGCGACAAAATTCGCTGTCATTGTGGATAGTGGGAAAAAAATTCCCATTTGCAAAAATCTCTTTTTATCAATATTTGGCATAACAAAACACCGAGTAGCTTATGTCATGAATAGATTCTTTTACACGGCGCAGTTTCCAACCGAAAAACGTGGTGGAAACCATAAAGACTACAAATATTCTGCACAGAAAGAGTCCATCCACCAATTCATTCAAAAACTAAAATGCGTCGAGTCACACTACTGCAGAAAAAGTAAATTCGCGGAAAGAAAATATTTGGCATCAGAACTCAACATCCACAAGTTGTACAATATTTACAAAGATAGTGAATGTTCAAACCCATGGGTCAAGAAGTCATACTTTCGTAGTATTTTTAATAAATTTTATAATATTGGCTTCGGATCACCTAAAACAGATGCATGTTCTAAATGCTTAGAGCTACAAGAGAAAATAAAAAATGAAACTGATCCTACCCAAAAAACGGAACTGATAACTCAGAAAAGAGTCCATACATTGAGAGTTAAAGCTTTTTTCGAAAAGTTACGTAATGAGGTTGATGGATTAAAAATCATCTCATTCGATTGTCAGAAGAATTTGCCCCTTCTAAAATTACCCGACCATATAATATATTACAGCCGTCAGTTATATTTTTACAATTTCACTATGGTGGAGGGTTCTTCTATACTACCGTTTACAAAAGAGCGTATTTTTGCGTATGTATGCACTAAAAACGAACATAACAAAGATTCAAATCTTGTTGCATCCGCTGTCTACCACCGTCTTACTGAAACAGATAAAAATAATATTGATACCATCCGATTGGTTGCCGATGGCTGCGGTGGACAAAACAAAAATTGCATCGTTGTGGGTGCTTCTTGCAAATGGCTTCTTAAAAATCAATCTATAAAAAAAATTGAGATTGTGTTCCCAGTAACTGGACATTCATATATGCCTGCAGATAGGGTGTTCGGAGTGATTGAGAGAAAAATAAAAAAAAAGGAAGTCATTTTACACCCTAGCGAGATAAAAGACATCATCGCGGAAACGGCGACATTGGTTGAATTAGGTATAAAGTGTCCAGTTAAAGACTGGAGATTTTCTGTGAAAAATGTTGTGAAACAGACTACGTCGTGGCCTATGAAGTTTAAAGAGTGCAAGAGATTCATTCTTAAACGATCCAAAAAGCCTGGAAACGTCTTAGTCCGCGGCGAACTTTTTTTATAAAAGTGATATTGCGGTAGCGGTGAACGTATGCCAAAGAGGAAAAAATATACACATGATTGAGCCGCAAACTCTATCCAGTGGTGTACCTGTAAACAAAAATAAACTGCAAGATGTGAAAAAGTTACTCGACAAGCACTTTGGTCCTGAATGGATGAACTTACAATCCTTAGCGTTCTACAATAATTTATTCACGTCACAAGAGTCACTAACTTCTTCACCTGAAGAAAACCCATCTGAATATTGTGACGAACCATTAGATGATGCATGTGATCTTCGTATATAATCTTTATTAAGTTCTTTGTTTATTTTTTATAATTTTAATTCAATGTTTTATCATTTTATGAATAAATAAAAAATATGTAAAATTTTACTGACTTTTGACAACCCTGGTACTACCTCGTTTTCTTTAGCATCAAACATGGCTATCTGTAATTTGTTTGGAATCAAAGATGGCTATTTGATCTTAGCTTGGGATCAAAAACAGCTATCTTCAAAGTTTAGTATCAAATCTGGCTAATTACAAACAACAAGTACTAGCCATGGCTATAATTTATTTAATTTGAAAAGTTTTGTGTTTATTCTAGATTCTTTATGGTTTACAGATATTAATGCGAAAAACAATTTTCATCTAGGCATCAAATTTAGCAATTTAAGCGTTTTATTTTAATTGTCGTTATTCAGCCATTGATCAGATAGCCGGTTTTGATTCTATACGACTCATATACAAGAACCCGAGACCAACCATAGGGGGCAATAGCCCATCAGACTCAACACCTGACTGGTCGAAAGATTTTCAAAGGTGGATGAGGGACTCTAACCCTTGTTCCTCACTCCCGAAAGTTTTGATGTTAATGCTTACGTTTTTGTCTAGTTCTCGCTATTTCGGAGGATATCGGTCCAGTTCTAACATCAGTATCATAACCATCACTGGCAATCATCGCTGTCGTCGCATATCATTATATTCTCGTAAATGTACGATTTCGTAAAGTATTGCAATATTTCAAACACCCAACAGTTACACTGCAACAAACTTTTTCAAGTAATGCAATGACTAATGACAATACTACTAATTTTAACATAAAGTATACTCATTTAATTAAAAGTCTAAATCGGATTTTATCGTGTTTATTTGTTTTAAAACTTTACAGTTTAACGATTTTTAATTAAATTAAATTATTTCCCGACGTTTCGGACCCTTTACAGCGTCCATGATCTCGGGGGACATGGACGCTGTAAAGGGTCCGAAACGTCGGGAAATAATTTAATTTAATTAAAAATCGTTAAACTGTAAAGTTTTAAAACAAATAAACGCGATAAAATCCGATTTAGACTTTTAATTAAATGAGTGAAATTCGCGTAAATATAAGAGAACAGTATAAAGTATACTCGTGAAAAAAACACTATATTTTTTTTTTATTTTGCCGGATTATATTATCTGCCAAGTAATGGAATCGTTGGGGATTTCCCCAACAGTGACAGCCATTGTTGCTAATTAAGTACTGTTGCTAGTTTATTTATTATTATTATAAAAACATACGTTTTTGACTCCGAACTAGAGTATTATTTACACGGTAATTAAAATTTAAAAATACCGTAAAGAACACGGTAATAGCTCATTACCGTAGACCGTATTTTGCTCAAAACTACCGTGCATCTACGGTAATTACCGTGTATCTGGTAACACTGGTCTGAATGTTATAGTTTTAGTTTTGTCGCAAATGGCACACTTTTGGGTATTGTTTTGTTTTGGTACGTAAAAAGGTAGATGAAGACTAAAATATAAAAAATGGAGTAACAATCTCAAACAAGAACAAAGAAGAACGTATATTTAAATTACTTTGTAAACAACAAGTCTCTATCGATCGCTTGAGCAGTGTCTGACACTGATGGTGTCAGAGACTGTTTTACTATGGAGAATGAATGAATGACAGGTGTCACTCATTAGGTCATAACAATAGTATCATTCATTGGCAAGAGTCAAGAGGAAGTACAAACGACGTATCATCTGAGGATGACACTATATTTTAAAATTTGAATTATTGAAATAAATAAATATCCAGACTCTGCCAAAAGTTAATAAACTCGTATCCAATTTACTTAGCAGTTTTCTTTTAGTTATATAATAATCATTATCTAATAATTTGTTACAGTTTATCAGTTATTCATCCCAGATGATAACTTTAGACTGTTTCAGCACTGTGGCCATTGACGATTGTTTTTTTTTTATGTAAGAACGTTAGAAACGTGTGGAATTTCTTCGATCTCACAAAAATTTCTTAATTGAACGTCTAAATTTTGAGCAACATTACAATGCATTAGATTACCATTAATAGTAGCATTTTTATTCTTATAAAATATAGGACCCGAGATTAACTAACATAAATACGTATTCTGTAGATATGGCCCATTCGGTAAACGTATTTTTTTGATTTTGCAATAATTCCCAAAACTTATCGGCTCCTATCGGAATATCGATTTTAGACAGAGTATTAAAATAAGGATCGGCAAGGTGAACGTTTTGCGGTAGGCGAATAAGGTCCATATTAATATTTTGTGTTGGCATATTAACACGGTAAAACTAAACATTTGATACTCGTATAATAACTGAACTGAACAACCGATTGACCTATACGCGATATTTGTAAAGTGTACTGTATTAAATTAACGTTTAATCGTTTACATAATTGTTCTGTAGCGAAACAATGTTGATTTCCATTGTCTAAAAGCGCTCGTGCAGTATGAAATACGTTCCTACTGGCGGCTACTTCTATTAAGGCTGTTGAAAGTAAAACGGAATGAGACAACACGCGCGTCTCGTCAGCTGTCACGCGGTCGATGTAGTGGTCGCACTGTCTCGATCAGCTGTTTCCTTATTCATACTATAAATAGGAGGTAATAAAACGTTATTAATACTTCCTAAATGCAACAACGGGTTGTGTTTAGACTGACAATGCTTGCAGGGCCCGAATAAACAATTTTCTATTGCATGGCCTGAAAGACAATTGCGACAAACTTTATTGTCATCTACTAATTTTATTCTATCTTTAACTGTTAAGTTTAGAAAAATAGGACAAGTGTAAAGAGCATGATTTCTACTACATGCGACACAGTTATAAGAATGTTTATTCCTACCCGACTTATTAAAGAATCTTTACGGGTGGACACAAAACTATGTAATTTTGTTTGCGATGTCGGTTTTTTAATATCACTATGAGCTCGATTATCGTGCGATTTCTGCGAGTATGATTAGCACATATCATTTCTAATGTATCAGCTCGATTGCGAAGGGATGTTAACAATTATTTTTCATATATTGATTTTATATTAATATATAAATTTAGTTCAAAATGTCGAAATCAGATTCCAAAAAGGAATTGTGGAAGACTAGAGTTGAAGAAGAAGAAATCCCATTAGTGGTAAGCGAGATAAACTTACCGCCTTTTTGAGGAATTGCAACAGTGCAATCTCCTTGGCATCTTCACGACAGGAAGATTTAATCCTAAAATACATCGTCAGTCAATTAGAGGGTAAAGCTGAGACAGCCTGTTCCATAAAAGAGTTTGATTCCTGGGCTCTTTAAAAGAATTTCTTAAAACTCAATTTGGTGAGCGTAAACATTACGCTCACCTTCTCACAGAACTACAAGACTGTAAGCAAGGTAACCTAGAACCTGTTAGCCAGTTTCCTTGAGAGTAGAAACTTGCTTACAGAAACTATTAACAGAGGTCACAGTTTCTAATTCCAAGAAGCTGGCTGGTCGGCTAGCAGCTATGGAGGACCTTGTCCTTCATGGACACTGGGTTTACATCCCCGAATTTCTAACCTAGTAAGGTGTAGAGATCCGAAGAATCTTAATTATGCTATAAATTGTGCTATATCAGAAGAAAAAATCCAACAGTTCTCTTTTCGTAATAATTTCAAACAAAAATCTAATGAAATAATCCCTAAAAGAAACGACTTTAACAATAAACCCCAATCAAAATATAATTATAATAATGATAATCAATATGCCCCTTCCTCTTATAAGGAAGCACCGTTTTGTAGATATTGTAAGAAAACCGGGCATACCTTGGAAAATTGTAGACTCCGCGATTACAATAATAAAAAATATTCAAATGGACCTAAAACATTTACACCATATCAATCAACTTCCAAACCGAATAATTATAAACCAGGGGGCTTACCACAATCTTTAAGAAAGTAAGCTTATTGCGGTCGCGTTTTAATTCCGGCGTATTGTAATAATACTCAAATTCGTACCACGATCTTAACCGAGCATGATTGTTTTATTATTGCTGCGGGATGTGAAAGAACGAATGATTTTTCTATAACTTATTTAGAGGGACGGAAATAGCGCTATTTATTGTATAGCGTTAACCCTTTCTCGCTTCGAAACAAATCGTATTATCGAATTTTAACGATTAGTCATCATTACTGTCACTTAGCGCATGACGTACCTATAGTAACGTATAGTATAAACAATATTATTAATATTAAACATTAAAAAGTTTATATTTACGATTATTACGAGTTATTCGGGATCTACGGAACCAAGGTAAGATAAAATTAGTACTTGTACATATATAAATGTATTTCTTTACATTTTTGATATTTTGTAACTATAGGTTGTAATGTTTTGTTATCTACAGCCGTAGAAGTAACAGGGTGAGTTACCAACAATTAGAAATGCTTTGGGAGTTTCTTAAAAAGAACAGCGATATAGTTTCCTCATATAATCGCTCTTTACAAACTAAGGAAAACTAAGAAGAAATGGAGAGAAATTACAGAAACTCTCAACTCGCAAGGGCGTAGTGCTCATAAAAATTGGAAAGACTAGCCTTTCCAATTTTTAGGAGGGATCTTTGGAAACCTATTATAAAAAACTCGAAAGAATGAGAGCTCTATCTAGAGCATCTATCTCGCCATATACGAACTAGAAGAAATAGACGTATCCTACATCGCGCTATCGAAGTTTTCAAAGCGATTGAATATATTATATACAAGAAGCCGACAACAAATCGACACCTCCAAGTAACACTACGCTAACTCAAAAACCGTAGGTTTACAGGAGGAGTGTTTAAAGATAAATTATCAATAATATTTTTATTACTAAAGCTAATTTAATGAAATTTACAGGTTAAGTAGTTAAATTATTATTCGTTTAAACCGCATATATAAATATTTTTTTAATTTTGTTGTTTTCGATTTAAGCTTAGTTAGCGGAGTATACCACTGAATAATAATATTTTACGTCGAAAAACACTCCGCTAAGTATAGTTAGAGCTGTATATGGGTCATTCCATGTCAAATCGACAAATTTTTTACCTGACCCCCTTTGATTTCGCTGAAAATGTTCTATCTTTTTCTACCTCCCGAAAGTTATTTTTCAGAATTTTTTCAAATTTTTTTTCCCAACTCAAAAAAAGTTATGAATTTTTGAAAAAAACCGCTCTTTTATTTTTAAATTGCCAGAACTTTTTCAAAAATTGACCGTTTGGGAACTTTTTTTTTTCAAAATTTTTGTTTTTAAATGTAGTTTTCGAAAAAAAATATGAAAAAATTTTCAGAATCCCAGATATATGAAATATTTTAGTTTTTTTGAAAAAACCGTAATTTTCTCAAAGTCCGACCGTTTTTATCTTTTTTATTGCCTGGTTTACACGGGCTTAGTAGCTAAGCGCTTAGTACTTGTCACTAATACTAAGTCCTCGTGTGTAAACACGCTGATTAGTGCTTAGTATTAGTGTTTGTGAATAGTGCAAGTGAATAGAGATCGATCCTATTTACAAAGCGACAAGTCGATACCCCCACCACGATTTACTAAGCACTTGTCGCGTGCTGACCGCATGTAAACAGCTCGACAAGTTAGTTAGTGACAAGTTGTACCGGGAAGTGAAAACACGTGTTTATTTACTTACGTATTTTTTTGTGATCATGGCTGCGGAAAGGTGGAATTCGGAAAAAACAATCAAGTTCATTCAGGAATTTAAATCCTATGAATGTTTATGGAACCACAAATCGGCTTTATATAAAAATAAACTCGCAAAAGATGCTGCTTATCAGGAAATCGTTGAAGAGATGAATATTGCTGGTTTCGGAGTGCCTGAGGCAAAAAAGAAAATGAGAACACTTCGGTCAACCTATTACCAGGAAAAGAAAAAAATTCAAAATTCAATGCGATCAGGAAGTGGGACTGATACTGTCTATGTGCCAAATCTGCATTGGTACAAAGAAATGCATAGTTTGTTGAAAGATATAGACGAAAGGCGCACAACTATAGAAAATGTAAGTAATAAAACAACATTTTTCATAGGGTAGGTATTAGATTTATTTTGAAGTAGGTATTATATTCAATAATAATAAGTCTCGAACCATGATTATTTATCATATACTTGCAGGTATATGTTTTGTGGGAGACTGAAGCCTAAGCTAGGTTATAAACCTGTGTTATAATATAACACAGGTATTAGTAGGTATGTACTTATTTAACAATAGATTTAATTTAATTAATAAAGTTGTACATTTTAAACTAATAGATCATTCTAGATTGCCATGATACGGCACCTTCGTTTACGAAGTAATTCGTATATCTTTCTCTCAATTGTCGGGCCATTCTTGACGAGTGATTACTACCCACTGGCTGAACATTTTGCAAATCAAAGTTGGCGTCCCTCCATAATCCTGGAATAATTTCCCCAGTTTCCAAATTTTCATAGTCAACACATCTCGTGGTTAGGTATGTCCTTGAAGTTTTTCTGAGCCAGTTATGTATAGTGCATGTTGTACGAACAATGCGATCAGTAACTGTGAGATTCGTAGATATAGATGTTCTAAAAATTCTAAAGCGACTGGCTAAGATGCCAAAAGCATTCTCGACGATTCTTCGGGCCCTTGACAATCTATAATTAAAAATTTTCTGTTCGTAGGTCAAAGGACTATGCTTGTAAGGTTTCAATAAATATAATTTCAGGGGAAATGCGTCATCTCCAACAAAAAATCCATTGTTTGGCAACATATTGTTTTCGAGATCACGAAAAATCGAACAGTTCTGAAAAACACCACCATCTGAGCACCGGCCGTTTGCGCCAATATTAGCATATATAAAACAGTAATCATCATCTACGACGGCCATTAGCACGATGCTGTTGCTTCCTTTATAATTAAAATAATCACTGCCACAGTCAGGAGGTGCTTGAATACATATATGCTTGCCATCTATAGCACCGTGAGCCCCTGGAAAGTTCCAACGTGTATTGAAACCTCTTTCTATTTTCTTCCATTCATCCTCTGTAGCAGGAACCTGAAATGCAATTTTATTTTTCAGGATAGCGGATCTACAAGCAGCGAGCAACATAATCCTATAAGTAGCGAACAAGATATCTCTATGGCTTGCACTTCAGAGGTTGAATCTATTTCGGAACCAAGGGGGGAACAACGTCAAAGTACCTCCAGTAAAAATATGTCACAGCGGAAAGGAATATTTCGTGCGATTGGAGAACTAAAAAAATTACAAGAAGCTGTCAATAGGGATGTACCTGAAAAAGAAGACAGATTCGATGTGTTTGCAAAGAACGTAGCAGTGCAGTTAAGAGAATTATCATTCGAGAGAAGTATGATTGCACAAACAAGAATACAAAATATTTTGAGTGAACTAGCGATCGAGAACTACATGTACAATAATCAAAATCAAAATCAAAATCAAAATATTTTTATTCAGCATAAAATTATTACAATTATTTACTGAACGTCATGAGTCTACCACCAGTTCGGAAAGAAGAAGCCTCTGACCTGAGAAGAACTGGCGAAAGAAACTCAGCGGGACTTATATTTTTTTTTAATGTAATGGTTTTTTTTTTGTTTTTTCAAAGTAAATTGTAGTTAACAATAATTATCTATAAATTGAAATAGCCTGGAGGCGATCACATCATTCCCAAGGCGTACTGTCTTCTAGAAAATCGTTGATGGAATAATATCCTTTAGTACACAAACGTTCTTTCACAATTTTTTTAAATTTGGCAATAGAAGCTTTTCGAACGTTTTCTGGGAGCCTGTTGTATAAGCGTATACATTGTCCATAAAAAGAATTACTGACCCGGCGTAAGCGAGTTACAGGCATTAATAGTTTATGTTTGTTCCTAGTATTAATGCTATGCATGTCGCAATTCCTGGGAAATTCGTGTATATTTTTATGGACATACATAACATTTTCGTACACATATTGAGAAGCAACAGTCAATATTTTTATTTCTTTAAATTTATCTCTTAGTGATATTCTAGGACCTAAACTATAAATTGCACGAATAGCTCTTTTCTGCAGGACAAAAATCGTATTAACGGTAGCTGCATTTCCCCATAATAAGTTTCCATAGGACATAATACTATGAAAATAACTAAAATATACTACGCGAGCTGTATCTACGTCAGTAAGCAGTCTAATTTTTTTTTACCGCGAACGCTGCAGAGCTGAGCCTATTCGCTAACCCTTCAATATGGAGATCCCACTGCAATTTCGAATCTATAATTATACCTAGGAATTTAGTGGACTTAACCGCTTTTAACATTTCTCCTCCTAATTCAACACCATTATCAACAAGTTTAACATTGGGTGTCGTGAATTTTATTAATTTTGTTTTTTTGTTATTTAATAGTAAATTATTCGAGTCAAACCAATAGACAACCTTTGAGAGAGCATCGTTTACATCGTCATACATAGGTAAATTACGTTTTACCTTAAAAATAAGTGAAGTGTCATCAGCGAACAATACTATCTCATGTCTGTCCTGTACAAAAAATGGCAGATCATTTATGTAAATAAGAAAGAGAAATGGGCCAAGAATAGAGCCTTGTGGAACCCCCATATGTAGAGGAGCCCCAGGAGATCTCTTACCATTTACATCAACCCTCTGTATCCTATTACTCAAATAGGAATTCAGGAGGCTGAGTGCCTTATTTCTAATCCCATAATGATGCAGTTTCCTGATCAACGTCTCGTGATGCACACAATCAAAGGCCTTAGATAAGTCACAGAATATCCCAAGAGCATCCTGCGACCTCTCCCATGCCTCAAAAACATTTTTAATTAGCTCAACACTAGCATCTGCTGTGGAGCGACCTTTTGTAAAACCAAACTGTTTCTTATGTAGTAGATTGTGTGCATTAAAATGTGATAACATTTGCCCGAGTATGATTTTTTCAAAAATTTTACTAAATGTTGGGAGTACTGAAATTGGTCTAAAATTGTTAGGGTCTAGGGTACTGCCTGATTTAAAGATAGGAATCACTTTACTGTGTTTCATTAGATCAGGAAACACACCATGTTCTATACAGCCATTAAATATAGTAGCTAGATGAGGTGCAACAACATCAATTATGGAACTAACAACTTTTACAGATAAACCCCATAGATCTGCTGATTTCTTGACTTCCAGGCTTCTGAAGGCTACTATTATATCTTTGGGGTTTACAGGTTTAAATGTAAATATTACATTACATTCTTTAACGTTTTCCTTTAACAAAAATTCGGCAATGCCTGGAGACGAATGAAGTGATCGCGTTGTTGAAAGTGGAATGTCAGTGAAAAATTTTTCAAACTCAGATGCAACTTCTCGGTCTGAGGTAACAAAGTTATCATTGATATTTAACTTAAAGTCGAAGCTGCGATCTGCAACTCTTCCACTTTCACAAGCAACAATGTTCCATGTCATTTTGATTTTATTATGTGCATTTCTTATTTTGTCTTTAATATACAAGGATTTTGCCATGGAACATACTCTTCTAAACATTTTTGAGTAGGCACTTACAAAAGAAGCAAACGATACACTGTGATTATAGGCTTTTGCACTGTACAATTCATAAAGCCTTTGCCTGCTCTTGTATATGCCAGGAGTTGCCCATTCACCAAATGTCAAGAGACCCCCTGAATTGACTGTTTTAGAAGTAAATATTGTAGAAAATTCAGTTTTTACTAATTTAAATAAAGAGTTATATAAGTAGTTGGGGTCATCGATGTATGATAAATAAGGAAGTTTTGTCACAATACTACCTCTAAACTTCTCCATACGTGTAGTACTTATAGGTACAAAAGTCTTTTTTAAATTATTTTTGTTGGCATTTAAAAAATAAGCAAAGGAAGCTAACTGGCCACAATGGTCTGAGCTTAACTTATTAATAATAGCTTTAGTATAAGGTTTACAGTTTGTAAATATGTTGTCAATACATGTAGCACTGGTAGCAGTGATTCGAGTGGGTTCAGTAAATAAGTTATGCAGGTTATATGATAGAAGCAGGGATTTAAATCTGATACTTATATTACAATTTTGTAGTAAATTAATATTGAAATCCCCACATACAACAATAACTTTATTAGAATTATTTAATTTTAACAAGACTTCTTCCAATACTTTCTCAAAGTACTCATATAACCCACTAGGAGGTCTGTATACGCATACAACAATGAAGTGCTCAAGCTCTACGCAGGCTAGTTCAATAGTTTGCTCAACAGAGAGGCTCACAATGTCTTTACGTTCTTTATATTTAAAAAGTTTACTTATAATTATTAAAGAGCCACCGCGTATAGCTTTTTCTCTGTTGAACATACTAGCTACCTGGTGACCGCTGAAGTTAAATATGGACTGGGAAATAGATAGCCAGTGTTCTGTTAAACATAAAATATTGATATTTTCACCATTCATAAATAACTCCAGTTCAAGATCTTTACCTAGCATGCCCTGTATATTTTGGTGCACCAGGTTTACAGTATTTAAATTTTTACAACTGTGGGCATTCCTTATCAAATTATTATGACATTTATCTAATACATCTGCTTCCATTGAAACATTGGAAACCATCTCATCTACGGGATCGTTACGTAATGCATCCACACCTGCTTTAATTTCTGATGAAAATATCCTATCACAGGCCATAACAATGACACTTGACGGTGAAGACTTCACACAATAATATTTCGTGTACTTATGTTATTTCAAATGATTACACTAATGATAACAATAAACAAACATATTGTTTTTTTTTACCTTCATGTAATCCGAAAGTTGATTATAAATTTCATCCAAGACTTCGGGTATGAATTTTGAAATCGCTGGTTTAGAAACTCTGAACACGTGTGATAACATGCGGTAGCTGCTTCCTGTTGCCAAAAATGACAAAGTAACCTCCAATTTTATTTTAGCTGGTATGGCACTCCTCATATTTGTGTCTTGTCTTTGAATTGCTGGTGCAACTTTTTCTAATAAAATATCAAATTGTGCCGTTGACATTCTCATAGTTACTCTATATTCTCCTGGATCTTCGGTTGCTAGCTCTTTTAATAGAAGAGCAGAATGGCCCCGTTCATCTCTGCGCAGTAACCACTGTCTTGTCCACAAACGTTTTCTTTTTAATGTTTGTCTTTCAAGCTCTTCGATCATGCTTGAAATAATAATGTTTGAATATTGTTTAAACACACTGCGCAAAATCAGGCGGCGTCGTTCCATTTCGAATGTCTGGTCACTAATGACTTCTACTGGCTCCAACGTGTAAACGGTTACTTTTCACTTGTCATATTGAGGCTTAGTATAGTGACAAGTACTAAGCGCTTAGCTACTAAGCCCGTGTAAACCAGCCTTATTTTTTGCTCTAAAAATACTTCAACTAATTCTGCAAAGATCCCCGTTAATCAAAAGATGTGACGACAATCGCTTCTAATTTTTTTTCTTGATTATAAAAAAAATTTTGTTGAATTTTTGCTGATTTTATATAAGTTTGTTATGATTTTTTTTTATTTCCTCATGAAACCTCAAAAGTTGAAAAATAAAATTTTATTGGAGAATTTCAAGTGATTATCGTCCAAGAAATTGTTATTTTTTTCAAAAAAGTAAAAAATAGGACTTTTCATACTAGGTAATAATAAAATAATAGGTACTTTATTTAGCAATAGTAAGTCTACGTAACACGATGAACACAACGACAATGTAATTATTCTGAAAACATAACCTCCATATTATTTAAATGAAATGTAGATGACATTCTTTTTTACCGACAATCGATACCTCTTAAATTATCACATTGTATCAACTGGAGATAACTTTTAAACCCATTGTATTTTTGAAGTTGTCATATTTCAGTACCAAAAAAAAAAACGTCCATAAGAGTAAAAAAATAACGTCAATGAGAGAAAAAAATTATTTTTTTTTAAAAAAATAACAATTTCTTGGACGATAATCACTTGAAATTCTCCAATAAAATTTTATTTTTCAACTTTTGAGGTTTCATGAGGAAATAAAAAAAAAAATCATAACAAAGTTATATAAAATCAGCAAAAATTCAACAAAATTTTTTTTATAATCAAGAAAAAAATTAGAAGCGATTGTCGTCACATCTTTTGATTAACGGGGATCTTTGCAGAATTAGTTGAAGTATTTTTAGAGCAAAAAATAAAAAAAATAAAAAAAACGGTCGGACTTTGAGAAAATTACGGTTTTTTCAAAAAAACTAAAATATTTCATATATCTGGGATTCTGAAAATTTTTTCATATTTTTTTTCAAAAACTACATTTAAAAACAAAAATTTTGAAAAAAAAAGTTCCCAAACGGTCAATTTTTGAAAAAGTTCTGGCAATTTAAAAATAAAAGAGCGGTTTTTTTCAAAAATTCATAACTTTTTTTGAGTCGGGAAAATAAATTTGAAAAAATTCTGAAAAATAACTTTCGGGAGGTAGAAAAAGATAGAAAATTTTCAGCGAAATCAAAGGGGGTCAGGTAAAAAATTTGTCAATTTGACATGGAATGACCCATATACAGGAATGTAAGAGCAGGGAAATATCGTGTAATAAAACCGAACCTGAAGACAATATTAAAGCAGCCTTACTTATTTCGGTAACAAGACTATAGCTATGATGTTTTAATTTCCATAGTTTAATAAATTTCCTCATATTTGTAAATTTGCAAAAATTAGCTGTCTGTAATCGGGATAACTGTCAATGCAACTGTCGTGTTACAAGCAGCTAAGAACCACTTAGCGGATTATAATTTTATTAATGTAGTTACTTATCGTTGTTTCATAGAAAATAATCAATGAAATATTATTTTACGGTAGTTAAGTCAATTTAAAAAGTTCTTAATATAGTTGGGATACGGTTGAATTGAAGACGAAAAACTAAAAATGGTTAAAACATTTATTTAAAAAAAAAATAGAAAGGAATTTCACTACAAACTTTAGGTATCACAAGTTTTATTAACTTAAATTAGTTGAGATTGTAAATACAGTGACTTAGTAATAGTATTTTGTACCTTATGTTAATCACAGTCACATTCAGACTTGTCAATTTACAAAATTAAGTAGGAACTTATTAGAGATCAGAGCATAATTGTATAGGTAAATACTTAATAAAATAAATGACAATAAAAAGTTCAAGTTAAACATAATAAACATTATTTAAGTTAACTTATATCAATTTAAAGCATTTTTCTGAAATGTGTTAAAATCGTTTTTAAATTGTTAAGGAATTGTTGTAACATAACTATAAAATACGTATTTTAAAAAATATGTATCATTTTTATTAAAATTATAATCATCGTTCTAATGAATGATTTAATTTATTATTAGATCAATGATAAGAATGAATTTACAAGCACAGTAACAATATTGTATGTACGTAATGAACGTAATTGTAAATTGTAGAATAAAAATCGGTAATCCTGAAACAAAAATAATTATTCTTAAAAAAACCCTAATTAATTACACTTAAAAGAAAAGGAGATATATTAATCTTCTTCCTCGCTAACATCATCTTGGTTATCAATTACCTCGGTTACAGTTAAATTTGTATAAAAGCTATGATATCTTTGTGGTATAATATTGTTGTTACAAAAGTAAACTAAGTCGGTGTACTTTGCTTTATTTATTTTCAACAAATGTGTATACGCTTTATCTGGTAATTGTGCAGGGCGCGACGTTCTTGTACCTTTATTTCTGTAACATTGTATTTGCTGACTATTCACGTCATCTAAGCTGTATTTATAAAAAAGCGTTCCTTCATGTTCCGGAGATGCTTCAATTTCCTTAATTTTATTCCAGTAAACCCTGTTGTTGGCAGAATTTTTCGTCCAATTTTTTTTTCGCTATGCACTGTTTAAAATCTAAAATCATATCTTGGTTTACTTCTATTACATTGTACGGCTTATTATTAATCTTAGCCCATCGCACTAATGCATACCATTCACTTGGAGAATATATGTCTTTACCTTTGGCTGTTTTTTCAATCAAGGCGTGTACCGAATCCCCTGGCCTTTTATGGCCTTTTTCCATGAAGCGATGACAGATTTTTATATTTAGATTAATTGCAGCCACTAAGTACATGTAAAAGACAATCCGATTACGGTTCTGTCCGCCGCAATTGTCAGACCATAAATATATTTCAGTGACTCCCTTTAATGCCAGTTTAGACAAAAAGTCATATAGGCAACTAGCCACCTCATTTGCTCCTTGCTATTTGCTCATCCCACATGTAACAGAATGCTTCCTTGTACGACATATTATAAACTGTAAAGTTATACACATTAAGCTTTCGTTTGTAATAATATATACTAGTGTTACCATGTGGAGAAGTCAAAACCTTTTGGAAATCGAAAACAATGCAGGCGTTGGTGTTATCATTACTTGCTAATAATTTATTTTGAAGTTTCAGCTTTCGAGAAATCTCTTTTTCTTTTTGATGATTCTCATATTTATTTTTTAGGTCATCAGAAACGTCAACCGTGTTCTTTAACTGATGGCAGAGATCGCATTGATCTTTCTTTGGCACATCTTTAAATTTTCATTAACTATGTCTTTATATTGTCGTACAGTCTGAACTCTACTATTATAATTATTTTCATCACACCATTCAGCATACATTTTAAACATTTTAGAAAATGAGAGCGAAGGATCTAAGTACTTAATGCTTGACCTTTTTCTAACATAGTGAGAGTCTACCGGTTCATAAGAATTTACGTGATCGATTACGCTTTTCTTCATTTCATCAGTAATTACTTTATTGTGATTTTTGTGACGTCCTCTGCCATCAGTCAAATAACTGAAATCATCGTATTCGGTACTTTTTTGTAATGCAGTATAGACGAAATCCTTACTTATACTAAAAGTATTTAAAAACATCGTTTTGCACACTTTTTTTAACGTAATTTCGTTATCAGACTTAGTTTTTAATGGTAAATGGTAATGCAAAGTGTGTACTCGCCGAACATTTTCATTTTCAAGGTTCGTTGAGGATTTTTTGTTTTTTTGGTATACGTATTTTGAAATAATTTCCCATTGCTTGACATGGCTTCTGGTGTTCCAAAAATCAGAAAATAACTTTAAACGAATATCTTCACCAAAAGTTTCTCCACAACGGATGCGACAACTGCAGCTACTTTTAATTTTCCTTGCTTCTTTGATTGTGCCTTTTTTAGAAATGTACTCTTGTCCCATATTACACAGACGCTTTCTTTTTGTAGTTTGCCAATTTTCTACGTGTCTATTACGCTTACGACCTTGGTCAGATCTTTTTTTTGATCTTCGAGTAGATATTTTACTACATGTTTCACTGCTCTCAGTGTATGTTGTAGTTGATGAAATAGACGAAGGATTTGTATATATCGAATTTGTTTCATTTCCAGAAATAAAACGAGTAGTCAAAGGTGTGATAGACAATAAGTCTTCGTTGGGACCAGGATTTGTTTTTTGGAGTTAAAGTTATATCAATATCTTCAAGAGTGGTCGTCGGTACCATAGTTTCGTCTACACTTTGTGAAGAATCCTCGAAATCACAATAGGTTGCAGGTATTGGAGTATGCGCATTGTAGTCAGATTCATAAGTAAGTAATCAAGGGTAGAAAATAAACGCTCGGGGGTGTGGAGCATTAGCGAAGGGTTTGGAATACCGACAGGCAAAATAGGAGAATTAAAGGGTGTATTAAATTCTGCAATGGTGCATAAGTTTACATCTTTCATAACCAGTGGCGAAGAAATGAGTGGTGATGGTACGGTAGTTCTATCTTCCTGTTCAATGGACTCTTCAAAGACATCCGCAAACATAGCCATGAACTCCGACGTGATATTATTGTCAGGCACTGGCGATGACACTGAAAAAAAAAATCGTCAATAATGATCATGTGGCATAATATTATGGGACAATTCACACTAACACTCACCAGTGAGAATCGATGGTAAAGTGGGTAGTCAACATTCATTCCAACTGATATTTTTAAAAATAAAAAACAGCTTATGCATTAGGAAACAAGCTGTGTCGCAAATCATATTTAATTACACTTATGATTATCTCTGTAAGTATTGCAGGTATGTAAATATGAATTAAAAGTACTTATAAAGAAAATAGGTTAGTATTGTTAGATACATAATAAAATTATATTAGATAGGTATTTTAATTTAATACATTATATAGGTAAAATCTTCTAAAATTATCTAACATCCAAATAGCTCTTTCAATTAATAATTTTATTACTCACAATTTCTATTTTAACACATATAGAAACAAAATAAGTAGCAAACGTAATGACCGTATACTACGCTTTTATTTATAGGAACGAGACGCTACCGAAATACACTCCGCCAACTTGATATAGCGTAATGTCGATAGGAATCCGTCAAAACTTAAAATTATTTTCAATTGTTAATAGTTTTTAAACCTAAGTACGTAGTAGTAGGAATAATGTATAAAATAGCACTTTATTACCACAGCTATTCATTATTTGTGCCATTCAAACACCCACGGTAAACAATCTTTATTATTTGTTATATATAACTTTATTTCATTGCTATATTTCTTTAAAAGCGTGTTGCTAAAAAGTTATAAATCATACTCAGATCTATATATTAATTTATTTTTAAACATTCTTATATTAAAGTCTTACAAATTAAAATACAACTCAAAAAGCTATTTCGATCACCCGGTATTTATTTCTTACAGCATTCGTTTAAACTATTTGATAGTAAGGTATTGTTTTGAAATGCTATACGCAGCTCTTTTATTTGAGTATAATAATATTGGTTATTGTCCCTTACTTACATTAATAATGATAATATTTTTGTCTACCCTATTTTTTTATACGGTTCTCATACATTTTATTTTTAACTTTTTTCTCCACCATATATTGTTTTTTACCAACCTATTTATTTCTTATTTTTCTATTTACTTAGGAATTGCAAATCTACAACATAATGGGTAATTATAGTTTTAACATTTATCATCAAAACACTCGAGGACTGCGAACAAAAACTCACGGGTTTAAAAGAAATCTTCTATTAAATTCTTATGACGTCGTTTCGTTAACGGAAACTTGGCTTCTCGACGGCATAAGTAATAATGAGCTCTTTGATGATCGGTACGTAGTCTGGCGCAGAGATAGGAACTATGTTATCACACAAGAAAAGTTGGGTGGAGGTGTACTTTTTGCCGCGAAAAAGAAATTTATGGCAGTAGAACGACCAGAATGGTCTTCTACAGCAGAAGACTTGTGGGTCACCTTATCATGCAGCAAAGATAGTCGTAAATCGCGTAAAATCCACTTCTGTACCGTCTATCTCTGTAGTGCTAACCTTGGTAATTCATTTAATGTGCAACTTCAAAACTTTACTGACAATTTATCAATAATTATAAATTCTTGTCCAAATGATTTATTTGTAATTATGGGAGATTTCAATTTAAGTAATATTACCTGGTCCTGCGAAGCACATCATTCCCCACAGTTCTCTGGCGCAAAAGGCGAAACACAAATCTTTTTTCTTGACACCTTAGCGGAATGTAATTTAACTCAATACAACCACTGTCTTAATAACTACGGCAGGCTTTTGGACCTGGTACTGTCTAATACTGATTGCTTGGTCTCTTCCTGTGACTCACCATTAGTGCCTGAAGATGCGCACCATAAATCACTAGAAATCCACTTGCACCTCCATCACGTTGAGCTACTTGAGACCAATATACAAACAAAATATTTTTTTGCATCTGGGGACTATGATAGTATTAATTCAGAAATTAGTAATGTAAACTGGAGCCACGATCTAAATGAGCACTCTTTAGAGGATGCTATAGCTTACTTTTATGGAAGTCTCCGTGACCTTATTGAAAAATATATACCACATAAAACTATTAGGAGCAGTACTAAATTTCCACCTTGGTACAGCCCTGCGCTTAAGAAACTGCTCAAGGAAAAATCCAAATATTTTCGTAAATATAGAGTTTATGGCAATACTGCAGATTACGAAACTTTTTCATTGCTTCGTAAAAGAGCTAAACTCCTTGAAATGAATTGTTATAAGATGTATATTAAAAAGTGTGAAGATTCGATAAACAGGGACCCTAAACTCTGCACTCTGCGGCACTGGTTTGATGCAATTTCTTAAAGCTGATGTGAGTGAGTGAGTTAGTGATGCAATTATTATTATATCATTCATTACCTACAGCTCAGGCTTTAGTCTTTATTTAGCAACCGTATATATAAAGTTTTAAATCTTTTTGCGTAAAAAAAAAACTTCAAATTAGGTTTGTTGTTGACAAGGCACTGGTTCATTGGTTTAATTTAATTTAATGTAATTTCCTATTGTAAACTGTTGTAAATATTTTAATTTTAATGTTAGGTAACCATTTTATTTTTAGCAATTACTTATTGTACAAGCTTTAGATTTTTACATAGTCACCGTTTGTGAAAACTCTTAAATGGTGTATTTTTATTTCTTTTAATGTAATTAGCTTTAATTAAGTCTGATCACTGTTTGTTTTCCAAAATAAAAATAAAAAAAAAATAAAAAAAAAATAGTAAAAATAACTTAATTTACTTACCTCGATTTTGGTTCCAATCTGATATTTCCTCATTTTGATTATTGGTTCTCAGCTTGTTGGTCATCTTTTTGTTTACATAAATCAATTATATATTTTGCACGTTTCCTGGACATTATTATCTTTGTACATAAAAAATAGATTAGGCCTGAATTACTATTAATGTAAAAAAACAATACTCAAATTATAATTTTTCAAATAATACACTTACGAACGCACGAGACACCGTTAACTATGATTAGCGTAATGTAAACAAATAATTGATGCGCTCTCCCCGCACCATACCCCGCCATCGAACGTTGTCGTAGTGTGTTTCTGTGTGTAGTAGGCGCGGTATCGGCATAAAAACGGCCAACTGTAGTTGGCGGCGTATATATCGCTGGATTTCTTAAAGTACATTCACTTGGCGTTTTGTAAATCTCGTAACTTTTTAGTTTCTAAATATTTTTTTATGAAATTTTGGTAGCATGAAGTTAGGCACTTTCTAAGGCATTTTACGTAAAAAAAGAAAAAAAACGCTAACTTTAGTTGGCGTAGTATTACTTGGAGGTGTCAAAATGTTAAGCGGCGCGTAGCCCATCAGACGCAACACCGTCTGGTCGAAGGATCCTTCCTTTTCAATGGCTTCCTCTCAACCGCCAAAGTTCTAAATTAGAGAAATTGCACGTTCGGACCGATTCAGACCGTTATGTAAGTCACTGAGCTAACATTGGTGAGAACAATAATGTATTTTATGAAATATGTATGTTTGGAAGAAGTTTTTTTGCATGGCGACTAGCCTCGGAGGCCGAGGAAGCTGAACATAATGAAAGACGGCGAAAAGCTTTGAAACGACGGCGGTATTTTATTTATTTACGAAACATTTTAAACAGATAGCACTTTGTGCAGCGGTATCGTTTGTCTAAAAGTGCTTTTCGATATTTATGAAATGTTTTGGAGGAAAATAGTGATTTAAGAAATTCACAAAGTATAAGGTAAGTCAAAAATTTTATATGTATATACAAAAATTTTAACGATTTGTTGAAAAAATCTTTATTGTTTAAAAATCAGGACTAACAAAAAACTAATTCCTATAAGAACTTCCAATTGTCATACATGTATATCACAATAATTTGTGTTTAGTATTACAACATCATTTATTTTAATTGATTTATTTTCTTTCGGTATTGAGTGCTTTACTATTTTACGCCAATGGTGACTACCAGAGGGTTGTTGGAATTGCTAATAACTTTTCACAAGAAGCCGTTAGCAGATATATTGGACAAGTAACTGAAGCCCTTAACCACCCCAATATTGTTAGGAAATTTATTAAATTTCCTAATACAAGAGATGCTGACAACAGTTAACAGAAAAGTAAGCATATCATTATATACAATTTATATATTATTAGAAATTGATAATAATTTTTGCAACAACGCCGCCACAAGACCATTTCCTATGCCTCAAGGTTGCCTGAAAAATAGAGCTTTTTTTTAGTGATGAGGCCACGCTTTTTACTGCACAATACTTTGCTACAGTCTTTTTTTTTTCCTATGCTGGCTAGGCTGCCAATTTAAAATTGTGAAGCCTTATAGAGAAGAAGAACACCTTTATTATTGCAGAAAACGCTACCATTCTCTGAATGTCCAAATGGTGAAGAAAATATTTTTGTTTATTAAAAATTAGTTTAAACGTTTACATTTAAGCAATTTTTTTACCCCAGTAAATGAGGTAATCGATAATTCAAATATGAATATTTTTTTACCTACTACAACCAAGATTCAGCTTGTGAATACATTACTATTACCTATAATAGATTACGGTGATGTGTGTTACCTTGACGCGAGTGATAATTTGGTGAACAAACTTGAGCGACTTCTTAATACGGCCATCCGCTTCATATTTAATCTACGAAAGTTTGATCATGTATCCTCATATCGCTCGCGTCTGAATTGGCTCACAATACGGGGTCGCAGATCGATGAGACTTCTCTGCATATTGTATTCAATTCTGAACAATGCTAACTATCCCGATTATTTGTCTAGCAAATTTTTGTTCAGGGCAGACCCTCATGATAAGCCACTGCGCTCCACCGAAAACCTTTTGTTGACATTCCCTTTACATAGATCAGGATTCATGTCAAACTCTTTTGTTGTCACTGCCGTACGACTGTGGAATGGATGACCTGAAGATATTAGGAAAGCGCCCTCTAAGAACTCCTTTAAAAACTCCGTTAAAAAATATCTCCTTAGTCAGGAGAATAATGGCTCCAATGGCTGAGTTAGAGAAACGACATATTATCTTATCATTTTTAAACTTGATTACTGACACTGTATTATAGTATATTATTTTGTATTATATTACGTTATATTTTGTTGTATTATATTGTTTTATTATATGTATATTTTATTGTATTATTATTATTTTTATTATATTGTATTATAATGTATTATATTATGTTATGCTATATTGTGTTATATAATATTATATTATATTATTGTATATTAATTGTGTTCTTGTTTATTGTACACTTACACACTATTCTTTCTTGCACATACCAAGGTTGGCTGGTAGAAAATGCAGTAGCGTTAAGCCCGCCTTTTGTACACACTTATTTTAGTGTATCTATAGTACAATAATTTAAATAAATAAATAAATAAATAAATATTGCACCAGAGTCCGGCGACGTTGATATAATTCCTACCATCTCTTTAGATACAATTAACATTTTATTTTCTTCGATCGATCAAGAGAAACTGAAGGGTGTGAACATCGAACAAAACAATAATGAGGACCAACAAACGGAGGCTGACTTTAATGGAGAAAATGTTTGTAATTCCAGTGTCGCTGAAAACCTACCAAATGATATATTAATTAATGAAAATAACAAAAATTGGTCCAGATATAATGAATAAAGAAAAGAATTCGGAGGATTATATTTCTAATTGTGTTGATGAAAACCAACTTCATCTAACTATTGATGAAGAGCAAGTTGAAGTCAGTGTTAATATTTTGAACTTCATTGATCATAATCGGATCAACTTTGAAGACCCTGATTTCATACCCGAAACGAACGAAAATGATTAAAAAAGGTCGCAAGAGGAAATATATTGACCAGAACAGCAGCATAAGAAAGAAAAAAACTAACAACAATCAAGATTATTTCAGTGCAAAAGGAAAAAAAGTTTGTGCGATGGAGTTTAACAGCAGCGATTGTAGATGTCCTTTGAAATGTACAGAAAAACTGCCTATTGGACAACGTAAAAAAGAATTTGATAAATTATGGAATTCTGGTTCTTATGAAGATAGATTCGCGATATTACTGAGACCAAAAAAAAAGAAGCTATGCTGTAAATTCCAAGCGAGCATTTACTAGACGTTATAACTTATGTAATACCTCAGTCTGTAAAAAAGATTTTTTGATTACACTTGGAATTAGTCAATCAAGAATCGACGTGGCTCTTAATAAATTTCGTGAGCAAGCTTCTATGCTTAGAGTTTATTGAGAAAAATGGCCTGGACTGGTTTAAGCTGGTTGGTGTTTGTACAAACGGGGCGCCTTCCATGATGGGCATCCGTTCTGGGTTTCAAGCACTCGTGAAACAAGTTGCTTCTCAAGTTTTCGGCTATCGTTGCTTGATACACCGTTACGCTTTGGCTGTGAAGACGCTTCTACTACATTTGCTACACACTTTGATTGACAGTAAAAATTGTTAATCATATTCGAGGCAGCGCTACGAACTCAAGATTATTCAAAGTTTTGTGCGATGAAGTTGGTGCTACATTTAATGCTCTTATGTACCATACAGAGGTACGTTGGTTATCAAGAGGGAAAGTTCTAAGTAGGGTTTACGAACAACAAGAAGAAATTAGATTGTTTTTTTGAAAATCAGAGAACACAAAAAAAAGTATATTGTGCAAAAATTAAAGACCAAAAATTTGTAGCAAAAATGGCGTACCTTGCTGATTTTTTCACTAAAATTAATAGTCTGAATATTTCACTGAAAGGAAATGAAACAAACATTTTGACGTTGCAGGATAAAATCGCAAGTTTTTTGCGCAAATTGGAACTTTACCTACGTAGAATCCAAGCTGGCGATGTGTCAATGTTTACAAAACTAAGTGAATAATTAGTTATATCGCATAGCTTTATCATAGATTCGTCTTACACTTTTATTCCCAAGTTTCTCGTATTGTGGGAAACTAATATTCTTTAGCGTCATTCTATTTGTAACATCGCGTTGCATTAGACACATTAATTGTAAATTAGAAAAAGTTTATTTTAAATAAATTATTTTAGGTAATTTTGGTTTTTTTTGGGTCCTCCGGCTGTATCCTTCGGCCGGCGCCGCGCAGTCGGTAGGATACTCAAAAAAAAAAAAGAGAATAGATTTAATATTGCCCGTGTCCTCGAGTGAGTATCCTGAAAAGAACCTCGAAGCTTGCAGCCCGGAGGTGTATCAAGACATCGATCCCGAGAACGACCGAAATGAAATTAATGTAAGTACATAGCATAGCCTGTGTTCCTTACTCCGTAGTCCTAAGGCTTTTAAGATTTTCCATCCTAGGGAATCGAGCCCAAGAGAGCCTGCATCGTGTAGGACCTCTCGTAGAATTAATTTAGATTTAAATAGGCGATTAGAAAAAATTAACGAATTTAATATGAGTGAACTTGATCCCGATGTAGTTTTTAAGGCCTTGCGCCTAGTTACCGATTTTGACGGGAACCCGAATGTTCTACCTAGGTTTATTAATATTTGTGATCAAATAGTTAATCGTTATCTAGAGACGGAACCTAGTTCAGTATTAATAAATTTAAGTTTAATTAATGAAATTTTAAATAAAATCACCGGTTCCGCGGCGCGATTTATTAACTCGAATGGTATACCGGAAAATTGCATAGGAATAAGAACGGCCTTGATTAATAATTTTTCGGATCAGAGAGATGAGATCGCTCTTTACAATGACCTTGGCATGGCTACACAGGGGAATACTACCCCGCAGGAATATTACTCACGTTGTCAAACCTTATTCAGTACGATCATGACGTATATAATGTTACATGAGTCGGTTCCTACTACAATTGATGCTAAACACACTTTGTACAAAAAATTTACATTGCCTTATGCTATCCTTGCCTATATTAGCTCAGTTCACAGTTTTACGAAATGCTGACCCTACGATATTATAAATGGACACTTTGATCCCCGTAATCCAATGGATATTGATCTCTCAAAACATTTAATGCAACGTTATATTCTTACACATAAAGAACAAATGCAAACCGTATATAATATAATTAATGAATCTTCTTTAAAAAAAAACCGTACGAATTTGATTGATAATCGGAATAGAACACGTGAAACTGTAGTAGAATTCCAACCTAATCAAGAAGTCTTTATTAATAACCCGTCTGCAAGTCGACAGAAACTAGCCTCGCGCTTTATTAGAGACAAAGTCTTAACTGACCTACCGATCCACATCTGTACCTCTAGGAAAAAGGACCCAATATCCAAGCACAGAGTTAAACGAGTCCGAAAACACACTAAATTGTTGCAGGATTCTCCTTTAATTACGCATCCTCCTCTTGACAGTTCGGATAACAGTGACTCGAACCGTTCAAATTGACAGTATATACGACTTGACGACATTGATAACAAAATTTCTATATTACACAATTACTAGACTTTAACAAATCGTTGAATGATAATACGTTTGCATTATATGAGTTACAAATTAATTATCTATATGGTAAATTAGATGAGGTGAAGTTTCAGCTGAAAACCTTGGAATCAACCTGAGTAAAGAGAGGTCTCATAAGCGGGCTAGGTTCCAGAATAAAAAGTATTAAAATTTAAATGTCATTATTAAATTAAAAAGTATTGATCGGAAATTTAGATTATACAAATAGTTATAGTATTTAAAATACTTATACTTTCTATAGAGTTTTTGATTTATCTGAGTTAGATGTTTTTCCAAATGGAAACATGCTGGTTCTCCTTCCTCCTTTCCCTTTCATTCTAACCAACAGGCATATGTTCATGTACATGGAGACAGAATGTCCGAAGTACCGAAATAATCGGTATCTCTGCGATAAGAAGAACAATCAGCTTCAAACATCATCGGATTGGACTCATAGTTTAATTTATAACCAAACTCTAGACGCAAGCTGTGTAATGACAGCAGTAACACTATCTCAAGAAGCCATGGAGGAGTTAGATGAAAGACACTACATTATATCATTTCCACGACCTATTCAAGTACATACCGTATGCAAACATGAAGATTTCCATACATTGAACAGAAGTTTTTTGGCTACAATTCCAATCGACAGTAGTCTACATGCAGGAACGATTACTATTAGTAACGCCGAGGACAAAGTATCGGGCCAGCCTGTAAAGTTTTGAATATCAACTACAAGAAGAATTTACAATTAACAAGCTCAGATTATGTTAATCTGAAATCTATATACTATTCAGAACAAAGCTATGATACGAGTACAACCGAAATTGCACGTCGAATCAGTTGCTACATAATTTTACCATACGACAGTACCATTTTAAACAATACTGTTATTAAGTACACTTGCACTTATTAGCATTATTTTATTGCGACGATAGAAGAATGGATATAACAAATCAAAAGTTAATGATAAGATTAAAATGAATTCGAATAAAGTAGCAGATGTCCAAACCCATGAAAATTCTGAAGAAACAAGCAAACCTCAAGATAAATTCTCGGCAACAATTTTGGGGTGGAGGAGTTATATCGCATAGCTTCCTATATACTGCTAACCTAAGGATGCATGGCCGGCAGTTCACACGGCGTCAGCGATTCGTCAGCCGGTCGTCTTACACTTTTATTCCCAAGTTTCTCGTATTGTGTGAAACTAATATTCTTTAGCGTCATTCTATTTGTAACATCGCGTTGCATTAGACACATTAATTGTAAATTAGAAAAAGTTTATTTTAAATAAATTATTTTAAGTAATTTTGGTTTTTTTTTGGGTCCTCCGGCTGTATCCTTCATAACTAATTAGTAAATAATAAACAAAACATAATCACGTTTGAAAATTCTGTGGTTCAACATTTAACTGCTGTGATAGCAAGTAAAGCAATATTTTCCGAAAGTGGATAGTCGTGAGTCCTACTCCTGGATTTTAAGACCATTTTCTACTTGCGTCGATATTTTCAAGGACAAAGATGTGTCAGCAAAAGTAGAGTTTCTTGGGCTAGGGGAGGATAACTCATTAAAAGTTAATATTCAAAATAATAAACTCGGCACATTTCGGTGAAAAGCAGCTACAGAATACCCTATTATAGCTGACAGAGCTTTAAAAATTCTGATTCCATTTGCTACAACTTTCAGATTTTAAACTGGTTTCTCGACTCTTCTTGTTACATTAAAAACAAAAGTCATAAACCGTCTGAATGTGGAGCATGACATGAGATGCGCGTTGAGTGAAACCGAACCTAATATTGTTAAACTTGCGAAGGCAAAGCAATATCAACCTTCACACTAGTTAAGTCCGAGATTTATATATTACTAGTTACCTAAACGTGCAATTTCTTACCTAATAAATATATTTTTGTTCGAATTCGTGTGATTGAACTATTTTAAATTAACTATGGGTAAACTCAATTCCCATACTTGTTCACAGGGGTAGTGACATTGAAGAGGTTAGGAAACACTAGACTCTAGTCTATATGGATGATATTATTATCTATAGTACATCCTTACAAGAGCACATAGTAAATTTAAGGAAAAGTTTTTCAGAGACTCAGAGAATCCAACTTCAAAATCCAAATGGATAAATCGGAATTTTTAAAACATGAAACAGCTTTTCTAGGTCATATTACAAGCTCGGACGGAGTAAAACCTAACCCCGAAAAAATAGCTGGAATAAAAAAAATATCCCATTCCAAAAACACTAAAAGAAATAAAACAATTTCTAGGTAAATTTATTCCGGACTTTGCCAAATTAACAAAACCGCTTACGCAATGTCTAAAAAAGGGTTGGAAAATTATTTTAAATGAAGAATACATATCATATTTTGAAAAATGTAAAAGTCTTAAAGAATGACCCAATACTTCAATACCCCGATTTCAATAGAGAATTTAACCTGACAACCGATGCATCTAAGGTGGTTAGAGGCGCTATTTTAGCACAAGGCTCTATAGGATCCGATAGACCAATTTACTATGCCTCTAGGACTCCTAACGACAGTGAACAAAACTACAGTACTATAGAAAAAAAATTATTGGCCATAGTCTGGGCTATAAAATAATTTAGGTCTTACTTATTTGGTAGGAAATTTATAATAGTCACAGACCATAAACCATTGCAGTAGATAATGAATTTAAAGGAACCAATTTAACGACTTACAAAATGGCGTTTACATTTAAGCTAATATGACTATACAGTAATATATAAAAATGGTAATAGTAATACTAACGCGGACGCTCTCTCTAGAATAGAAATACATACTGTTATAGCTAACTCATGCATCGCTTTGTGTTGGGGTGCAAGTCTTTTGATGCTGCATCAGCATTTTGTATCTAAGATAGCAATAGGGTTGGACCTCGCAGTCAGTCTGCTCGGATCCCTCATATCGGCCACACATCTTTCTCATAATAGTTCTAGTGCTATTTCTATATTCTTATTTTAAAGTGAATTATTATTTTATTCAATAAATAAATTAATTGTAATTCTTAAAAATCTTTTTTAAAACTCCTCCATTCAGTACCCGCGTAACATTAGTGGCAACGTAAAGGGATATAAAATATCCTCGAGTCCGTCTCCGCGAAAAAACAAAAATAATAAAACTAAAACTGAAAGTAAAAGTGAAGTGAAGTAAAGAAAGTAAAAAAAAAGTAAAGTGAAAAGTGCTTGTGCCGATAAACTTACCTTTTTCACTATATCCTGAGGGAAAATCTGCAAGAAACTGTGTGCATCAAAAACTATGCGAAAGTTGCAACCATCCACTGTCTCCTGATTAACCACTGTCTCCGTGTTGCAACGACGCATCCGCTGTCTCCGCCGTCTCTACTATATCCTACGTGCTGCAGAGTGCTACAGAGTGCCACAGAAGGCCGTAGAGTGCCAAAGAGTGCTGCAGATTGCTATATCCGAGTAGCCTCATTACTAATTCTACTACTTCCGCCGAGTCCTTATATTGAACGTCGCTGAATCCCGCTGAATCTCGCTGAATCTCACTGAACCCGTTGAATTGAGCTCCGATAACCACTGCGCCATCGTCCCCACGTGGAATTCGCAACGTCGACGTCTCGCCGTCGAGACATGCAGGTGCACCTTATCGCGTTCGCCCACGTCCTGGGGCTCTATTTTTGATTCACTCTTATGAAAAGGTATCGTCGAATGCGACTTATGTCACACTCGTCTTTTATGTCGCATGATCTCGTTTTTCCGTATTTTTGAATCGTTCGCCTGAAATGTTGCCACTACAATTTGAAGTATTGTATTTTATCCGTTCCACGCATAAATTAAAAAAACCGGAAACTACCGTAACAGAAACGGAACGTTAAATACTTCGTTTTATTGGCTGTTTAGATGAAAAATCTTTGTCTTTTGCTGCAAACAAAACAAAACACTTGTCAGTTGTCACTTTAGAGTTTAGTTTGTACTTATATAGATAAGTTATAAATAGTATTATAGTATATTTAGTTATTTAGTTTGTACTTAGATAAGTTATAAATGTCGAAACAAAAAATTAATGCCGCCCAAAAGCACAAACTGCTAGATTTACTTTCTAGCAAGCCACAATTACGCTCGGGAAAGTTTTCAATTACATTTTCACATAAAGATGCCCAAAAAGAGTGGGAAGAAATAGCGCGAGTACTAAACTCTATTCCGGGAGCTAACAAAGACTGGAAAGCATGGAGGAAGATAAATTAATTACATGTTGTATATATATTGTATGGGTAACTATTAAAGACATGCCTTCTTCTTACTTACTTTGCATTTTTCTTTCAGACATGGCAAGATTACATGTCCAAAACAAAAATTAAAAGTGCCGCCATAAACAAAGTTAGGAGTAATACTGGTGGAGGTCCACCTCCACCAAACCCTCTTGATTAATTTGAAGAGGGAGTGGCGGCGCTTCTCCATCCTTATGCCGTTGGTGGGCACACGGCATCTTCGGAATCGTCTGTGCTATTTGACTTCACAGGTATGTTCTTATGACCTTTGTGAGAAGTACATTAATAAATAAGGACATATCACACATTATTTTTGCTTGAATATCCATTTGATGTTTCTATCTCATCATAATCCTTAATTAAGAGTAAACTGTATGAATAATATTAAAAACTTTATGGCTTTTCAGTTGATGTTCACCCGAGCGTGGAAGTACCAATGATAGAAATATCAGAGTTTCCCCAAATAATTGGTAACTATGTATTATTATAAATACTATTGCAACAACCCTAACTAATATACAAGGTGGGCCATAAAGTTGAGCGGATTTAAAAAAATCATATAAAATAAACTACAAAGCTCAGGAAAGAAATAATATATTTTTAATAAAGAAAATAAATGGGAAAATCATTTTTTTTTTAAATAACATCGGTGAAATGTGTGCCATCTAAACGTACACACTCCTCCAATCTAACCCTCAAATTCGTGAAAACTCGCTGGCACATCGCTCGTGGGATAGTGGACATTTCCTCGTGAATGTTGTCTTTGAGCTGGGCAATTGTCGTCGGTTTACTGGCGTAAACGCGACTCTTGAGGTACGCCCAGAGAAAAAAAATTCATTGGCGTGAGATCTGGGCTCCGGGGAGGCCACGGAATGTCCCCTCGACGCGATATCAGTTTTCCATTAAACATTTCGTTTACAACTACTGAAAAGTCATTTGATGTATGGGATGTCCAACCAGGTCCTGCTGTTGTAGGCTTCAAAATTATGCAGTTGTGCAAAGAAAAAGTTACGTAACATTGCTGTGTAGCGATCAGAATTTACTGTTATTGTCTAGCCTCACTCATTTTTGAAGAAATGGGGTCCGATGATTCTTTGAGCCAACATAGCCGCCCAAACTGTAACTTTAAGCGAATGCAAAGGTCTTTGGTGTTTTAATTGGGGATTTGCTTCAGCCCAATACCGACAATTTTGTTTATTGACAAATCTACATAAATTAAAATGAGCTTCATCCGAGAAGAGATTATTGTTCAAACTTTGTAAACGTTCTAACATTCTTTCGGCAAATGCACGACGTAAATGGTTGTCATTTGGTTTTAATTCCTGGACTAATTGAAGTTTATACGGGTGTTATTTAAGATCTTTTGTCAAAATACGTCTTAATGATGTCCTTGATATGGCGAGCTCATCTGATCTCTTTCGAGACGACTGCTGGGGATCGCGCCGTACAGACGCCACGACTTCGCTTACATTTTCCTCCGTTCTTATCGACCTGGGACGCCCCGCAGATTTTTCATTTAATGTCGAACCCGAAGACTCGAACTTTCTGACCCACGATCTGATCACACTTTCACTCGGACATTGGTTTAAATCATGTAAATTAAACTGAGAGCGAAATAGACGCCGCGCAATAATGCACGAATCGCCATTTTTATAATACGCCTTTACACAAAACGCATGCTGCTCACTGGTGAAACGCTCCATGGGAACTAAATTTCCGAGAACCAAGCTACCTATTCCCACTACCCGCACCCCGTTCCCGTGTGCTTGTCACGAATAATACGATTTTGAAATTCATACGCCTTTCTGGCCCACCTTGTACTAACGCGGACGCTCTCTCTAGAATAGAAATACATACTGTTATAGCTAACTCATGCATCGCTTTGTGTTGGGGTGCAAGTCTTTTGATGCTGCATCAGCATTTTGTATCTAAGATAGCAATAGGGTAGGACCTCGCAGTCAGTCTGCTCGGATCCCTCATATCGGCCACACATCTTTCTCACAATAGTTCTAGTGCTTTTTCTATATTCTTATTTTAAAGTGAATTATTAATTTATTCAATAAATAAATTAATTGTAATTCTTAAAAATCTTTTTTAAAACTCCTCCTCCTAAAATTGGTGGCAGGGTAATGGGATATAAAATACCCTCGAGTCCGTCAAAAAACAAAAATAATAAAAACTAAAACTGAAAGTAAAAGTGAAGTGAAGTAAAGAAAGTAAAAAAAAAGTGAAGTGAAAAGTGCTTGTGCCGATAAACTTCACTATATCCTGAGGGGAAATCTGCAAGAAACTGTGTGCATCAAAAACTATGCGAAAGTTGCAACCATCCACTATCTCCTGATTAATCACTGTCTCCGTGTTGCAACGACGCATCCGCTGTCTCCGCCGTCTCAACTATATCCTGCGTGCTGCAGAGTGCTACAGAGTGCCACGGAAGGCCGTAGAGTGCCAAAGAGTGCTGCAGATTGCTATATCCGAGTAGCCTCATTACTAATTCTACTACTTCCGCCGAGTCCCTATATTGAACGCCGCTGATTCTGAAAGAAACATAACAAACAAAAAAGTTTCTGTAAGCAAGAGTAAAGTTGAGTGGCTAAAAATGCAATGGTTAATGTTTCATGAAATGCATCCATTCAAGTTTTTTTTTTTTAAGTACTCCAATAATATTGATGTTCTCTTTGAAGAGGTTGATTTGAAGAAACGCAATTCTGTTTTCATCCAGAACCTAAATATTTTATATCCTGATGGTCATGTCGTAAGTCATAAGAAAAAGAAAGATTTAATGGACTTATTACATTTTATACCACCTGTAAATCATTGTTTTTACAATGAGTTAAAGGCATCAGCAGCTGAGATTGATATTATTTTCAACGAATAAATTAAAATGTAATTTAATTTTAATTTGAAAAATAAAAAGGTGATTTCATTTACATATTCAATTTATTTTTGGCCTAACGTTCGGGATATTCGGGAAATTTTCCAAAGTAATCTTCTTCATCACAAAGAATGTACCATAGTAACTAAATAAAACATACCTGGAAACTAAATTCAAATATAATATAATTACTATGTATTCAATTTAATTTCATGAAAATTTAAACCTCATTATCTCCATACTATGTTGAGCTTAGGCCACTTTTACACTGCGTAGCAGGCAAAAAAATTAGGCGCAAAAAGAATGTTTAGAACGCCATCTGCTATCCATGGACGAAACTAGGTATGGGCCGGTTTTGCATTAAAATGTATTATATTTTAAATATATTGCAATAGATAAGTACAAATATGAAAAATTGTGGATTAGGCCACTTTTGCGCTGACGGCCTCAAATGGGAACAACTTAAAGAATTTTTAAAGACTCAATTCGGTAAATGTAAACATTATTCTCATCTCCTAACGGAGTTACAAGAAAGCAAGCAGTGGTCGCTCACCGTAGGTCAGTTTGCACTTAAAATAGAGACTTGCCTCTCACAACTTCTTACTGAAATTTCAATATCTAATCATTAAGTTATAGAAATACCCGGGCGCACAGCCGCCAGTGAAGATCTTGCTCTCCATCACTTCATAATGGGTCTTAAACCTCAAATATCTATGATTGTGAGATGCAAATCACCGCTGACTTTGAAGGAAGCTATTAACATAGCTGTATGTGAAGAGAGAATCCAACAGAATATATATAGAAAATCGCAAACTCCTACTTCTACTCCGTTCACAGAAGATAAGCCGGGTAAAAATTATGCCATCAAAAACATAACTTGTAAAAAGAAATTTGTGTTATCATTCATCAAAGAGGATTGAAACGAGCCCGAACTCGATGAGGTTGTTTAGTTTCATTGCGAAGTTCCTATGGCCACTTTACAGCTCCATCATCCGATCAAACCCTCGTAACCATCTAAAAACAAAGTACTCGTCAAGGCGAATAAAACGAGCTGAAACTCGATGGGGTTGCGTAGTTTTCATTAGGGTGTTCCTATTACCACATTCCAGCTCCATCACCAGACCCTGGTTACCATTGAAAGACAAACTACTCATCAAGACGATCCAAACGAGCCCGAACTCGATGAGTTTGTGTCGTTTCATTGCGAAGTTCCTATAGCCACCTTCCAGCTCTATTATCAGATCAGACCCTGGTAACCATTTCAAAACAAAGTATTCGTTAAGACGAACCAAACGAGCCAAAACTCGATGTGGTTGCGTCGTTTCATTACTGAGTTCCTATGACCACATTCCAACTTCATCACCAGACCCTGGTTACCATTGAAAGACAAACTTACTCGTCTAGAGGACTCAAATGGGCCCAAAATCCTTCCTTTGGCTACCTTCTAGCTTCTCCATCAAATCAGCACCATGTAATCATAATATTGCATTGTCACATGATTTACTATTATTTTGGATCAAATTTAATTTGCAAGATTTGATGACAAATATCGAGACAGGTGAAACAAAATAAAAGCTTGTAAAAAGTGAGTTGACACATCCAGCGCAATGAAGTAAGTTAGCGCAATTGCGCGGCGCCTACTACTTAGCTTTATGTTGTCGGTTTTTTGTCACAGAGTACACGCGCATCGTATAAAAATTTACTCTCATCAAGAAGTTATAGCTTTAAAATACAAAAGTAATTTTGAGTCCTTATTTTCTACATTTATTTTTATTTATTTAATGTTAATATACATTAATTAACAGTTATTGCTGTTATGACTCAATCAATCAGGTGCATTCTAATAATGACATAATTATATGAAGTCAAAAATTATGATCACTCTGGCGAAATGGTGCGCGCTGTTGTATATTAAGCGGGAGATCCCGGGTTCAATCCCCGACAGAGTAAATTTTCTTTCTCTGATCTGCTTTGGTGGGAGTCTTTGGTAGTGGCTAGTTACCACCCTATCGGCAAAGACGTGCCGCCAAGCGATTGAGCGTTTTGCTACAATGCAGTGTAGAAACCGATTAGAGGGATAGGTTTAATATAGCTGCCAACTGAATAAAATAAAATAACTTACGTACGGGAAGCGTGGAAGCCGTGGAGCGGGCAAATCACCTCAGCCAGTCGCGGTTATGATTTATTAGTGTTCTTTAATACTTTGCGTGATTTTGGTACAGCTACATAAGACATGTCCCATTCTTGCTTTTTCATTCCGTTGACCATTTTACAGGTTACCTTTGAAGACAATTATATCTAGGTACCTATCTACACCTATTATTCCACTATGTTATACTTGTACGGGTACATTGATTCATTCACTGCAAATGTAACTTTGTAATCCTATATATTTATATGGGATTACAAAGTTATTTATGCAGTTGGTGTATCTAGAAAACTGGACCGAAATTGCAAAATATTTGAATTTTTCCTTGGTTTATATACTAAACACTAATGGTATTCTAAATTTGAAGCTTTTATGTATGCTAGAAGTGCCTTAGAGTTTTGATGATCGGTCAGTCAGTGAGTGACAAAATTCGAAACTTTGACTAATTATAATTCTTAAACTACTGGTTCAAATTGAATGAAATTTGAAATATACCGTGTTTGTACAATGCCTGCTTGGGTATTGAAAATTCAGACTTCTAGTTTTATCCACAACGAAGTTATAGGGGGTCGAAAATGGCCTGAGTTGCTTCGAGAAAAGATAGTACGGCCGTGCCACTTTTTTTTTGCTCGACTTGGCGGAGGCACTTCCGTGCCTCCAGATATCTAACCGTATAAAAAGCCTTTTACCGAAAATATTCAAGCCCCTAATATTAATTTTTTTTACAGGACTCAATTAATTTGTAGATATTGTAAATCGCCGGGACATTCAATTGACAATTGTCGAAAACGGGAGTTCAACATAATCGGTTTCGTAACAATAACTCTTCGTCTTATACAAAACCGCGAGTAAATTTTGTTGAAACAAATAATGTGAAAGATGACGATTACGGTTATGACGAAGTTGACTATAACCATTCAAAAAACTCGTAAACGTCTCGTATTGGTGTCGTGCGAGATCCCATACCAAACCTGGCACCGTTTTTCGTGACTCCGAACTCCTGGCTAAACCGAATCGTAAATCTTCTGTATCCACTGAATCCGCTGTATCTACTAAATCCGCTGTATCCACTGAATCCGCTGTATCTACTAAATCCGCTGTATCCTCTGTATCCGCTGTATCCACTGTATCCACTGTATCCGCTGTATCCACTGTATACACTGCATCCGCTGTATCCACTGTATCACATTCTAAATCAATTGAACTTTATCCTAGATCCACTGTGTCCAATATTAAATCCACTGAATCCAATACTAAATCCACTGAATCCAATACTAAATCCGCAGATACCTGTACTAAATCTTTTGAATCTAAAAATAATCCTAATAAATCAATCCACACTGATAATAAAATCTACGAAATAACTACCAATCCCGATAAAGTCTTACTTCCACATATCCTCGTCTATTCTTCAGTGTCACAAACTCCATTATCTTTATTAATAGACTCTGGATCCGCAGTCAGTATCCTTAAATCATCATGTATAGACCGGATAATGAAGGTCCAGCTGACTACGCAATTATAAGGTATGAGTGTAGCAAAAGCATTGCTTCTTTATGACCATGTACTGGATGGCCCATAAGTCCTTTGAAATGTAAATTTCGATTAAAATGAAAAGTACGCACAGGAGTGGCGCGGGCAATGCGGTGGTAGTGTCACTGGTTTCTAGGAATTTAGTTGCCATGGAGCGTTTCACGGGTGCGGACCGTGCTTTTTGTGTGCGAGAGTTTTATCGAAACAATGATTCGGCAACTATTGCGCGGTGTAAATTTCGAGAGTATCTTAATTTACATAACTTTAACGAAACTCCAAGTATTCAAACGCTTAAAAACTGGATTATTAAGTTCGAGGAGACCGGTTAAAAAATGGATAAACAGCGGTCAGGTCGCCCAAAGACATCACGAACGACAGAAAAAATTGAAATTGTTACACAGTCAGTTCGTGAAAATCCTACCCAGTCTATTTCTAAGCGTTCCAGTACTTAAACGTATGCAGAACGTCGTTACAGCGGATTTTAAAGAAAGATTTACGTCTCCACCCATATAAGATTCAGTATGTGCAGCAATTGAAAGTCACAGACGTTATACAGAAACTAAATTTTGCAAAAGAAATGTTGGACCGCTTTACATCATTTAATAACGTTTTATTCTCGGATGAGGCTCACTTCCATATAAACGGTCATGTCAATAAGCAAAATTGTCGCTACTGGAGCCTCGAAAATCCAAAACGCAAACATCAAAAACCCTTCCACAGCCCTAAAGTGACAGTTTGAGCCGCTATGTCAGCGCATGGCATCATAGGCCCTTACTTTTTTTAAGGACAGCAGAGGTCGCGCGGTTAGCGTTCCTGCACACGATGCCGTCACCGCGCCGTCGCCGCGCCGACGCCGCGCCGACGCCGCGCAATTACACTGTAGATACGAGTCGCGCGAAGCCCGCCACCGCGTCGCCGCCGCGCCGTTCCCCTCCCTCCTTGTTTGTTTGATTCATTCCATTACCGGCCGCGTACGAACGTGCACGCCGCGAGATCGCACGTGACGCAAACATGTCTTATATAATGAAAAAAAAGAAATTTGTGCTTGCCTACTATATGTATAGAAAATGGCAAAAAGAACGTCGAGTTAGAAAGTTGTGGGTTCATCCTATGCTGTCGGCACGGGAGCAATTTGGTGAATTTCATACACTTTACGAAGATCTCCGAAAAGACGAGGCCAAGTTTTGTGATTATTTTCGAATGAATTACAAGACATTTGATAAATTATTAGATTTATTTAAGAATAAACTGCAACACACAAATACAAATATGCGAGCATGTATATCTGCTAAGGAGAGATTGGTTGTTACATTGAGGTAAATAAAATAAATATAACATACATATATTTAATTATTCTGATGTAATGTAGAAAAATCAAAATCAATCAAGCTTGAAGTAGATGGACTTGGAATGCTTTGTAATGAATCGTTTTCAATGCTATAATTCTAAGCCTGTGATTGAACTCTCGTACTGGGTCCAGCATTAGTATTGTAACCGTAGTGTGCCGGGGTGTCCATTGCGCCTGCTGTGCGTGAATGATGTGGAGCGCTATAACTATTTTTATATTGGATATTTCTTATAATATTCAATACTTGGTACTGGAATTCAACAATATCTTCGTCTTTGAAGCGTTCCACGGTAAGAGCTATACCTTTAAAAAAAGACATCATTCTACTATCGTCATCTTTTTCTAACGTTTCCATAAACTTAATCATTTTCTTATCTACAGGATTTAATTCTTCGTTTTTCTTTCTTTTGTTGACATTAGTAACTTCAGATTTGTTTTCTTCCGGCATGTTTGATCTAGATTGGGTTGGCTGTGGGGTAATTTTTTTCAAAAATTGTAAATTATCATAATATTGATATTTATGTACTGGTTTTGCACCTGATCCAGATTTCGATTTACGTATCTTTTTGTCGCATTTCATCCACGCATCCCTTATATTCTTCCATTTCTGAGATATTAGTTTACCTGAAATAATTAATATTAATAATCCATTTTATTATTGTTATGTTTTTTTCAATTGCAGGTATTTAGCAACCGGAACTTCATTAGCCGATCTTGAATATCGTTTTAGAATGGAAAAATCAACTTTAAGCGTAATCATACGAGAAGTGTGAGGACGAAGTGTGGAGACGAAGAACGTCCACATTTTCCCACGTTCCCTACGTTATCAGAAGCGGGACGCAACCGAGAAGAAAATCGACGCGAACCACGTGGTACCGAAGATACAAAATGGCGCTTACTCATGGAGCAGCAAAACCGCAACTTTATGGCGTTGATCGAGGCAATGAAAGCGCCGTCTACTAGCAAGGATATCCGGCTACCTGAGTTCAACCCAGACAAAGACAACGTGGATGCTTGTGCATGGATTACAACCGCGGACATGTGCATCACGGATCCAGAGTTGCAAGGCGCTTCGCTCATGATAGCCTTGAGTCGTGCGCTCAAAGGACAAGCTTCGGCGTGGCTGTCGTGTCATTTCATGAAATGACCTGGACAGAAACTGTCACTCAGTTACGCCAATTTATTGGCTTGGCCTCGTATTTCAGGCAGTTTGTACCTTAATTTTCACAAGTGATGGCACCTTTATATACTCTGACTGCTGGAAACGGCAAACTTGACTGCCAGCCCGAACATGAGGCCATTAGGCGTCAAATAGTGTCAGCCTTGACAATTGAACCTGTCTTGTCCATTTTTGATCCCGATCGTGAAACAAAACTTCACACAGATGCCAATGCAATCGACTACGGTGGCGTATGGTCGCACCACGTCCGCAGAGTCAAAGTACCACTCTTACGAGTTGGAAACTCTTGCGGTCGTGAATGCAGTGAAACATTTCAGGCATTTCCTGCACGGTCGTAAGTTTGTCGTCGTTACAGACTGTAGCTCCTTGAAATCCGCTCGTAAGAAACTCGATCTTACCCCGAGAGTCCATAGGTGGTGGGCATTCCTTCAGAGTTTTGATTTCGACGTAATGTATAGAGAAGGGAAGCGTTTGGCTCACGCTGACTTTTTCTCACGCAACCCTCTATCCCCAAACCCCGAGAAAATTTTCGACAAGGTGGAACCTAAGCAGGTACATGCTACTGCGATTACCAAAAACTGGCTTCTTGCTGAACAACAGCGTGATAGCGATATAATGAAGTTGATTGGCGATCTTACTGATGGTAACCGTAATGAGGATGTTGCTAAAACCTATGAACTGCGTTCTGGTACACTATATCGCAAAATACAGCGTAACGGAAAAACTCGTTGCTTACCTGTAGTTCTTAGATCACTGCATTGGTCTATTGTTCATAGTGTGCATGAAGGGCTGGTACGTTTGGGTTGGGAAGAGACGCTTGATAAGATGTACGACTTTTATTGGTTTGAGAATATGTCCAAATTTGTAAGAAAATTCGTGGAAAATTGCGTAACTTGTAAGGTATCCAAATCAAACTCGGGTAAAGTTCAAGTGGAGTTACACCCTCAGTAGTGGAGTGTCATTGTCTTGCACATATGGAAATATCGATTTCTATAAAAAGAGAAATATACTCAATGAGCGTTTTCGGGTTTTTGAGCGTAACATATACACTCATAACAAATAAGAATAATTACAAAAAATAGGAAGGTTGTTATTTAATTTATTCGTAAAAACTAAAACGATGAACGACTAAAGCAATAAATCGCACCGGAGACGCGAGCGCGCGAGCGGTGCGGGAGTACGTTGATCTCGCGCCGGCAAGCGAACTCTGTCAGCCGATGGCGCGCATGAACGTAAACGTAGAACGTAACGATGTAGTATTTTCAATTTTTGCAATTAACATTGCAATTTTTTTCAAAACACGATTATTTTTATCTTCAAATTTCTGTTTCATTATTTTTCCCAAACCGGATTATACCAAAATAAGTTAAAAGAGGCAAGAAAAAAGTCCTTTCGCGTTTTTTTTCACTTGCATCATGTCAGGTAATGCCAACAATATCATACCTCTTCGTTTTTTCAAGCGTTCCAAATACACCCGGTATGTTTTGATAGGATTGCTATTGTTAACCACAAGGAAGAAAGATAACCCTCTGGCAACCAGAGAGCTTTTTGATCCATCTGAAAGTGGAACGAAATATATTTCGGTCATACTGTTCTCTTATATTTACGCGAATTTTACACATTCAATTAAAAGTCTACACCGGATTTTATCGTGTTTATTTAAAAAACTTTACAGTTTAACGATTTTAAAATTATTTCCCGACGTTTCGGGCCATTTAGAGCGTCCATGGTCTCGGGGTATCCCAATCAGTTTAATTAAATATTTCGGTCATGTCTAAAGATAGATTCGATTTTTTTGCTGAATTACCTTTGATCGGACAATAAATCTACTCACCAAGAACGAAAAGCTACTGATAAGTTTGCTTCTATAAAGGAAACATGGGAAATGTTAATTGCTGTATGTATAGTTACAAACCTGACTCATATGTAACAGTGGATGAACAGCTACTGGGACGTCCATTCATTCTTGTGTTTTCCGTAAGTATATACAAAACAAACAAAACCTGACAAATATGGTATAAAAACAGTAGTTCTCTGTGACTCAAGTTAAACTACATAACAGATGCAATTCCATATATGGGAAAAGGTACAAAAACACAAATGGAGAAACCTCGGCATCTTTCTTTGTGAAGCAACTTACCGAAACCATTCAAGGAACTAATCGTAATGTGACCATGGATAATTGGTCAGTGCCATTAGCAAAACAACTATTGCAGGATCCATATAAATTAACAATTGTAGGTACAATTACAAGTAGATCTAATAAGCGTGAGATCCCTTCAGAAATATTGCAGCCAAGATAAACAAGATCTTCAATGTTTTGTTATGACGGAAACTGTACATTGGTATCTTTTACGCCGAAGAAAAATAAAAATGTTCTGCTTTTATCCACGACTCCATGGTCAATTCTTTTGTCATCCACGTCCATAATAATGTTAAAGATGAAGAAAAACCACTGACAACAAGAGCTTTTTTCAAAGAAGTGTCAGATAAGATGATGGAGCCTTGGTTACGACGTCGACGCGAAACACCAACTTTGAGGCGATGCCTAAAACAGAACATCGATACCATTTTAGGTGGTACTTTGCCTGATTGCTTGGTACCAACCCCGAAAATCAAACCAGGAAAGTATGCAACTTTTACTGTTGTAAAAAAAAAATCTGGTCAAGATTTATTTGCACCTCCTGTAAACGATACATGTGTATTGAACATCGCAGTAGTTTGTGCTTAGAACGCTCGGATTGATTTTTTAACATTGTTTTTTATGTTTTAATTCTAAATAAAAGTTCATTCTAATTAATCTTTGTTTTTTTATTATATCCCATAATCATCAAATTAGGTGACCTTAAAAGTATGGTGTATCAGAGACGTACGTTTATGAACAATGTCACCCTAAATATAGTTTACGAATCTAGGGTTAATAAGAAATAACTATACTTATGTGAATACAGATGGTATAATTACTAATCACACCCTTCAACTTTCAGACTTAAGGTGGAAAACTAGATTACATTCCACCAGATGAAGCGCTGGATATAGCAGCATTTTAGGTTCGACCTGTGAAGGTTGCAGCGTTCAGTTTGGTGGTGATGCTGTGGTCGAGGAGGTGTTGGAAATGTTGCAGAAGGCAGTGGTTGTGGGTGTACCTAATGATGTTGAGAACACTCTACCCGTTTTCACCTGCTTTGTCCCCGCACATCCCTCAGTCCAAAAAGTTTCTTTTTTCATCTACAATAAGTAAAGGATTCGCTGCTTGTTATTAGGTTATATAATTATTTCTGACTCTACCTAATTTGTTTATTTATGTCTTTAACTCTGAATAAATATTTCATATTCATACCACTTGCAATAATGTGCCATAATATCTCACTTAATCAGTACACAGACTTCATACCTTATGAACTCCTATTCGGTTACAAACCTCGTTTGCTTTATGCCCTTAAAGAATCACGGGATAAACATAACAAACGACTACCTCAATAACCTAAACGAACGCCATAGGGTCTCTCGTGAAATAGCTCAAAGAAATCTTAACAACATGAGAGATAAAGCTAAAACACGCTATGAAAATAACATAAAAAATATAGCTGATTCTCAATTAGGCGATAAAGTCATGCTCTGCGTCCCAAATCCAACTAATCTTGATAATAAATGGGAAGGACCTTCTAAAATTGCAAGAAAAGGATTTAACGAAAATTACATTATAAGGAAATCAGGTAGAAACCAATTAGTACATGGAAATAGATTGACCTTTGCGAGATAATCAACTCAAAACCTAGTTTAATGAATATTAGATAGTTTTAGATTCATAAGTGTTTAGTTTTAAACAATTTATACAATAAATTATTAAAATAATATTATTTTTCATATTTACAAACTATACACTTTACTAAATCTTTCTAATTCCAAGTTAACTTTTATAATTTAAGTACAATTACAATTCCTATTTAAGCTAAACTCAAATGACTTCCAAGATATCTAAAATAACAATATTTTTCAGGTTACAACATCACTTGTGTATTCATCACTTTATCAGTGGTATATTTGGTTTTTCTGAAAAGCACCGGAAAGTGTGAAGAAAATCGTGAAAAGTGACGAATTTTCAGTTTTTAAAAACTTTGACAGCGAACGCTGCGAAAACAAAAGCGACGACCTACAGTTTTTATAGTGTCATCTGACGGGGCTTTTTAAGCCCTACCAAACGAGCCAGCCTACTTCCAGATTTTTCCGCTGGAAACGCGCGGACTTATTAATTAAAAACCACCGATCACGAAACCACGTGGTCGGTGATCCAGAAGACTGACGGGGACGCTGAACGTCTCGTTCGACGCGCCGCGACGAGCCCAGTCCAAAGGCACTTCAAATACAATTTTAAGGTTAGTGGTTCCGGAGATATTCGACTTCAAAATTTTGAATTGAAATCGGCAAATTAAACTATGCGTTGCTCCGAACAAACAAAATTTTTATTTTACAATTTTTTCTTTATAAATTTTTATACAAAAATAAAATCCCCCATGTGTGAAAAACCCATAGTGTGAAAAACCTACCTGTAAAAACAAAAAAACGACATTCAAAGTTTATTGTCCGATTCCTTTAAATTAAAATAAAATATTTCTTTTATAATTGACTACAATTAAGTTTATAAATATATTCATAAATAATACGTCTCACTACTACTATAAAAGAGGTACATCATAGTTTAAATAAAAACTCTTATTCCTTGACATATATATATATATATATATATATATATAATCTAAATTTAAATTTTATTTGCTTTTCAGCAGCAACTATAATCCATTAGTTGCTAGCAAACCAGCTACATCCCGAGATGCTGCATTATTGCATCTCAAACCAAGAAAACCTATTGAATACACTGCCCTGTTACGACAAACATCGTTTTATGGCAATAGTGCTCTAAACATTCTTGCTATTGCATGAAGTCATGCAACATAATACCTGTTCAACCTACTTTCTCCGGGGGAAGCTGCGTTAGTAAAATATATCACATAACAATTATACTGTAATCCAAAGTTTGAACCTCATATTTATGCAAAACTATGTTTCTTCGAACTTTAGGGTATACAAATGATCAAGCAGTGTTAGTTGTGCTTAAGTCAAACTTTGGCAGGGACATCAAAAGACTCCACAAAAGTATTAGCAGCTCCAGATTTTAAGAGGTCGCCACAAACCTAAACTTACATTTCCTGAAGAATATCATGAAGAAATAGATAATTTTATTGAATTATTTTACCCAACTACGTCTCACTACAATTTTCAGCATGCAACTAACTGACGATATTTGATTTCTGGGTTAACATTTACTCAAATGTTTTCTTTTTTCAAAGCTCACTTGGAACGAAAGGGCTTATAACACCATGCAGTTGGACTACTTTCCACAAGAGGATACAATTGAAAACCATTTCTACACAGCAACCTATGCAAGATAAATGTCCAAAATGTGAAGCTCACGATGTTGCTCACCCTAAGCTATGACTACCAAGGGATGAGAATAAATGCAATTGTCAATGTTGTATTCAGTATCTGCAACATTAATCTAATAAAAACATTTCAAGAGCTCAAATGAATGCGGACAAAGAGGATTCAGAGAAACCAAACTCAGCAATTGCCTTATATACTGTGGATATATATGCAGAAATGCATAACCATGCCGCAACTGAATAATAAAGACTTTTTCTTTAGCCAAAAATTGAACCTCTTCAATAAAACGTTTGCCAGTGTAGGCAAAGGAAACAAACCGGCCACAGCAATTTTATGGCATGAAGGAGAATCTGGCAGAAAAGCCTTCAACGTAGCAACTGCATACATACGTCTTGTTTATAAAAAAGAAATGTAGGGACGTTAGCAAAATAATTTTATATGCCAATAACTGTAACGCCCAAAATAAGTACAAAATTTTATACTCTGCATTGATAAGACTGGTAAATGATAAAAATGAAATTCAAATTATAAAAATAAAATATTTAGAAAGTGGAGAACGGAGAGTGCGTACATGGTGCTATTACAAATAAAATGAATAAAGCAGCATAATCTACATGATATAAATAACTACGTTTATGTAATCAAAAATTACGGAAAATGTTGACAACTCACGTACATGACCATACAGACATTTTAATTTTCAGAAGCGAATTAAAAGCTGCTTTTCCTAAAATTTTTACTATCTCTAATAATTTTAAAATCGTCGAATTCCGGAGAGATTTAACGACACTATTTGTTAAAACTAAATATGACGATGATGAGTTCAAAAAAGTGGACGTTTTGTAAAAAAAAAATTAAAGGCGCAATTTTAAAAGCTATCGGAAATTAAATGTTTGAAAATATTCCGAAAAAAAAAACAGATCAGATGGTTTTTCTCAAATCAAAAAAGATGACTTCATGAAACTATTGAAATTTATGTCTAATGGTACGTTTAGACTATGACACTATACTCGGTACACTTAGTGTATACATCTCTATATGAACACGAGTGTCTTTTATCGCAACATTTATTGTGACACGATAAATAGTGTCGCATCAGCCGCTGTGACACGTTGACACGTTCAAATATATATATATATATATATATATATATATATATATATATATATATATATACTCGTATATATATTTGATAGACCAACAAAAAAAACGATCTGAGAATCGGAGTGCTGAGGAAAAAGTAAGTAAAGATAAATTACTTAGATGAACTTGAAATTAGTTTTTATTTTATTGATTTTAAGCAAACCCAAATTTTAAATATAATAGGATATACTAAGCGAGATGATTGCACACTCACGCCACATAATCGAGGACAAATCTATGAAAGCTTCCTCCAATATTAAAAAGGCTGTTTTTATTATAGTTGTTTTTGACGTGATAACGTCTAGTAAATTGATGAAAGGGTGCCAGTTCGAAGAAGATGAACGCCATCATTGTCACAATTAGTGAGCGAGAGCGCGGAACAAGCGGTAGAGAGGTACGATCGGCTCGGCCTAAGCGTTCGGCTCACGATCGGCGGTCGGCCTAACTTACGACGCGTCCGAGTCGAAATGACAGCGGCAAATGGCGCCAAACTGTTTTGTCAATATATAATAAACTGTTATATTATACGAAGTAACGTCAATTTATTATTTTTAAAGTTATAATAGTGACAACAATTGCAGCAAAAAAGGTAATTAATTCTTGCATTTTAAGAATTTGATTAGCGATATAATTTCATATATTTGTTATTTGATTATTAAAAAAGTAACATCGGTCGGCGAGTGCAGTAGGTAATATAAGGTTATATTACAATTTTGATTAAAAACTTATTAGGACTCATATAATTACGATCGTATAAAAATTTTGCTGCTTTTATTTAATATATTTTTACTATTTTCATAAGTGATTAATGATAATCTAATTTGTTTTGCTAACTTTAATTAACTTATGAAACTTAACTTCCTTATTAAACTTGATTATTTCTTGTATTACATATCAAAGTATTTAACTTTATTTAGCTTTAATATTAAATACAATTACCTGTAGCTTATATACATATCTATAAAAACTCAAAATTGTTCAGGGGAAAAAACACCTATCTTATTGACTGACACCCATCCTTTGCAAAAACTAAATAATATTTGAAAATCAAAAATTAATGATTTATAACCATAGTTTTAAAAATATTTATATTTTGATGACAAGTTAACCCACTGCAAGGGAATATATTATATCAAGCAGATTTTGGCAGGCTTTTCAAAAGCATCATTTTCATGAATTTGATTTATGGTTTCAATTTCATCGTTTTAAATTAAAACTTCATTAACATTAATTTGATGAAAGTATATTTCTAAAAAAAATTGCTCATAATAATAATAATACTTATTTATTATATGTAATTGATATATAAGCATTGTTTTATATTATGTATATATCTATATATATTATTGATCGGGGTTGGATTTAGAATCGTTTGGTACGAATTTGGTCGTGAAACTTTGGTAGGGGGTAGGGGGCGGTCTCCCTTACTCCCCCATACTACTCGCAATACAAGGTAATGCACCATTCTTGAAAAAAATGAAAAAGAAATCGCATGACCTAACCCCACATTTCCATACTTTATCGGCATAATTTCGCTCTGTGACATCTCCGGTGATGCGGAAACCCTTCGTTCTTGCATTAGAAAACACTAGACACTTGCACTTGGAACAACAAACACCATTGTTAATATTTTTCTAATTTGTGAGAAAAGTGAAAACCTGTTATTGTTATGGTAAAGTGCGTTTCACGAGTTAGTTCCCTTCGTGGTTATGTTGGCCCCACTGTCTGTCAAAACACCAAACAGTAAACAAGCTTTGTCGAGTCTCACATTTTTTTCCGAATTCTTGAGAGTTTTGTGCGTTTAATCATGCCAAAAACACTAAAAAGTGGTGAAAGAGAGATGGTGTTGAAGGTGAAATCGTTTTGTGAGAAAGAAAAATCAAACAAAGGGCCAATAATTGCCTTTGAATCCGTTCGTCTTCGGGTTGCCGCCATGACAGGTAAGCCAAATAGAATTGCCAGCCTTGAACAAAAGACTCATAAAATTCCCGACAGTAATATTGATTAAACCTTAACCCTGAATTAAAAATTTAGTTTTGTTTTTAATACTTTTACATTCAAAATACAGGTTTTGTAAATATATATTATGTATATACGTATTATTTTGTCTTCAGGTATATCCGAAAAAACCGTTACCAAAATTTCCAAGTGGCTGCTAGTACGTCAACCAAAATTTCAACGCCTGGCAAAAGTCGACCCCGAGATAGCAAGATTCAGCTTGACGATTTTGAAATGTGTGCGCTCCGGCATAAAATTCACGAATTTTATGTTGTTAGAAAAGAGTTGCCTACTCTAACTAAAATATTGCATGAGCTGCGAAATGACATTGATTATAAGGGCAGCCGTACTACTCTTTGGAGGATAATGAAGAAGATGGGTTTTTTCTTCAAAAACTGCCATTCCAAAAGGAAAGTATTAATGGAAAGACATGACATTGTAGCATGGCGATTTCGATATTTAAATGAATTGCGAGACAATCGAAATAGGGAACAGCGGCCCGTTATTTATTTAGATGAGACATATATTCATTCTACATACTGCGCCGGTAAATGTTGGCAAAGTGAAATGCTGAACGAAGAAGGTGTTCTATCGTCTGACTCGAAGGGGCCACGATGGATAATAGTACACGCTGGAGGAGAGATGGGCTTTATACCCAATGCTTAGTTAATTTTTAGATCCCAGTCTAAATCGGGAGACTATCATGACGACATGAACAAGAATAATTTCAACAAGTGGCTTGAGGAAAAGTTGTTACCAAATCTTCCTCCTCGGTCTTTGATTGTAATGGACAATGCATCCTACCACACAATAGCTGTCAATAAAGCACCAACTATGTCTAGTACGAAAGATCAAATGCAGAATTGGATTAAAAGTAAAGGTCTTACTTATTTGCCGACAATGGTTAAAGCTCAATTATATGAGATTGTGAAAGAGCACAAGGAACCCATTAAATATGAAGCTGACTTAATGCTTGAAAAACATGGTCATAAAGTAGTAAGGCTTCCACCTTATCATTGCGACCTTAATCCTATAGAATTAATATGGAGTGTTCTAAAACGACGTATCGCTGTAAAAAATGTTGGACAAGAAGCAAAAAATATTGTAAAAATTACGGAAGAAGCATTTTCAAGTATAACTGCTGAAGAGTGGAAAAAGGATTGCGAACATGTGAAAAAAATAGAGGATAAATATTACCATGAAGGCATATCTGTAGACAGGGAAATCGATAATTTTATAATTGAATTAGGAGGTGATGATAGCGACACAGCTGATGACACGGATGAAAGCCACGTTTCAGACTTAGATCCTTTAGATGACCACACTTATAGTAAAAGAATAAATTTTTGAGATATTAAATTCGCTTTTATTTTTACGAATTTTATGTTTTCTGCAACCTCGTTTGCATTTGTAGAGTTTCATAACTATGACTTTATGGCTGAAGGATTATTATGAAACGTGGGTAGATTTATTTAGTTTCCCATACTACGGAGCGCGAATATGTAAATATGTATCTTTAAATCAAATGTCTGCCTTATTAAGGTAATTTATCTGTATGCTTTAGTTTACCCCGGATTTAGGTGATTTGATTTATTCAAACCGTAGCAACACTGATTGCAAATCCACCAACCTAACGACGAAGGGAACTAACTCGTGAAACGCACTCTATTAAACTATTCAGTTGTCATTTACTCTATAGTCTTTGGTTTATCAAATATCAGAATGCGTTCATTACGACCATAGATAATACAATATATCTTAGAGAATGATATAAATATATAAAAATTATTAGATATTGTAAATTATGTTTATAAGAAATACATATACATTTTGTTTTATTTGTATAATACTCAGAAAAAGTAACCTCGCTTAACAGACATTGACTTCTGCCTCAAAATAGTCACAGAATGGAATCAGCTTACCCCGACTCCACGTAGTCTTGTTTGCCCCACCCCTAGAGTGTTCTTTAAGAGCCGGAGGCGCGGAGGGAGGGCAGCCCCTGCCCGCCGTCGGTGTCTGCATTTTGTTACGCAAGGACGAAGGGGCTGCACCTTCCGAAGCGCCGGAGACGTCAAGGAACGAAATTATGCCGATAAACGGTCAATTTTGAGGTTAGGTCTATAGGATTTCTTTTTCTTTCTTTTTTTTCAGGAATGGTGAGAACAAATGAATAAACTTACATTGCTGTGAAATTAGTTTTTAATTTAGCATTATATTATATTATTGTATTATCTATGGTCGTAATGAACGCATTCTGATATTTGATACATAAACCAAAGACTATAGAGTAAATGACAACTAAATACCATAACAATAACAGGTTTTTTCACAAATTAGAAAAATATAACCACTAGCCGCGTCCAAACCGACCGAGCACGGCCGCCATTTGGCTCGCGAGGCAGCCTCGCGAGCCAATGGCTCGGCCGGTGTGGACGGGGCTCGGGCTGCCTCGGGCTGCCTCGGGCTGCCTCGGGCACACGTTGGCTCGGCCGAGCGGCGCTCGACCGCGAGCCATAATTTGTCGGTTTTTGGCGATGCTCAAAGGCGCCTCAGTCTGAGCTGCTCGGGCGGTGTGGACGGATATAACGACGCTCCCGAGCCAGTGAATTAAAAATGAATAAATAATACTTTATTATTAACTTTGACATAATGTAATTTAATTATTATGAATTTAAATTGACTGATTGACATTACCTATATTGAATTACATGATTTTATTTAATTCAATATTAAATTATATGTTTTTTTTTATTTATCTTTGCTTACTTCTGCTATAATATTGTTGTATTTTATTTTCTGCTTTCTGCGTTCTACTTGTGACTCCTACTGTAAAATAATGTTGATTTTTATGGACTTCTTGTCCGAAATAAACGTTTTATTTATTTATTATTATTTATTTATTCACTTAATACCAATTTACGGAAGTTTCAAAATGTTGTGGGTTTCAAAAGACCCACATAATTTAGCAGCTGAAAACACGTGATTTATCATCGTATGCCGGAAAGAAACTAAATGCTCAAAATGGCTCACCTTGGCTCGCGAGCCACGCTCACAACTTTCAAATTTGCCTCGGGTGCCACGGCTCGCGAGGCAAAAGTCCGAGCGTGGCTCGCGAGCCGTGCTCAGTCGTTCTGGACGCGGCTAATGGTGTTTGTTGCAAGTGCAAGTGTCTAGTTTGTTTTCTAACGCAAGAAGGGTTTCCGCAGCACCGGGGATGTCACAGAATGAAATTATGGCGATAAACTCTCTAAATGTGAAGTTAGGTTATGTGATTTCTTTTTCATTTTTTTCAGGAATGGTGCATTACCTTGTATTGCGAGTGGTATGGGGGAGGTTAGAGGACACCCCCCTTCCCCGCACCCCCTCTCGTCCTTAAATTCATGCCAAACGATTCTAAATGTCAATCATTGATCGGGTGGAGTGAACCAGTTAAAATAATAATAATACGTATGTTTATGTAAAGGAGAATGCCCACCGTAGTATGGACTTTAGTTTCGCTTTGAGAAATTTTGTGCTATGATGATATTTACCACATTTTGTAGGTTCCTTAGTATACATTCAATTAAAAAAAAACGCTGTTTCTCTAGGTCGACGGGTAAAATGAAAAAAAAAGTCACAACAAAAGCGGTTTTCTACCCGTCTTCATTTTTTATTTTTATTTACATTTGAAGTTTTAACTATCTGTAAATGTTTGAATATGATCTGAATGCAAGTAATTTAATGATTCAGTTTGCATATACTCTAGATTGTTGAAGATATTTGACACAACAAAGATATTGACTTTCCCTTATACACAGGTTGTTAACTTATGCACAGTTTGTTTTAGTATTTGTGCTTTTAATCATTTAACTATGACCCAAGAAACCTACAAAAATATTTCAGATAAGACAGTGGTGAGGTAATAAATAAAAAACAACTTGTGTATACAGAATCTTTTTTTTTAAATAAGTAAATACTATTTACATTGTGCTATTCTCTGTAAGATTATTGACTTTGTTTTGAAATATAATGTCTATAATAATAATTGGTGTGAGGGGTATTTATTTGACACCTAACAAACAGTCTTACAATCGTTTTGTAGATTAAAGTATAATATTAAACAATCATTGGAATTAAATTGTGTTGTGTGTAGTCGTAGGTAGGTATCGGTTTGGTTCACAAACACACCGAAAGTAAACAGTCACTATCAAAATATATTTTCAATTTCTATAGTCCTAGGAGGAACACGAAACTCAACTCGACATAAAGAAAATAGAAAGAAAACAATAAAAAGCACTGAAACACTAACAAAACGAACTTATTAGCACGAAACTAGGTACCTACGTCAGTAAAACTTCTTCTTCTTCTTTTATTTTGGCTCCCTGAAGGATTTGCCAGTATCTGAGTGAGGCTTAGTTTACGTTATAAAAATTATCAAGTTAGGACAAAAAACTTTGCTTTGTGGAAGGCTTTGTGGGATACGTCAGTAAAACGAAACAGTTTCACATTTGACTTATTTGACATCTTTCAAGTGAATGTCGTATTGTTGCCAGTTGTAGATCGATTAATCGATTGTAATTGACAAAACACTAAAACAGGATACTTTCAGATAGATTAATCAAATAAACTCATATTATTATCAAATAAAAATTGATTTTCTTTATTATTTAGTATTGTTATTATGAACTGCCAATTCGATATTTTAATAAAATAAATATGTGTATCGATTATACTTTGATACGCTCGTACGAAAATGGTAATACTGAGAATTCAAATGTCAATATCAAAAAATACTTGGGAATTGCGAGTAAAACGGAAATGAATAAATTACTGCTTAATATGCGGATTCTTATCCGTCGAAGTTATGGCTAAGTATTTTACAATGGGTAGTGAAAATTAAAAACTTAGTTTTTAATATTAAATTGGTTTAGTAGTGGTAATGTACCACCGTTCTTAATGGATATTGATGCCGATATACCAATTCTTCTTTGCGGCGACTTCAACACAAACATAAAAAATGATGACACATTCCTGAAATACATGAAAGATACGTTCAATCTCAAATGCGTATCAGATTCTAATAAATCAACAACGCTAAGAGGAACAACCATCGATTTGACTTTTTCAAGGCATATTACACTTGAAACACTCCCCTTGATTTCCTACTTTTCCTATCATCGTCCTATCCTTAACAGAATAACTCAGATTGGAAAATTTTGAATATAACACTATCTATCATATTATATATATATATATATATATATATATATATATATATATATATATATATATATATATATATATATATATATATATATATATATATATATATTCAATTAGCTCCTTCTTTAAACAAAATAATAATAATTCAGTGATAATAATTCAATTCATTTCATAAAAGTATGCAGTTCTATATCTATGTTTTCCTATGACGTTATCACGTAAATATTATCGTCCGTAAACCGACTTTACAGACAACCATTTTTTATTATTATAGTATAGTTTTTTATTTATTATATTAAATTAAAAAAGAGTGGAAGAATATATAAAAGAAGTGTTTGGTTTTTTTTTATTTGAGTGATCCGTTAACAACGCAAATTAACATGTTATTGAAATATTTTATAATTAATGATCTCGTGGGAATAAATAGGTCTGATGGAAAAGTTAAATTGGCGTGAAAGAGAATGAAGCTTGCAGCTAACTTATCCGCACATAGGCAATATCAGACGAAGACAAAGGATGGTGAAAAGCCCAATTCGCCTTCTCAACAAGATCTAACAATTATGAATATTGCTACACACGATTTTGTTGTGGAATACACATACTATGACAGTGATGCAATAAAAACTGTGTTAATAATGTTTTTTACTTATTATTATAAAACACTGATTAAATTAATATACAGATTATTTAATAATCAATACTTGTAGGTTGAATTAAACTCCCCAGAAGATAGTGCAACAACAGTTGGACCTCCTATAGCCATAGAATCATCTCCAGAATTCAATGATGAGGTAGTAGAAGTTATAATGGACCAAGGTAAAAATAATTTGACCATATTTTGAATAATCAAAAAATATTTTACATTAATTAAAAAGGATTTATATAACTCGTCTATTTAGTTTGTAATTAAAACTTTCAGGTACCTCAAAGGTAAATGTACTAACTACTGGAATTAGTACTTAAAGAAAAAAAAAGAGAATATTCGTAGAAAGCAGTCGGGTAAAAAGGCCCTCAAAGCATGTAAGAAAGATTATTCTATAATATATTCTTATTATTTGCTTAGTATAAAATATAAAGAGTAAATATTTTACAGAAAAGAAGCAATGCAACAATATTAGAATCCAACACTGAATTTAACAAAAAAAATTACAATTAGATATGCTAGAAGTGGAGCACCGGTACAATGTTAGAATTGCTGGATTAAAAATAAAAACTGATACTGGAAATAAAATTATTAGAAAAAAACTAAATTCAATTAAATGCTCTTTATCTGTTCTATTCGAAAATTACGTAGGTTTCTTTTTGTTTTCTATAGTTTTGACAAATGTAGGTAAGTTCATATGATAGACTTATAATCGAGTAGACACATTTAATTGGAAACGTAAGTTATTTGTTTAAAAATAATTGAATATTTGATTGTTTCCATTATTTTGTTATTGTTCAATATTATTTGGCTTTATTTAATCATCATAAATAAAAGTAATTATAATAATTTTCCGTATTCAGAATAAAATGTCAACGTGTGAAAACAATTTCTTCAAATACGAAATTTAGTGATTCGTGATAGAAAAAAAAAGAATCTTATCGTAACATTACGCTGAAATACAGTATTTCAAAAAGTGCAGTAGAAAAAAATTGGAAGAAGGTTTAAAAATATGGTGTCACTGAAAATTTAAGAGGAAGAGGAATAAAACGTTGCACAACAGATTATGAAGAGCGGCTGATTGGGAGGCTTATCAAAAAATCACCAACTTTAACATGTCAGGAAATAGTAGACGAGCTCGGATTAAATATATCTTATAAAACTGTTTAACGTTACTACTTCATGTTGTCGAATAGTAGTGTGACCAATACGAAACGAATGACTTAAAGAGCATCCACTCGCAAAGTATCTAGAACAAATAACATAATATTTAATTTATTTAATTAAAAGTCTAAATCGGATATTATCGCGTTTATTTGTTTAAAAACTTTACAGTTTAACGATTTTTTTATTAAATTAAATCATTTCCCGACGTTTCGGACCCTTTACAGCATCCACGATCTCGGGGAACTGAGGTGGTGGGTGTCAGAATATTATTCGGATTTCGACTAGACGATTTAGACTTTTAATTAAATGAGTGAAATTCGCGTAAATATAAGAGAACAGTATAATATTTTATTTAATTTTAACTAATTCTTTCAGGTACATCTTTGCAAAATAAAATGGAAAAACATAAGGGACTCATTTCTTAGAGAGCTGCAACGTATTAAACGTACAAAAAGTGATTGAGCGGTAGTGAGAAAATCCCCTTACATATGTTTTAAGCAATTGTTGTTCCTTAAGCCTACAGTGGAATAAAATAATACAGATTCGATTTTAAATGATGCGGAAGACAAAGTTGTTAATCCTATCCCGGAATCTGTCTCACAGGCAAAGAAGAAAAAAGTAGAAAGTAATATAGAAAGAGAAGGCCTTGTTTCAATTCTTAAAGAAAGCATAAATTCCAGAAATGAACTAGAATCACGCTACGAAAACGATAGCGATAGAATGTTTCTCCTTTCTTTATTACAAGATTTCAAGAAAATCCCGGAATCTGTGAAGATGTCGGCTAAGATTGAATTGAGCTCAATGTGGAAGACATTATTCAGGTCATATGGAACCTACACAGTTACACTCAGCCTGGTCATTCTCGAACTAGTTATCCGAGCTACCACCAGGAATATCACCAAGGATATTTTACCCAGGAAGCGGATAGTCACGGGCGACGAATGGGGGTGCGTAGGAGGCGTTACTTAACGCGCCTCCAGCAACGCCCCTGTGGCCGTGTCGGGCCGGGATGAGAGCCCGGTCCTGCTAGACACGGCGTCGTCGGGACTGTTCAGAGGTGAGCCGGACAGTCCCCATGGAGGAGAAGTCTGGCCTTTTCGCCGAGGCCAGCCTGTCGCTGGAGGGATCCTGTTGCCTGCAGATCCGGGACCCTCCAAATAAAGCGGCTGAAGGCTCCCGCAGGGGTTTAGTACGGTATTGCACTCCCAAAGTGCCGAGTCCGACATAGGTCTAGGACTGCCGACCCGGACATCCTGGATATCATCCGTAAATGGATTCCCCTGCGACAAAAAAAAAGGCAGCGGATAGTCAACGTCCTACTGTGTCACGCCCCGTTGAATCTCCACAAGATGCACATTCCCTCGAATCAAACTACTCTCAGCCCTCGCATTACTCAGAATACTCAGAAATCCTGGATACTAATTGATAATTAAAGTTTCTAGCATGAATATTTAACTAAACCTTCTATTTTAATAAACATTACTAATTGATTTCCATACTTTTATTATTTGTTTCTAGGTGACCCACTAACTATTGATAATCTCCATCAATGGGGAATCCATTGATGGGGAACCGCCCAAGGAAGGGGAGCCCCCCTCCCGCCCTCCGTTGAAACAACGTTCTAGGGGACGTGGAGGACGTTCGGGTATACCCCGTACCGTCGTAAAGCGAGACTTATTCTCGAATGAAGTCGAACAAGTCTCCACCGCCGCCCTTACTATACCTATACCGCGGAGTCGCCGAAGCGACATTCGCAGCTGCTGTAGCTGAAGATACAACAAGCACAGAATACGCAAAGCGAGCTCGGACAACGGAGTCCTCACCGGAGTCACCATTAAAGGAGGGCGAGAAACGCCCTCGGATCGGCTCGAGATCACCGCCACCACCCGGTGACGGTTCATTTATCAGTGAGCCAGTCATTGCTCACCACCTTTATCGCCGCCGCAGGAGGACCAGGGCGGAATCAACCAGGCCCTTACGACTCAGGAGTCATGGCCGCGTGACTCAACCAGTTACGCAGCACTGGCTTCAATGGTGGTGGAGTCACGACCACCGACCCCTACCGCCGGACCCTCCGGTGCATCTTACGCGGCTGCAGCTGCCGCTCCAGCCTCGCCGCGCAAACAGTCGACACAACCGACGTCTGCACAACCTGCCGCAACTAAGACCACCCCCAGAACTGGATACCCCCCAATAACGGTGGAGAACATCCCCAATTGGACCCGACATTTCGAGAACCTAAGGGGTTTATTAGGTCACGCCCCGAATGCACGACCAATGGGGAAAGGCGTGCGTTTCCTGCCGAAGTCGACGGAAGAATTCAGGGCTGTCCAGAGATATCTTACGGAGGCAATAAGCCAGGACAGTACCATGACCTAGTACTGCTACAGCCCAACCGCCAAACTACCAACTAAGGTAGCCATTAGAGGTCTACCGTTACACACTCCACGGAAGAGGTCCTAGCAGCCCTTCAGGAACTGGGGTTCCCAGCTGAGCGGGCCAAGGCAATCCTGGAAGCCTGAGAGCGCCATGACTGCACGTACTTTGTACAGCTGGCGCACCTAAGGGAAGTAGAACTCACGCAGTTGTGGCGGAGCTCCTCGCGATGCCGGGCCTCGTTATCGAAGCGTGGAGAGGCAATAAAGCGCCAGCCCAATGCCATCGCTGCCAAGCCTTCGGGCATGCATCTGCCAACTGCCACCGGAAGATCAAGTGTGTTCGTTGCGCCGGCGAACACATAGCTAGGAATTGCCCGCGATCCAGAGAAGAGCCGCCTACATGTGCCAACTGTGGCAAGGCGTACACCGCGAAGGACCGCAGGTGTGCGGTTTTCAAACGCGAGGCAATTTCACTGGCCCCCCCTCGCCCTCCTGCAGCTCGCGCTACCAGGAAAGGAGGAGAGGAGCGGCCCCCTCCAGGAAAGGAGCAGCAAGCTGTAGCCGAAGCTGTTGCCACTCGGCCAGCAGCCACTGACATCGCCCAACCAGCCACTCGGCCCGCTGACCCAGCTACGGAGCGAAGTGCCGAAGACGTCACTAACAAACGCCCAACAACCTTGGCCCCTCCGGCCAATGAACCAACAGTGAGGGGTCAACCAATCAACGGAACGGAACAAGAGGGCCGCGAGACCTGCGCGCTCGGAACCGGCTGCGGCGTCAACACCGCAACCGAAACAACCCGCTGCCAAGGCTGTGAAGGACCCAAAAATCCAGCAAGCCCCCGGCGTACAGGTGCCCCAAGCTCAGGAGAGGGCACCTGTCAAACAAATCCGCACAACCTCAGACCCGGACATCAAAACTGTCATCCGGGTCTTTACAGATATCCTGACGAATATCCTAGTCGCCTACACCCAAGGCCAGGATATTATTAAAGCCCTTTCAACTGGAATCGCCTCCCTATCGCAACTACATTCCAGTTAAGGATACTTTATTGGAACCCGGGCGGCATTAGAGGACGCATCCGAAAGCTCACCGCACTCGCCCAGTCGCAGGACGACGTAATCGTTCTGGGTGAGACCAAGCTCTCGGAAGAAGTCGAGGTCCACATCCCGAACTACTTCGCATACCGGCGCGACGAAGTCTCTCCCGGGGACACCCCTACAGGGGCACGGCGGACCTGGTGCGGAGGGACATTGTCCACGAAGAGCTCGAGCACACACCGTTCGCCAGTCTTCGTACGCAAGGTGTACGGGTGTGTGCTGAAGATGAGGAACTGAATCTACATATATGCCGCATACAAGCCACCACATGAAGCATTCTCCAGCTCCGATGTCCAGACGCTTGTAACGTTGTGCTGGCACGTTACTTTGTACACAAGCAAAAAATTAAAATAATTTTTATTTTTTACTAATTTCTTTTATCTAATCTTTCTAATAGCGCCATCTTTCCGTAACTTGTTGAAGTTGACAGTGTCATTAGCTATCGACCTGTCAACATTTTTTCTAATTATCATAACAGATGTCGCTTCTTATCCTAATACTCGTGGTTTAAAAAATATCTATCTTTAATAAATCAAATTATAATAATTAAAATTATAATAATTAAACCTAATTTTTAAATTATAAATTGTTAAAAAATATATAATGTTGAAAATCTATGGAAAGTTTTATTGAATCATAAATGTCAGTTTTTAATCTGTAATAAATTCTCAAATGTGACGTTTTGGTATGGGAGGTTTCTCGACCTTTCTAAGAGGCCCTTTTCCCTCTGATCACTCTTGGTGGACTGACGCCGACCCTCGAGGCCTAACCTCGAGCTACTACTAATCCCGCTGGGGTAAGTTTCCTGATATTCACGTAATAATCGTAAGGTGTTCTTATTCTAAGTGTCATACGTATTTTTATTTGGACACTGGTTTTTTTTAATTGTTCACGGCTTGACATGAAATCTTCTACGCTTCCAGGATCACGTTTACTATTACCGTTTTCTACTTATCACTTAATTCTATCAACCACTACACGTCGACGTAACCATCTAAGGACGTAGACAGAGGCCGGCCGGCCTATGATTCTGTAATACCGGTGGAGATCTCCCTGCGTGCTCGGAGTGGACGAAGCCATCACCATCGGAAGCCAACAGTCAGGCCAGTGTCCTTCACTACTAATCTCGCTGTCGGAACGTGGGCCAGCTGGCGAAAAACAAGGCTTAAAACAAGGTACCTAAAGTACGTTGTTACGAACCTGCTACCCTCTAATTCTGCCCGCGACTACCTAACTACCTACCTCTTTTCTAAACGCGGCACGCTGATCAGCTCGCATAAGCCTACACTGGTCGTGGGTGACTTAAACGCGAAGCATCCAGCCTGGGGCTCTCGCGTCATCACCCTGGCTGGAGGGCGACTGCTCGAGGACAGCGTACGTCTCGGCTACAGTGTTATGGGCCCGGGAGCGCCAACCCATATACCGACGGATCCGCAGCGACAGCCAGACGCTCTGGACATCGTAATCGTGATGTAATTTTTGATGACCCAACTGGAGATGGTTGCCAAAACCTTGTAGATACAAAGGCTTTTCTAGATTCACCTTTGATCGACGAGAATGCTGAAAGTAGTACGCCCACTTCCACAAATATAGGTAGAAATTTAATTTGGAAAAGGCAGCCTCTTGTTTTTCGTGAAGAACAAATTCATTTTAAAGGGAATGAAGAATTATCACAAGATAATAAATAAATAATAAATAAACGCTTCACTCAACGGCCCCCCCGTAGGATCTGAATCCTGTATCGGGGGTTCGGAAACAAACACAATACAAAAACACAAACGCCCAGACCACGACAAACATCTGAGTGGCCTATACAAATATTTGTCATATGCGGGGATCGAACCCGCGACCGCTGGCGCATCAGCCAGTTGCTGTAACCACTGCGCCAACGCGTCGTCAAGATATAATAGCGATGCATTCTAATATTTAATTACTTTTTCAGTAACGATCTCATTACAAAAATAGTAGAAGAAACTAACAAATACGCAGTCTAAAAGAACCCAGAACGACCTGACATAGTAAACGCAAAGGACATCCGCCAATACCTGGGTCTTTTATGTCCGTTTACCACTATCCCAGCATCCGTTCTTATTGGGGTAGATATGGGTTTACCCCTATAAAAGACACGATGCCGGTAAACAAATTTGCAAAAATTTGACGAGTGATCTATAGTAACGGAACGTTACTTGTCAAATGTCTGTGTCTTTTATAGGTTATTCGTTTTACAATTGCCATATTTTAAGGTTTCTCTGTTTTACTATTCAAGAAAAATCTGGGTGTATAATCTGAAAATTTATTTGGCTAGAGGAGAAGCTCAGTGTTATACGTGGAATGAAATGAATAGAAAGAGGAGAAGCAACAGTCGCTGCCTGATACAGTAAAAAATGTTTTCCTGTTTTGTGATACATGTGTTGGGCAAAACCGTAACCAGCAAGTGGCCGCCGTGTTGTTGTATGCAGTAAAAAAACATTGAGCAATTGAATCAAATGGAACTAAAGTTCCTAGAATCTGGGAACTCCCAAATGGAGTGTGATTCTATGCACTCCGCAGTCGAGTCTGCGAAGAAACATAAAAGTGCATTTACCATGACAGACTGCATTAACATTTTCCGTTCTGCAAGATCCCAAAGAGGAAAAAATAAAACCAGTGGTGAGTACATCATGCAACATTTAAAGTACACGGATTTCTTTGATTTGCAGTCTTTGGCGTCATCTTCTATAAAAAATAGAAATAAATACGAAGATGGAAATACAATGTCATGGTTGAAGATTAAATCACTAAAAGTCGAAAAAGGGTCACCAGAAATACTATTCTGTCGGTATGATCATTCTTCGGAATACAAGAAAGTAAACATAGTTGGTAGAGATCGCAGAAGAACAGCTGCGACTCTAGTCTTGAACCCTGCATGTTCTGACCCACTAATATCTACTGCAAAAAAACAGACTTGGTCAAACTAATGAATGTTGGCCACATACCAGACAGAGGAACTTCATCCATGGTATAAGAACTTACCTACAATCGAACTTAATGGTCCGGAGCGCTTGGCAGAACCAGATGAAAATGAAAGTGGAGATGAAAATTAAACCAAAAAATGCAAGATAGTAACTTAAGTTTAATTGAATTATATTTTCTTTAAGATTTAAAACCAGTTTTTCATTAAATAAACTATTTCACCAAAATTCAAAGAAGAACTCATTAAGTACATTTTTAAAATTTACATTAAAACTAATATAATATAGATAAAAATATATAAATAGTGTTTTAAAATACAAAGTTTCAATACATTATGTCCTCGTTTTGATTTTTCAGACGAAAAAAACACAAAACTTGAATAAATTATCTCCATTAGTTGATTATGCCACAAAATGAGTTTTACCTTTGAACCGACGACATTGTGACATTGTGACAAGCGAAAGCGATTTGCGAATCTCGTTACTGAGCATTTTCATGTGATTAAAAATAAAAGGAGGGACGGAGTATCGATGAAGCAAAACCTTGGAGAATGGGTAACAATTTCAACCAAATATAATTCGCAGAGAATGCTTTCTCATCGTACTGCCGATAATTTGAAAGCCCAGTGGGAAAGCTTAAAGAAATCTGCAAAAAAAAGAAGCATCTTTTAGAAGGATGCATTTAATTCAAACGTACCTGTTTCTTTGTTTCCTGAATTTTTTACAACACATATATATTCCTGAAATCATATTTATAAAATTAAAACTTGTGATGAAATTAAAACAATGTGATTTTTTCAGGTGATGGACCTCCGAGATCAGTAATTGAAGACCCACTACAACAGAAAATACTCTGCCTTATAACGCCAAGTGCTGTGGGCTTGCATAATCCATTTGATTCACATTGCCAGGTGGGTTACTTATAAATGGTTAGTTTCACATCAATTTATGTCAGGGTACTTTATAATGTATAGCAGTATTAAAAAGAGTGGTATTAAATATTTTTACAGTCACAAATACAGTTGCTGGCCCTGAGGTAAAAAATGAATATTCAAGAGATTCTGCTGTACCTACAGTCATTGTAGATTCTTTATTGGTATGTAGATATAAAATAATTTCTTGGCTAAATTAAAAAGTTAAAGAAAATCTTACACTTTTCGGCAGGTATCAACAGATATTTAGTCGCCTAATATAATATGTTTGTTTTTAGAATGAAAACAATGTTCCAGTTGTGTTAGTTCCAACTCCAGCTAACAAGTCGCCACATCCTCAAGCTCAAATGACAAGCAACAATAATGACACAAGTGAAGCAACAAACGCAGATTATTTAGTTGCAAATTGTTATTTTACACAGCGAAGAGGTCTTTGATAGTTCCTAGGTACCAGTCATAACACCACTATCTTCATCAATATAGGGCATTAATCAGATAAAAAAACAAAGCCAAACTTCCTACATGAATTGTTTAAATATGTGAATATTTAGAGCAAGGCATCTTTTAACTGTAGTACATCCTAAAATCTGCTAACTATAGTTTTAATCTGTTTTATATTTTTGTGTTCTGGTAATGTTATTTTGAATGTAAAATACTTGAGTAAGTATCTTTTTTCAGGATTGGAGTGATTACACTCCAAAAAAAACTTAAAAACGCCCATTTCCAAGCCGTTACAAAGGAGTACAGAAGGAAATAGAAGGCCTACTGCAGGAAAATGGCTTGAATGGATGTCCAAAAGACGGTCACAGCTCACTACTTCTTCACTAGAAAAGTTAAATCAATTAGAAGGGAACGCTTTCACAACTCAAATGGAGCATGCAGCTAAAGAAAGAGAAGAAGCTAAACAATTATTTAACATCCAAATGGATATTCAGACATAAATTTTGAAACAGGAAAATTATTAAAACTAGATTATTACTTTTAGAGCTAAGATGAAATAGAAAAATAAATAACTTATATATAATAATTCATTCAATTGTTTTATTGGTTACAATAAGCTTTGGAAATAGTCATTAATGATAGCATCTCGCGCTGCGCAGGGGATAGGTTGTTGTGGTTGCTGATCTATCTGACCCTGTTGTAAAAATTGTCCCATAGAGCTGGAAGCTGTAGTTCAGGATCATCAAGTGGATCAGCTTCGCCTTGCTGCCTCAACATATTGTGCAACACAGCAGTGGCTACAATAATAGTCGGAGACTTATTAAGTTTAGTTCGAAGGCCTATGGCTAATACAAGAAATCGCCTCTCCAGATTCCATAAGACCTTTCTACAGTGTTTCTGGTCCGTATTTGTGACTCATCGTATAGTTGTTCCACTGGAGTCCTAGGATTATCTAAAGGAGTCATTGTGTAGGAAGTAGTAGCACAACCACCATCTGCTAACAGCAAGACATTATCATTATACCCAGATTCAAATTTAGCTTTTATGCAACTATTATTAAATATAGTGCTGTCATGAGATAAACCTGGCCATCTGGCCACTATGTCAGTAATCTGTAAGTTTGTATTATATATAGTTTGCACATTGATCGAGAAGTAGCCCTTTCTGTTGCGATATAATTCTGCATGATCTCCACCTGGTTAGGTTATACGAGTACGAATATGAGTACAATCCATTGCACCGATGACTCTTGGAAATTCAGCAACTGGAAAAAATGCGTCCTGTACCTGTGTCCTTGTTGAAACTGTATAAACTCCTTGTTCAAAGATGCTATCGCTGTACTGACTTGGTGGATAATCCGGTGTGAAGTTGGTGCACTCATGCCGCCAGTCACCAATGCTCATTTGGGTGTTGTTTGTTACATAAAATCTTAATGTAGCCAATAATTGGTTGATAGGTGATATTGACCAATTTCTGAAACAATACAAATAAGGGGTAAAATTAGGTTGATATTTATTAGATGTTGGGAAATAATATATTGTTAGATGTACCCACACTTTAAAATATTAGATGCACCAACATTGTCAGATGTGCCCACATTTTGTAAAACCATTATGGCGGGTAGAACTATAAAAGCGTGCACTTAGCGATGCACGGGCTCACTTCTTTGCCAGCCAGCGCTCAGATCAGACGCATTTATATGTGTCCCGGTATACGTGAGCCATTTTATCTTTCCTTTTGCAGTGTTTAGTTTTATTATTCTTTTGTGTTGATTTTTATTGTTTAGCTTCTATTTAATTAATGTTGGTTCAAATTGTTAATAAACAGAGTTCTTGTTGTTTTTGTACTTTTTTTTATTATTAACCACTTTTGATGCCAAAAATATTATCTAAGAAATGGGATACAATATACCTACATATATGTGGGATTTATATATACTGGGTGATTTTTTTACCGTCTTGAAAAAAAGTCATAAGTAAATGAAGTAGAAGCCTCAGGCATTATTATTTAATTAATTTATTTTTTTTACTGACACAGTCTGAAATTAATCTACCCAATATACACTCCCAATTTATAATAATTTTCTTATATTAAAACACAACAAATTATTTTAATTAGAATTAAAATAATTCTAAATCGTAAATTGTCACCCTAATTAAACTTTGCATTGCATACATTCATAACTTGGCGAAAAACTATCTTCAAGGACACTCGTCGATGCGCGACGGCCGGGCGCCGCCGCACGCGCCCATCCGGCCGATCCCCGATTCCCCGCTAGCACCCGCCCTCTCCCGATAGCTCGCCGCCCGCGGCCCGCCGTCTTTGAAGTTTTAATTTTTACTTATTAGTCGCATGCGATTATGCTTACTGTGACGTCGCGTGATCTATTGGCATATTTAGATTCGTGATATCGTAATATACAAACATGCCCGAATACGATAACGTTGAATATTTAGCAATGGTACGGTGTTACATACTGTCTGGTGAAAGCTTAGATGGTGCAAGGCGAATGTATGCGGAACCGCAACATTTGCAATCTCTTCGCCGACAGGGTATTCCGGATCCGAAAATTCCCAGCACTACCTTGATTTTAAATACGTATCAAAGGTTGCTCGACCATGGACAATTCCGTCTTCCAAGCCACGGTAGAGGCAGAGGCCGGCCACCTTTACCCAATAGTACGGAAGACGCGATATTAGAATTCTTCGAACGTCATCCAAGAAGAAGCACTCGGAAAGCCGCTCGAAGATTTGGCGTAAGCCAATATGCGGTGTGGAAGCTGCTGAATTCGTTGAGTATGCATCCATACCACTTCACAAGCGTGCAAGCGTTGCATGCGCCAGACCCTGGACCACGGATGGAGTTTTGTCGCTGGCTGCAGGGACATACACACAGCAATATCTTGTGGAGCGATGAATCCATATTTACACGTGTTGGGATTTACAACATACATAACGAGCACTGGTGGAGTTTTCAAAACCCACATAAAATCAAAGAACATTCACATCAAATTAGATTTAGTATAAACGTATGGGCTGCGATCATAAATGACCGAATTATAGGTCCAATATGGATCGAAGGTCGATTGACAGGAATAACGTATTTACAAATGATACGTTCCTCTAAGCTATTTACAAGGAATTTACTTCCAGCACGATGGCTGCCCAGCTCATTACGAAAGATCGGTACGCGTGTATCTAGACAGTCAGTTCAGTGGCAGGTGGATAGGTCGCGGAGGTCCTGTGAACTGGCCAGCCAGATCGCCAGACCTAACTCCATTCGACTTTTATTTGTGGGCCGAGCTAAAACGGTTGGTGTACACTGAGGAAGCTCGCAGTGTTGGTGAATTAAAACAGCGCATAGTAGACGCTTTTGATATTTTAAAAAGTGATAGAGACACCCTTCTTAGTTTAAAAAACAATTTAGAAAAACGTGCTAGTTTGTGTTTAGAGAGAAACGGTGGACACTTCGAACAATTACTGCGATATCGCTAAAAGGTACATTTCCATTATTTTTTATGTGTAATCAGTGTAATTTGTAAATAAGTTGATTTCAATCTTTTAAATGCGCCTAGTATGTTGTAGTTTACGCGTAATACTTGTACCTACATGCCTACAATTTTATTCATACCGATAAATCATGACTAATTATGTATAAGTCTAATACAACTACAGCATGTTAGAAGGTCCTAAGCCCTTAAAAGTACGAAGGGAGGATTGAAACAATCTTTAAAATAAAAATTCGGAGTTAATAAAACTAACAAAAGTAATCCGTGAAGAGTTACGGTATATCGCTCGCATGCGGGATAATTATGAACGCGCCAGGTAGGGTGTATATGATCAATGTATTTTATACCACTTTCTGAACTTTCGTAATCAAAATGCCAGTACACAAATACTGTCGTCTATAGATTATATTCCACTTACACAATACACCATATTATTATCAAGACGGTAAAAAAAGTCACCCAGTATATTTTTTTTATAACACAATTTATATTAACAAAAAAAAATGAAATATTTGACAATTGCTAACTAATATGTATCTATAAATAATGGCATGTACCAATAATGATTAATATTAATTTTAAATTTAAATTATTTATAGAACTACCTTCGATGTATTTTTCCTCTCTGACAACTTCCTCTTAGACAAACCAAGAAGCGTAGTAGTTCAGCTATGTGAGAAAGTACTTGGCGAAAAAAGAATTATTATAGCTGATTAGTTTTAAACAAGTGTCCCATTGGCGAAATATTTGCTTCGCCATAAAACTGATCTCTGTGGCACATTGTTAATACTCGTAAAAATATACACGACCGACGGAAAGTTTCCGGACAAGCTTCTTGTTTACTTTTTAATTGAAATATGATGCCTAAACACGTTAACTTTATATATAACGAAAACGCTATGTTAGTTTACAAAGTGTGTACGATCGTGTCTTCGACTTTCCTTCCTGCCTCCGCGCACTGTTTGTGAAAAACAAAATAAAATCGTCATCCGTAACATTTAGTACGCATTTGACATGCAACAAAGTGAACGCATTTGAATTATTTTTTGCTATTTCTTAAAAAAAAAAAAGATTATTTTTTGTAATTTTTCGTTTTTTTAGGTACGGATTTTATTATTTCCACATAATTATATTACTTTTAAGGTAAGTAAATTTCCTTGTTTTATGGTATTACTTCCAGTAATCTTGTAGTCAAAATAATTTTTTTTTTCATTAATTTATTAAAGAAAATGGGAAGGCACCCTAATACAACTATAGAACAACGTGCATCTATTGTTGCTCTTCACAGTGAAAGTTTTAATATACGTTATATTGCGAAAAAAAATAAAAATACCGCGTTCTACTGTCGGAGATGCCATCACTCGTTTTGAAAAGACTGGTTCAAATCAGGACAGAAAACGCAGTGGGAGGCCCCGTGTAACTTCTAAAGCAGAGGATAAGTCCCCTAATTATCATGTCTAAAATGAATAGGAAGCTTACAGCACCGGAAATTCAAATGCGGTTCAATGAAAGTCATGGTAAACAGATATCAGTAAGTGTAGTAATGGAACGCTTACAAAAAGCTGGCCTCAATGGCAGAATTTCTACAAAGAAACCACTCTTGCGACGCGGAAATAGAAAGGAAAGACTAGAATGGGCCCGTGTACATAAAGATTGGACAGTAGAAAACTGGAAACAAGTCCTGTGGACAGATGAGTCCAAATTCGAAATATTTGGACAAAAGCGAAGAATTTATGTTCGTCGTGGATCTTCGATTAGACACATTTTTTTTGTAAGATTCTTTATTCTTAATAAAAAAAGCATTAAGTTAATAAAAATTAAATATCAATGTGTTAACGGATAATTTTATAAAAACCTCTATATAATGTTAAATTAATAAAATACATATATATTTTGTTTCTTCATCAAAGTCGATATTCATATCGTTTACAGAGAAAAAGTGAGAACCAGTAGTAGCGCTATTCAATCACACGTAGGTACATACTACAAATACTATGCGTTTTAATATCGAGTCACACAAAATCGTATTCACCAATAAAAACAAAGCTACCAAGTTGTGCCGGAGTCGTCCAACCAATGACTGCATTGCACTGTATTCCCAGCCGGAGTAATTAAATGCACTACGGCTACGTGAAATTGAAAACCCTCAAATTCCCTCCACACTTGGCTGTAACCCAACGTCTTCTCGACCACGGACAATTTCGTGCGCCTACTTATGCGCAAGGTCAAGGACGTTTAAATTATTATTCACCGGAGTTTGAAGATGTTCTTGAGTACTTCGAGCATGATCTCCGGCGGAGCACAAGGATGGCAGCACGTGAATTGAATGAAGCCAAAAGAATGTTAGCCAAAACTTCGTATGGAAGATATTACGTACACAAGGATTATACTTGTATCATTTTCGTAGGGCTCACGTAATAAACAACACTGACGCACCGGCAAGAATCGCCTTTTGCCAGTGGTTGCTAAATAATACAAACGCCAACATACTCTGGACGGACGAGTCACTGTTTACTCGAGTGGGACTATACAATATGCACAATGAGCATTACTGGTCTCTAATTAACCCCCACTTCATCCGAGAAAACCATCACCAGGTTCGGTTCAGTGTGAACGTTTGGGCCGGTATTAATAACGAACAATTAATAGGGCCTATTTTTATTAAAGGTCATCTAACTGGCAACTCGTACTTAGAGATATTAAGGACAGTAATATCTGAGTTCGTAGACAATGTGCCGTTAGCTTACTCGTGAGGTATAGACTACCAACACAACGGCTGTCCCGCTCATTACGCGAGTGTAGTGCGTGCATACCTGGACAATGAGTTTAGTGATTGGTGGATAGATCGAGAAGGGCCTGTGCCTTGGCCACCTAAAATCCCGGACTTAACGCCCATGGATTTTTTCTTATGGTCGGAAATAAAAAGACTTGTTTATACACGTGAATATGAAAGCCGTGATAATTTACGCATTGCGATAGTGGACGCTTTGGATAAAGTGAAAAGTGATAGAGACACATTAAGAAAATTAAAAGACATATTAAACGTTGACGTTGGTGTATCGAACGCAGCGGACTCCATTTTGAGCAGTTTCTTCGATACAGAGAAGTGTGAATAGTGTAAATAAACTGTAAATAGGTATGTAAGTTAATTATTCTGTAGATAGCTCAGATTTTTGAAATACGCCTGAAATATACACTCACCGGCACGGAAACTTGGCCAAGTATAAAATTTGTGATAACTTCAGTTTTTTTCAGTTTACACTACAAATTTAGGCCAATTTTGATCGTTGTTCATCCAATTAACGTCTTTAATCATTTTTAAGCATAAATAATGTTCTTTTTAAGTTTATAATGAAGTTTAAGCACAAAATCACATTTACACAAAATTAAACACTGCAGTTTTGAGCACTAGTAATTAAAAACTGTTTGATCTTTGGTAAACTTTTTAACTTTTTAATATCGCGTGTTTCCTCCTCTAGCCCTTATGACCGCCTGCATTCGATCTGGCATGCTTTGGATGACATTTTTGATGTCCAATTGCGATAAGTCGCGCCATGCAGTCAGTGCGGCATCTCGAAGCTGGCTAAGAGTTTGTGGTGGGTTCGATGCTGTTTTAATTGTCCTTTTTAGCTTATCCCAAATATGCTCTATTGGATTTAAGTCGGGGCTGCGAGCTGGCCACTGCAATTTTTGAATACCAACCTCTTGAAGGTACTCATTTACGATATGAGCGACGTGTGGACGTGCATTATCATGCATTAAAATGAATTGATCATATCCAATAAACCCTCCAAAGGGTACAACATGTTCTTGAAGGATATCCTCGATATACCGTGTTGCAGTTAGAGCATTATTGACGATGACCAATTCTGTACGTGCATCAGAACTAACGCCACCCCATATCATTATAGAGCCTCCACCAAAACTCACTGTTGGAGTGGTAGTAATCGCCAGATATCGTTCACCTTTCCTTCTCCACACACGTTGTCGACCATCAGGTGCATTTAAAGCGATCCTGCACTCGTCCGTAAACAAAACTCTTGCCCATTGTTCATGAGACCAGTTAGCATGTTCGCGGGCAAATTGAAGTCGAGCTGCTCTATGCTGTGGGAGGAGCTGTGGGCCACGGGCTGGTCTTCTCGCTCTTAAATTAACTTCCTCCATACGTCTTCTCACCGTACGCTCACTAACATTTACATTCCTAGAGATTTGAAGCCGCTGCTGGATCTCGACCGCAGTAAGGAAGCGATTTCTTAAAGTCTCTAACACGATAAAGCGGTCGTCACGAGCTGACGTGCAACGTACACCACCACTACCTGGTCTGCGTGTACAGAGGCCAGTCTGTTGGTACCGTTTTAATGCATATTGCATTGAAGAACGTGGTACGTTAAGGATAGTAGCCACTTCACGATGGGTCATCCCTTGTTCCACTAATGACACTGCTTGTGCTATCTGACTTGGTGACAAAGGCATTTTTATGGATCCTTAGGCGCCTTTAGATGTTTATTTATCACAATAAAACCAAAGAACTTCGGCAACTTAACACTTACAAATTCCACAACACAATTCAAAATGTAGAGTTCGTCGGATAAATGACACAATTCAACTAAACTTCAGAACCCAAACCATAATGCACTTCAACTTAGTTAATTACCCTCTTAGGATTAACGTAAACATTATTTCTACCCACTTATACAATAAAAACAAAGTTAGACACACTTAAAAAAATTTTATCGCATGTTATGAGTTTGGCCAAGATTCCGTGCCGGTGAGTGTAGTCCGTTGATAAATTGATTTGTTATGAAAAAAAACAATAATGGTTAATGATTGAAAAAAAAAAATTTAAATAAAAATTTAAATAAAGTATGAAGGACAAACTGAAGTCTATCTACGTAAGTACTCGCTAGCTCGTGCCTACTATTAGGTAAACTTTTAGTAGCTGCTGTTAGCGTCAGCGGCGCGCGACGGCCGCCGAAACGCGCATGGACGTGTTTCATTCATATAAGATAATGAACAAATGATCAGTGCATTACTAGTTTCCAAGTCGATCGAGTAAAAATGAATATTAAAACTGAAACTTTTTTTTAGTCAACATTACAATTGATTTATCCATTTACCAATAAAGGCACTATAGATTATTCCAAATTAAAATATTTCGTTTCCAAAACGCCTATAAAATCACCGTGTATATTCCATTCACGAACGACAGCGAAAATGAAACCCCTAGGCGCGGGCCTTCACGCGGCGTTTTAGAGATTTTATAAGTCTGTAGTAGACTCCTGGTTAATGCGAAAACCAGGAAAGAATTTCGGAAAGTGTCGGCCAAGCATATTTAAAATCAATGACTCCCATCAATACTTATTAACAATGTTCATGGGAGTCATTAATAGAGCATTTAAGAAATGTGGCATATATCTCTTTAACGACACTACATTTACTGATATTGACTTGATGAAGCATGATTCAGTGTAGGTATATTTTATAAGATTTCTTTTTTTTTTGACACACTTAAGAATGTGATATGTGTTGACAGCATCCTACTTGCGAGGGGTTAGAGACCAGCCTCTCAATAAACTGGCTTACTCTGTAGAAATAGATCACCCTTTTCATTAGTCATTCATCATTCTTTACCTTTGAATATTTGTACAAAAATTCCATGTTACATACGTTTACACTTGATATTATTGATAAAGAGCACACAGAATCAAAAGTATGGCAAGATCCTAAGCGTACAATCAAGTCGGAAAGCTCGTAGAAAAGGCTTTTCAACCGGTTTAAAAGCTCCATCAGGAAAAGGAAAGCGTTTAATAATATTACATATTGGTGAATACTTTAAGAATTTTTTGTTTATGTTATTGTTTATAAAAAAAGTACTTCATTAATCCACAGAAGTAAACAGAAAGATTTTATAGCAAATATTTTCACATATAAATAAAAAAAAGCTGATGCCCGCGATTTCGTCCTTGTGGAACTCGGTTACAGTTATTCCTGTTTAAACTTTTGAATTTTATGGAATAAAAAAGTAGCTTATGTGTTAGTCTATCTCCATTCCAAATTTCAGCCAAATCCGTCCAGTAGTTTTTACGCAAAAGAGTAACAAAAACACACACATACACAAACTTGCGCCTTTATAATATAAGTGTAATTGTCAACTATAAATAAAGTAACGGAAGTTATTATTAATTAATTTCAAGGAAGTGAAGATGGATTCTTAAATTTTGGAGAGCTAATTTTTGAAAGTAAAAAAGGAGAAAGGGATTATCACCAAGAAATTAATCAAAACGTTAGAAGAATAGTTTACCAAAATATTTAAAAAAATTGAGTTCTGTAATGATATGGGATAATGAACTTTACCAATCTCGTCGGTTGAAAAGAATTCCATCAATGTTTTGGTTAAAATCGGATATCCATAAGTGGCTTACTGAAAAATGTATCCCTTTCCAACCTTCAATATTTAAAAAAAATTATAGATTTAGTTAAGCCCAAGGAATTTATATACATCAAATTCCTTGGTTAAGCCAGAAAAATAGAAACATATAGCGTATGTGACAGACAATCAAACTAAAAATAATAACATAGACGTCCTTAGATTGCCCCCATATCACTATGAACTAAATCCAATCGAAATGATATGAGGGCAAGTAAATGGCCAATTTGCAGGGAAAAATAAAACTTATAAAATGACTCTTTAAAACATATTTTTAATGAGGTAGTTTTTTTTTTCAAATTAACGCTGAGCTGTAATAAAAATTTTAAGACCTGTTGCGTATCGAAACACTCAAAATTGGCCAAGTTACACGCATTTTTCGACAGGAAATTGAGCTACTGCTAGGGATGCAACATCGCTTATTAAAAAAACTTCGATATTTTTAAAGGTGAAACATCGATGTTAAAACATAGAAGTTTATGAACAATGTATCGGTGTTTTTTTCAATGTTTTCATCACCTAAAACGGTGATAAGTATTGAGACTCATATATAATAACAGATAATAAAATAATATATCAACAATTTTTTATTTATTTATTTTTTATTCTTATCATAAGTACATAATATTATTTTACAGAAATTACAAAGAAGTGTTACCTGTCTATTTATTTAAGTTACTAGTCTTCTAGCATCTAAACTAGGCCTGGCCTGTGTTTTTGATTCCAGTCCTCCGTTCCATTACACATTGCACTTATGTACACAATTTAATACTACGCATTACAGTGAACATCAAACTGAGTGATTAGAAAACTAAATAGCAGAATACAAGTATAAAAATATTAAGCGATAAGTTGCTTAGAGAACATTATTTAGTATGCGAGGGTATTTAAATATTAATTCTATAGCGCTCGGCCCGAGCACAACAGAGTGAGCACTAAAATTGCGAACTTACGACAATTAGTACAATCAAGTAGATTTAATTAATATTATATCCATAATATTAATTAGAGATTCCTCCATTTCTTGAAGACTTTCAATGAAAGAACCTTAATAAAATTTTTTGCCACCATTGCGATGGTCGATGGGAATTAAAGTTTATCGTGGTTCAAATAATATTATTGAGTCGCATTAGTAACAATCGTCAATGTTTTTCTTAAACGCCTTTTAGTAAAATTAAGTTGTTAAATTAATTGCTAACTCCGATTTATATGTTGCTAGAATAAGTTTAATTTCATAGTGATAACGCATAACGCAAATATTCTTATATTTTAATTACACTCCTTTTTCTATTTTGAGAAAATTAATTTTCTCAGCGTGGGGAAGGATGTTGGCGCCACAACGCATAGATTCTTTATTTTTAATCTATTATTCGAAACGCATATATTCCCCATATCTTCCTCTCCTTTCCTCTTCTCTTCAGTGCCTTCGCCTGAAGGAAGAAAAGGACAATTCATAGCGATGAGTTGACGGCGCTCGCGCCGACGTCATAAACTATTGAGTGTCAGTCGCTCAGTACAAAATCAAAATCAAACACAAATTTATTCAAATAGACCCCACGAGCACCTTCGAATCGTCATTTTACAAATTAAAACTTTAAGTTGATTATTATTTTTGTAAAACTACCACCGATTCGGAATGTAGATTCTGCAGAGAAGAATCGGCAAGAAACTCCGCAGTAACTCTTTTGAAAATAATATATAAACTGTGTTTTAGTACAAAATTAGTAATATCTTGCATGAAATACAGCGCCACTAAGTCCACACATCTTTATCTAACTAATCCTGCATCGAATAATACGCTTTATCTATAAAATTATTTTCTTAATAAAACTTTAAATTTATGTTGAGACAATTCTAAAATTGTTTGTGGGATTTTATTATACATGCGAATACCATAACCCAGAAAGGAGACGTTTACTTTGCGCAGTCAGAAACTTGGAGTTACAATTTTGTTATTCATTCTAGTGTTTACACTGCGATTAATACTATTTATTTCAAAACAATGAATATTCTGGTGAATTTAAATAATATTGTTATAAATTTATTGCGACGCAATTGTTAATGTTTGGAAAAACATCCCGTAGGGAGACTTGAGCTACATTACATGTTGTAATATACAGGATTTTCTAGAATTGGTGGATAAAACTGCACGTGCGTGTTAGAGAGGGAAGAATTTGGGTTCCCACATAAAAAAAATGTCTATCCCAAACAGTTCGCGGTTTTAATTTTTTAGTTAGACCATTTTTTGTAAAAAAAATTAAAAATTTCCATTTTTTCAAAGCTTCCGCTACAAAATAAATCATAGAGTACATTGAATATAACACGCTAAACTTTTTCTGCAAATAAATAAAATTACTATTTTATTAAATACATTCAATTGTAATTGTAATAAAGTTAAAATCATCGGCAAAATGTTACAAAACAACCAACAATCAAACAACCTACCTATACCTTATCCAACCGTTTATTATGTTTTTGACATATCACGTCTATAAATTAATCGTTTTTTTTTTCTTCGAAATAATGTACTGTAGTACAGTAATGTCGTACTTTATGATACATTATTGACGGGTAGTCAACGGGTAGTTAAGTTCCTTGTGCATAACAAACAATCACAGACTATGAAACAGTTCTTGAAATACGATAAATCGATCATATGATAAAAATAATTAGACTTAATGTAAGTATTGTTTCTATAAATTTAATAAAAAAGGAAATAAAAATAGTATATATGACTCCAAGATTGTTTATTTGCAAGGAATTAAGTCGTAATCTTGGAATTTAAGTTTAAACTAAGAGTAAAAAGCAATAATTCTGTTCATTCGTTTATTTAATTTTTGACGACTGCCTTAAAATGTTATGTACGCGTTAAAAAAAACTAAGAAACAAATACATAATATCTAAACTAAAAATATTTCATTAAATCGATTGAAAGTTCTTCTTAAATAACATCGATTATTATTTCAAATCTAATTGGTAACATGTGAGGATGTCACTAATGTCGAAATTTCTTGAACTGTCAAAAAGATAATAAACGGTTGGACAAAGTATAATAGATTGTCAAGTAACTTTTATGAATGTCACATATTTATTTACATGTAAGGTTAATAATGTTGTTTTTTATTCGCTTAAGGGACCACAGCTCTAATTTTTCAAAAGAAGAAAACATTAAATTGATGACGTTCCTCAAAGATTACCCAATAATAAGCAAAAAAACGGACCATACTAGCAACCAACAAAAAGAAGCTGCTTGGAGATTGCTTGCAGATAAATTTAATTCGGATGCGACGAAGTTTCGCAGTGTAAAGCAGTTGCAGCAAAAATATAACAATATGAAAAAAACTGCAAGGAAGGTCAGTGTTTTGACATGTGAAATTTAATTTTGCTTCATGCAGTACAGATAATAACTAAATTATATATGTTTAGGAAATGGCTGCAGAAAAATATGGGAGACGGCAAACTAGAGGTGGACCACCTCCTCCGAAGCCATCGGAAACCACAGAGTGGTTAAACACCATTATGGGGGAGTCTATCAGTGGTCTTCCAGCAGTGCAGTATATGATAGTGATGCTATGAGAGGTAAATGTTATGCATATTCTGATTGACATAATCATACATTTATCTGAGTTGTTGGGGCTTTGCAGCACTGATAGAGCTAAAGTCACTGCAACGTAAAGAGACCTATTGTGACTCGCTACCAAATTTAATCAAACATTCCTATTTAGCTGTAATTATGTATTGTTACAGATAATCCTGAACCCGTACCAAATGACAAAGTGGAATTGGAAACAACCACCAATATACATTTGGATTTATCAAAAGAAAAAAAATGTAGAAGACTGTAAGTATTAATTAGATACAGGTATATTTATTTAATTAAAATAACAATTTCCTTATTCTTCACCATTTTGTTACAGTTTCATCAGATGTTGATAGCGTATTCCCCGAGTCTGAGCAGCCGATGAAGGAAACTTTTCCTAACTATATCGTTAAGCAATACAGATTTTCTTTTAAGCTTGATGATTTTCTGATCACTTATATAATTTAATAATTAAAAATGTGTTTCAGAATTATCAAGTTCTAGTGGATTTGACACATCCACTCCAAAAGCTATGCTGCGAAAACCTGTGTCAAAAGAGTTGTGTAAGTAGACAATCATATTTATGAGGTTGTTGTTATTTTAATGCATCATAAAGTAATTATTTTCATTTGATGTTTCAGCATTCATTCACAAGAAAAAAAAAGACTGCTTTTACTCCTTTGGAGACCAGAAAGCGAATAATGATACATTCAGAAAAAAAAATTGATCTGTTGAGTAAAAAGCAGGGCAGAGAACTGGATTTGGCCCAATATGCCAAAGAAGAACACGAGCTCAACATGAAGCACAAACAAGAATTAAATGAGCTCGAACTATCTTTCAAAAAAAAATTATGAATTAGTTTTAGAAAAATGTAAATATGAAGCAGAAAAAGCAAATTTAGAGTTAAACAATGTATTGCAATAAATAAAGTGTTTCAATCGTAATAATAATCTTTAATTTCTTTTCACAACTATACAATATTGTAAACTACACCATATTAATTAATACTATTATTGATTTCATCAGTTTAATAATGAATTGAAGTAAGTAGTGATTAGATCTCCTTTATACTGCTGCTCAGTTTCAGAATCTGAAAGTATTATATTACTTTCACTTTCAACTTCATGCAGCAAATCTTTACCGCTTGGCAAATCTTCTCTATTCATAATACATATATTGTGTAATATTGCTGTACTTACAATTATAGCCTGTACGTTTTTTAGTTTTACTCTAAGTTGAGATCCAAATCATGGATTGAATCTCAACTTAGAGTTGAGATCCAACTCTAACAGGGGCGTGCGCTCCTTGTAGGCAGAAATGCAGTGCTTTACTTGCCATTCACAGATATTTTAATAAAACGTTCGTACGTTTTAGATGACTTTAATTGATTTAAATAAATGAATAAACAAAATATAATAACTTAAAAACGCCTAATATTTTATAAATAGCACCTATTTGCAAGCACACAAACATTATGTTTGCCATGCGTTTGGCGACAAGCAAGCGGCGCTGCAAAATAATGTACCTAATCAACCAAGTCATGCCGTCGCCTCCCGCAGGAGATTTGTTTGCATGTGTGTAGTAATTTTGGTATCCGTGCACAGTTCGCAAACGCACACAAACAACCATGAATATTGAAAGCCGCACCAGCCGCGACTCCTGCGGCAGGCTACGAAAGTTCGGCGAAAGTTGTCGAGAGTAATCTGAAATGTGAGCTACCTATAATCCGAGTAATGTAATGTTTAATTGTGTTTCGTGGGGGCCATTTTGCTTTTTTTATGTGATAAGCATTGTTTACTATTTTATTTGCGCCAGTATATTTATAGTTTTCTTAGAAGATTTTTCATTTTAACATTTGAAAGTACGTAGTAACGTAGTAAAGTATTGTGTACATTTAACAGTTTATTACTGAGTTTCTATAATAATTGTAGTGATCTGCTTTTACTAGTGCGTTTTTTGTTTGTTTTTAAATGTTATTTGATTGTGAGGTTTGTATTGAAAATGTGTGTTTATTAAAAATTAAAAATAACAAGTTCTCACAAATTGTCATTAAGTGAAAAGATTCAAATTGTGTCTAAAGGTAGGTACAACAATTAAACCAGCAAAAAAGGGAATGTAACTCGAAAGATTCGTGTTATAGTTAGTGTTAGTAAAAATGTTAATAAAATAAAAGTTATGAAACGTATAACTGGCTGTGTGGTTACACAACCACACATAACCACACACGATAAAATTATATTGTTTTCCTTGCACATTGTTTAGTAATTCTAGTACAGTGTGGACTGATTTGGGATATTCAGATTTAAATCATTTCTATTCCGCGGCAAAGAAGCATGATCATACAAAAAAAACATCTGAACCAACAGAGATCCGTCGCGATTTTTTCCATTCTAATATTTTTATCAAGTGAAATTGAATATTAAATTTGTGTCTTTGGTTTGCTTAACGCACAAATTCCGGTTTTATATTTTATTTTAATGTATGCTATATAAGAACTTTTTTTTTATGTTTCATAATTTTAGGTGAAAACCAAAGGACAATTTAATTACCACTTTTGATTCTATGATAAATTTTGATCCTTTTTTTTTTCTTTGTTTTGTAAGACAGCTTCTTGCTATAGCTGATAATGCAATACTAGTACACTACGATACCGAAGGATATTCTAAATTCATCTCACCCAAGGGGGTACCCCATCTTGCCCTATAGGTGGGGTAAGATGGAGAGATTTAGTAATTTTTTTTTAAGTTAATATTTCTATAAGACTTTTATTTTTTGTTTAGACTGATTATTTATAATTAAAGGAAGAAAGACAGATTATTTTTTAATAAAAGTTCCTACATTGTGCAATCGAAAACAGAGGGTTTTATTTATGATATACGTTAAAGTCCCAGTCTTACCCCACCTTCCCCTACACTGAGAAAATTGCAAGCAGTAGCCAATACGGAGTTGGAATTCGACTTCAGTCTAGAGCACTTCAGAAAGATAATATCTTAAGGCTTTCCATTTAAAAAGTGTCAATTTACGAGAACAGTTTTAATTATTGTAAAAAAAAATACATATTGCTACACAAAGGTGAATGTTTAGATATCATAATGAGAAACAGAGATTTGCCGGAAGAATTACAGAAAGACATCATTTGTATTGATGAAAGTTACATTCATGATTCATATAAAGTTAAAAAATGTTGGCAGTCTATCATCATTAAAGGATTGCAACAGATTACATCGGAGAGTAAAAGACACATCATTGTCCATGCAGGAATTGAAAAGGGTTTTGCACCTAATTGCTTGCTATTAATATTCAATAGCAAAAATAAGATGGAAGATTATCATTCTCAAATGAATGCTCACAATTTTATGAAGTGGATAATTAAAAAGCTGATTCTAAACCTCCATGAGCCCCGTATTATTATCTTGTGAGCTCCTTATCACTCTGTACACAAATAAAGCTCCTTTTTTTTTTTTCGCTGGGAAATGCATCTACGCATCCCGGCGCCCGAGGGCGACGGGTTTGTGGGACTCGCTGACACGGCAGAACGTGCCAGAATACCGCACTAAAACCCAGCGGTGCCCTCATCGTCGTAGTGGGGCGCCACGGGATCGCTTTCGCATGCAACCGTGACGCCCCGACGGTTGGCCCGCCTATGCGAGCCGCCTTCGCCTATAGAGCGCTTGCGGGCACCGTAAGCGCTCTATTTCCCTGGTGGCGAGTGGGAGGATAAAAGGTGCCCTCTCCCACTCTATTGCGGAGGGTGGAGGTGCGTATTGGCGTCTCCTCCTCCCTGGTCGTCTTCTGCGGAGCGAGTCAGCGTGTGCGGCTGCTTCCCGCTCTCGCTCCGCGGCCTCCTTCAGTGCCATGACCTCCTCACAATATGCGGTCACGGCCGACCAGCACCTCTCGCTGTCAAGCATGCAGCGGACCACACTTGGCAGCGAGAGGTCTCCACCTATCACTGCCACCAGGGCCTTGCGCTGGGGTTCCCAAGCGGCGCATTCCTCCAGGGTGTACAAATAAAGCTTCTACCTCAAGTTCAAGAGTTGAAGAACTTAAGAACTAGCTACTCGAAAAAAAAAATTGAATTTGACCCAACGCTCAGAAAACCCAATTTACTAATGTTGGTTAAACAGTACAAACCTTAACCCGTTTATACAATTGATGAATTTGTTGGGTGAGAATGGACATACAGTGGTAAGGCTTTCACCTTTCCACTGTGATTTGCATCCAATAGAACTTATTTGGGCTTTTGCAAAAAAAAAAAGATTCTGCACACAATGTTGGGACCCGTGACGTCAAACTATAGACGGAAGAAGCTTTTAGTAACATTACAGCTGAAAACTACATTTACACTATATAGGCACTACATTTTAGGAAGACTCTTCTTCAAGATATTGGCTTACAGAAATATGACATTATTTTAAATGAGTCTACGGATGTCAGTGTATTTAAATACCTTGGAAAAGTTAAACGATATTTTAGCCTGAATATGAATAATAACATTGTGTCGTCTTTTCTGTCTCTGGGGCCTATTGAAAGAACTAATGCGAGAGGTTTAGTAACATGTTTAATAAAATGTGTGGAGTCACATAATTTTCTAATACAAAACATGATTGATATCGGCAATGCGTCAGTAATGACGGGCCAAAATAACAGTGTAATTGAAATTTTGAAAAGAGAGTATAATTAACCAAATTTGATCCTCGTTAGATGCATCTGCCACTCCTTACAACTGGCGATCAGCCATGCCGCTGAAAGCAATCTGCCATGCAACATAGAATTTTTGATAAGAGGTTCAAACAAAAGGTTATCAAAAGGTTCTCACATTCTCCAAAACGCCGGGACGAATATAAAGCGCTGTTTCAAACAACTAATTGCGGGGACGATTTCTTAAAAATATTAAGAGTTTGTGAAACCCGTTGGTTGTGTGTCTATAGAGTCTATAGAATGTCTATAGAGCCTGCTGTAGTTAGAATATTGGCACAATGGGAATAGCTAAAACCAGGGTTGGAAAAAACCATGTTTTTAAACAAAAATCAAATAAAGTACGATTTCTTTTAAAAATCCTAATTAATCACGATTTTTTGATTTTTTCATTTTATTATTTAATTTTACTATATTTTTGCGCAAAATAGAACGCGCCCAAAGGATTACGCCGACACAGCGTGGGGATTTCCCTTTTGTCTGACATGTGAATGCCAAGCAAAAGGGAAATCCCCGTGTAGTTTTGTACATTTCGCTTGCAATTGCGGTCTTACTTTCGTTCTGACAAGCATTCATTCGTTCATCTGCTTACTATTATAATTGCTGTGATGCGTGCGTGACCAATTTATTATAAATAAAATGCCTCGCCAAAGAGATGGGATTTGGGAACATTTCAAAGAAAAAAGCACTAACAAAACTGGCTGTAGGGCTATATGCAACAAATGTAAAAAATAAATTCAAGGTCTGGTTGCGAGGATGAAAATACTTCAAAGAAATAATGCAAATTTGTCTACTGCTGTAATGCAGTAAATGCTACATTTGAAGAAACTGATTTTAATATTAGCCAAATGTCGAAGTTTCAATAGAGATATAAACAAGCAATGTCCGCCAGTCACTTTTTGACATTTTTATTAGACCAAACCCAAACAGAATTCACACTGACAGATGAAGAAGAAAGTGCGTTGAAGGAAGCACGAAATCACTATGATGGTTCAGTTTTGCTATCATTGATAGTAAAGCTTAAGTCAAAATCAAAACCATTCAAAAGTGTGATGTTCGCAGAAGAAATACTAAAAACTGTGACACCACTAGAGAGGTGGATGTCACAGAAAAGTATATTTAGTGAAGAGGAACAGTCAAAATTTTTCCCAGCAGTGAAGCAATTGTTTGAGGCTATAGCTTCTTCAGCTGCTGTGGAAAAAGTGTTTTCCATCTTTGGAATTGTTCACGGCAAATTAAGAAACTGACTGGGAATTGAAAAGGCTGGAAAACTAGTTTTTTATTTAAATATTATAATAATTATATTGATCTCTCAGACTTAAACGACCATAGTTTGTAACTTAAATTAATTTCTAAATCTGTTTTTTTTATGTTGATTTCTGTAAAAGAAAGTGAAATTAAACATTTTTGATTAAATCAATGATTTTTATTGAAAACATAATTTTATTTGAATTGTGATTTAAATCATGTGATTATAATCATTTAAAAAAATTATTTATTCATGCTAAACCTGGCTAAAACTACATTTTGCTTTGGCTAGGAAGAAGTGTTATACAGCGGGACTATTTTGGGACATGTGTAGTGACGACGGTTATCGATTATACCTATGCTTTTAGAAAAGTATTTTTCACGACGTTCAAATTTAAAGGCAAAAATATGGATCCTGTCACTGTTTCAAACTCTGATAAAACTCTGATAACCTTTAACGCCGCGACAACAGACAAAGATTTCCTTACAAACCAAGTAGAAGATCATCTAAATCCAGTTGCACACTTGGAATGGTCCAATTCAAAAGTTATAAAAGTACATCGAGACAATGAAAATGGCTTTTATTTTAAGACTTCTTTCAAAAAAGAAGAATTCGTAGCAGTATCCATGTTGACAAAAAGGTCAGGGAAGCCCATTAATGCTACAATGCCTAAAAATTTGTACAATCAAAAACTTAAGATTACTGAATTTAAAAAAAAACAGGGTATTCTTAAACTTATTGAAAAGAATATAGTACCTAAATATTATAAAAGTTTTTACGAAAATCATAATTTTATGTCAATTTTTACATTAATAATCCTTGACTAATGTCAAGTACTATTTATATAAATATTAGGAGAGATCCTTGTCCCTTGAGACACCTTCTACCTCAGGACAAGCTCATAGAATCAGAAATTTTGCATGAACAAGTGGTAATTAGCGACATCTAGTAGCTATTTCATAACAACATTCAGAATGCATCGAGTAAAGCCATTTTGCCTTATTCCTTAGATGTGATATGTTGTAACGGTAATTCCCCGAAAAATAATTCGTCGAAAACAATTCGTCGAATGACAATTCTTCGTACCTACTTTTTATAAAAATTGTAACAAAATGAAGGAATAAATACGGATAGGTAGGAGAGAATTTTTTCCGGCACTTCTCATTCGTCGAATTATTATTCGATCAATTGTTATTCGATGAATTATTTTTTCGACGAATTGTTTTTCGTTAAACTGTTTTCGGCAAATTGTTTTCGACGAATTGCTTTTCGAAAGATTACCGTTCGAAGAATTGTCTATTGACTGATTGTGTTTTCGATGAACTGTGTTCGACGAATTGTAATTCGATGAATTGTTTTCGATGAATTTTCCGCAAATCAGCCGAAATATTTTGAGGTAAGTAATTTACTTATAATAGAATTAGTTATTATATACATTCGTAATCACTTATTTTAATACAATTCACTAGATTTCCGTTATTCAAAAATTATAACCATACTTTATTTTATACAATTAAATTGTGAAAAATACATAAAATACTTTATTTTATTCAATTAAACCTTAGGACTGTCCCAAGGTACTTAATTTCTGTTTATATGTTTCTAGATACCTCGAAGTAAAAATAAAGTCACCCGGCCAAAACCAATTCAAGAAAATGTAAAAAATGCTATTGAAATGGTAATTCAAAAACAAATTACAAAGCTGCTGAAGAATTTAATGTTTCAAAATCTTTAATAGGCCGTGACGTAAAAGTTGAACAAAGAAAAAGAAAATGTTGAGGTCGTCTATCGCCCTCAGAATGCTGTCAAGAGGGTAATTAGTGATGAAAAAGAACGGTAATTGGTTGCATATTGCTTAAAGGCATCCAAGTTTCACTATGGAATATGCAAAGATGACTTTTCAAAATTAGCATTTGAATATGCGATAATTTAGAAAAAAACATATCCAAGTTCTTGGGACACAAATAAAAAAGCTGGTAAGACATTTTATGCATATTTTATTAAACGGCATCAAAATCTAAACTTGTGAAAATCAGAATCAACAAGTTTAGCACGTGCTAACGCTTTTAATAAGGCGAATATTAATTTATTTTTTGATGAGTACAAGAAACTGCTATTGAAATAGAATTTAACAAGCGAAAGGATATATAATGTAGATGAATCTGGCATATCGACAGTACACACGCCAATAAAAGTTTTAGCATCAAAAGGAGCGAAACAAGTTGGGAATATTATATCAGCAGAGAGAGGTAATAATGTCACTATTATTGCTTGTGTGAACGTCTTTGGGAATTCTGTTCCTCCTTGCATGATTTTTCCCAGAGTGCACTTTAAGAGTCACATGACTAATGGTGCTCCCCCTGAAACTTTAGGGCTGGCAACTCCCAGTGGATGGTCCAATAATGACAAATTTGTGGACTTTTTACGGCATTTTATTAAACATGTTAGACCCACAAATGATAATAAAGTGCTCCTAATTATGGAAAATCACGAAAGTTACATGTCAATTAAATTGATAGAGTTAGCCAAGAAGAACGGTATAGTAATGTTCACATTCCCTCCTCACACGAGCCATAAGTTACAGCCTTTAGACAGAACCGTTTTGGTACCCTCAAAAAATATTACAACAAAGCTTGCAACGATCAACTTTTGCAACATCCTGGAACTCCCCTCACTATATATAATGTCGCTGAATGCTTTGGTATTGCTTTCCGATTAGCTTGTACGCCATCTTACATTCAAAATGGATTTAAAATTTCAGGAATATGGCCATTTAATGAGAATATATTTATAATATATTTTAGCGAAGATGAGTTCTTGAGCTCCTATGTTACTGATAGGTCTTTTGTAGATGCTGACTCCGTTGCGCACACCATATTGGATATGGCTGATACAGAACCAAATATTGGTCTATCTGGACCATCATAAGCAGCCAATATTGGACAACAAAATGTTAATAACCAAGTAGATATAGAATCTCCAGCACCATCTACATCCACTGGCACTATAGAAACAAACCAACATATCCTAACTTCCCCTGTAGTCATTCGTCCTCTCCTAAAGGCTCCACCACGTTAGAATAATACTAATAGAAATAGAAAAGGTAAAACAAAAGTTTTAACTGATACTTCTTATATTATTACAGTAACAGGACTAATGTAAGAGGTGGTGGAGTATCAATATTTGTCAACAACAATCTCAAACATAACTTAGTTGAAAGTGAATGTTTAAACGACAATCATTTTCTATGTATCTATCTCAGGAATTTTTCGCTAAATGTTTTAGCTATCTACAGAAAACCAGACACTAACATTAAAGCCTTTCTTGATAAATATTCACACCAATTTAGTAAATTTAAAAGAGGTCTTGTTTTCGGTGTCATTTGTAAGAAAACTTCAAAAATGTTTCAATTATGGTATTTAGTGGATTCATACGAAGACGGGTGAAGAAATAGTTTCAAGAATTGTCGTTCCGTTGATAATAGCTGACGCGCCAGCAAAGGCTCAGCTTCAGAATGTTTTAAGCTTTAATGGCCGTTATGGCTGAAAATCACAGACATATGAATTAATATATACCAAACCTGATAGAGCAGATACATGGAAGTTTTAATCCTTTTCTAGGCTAGATCAGAGATGATCAGGCATGGACAGGCATGATCAGGCCTGAGCGTATTTAACGCTTCAGATGTTAACAAGCATGAACAGACATGAACAAGCATGTACAGGCATGTACAGGCATAGACAAGTATGATCAGGCATAGACAGGTATGATCAGGCCTGAACGTATTTAACGCTACAGGCATGAACAGGCATAGACAGGTATCAGCGAGGCATAGACAGGTTTGAGTGTATTTAACGCTTCAAACATGAACAGACATGAGCAGGCATGGACAGGCATGGACAGGTGTGATCAGACCTGAGCGTATTTAACGCTTCAAAATGAACAAACTTGAACAAGCATGGACAGGCATGGACAGGTATGATCAGGCCTGAACGTATTTAATACTTCAACCATGAACAGACATGAACAGGCATGAACAGGCATGGACAGGCATGATCAGGCCTGAGCGTATTTAACGCTTCGGACATGAACAGACATGGACAGTCATGGGCAAGCATGATCATGTCTAATTTCAGGCCTGATCATACATGAACAGGCATGATCAGGTCTAATTTCAGGTCTGATCATACATAAACAGGCATGGTCAGGACTGATCATTTTTTCCCGGGTTATCGATAGCTCGTTGCCGTTCGGCACATAATTTATGCCCCCATCTCTATTTGTCACATATTCATCGACATAGTATCTATAGCTCATTTGCCTACGATACGCTAATACTAAGCAATTTGTGCAATACGCGCGCTCTATACTACTGTAATGTATACTCTAAGAACCATATAAATTGACTCTTGTTGGGACCTCGACCAATAGGAACGTCAATGTTCTGCTCTGATGGCTGTTTGACACTTGCGTCGTACAAAACAAGGCTCTTCGAAATGGTTTACCTCCTGTCTTCATGTAACGAAGAAGCTGCGATAAACCCAACCACCGACAAGCCTGAGATGATCATGTTTTACAATCAGACTAAGGGTGGCGTCGACACATTTGATTAAATGTGCTCAGCGATGTCCTGTTCAAGAAAGACCAACAGATGGCCAATGGTCATATTTTACCGCATATTGAACATGGCAATTGTAAAATCATATATAATTTACTGTCACAATATGCTGTCAAAAAATGAAAAGCCTTTGAATCGCAGAGAATTTATGAAAAAACTCAGTACAGTGCTGACTACACCGTGGATAACGAAAAGGCTGGAGGCTCCCACTTTGCCAACACATGTGCGAAGCAATATTGAACTTGTTCTGCCAAAACCTACCGTACAGGCTTCCATGGACGAAGAAGAGTAGCCCCCAGCTAAGAAAAGGCGCTACTGCAGTTACTGCATATCAAAGAAAAAGAGAATTTCCAAGATGGCTTGCGCCCAATTCAAAAAGCCCGTTTGTGACAAACAAGACTGAAAGGAGGATGCCCAAATCCTTAGGAGTCTTGGCCCCCTAGCCTCGCAAGACAAAACTTGTCTTGATGAAAAGTACTCAACAAAACATGAAAAACAGTCAGCGTAATCAAAGCTGTCTGGGCTGTTCTTAAGAAGATATAGGTTGACAAAGTGTCGGTTCTTTTATATAAATTCATGACTTTCCAGCTTGACAAAATGAATGAATTTGATACAAGAATGAAATTTTACTTTATTTTACCTCTTTGATTATTAATTAATAGATTTTTAATTAATATTTAACAAAAATTAAGAATTTTAATCCAGATTTTTCTTTTACGAGATGTTTCTAGGCGCAGACGCGAGTTAGACGCAAGCGCGAGCTAAGCGCAGGCACCAGTGGTGTTTTTTAGAGTACTCATAAAGATCAATGGGTGGCGCCACATATTCTATTTACTAATTAAAATTCCTTTGGCTACATTGGTTTAGACTAAATCCTTGTACTTTATATTTTTCTTAATAAAAAAAAAAAGAAATTAAAATTCATAACCGAGGTGACGCTTGGGTTTTCGCTTAACTTTAAACACATGACATTGGTCTCATAGAATTTTTTTATTGTCTTAATGAGCTGAATCGATTGCCATTGGTTTTCTTTTGCGAGGACTGGGGGCCGATTTGGGCATCCTCCTTTGTAGACTGTCTGTAAACCAAGTATTACTCATAAATGTTATGTAGGTTGTTGTATACTTCTATTATAGTTACATTTTTAACTTATTTGTAAGAGAAAAACACAATTGTTTGTATTAATTTACGGGACTTACCCCCATTAAAAGAAGGATGTTGATATTTTTTAATTTTTCGTAAAGGTCTGATAATTTATGTTTCCAAACTCTTAAAATAAAACAAATTCTTAAAGTAACGCATTTTATTTCTAAAACTATCTTGGATCATTAAAATGACGCATTACAAAATCATGTGCCTCTGAAGCGTTTGTTTATCTTTTACGCACGTTGTACCTTCTAGTGTTTATCTTTCTAGGGTTAACTTTAATTTACCTACCGTAAAAATAGATTTATATTCTCCTGAAAAAAAAATTATTATTATGATTTTCTGCAAATAAAAATTGCTTTTTGGTACCGGTGAAAAATATTTTTTATCGGTTCAAGATTTTTAAAATGATTAATATAATATAATTCTACTAAAAAGTAAGTACCATATTTTCAATAATTTGTGCACATTGTACTAAATTTTAAATGCAAAAGGGACTTTTTTTTTTTTTTGCTTGGGTAGTAAAAAAAGGAGTATTAAAAAGTTCGTTTTATTCAAAGTTACAGTAGGTAACGACGCATTTAAGCATGTATTAACATAATATATACAGAAAAAAATAGGTAATAAAAATTTAATTAAAAGTCTAGATCAGATTTTATCGCCTTTATTTGTTTAAAAACTTTACAGTGTAACGATTTTTTAACTAAATTAAATTATTTCCCGACGTTTCGGACCCTTTACAGCGTCCAAGATCTCGGGGGGACTGAGGAGGTGGGTGTCCGAATAATGCTTATCCGATGATGTCCGATCGTTAAACTGGAAAGTTTTTAAACAAATAAACGCGATTAAATCCTATCTAGACTTTTAATTAAATGAGTAAAATTCGCGTAAATATAAGAGAACAGTAGGTAATAAAAAATTAAAAAAAACATGATTTCAATTTTGTTTTGGTCTGGCTGTATAAAATACAATTTTAGGTTTGTGGCTGTTTTTTATTTAATGAGCGATTTGTTGCTCATATAACACTATCAGAAAATGGTTTCCCTCTGACTTTAACTTAAAGATGATCATTAAAGACTATCTCATGAGACAGAGTTGTAGGACAATTTAAAAATAAAATTCCAGGTAAAGATTTTTCCTGAAACGACATAAAATCCTTTCTCGCCGAATTTCAAATAATAGCAAACGAGTTAGAGCTCAAGTCTCCGAAAACATAATAACAGAATTCATTTAAAATATAAGCAGTGAATTAGAGAATGTACTCGCGGAAAATATTTACAATTATGATGAGACGAATCTTAATGACGACCCAGGACGAAAAAAAGTTATTTCCAGGCGAGGTACTAAATACCCTAAAGTTATAATTAATGCAACCAAAGTCAGCTTCACAGTGATGTTCTGTGGCAATGCTGTTGGAGAAGAAGTTCCCCCTTATTTCATTTACAAATCAGAACATCTCTGGTCCACTTGGACCATGAATGGTCCTAAAAATGCTAAATATAACAGAACCAAAAGCGGATGGATAGACTCAGTTACCTTTGAGGAGTGGTTTATCAACCATCTCATTCCCATTCTGAAAAAAAAGGGCGAAAAGTGGTCATTGGCGACCTCTCATCGCATATCAATCCAAGAGTCTTGTCAGAGTGTGAAAAGCATAACATCTGTTTTCTTTGTTTACTCCCTAATTCAACCCACATCCTTCAGCCATTGGATGTAGCTTATTTTCGATCACTAAAGGCAGTAAGTCTGCTTTACAGGCTTCAAAAAATCGATTTTTCGTTTTTGTCTTAAATCTATTCCAAAACTATCCAAGAATATGCAATCGTTTTACCAGTGTATCATCGGACGACGGAGACTTACACCTGAGTCGCAGTAAGCAAAAGTTGAAGGCAGCAAGCACCGATGATATCATTATTCATTCATCGCACTGTTACCGCATTATTGAATTCATATCGGTGTTTCTCGCTCTTTCGGAATTTGCAGTTCATGCAAACAAAAATTAACGTTTGCAGAAAGCGGTCATCGAGGCCTAGGATTTAAAATTGTTGTTCAGTGTATGTGTGGTCGACGCGAAATCCAGTCAGGACCATTTATAAATACCGGCTACGAAATCAACAGACGGATTGTTTTTGTTATGAGGCTTCTTGGTATCGGACGAGAAGGGATATACGTATTCTGCGGCCTTATGGATATTTCTGCAGGTTTTACAAAATCTACTTATCAACAAATCGTTGAGCATTTGTACGCAGCGTCGAAGACACTTTTCGAGAGTACCTGCGAAAAAGCCGTCACGGAAGAGAAAAAAAAAGGCGCCCTTTTGAGAGATTTTCCAACAGATAAATGACAATTTCAAAAAATATTACGTCCTTGGAAATGACGTAACGATTGATGAAAAGTTGGATAAGACGCGTGTTCGTTGCCCATTCAGGCAATATATACCCACCAAGCCAGGTAAATATGGCATAAAATTTTTAGTGAAACGTTGTAATGGATAACTGGTTCACCAGTTTACCCCTATTGAGTGACTTGCTCAATTATTATGGATTGACAGCACTCGGCACTTTGAGGAAGAATAAAACTGAAATCCTACCTGTTTTTACGGCAACTAAGGGCCGAGAAATTCACAGTTCCCTTTTTGGCTTTCAAAAAGACTGTACTGTAGTCTCGTATGTCCCAAAGAAAAATAGTGCTCTTGGCTTCAACTATACACCATGACGGCAAGAAAAGTTCTGAAGAAACCAAAAAGCCGGAAATGATTGTGGTGTCGTTGTTGTAGATGAGATATGTGCTACCTACTCAGTGTCACGGGCAACCAAAAGATGGCCATTGGTACTCTTCTATGGTCTTCTGAACGTCAGTGGAATCAATGCATACGTTATAGTAAAAGCTCTTCTCGCTGTGCTGTTTGTGAATGGAAGAAGGATCGAAAAACGAAGACAGTTTGTGAATTGTGCTTCAAAAAGATATGCCGCGAGCATACAACCCCAAAATGTGAGGATTGCTATGATAGAGTTAGTAGGTGGAGAGTGATAGAGTGAAATAATTTCGTTTAATATCTCAATGTTCACTCACAATCAGTATAAAAGCATCATTATTTTTTGGTATTTTACGAGTGTACCTAGTTTATTTTTGGTATCGATCTCAACTTTGCCAAATTTATAAGAAAAAATAAATATTATTGTTAATTTTGTGAGATTACTTGTAACGTTGTGCTGGCACGTTACTTGGTACACTTGTAAAATTAAATAATTTTTATTTTTTTACTAAATTTTATAATCTAATATTACTAATAGCGCCATCTTTCAGTACCTTGTTGAAGTTGTCAGTGTCATTAGGTATCGACCTGTCAACATTTTTTATAATTAACATAACAGATGTCGCTTCGTATCCCAATACTCGTGGTTTAAAAAAATATCTATCTTTAATAAATCGTTGTCTAAAATTAATCATTATAAATATAGTAATTAAATCTAATTTTTAAAATATAAATTGTTAAAAATATATAATGTTGAAATATTTATGGAAAGTTTTACTGAATCATAAATGTCAGTTCTTAATCTAATACAACTTACCCTAGACCTAATACAACTTTAATCCCGCTGGGGTAAGTTTCCTGATATTCAATTAAATAATTGTAAGGTGTTCTTATTCGAAGTGTCATACGTATTTTTTATTTGGACACTAGTTCTTTTAAATTGTGCACGGCTTGACATGGAACCTTCTACGCTTCCAGGATTACCACTACCCTTACTTTTTTTTCTTATATCAACCTACTACACATCGACGTCGTAATAACCTAAGGAAGTAGACAGGCCGGCCAGCCTATGATTAATACCGGTGGAGATCTCCCCGCGTGCTCGGACTGGAAGAAGCCATCACCATCGGAAGCCAACAGTCAGGCCAGTGTCCTTTCCGTCTAATCACGCTGTCGGAACGTGGGTCAGCTAGCGAAAAATAAGGCTAAAAGCAAGGTACCTAAAGTCTTGTTTCGAACCCCTACTACCCTCTATTCTGTCCGCGACCTACCTTCCACTTTTTTCTTAAACGCGGCATACTAATAAATAAAAGTATATTTTTGTTAATTTTTAGGGATATATATAGCTCTCAGTACAAATAAATAAACATTAAAACTTGCATTTGTAGTTTTATTTATGGACAATAGTACCAATAATATTTTTTACTAACATACCATCCACGCAACGCGATGTGGCGGCATCTTCGGATATCTTAAGTAAAGTTGATAGGCTTCACCCCCCGCTTGAGGTGTCACTTATTAATATAGCTGAAACGAGTCTCAACTACAATCCTAATGTCAAAATATTAAATTTTCATAAGGCTAACTATGAACAAATAAGACAAAATTTATCTAAAATTAATTGGGACGAGCTGTTTGATCGAACGGGGAATGTAAACCAAATGGTTGAAATTTTTATTCAATAGTGTATAATATTATCAAAGACTGTTCCCAAAAAATTGCTAACAAACAAGTTACCAGCACCAGGGCATAATAAAACCTTTAAAAGATGTTATGGGAAAAGACCTAGGTAAGAAGGCGCTACAGAAAATATAAGAATCCGCTAGATAGAATAGAATCGTCCCTATTGAGTAAACGTTGCAGTGTAATGGCAAAGTCATGCTACAAAAACTATATTACTCTATTGGAATCTAATATTAAAAGCAACACAAAATTATTTTGGTCCTTTGCGAACTCTAAAAAAGCTGGTAAAAGCAAATATCCAAACACTATGACTGACGGTGTCATGAGCAATCTTTTTGCGTCCCACTTTGGTGCCATATCCAATGTGAATAGAAATTGTAATTATAGTCAGTGCCTCGACATAAACTCTGATTTCTGCAAACATATAAATAACTACAGCCTAGAGTTAAATGTTCCCTTTATTACCCAACATAGTATCTTGAAAAAAATTAAATCCTTAGATCATAATAAAGGCCCAGGGCCCGACGGCATTCCAACTATATTTGTTGTAGCCTGTGCTGACAAGTTAATTTCTCCTCTTTTTTTGATTTTTAATAAGTCCCTTAAACAGGTGTTTTTCCTACTAAATGGAAATCTGCGAAAATTTTGCCTATTCACAAGGCTGACAAGGTATAGGTTGTCTCAAATTACAGATCTATGTCAATTCTATGGGTGTTTGCCAAAATTCTTGAGGCACTTGTGTACTCTTTCATTTTCAATCATTTAAATCACTATCTTTCCGACCATCAACATGGCTTCGTAAAATCAAGATCTACGTGCACAAATCTAGCTTTATTTACAGACATCCTTGTTGAGGCAATCGACAGAAATAAGGAAGTCGATGTCCTTTATACAGATATATATATCACTCCGCTGTGTCCGCCCTTTCGCAAAACAACTCTGGGTGCAAACTCAGTGGTACCGAGGTTGTCCAGACTCCTTAACGCTAGTAATATTGACGTCTTTTCTGACTCATTTACCAAGCTCAAACGGGAATCGTGCGTGACATGGACGACCAATGCTTAAGCTCTCAATTTCTTATGTATACTTTTTGACTGTTGCTTTTCATTATGTGATTTAGAATGGTTTTTTTTTCTCATTATGAATGGAACGCTTATTTTTGCATGTGGTGTTCACCTTAAAAATTGTAACACTTAGCTGTATTGTAAATTAAGTTTACTTTATTATGTAATGGTGTTAACAAATACTGGTGATCCTAAATAAATAAATAACACAAATACATTGTCAAACCGTAAAACACAAAGGTATTTTCGAAAATAATGGCAATTAAAAGTCTGTGGTATTTATTATCCGGTAGCGAGTGTTCATATTCGTAAATACCTAGGGAGTGCCGCCGGGTTAAAAAGCTCTACAAGTAATGAAGACTCGTCCGATGCACTGCCTGCAGAATTACCAGAGAATGTCTCGATATTGTCCAACAAAAAAAAGGTTTCAGCCAAAAAAAATTCCAAAGAAGATTATGTCTTGTTTGTATGGAATTCTAAAAAATATCCTGGACTGATAACTTGTCTTGTAAGTGAAGAGGGAGATCTTGTGAGCTGCATACAAAAGAGAAAGTCTTTTTGGCGATGGCCAGCCATTAAAGACGAAGAACTTTATAATTGGGAAAATATTATCTGTAAGATCAATGTTCTACAATTTGTAAAAAAAAAAGGTTATTTTTTAATTCCTGAACTAGATGGTTCAATAAGTAAATTATGCGTTATATTATGTCCAAGTTCCTAAGATACTTTATACTTTATTTTGAAATTGTGATAATAAGGCAATAACATTAACAGTAGGTACCAAAAAAATCAACTTTCGTCAACAAATATTCTCAATAGTAAGACTAATTAGAATCTTACGTATGATTAGCACTTGGTCCAATATTTATTTTATTTATTTTTATGAATAAGTTAGTATAGGAACATTTTAAAGATTTTGTTGAGTTTTGTTTTAAGGTCTATAAAGATGTTTAAAAAAATGTGGATTTTTGTAATTTTTCTAAAAAAATAAAGCTGTTTTTTATTTCAAACAGTTCATTTCTTTATTTCCCGTTGCTTGGTTGGGCTACATTAATTCACAGGTTGTATAAGTATTGAATATGGTATCAATAAATCTCTCTAGCCAAAGTAACCCTCTTCATAGAACAACTTTGGCTCAATACTAAAAAATATTTATACAATTACATGTCTTCAGTGGCGGCCTTAGGGGGTGGCGAACAGGGCAATCGCCCGGGGTCTCGCTCTTGCAGGGGCTTCGCGCAACAACTCAAGCAAATTTTAAAAAATATAGATTTTTTAAGTATTTATTTTTTAATTAAAACTTTTGATTTTGTACCTTAATTATTAATTCGGGTTATAACATAGTGATAAATTAAAATAAAGTTAGCTAACTAGTTCATTCATTCAAAGCATAATGAAATTTTTATTATGTAGTACTTGATGATCGTTGGAGAGATATTTTAGAATGATTTGCTTGCAAATATAAATTTTTAAGCACATTACAATTTGAACTTTAGGAGTCATAGAGAGAAGTTAACATCTGACTCATATTCGAGTGAGATCAAGCGGCAATTTTATAAATTTAGTAAAGTTAATAGCCCGATTTGATTCCGTGCTGAGACTTCACCTAAAACAAGTAAAGCATACGACGATTAACGACTACTATATCGGAAAAAATATTCAAAATGATCTTATACAATTAATGGCAAGTCACGCGAAGACTCAAATCGATGAAAAAACAATAAATATTACTCGATTTTTCTTAATTATACTCGCGACGTTTCTCTTGTTGAGCAACTTTCAATTACACAAAAAAAAATCAAAACCCTCCAAAATTCCGAAAAAAGTAATTTTTTGTTTTTTTTACTTTCGTTTTTGACTTTTGAAGACTTAATTGCTTGTGCCTGTAAACAGGGCACCTCCACGTGGTGACGGTGGGCAACAGAACCATCTGGAAGAGTCCCTGGGTTAACGGCGTTTGTGCCGTCATGGCAGGTACAAGTTATAAGTACTTTACGATGCAGGGAGTCGGAGCCCCAGTATCGGCGTCTGGTCAGGGTGAGAAAGCAGGCTCGCAGGCGTCGTCATCAAGCGACTGCAGCTCTTCCGAAGTGGGAAACTTGGCTACTGGAGAGTATACTATTACAAGAAGTAATTCTCATCTGTGTAATTAAAGTCCTGATTCATTTTGTTACATTTGTGGAGAATACAATTTGGAAAGGAATCGAAGATCGTTATCTGATAAGATCAAACAAATTTATGAAGAATGTTTTGGTCTCCAAATTACTCATTTGGATTCAGCATGGGTTCCACATACGATTTGTAGTCGATGTAACATGATGTTAATCCGGTGGGAAAAAAACAAGAAACAGGCCAACTTGAAATTCACAATACCAATGATATGGTCTTCACCAACTGGTTTACAGAATTGTTATTTCTGTATGACAGATACTTCCGGGTTCACCTAGAATACAAAAAAGAAAATTGTATACGCCAATGTTTCATCAGCTAGCCACAAAAAATAGAAGTTGTCAAGGAAGTTAATACGGTTGAAGAAATGGATGTAGAATAAGACGATACGCTAGTTAAATAAAGTTCGGAAAAAGAACATTCAGAAGATGAAGAGTACTTACCTGGCGGAAAAACAAAAGACCCTGAAACGTTTAGCCGAGAAGAATCTAATGATCTGGTTCGAGACTTGGCTTTACCGTCACCGTCACCACGTGAAGGTGCCCTGGTTACAGGCACAAGCAATTAAGTCTTCAAAAGTCAAAAACGAGAGTAAAAAAAACAAAAAAAAAATACTTTTTTCGGAATTTTGGAGGGTTTGTGTGATTATTTTACATTTAAAATGGCTCGTGGTCTCAATAAAGTTTCGATTCATATTCAGCCGATCGAAATACATGAAAATCACGCTTAGTTTAGTTCCAAAAAAAATTTTTATCATTAAAACTGCCGAATTTCATCATTTTTACGGTTTTTCGAAGTTTTCTCGAAATTTTGAGGGTGTAGGGGTCAAACTGACCTCGAATTCGAATTCAGCGGACCAAAATACGTACCCGTAGGTAGGTCCGGTCAAATGCACATTCTACTTAATTTTTTTTTGTGTGCCGGTGTTATTATTGGTTTTTTATAACAAATACAGCTGAAATTGAAAACCATTTTACTGGTTTCTTAGCCGTCAAAAAAACCACAGCTGAGAGTTTAAGTAATTATACAGGGTGACTGGTGCATTACTATAGGCATTTAAGGATAATACTCGGTACATGATTCTCATTCGAATTATGTACAAATATAACATAAATATTAATAAGCTTCTAAGTAAAGTTGCCCAACAGTTATCTAATTATTTACGCGTCGTCTGGATAACCTAGTTTTCACGCGGTAGTTTACCTAAGTCCAAACGCCGCCAAGTGTTAACAGGGTAGCAGCACATGAGTAAAAGAAACCGTACAGGAACTTCTAAGAAACTTCTAATAGTAGTAACAAAGGCTCGAATTTGGTCCGCCGGACCATATCCGTGTACCGATCGATCAGTTTACCGTATCAGTCTGTAAACCACCAATTGCTGAGCGAAGGCCTCTTCTCCACATTAGAAGAAAGATTGGAGCTTAATCCACCACGCTGCTCCGCTGCGGGTTGGCGGATAATTCCCTACCATAAGTAACATCGTTATCTTCACTATGATAACAACCGGGACCGACGGCTTTACGTGCTCTCCGAGGCACGACGGGGAGACCCACAAGGACATACACCCAGACCGAAAACAAAAATTTGTACAATTACAAATATTTGTCCCGAGCGGGAATCAAACCCGCGACCGCCGGCGCGTGGCGTTGCAGTTAAGGCAACTAGTCGCACCACTACACCAGAACGGTCGTCTAAAAATGTTTATAATAAAAAAAAAAAAACAAAAAAAACACGCTTTTATAAAAATTAAACTAAAAAAAATTAAACTAACAAACGCTCGAATTTGGTCCGCCGGACCATATCCGTGTACCGATTGATCAGTTTACCGTATCAGTCTGTAAACCACCCACTGCTGAACGAAGGCCTCTTCTCCACATTAGAAGAAAGGTTGGAGCTTAATCCACCACGCTGCTCCGCTGCGGGTTGGCGGATAATTCCCTACCATAAGTAACATCGTTATCTTCACTATGATAACAACCGGGGCCGACGGCTTTACGTGCTCTCCGAGGCACGATGGGGAGACCCACGAGGACATACACCCAGACCGGAAACAAATATTTGTACAATTGCAAATATTTGTCCCGAGCGGGAATCGAACCCGCGACCGCCGGCGCGTGGCGTTGCAGTTGAGGAAACTAGTCGCACCACTACACCAGTTATGCGGTAGACATCCGGTACCTAGTCATCAAAAGGCTTCGACTGTCCGTATGCCCGCCAATACTATAAAAATGTAGGTATGTAGATTAGGTATCTGAATTCTGAACATAAAAAAATATGTGAAAATTATTAACGTAGGTAATTATTCTTTAACGTTTACTAAAGTCTAATTAAACCAATTTAATATCAAATATTGTTAGCTAGGTATTATTCACTTTTTATTTTTAAATACAGGCAGGCATAAGTATTTCAAAAGTGAAATCAGCGTATTTACAATAATTAAAAAATTAAAAATAATTGACAACAAAATAATATTTACAAACGAAATATTACCTCTAAGGTTAAAGTAACGCGCATGTCGGTGCGTATCGCGCAGATAGCGTTCAAAATAGTCACCATCACAACCAACACACAGACAACACCTAAAAATCAGCTGTTCACTAACACTTCCGAATTAGTTTTAATTTGATTGAACGCACTAATTATTTTAGTTAACCGAACCAGTTACAAAAATTTACTCGTCCTAGTTTGTCAGATTCGGTGAGTTGACATTGTCTCACGGCTCGGTGTAGGTAAGTTCGAATATCTAGCTGCATATTGCCGACAGGCTTCCGACACATTGTCATCACACCTAGCCAGTATCCTCACCATTTCCGTGTATTCGACATTAGAATAGCGGCGGTACCATGGTTATAAAATAACTTTAGTACAGGTACAATACATCGATCGATACGAATAAAATAAATACGAGTAGCACACAAAATCATATGACGCGCGCGCATCAAAGTCGCCCGCCGCCGACTGCCGCGGCTGGCTAAATAGGTCAAGTTCAAAGGCGCTAGCGCCGCCCCGTTCCTACCTTCCCCCTCACATTAGTACGTGGTAGTTATTTACCTAATCTTTGGGACGCGCGTAGAGTTTATTTCATTCAAACGAAAAATTAAATTAAGATTTATTTTTGTATGAAAATAAAATCTAACAAATTAACAAAAGTGGTAGAACAAATGTTGTTGTACATAATGTTAGCTATCTTGTCCTGCGAGGTTGCTGGTGTTTTAGAATTAATCCTGTATAAAAAATTTAAAAAAAAAATAAACTAACAAACGCTCGAATTTGGTCCGCCGGACCATATCCGAGTACCGATCGATTAGTTTACCGTATCAGTCTGTAAACCACCCACTGCTGATCGAAGGCCTCTTCTCCACATTAGAAGAAAGGTTGGAGCTTAATCCACCACGCTGCTCCGCTGCGGGTTGGCGGATTATTCCCTACCATAAGTAACATAGTTATCTTCTCTATGATAACAACCGGGACCGACGGCTTTACGTGCTCTCCGAGGCACGATGGGGAGACCCACGAGGACATACACCCAGACCGGAAACAAATATTTGTACAATTACAAATATCTGTCCCGAGCGGGAATCGAACCCGCGACCGCCGGCGCGTGGCGTTGCAGTTAAACAACTAGTCGCACCACTACAACAGAACGGTCGTCTAAAAATGTTTATAATTTAAAAAAAAAAACAAAAAAACACGCTTTTATAAAAATTAAACTAAAAAATAAGTGGGGTGGCTTTTAAGATATTATCAAAATGATAATGCTTCTAGTTATACCTGTCAATAAAATATTTATACCTATTGACACCATGCACCCCACGCTTTTTTTACAATTAAGTACATTTTTTTTTCTTATGTACACTATTTTTAATTTAAATTAAAAAAAATTACACTACTCTTAATTAAAATTTTTTTTTTTTTTTTGTTTTTTTTTTAACACTAGATTTACCAGCTATTTACATATACCCATTTTTACCAAAACCAGTCAAAATGACTGGTATCTAAGAAAAGTACTTAGAGGTCTTCAGTCTTTATTTTCTTTAAAAAAATAACAAAATAAGCTTTATTATATTCATTGTAATACATAAAAAGATTTATAGACATTATAAACTAATCAAACTTTTAGTTGTTTCCTGTACATCGGTCACAATGTTAACACACGTAGATTTTTCTCTATGTACACTTTCCGCATAATTTTTTTTCCATATATTGCAAATAGTTGTGGTCTTATTATTATTGCAATATCCTATTTGACACCATTAACGTATCTACAGGAGAATCACCACTTCAACTTGGTATAATAGCTTCTTGTGATTTTTCCCTTGCAGTCGAATATTCTCCACAAGCAAATTCTTCAGCTAAGCGAAACACAAAGTCTTTCCTTGATATAGTTTCACCCGTCATACTTTTATACAATATCCAGGAATTTATCCTACCTCAAATCAAAATATTAAAAAAAACTTGAAGTGGCCACCTGGAACCTGACTTTATACTTTCGTGCCATTTGATCAGTAATGTCGACTCTAAATTTAGTGTTATAATAAAAGGATACAGTTGCGGGTAGTCTCTTGGTTATCTATTTTTAGATTAGGTATAGGTATATATTTAGATTAGGTATTTTTAGATTAGGTTAGTTTTATCTATTTTTACTTATTTGTATTTTACTCAGTACAAGTACTTTCTTATTTGGTTTACTCTTGTAAACTGTACATCTGTTTGATTCGTACAGCAACTCGATTATAATACTGTTATTACTACTGCCGTGTCGATCACTTTGGCTCTATAAAAACTCACTTTCGCCAACATATATCTATAGTGCATCATTTTCATCATCCGAACATTCTTTAGGTTAGGTATTTCCATAGGTTACATTTTTCAAATATACGAAGAAGGTTTCATTCGTTTTGCCATTTTTAGGGCCTGAGGATAACCATAAAAATAAGTTGAAACTAATAGTAGGATATATATCTCTCTGTATTTAGCCTTCTTACTGAAGAATCTATTTTTGAATACTTCAAATACACCTAAATGTTCCTTACCAGTATCAAAATAATCTTACAGTCGATACCTCAAAATTCAAGAAAATTATTTCTAATTTAGCGATAAAGTTGCAGGAACTCGCTAATTTTTGCTAACCGAATTTGTTACAGTGAGATAATGATTTTACTACATGGCAAAATTAGAATCGTAACAGTACTCGTAAATATAATTGATCGCGACTAAGCTGACATGACTCTGCTCTCTCTTTTTTGTGAAAATTACGTTCCTCGTAAAACCCGCGACACTACTTATCAGAATTATGATTTTATCGGAATCATATATTTTGTGTAGAGAAAATATTGCAGTTCTTACCAATTGTCGTAGCTGCCCCAAAGTCATTGCATCACATAAAAACTTGCACCAGTCATTTTGACTGGTGCTGGTATAATTGTCAATAACAAAAGATATATTTCTTACCAATATGTATAAAATAATATAAAGTTCGTAAAACTGATTCTTTAGCTATAGCTATAAAAGTCATGATATCGTTATAGAAAGAAAATGTTACATACAGTAGGAGTTTTAAATTAAAATTGTAAGACCAGTCAAAATGACTGGTCTGGTAGATCTAGTGTTAAATATTGTCTTGAACATGAAGCAATTACAAAGAGGAGGTGTAATCAATGTAGTCTATGTACTTGTAAAGTGTAGATATTATTATATTTAATTGCCAGTGAAAGCTAAATATTAAAAGTCGGTAAAAGTATTCAAAGTAGAAAACAATCAGTGTTAGCATAATGAATACAAGCAGCATTTCAGAGTCTGATTTGGAAGTAATGGAGTTTCTTTTTCATATATCCGTACCCAGAAACTTAAAGCATAAGAGAAATTACGGATGAAGAAATTCAATTGAGATATCGCTTTAATTTAATAAGAACAAACAGATAAAGTGGAATGATGTCGTTCATAAATAATGACTTGTCATATTTTTAGAACTAAAACAGTGCTAAGCCACTTATTTATTCTCGAAAAAAATATTCTAGTAAATAAAACTAGTATGAAAGACGAATTAAAGTAATAAAAAGTAATTTTAGACACGATCTCTTAAACAGAACCATCTAGCTGTAAATAAAAGAACAAGTTTTTAATGTACAACATAAATGACAAGTAAACCAAGAAAATAAACTTTTATTTAAAATTATATTACATTTCTAAATATGATTCTGTTAAATAGGCATTAATTATTTTATAAACATTGAACATTCTATTTCGCTGACAACAAATAAGTAAAATGTATGTTAATAACTCGTGTACGACTATAAAAATCTTATATTTTTACACAATAAATGAAACGATGATCGTCTGAGAATCAACGTTGGTCGTATTATTTTATCTCTCTTACGCCGCACATAATAAATATAATTTTAAATAAATTTGTCATTTGTTGAACAGCTAACTGTTGTTTATTAAATAAAAGCAAGGAACTACAGTCCTGGCAGACCATTAGTTTTGCTACTTGCCGATAGAGGCAAACTAATCACCGAACTTTCTAGACAAAATAAATAATTTAATTTAAATATTACTTACGAGTTGAAAGATGTTTATTCCATTTGATTTTGATGTGATGAACAACAAATTCGTTGACTAAGTAAATGATGTAAACTTTTCAAAGTTGTTATTATTGTTCACAATATCTTGGTATTTCCGGCGTATTTAAAAATGGAATCATATTTTATTTACAACGATTGTCAATCATTAAACCACCTATTTACCTACATAATTATACTAACCTTAATAAATGTTCAAAATGAGTTCCTTCTCGTGTGATACACAGTTCAGCATGTCTAACCATATTGTCTTTTACACGATTTAGGACAAACCGGTCACTTTTATAAGTTTCAAAAGCACTGATGATTTTTAATTTTAGTTCATCTCTGTTTGCATACTCTGTAGCATACACAAGACGTTTTACCTCCCCCCATAAATAAAAGTCCAGTGGCGTGAGATCTGGAGAGCGAGCTGGCCATGGAACAGATCCCCCGCGCCCTATCCAGCGATCTCCGAACGTATTATTTAAGTACTCACGTACTTGCTTCTGATAGTGCGCGGGTGCTCCGTCATGTTGGAAAAATAAGTTTTGGATATTACTCAGTGGTACATCATCGAGCATGTCGTTCACCACACTATTTAAAATGTCTAAGTATGACACACCATTGAGTCTTCCTTCAATGAAATACGGCCCTAACAGACAGTTATTTAAAACACCAGCCCACACGTTAACACTAAACCTGTGTTGATAAGCGTCCTGTCGCGTAACGTATGGATTGGAATGACTCCACCAATGTTCATTGTGTACGTTAAAAACACCAAGCTTAGTAAACGTAGCCTCGTCCGTAAACAATATGTTTTTGTCAGTGTTTTGCAAAAACCACCGACAAAAATTTACTCGTGGCTCGTAATCGTTGGCCCTGAGTTCTTGAATATCTCGAATATGATACGGGTGTAGCCCTTCTTTGTGCAGTAGATTCCACACAGTCCACTGAGATACACCAAATCGTCTAGCAGCCTTTCGAGTACTCGCTTCTGGGTTGTTCTCGAAATACTCGAGAATGTCTTCTTGTAGCAAGACAGGGTATTCCACTCCACCTCGTCCTTGAGCATGTGTTGGAGTACGGAACTGTCCGAAGTCTCGTAGTCTTTGATTGGCGTTTAAGATTACGCTGGCATTAGGTACTCTCCGATTGGGGAACATCTCCCGGTATAAATTGATAGCACCCGGTAGGCTATCATTCGCAAGCGTATACGCACGAACTATGTCCAAGTATTCTGCATTTGTGTATTGATAAGCCATATCAATACACAAGTAGGGTCACACTCACACACGACAGATTAGGTATACTCAGAATATCGAACCGAACGCTAGGCGCACGCGCGGGAAAACACAAAACAGACGTCGTAACCATACGTTGGCGCTAGCCTACTGACTAGCGATGGGCGTTGAATCAACGAACGGTTAAAATAGACGGTCTACGTTCAATCGACGCTGCGACGGTCTACAGTTCATTCGTGAACTAGTCGAATTCATAGACGGCTAAACTGAGAGTCCACAGCGTTCTTATCTACTGACAACGCGACGACGACGCGTAAACGTATCCGGTTAATACAAGTTCATGCGTTTGTTGAAATAGTATCGTCGGATAAAGCAATTTGAACCTTAAGTATATAGCGTAGGAAATGATATTTGATATTTTTTTAACTAGACTTGTGAGAGTGAGAAGGCAGGAGCATTCTGATATTGCGCGAAAGAGTACGTCGATGGACTGGCTAAACGATGCAGTGCAGGATGAACGGGTTTTTAATTTGTTTACCTTTGTTGCCGTTTTGATTATTGAAATTTAAAATTAGTGCGTCGCGCGAGGTCAAGGCCACGGGTGTCGTGCGTAACTCGTGAATGCGAATTTAGTAGAAAGTTGTTTGAATGTTTATGAGTTTAATTTATAATTTATTTTGTACAAATTATTTAAATGAAGATATTGTAAATGATTAATTGTAAATAGTGTAGAGACATAGTGTTTAATAACAGTTTCTTGTTTTAGTGTTTAATAGTGTATAACAGTTTGTTGATTTTCGAAATGGCGGGACGTAATACTAGTGAATTATGGCATCACTTTGAAAAGGAGGATTCAAGTGGGAAAGCTATTTGCAACTTATGCAAGGAAAAACTTGCGTATAAATCTACGACTGCGAATTTAAAAAGTCACCTAAAAAGAAAGCATGTTTCCATATTTACATCGTTGTCATCGCAATCAAATGCCCAGGCTCAGCAGCAGACACTGTCCAACAACTGCCCTGTTCCTGTATCGCATGCGGATAATGAGGATCCTAGCTTACCTGGCTCGAGCGGGTCTATCCAGAAAAAGCAAAAAAAAACTGGACTCCTTTGTACATAAAAAATAAATAACGACCAAAAAAAGCAAATAAACTTAGATTTGCTAGATTTGTGCACGGATAGTTTTCATCCATTTTCGCTGGTGGAAGAGAGAGCGTTTAAAAAATTCTGCCGTTGGATACCTGGCTACCAGTTACCCACAAGGAAGACGCTGTCCAACTCAATTATGCAAGAAGCATACGTTAAACTTTATGACGCAACACAAACTCAACTCAGAATGGAGGTTCAGAGCATATGCCTAACTGCAGATATGTTGTCCACATAGATGTCTTTAAAAACTGAGAGCTTCATTGCCCTTAGTGGGCATTACTTGACAGAAGATCTAGAGTTCAAAACTGTATTGTTGGGATGCTGTCAATTTCCAGGTCACCATACAGCCGACAACATCGCTGCAGAGATTACCGCATTAGTAGACAAATTTTACATCAAACATAAAGTAAATTTTATGATTACTGACAATGCACCTAACATAGTGAAAGCTGTTAAAGAGCTGTTAGGTTGGAAGCATTTTGGATGCTATGCGCACAGTTTAAATCTCATAGTGGAACACGCGCTTCAGTTAACGAAATCTAGTATCGACAAGGTCAAACGCATTGTTGCGCATGTTAAAAAAAGTACTCTTTCCTCAGAGAGATTACAAAAATATCAGGTACAACAAGGTCAAGAACCTAAGCGGCTGATCCAAGCTGTGGAAACTAGATGGAACTCCACCTATTTTATGCTCAAAAGATTTGTGGAGCTTGAAGATGCCATCCGAGCAACTTTAGCTTTTGCAGACAGGACTTTACCAACAATCAGCCCTGAAGATTGGACTCTTTTTAAGCAGCTATGCCAGGTTTTACAACCGTTTGAAGAAATAACTGCATCAATGAGCGGAGAAAAGTATATTACCGGAAGTTCGGTAATAATAGTGACGCGATGCCTAAAAGAAGCATGTCAAAGGCTCATTAATCGGGACGATCTCATGCAAGACGCGCTAGATACAGTGCTTTTGCTGAAATCTGGACTAGAAGACCGCTTTCGGCTTATCGAAACGAGTGTCACATTTGCATTGTGTACTTTTATGGATCCTCGATTTAAAATGCAAGGATTTTCGGACCAATCTGAGGCAACTAGAACCAAGGAAAAGGTTCGAAGATTAGTAGCCGCATTGATTGGCCAGAATGAACGCACCACAGCTATCGATTCCACAGTCACGGAAAGTACTAACTCCGACGTCCAACAAACGACTCCGACGAACAACGATGAAGACCTCAGCCCTTGGAGCATTTTCGACAAAATTGTGGCATCCAATACTTCCCAAGGTACACCTCTATCAAAAGCTATAAAAGAGGTAGACATGTACCTTTCTGACGAAATTCTCCCAAGAAAGGACCAGAAGGGAAATTTGACGTGTCCTCTTGAATGGTGGAGAAAACATCAATACGTCTACCCAAATTTAAAAAAAAATATTTGTAACACACTGTAACATTGTAGCAACATCCGTTCCTTGCGAACGGATGTTTTCTAAAACAGGACTCATAATTAACGAAAGGCGGACGAGATTGACAACAAACAAAGTTGAACAAATTATGTTCCTCAACGTAAACTCACCCGAAGACAGATTCAAAGGGTTTTAAATTCGCATAAAATAATTTTTCACGATTTTTCTGTACGTAAAAAACAAACAAAAAATAATAAAAATAAAAAAAAAACAAAAAATAATAAAAATAAAAAAAAAACAAAAAAATAAAAAATAAAAATAAATAAAAATGTAAATAATTAAAAATGTATATAAAATCAGTTGATCTTCTAAATACGCCTGAAATACGATATTATATCTTTCAAAACGTATTCAGCCAGTCCTAAGCCTGGAAAAGTATGAAGGGAAGATTAAATTGATTGATTGTACTTTTTTGTAACTTTGCAGTTCATTCGAATGTCAAATAATGCGTAAAACTAGACTAAAGACACCGTCGTCGTAGCGTTGCTTTTGTAGACTAGACCAGATTTAGACGCCGCGCTTAGTCGATTGAATTGAACGCCTGTCACTATCGCGTCGACTAGTCGACGAATTCAACTAGTTGATCGACTAGTCGATGAACGGAAATGGACGGTCTAGTTTCGTTAACGAAAAATGCGTCGACGACCCATCTCTACTACTGACCTAGTAGCGGGATTCGTCGATCGAATAAGCGACTAGCCGCGGGGCGGGGGTACGGGGGCAAGAGGTACAGTACAATACCACGTCGCACGCGCCGCCCGCCAGCATGACTGTAATTTCACGTTTAATTTATTTGAATTAAAATTTATGAATATTTGATCAAAAATTTAGTACCTATTGTTTTTATATGATTCGATTGAGAATCATGCACCGAGTATTCCCCTTAAATACTAATGGTAATTCACCAGTCAACCTGTATAATCACAGAATTAGAACAGTATATTATTGCAAAACTGCAGAGGCCAAGGATATGATAATGGTACAAAAAAAGTGAAAAAAAATGTTGTCCGAAAAAGTATTATTGAAATTAATCCACTTGCTTATTTTTTACCTTGTGGGAGTCGTAACTGGAATCTCATTCTAGGAGATATAGCATCGTCTTGTGTCCAAGCAAAATCTTTTTTTTGATTTGCTACAAAAGTTGTGTTTGTTGGCAACAGTGTCTCTTTGTGGGCTCAAGTCAGAGGTGGACTATTTTAAATGGTCATGTAAAATCGTTATCGCTAAAACCACTTTCTGAAATTACATGGGAGTGCAGGGTAGCATCGGTGAAGGCCGTTAAATACCAACGAAGCGATATATGTGATGCCTTAAAGGATCTAGCAGAAAATACAACAGATTGTCAGTTGGTCACCACCAACACCTAGACACATTCACAAATTAGACCAATAATTATCAAAAAAATGGTTTTCAGTCATACCTTGTAACAGCGAGAGAAATAGCAGATGAAAATGATATTGACAGACAGTTCAAAGAAGTCAGAAGACGACGTAAAAAAGGCATTCTGATTATGAAGGGGAAGGTGAAGCTCTTGAATGGAATGCGGAAGAGATTTTCAAATTAAACTATTTTTATGCCATTATCGACAATGTGCGCTCAAGCTGTCATCCTTGGTTTGAGGCACTTAAACATCATGAGAGCATATTTTGTTTCATGTATAATATAAAAAAAAGTTAAAGGAAATTAATGATAGTGAACTTTTGAAGCAATGCAGTGACTTGCAAATATCTATGATAGTAGGAGAATCGTGTGATATTAATGGACATGAATTGTACGAAGAACTGAATAATGAATATGTTCATCTGTGTGTATGAAGGAAACAACGACATAAACTTAGTGCTGAAATTATAGAAAAAAAAATTAACTGAAGTTTACCCCACTATCGAAATCTTCCTGAGAATTATTGCCACCCAGTTGTCTGCTGAAAGTAGTTTTTTGAGGCTTAAAATGATTAAAACGTATTTGAGGAATTCGATGACACATCGGCTTTCAGCCCTTGCTATTCTTTGAATCAAAAATGACGTAGCTCATTCAGATCAGATTATTGTGCTTTAATTAAAGATTTTAGTCTTAGGAAAAGCCGCAAACATCAATTTTAAAATTTATCATCTCTGTATTTGTTAATTTTGTAAATCTTTTAATGTCAAATATTTGAAATCCAAATTTTATTTATTTGTTATAACTTTAGCATTTCTCGTCAAACATGACAAATACATAAACCAAACAACCAGACCTGCTTCGTATCACATACTTTTTATGAAGGACAAAAGGCCTCGCGAAAAACTGCTGCCCGGAGCCTCGCAATGGGTAAGGCCGCTACTGCATGTCTTTTATTAGAAAAAATATATTATATCTATATAGCTACTATCCTCGTCTATAATATAAAAGTATCAATTCAATCAACAAACATTAAGAAGTCTACTATACATCCAACTATAAAGCGAATCCTAAAAATAAATGAAAAAAGTAGCTAAAGTAAACCGCATCTACGGTATTGTGAAATGTAAAATACTCATTCATATTTCACAGCACAGAATAAAGGTATATAATTATTATCATATATAGCATGTCCGTGTTTTAATTACCAGAAAATATCGTGTTTAACTACTGTGTTTACTCCATGTTTTAATAATGTATTATACAAAGCTTTTAGATTTGCAAAAACCTGACAATTATTTTATTATACTTTATAAACGTGACAGTAAAATTGATTTAAGAATATCTATTTTAATTTTCTTTTTAATTATTGATTATTTTAGAATGAGATTTAACTATAAATTGACTTGTGGGATACCATATTCTGATTTTTATTTAAAATTTTAAACAAAATTTCTGCGACACAGATTATGTTGTTTGAATTATTTTACTGTTCTTGTTTTATATTTATTTGTTATAAATAAACCATTTTTTTTTTTAAAGATATATTATTCAAATAAGTTAAATAATACATTATATTATTAAATTAACATTTTAATACTAAAATAAGTCAGCTGTTTTCGATTATATTAATGCTAGCTATATCAAAACTAAATTACTAATTGATGAATCTATAATAACACCTCTACGTCAAACTTTTCGATGTAGTTATTAAGCTTATATATTTATATACAAACACTTCAAGGTTAGTTTAAATTTGCTGAACAATAAAAATATAATAATACATATAAACGTAACACTCATATTGCATTAAACTATATGGTATTATTTTAAAAATCTTCAAATACAATACAATGTACACAAATTCACACAAAATGGCAGATGACGCTATAGAGCAGTTTTCTTCTCCCCATTTGCTTAGTTGAATAGGCGCAACAAAAAGTACACATTACAAACTTATACGCACAAAACAAATCTCTTTATTAGCACCTACTGATTAGAAACTGGATTTTTTAAAACATAAAAACACAAATTACTTTGATCTATACTCCATGACCACTCCATGACTTTGATTAGGAGACAAAGAGTATGATTAGGAGACGAGGCCATAGATAATACATAATATTAGGGTTGTGCGATAATTATCCATAATTCGTAACTACTCGATAATTTGTCATTCGATAATTATCGATAATTATCGATAAGTGTTATTCGATAATTTTGATTCGATAATTTTTCATTCGATAATTATCGATAAGTTTTCATTCGATAATTATCGATAATTTTGTGCGATCCGATAATTATCGATAATTTTGTGTCATTCGATAATTTTTGGATCCGATAAGTATTGATAATTGTGATTCGATAAGGATGGGAGGGCGGATGACCTTTTTTTTAGCTATTCGGAAAGGGTACTGAGGGTTATATCGATACTGGACGACGGATGACCTTTTTTTTGATAATTTTTATCCGATAATTATCGATAACTGTCGCCAACTATCGATAACTTTTGATCCGATAATTATCAATAACTGTTCATTAACACAATTCGATAATTATCGATATTAAAATTATCGATAATTTATTATATTTTTTCCGATGAACATCCCTACATCATATAGATATAGAATAGACTAAGGTACTGGGGATGGCGATCTGAGATCAACTAATCGAAGAATCGATTTTTCGAGCCAAAAAGATCGATTTTTAGATCGATATTTAGTAGTAAAAATCGATTCACTAACACTCGATTTTTACCTTCGATAATCGACATTCGATTTTTTATGCTTTAATAAAAACTAACCTAACTCGAGAGCAAAGAAATCGCATACCCCTACATATTCATTTTGACCGCAAATATTTTTTAAATTTAATATTGTTTGCGAATACAACTTAAGTTAAATTAAAGTAAACATTGTTAGCTTTCTAAAAACCCATTATGTGTAGCCTTGACCTTCGAAATCATTATAATAGTAACGAAACAAAAGATTGACCCAAATTCACTCGTTACAGGTAGCTCGGTTTGAGAGACTCCGAGCAGGTATAAAAGGTTAAGGGATGATTGAAATGACATCATTTGCATACCAACTTTCAGTCAGAAAGGTCATTTACCGAATACGTCACCACTCTGAACAAGAAAATGGATACTCAAATGGAAGCAGCGTCTCGAATAGTTGCACTAATTGAAGCTGGATGGAGCTAAAGTCAAATGGCTCGTCAGTTAAATTTGGGCAGATATGCTGTTCGACGTGTATACCACCGATATCAACGAACTGGTGGCTTTACCAGGCGATCAGGAACAGGCCGAAAACGTGCGACAACTCAGCGCGATGATCGTTTTCTTGTGACGACATCACTTCGAAATCGCCGGTTGGATACAGGAAGTTAGAGAAGTGGAAGTTAGTCAGTGGACGATTAGAAGAAGACTAGCCGAAGGATGCCTGATAGCGCACAGACCAGCAACTGACCCAAAATTGACCCCAGTGCACAGACAAGTGCGCCTTCAGTTTGCACGAAACCACGTAAATTGGACAATGGATCAATGGAAAACAGTACTGTTCTCTGACGAAACCAGGATGTGTCCCCATGGTAACGACGGACGGGGTAAATTCTATCGAAGATCTGATGAGCGTTTTGTTCAGTGCTGCATCTCCGAACGGATCTCATACGGCAGTGGTTCATGCATGTTCTGGGGAGGCATATCACTGGAAGCGAAAACCGAACTTGTGCTCATCACAGGGACCGATACTGACCGTCGATCGTTACCGAACAGACCGAAGTTACGTAAAGGAAATCCTAGAAGAACATTTTGTGCCTTTTTCCGGATTTATCGGCAAAAATTTCGTTTTAATGCTTGATAATGCAAAACCACACACCGCCGCTATAGAACGCTAGTACTTGGCGGAGGTTAAAATACCCGTTATGGCGTGGCCTGCTTGAAGCCCAGATGTCAATCTTATTGCACACTTATGGGACGAACTAAAAAAAAGAGTAAGGGCCAGAAACGCAGTCTACGAGTTAATACCTACGAGTCTAAGAGAGCTCCAAACCGCAATTAAGGAAGAATGGGACAGCATACCGCAAGAGTTCGTAAAAAAAATATTTCTACACTGAAACATCGAATGGAAGCTGTTATTCAGGCTAGAGAGGGAAAAGCCTTGTATTAATAAATCATTATCTTTAAAAAAAAGTATTGTTTTTTTAACCTTTTATACTTGGTCAAAGTCTCACAAACCGAGCTACCTGTAACGAGTGAATTTGGGTCACTCTATTGTTTTGTTGCTATTAAAATGATTTCGAAAGTCAAGGATACCCATATTGGAATTTTAGAAAGCTAACAATGTGTACTTTAATTTAAGTTGTATTCGCAAACAATATTAAATTAAAAAATATATTTGCGGTCAATGTGCAAGTGCAATGTCAAAGTGCGATTTCTTTGCTCTCGAGTGTATAATAATATTTTCAGTTAGCTTAAGAAAATTTAGACAAAAAAAATTGTCAGTTAGTTGAATGTACACATGTATGTATGCAAAAGGCGAGCTTAATGCTAAAAGCATTCTACACAGTTAAAAACAGCTCTAATTTCTATGTAATTATACTAAACACTTGTTGGCCAAATCAAATATATATAATAAGCATATTATTCTTAACAGATTTTTTTTTCATGTGCTGATCTAAATCGCTTATCATGGTTCCTTTCTTGTCTTTAATATATTTATACTATAAATTTTATAGTATATGTACAACTTTGACAAAAAATAAAAAAATCGAAAAATCGATTTTTGAGAAATCGATCTTTTAGATCATAATGTTTCGAATTTTTTAAAGAATCGATTCATCATGATTCGAATCGATTTAAAAATCGATCTTTTTTTAGAATAATCGTCAACCCTATAGGGTTAAGGGTCTAGGATGAAATATACTCACAGCATACTTGATCCTAGGTTAAGGGTATTAGGGACAAGGCGCACTGCGCATTGCACATGCACCAATCGATAGCAACAAGCAAGGAATTTATATCATAACTGGAACGCTCACTTAATGAAATTGTATATTCAAATATGCACCTTGAAATATTTGAAATAAGGTTGACATTGGCTTATAACATGTAAAGTGAAAATTCGTTCCGAGCATTTCGTTGACAACCGGTATTTTGTCTCTTTCTTACGAGAGTTGCCTTGAATCTATGGTAGAAAGAGAAGCAATCCCGGCCGTAGGCACGTTTTTTGAGTTCACGTGAGCATTCCAGTTTGTATATAAATTCCTTGGCAACAACATACACATAGATGATACATACCGTAAAACGGGGTCAATAGGTACGGTTTTGAAGTTCACACAGCAAATTGACTATATTATCCATAAAAACATGAACTATATATATATACATACATATATACATATATATATATAATTTTAATTTCTTCACCTATTTATACTTTACTAAAATGATAAAAAATTATACAATAATCTTATATATAAAAATATTTAACAAAATGTAGGCTGTCCCTATTGATAACAAAAATACTAGTTCGAATAGCTATTTTCAAATGCCCGTTTTACTATTTTTTGCAAATATCCCCATGGTTTGGTATAACCAGTGGCATAGCAAGATATGCATATCGACGTCGTCGATAATTCGTAACTACTCAATAATTTTTCATTCGATAATTATCGTTAATTTTTTTTGATCCGATTACTATCGATAATTTTTTTTTATCCGATAATTATCGATATTTGTTTAGGTATTCGGATAGGGTACAGAGGTAAATGTCGACACTGGATGTCGGATGACCTTCTTTTTGACGTGATAACGTCTTGTAAATCCATGAATGCCGACTGTACGCTCGAAGAAGTGTCATGTGTCGCGAGCGAGAGCGCGGAACAAGCGATAGAGAGGCACGATCGGTCTAAGCGTTCGTCTTGTAAATGAAACACAATAACGCAGATTGGAGGATCTTAAATATTACACATGTATATAAGTGGTAAATAAATTGTTAATAGCACATTGTTACTTGTTATTAATCTGTATTATTTATTATTATTATCTGTAATAATTTAAGTAATAAAATATTTGAATTAACGCGTGAGTAAATGTTAATTTGTCGAAAAAATTGTGATTAATTGAATTAATTCATTCTTTGTATTATACAAAATAATGATAGCTCAGTGATAATAATTCAATTCAATTCATAAAAGTATGCAATTTTCTTTTCAATGTTTTCTTATGACGTTATTACGTAAAATTATCGTCCGTAAACCGACTTTATAGACAACCAATATATATATTATTTTTTTTGGAATTCGGATAGGCTGCAGGGAAAAATATCGATGCTACATTTCGGACGATCTTTTTTTTCGTGTGCACTTGCGATACACAAAAATTATCGATATTTCTCGTCCTTCATCCGATAACTATCCAGTCCATCCAATAATTATTGATAACTGTCACTAACTATCGATAATTTTCATACGATAACTATCAATAACTGTTCGTTTGATAACTATCGATGACACGATACGATAATTATCGACAGTAAAATTATCGATATTTTTTTCCAATGAACATCCCTAGTAGTAACGCGGAATTTGGAATAGATATGGGGCCATTCATTTATTACCTAAGACGATTTAGGGGGGGGAGGGTCGACCATGTCTTATTTTCTCTTACAAGGAGGTGGGAGGGGAGTCTCGATAGTTCTTACATAAGATCACAAAAATGTGCAAAGATAAAATTATTTTTTAGAAAAGCGGGGGCAACTGGACGAGTGCCGAGGTTCGTATGCATATAGGTAATATTAGAGATGTTCCAGTGGTAGATCCACTTTTCGAGACGGTTTTGAGAACCTGGACTTCTCTTATGTAGGTTAAGGATGAATATAAAAACCAAAGTTTATTAGTACCAAAAATTAAAAATTATTAGTACCTTTGTAAGTACAAATAAACACTTATATTCCTATTGATTCTTACTTATTATCTATTAAACATGAGGAGTGGGCCAGCCTATTCTTATTTTTTCTTGGGGGGGAGGGGGTCGAAAACTTACGCAATAAATGAATGGCCCTTAAGCTATGTAGAGGCGATGACTTTTTGAAGTGATAACTTATGTGAGTATTTGATGTGAGAGTAAACTGCTTCCTTACGTAACGCGTAACGGCGCTAGACTATCTGGCTTAAATTTTTCTCACGCATACGGCTCTCTCACTCTAGCCCACAGTGCTAGACAAGCGCTTTTAATTATACGATTACAATTTTTTGTATTTCATAGCTCCTGACGTACATAAATATGTGAGGTATGAAATACTGAGTCATATATGACTCATATGACTTACATCTTTCGATATAATATATTAAATAATATAATAATTATAAAACAGCATGATGTCAACCTGACGTAAATTTTACGTAAATGTCTTTTGAATTTGCAATACATTTTGTATTGCAAAAAAATGTAGGTAGAGGTTGTTTTTACCAAAAAAATCGTGGGGAAGGTCTGTGCCCTTGGCTAAAGTTCCAGATGTCAAATCTTAAATAAAATGTTAGTCTATACCTATTCGTACACTATAGGCACTGTAGTCTCCTTAATTCGATGTACATTTAGGTCATTTAGGCCCTCTCTGATACAGACCTGGATAAATTAAAGGTACAGGTAATACACATGCCACTTACTACCATGTTTATTAGCGTGCTTATAGTCTAGTCGACGAATGTTAAAACTATTTTTAAAAAATAAACCCTCTTTTTTAATTATTTGTTATTATCTTATGCAATTTGTGCAAGCGAAACTTCATTTTTTTTTCAAAAATCATATATTATAGATGCCATTCCAAATCGAATGACACCTCAATAATAATTTTCGGAGACTGCTGACAAAAGTTGACCAAAATGGCTGTACTTTTTGCCGAATACATCTAGATGATTTTTAAATAAAAAATATAGTTCCGCATGCAAAAATTATTAACAAATAACTAAAAAAAGAGGTTTAGTTTTTAAAAATAGCTTTAACATTTGTCGACTAGACAATATGCTGCTAGTAAGCATGCTAGTAAGTAGTATGTGTATCTGTACCTTAAGGTACAGATACACATGCTGCATTGAATAAATTGTATTTTTCGATTAACTCCTTCTTTGTATTATACAAAATAATGATAATTCAGTGATAATAATTCAATTCATAAAAGTATGCAATTTTTCTTCAATGTTTTCTTATGACGTTATCATGTAAAACTCTTTCAACCCTTAAACACAACAGTGGGTACTACATATATTACTCTTATTTTTATGAGGAGAAAATTACACGTTTATAAAATATTTGTATACGTATGTATTTTGTTTATGAATTAAATTTAATGTTTACTTATTCTGAGGCTTACGTTCTTCAAAATACGACATACTACTTTTTTCAGAACATTGTTGTTAATGAGATTAGAGTAAGTAGTAACTATATGATAATTTTATCGTACAATCGCTAGTTCAAACTTTTACCGCCAGACAGTGTATTAATTTAAAACCTCAGTTTCCCAATACTTAGTTTCACAAACGGAGATTAAATGGGATAACAGATTATAGAATTATTTAAAACAATGTAGCGTTTTTAATTAATAAAATTTATTAATAGTTAACAATAATTTTGTGTTTGTTATTCGCCATGATACCGTTTGTGCAATCGTTCAGATGTGATGCTATTGCACAATCATCTTTATTCTTAACGCTTGTTTGAATGCAACGATCTAGGTTCTTTTCTAATTTTTTCATAAGTTTCTCATCTTTCTCATAAAATTTCCGAACCAGCGAGAGTAAATTACCTGTAATAATAATAATGTCAATCTATTTATGTAATTCGTTTGTTCGTGTAGGTACATGTCACTGTCCTCCGAAACGGTTGCATCGATTTTAAAGATTTTTTTAACGTTTTTAAGCCTTAACGTTCCTGGTTTTCATCACATCTTTGAAGGTTTTATCGTTGATATCACCTGAATAGTTTATATTCACCATTTTACCGATATTAGATATATTTAGACAGCATCTGTCCGCTAGTTGCACTCAAGAATATTACTTTTATTTATTAATATTTAACATAAAAATTATGAGAAATATACAAACCCTTTATTACTTTTCCATTTTCGATCACACCGTTACGTTTCAAAACACAAGCAATAAGACATTCGCCGTGTACGGGCGACTCTTTCATCGGTGATAAACTTTTTATCGGTCTCTTATCATTCATTTGAACTTCTTTTAGACATTCCGACATATTCCTTTTAAATTCCTCGACGTGCGTCTTAACCTCTTTAGGGAATGAACTGTACGACCAATCGGGTTCGCGATTTCCGTGATTGTGAGGATTGGCTACATAAAAATGTTTACAATATTTACCTACTAATATAAAACTGACAAATTCATAACTATTTCGTACCATAGAAAAAATATTTAAAAAAGAATCTGTTCAAAAGAAACTTAGCAATGTATGCACAATATTATGTTATTAGGTAATTTAGTATTAAAATCACTATAAACGAGTTTATCTGTCAAATAATGTATGCAGTTTATAGTTTTTTTTTTTCAAACTTGCTGTTTTCGCGATTTCGTTCGCGTTACATCTATTTCATTGAAAATAAATTTTCTTTTCGGCAACCATAAAAAAAATTATAAAATAATATATAAGTTATAAAAGTTATATACTTACATTTCTTCTCACGATTTTTCTTTTGCATTATCATATTTTTCGTAATAATTGTGTCTTTATTGATAACAATATCGTGTTTAGTGTCTACACCTACCATTTGATCATTCTCGGTCTTTTCATTTTTTACAACATGAAAAATTAATAGTAAAATTATTACGCCGTATAACATATTCAAAATCTGAGTTATATTTAATATAGTATTTCGCTGTTTTGACTGATATTCGGCTAAATTCACAACAAGTAATAAAAGTTTTAAAAAATTCTTTCCTTCGCCTAATTGGCAATTATACTCGATACAACTATGAACGCACTATAGTTATGTCAATTTGTATTTTATGTCCACATTTAATTAAAATAACAACTTAATTTATATTTGTTTTTTTTTTTGTATATAAAACAGTTACAATTAACAATCATTAACGTTAATTTATAGTATTAATGGGTCGCAAGCAACTCGTATAATATTAGAGGGTCGACGAATGGGACAATCGCCAAGACCAAGGATGTTGTAGTATCCAAAGGAGGGGTATCGATAAGGCCTCATTTTCGCCCCATCCCCTATATGAATTCTTATATATGCATTAGGTTTACATGAAAGTAAATAGTAAGATGAAATAAATATTGTACCAGAATATTGTCATTTAACATATATTTTGCAGTTGATCTCATTATTCTAGGAAGGTTTTATGAAAAGGCAAAATTATGAAATTAATTAACTTTATTTGGATAATTTTGAACGTTTCAACATTTTCACACTTTACACTCCCCATCTAGTCTCCATTCTCTTCATTATTGTCACTCCAATGTCCTTCAACATCTGCATCCATTAGATAATTGTTGTAGTCGCACAAGACTCTTCGGGTACTGTGATCTTGATATCTGTCGTAAGTTAAATACCAGATTACGGAGGCAATATGAGCGCAACAACCAACAACTCTTGCCCCTACTTTGCATTGACAGTACCAGTTTAGTACAGTGGTGGAATTGTACTGTATCCAAAGAGAGTATATTTTGGAAGCTGTGTGCCTTGATTGAATTTTTATTCTCAAAATATCGCTCGATTCCTTATGTAAAAATATTTTATAAAGGCCTTGGTTATCTATGTGTTCTTTTGTGTAAGACTTTGCCTGTTTTAGTTGATAAATTCCCATAGTTAGGTCACATAACTCTTGAAACATCAGCCTTGGGAAGTCCTGAAGATCATCTGCAGACATTTCTTTCCAAATAACACGCTTCTTGATCCATCCTTTTTCTTCAACTTTAATCTTTAATGTATTAGATTGACGGGAAAGCCGTATCATGCGTTGAGCCATGATTCTTTCATCTTCCTCAATGTTTTTACGAGGCGGTCTATAAGCATTGCATAAAGCAGCAACTATTCTCACATAATCACCTATGTGAGGTATGTGAGAATTAGCCATAACATTCCCAAGAGCCTTCCATGTTTTGAGTAGTCCATTTGTAGCTTCAACAACCCATCTTACAGAAGTAATTAAACGAGATTCATTTGCCTCTTCATCAGTGTGTTGTTGGCGACTTCCTAAAAAGCTCGGCATTTTGGCCACTAGCTGCATGTCTTGTAATAAAGAAAGACAGTCACGGAATCCTCGATCTACTACTATAATATCATCTTCACGAAGCCATGATCGCAAGGTGGAAGAACTGTCGTTCAATTGAGGTTTTAAAATGGAAGCATCGTTATTTCGGCCATCGGCAAAATAGGGTCCTAATATTTCTAATATGTAGCCCGTTGTGCTGACTATCATCATAGGCTTAACAAGTGGACGACCTTTGTGTAAAGAATATGTTCTCCTTTGAAATCTGTAATTACCACTTTTTTCTATATAGATGTACGTCCCATCGGCAACTACTATTACTTTTTCTTCGTTGGGACAGAAGAGCTCTTTTGCAAAAGGTCGTGTGTGCATCTTCATAAAATCTTCCCTACTAACATGATCTACACCAAGATATTTTGGGACAAACTCTGACATCATAATATCTCTCACAGTGCTGATACATCTACTTACAGCAATCTTTGGTAAACAAAACAATGTTGACAGAACCTTGTATGAAAGACCAGTGCGAAGTTTCATTAAAAAAACTGCCAACGACGTACGAATAGACCGAATATGTGTGTTTCGCATCTTGTCTTTTACTATGGTATACAACTCATTAAAATCCTTCATTCTTAATCCCGTCAATATCCAATAATCATCATCATTTAATAAACCGGGCGTATCAAAATCTAGTCCCGCCTTTAATGCGAAAGCACGAAGCTCTTCTAGTAATTGTTTTATGTCGCTCGTGTTCATTACAGTATCATTATTACTTGGAGTTACATTTGAAATGTCTTCAGACTTAAATATCATATTTAAATGAATTTGACAACAGCGGGCACCTGGAGGAATAAGGAATCCTTTTTGAATGTAAAAGTGGCACTTTGCCTTCACTGGTACGGTTTTTAGGCATTTGTCTCTTCTCTTGCAAATAAAACATTGTTTATGATCGTGAGTTACACGAGGTAAACTCAGTCTTACTGTTTGATCACCGTTTGTTTTTGGACGTTTAACTTTAACATTTGAAACTATCTCGAGACTTGAATCTTCACACTTTGACGGGATTGGTGACGACTCCGTAGACTGACACCGCAAAGATACATCAATATTTTTACTTCGACGTAAGGTTCTTATCCGACAGTTTTTGTAAGCAATAGTAAAACAACTTTTACATATTTTGTAACCACTGTGCACATTTTTGTTAATACGTTTCAAGTATTCTATAAAATACGGATTCTTAACAACTCTCAAATTGCTTTTAACTGTTCGTTTATGACAACAATCACAAACAGTTGTTTTTGGCATATTTGATTATTATAGTTATGCAATTATGAACAATAGCAAAGATAAAACACTTCACGTATTCACAGATTTTCACAACACAAAATACGACCAGTTAGTTCAACGGAAACCACGAAAGTAATGATACGTATTTGGCCACGCCAAACGCGTAGCTAAAAACAAATGAGTACACAAGAAATTGAATATTGCCAACTCTGTCACTCCTATACGCCGTTAAAATAGCGAGCTGACATGTTCAAACATGTTTGTGCCGTGGTGGCATTTCAATAAATTTATATTATGCATTTATATGATGATCAGTTTTTTATTCGTGAAAATCATTTAATTTGTATTTATCTATGAGCGCAGGATGGAAGCAATGTAATTTTTAAATATATTGTGTAGTAACATAAGAACATTAAAATAAAATAAAAAAGAAAGTGCTTCTTGTATGCGCTCTATATAAAAAAAGTTGAAATGTTACTGAAAATGTATCATTTTGAACGAAAATTAGAGTTAGACCAAAGTTTGGTGTCCCACAAGTAATATTAATTGTAGTTTTTCTTCTCTTATAAATATATTTTCTTATCAGGCACACAGTCTACTTTCAGGATATATAAAAAAAAACATCAAATCGTATGACATATTTTTTTCGTTATTCTGGGGCGGAAATGAGGCCTTATCGATACCCCTCCTTTAAAAGTTAAGAGGTTAATATTTATTTTTAAATTTTTAAAGCATTATAGTTTATTTAAATTATTATTTGTTAATTATTCAATTCGATTGTTTCATAAAAAAATTAAAACAAATAATAATTGATTTTCATTGTTTTCGTCCTTCGATCATAGTCCTTAAGAATTTTTAAAAATAAACACCGGCCCACCGGACTAAGAACATTTCATTCGGCTGCTAAACCCAACGCTTAGACCTGGCAGCATAACATAGGATTATTCCGTTGAAAAAAAAAAATTAAGTATAACGGTTTCAAAGATAAAACGTCGAAACAGACGAGCGGAAAGCGGAAATTTATTAAGGGGGTGGTCGGGATTTATTGCAGTTAAAGAAATTCATATTCAGCAAAAGTACTGCGATTTCTCGTATTTAAAAAATATGCATAGAAATCTTCAAGATATTTACTGTTTCGTTGAAATTACGAAAACACGATAGAAATAACTTCATTCGATAGAAAATAATCACAAAGTAAGGTCTTTGAAATGGTTTGAAACGGTTTAAATAAAGAAAGCAAACGAGCAACCACCTAAAAGTTTTCTCAGAATATTAAACATGTTAAAATTGAATTATTTGATGTTGGGTTTTCGATATTTTTGTACTTTTCATTCATGATTTATCAATATTATAATTTGTCGGTTACGCCATCCATTCCGAGCGATTTCAAATCGGTTCTCCTTCACTTACTCGCTGCGTTCGACAGTGACAGTCTAAACGTGATGCTAAATAGACGTGTGTCGCTTTAGTCTCCAAACGCGCTTCGTATATTCACGAAAATACAGAACAAATACTAGTAAAATGGGCAATAAAGAGCTAAAAAAAAAGAAGAGGAACCAGAAGGGCCCGAAAAAATAAAGGTTTACATATGGTAAAAGTGCAAAGGTAAGTAATAAATTATTATAATTTATTAATTAACTATTAATCAATTGCTGTTAGTGTACCTTTATTTCACTAATATCTGCATTGACAGCGTTGCTTTGTGGTCTGGCGACAGAATCAAGTTTTTGAGACGTTAGGTTCGATCCTCAAAAAAATTTAGTTTTGGTAGAATTATGTTTTTGTTTATTATTTTTTTATGCAGTTACTTATGTGTGTAGGAAAAATACTTATATATCTTACTTATTTTTTTAATCAATTTTTTTTACCCGACTGCGACAGAAGGAGAGTTATGTTTTTCGAGTGTATGTATGTATGTGTGTATGTGTGTATGTGTGTGCGTGTGCGTGTGCGTGTGCGTGTGTGTGTATGTATGTATGTATGTATGTATATATGTATGTATGTATGTATTTATGTATGTATGTCCATTTCGCGGCGCCCGCAAATGGCGGAATGAGGGGGGGGGGGGAGTTGAATTTTTTTTCTTACTGTAGCAATATGGGTATCAAATGAAAGTTAGTAAATTGTTTTATTCTTTTTAGTTTATAATAAGAGTATTTTACGCAGTCGGGTTTTTTTGATTTTTTTTAATTAAGCATACTTGTGAAATAAAGATCATACTTTGATATATAATTAAAATTTCCAGAAAACGACGGTGTATTTCTGAAGATGATGCAATAGACACTGGAACAACCGCTACCACCACTCGCATGTATGTACAATTCGATGTAAACCGAATATTATTGCTCGCGTACGGTGGGTCGCTCGCTAAATATAAACCACCAGTGCAATATGAGCTAATATCACTATGGATAAGCTCGACGGGGAACTGGCAGAGGAAGTCGCAATCGTCGGCCGCTGGAGTCTCCCGCAGCTTTCGGAGCTTGGGGTGGATGAGGCGGCTAGCCGGCTCTGCGACGCATTCACTGCTGTCTGCAGAGCGGCCATGCCGCCCACGAAGCGTCCATCCCCACGGCGGGCACTCTACAGGTGGTCGGCTGAGATAGCTGGCCTCCGGGCCGCCTGCAACGGGGCCAGGAGACAATTACCCGGAACAGGCGGAGACGCTCCCAGGACGTGGACAGGGACGATAGGCTGCGCAGGATCTACGTGTAGAAAACGAAGATCCTGCGGTAGGCCATATGCCGAGCCAAGGAGGAATCTTGGCTGGAGTTAGTTGGGGGTCTGGAGAGAGACCCCCGGGGCCGACCGTATAATTGGGCGCGGAACAAGCTCCGCACCCAGTCGGCCCCCATCAGCGAAACGCTCCAGCCGGACCGACTGGGGAGGGACCCGAGCGCTTTGTTCCCTCAGAATGGCTCGGCAGATGCCGGACGAGGAGAAGGGTGTTCCGCCACCCGTCACAGAGGCTGCAATGGAGGCGGTGATTACCCGCCTCCAAAATAAGAAGAGGGCGCCGGGTCCAGACGGGGTGCACGGGAGAGTCCTTGCGACCGCTCTCGGGCACCTCGGCGACAGCCTCCGGGAGCTATTTGACCGCTGCCTGCGGTCTGGCCAGTTCCCGGGGGTCTGGAAAGACGGTCGGCTCTGCCTATTTCCTTAGGCAGGTCGGACCCCGGACTCGGCTTCGGTGGTGCGACCGGTGGTTTTGCTGAACGAAGCTAGGAAGGCCTTGGAGAAGATAATCCCTACCTATACCTCCCGACCTCTCCGATCGGAGGGTAGGGTTAGAGGGTTTAGGGCTCCGTGTCAGGATTGACAAGACCGAAGCCCTACTATTCCGCGGGACCGGCCGCAAGGGACCTCCACCGGGGGCTACCCTTTTTTTTTTTTTTTTTTTTTTTTTTTTTTTTTTTTTTTTTTTTTTTTTTTTTTTTATCGCTGGGAAATGCATTTACGCATCCCGCCGCACAAGGTGGCGGGTATGTGGGACTCACTGACACGGCAGTACGTGCCAGAATACCTCACTAAAACCCAGCGGTGCCCTCATCGTCGTAGTGGAGCGCCACGGGATCGCTTTCGCATGCAACCGTGACGCCCCGACGGTAGGCCCGCCTCTGCGGGCCGCCTTCGCTTATAGAGCGCTCTCGGGCACCTTGAGCGCTCTATTGCCCTGGTGGCGAGTGGAAGGATGTGGTGCCCTCTCCCACTCTATTGCGGAGGGTGGAGGAGTGCATATCGGCGTCTCCTCCTCCCCGGTCGTCTACTGCGGAGCGAGCCAGCGTGTGCGGTTGCTTCCCGCTCTCGCTCCGCGGCCTCCTTCAGTGCCATGACCTCCTCGCAATATGAGGTCACGGCCGACCAGCACCTCTCGCTGCCAAGCATGCAGCGGACCACACTCGACAGCGAGAGATCTCCGCCTATCACTGCCACCAGGGCCCTGCGTTGGGACTCCCAAGCGGCGCATTCCTCCAGGGTGTGACGCGCCGAGTCGACTGGCGCGCCACACTCGTGGCAAGCAGGGGTGGCTTCTCTCCTTGGAATTTGGTGCAGGTACTTACCGAAGCAACCGTGCCCGGTAAGCACCTGCGACAGCCGAAACGTTAGCACCCCGTGCCGCCTATTGACCCAGCGACGAAGGTGAGGACGTATGGCGTCCACCGTCACTGAGCCCGCCGCTGGGGACCCCAGGTCCTCCTTCCACCTGTGGATCAGGGCTCTCTGAGCTAGAGTCCTGATCCTGCCGACTTGGTCCACACTTGGACGTTCGCCACTCGCTCTCAGACCGGACCGGAACTGGTACACCTCCGCGAGCACCTCCGCCTGGAGTTCCCAGGGTGGATCACTCGCGAGCAGTGTAGCCGCCGTCCAGGACACCGTACGATATCCCCGTATCATCCTCACCGCTATGACCCTCTGAGGCCTCCTCAGAAGAGCCTTATTACGAGCGGTGAGGGCGTCGACCCATACGGGAGCACCGTACAGCGCCATGCTCCGTACTATGCCGGCGTATAAGCGCCGGCAAGGGGAGTCCGGTCCGCCTACGTTAGGGAGGAGTCGTCCCAACGCAGCGGCGGCCTTCTGCAGTCTCGGAGCGAGTTGGTCGAAGTGTGGACGGAAACTCCATCGCCCGTCCAGAGTCAGGCCCAGGTATCTCATCTGGGCCCGAACCTCCACCTCCGTTCCCTGGACGGCGATCCGCGCACCTCGGGGGGGGCCCCGGCGTGGGCCGTGAAAGAGAAGGGCCTCCGTTTTCGATATGGAGACCCTCAGGCCCAGCATAGCAATACGGTCGACTGTAATCGACGTGCCGGCCTCTGCGAGACGGGCGGCTTCCTCGAAGCTCCTCGCCCGGGCTGTCACCAACGTGTCATCAGCGTAACATATGACGCTCAGCCCGGGCGGTAGAGGCGCCCGCAGCATCCAGTCGAAACCGACGTTCCACAGAGTCGGTCCCAAGACGGAACCCTGTGGAACGCCGCAGCCGACGCGACGTCGGTACAGTCGACCGTCGCCCCCCTCCCAAAGGACCTCTCTGTCCCGGAGATACGCCTCCAGCAGCCTCCGGAGATAGTGGGGCACCCTGTGGTATTTTAGTGCCTCCACGATGGTCTCAACAGGAAGGCTGTTGAAGGCGTTCGCTATATCCAGCGAGGTGGCCAGGAGAACGTCTCCACTGGCCACCGCCTCCACAGAGAGAGCCTTCAGGGTGTTCAGGGCGTCCAAGGTGGAACGGCCCGCCCTGAACCCGAACTGCGCCCCCGAGAGGTCCGGCCCCGACTCTTCGAGGTGCTGGACGAGGCGGGCAGCGAGAATCTTCTCCAGCATCTTGGTCGTCTCGTCCAGCAGCACGATCGGCCTGTACGCAGAGGGAGAGTCAGATGGTCGACCCTCCTTGCGCAATAGGCACAACCGGCCCGTCTTCCACGGCTTCGGGAACTGTCCGGTGCTGAGGCACTTGTCGAACAGGGCCCGAAGCCGCCCTCTCAGTTGTTCCAGGGCGATGCTCAGTACTCGCCCTGGAATACCATCCGGCCCTGGCGCCGTCCTCCTGGCCCTGAGACGCTCCAGGGCCAAGTCCATCTCCACCTCGGAAATCGGAGGGATGGACACCTCGGGCTCGTTCGAGGAGGACGGCGCCATCGCGGGTGGAACGTGGCCCGGGCGGTGCGGAAAGAGCTCCGACACCACCCGTTGGAGGAGATCCGGCGGCATCGTATTCGTCACGGAGGCGGCCTGACCGCGCAGCCTGTTACGAGCTGCGCGATAGGGACGCCCCCATGGATCTCGGTTGAGACCCGCCAGCAATTCCTCCCGGCCAGCGTCCTTCGCCCGGCTGATGGCGAGCTGCAGGGCCTTTTTTGCCTCGTGATAGGCATTCTGCAGCTCGCGCTCCAGGGCCGGATTTGCCGCATTACGCCTGCGGCAGCGCACGTACCGCCTGCGGGCTTCCATGCTGGCCGCCCGAAGAGCCGCTATTTCGGGCGACCACCAGTACACCGCACGCCGCTGCCGCAGGCGTCGCCGCACTCTTGGCATGGCCGCATCGCAGACATCGGTTAGTGACCTGCGCATGCGGCCAGCCAATTCTTCCACGCTGGCACCCTCAGCATCTTCTCGAGAGGCCCACCGCTGTACAATCGCGGCCTCCCGAGCTAATTCCACGTCCAGTTTGCTGAGGGCCCAGCGGGGAAACTTGCTCGGGCCCCTCGGGGGATTTCCCGAAGAGGACGGGGTGGAGACCCTGAACCGAATATAGTTGTGGTCCGAGAGGGTCTCCACCTCCTCCTCTACTCTCCAGTCCGTCACTCTCCGTGCGACCGCGGGGCTGGCGAACGACAGGTCCACCACGGAACCCCCACGCAGTCGCACGCAGGTATGGGCTGTCCCCCTGTTCAAGAGAGACAGACCGGAGAGAAGGGCCCAAGCCTCGACGGCACGGCCCCTCCCGTTCGTGGCTGGGTTTCCCCAGACCCGGGACTTGGCGTTGAAGTCACCGAGGACAATAACCGGTCTCGGTGACTGCCGGCATACCGCAGCTCTGACGGTGTCGAGAAAGGTTTCGAACTCCGCCAGTCTGCGGTTGGGGGAGAAGTACAGACCTACTATTACGTACTTTCCCCACGCCACCACCACGTATCCCGAGCCGCGTTCCACGAACGCGAGGGAGGGGCCAGCGGTATCACCTCTGATCACCGCCACCGTGCCGTCCAGATCCCCCAACCAATTTGATTGGGGGGGGACCCAGTATGGCTCGCAAGCCACCGCCAGGTCAATTTGCCACTGCGCCATGGACTGCATCAGCAGATCCTGAGCCCTGGCGCAGTGGTTCAGATTCGCCTGAAGGAAGCTGCGGCAGGTCATGAAGACATTTCCGCAACTTCCTCCGCAGACTGACGCCTTCCTTGCCTAGCAGCGGTCGGGGTCCCTTCAACCGCTCTACCCTTAGTTTTGGGAGGGCGGCAGTCCCGCTCCCCCATCACATGCGACGCTGGCCTGCCAGCGTCGGCGCAGACGGCACACCGCAGTGCTCCGGTGCACGTTCTGGCCAGGTGGCCTTCTATGCCGCACCGGTAGCACTGCTTTCCCCTGTCGACTGCAGTTGGGCAGGTGGGGCGGGTGTGTCCCAGCCCCATGCACTTGAAGCAGCGCAAAGTACGCTGCTCCAGCACCTGCACCCTGGCCGAACTCCAGCCGACGAGGATACGGCCGGCGTCTTCGAGCGCCTTGGCGGCGGTGATTGGGCACCTCACCATCACAGTACCCATTCCGCCAGGTCCGGCGCTCAGTTCCCCGGCCCTGACGGAGCCGACGTCACACCCCACTATCTTCACCACCGCAGCCGCCACCATCTCCGATGTAACGGAGTCGTCCAGCCACCGGGGGCTACCCTGCAGATTGGAGAGGGAAGGGTCAGGATGAGCCCCCAAGTGAAATGTCTGGGGCTCATCCTTGACGGAGGGTGGACCTTCGGCCCACATTTAGCTATGGTAGGACCGAGGTTCATGAAGGCGGCGAGTGCGCTAGGCAGACTCCTCCCGAACCTCGGAGGACCCAGCGCCGCCTGCAGGCAGCTGTATTCTGGAGTCTGCCGGACTATGGCGACGTACGGTGCCCCGATTTTGGGCGGTTCGCCTCACCGCGAGAAATAAAGCAGCGCTGCGCGCTGCGCTGAGGGCAATCGCGGTGAGGGTGATTTGGGGGTACTGTACGGTATCGTGGGCTGCAGCTACTGCTCTAGCCGGCGACCCCCCGTGGGAGCTCGTGGCGGAAGTTCTTGCCGAGACCTACTCATATATCTCGGGTAGGAGGGCTCTTGGTGAGAACCCTACGTTGGACGGGATCCTACGGGTGCGTCGGATAGGGCAGGAAGCGCTTATGCGGAGGTGGGGGAAGGACCTGGCGGGGCAGCCGTACGGTACATGCGTAACGACTGCCATTCGCCCAGTCCTTGAGCGGTGGATGCGTCGAAAACGCAAGCCCCTCAACTTCCGTCGGACGCAGGTTCTCACCGGGCACGGTTGCTTTGGTGACTACCTGTGCCGGACGGCCCAGAGGGAGCTGACGACTGAATGTTATGATTGTGGCGCGGCGGTGGACTCTGCCCAGCACACCCTCGAGGTGTGCCCGAGATGGGCGGCGCTGCGTCAAGGTCTGACGTCGGTCCTCGGTGGGGACTTGTCGCTCCCGAGCGTCATCACCGCGATGCTCGGTGACGACGAGTCCTGGAAGGCGATAGTCTTCTTCTGCGAGACAGTAATGTCCCAGAAGGAGGCCGACGAGTGGGTGAGAGAGGAAGCCGCCGACGTGGCCTCCATCCGCGGGCGACGAATGGGGGTGCGTAGGAGGCGCTACTTAATGCGCCTCCAGTAACGCCCCTGTGTCCGTATTGGGCTGTGATGGGAACCCGGTCCTACTAGACACGGCGTCGTCGGGACTGTTCAGAGTTTATAGCCCGTCGTGGTAAACCACGCACGATTTTATCCGATAGTGGAACTAATTTTGTAGGCACCTGTAATGAACTAAATACTTTTTTGCAGACGTTTAATCTTGACTCGTGTGTTGCACAGGAAGGCATCGAGTTTAGTTTCACGCCACCTTATTCTCCCCATTTCAATGGCGTTGTAGAGGCCGCCGTGCGGTCGATCAAGCATCATTTAATTCGACTGCTGCACCAGCATCACTTCACGTACGAAGAGCTGTATACGTGTCTTACACAAATTGAATCAATTTTAAACTCCCGACCTCTAACTCCTCTGTCCTCCGATCCTCTTGACTTCTCTGCCTTAACACCTGCCCACTTTTTGATTAGACGACCACTAACATCTGTACCTTATCCACAGTTAACAGAAATCAGTATCGGCCGACTAGGACGCTTCCAAAGGGTGGAGCAGCTTAAACAACATTTTTGGAACAGGTACCATACGGAGTACATACATCTACTGCAACAGAAGACCAAGCGGTCTACATCTTCCAGTGACATTAAAGTAGGATCTCTTGTACTCATAAAAGAAAAGGCCCTGCCTCCTCTATTGTGGTGTCTTTGACGTATTGTGCAAGTGTATCCAGGAGGTGACGGAGCGACGAGAGTGGCGGATATCAAGACAAAGAAGGACACGATACGGCGCGTCTTCAACAACATTTGCCCACTACCTCTTTGTTTACCCTTCAACCCGGGGAGCTTGTTCGAGCGATATTGCCCGCGCGCTGCGACGGGGATACAGCGGGTAGCAGGCGGGGGCCGTAGCACGGCCAATAGCTCCACGCAGTACGAGACTTGCATCGGGACACCACCGGCGACGCACGTTTAACCTATCTTATAATATTATTTTTGTACGGTTAATATACCAGCCTACATACAGTCCACTAGTCTTATTTATTTCTCTTTTAGTCATAGGACCCTAACAAATAGAATAGAATTTTATTGAGAGATATTTATACACTGTTACACATAAAAATTAAATAATTTAATACACAATAAAAGAAATACTTAAAAAAAAAGGTAAAAAATATATAATAAATAATAATATATAATAAATATATAATAATATTTATACAAAAAAAAGAATAAAATGTACGTAGTTCAATTTAAAAAAAATAAACAAAAGAAGTATTTGTGTATACAATTAAAGCAACAAACATACAAAATTACAAATACATTTAATACATACAATAACATATAAAATTACAAATACTTAAATTAAGTTACAAAAAAAAAAAGAATTGACAAAATATATATAAATATGCGCTTGAATATGATATTGTAAAAAAATTACCGAGAGCCCTGTCGTACCTGCTAAAGTTCTGGTCGTAGACATCCATATTGCAATCTAGGTAATAAAATTTTGTAAGTAATACCAGCCCTCCCATATACTTACGTACAACATACTTCCATAAACATTATTTTTTAGAACTGAAGAAAATATTGATATTTTGTTGATACATATTTTGTTACCTGCTTTATGATCAACGGTCGTAAGTTTACAGATGATTTTATTACAAAATAAGTGTTTAGTGGATATTACATAAATTATTTTCAAAAGATTTTTATTATTATTATATTGTCTAATGTCACTTTTAATTTTTGTTTGTTTTTTATAGTTTTATTATTAAAAGTCATTTTTCATAAAAAGAAACTTTACATTTAGATTGTGTATGTAATGGGTTCGCATTAGGAGCAAAAAACGAAAAAGTTTTATAGATATTATATAGAGGGCTCGGAATCTAAAATTCCTTATTTAGCGAAGAGATGGCGTTAGTTAAAAAGGTTCGTTGAACCTGTGCGTTCGGGCAGCGAGGGGCAGGTAAGGTGTTGGGAGGAGATGCGGAACTCAAACGCTCAAGGTCATTCGCTCATCTAAGCCCCTTAATAAGATTCCGTTAGAAATTATTACAATATTAGAGTAAAACGCAAACACTTTAATTTTAAATATTTTAATCGTATTGTTTTTTATGAGAACTTTTTTTTTCGAACAATCATTATCATAAATTACACATTGATCTTGTATCATTTCCGTCTCATACATAATCTGTTAAATACAATGAAATGTCGTCTTATGACTAAAAAACCGTTAACCATAGAATAACCGATACTTACTTTTTATATATATATTTTTTTTTAATAAAGCTGTCATTTACATAGTCTATGAACTGTTTATTTTAATTATCAATAATTGTTCCTTAAGATATGTTAAGTGGCTATTTTTTTTTAACTAACATAAAATCCTTCACTTAATTTATATACATGCTGTAGAGAAACGGAAAAATATTAAATAATATATCCAACACTCATAAAAAAAAAACGCGCGAAAGCGTGTTTTTTTTTCGATTTAAAAAAAAAACAACTTTTTAAGCTTAACGGCTTTTTAGTCTGAGGACTTATAATAATAATTATTTTTGGCAGTAAAAATCTATATCTAAAATGGCGAAATTAAATGTTTGATATTCGCTGTGAGTGAAGCCATGGTAGGGGAAATTAAATCGACTGAAGCGTTCGCAGTGGTCACTTTCGGTACTACGGGGGGCTATTATTCCTAAAATTGTAAGCAAGTACACGTGAGAGTATTTATTTTGTTTTAATTTAAATAAATTAAAGAAAAATGAGACACCAAAGTTGTTGTGTTGTAAATTGTAAGAATAACAGCAGAAAAAGTGAGTGCAAGTTTTATAAATTTCCGACTGCTCAATGGAAAAGAAATCAACGGAATCAGTGGATAGCTGCAGTTAAAAGGCTGAAGTAAGTACTACCATAACCTTAACTTTATCAATAACAATAATTCGGAAAATTTAAATGAAAATTAAGTTAGCCGACATCCAAAAATTTTAATAATTATTTTTATAGAAAAAATCATTACGAAAAAATTAAAAAAAAAATTAATTTGTAAAAAACTTGATAAATTCAAAGTGAAATTAAAAATTTTTTTTTTAGTTCTAATTTAATAAAACAAAAAAAAAAATTAACGTCAGCTAACTTTAGTATTATAGAATTGAAAACTTTTTCAAAATTTTTAAGTTTAGTAAAAGTTAATAATTTTGTTATGATTCTGATGAAAAAAAATCTAATTTATAATAAATGCTTAAATTTAAATTAACAAAAAAAAATTTACATACAGTTCTAACATTTTGTAAACACGTGATTTTTTAGCGCTGATGGATCACAGTGGGTTCCCAAGCCATGGGATTGTATTTGTAGTGATCATTTTATTGGAGGTAAGAAATCAGAAGAGGAGCTAAGTCCTAGCTACATTCCAACTATATTTTCTTAGTATTACTTTTTGACTTTGATATAAATATCAAATAACTTAACCTGAATGTTTACTGCATTCTTTATTATTTTTTATCATTATACTTACTTGTTGTTGATTCGTTTAATTAAAAAACAAAACGGCAATCACTACAAAAATCTCACATATTTTTTATAACTTTTTCTTTTTACTATTATTTATAATATTTATTTATTTTTATTTTCCTTGCTATTGCCATACGTATAAAAACATTTTATGACAGCCTCCTGTAGTTCATATTTTGTCTGGCGCTGCAGTCGCACTCATAGCGAATAGACGTATTTGTAAGCTAGTTCGTTTTTGATATTGTAAACATTACCACGGAATACAATATGTACATTATTATTTTCTTATTTAAGAAATTTTAATCACATTCTTTTAAAAATATTTATGATTATTAAATAAAAACACTAAAACTATACGTACAGAAATATTCCTATCACATACAATATTATGATTGTTTTACAAATTTTTATCTCGAAATAAAATTTTTCTATTTTTCAAATATTTGGTTACATTTTTAAGAATTTAAATTTAATTTTTTAATTCTCTATGAAGTTTTATTACAACATATCTAAAACAAAAAAGGACGCGTACGAACTATAAACTCGCCGTACATTGAAAGATTTTTTTTTTTTTTTTTTTAACTTCCGACACAAAACAAATCGAAATAATACAGAGACTTGTCAAAACTTTTTCTATATAGGGATACGTATGGATTGACTGATAGTTTTTCTTTGAAAAAAAACTATTAAAAACATCTTACAAAGAACGGCGAGTTGAGTCTAATATTTCTGACACTTAATGCTTCAAGAAAATATTAAAAAAAATACATTGTTACAGTGCTCTTTATACGATCAAAGTGTTTTGTCGTAAAAGTTGGATCAAATATTTGTTTAAAATTACAACGGCCCCGTCATACTAAACGGACCCCGGTAGAACTTGATCTTTAGGAGTCCGGAAACAAAAACAAATCCCAGAACAAGACAAACACAAACATCTCTATAACCTATAACAAATATTTGTCATGGGCGCAATCGTCAAATTAGACACTATGCATCTTTGTTTAATTCGTTTCTCAAGACTTTTTAATATTTTCAATGATAACGAACGACGGTATGTTTGACAAATAGTTGTGATGTTTTTCACTAGACACGTTTGTCAAATTTGTTTGATGTTCGGTTTGATCGTATAATCCATTCTTTGATAAGACCGTAAAACGTATCCAGCAAGTTTGTCAAACAAATTTGATCACATATATACATATAGAGTACAAAAGTATTACTTCCAATAATATACAAAAATGAAAATTTCTGCTACAAATATATGATATATATTATGTGGACCTATAAAACGTCATAAAAACGTTTTGTGCGTAGTAAATGTAATATTTAAGTAAAAATATAGGCATTAACATATTCAATGCCCAGCACTTAACTCCAGGGTCGAACAATAGTTCGTTTATGTGCCCACAACCCGAAATTTGAGTCGTGTCTACAACTAGTTTCTGATGAAAATGGCTATGCCCAGCATCCATCTAGCGGGTGTCAGTCAAAACAAGCCAATAGCTAGTTATAGACACGACTTGGTAGGAGGGTTGAGGGGACATGACTTGGCAGGCAGGTTGTGGGGGCATGACTTGGGAGGGGGGGGGCTATGGGCACACGACTTGGGAGTCGGGTTGTGGGCATACGAACGAACCATTGTTCGTCCCGGGAGCCGATCAAACACATATCAATATATCGCCTTTAGTTTGTACAAATCAAAAAACGTTCTAAATTAAAGTATAATTATAGTATTTTATTAAGCATTAATTAGCAAATAAAAGAAAATTTATAATATTTCAACTAACTAATAAATATGTAATAAAGTTATTTATCCTAAAAGAAATAATTCAAACATTCTTTCTACATTATACTAAATCATAAATGGAAAAATATTTCTTCAAATTATACTTATTTTTAATTTTCCTACGTGGCGGGTGTCACAAGACCTGAAAAAGTAAGTAAAATGATAATAATTACTAATAATAAATATTTCATTTTAGCGAGAATTATATACATTTACAAAGTGCTTATAAATATTTTCTATTCTTATATTATATACAGAGTGACTGGTGAATTAGGATAAATATTTAAGAATAATACTCGGTACATGATTTTCGTACGAATTATGTAAAAAAAAATATAGGTACTTAATTTTTGACCAAATTTCCATAAATTTCAATTTAAATAAATGAAGTGTGGACACATTTCCAGTCATGCCGGCGGCGCGTGCGGCGTGGTGTTGTACCGTGCCGCTTGCCAAACGCATGTTGCAAATGATTGACAATCCTTGTAAAAAAATATGATTCCATTTTTAAATAGCCGGAAATCGGAAATACCAAGATATGTAAACAGTTCATATTAAGTCAACTTTGTTGCTTAAACGAGTGAAATATCTTGGTATTTTTAGTGGCAGCGTTTGGACGCCGAACATACATACGTGTTTTGTGTCGACAGCGCAGCTAGCTGCTAGGGTATCCAGACGACGCGTAAATAATTAGATAACTGTTGGGTAACTTTACTTAGAAGTTTATTAATATTTACCTATTTTTCCGATCGAACCGATTCGAAATGTATTTTTTTTTTGTAGACTGAAAAGTTTAATACATTATTTACAATAATAAACATAATTATATTAATTTGTCACATTGTCAGTGCTGTTCTTAATTAAATTTAATTCTTAAAATGATCTCTATCACTTTTAATATCCTTTTCTCCTCTTTCTTCATATTATTTCCTAGTTATATCTTAATTATATTTTCAAGTCTATTATTATAAGTATATTATTTCAAGTGGTGCAGTGAGTGAGTGTGTAGCGTGTACGCACCGGGCGCGGGCGGCTGCGGGTCGGTGGGCGTGGCGGGCGCGCAGGCGGCGCACAGCGGCACGGCGCGCGGCGCGTGCAGCGCGGCCAGCGGCGCGCGCGCGCACACGCAGCGCGTGCACACGCAGCGGCCGCAGCCCCAGCAGTGGTGCAGTGAGTGAGTGTGTAGCGTGTACGCACCGGGCGCGGGCGGCTGCGGGTCGGTGGGCGTGGCGGGCGCGCAGGCGGCGCACAGCGGCACGGCGCGCGGCGCGTGCAGCGCGGCCAGCGGCGCGCGCGCGCACACGCAGCGCGTGCACACGCAGCGGCCGCAGCCCCAGCAGTGGTGCAGTGAGTGAGTGTGTAGCGTGTACGCACCGGGCGCGGGCGGCTGCGGGTCGGTGGGCGTGGCGGGCGCGCAGGCGGCGCACAGCGGCACGGCGCGCGGCGCGTGCAGCGCGGCCAGCGGCGCGCGCGCGCACACGCAGCGCGTGCACACGCAGCGGCCGCAGCCCCAGCAGTGGTGCAGTGAGTGAGTGTGTAGCGTGTACGCACCGGGGGCGGGCGGCTGCGGGTCGGTGGGCGTGGCGGGCGCGCAGGCGGCGCACAGCGGCACGGCGCGCGGCGCGTGCAGCGCGGCCAGCGGCGCGCGCGCGCACACGCAGCGCGTGCACACGCAGCGGCCGCAGCCCCAGCAGTGGTGCAGTGAGTGAGTGTGTAGCGTGTACGCACCGGGGGCGGGCGGCTGCGGGTCGGTGGGCGTGGCGGGCGCGCAGGCGGCGCACAGCGGCACGGCGCGCGGCGCGTGCAGCGCGGCCAGCGGCGCGCGCGCGCACACGCAGCGCGTGCACACGCAGCGGCCGCAGCCCCAGCAGTGGTGCTGCGGACCGACACGACACGCGTGCCACGTTACACATCGACAAGAGAAACAGAGCGGTGACAAAGTGTGCCTTATATGAATTTTCTCTACTCCCATGCTTTAAATCATCTATAAAAGATTCTTAAACAGTAAGCTTATTACCAAGATTAAAACACCCAATGTCATAATAACCATTATACACTACTGGAAAAAATTAAGGGATCAAAAAAAAAAATTCCAAATTTTTGGGCAATTTTCAACAGGCCGTAACTTCGAGAGAAATGGCCGTACAGGAAATTAAAAAAAAAAGGGAATTGTAGCTCCAAATGTCTAGTTTTTGGATTAGAACTTTGAAATTTTGTAACCTCCACAGTTTTTGAGTCATCGTAGAAAAGCCAGCAACAAAAAAAATTCAAATTTTTTTTTACTTTTTTTTTTTGGTCTACGGGCGTGGAATTTTTTTTTTTAGCTTAACCACTATAAGGATCGGATACTTTGTTTATTTAGCTTTAATTTTTTTTTTATACACCTTGATACGTCCACTTCTTGCCGAGATATCGGTCTTCAAATGGAAAAGGATCCTTTTGTCTTTGTTTATCGATGCCTCAGCAACCAATGATCGCACAGAAAGTTAAAGGTAGGTTTCAAGAACTTGAATAAATTCTCCTTAACGACTAGCCCTTGCTTTTCCGAAAAAAAATTTTTTTCTTTTTGTCACATGAATTTGAAAATACAACAAAAAAAAGGGCTTTTGGATGGAAAAAATTAAAGGATCACGGTTTTTGCTCTGACAAGCTCATAATTTTTAAAAATGAGGAAATTCTCATTTTTAAAAATTATGAGCTTGTCAGAGCAAATACGTCCTTTAATTTTTTCAAAAATTCGATCGAGTGAAACAAAAAAACGGCTGGCTGGATTAATTTGGTTTTTTTGTAGGGTTTTTGTGGACATATTGAACTGTAAAAGGCACACTTAACATCAGTGGTTTAATCAATATTTTCGATCTAGCGCTTAATTTTCTAAAAAACCACCAAAAGCCCTTTTTTGTTACATTTTTAAATTCATGTGACAAGAAGAAAAAAAAATTCGGAAAAGCAATGGCTAGTCGTTAAGGAGAATTTATTCAAGTTCTTGAAACCTACCTTTAACTTTCTGTGCAATCATTGGTTACTGAGACATCGATAATCAAAGACAAAAGGATCCTTTTCCATTTGAAGACCGATATCTCGGCGAGAAGTGGACGTATCAAGGTGTATAAAAAAAAAATTAAAGCTAAATAAACAAAGTATCCAATCCTTATAGTGGTTAAGCTAAAAAAAAAAAATTTCACGCCCGTACACCAAAAAAAAAAAAAACTAAAAATAATGTGGTTTTTTTTTGTTGCTGGCTTTTCTACGATTACTCAAAAACTGCGGAGGTTACAAAATTTTAACAAAAACTAGACATTTGGAGCTACAATTCTCTTTTTTTTGTTTCCTGTACGACCATTACTCTCAAAGTTACGGCATGTTGAAAATTGCCAAAAAATTTTAATTTTTTTTTTTTTGATCGTTTAATTTTTTCCAGTATTGTATCATCCAACCGGATACCGTATAATATTGTACTGTATTTAATAAATTTTTTTTTTTCAATTACTGTCATCATTTATCGACTATTATCATCATCAATATTATACAGATATTTATATCATCAAACCCACATTCGTGTTTTAATATCCCTTATTATACAACAGTTGGATAAATAACTATTAATAATTTTAAAAAGATGTTCGATAAAATATTATTCAGGTAAAACTGTAATTATTATAATAAAAAAATTTACAAAACTAAAATGTACGTATTGTATGTGAGGAAATTAAAAGGTGTTTAATGATAGGCGACACATAGTAACGCGCGGCCCTGTGTGTTTTTGGAAACAGGCAGCTTAAAACTTTTCTAACCGCCTCGTGGTGCGAGTACAGTCAATTAAAAATAAAACTTGACGTTTTGCTGACGATGCTTGATGATGCTAAGGTATTTTATTTTAGATTTAAACGAGTAATAATAAGACGTATTCAACGTGCATTACTATGCAAGGAAAACGTACTCGTCTGTACTTCTTATCACGTATTTGCAGATACTATACACGGTGATTTTATAGCCGTTTTGGAAACGAAATATTTAAATTTGTAATCATCTATAGTACCAATAAAAATGGATAAATCAATTGTAATGTTGACTAAAAAAAAGTTTCTGTTTTAATATTAATTTTTACTTGATCGACTTGGAAAGTAGTAAGGCACTGATCATTCATTCATTATCTTATATGAATGAAACACGTCCGTGCGCGTTTCGGCGACCGCCGCGCGCCGTTAACGTGATAAATAGGCGCGAGCTAGCGAGTACTTGCGTAGATAGACTCAAGTGGACTCCAGTTTGTTCTTCACACTTTACACGGGCTTAGGACCGTCGGAAATACCTATTTTATTTAAACTTCTTTTTGATTATTTATTAACCACGATTGTTCTTTTCATAACAAATCAATTTATCAACGGACTGTGTTTCAGGCGTATTTAAAAAATCGTAGCTATCTACAGAATAATTAACTTACAGACCTATTTACAGTTTATTTACACTATTTACACTTCTCTGTATCGAAGCAACTGCTCAAAATGGAGTCCGCTGCGTTCAATACACAAACGTCCACGTTTAAAACAATTGTCTTTTAATTTTCTTAATGTGTTTCTATCACTTTTCACTTTATCAAAAGCGTCCACTATCGCAATGCGTAAATCATCACGGCTTTCATATTCACGCGTATAAACAAGTCTTTTTATTTCCGACCATTAGAAAAAATCCAGCGGCGTTAAGTCCGGGCTTCAAGGTGGCCAAGACACAGGCCCTCCTCGACCTATCCACCGATCACTAAACTCATTGTCCAGGTATGCACCAGGTATGCACTACACTCGTGTAATGAGTGGGTCGTCGTGTTGGTAGTAGGTACCTACATACCTCTCGAGTAAGCTAACGGCACATCGTCTACTGACTCAGATATTGCTGTCCTAAACAATTAACTCTCGACTTAACATAACACTCAAGAACATCTTCTTCCAACTCCGGCGAATAATAATTTAAACGTCCTTAACGTGCCGTCACGATGTTATAATATTACTGACCTAGTGACCGACTGAAATCCAAGGACGCCTAACGATTGTAGTAAGCGACGAATGCAATGTCGTCATTGGTTGGACGACTCCGGCGCAACTTTGTTTTGATTGGCGAATACGATTTTGTGTGTCTCGATATTATAAATGTACCTATTTATGTAGTATGCATGGTCTAGGTGTGATTAAATACCGCTACTAGTCTAGTCAATAAGTTCAAAAACTTGTTAAATAGAAATAAAGCTCCTAAAAATATGTGCCATAGCTCATTGGATTCGGAATGACGTCTAGAAAAATGTTTTTTAAGGGTATATTAGCACATAAAAAATTGCGATTGTTATTAACAAAAAAAGAAAAAAAAAACAAGGTATTTAGTTTTTCGCTACTAACTTTTAAAATAATAATATTTAAGGAATTTTGAAAAAAGATCCTGAAAGAGGAGAAAATTTCCAATAAAAAAGTCCCAACTCCCGGAACTCTATCTATATTATTTATAATTTTTTTTTAACGCTGGAATTAGAGCTCCGCGAGGGCGTTACGGCATAGACGCGCCGCCTAAAAAGCCGGTATATCACCTAAAATATTTTTTTTTAAATATTAAATAACAATTTAAAAATTTGAATAAATTACAGTATAATCTAGACACTTGAACGAAAAAAACCTCGGTGAAAAAAAAATTTTTTGTCGATTTTTCAAAAAGTTACACCATTGTTAATTAACTAATTTTTTTCCAATCTCTGTTTTTATAAATTACGGTATAAAAGTTTAAATAATTGGTCTAAAAATATTTCGCTTCGTGGAGCTCTTTTTGTTTAGGTACTTAATAAAGTTATGCAAATTTTTTTTATTAAAGTTAATTATTTTGTTAATTATAATTTTTTTAAACTAACTAAAAATTAAATTTCTATAAAATGTTATCAAAAAATTTTTTTTTTGGTAATATATTATTATTGCTGTTTTCGCACTTGATATAGGTATTAATTAAAATTGGAAAAAAAAATTTACGTCATTTTTTAAGAAATTTTTTATAAAAAAATAAACTATTTAGGGATTTTTAAAAAAAAATTTTTTACTATCTTATAGCATAGGTGAAATGGTGATTTTTTTAACAAAAATTTTTTCTTAAATATTTTTTTTTATATTTTATAATCGTTTTTTTTATATTTCAATTGTTTAAAAAATTAGTTAAGAAATTATTTTATTCTTAAAAATCATCATTTACCCTTTTCAATGGAATAACAGAGAAATTTTTTTTTTTTTATAAATAATTTAATTGTTTATTAACTTAACAATTTGTTATTAACAAATAATATTAACCGTTATATTTTTTTTCGAAAACTTCAAAAAATTACAAAAACAACCATATATAACAAAGTTAAGAAAAAAATTTTTTGTATTTTTTTTTACAAAAAATTGTAAAAAATACAAAAAAAAATATTCTATATATGGTTGTTTTTGTAATTTTTTGAAGTTTTCGAAAAAAAATATAACGGTTAATATTATTTGTTAATAACAAATTGTTAAGTTAATAAACAATTAAATTATTTATAAAAAAAAAAATTTCTCTGTTATTCCATTGAAAAGGGTAAATGATGATTTTTAAGAATAAAATAATTTCTTAACTAATTTTTTAAACAATTGAAATATAAAAAAAACGATTATAAAATATAAAAAAAAATATTTAAGAAAAAATTTTTGTTAAAAAAATCACCATTTCACCTATGCTATAAGATAGTAAAAAAATTTTTTTTAAAAATCCCTAAATAGTCTATTTTTTTATAAAAAAATTCTTAAAAAATGACGTAAAATTTTTTTTTCCAATTTTAATTAATACCTATATCAAGTGCGAAAACAGCAATAATAATATATTACCAAAAAAAAATTTTTTTGATAACATTTTATAGAAATTTAATTTTTAGTTAGTTTTAAAAAATTATAATTAACAAAATAATTAACTTTAATAAAAAAAATTTGCATAACTTTATTAAGTACCTAAACAAAAAGAGCTCCACGAAGCGAAATATTTTTAGACCAATTATTTAAACTTTTATACCGTAATTTATAAAAACAGAGATTGGAAAAAAATTAGTTAATTAACAATGGTGTAACTTTTTGAAAAATCGACAAAAAATTTTTTTTTCACCGAGGTTTTTTTCGTTCAAGTGTCTAGATTATACTGTAATTTATTCAAATTTTTAAATTGTTATTTAATATTTAAAAAAAAATATTTTAGGTGATATACCGGCTTTTTAGGCGGCGTGTCTATGCCGTAACGCCCTCGCGGAGCTCTAATTCCAGCGTTAAAAAAAAATTATAAATAATATAGATAGAGTTCCGGGAGTTGGGACTTTTTTATTGGAAATTTTCTCCTCTTTCAGGATCTTTTTTCAAAATTCCTTAAATATTATTATTTTAAAAGTTAGTAACGAAAAACTAAATACCTTGTTTTTTTTTCTTTTTTTGTTAATAACAATCGCAATTTTTTATGTGCTAATATACCCTTAAAAAACATTTTTCTAGACGTCATTCCGAATCCAATGAGCTATGGCACATAGTTTTAGGAGCTTTATTTCTATTTAACACGTTTTTGAACTTATTGACTAGACTATACCACCGATTCTCACTTTTTCTCTGTAAACGATATGAATATCGACTTTAATGAAAAAAAAAAATTATTTTATTAAATTAACATTATATATAGGCTCTGTTATTGATAAATAATCCAAAATTTTCGTTTCCAAAACGCTTTCAAAATCACCGTGTATATGTACCCTTTAACCCAGATTTGATGCTTTCATATTCATTGTGTCATATTAGATGGTTTTGATTAACATAGAATTTACTTATTCAGTATATTTTCAATTTAAATATATGAGTTGGTATATGAACCGAACTGACTCATTCTGTCAACCTCCTACTACTGTGCAAAGGCCTTTTCCCCATATAGAAGAAGGGTCGGAGCTTAATCCACCACGCTTTTTTTTTATCGCAGGGGAATTCATTTACGGATGCTATCCAGGACGCCCGGGTAGGCAGTCCTAGACCTATGTCGGACTCGGCACTTTGGGAGTGCGATACCGTACTAAACCCCTGCGGGAGCCTTCAGCCGCTTTAATTGGAGGGTCCCGGATCTGCAGGAAACAGGATCCCTCCAGCGACAGGCTGGCCTCGGCGAAAAGGCCAGACTTCTCCTCCATGGGGACTGTCCGGCTAACCTCTGAACAGTCCCAACGACGCCGTGTCTAGCAGGACCGGGTTCTCATCCCGGCCCGACACAGGCACAAGGGCGTTACTGGAGGCGCATTAAGTAGCGCCTCCTGCGCACCCCCATTCGTCGCCCGCGGATGGAGGCTACGTCGGCGGCCTCCTCTCTCATCCGCTCGTCGGCCTCATTCTGGGACATTACTGTTTCGCAGAAGGAGACCATCGCCTTCCAGGACTCGTCGTCGCCGAGCATCGCGGTGATGACGCTCGGGAGCGACAAGTCCCCCCCGACGACCGACGTCAAACCTTGACGCAGCACCGCCCATCTCGGGCACACCTCGAGGGTGTGCTGGGCAGAGTCCACCGCTGCGCCACAATCGTGACACTCAGTCGTCGGCTCCCTTTGGGCCGTCCGACACAGGTAGTCACCAAAGCAACCGTGCCCGGTGAGAACCTGCGTCAGACGGAAGGTGAGGGGCTTGCGTTTTCGACGCATCCACCGCTCAAGGACCGGGCGAATGGCAGCCGTTACGCGTGTGCCATACGGCTGCTCCGCCAGGTCCTCCCCCCACCTCCGCATTAGCGCTTCCTGCCCTATCCGACGCACACGTAGGATCCCGTCCAACGTGGGGTTCTCACCAAGAGCCCTCCTACCCGAGACATATGAGTAGGTCTCGGCAAGAACCTCCGCCACGAAAATCCACCACGCTGCTCCACTGCGGGTTGGCAGATAATTTTCCCCATCATGAGTAACGATCGCTATCAGGTGTTTATGATAACTGGGACTGACTTACGTGCTCTCCGAGGCTCGGTGGGTAGGCCCACAAGGACGTACAATACGCCCAGACCGGAAACAAATATTTGTACAAATACAAATATCTGCCCCGAGCGATAATTGAATCTGTACTATAGTTGATTAGGTATATAAATAATAGTCATTTACAGATTATTGTGCTATTCATTATATTCGCATGGATAACGGTTTATATAACCTATTTATTTATATTTATATATACATCCGGCTCGAGGGACCATTTAAAAATGTGTCCGTTTTTAACTAATACATTATTAGATTCGTAGAATGTGAGCATATGCGGCTTACTTGCTATCCGTATGCGAAATAACTTGATTTAATTCATTGAAATATTATTTAATGACGCGTGCTATGTAAAGCCGTGCGGTGACCGACAGAGATGAATAGTCCCGGCCTCTTACCTGTCGAGGTTTCGTAAAAGGTTACTAAGACCATAGTGGTACGAAAAAATGTGCACCACCCAGGATGGTGATGAACAGCAGCGTGTTGGTGGTGGTAGCCATATAAAATGCTTAATGTATAATTGCGCAATGTTACGGTTTTAAGATCCAGGTGACTCACGCGGTTATGCCTGTGTAGCCGTTGTTGTCTCTGATCAGGTCGAAAACTTTTTATATTCTGAACTGATCTGAAACAGCCTGTATGACCTAGTGCTGGACAAAGACCTCTTGTCTAGTAATTGAGTTTAATACGTGCACTGCTTCACTGCAGATTTGTAAGATTTTTTCATGTAATTTCATTATAGTAATGTAAGTTTTCTTCTCACCTTCCTACTGAAGTGGTCGAGCGGTGTCGAGCAACTGCACTCAGTAACATTTTTAATGCTCTTCCAATCCAAAGCGACGGTGTTCACTTCCGCTTCGAGCTGAGCGAGACTAGAGGGTATAGTTGCGTCCGCCTTCTGTAAATATTTATTATACCACATGGTACATAATAAACATTATGTAATTTCAATAATATTAATAATAACTCTTTATTAAACTCCAAGAATGAGCAAACATTCAAAGAAATACTTTATGTATTATACTTTTATTGCAATTTTTTAAATAAGCTTCAGTTTTTAAAATAATGTTTTGAGATATTTGAGACATTTTTTTCACATGGAAAAAAAAAAATTTTTTAAGACGAAATATTATTGCCCAATATAATTTTACTACCCATACCAATAAAGTACTTTGTTCTTTCGTTTGAAGACGCTGACCTTGAAATCTAGTGTTTTGTCGAAGGTCCGCTTGTTGCAGAATATGATTGACTAATATTTAAAGTGAAACGATGTGGTCATGATCATCTATTAAAAAATTATGTGTCTGTACCTCAGTTATCAATGGTATTTTGTTTGTCTTCGGCGATGTACCTCCTAACTCCTTGAGGGGATGATCGTGATTCGCACACTCCAATTCTGACAAATTTCCTCCTGACTCGTAGAGTAACCTTAAAAACAATTAAATATTTTATTTATATTTTTTTTTTTGTTTTGTTTCAAAACAGACTTAAAACAACTTTCGTATTTTTTTTTTTTGGATTTACGGATTTTGATAATTACACCGACGGACTATCACTTATAATATTAATATCAAACACTAACTTATTGTCAATCTGTAGTCCTTCCACTTTGGTTTCTATATCGACGGCGTCACGAGTTCCGTTCTGATAATTCACTACCGTTGTTTCCTTGCTTTTCTCGGCTTTACGACCCGACAGGAGATTTTTGAATGTCGATATTCTCTGTAAATTAATAATAATAATTAAAAGTCTTATAATAAATATGTATAATAAATGTGTAGTCTTATTAAATAAATAAATATAGTATTGTAGCTTTAAACAAATAGGCAAACAAACTCACATGCTTTGCTTAACTTTATGACTTACCTAGATATAATTTTATTTTTATTTTTTTAAGTACAAATAAATATTCGTCTTCTCGACGCTTCCGTTAAATTCACAGTAACACGCATGCATGTCAAGAGGTACATTCGAATGCGTTTCTATAGATACAAATTATATATTAAATCTGTCAATTTATAACTTTTACAAATTTAAAATGTGTAATTAAATAATTATGTTTTTCGTTCTTTACTTCAACAAATATTTTTAGCAAAATTTCATGTTTTATTTTTATTGACTGTACACATACACGCACACGTACAGTTGAAGATCAAAATGACTCGAATTATTGAGAATGATCTACATCGATACTATTATAATTATATATCATCTGAAAATTATTACAAATATTAGTTTGTTTCAAGTTTAGCAAATAAACGTAACATTCCTGTCTTACAACATAAACTAAAATACATAATGCCATTTTTATTATTTTTTTTTAACGATACGCCACGTATACGTCCAAAACGTCCTCCTCACGGGGTGCACGCCGATCTCGTGCTAACAGTACATACGGTACATACGGTACATACGGTACACACGGTCGCAGTATCTTAGCGAGGTAGTCGATGTGCAGCGTGAGCGCGCCGGCGTGCTCCACGGCGGCCGGCAGCAGGTCCGCCAGCGCCTCGCGCGGGTGCACGCCGATCTCGTGCTAACAGTACATACGGTACATACGGTACACACGGTACACACGGTACACACGGTACACACGGTCGCAGTATCTTAGCGAGGTAGTCGATGTGCAGCGTGAGCGCGCCGGCGTGCTCCACGGCGGCCGGCAGCAGGTCCGCCAGCGCCTCGCGCGGGTGCACGCCGATCTCGTGCTAACAGTACATACGGTACATACGGTACACACGGTACACACGGTACACACGGTACACACGGTACACACGGTACACACGGTACACACGGTACACACGGTACACACGGTACACACGGTACACACGGTACACACGGTACACACGGTACACACGGTCGCAGTATCTTAGCGAGGTAGTCGATGTGCAGCGTGAGCGCGCCGGCGTGCTCCACGGCGGCCGGCAGCAGGTCCGCCAGCGCCTCGCGCGGGTGCACGCCGCTCTCGTGCTAACAGTACATACGGTACATACGGTACATACGGTACACACGGTACACACGGTCGCAGTACCTTAGCGAGGTAGTCGATGTGCAGCGTGAGCGCGCTGGCGTGCTCCACGGCGGCCGGCAGCAGGTCCGCCAGCGCCTCGCGCGGGTGCACGCCGCTCTCGTGCTAACAGTACATACGGTACATACGGTACATACGGTACATACGGTACACACGGTACACACGGTCGCAGTACCTTAGCGAGGTAGTCGATGTGCAGCGTGAGCGCGCCGCTCTCGTGCTAACAGTACATACGGTACATACGGTACATACGGTACACACGGTACACACGGTACACACGGTACACACGGTACACACGGTCGCAGTACCTTAGCGAGGTAGTCGATGTGCAGCGTGAGCGCGCCGGCGTGCTCCACGGCGGCCGGCAGCAGGTCCGCCAGCGCCTCGCGCGGGTGCACGCCGATCTCGTGCTAACAGTACATACGGTACATACGGTACACACGGTACACACGGTACACACGGTACACACGGTCGCAGTATCTTAGCGAGGTAGTCGATGTGCAGCGTGAGCGCGCCGCTCTCGTGCTAACAGTACATACGGTACATACGGTACATACGGTACACACGGTACACACGGTACACACGGTACACACGGTACACACGGTCGCAGTACCTTAGCGAGGTAGTCGATGTGCAGCGTGAGCGCGCCGGCGTGCTCCACGGCGGCCGGCAGCAGGTCCGCCAGCGCCTCGCGCGGGTGCACGCCGATCTCGTGCTAACAGTACATACGGTACATACGGTACACACGGTACACACGGTACACACGGTACACACGGTCGCAGTATCTTAGCGAGGTAGTCGATGTGCAGCGTGAGCGCGCCGGCGTGCTCCACGGCGGCCGGCAGCAGGTCCGCCAGCGCCTCGCGCGGGTGCACGCCGATCTCGTGCTAACAGTACATACGGTACATACGGTACACACGGTACACACGGTACACACGGTACACACGGTACACACGGTACACACGGTACACACGGTACACACGGTACACACGGTACACACGGTACACACGGTACACACGGTACACACGGTCGCAGTATCTTAGCGAGGTAGTCGATGTGCAGCGTGAGCGCGCCGCTCTCGTGCTAACAGTACATACGGTACATACGGTACATACGGTACACACGGTACACACGGTACACACGGTACACACGGTACACACGGTCGCAGTACCTTAGCGAGGTAGTCGATGTGCAGCGTGAGCGCGCCGGCGTGCTCCACGGCGGCCGGCAGCAGGTCCGCCAGCGCCTCGCGCGGGTGCACGCCGATCTCGTGCTAACAGTACATACGGTACATACGGTACACACGGTACACACGGTACACACGGTACACACGGTACACACGGTACACACGGTACACACGGTACACACGGTACACACGGTACACACGGTACACACGGTACACACGGTACACACGGTCGCAGTATCTTAGCGAGGTAGTCGATGTGCAGCGTGAGCGCGCCGGCGTGCTCCACGGCGGCCGGCAGCAGGTCCGCCAGCGCCTCGCGCGGGTGCACGCCGCTCTCGTGCTAACAGTACATACGGTACATACGGTACATACGGTACACACGGTACACACGGTCGCAGTACCTTAGCGAGGTAGTCGATGTGCAGCGTGAGCGCGCTGGCGTGCTCCACGGCGGCCGGCAGCAGGTCCGCCAGCGCCTCGCGCGGGTGCACGCCGCTCTCGTGCTAACAGTACATACGGTACATACGGTACATACGGTACATACGGTACACACGGTACACACGGTCGCAGTACCTTAGCGAGGTAGTCGATGTGCAGCGTGAGCGCGCCGCTCTCGTGCTAACAGTACATACGGTACATACGGTACATACGGTACACACGGTACACACGGTCGCAGTACCTTAGCGAGGTAGTCGATGTGCAGCGTGAGCGCGCCGGCGTGCTCCACGGCGGCCGGCAGCAGGTCCGCCAGCGCCTCGCGCGGGTGCACGCCGCTCTCGTGCTAACAGTACATACGGTACATACGGTACATACGGTACATACGGTACACACGGTACACACGGTCGCAGTACCTTAGCGAGGTAGTCGATGTGCAGCGTGAGCGCGCCGGCGTGCTCCACGGCGGCCGGCAGCAGGTCCGCCAGCGCCTCGCGCGGGTGCACGCCGCTCTCGTGCTAACAGTACATACGGTACATACGGTACATACGGTACTCACGGTACACACGGTCGCAGTACCTTAGCGAGGTAGTCGATGTGCAGCGTGAGCGCGCCGGCGTGCTCCACGGCGGCCGGCAGCAAGTCCGCCAGCGCCTCGCGCGGGTGCACGCCGCTCTCGTGCTAACAGTACATACGGTACATACGGTACACACGGTACACACGGTCGCAGTACCTTAGCGAGGTAGTCGATGTGCAGCGTGAGCGCGCCGGCGTGCTCCACGGCGGCCGGCAGCAGGTCCGCCAGCGCCTCGCGCGGGTGCACGCCGCTCTCGTGCTAACAGTACATACGGTACATACGGTACACACGGTACACACGGTCGCAGTACCTTAGCGAGGTAGTCGATGTGCAGCGTGAGCGCGCCGGCGTGCTCCACGGCGGCCGGCAGCAGGTCCGCCAGCGCCTCGCGCGGGTGCACGCCGCTCTCGTGCTAACAGTACATACGGTACATACGGTACATACGGTACACACGGTACACACGGTCGCAGTACCTTAGCGAGGTAGTCGATGTGCAGCGTGAGCGCGCTGGCGTGCTCCACGGCGGCCGGCAGCAGGTCCGCCAGCGCCTCGCGCGGGTGCACGCCGCTCTCGTGCTAACAGTACATACGGTACATACGGTACATACGGTACATACGGTACACACGGTACACACGGTCGCAGTACCTTAGCGAGGTAGTCGATGTGCAGCGTGAGCGCGCCGCTCTCGTGCTAACAGTACATACGGTACATACGGTACATACGGTACACACGGTACACACGGTACACACGGTCGCAGTACCTTAGCGAGGTAGTCGATGTGCAGCGTGAGCGCGCCGGCGTGCTCCACGGCGGCCGGCAGCAGGTCCGCCAGCGCCTCGCGCGGGTGCACGCCGCTCTCGTGCTAACAGTACATACGGTACATACGGTACACACGGTACACACGGTCGCAGTACCTTAGCGAGGTAGTCGATGTGCAGCGTGAGCGCGCCGGCGTGCTCCACGGCGGCCGGCAGCAGGTCCGCCAGCGCCTCGCGCGGGTGCACGCCGCTCTCGTGCTAACAGTACATACGGTACATACGGTACATACAGTACATACGGTACATACGGTACACACGGTACACACGGTACACACGGTACACACGGTACACACGGTCGCAGTACCTTAGCGAGGTAGTCGATGTGCAGCGTGAGCGCGCCGGCGTGCTCCACGGCGGCCGGCAGCAGGTCCGCCAGCGCCTCGCGCGGGTGCACGCCGCTCTCGTGCTAACAGTACATACGGTACATACGGTACATACAGTACATACGGTACATACGGTACACACGGTACACACGGTACACACGGTCGCAGTACCTTAGCGAGGTAGTCGATGTGCAGCGTGAGCGCGCCGGCGTGCTCCACGGCGGCCGGCAGCAGGTCCGCCAGCGCCTCGCGCGGGTGCACGCCGCTCTCGTGCCGGCAGTACATGCCGCGCCAGAACCTTGATACACGTTTATGAATTATATATAAGTAAGGCCCGACCGAAATGATGAGATTCACAGACGAACGAAGGTTGCCGACATAGCCCAAGGGATTTACAAGCTGAAATGGCAGTGGGCAGGGCACATGGCTCGTAGAACTGACAGCCGATGGAGCAGAAAGGTTCTCGAGTGGAGACCACACACCGGCAAGCGCAGCGTCGGACGACCGTCCGCGAGATGAACGGACGACTTGAGGAAAGTCGCCGGAAGCGTTGGATGGAAACTGCTTTAAACCGGTTGCTCTGGAGGTCGATGGGGGAGGCCTAAGTTCAACAGTGGACATCCAACAGCTGATATGATGATGATGATGATGATCAAGGCCCGACCGAGATCTGTCTCGGCCACGGATGTACTTGGCCGAAAATCGGTCAAAATCTCGGCTTCGTTATTGGCCGAAACGTGCCGAAATTCTGGTCTATTACCGAAACTGTCCAAAACTATGAAATGCAAACTTCTAGTTGCAGTGAATCAGTCTTTTTGATTGAGAAAAAAAAATTTTTTAGCTTTGGTTAGTGTAAAGCTCATCGACCACTGATTTAAGACCGAATATTTGACAAAAAGTGAAATTAATTCAACTAACATTAATATTGCCGAAACTCCGCAAGGAAATGTGCAACAAATCTTGTAATATTTCAATGACATTGTCATGTGTTTCCACCTAATTGGCTTGCTCACTCAACAAGTTCAAAAATAACATCACCGAGGTTGACTGGTAGAAAATGCAATGGGTCAAACCCACCTTTTGTAAATACTTGTATTAGTTTACGAGATTTAAGTAAAGAGAGTTTATAACAGTAGATAAGTGTATCTATGTATGAACTTTTTTGCAAAATTACAGGACCATATAGGACTGCGAAACTTGTTATGTTGGTTTCTAATAAAATTCATACAAGAATGGCGCGTGTGAAATGGCGAGACACAGATATTATAAGCGCGAGAGCAGGGCCGGATTTAGGGGAGGGCAACCGGGGCAACTGAACGGGCCTTCACAAAAGAGGAGCTTCCACAATAGAGACTTCGGGAAAATTTGAATTATAGAGAGGTGATGAACTTTTTTTAGGAATATGGAGAGGCGATGACCTTTTTTTTGTATGCACTTACTACACGGGACAGTTACTGAAAAGTTATCGGTATTGTCATCCGATAATTATTGGGGCCAAGGGGCCTCCACTCCCTTGTTAGCCCGAGATCTCCACACTTCTTTATCCAGGCTTGCACGAGAGTGAGTCAGCTCTTTTGCTACAATATTGTTATTGTTCACAGCCAGACCATTTTACCTATTTTTACCCGACTGCGACAGAAGGAGGGTTATGTTTTTCGAGTGTATGTATGTATGTATGTATGTCCATTTCTTTGGCACGCCCTACAGCCCGAACGGCTGGACGGTTTTTGACATATGAGGTGTCGTTGGATTTGTCTAAATTGTAGTAGTGACATAGGCTATATAAATTTACAAAATGGCGCCCGCAAATAGCGGAATGAGGGGGGGGGGGAGTTGAATTTTTTTTTTCTTACTGTAGCAATATTTGAAATTAAGCATACTTGTTATTTATGTTTATTTGAAACTTTGAAATAGACACGGATAAGACGTATAAGATCAGAATATACGACAAAGTGAAGATCTACGCCAACAAATTTCCTCCAATTTTATCACCACACTACCCCTACCACCTATCACCATTTATCTTAAAAGACCACTAGTTATCAAAAAATTCATAGTAATAGGTACAAAGTACTAAACGTAAAATTACTTTCTGATTTATAGAAGTAACTTCAAAATTTTGTTCTTTTAGTCTAGATGACCAATTGGTTAAAACGTGTTCGTTACCAGAAAATCGAAGTTTCAAACAAAGCTGGCATCGTTAATTTTTGTGTGATTTTGTTTTTAAATTCATATTCGATGGTTTAAGAAAACAGTGTGCAGAAATTTGCACGTTTCAAAAATAATTCTGAGACTTGTATTTCCAATATATGACGATCCACTGTACATCAGTGATGGATTAAGGTCCAAATCTTCTGCTTTAAAGGAGAAGAGTCATTTGTACGGTAAAAAAAAGTTATATAAAAACCTTATGCTCTGTGCATTTAAATCCGGTTTCAGTACGTCAGGATGAGCCTTGGGGTTGTACAGGGGATTCTTATACTCGTTCAGATGGCTCGCCATGTAGCCCCATAGGGAAAACGTACGCTCGGACAGTCTGTAACAATATCGTTAATATATACTAATATTATGAAACTGAAGTATATTTGTCTGTTTTGTTGCGTTAATCTTGGGAACTAATTTTGGATTAAAAACTCAACTGCTCATGAGGTGAAATAGTTTCAAATATATCAACTAATCTGATTGATTCAGAGACTTGTGTATTTTCTAACCGTAGTGATTTTTTTTTTTTTTTTATACCACGACGGTGGCAATCAAGCATACGGCCCGCCTGATGGTAAGCGGTTACCGTAGCCTATGGACGCCTGCAACACCAGGGGCATCACATGCGCGTTTAGCGCGAATTAGCTGAGCAAATTAAACTCGAACCACTCTTCTTCACAGGTGAGGGGCTTTATCTAGCAGTGGGACGTTGGGAGTATTGTAATACCATACATTACCTCAGATCACGTCGATCCTTCTCACAATTTCCAATGAACGTGCCATACTGACAGGCGTGCGCGTGATCGTGCAACGTCAAGAGGAATCTTTCGTTGAACTGAAATGCCTGGAGAAAAATAAAATGACTTTAGAAGATCTATTTATAAATACTACTGGGAGTCAATAATCCTTTCGTTATTGAAGTTATACTTCTTTTGGCGCGTTAGGGAAAAATAATGAGAGTAAATTTATACGATACGCGCGCACACCGTCACAAAAAACTGATACCCTGAAGCTAGTTAGTAGACATGGGTAACACTGCGCTGCGCTGCGCAATTGCGCTAAGTCACTTCACTGCGTTGGATGTGTCAACTCTTTTACGAGTATAATTTAATTCATTTTTATAAATTGCAGATTTATATTTACTTAAAATATAATTAATTTATTTATTGATAAAATAAAAAGTTAATAATTTAAGATAAAATTGTAAGATATTAAAATTGATTTCCATTACTACCATCTGTCGCTAATTGCTAACATTTAGGTACGTTACGCTACAAGCTTATAAGTGAAAATTACAGATGGCGCGCACTACCCATTAACTCGGTGCAACGTTAGGTATAACTTCTATGTGCGTACATAAGTAAACACAAACTTTTTCTGTTTATTACGTATTGCCCGCGAGTATTATATTGTTCGGAGGTATGTACGTGTTTATCTATCTGAATATTTTGGTAAACTTTTTATTTTAAATGGCTTTTTAGTTTTTATGTGTAGTGAAATTAGATTTGTCCTAATAGGGCACGTAGAGAATCGGATTTTTTGTTTCATATCTATTTAAACTCGCTCAAGAATAATAGCTTAAGGTTCCCCAACTACACAGTTCAATCTGAGTATTTATTAGTTTATTTATTTATTTATTAATACATTAAAATATATATACATGCAGTGCCTCATAAACAAAAGTTAGTTTTACTATGCACTGTAGTTAAACTATACGTAAGTAATAATATTTAAATTATAGTAGTGTGTAATCTAAATATAAAAATAGAATTGATTCGTCCATCGCATCAACGCCGTAAGCAGAACCGGTATCTATACACATTCCTCTAAAAAGTGCTTTTTGAGTTTATGTTTGTAATTTTTTTCGTTCATTTCATCTTTTAGCGTTTTTGGGAGTGAATTCAATGAAGTAGGAACAATATATTTAAGTGAATGTTTGCCGTAGTTATTAATGACTTTGGGGATTTCTAATTTTGGATTCTTACTACTTCTCAGTCTTTTACAGTTGTCAACTTTTATTTGGATTTTTGTGTTCAGATATTGTTCTGTTAGTACAAGATATTTTACTTTAACGTCAACAGGCATGACTTTGCAGTAGTTGAATAGGAGATGATAGTTTTGTTTATGTTGTTCTTTAATTTTTTTAGGTACTATGGCTTTTTAAATACGCATTTGAAGTTGATATATTTATATTTATTCAACCGTATCAATGATACGGGAACCCCAGCCTACAGGGGCCCCGAACGTGTAGGGATATGAAAGACTATCAGACTTGTTTATAGAGGCAGGGCCGGATTTAGGGGAGGGCTGCCACATAAGAGGGGCTCCCACAATAGAGATTTCGGGACAGAAATTTAAATTCAGAGATGAACTTAATTTTTTTTTTTTTTAAAGAATACATATAGCCCGACGGAGTAAATACCAGAGGTGCGGAGTTGCGACGACTTTTTATTTAGGGATACATATAGGCCGACGAAGTAATATTTTTGTTTAACATTATAGGAATAATAAAGAAAAATGTCGGTGTAAGACGCGACGATTTTTTTTTGTCTCCTCTGTCACCCCGGGCCTCCACACTTCTAAATCCGCCCCTGTATGAAGTGCTTTTGTCCCGTTATTGAATAATCTTTACCTTTTGTTGGGGGCCCCTTTACAGATTTTGATACAGGGCCCATTTAATTCACGCTACGCCACTGAGTTCAATACTGATTGTGCTTACCTCAGGAGCTTGTCTTAGTAACTGCCAAGTGCAGTCCAGAAGCTGTGTGAAGACGGGAGATCTCTCTCGCGAATCGCAAGCAACATGACCACACCGGGCTGTAAACTTGTGACCAAATGAGAGCCAATCTTTTTCTATGAGAGCCTGAAATAAAATAGAAACATAATAAATAAATTGCCATTTTAAAATTGACAGTTAAAACACAAACACTGATTTTGGGTTAATGAAATAATCTAATAATCTAAACTCTTATATGAAACTTATTATACAACTATTTCTGATTGTAGGAATACTATCGCAAAAGATATCTATAGCCCTTTTCCATTAGCAAAAAAGGCTCCATTTTATATAAGGGGTAGTCCATAATATAATATGGAGTGTTTATGCTACTGAGATGGCTTTTTATGTGAGGCAAACATTTGGAAGTCTCAAGAAGCGGCTACTCTCACGATGAACAACAAATTTTTGATATTCAACCAACTCAGGTGCACTTCCTTTAAAAGTTTAGACAGGAAAATGAAATCAGTAATCCTAGATCCTAGAAAAACGACATTTAAAATATACATTTCTGTCCACTTGAAGTCTGTGTAAGATATGTATGGAAAAATAATCGTTTGTGAATGTTTTCTATTCTGTCTGAATTAATTTGGTAGCCAGGGCTCTACATAACACTACAATATTCAATTAAAAACCAGTATAGATAGACTACGGTTGCATATTATCATCTGTCTACAAACTAGTCTCGAGTAGTCCGATAGTCGAGATCTTAGATGCTTTAGTTGTTACGTACTCGATACATCGATATGTTCGCGAAAACTTAGAACAGAATCTATGATAACACCAGGGCGTCATATACTATCGACAAAACTGTCATTAAGGTCCATATTATTGACTTTATTCACACAATTCAATTATATCTATCTAATAGAATTCAACATGTATCAATAAACGGAACGATGTCTTCTGGATCCGTGCTAAAAATGGGCGTTCCACAAGGATCGATTCTAGGTCCTTTTCTTTTTTTAATATACATAAATGATCTGCCATTTTACGTTAAAGATATTTGTGATATAGTGCTGTTTGCAGATGACACATCACTTATATTTAAAGTTGATAGGAAAAAAGTAAATTATGATGACGTGAACAGCTCTTTATCTCGAATTCAGGATTGGTTTAAAACAAACAACCTCGTCTTGAACGCCAAAAAAACTAAGTGCGTTGTATTTTCGTTGCCTAATGTTAAACATCCAAATTATAATTTAAAAATAAATAACGAGAGGCTTATTGTCAATGATACTACAGTATTCTTAGGGATAAATTTGGACTCAAAACTTCAGTGGAATTCCCATTTGTCATCCTTGAATGGTAGACTCAGCTCCGCAGCTTTCGCTGTTAGAAAAGTACGACAGCTGACCGACGTTGCTACTGCGCGTTTAATATATTTTAGCTATTTCCATAGTATAATGTCTTACGGTCTGTTACTGTGGGGTAATGCTACAGATATTGAGACTGTATTTATTTTACAAAAAAGGGCTATTCGCGGCATTTACGATCTTGGAGCTCGAGTCTCCCTACGGGATGTTTTTCCAAAGGTAGACATATTAACGGTTGCGTCGCAGTATATTTATAACAATATTATATATATTCACCGGAATATTCGTTGTTTTGAAATAAATAGTATCAATCGCGCTGTAAACACTAGAAGGAATAACAAAATTGTAACTCCAAGCTTCCGACTGCGCAAAGTAAACGTCTCCTTTCTGGGTTATGGTATTCGCATGTATAATAAAATCCCACAAACAATTCTGGAATTGTCTCATAATAAATTTAAAGAATTTATTAAGAAAAAGTTAATAGATAAAGCTTATTATTCGGTCCAGGATTATTTAGCTGATAAAGACGTGTGGACTTAGTGGCGCTGTATTTCATGCAAGCTGTTACTAATTTTGTACTAAAACACAGTTTATATATTATTTTCAAAAGAGTAACTGCGGAGTTTCTTGCCGATTCTTCTCTGCAGAATCTACATTCCGAATCGGTGGTAGCTTTACTTTTACAAAAAAAAATAATAATCACTACAATATTAATTTTGTAAAATGACGATTCGAAAGTGCTCGTAGGGCCTATTTGAATAAAGTTATTTTTGATTTTTGACAATTTGAACGGCTTTTTTTCCCTTGTGAACTCAATATGGAAACAGTTTTGAATATTTAAGGCAATTCCTTTTCTAGTACACCAGTAAGCAGCGAAAAAAATAACTGTGTGCTACAGTGCACGCACACACTCACACCGCTCTCGTGTCAGTGTAGATCGCATCTATCCGTCTCGCTCACCTGGTAACCGTTGATGGTCCTGTAGTGCGGCTCGAGACAGAGCGCGGCGAGCAAGCACACCTGCGCGGTGCGGTCCCACCCGTCGCTACAGTGCACGCACACACTCACACCGCTCTCGTGTCAGTGTAGATCGCATCTATCCGTCTCGCTCACCTGGTAACCGTTGATGGTCCTGTAGTGCGGCTCGAGACAGAGCGCGGCGAGCGAGCACACCTGCGCGGTGCGGTCCCACCCGTCGCTACAGTGCACGCACACACTCACACCGCTCTCGTGTCAGTGTAGATCGCATCTATCCGTCTCGCTCACCTGGTAACCGTTGATGGTCCTGTAGTGCGGCTCGAGACAGAGCGCGGCGAGCGAGCACACCTGCGCGGTGCGGTCCCACCCGTCGCTACAGTGCACGCACACACTCACACCGCTCTCGTGTCAGTGTAGATCGCATCTATCCGTCTCGCTCACCTGGTAACCGTTGATGGTCCTGTAGTGCGGCTCGAGACAGAGCGCGGCGAGCGAGCACACCTGCGCGGTGCGGTCCCACCCGTCGCTACAGTGCACGCACACACTCACACCGCTCTCGTGTCAGTGTAGATCGCATCTATCCGTCTCGCTCACCTGGTAACCGTTGATGGTCCTGTAGTGCGGCTCGAGACAGAGCGCGGCGAGCGAGCACACCTGCGCGGTGCGGTCCCACCCGTCGCTACAGTGCACGCACACACTCACACCGCTCTCGTGTCAGTGTAGATCGCATCTATCCGTCTCGCTCACCTGGTAACCGTTGATGGTCCTGTAGTGCGGCTCGAGACAGAGCGCGGCGAGCGAGCACACCTGCGCGGTGCGGTCCCACCCGTCGCTACAGTGCACGCACACACTCACACCGCTCTCGTGTCAGTGTAGATCGCATCTATCCGTCTCGCTCACCTGGTAACCGTTGATGGTCCTGTAGTGCGGCTCGAGACAGAGCGCGGCGAGCGAGCACACCTGCGCGGTGCGGTCCCACCCGTCGCTACAGTGCACGCACACACTCACACCGCTCTCGTGTCAGTGTAGATCGCATCTATCCGTCTCGCTCACCTGGTAATCGTTGATGGTCCTGTAGTGCGGCTCGAGACAGAGCGCGGCGAGCGAGCACACCTGCGCGGTGCGGTCCCACCCGTCGCTACAGTGCACGCACACACTCACACCGCTCTCGTGTCAGTGTAGATCGCATCTATCCGTCTCGCTCACCTGGTAACCGTTGATGGTCCTGTAGTGCGGCTCGAGACAGAGCGCGGCGAGCGAGCACACCTGCGCGGTGCGGTCCCACCCGTCGCTACAGTGCACGCACACACTCACACCGCTCTCGTGTCAGTGTAGATCGCATCTATCCGTCTCGCTCACCTGGTAACCGTTGATGGTCCTGTAGTGCGGCTCGAGACAGAGCGCGGCGAGCGAGCACACCTGCGCGGTGCGGTCCCACCCGTCGCTACAGTGCACGCACACACTCACACCGCTCTCGTGTCAGTGTAGATCGCATCTATCCGTCTCGCTCACCTGGTAACCGTTGATGGTCCTGTAGTGCGGCTCGAGACAGAGCGCGGCGAGCGAGCACACCTGCGCGGTGCGGTCCCACCCGTCGCTACAGTGCACGCACACACTAACACCGCTCTCGATCGCGCTCGCGATCCACCACGACGTATCTAATATCGATCTATTGACATATTATGGAAATATTATATTTGATTTCAAGATTCAGATTATTTGACTTACATATATTCTGTGAAAATTTTAAAATGTACATACTTTATATGTTTGAGCCAACCGGAAGATTCCAATCCATTGAGAAACGACGACATCGTTGGGCTGTTTTGTTCACAAGCTGGAAAATAAAATTCATGAGACTTAAAATTCATGACGTACATACGAGTATGTACATATTTTTATATAAAACTTATCTCACTTTCAACTAATTTCTGAAGACTCTTCCGCATAACGTGTATGTTTTCGATGCCCATGAATTGAAATTTTATATTTTCGTAGAACGCTTCGTTTTCATATCCCTTACCGGCTGCACGATTGACCATTGCATTTATCTGAATAAAATATATTGATAAAATATTGAAAAGAGCTTTTTCCGTTTCCTTATTTACAAAATATATTATTGGGCGGAGTGTTTTGTAAATGGTATTTTGTAATCAGGACTAGATGGAAGATATTCCATTGATTGAAGAACCAATTTTTTTCATTTGATAGCTTTATTATGTTAAGTTATTCATCAATTAACACATAAAAATCCAGTTACGTAAGTCAAAAAATAAATAAATAAATTATTTAAAAAAAATTATGAGTATGTCCTCACCCTGGGTCTTGTGTCCACGACATACATATAACCGCAGTTGGGATTTGCACGCCGGATCAAATCCAACATCTGCTCATCTTCCATACATCTGAAAATATAAGGTATTTAAGGTGCCTATCCATAGAAGCAGAGTGAGGCTGCGGAGCGGAGAAACGGAGAAATATTAACCAATAGGATTGCAAAAAATCTCCCCTCCGCTCTAGTTGAGAAGGTCTATTGGTTAACATTTCTCCGTTTCTCCGCTCCGCAGCCTAGCTCAACGTCAGTGGACAGGCACCCTTACATCTAACTTCTTCTTTCTTCTTCTTTTCAGCCCTTGGTAGTCCACTGCTGGACATGGGCCTCCCCTAATCGACGCCACTCCACCCGGTCCTGGGCCCTCTGAATCCAACGGTTTCCCGCTGTCTTCTTCAGGTCGTCAGTCCACCTGGTAGGAGGGCGGCCTGTGCTCCTTTTACCTAAACGTGGTCGCCATTCAAGGACCTTCTTTCCCCATCGGTTGTCAGTCCTGCGAACGATGTGGCCAGCCCACTGCCACTTCAATTTGCAAACTTTGAGCGCTATGTCGGTTACCTTCGTTCTTCTACGGATTTCATCATTTCTGACTTTGTCACGCAGAGAAATACCGAGCATAGCTCTCTCCATTGCCCTCTGAGCGACTCTGAGCTTGTGGATTAGGCCCACAGTAAAAGACCACGTCTCGGCACCATAGGTCATCACTGGCAACACACATTGCTCGAAAACTTTCGACTTCAGGCACTGAGGTATATCAGACGTCAAGACGTGTCGTAGTCTCCCGAACGCTGCCCAGCCGAGTTGGATTCTTCGAGTGACCTCCCTCTCGAAGTTGGACTTACCCATTCGGATCGTTTGTCCCAGGTAAACGTACTCGTCTACAACTTCGAGAGCAGTGCCGTCGACAACCACTGGTACGGGTGTGACATGGACGTTAGACATGATTTTCGTCTTGTCCATGTTCATCTTAAGACCCACCCGTTGTGAGGCACTATTGAGGTCGCTGAGCATAATGCCGAGTTCCTCCAGCGACTCCGCCAGGATCACTATGTCATCGGCAAATCGGAGGTGTGAGAGGTGTTCGCCGTTGATGTTAATACCACACCCTTTCCACTCCATCAGCTTGAACACGTCTTCCAGTGCAGCGGTAAAGAGTTTTGGGGAGATGACATCCCCCTGTCGTACGCCGCGCTGCACATGGATGGGGTTCGTACTGCTGTCGTGTACACGGACTTTCATGGTGGCGGCATTGTATACACACTTCAACGCCTCGATGTACCGATAGTCGATCTGGCACCGCTGAAGAGACTCGAGCACCGCCCAGGTCTCGATAGAATCGAAGGCCTTCTCATAGTCCACATACGCTACGCAAAGCGGCAGGTTATACTCCTCGGTCTTTTGTATAACCTGCCGAAGCGTATGTATATGGTCTATGGTACTATAGCCTTTTCGGAAACCGGCTTGTTCGGGAGGCTGGAAGTCGTCTAGTCTGCGCGTTAAACGATTAGTAAGGACCCTCGAAAACAGCTTATAAACGTGGCCCAGAAGCGCTATGGGCCTGTAGTTCTTCAGCTGGGTTTTATCCCCCTTCTTGAAGAACAGTACCACCACGCTTCTGCTCCACGCCTCCGGGGTACTTCCAGTGTTGATGACGGAATCAAACAATTGCTGGAGCGCTACTAGGACGGGTTTGCCGCCCGCTTTCAGCAGCTCGGTTGTGATTCCGTCATCCCCCGGAACTTTGTTGTTCTTAAGCTGTTTGAGTGCCCCCCTAATTTCGTACAGACTGACGTCCGGGATATCTTCGGTATAGTGCCGGGTTAATTTGGCTCGCTTGTCGTTCGCCGCCTTGGGAACGGGAGCTCTTGAGGAGGTATACAACTGTCCGTAGTACCTCTCAATTTCCCTCAGAACTTCGGGCTTAGACGTAACTATGGTGCCAGAGTCGGTCTTCAACCTCGTCAACTGACTTTGCCCAACCTCCAGATCTCTTGCGAACACTTTCGAGCCTTTGTTCCGCTCGATCGTGTTTTTTACACGATTGGTGTTATAAACACGCAAATCGCGTCGCCTACTCTGAGAGATCTGTTTGTTGAGCAGTCGGTACTTCGACATTGAGGTTGGAGACTGCACACATAGTTCCCGCCTCTCCCTCATAAGACCGAGAGTATGTTCTGAGAGAACTTGAGGTTTACCACTGGAGGGGGCCTTGAAATACTTAGACCCAACCTCGTGGACAGTGTCTACCATACTGGTGTTATACTCGTCCACTGAACTGCATGTTTCTAGGCACGCGAAACGATTGCGGAGTTCCAGCTGAAAGGCCTCGGAGTCCTGGATCTGGGCAGGTGTGGGTCGGAGCGTAGACTTCATCAGGCGTGACCGTTCCAGCTTGACATTGATATTCAATGTGCCTCTGACCATCCGGTGATCGCTTCCGGTTTTAAACCTGCTGATCACAGAGACATCATTGAATATGTGCGGTTTGTCTGCCAAAATGAAGTCTATCTCACTTTTTACGGAACCATTGGGACTGATCCAAGTCCACCTGCGCTGTGGCTTCTTCTTGAAGAAGGAGTTCATCATATAGAAGTCCTCCTTCTCCAAGAAGTTAGCCAGCAAGTGGCCACGGTGGTTCCGTTGCCCGATACCAAAGGGCCCCACCTTCAGCTCGTCGCCGTCTCGCGCACCCAGTCTTGCGTTGAAGTCCCCCATCACCACCGTGAAATGAGTCTTGGAGTTACGCATGGCCCTACTTACGTCCTCATACATAACTTCAACCTCATCGTCGGGGTGTGCCGAGGTCGGTGCGTAAACCTGTATGACCTTCAGCGAATATCGCTTGGATATTCTGAGTATAAGGTACGCTACCCTTGCTGACACGCTCCCGACTTCCGTCACGTTGTTGACGAGGGACCTGTGGACGAGGAAACCGACACCACCTTGGGACAGATGTTCGCCCTCCCGGTGATAGAACAAGTTACCGGAGTTTAGGATTATCGTGTCCTCCCCCTGTCTTCGGACTTCGGACAATCCCACGACACTCCAGTTTAACTTGTCTATCTCGTCTTCCAGCTCACGGATCTTGTCGTCGGTCCTCAGTGTCCTGGTATTGTATGTTGCCAGGTGCAAGAGTCGTCGTTTGTGGCAGCGCGATCTCTGCCGGAGATTCTTAGCACCCCCTGCTCCGCCGTTACCGTGACCGCTGCCAGAGCCAGGAATAACGGAGCTGCCGGGGACTGGGGGCCGTGGTTTATTTGTGATGTTCATGATTATGGGGGTTTCTGCCATAGTCACCACGCTTGGCAAGTGCGTGTTGGTGACCGCAGTAGGTTTAATAGTCCTCAGGAAGACGCTGCTGCCCATCTCCTGGTATATTTATCCCTTCGATCGCCTCTTACGATCTCCACGGGTCGACTCGGAGTGGCGCTATTCTAAGCCGGCAACCACACGGCGAGTGTAGTACATCTAACTAAACATAGTTAAACCAGGTAATAGTACATCTAACTAAACATAGTTAAAACAGGTTAATTAAGAGGACGCACCTAGCCGAGAATCCACTCAAGGGTTGGCTGCATCTCGCAATGGCCGCTTTATTGTGATGTAAGTATGCTAGTACTGGTAACCGATCGCGTGATCTAAATCTGGCACTGCCTAAGAGTACAGCAGTAGAAGCTCGAGCTGGTACGTAGATTTCACTTGGATATGTATCACAGAGCTGTAACATTAATCCAAATCTTGTATATGAAATACTTTTGCTTAATGGATTAAAAGGCTTTTATTCAGACATGTGACATTTAAGGTTGGCCTTTAGTAAGATATAAACAAAACTGATAAATGTAAAAAAATTTAGTGTTAACGAAGTATGAGTATCTTGTGCTGTTCTTGCATCTAGCAAAAGAAATTTTGAGCTACGATTATATAAGTATATTTGAATGTGCCGTGGAAGATATTTTAAAAAGATTAAGTCTGCATAAATAAGGAGTAAAGGAAAATCTAAGTGGGACAATATCTGGCTTCCTTTAATCTCACTTCAAAATTATACCAAAGACAAGATACATACAAAAACAAGAACATATACCTATAATTTAAAAATCTAAAAAATTTCTTTTATACTGTAGACTCACTTCATAATCCTTGTTAGCTGTACAGAGGACCCACTGTTCGTTTGGTACATTCATCCTTTGGTATTCGGTCTGGATATCGAAAAAGTTCCATCCGGCAGACTTCGGGAGATCATCCGGTGTAGAATTATAGTGGAAACAGTATAATTCATCTAAATGAACTGGAATTAAAAAGGGTTTTATTTTGAAGAATTCAAAGAAAATTTATTATTAAAATCAATAAAAAAATTAAAACGATTTGCTTATAACAATTTTATTAAGGTTTAATAATATTAAGGTTTGCTTATAACAATTTTAAAATAGTATAAAATGTTATAGCAAAGAGCAAATCAAAAATATATTAATTTCCAATTAGTCCATTAGTACAGGTAGATGAAAAATCATGAACACAATTTGTCCGCTGACTTTGCGAACTCTCGCAACATGTTATAGCCCAGTCGGATTAGCTCAAAAACGGGCAAAGATTTACAAAAAAATTTAGCAGAAATTTTCCTTCGGAAATCGATGGGGAGGTAGGTAAAGTAGGGGTAAAGTAAGTTAGTAGTAAAATAGGGGTACCAGAGTTTTCGCTTCATCCACTATCTTGATTTAAAGGGTTATTTTTTGTGAGACAAGAAACAAAAACAGAGAGTTATTAGAATTTATTAATAATTTAACGACTATAACTAGTGAATACATATTTTTCAATATTTACTTACCGGGCTGACTCAGTCTTAAAAGCGTCTGGTGCATCTCATGGCAATCTCTCTCGCGCGGTATCACGAAGAATACCGACTGAAAGGTTTTGGTACGGACCAACAATGGTGAACCTGTTGTCGTTATCGGTAAACGTTCGACTGACGATATGTGCATTAGAAGTATCTGGAAATAGAACAGGGGAATAAAACAATATTATAAATTAATTATAGTGTAAGACAGTTCTAGTGACAATCAAATTTTATTACATAAAAACTTTTTAATTAGTTATTTGTCACGATTACGTATGAAATAAAGGAAGGTTTTCGCGACATCAATAGTAGAGTATGCCAACTTGACTACCTCACAATTCGCTCTTACACATAACATGTCAATTAGTTTCATATAAATTATAAATAAATAAATAAACGTCTCACACTCAACGGCCCCCAGTAGGATGTGAATCCTGTGTCGGGGGTCCGGAAACACACACAATAAAATCAAAATCAAAATCAAGAACAACTTTATTCAAATAGGCCCCACGAGCACCTTCGAATCGTCATTTTACAAATTAAAACTTTAAATTGTAAAAGTAAAGCTATCACCGATTCGGAATGTAGATTCTGCAGAGAAGAATCGGCAAGAAACTCCGCAGTTACTCTTTTGAAAATAATTTAAAATAAGCACAAACGCCCAGACCACGACAAACATCTATATGGTCTATACAAATATTTATGTCATGTGCGGGGATCGAACCCGCGACCGCTAGCGCATCAGCCGTCGCTGTGACCACTGCGCCAATGCGTCGTCATATCATATAAAAATAATGTAATAACTCTCTACTAAATCTTCATATTCTAATAATATTTAGCAACACGTACACAATAATTAGGCATACCAGTATTGCATACTAATTTTATAAATTTAATATAGTCTATTCAATGTCGTTATCAATTTTAATCACATTGTGTAATTCATTTTGTACTATGAAAAAATTTAATCATAATCAGTGTAATTTCAACGTTTAACATTTTTATGTAAAACTGAGCATAAAGTGTTTACGTACCCATGTTTCTTTTCTCATTTCATGATCAACGAATATCAGGTGAGTCGTTGCGAAGTATAGCGTGCCCTTTGATGGGTTTCGAAGGTTATACTTATCCAGCATCTGAACATTCTCGAGCTGAAACAAAAATTACATTTTGAGAAAATATTGTCAAAACTTCTCACTATCTAAGGCGTCTTCTTATTTTCTTCTAAAGAGAGTGATTTAAAAAGTAATTAACCAAGTGGAGTCGCTTTACTAAGGTTGATATTAATCTCATAGAATTTCTTTTTAAGAATTATATTTAACTTTTGAGCATGCTATATATTTCTAAAAACTAGCACCACTCGTTACATATCGATAAAGACATATTATAAATTTAAAATACATTGGCTGCTTTCCTGGCTTTGAACTCAAGATTAACATGCTCCGGATCATCTCAGCCTCAACTATTAGGGAACGTACCCATACTACGTCACCCATTTTTTACAATTTTCTACCCCCCTCTCCCATTGGTGACCATGCTTAGTATTTGCTAAGACCCCCCTTCCCTCTCAAATTTTCACGTAGTAATTCATAAATATGTTTTAAAATGATTTTTGGAAACAAAAAGTTAGAGTGTAGTCAGTAGTAGTACTGGTAGCTGTAGTGTAGTCACCTTTAAGTTTAAAAAGCGCTAAACACTGCGCGACATATTTGAATATAGTTCGAAAAAGCGCGAGATTTCTTCAGAGGATATTGACTATGTGACGAAGACCTAAGAAAATTGACCAAGCCTGGTATTTTGAAGACCCCTTGTACGGATCACGTAGTATAGATATTTTCCCTTATTAAAAAGCTTTAAAAATATAAGTTAATAAAAAAATAAAATGTTAAAAGTATGTAGGTATAAGATAAATTTTCATATTATAAGCATACCTACACAATTTCTCAACCAATTTGAACCAACCCACCTAAAAGTTAACGCGTAATTAAATCTTGAACATACTCAAAACACACGAACGTGGATCGAAAATGAGAATTTAATTCCTTATTAACTTTCAAAGTTGTAATTATCTTACCACCGTAATTTCATCTTTCCTTTGTAGGATCTAGTATCATCAAAGATGGGCGTTAATATAAAATAATTAGTTCTACGGTACGCTACTTTGTTGAAGAGCTGTATTTAGAGGAAGAAAAAGTGTCAGAACTCGTTTTAAATAAATGTTTATGAAACACTTGTCAAGCAGCAATGTATTCTTCAGCCATTATATTATTTACAATTTTTTCTTTCCTTATTTTATTTTCTTCTTTAGCTATCAAATAATTATATACCCATGTTTTTTATTATGAATTAGATGAGTATACGTGTATAAAAATGTTTGTGTGTGATGAGTGTTTATTTAAATCACTCTTGATTATGCGCTGATAAAACAAAGGGATTCGCTATCTTTGTATGGGCTAATATAAGGGCTGCCATCACCTCAATAGCTAAAACCGGATTCGACCGGAATCATTTTCTTGTCCGTACAATCCTAAGTATTTTACTTTAAAAATAAAACATCTTTATCATTTTACGATTTAGAAAAACGAGCCGCAGGCATTAATCCGGAAACTTTATATAAAACTACTCCCAAACAGTCCCCAGACTCCCTTTAACTTGCAATAAGAAGAAAAGTTTGAAGAGAATTAGACTAATGGCAGCCCTAGGCAAAATTTTAATGAAACATATTTCAATGAAAAGTACTTGGTATTTTTGGCGTTCCTGTTCTGTTGTCCTCACAGATAATATTTCTATGGTTGTACTCTATTATATCATATATGTCGTTACTTTGATTACACAATATCATTTACTTCGATTATTACAATTTAATTAACATTCACCACATCCGCATGAGAAAATCAATACAACCACTATAACAATTAAAAATATTATTTATTTTGTTACGGTAACAAAATAAACATCAACACTAACTTGTTAATCTTTTTAATCTAGTAAATTTTAGGTCAAGTCAAAGTCGTTGAAACAATTCAGTGTAGACAAATTTATTCCTGACGATTTTATTTCTGTAAGCCCGTCAGAATCTCGTTATATAGCTGTTTTACGCATCCCTTGCGTATATTATATTTTATTTTGCGAAGTCGGTACGTCTCTATTTCAACATTAAATATTCAATGTTACAATGGGAGAATGAATTATTTATGTGATACTTTTTAGATAAAGATCAAAAAGAATGACTAATTAGTATTATACTTTTAGATAGCACACTAAAAAAATGAAATAACACATGTTTTGAGATTTATATACATACGAGGGGTAATCCAAAAGTAATTTATAATCGGCTATTTCCAGTTCGCATAATTTTTTTTTTTTTTTGTTTGCTAGCTTATATAGGCACCCACTAGGTCAACTCAAAAATATGGAATAGAGAAAAAAAGAAATTAGAGCTGTGAACAAGTCAACCTTCGTTTGAAAACAAATGTCTACATTAGACATACACAACGACTTGGCGGAAAGATTAGGGGGATTCAGCTCCTCAAAATTCCATAGTTGCACGCTGAGTAAAGGAGTTTAAGCTGGGCAACATCCACTGAAGATGACCATTGCGTGAGACGCTCATCCACATTTCTTACTGAAGGTAACGTGAAAAAAATCAATAATATTGTTGTGGCAGATCGAAGATTGACCATCAGGCATATAGCTGAGAACACAGGGATCTCATACAGCAGCGTTCAAAGAATCCTTATAAATGAATTGCATATAAAAAAAGTCTCTGCGCGTTAGGTACCAAGAATTTCGATATTTCGAGAGCGAATCTAGAGCAGTTCCAAGCCAATCAGGAAAATTTTATCGCGTTTTGTAACCACATACAAGCTTTGGATCCACCATTTTTATCCTGAAACGAAAGAACAGCCGATGACTTGGAAACTAAAATATATTAATTAAAAATTATTATTTTTAGTTAGTATATTTTAATTATGCCTGCTGTACTAATCGTAAGTAATAAAATCGCTCCGAGAATCGAATTAGCTGCCGTTCAAGTCGCACGCGTACTCTGTGATGGCGCGTCATTACTTACCGCCCCTCTACATTACGCGTCGAGCTGATTCGTAATTCGTAAATACTCGATATATTACTTAACTAGCGGCCCGCCCCGACTTCGCACGGGTATTTAACTAAAATTTTAAAAATTATAAATTTATATTTTTTATCACCTACATGCGCCATCTATCGTATAATAGTAGAATATCGTTTTTATATTTAGTGACATTTAACATAATAGTACCTTACCTTAGACCAGAGGGCGTTGGCGGCGTAGGTACCTATTTCTATTTTCTTAAATATTTATTTTTAAATTTAACTACAATGAAACAAAAACTAAATTATACTGTGAATTATGTTAAATTTTTATGTATTAAAGTTATTTACATTGGTTTTGTACTTTTTACGTGACACGTGCACACAAAAAAATGATAAGAGATGGCGCTGATACAAAAAAATACGCGCTATTAAAAATTTTTCTTGATGATATATAGTGTATTAATAAAACGGAGGTTTTAACAGATTTATTATTTGTATAGATTATACCATTCGATAATTATCGATATACTTGATTCGATATATATCGATATATCTTCTTTCGATAATTATCGAGTATTGTCGATATATTTCATCCGATATATCGAAACATATCGATATATTTCATCCGATAAATATCGACATATTTCATTCGATACTTATCGATATATTTATGTATATATATAAATATATATATAATAAAAATAAATAATAATAAGATAATAAAAATCGAGCTAGTTCGGCCAGTTTTAATACGCTTGTTTAACTTCGTTACCATCAGTCGATATCGAAGTGATTGATCATTTACTGTTAAAGCGTGCCGTTTGCATAATTCAAAAGTAAAGTTATTAATTCTAATTTTTGCCGCATCGATCAAATGAACTTACAATGTTATTTCTTATATATTTTGTTCTGTATAGTCCCAACCTCTTTCTTGCCCAGGTGTCGTAAAATGCCACCATAGTAGCGCGAACAACTGTACTTCAACCAGGATGGTGATGGGCACCTTAAAATTTATTTGGAGGCCTATGTTCAGCAGTGGATATCCCACGGATGATGTAGTAGTAGTAGTTATTTTAATGTTTAGAAAAGTTTTTTTTTTAATTTATTTATTCACACTTAAGATACACTTATAAACAATATCACTAATCGCCAAACTGTTCAAGCAGTGTGTAGGCGCTTCGCTCAATCTTGTTACATACATAGTTCTTAAACGCTACATTCTTAATCCTACTTACATTAACAACTACATTCTTAATCCTACTTACATTAACAATAAAAATATTTTTTTTTAAACATACTTATGCACTCACAACTTCTAACAATAAAAAATTTAAAAAGGCTGTTGATGATAATGATGATATGCTATGAGCGACAAACTCCTCGAACCCACGAAACATAACACGCTGCGAATATATCAGCTTTTTACCTCACACTCTTTTCTTTTACCATCGAACAATGAGATGAACTTTAAAAATCAATAAATTTAGAAAAACATGTAGGATTTCATCCACGATATTGGTATGACTATTGTCCCGACATAACCCCATCATACCATATACCATAAGCAGGCATCATTTCAAATATATCCAACAGGTTAAATGTTAACTCGTTCGTTGTGTAGGTCAGTTATTTTTTAATAAATTATTTTTCTGTCGAATTTTCTTTAAGTATATTAAATGTGCTATAATAAATCATTTTTCATTTGCTACAAAGTCGCCTTTATATTCATTTATGTATATGTAAGCTGATCTTCAGTTTCAAATAAAATAAAATTAAAGACGTTTTAAAATAAAACATTACCTCGCCCTAAATTCATTCACTTTTATCTCAATTCTTTACTACAAAGCGCCTTCTTTTTCACTGTCAGAGACAAATCTTTTTTTATTGCTTGTGTAGTAAAAAATAAGCTTTAAGCGGTTTATACATTGTGTTGAACCATTACGATTCATTCGCGTAAGTACTTTGGCATACTATCATATCAACTAGCGATTTATAATTTCGAACTGATGTATACATATCAGACACTGTTGGAAACTAAACTTTACTGATAATGGGAGAGATTCTAACCTACCACACAATCTACTCCTCAACTCGAGGGTGACAATCCTTATACTACTCAGTATGTAATTTAAAATTATCCTATTTTCTATTACGCTGCACTAACTAGAATTTTTAATACTTAGGATATATATCGCCCATGACTATTAAAAATGTCGGATATGAAAAAAATAACTTTACAGGAGAGCGATGAAAAGTGTAAATTGCATGCGTCTTTTTACATATTTTTTTTTTAATACCGACATCTATAAATTAAGTGATTAAAAAACTATGCATAAAATAATATTTTTCTTTTCAGCTGATGTTAGACTTGGTTATTTAGGAACTTTTATGAAATCAATCCAAAAAAATCGATTTTGCAGTTCCGACGATGTTAATAGTCACAAGCGATATATGTATATACACTTAGCCCGTAAAAACCGAGATGGCTCAGTAAACACAACATATGAATCAATACCAGACGATCGCAGATTTTGGCTAGTACCTACTACCGAGATTCTGATACTAAAATTGTATCTGAAATTTGATCAACTCGTCCCTTGCCCCGCAAAACTATTGTATATTAAATTACAGATTTAAAATAACAGATATATTGTAAAGCACATATTATAGTTGTATTTTTACAAAATCGGTGGCTAATATAGATTTATTTTTTGATTTCTTAGGATATATACATATGTTTTTATTCTTCTTTAAAAACGCTACCGTTTACCTTTAAGGCGGCGAGGATCAAGGTCGTGTCAAAGTGAACACGATATGTCTGTCATTGGCATATCGTAGCAGTAAAAACCTAAGAGTCATGTAAAATTAATCACGCCCACTCGTTACCATACAGAGATCTGTTACACTAATATACATAAAAAGTACATAAATTATAAATTATGATAAATTTTCGGCGATAGGTTGGCGCACTAGTTATAGTAACTGATTGTTACGCTTAGGTTAGCGGCATCAATTCTAGAACATGGCAAATATTTGTATAAGCTATACAGGTGTGTGACGTCGTTTAGGTATTTGCGTGTTTCCTGACCTCCGACAGAGTTTTTCATCCTACTGAGGGTCATTGAGTGTAGTGTTTTATTAATAAACTATATATATATATATATATATATATATATATATATATATATATATATATATATATAGAATAGTGTTTTAGTGTTAAACTAAGAAACAAAGAAAGCTCTTAGGCTGGCCGGCAGATAGTCACCAAGAAATATTAGAAACGTCTGGAAATCCGACTAATATAAATTTCACAAAAAAAATATGATGCGATCAACAATGACAAAGTGAGGTTACGCTTTGAATAATATCTTTACGGTTACTAGAGATAAGATTTTGATACAAACTCCATACAAGTTGTGTCAGAAATCTATCGCTGCCGCTGGTAAGAAAAATCAGTGATAGGTTATTAAAACCGGCCGGAAGCGGATAACTAGAGTTTATTACAAATGTTATTGCGACTATAACAATATATTTACTCGATCAATTACGATAAAACACTATCAATATGTTGAATCAGGTAACGCTTTAAAGTTTACGTAAAGCGATTTCAAACAAAGATTACAAATTATTACAGTTGTTATTAATTTATTTTACCAAATATGTACTTTTAAACAATAAATGTTTGTGTTGTTCTACATTAAGATTAAATAATGAAAGACTGATTATTTCGCTTGTTTACAGAATTTAATTAAGACTCCTATTTCAACCGCTACGATCAATCTCCATCGTGTCGTTTCCATCCTACGTGACATTGGTGAAATAAACCGCGCTCTATTGGTACGACTGAAAGAGATGAATCCAATAAAAATAACTTAATAATATAATCAAAATAATTACCTAAGTAATCTTTTACAAATACTTTGAATCGTCAATATAAGAATTAAAAAAAATTGTATACTAATATAAAGACTAATAGAATGCAGATTCTATTAGTATAGATCGGGCAAGAAACTCAAACTTTTATTCTTTAAAAAAATTATATTATCTATTAAATTAGTACGTAAATTTGTTTATTACTATTTATTAAAATTTTCTTGCAAAAATCAAACATAGCTGTATATTGAATGGAATTAAAGAGGTCGATATCGATAGAAATTTGTCCTGATATATACAGATTTCCCCCTGATGTTTTACTTTGCTATAATGAGTTAAAAAACTTCATTCACAAAGCAGCATTGTCAGCCGGGATTTTTACGACATTTCAATATACGAACTTTATGTTTATATTAAAATATGTCATTTTTATATATTAGGAAACACAATATATTTTACATTAAAAATTTTCACATTACATATTAACAAATCAAATTGCGACAATTTCATAAAACAACATAAAAAAGCAAATTAAAATAGAACTAAAATATTACATAAATATTAATGTATAAAAAAAAATCGATACAATAAAAATTACAAGAAAAAAAAATTGTACAGAGCAATTAATCATGACACAATTCAATATTATATTACACTAGTGTTGTTTATACACTCTATATAATTTTACACTTGTTTTCATACAAAATACCAAAATTTTATGCGCAATATTGTAAATATCGATCACATTGTTTAAGATTAACCCTCAACGTCTCACTTACTCTCATTTATTCCATTGTTATTCCACGCACGGAGATGACGCGGGAAAGGGTGGTTTTTGCGGTTACTAGACCCAACTGAAAGCGTTCTTTTGAAGCAGAACCTCTTTATTAAGGTTTCCTTCGGAAGTTTCTTTGACTTAAATTTTTATGTTTATTTGATATGCTATTTTTATGTAAATAATCGGCAGTTATCAGCTGTAAGTTGAGGTTTTTAGCCTTGTTTGTGCCAATTATTAATACCTACTAGTTGTCATATTCCAATGTATTTAAAAATGGACTTGGCAAAATTCTTAAGCGTTTAGAGATTATCTTAAACTATTACCAGCGACTTCGTCTGCCATGCTCAAAGTATGTGCAGTAGAAAAACATAAAAAAAATGAAAATTCACTCTATAAACATGAATCAGTGGAATTCCACTAATTTTAAGTGACTATTCACTTTTTATCATTATGAGAATCGTACCACGCATGCTAGTGACTATTCAATATATATGAATATGTGAATATCGTAATTAATCGATTTAATCATTGAATATTTTTTAGTGTATTAGTATCTATTTACTAACTTGTTATTGAAATTCACTGATATGTAGAGTATACAGCTTCACGTAATTAATGAAAATTCCACCGATTCATGTTTAGAGAGAAAGATAATATGCTTTGATTACAATTTTTTTAACTTTATTTTTAACACACGCCACTCACACGTGGTGCTTATAAATCTAATGTTTTTTTTTTTTTAATTTTAATAACTTTTATTAAATTAATATATAGCAATATTTTTTAGATAAGGGCCAAAGTATCTAAGAAGTAAAACTTAGAAGACTCAATTCAAATATATCTAGAAATATTTTGTGATGCTTATACAACGGCAGGTATTTTATCTTTAGATATACATGACTATAATTACTATTATATTTTTCAGTTTAATTCTTCGATATAAGCCTTGTAGTTGTGCCAATTTGTCACTTATAATAATTCTTGTTAAATGTCCCACAAAAGAAAAAAAATATATATAAAAATCAATGTAGGTAATTTGTAAATTGCGAGGGTTAATTAAAAGACAAGCTCATTGTTTCGTATCTACGAGACTCGTAGAATAATAATTTCTAATTAATGTTTTATTAATTACTTATAATATCAATTTGTTTCTTTCTTATAATTAAATCTTTATGGTTGTTTCTTTTGCACTATTTAGCCATTTAAAATTATATATATATAATATATATATTTAATTCTCATTAGCTTAATTTCCCTTTATGTATATTTAATTTTATAAGATCAATGTTGTTTACACCTTTAAAGACGTATCACTTCGAACTATATTATTAAGAAGTATATACATAGTAGAAGTATATTAGTTATATCTTTATTAATGTTTTGTGATAATTTTAGGGAGTAACTATTTAAATAAATAAATAAGACCAGTAAACAAAGCATCGTACTTCTGAACGTTAAACATAGATCTAAAATAATATTATTAAAACTTTGACACTTGTATGTTTGTCTGACGACGCCAATCTCTATTATATATACGTATGTATCTACATTATAATTTTATATAAGTGTGTTTATAATTGTTTATTGAAAATGGTTATATAGCCTAATATATAAAGCCTATCAAGACTCAAAGACATCACGCTATAACAAACAGTCACGAAAGATAATATATACAATGATATAAGCGAAGATGTGAGTAAAACCATTAGGGACGTCTAGTAAGAAATAAAGCAAAAAATAAAATTATAACTTAGACAAGTCGCAAGTTATGAACAGACAATCATGTGCGCATGTTAAAACATATTTAATTATTTAATTTCGGGATACAAAGTAACCAGTGTCCTAGTATTCGGTAATTTCCAAGGCAAGATACAGATAGCCAGAAAGACAAAAATGAAAAAAAAAATACATTTTTGGCTTCAGTATTGATTACAGAGCGTCTTTCAATAAATTTTTTACCTTCAATGAATAGAATTGAATCTATTACAATTTGGCAGAAGTGTAGATAAGTTAAAGCTTTTAGAATTTTAAAATAAAAATGTTTTAGTTAAAATTAATCATTTTTTCATCGAGTCAAAAAAATATTTCAATCTACTGAATTAGACCTGTTAAAATTTTATTATAAATATAATAAATATTCTGAGTAAATTTCAAGTGTTCGTCTATTACCTACAGTTCTAAAAATATAACCCTGTGACCGACAAACGGTTGAACGGAGAGCGTAGTCTTACTAATAGGGTTAAGTTTACACCCTATGTCGGCTTGGCTTTACGCTATTATTAGATTCTAAAAGTACAAACGTTTATATAAATAAACAAATTTATTACTATTAGTGTGTAATGTGTATTGCTTGTAAGTATTAATGTGTAGATATTTGTATGTAAGTTTATTATAATATAACTGCATCACCTACCCGATCTCAATAAATACTCATTACTGTTTCGGGTTGTCTGGGAGAAATGGCTAATTAGCCATAAGATCGCCTCTTGTACTACACAATTTGTAATTATTGTAAGTAGTCTGTATTACTATATTACATTTGTATGTTGTGGTGTACAATAAAGCATAAATAAATAAAACAAATATAAATAAGGCAATAATAATTGTAAAAACATGATTAAACATAAATCTCCTTTTTGGGGTAAGTCATTTGCTGTTTCTTTTTTTTTTTGTATTAGGTATTATTTTTATTTTAGTTTTTCAATTTTTTGGCATAATTTAAATATTTTTAATTAAAAATAAATTTGATTTGTAATTTTCATAAATATGATTAGAATTGGTTTAGACGAGAAGTGCCTGCCTATGTATCGTCGTACATGGGCACTTCTGATCAGAAACCACTGCGATTACTACAATGATATTAAAATAAAACATCATTGGATTACTATTATTGGTACAAACTTACATTATATTCTTATGTTACAGATGCGGATTACACTGATAGTACCTATTTACTTACATCATACTATCTTACAATATCAAAACATATACATACATTATTATTTATAAAAGTACCTATGAAGTAAAAAATTTATTATATTATATGTTTATAAAATTGTGTAAGTTGTAGGATGTTGGTATTCGCTTTGTGGTCGCAATACATTTTGAACTTGTAAAAACCTGAGAGTCAACTAAAAATATTGACTTATTGCTTATGTTATTTTATTTATAGTTTATTTTATGTTTATTTAATGTTACGTATATTTTACATAACAGATACAAAATTTTATTTTGAGTAGTTTTAATTTAAATTCAATTAATAAATGTATAAATTAACATGTGTTTTTACTTTAAGTTTTTAACACTAAGCTTCACTACAGTTAGAAATTTACAGGAAATCAATATCAGGTAAGTAGGGGGTCTACCCGACACGGAAAAACATGGCAAGGGGTCTACGACACAAAAAAGTTTGGGGAACTCTGATTTGGACGATACACACTCTTGGTCAAGGGCCATTCAGATGATTCCTCCATTTGTATAAAATAATGAGTTAAATGTTCTTGAAAGTGTATTTTATGTTGCAGAGGCTGTGATAGCTCCCCAAGCTTACCTAATGTCCTGTTTTAATTGTATAATTTCTAATTAATTATTTTTTTAAGATACAAATTAAAATCAGTTTTTATTACTATTTTTATATGTATGAGACTAAAAAAATTGTTAATCATTAGTGTTTTTAATATTCGATCAAGACGTGGGTAGCTCCTAAAAAAGTTTAACCTTTAGACTAAGCTTAAAAAAAAAATAATTATTCCATTTCTTTCAGTGAAAGTAGAAATGTAATAATAATTACAATTCAAAAGAAACATATTTTCTCCGAAAACTTTTTGTCCCCGAAGTATATCATTATGACAGAAATTTTGCTTGAAAATTACTCGTTTGACTGAACTTTTATGTTCTTTTGATATATATGTATATTAAGAAATGTGTAATTTTTAACTGTTCACCAAAAATCTAAATATACACCTATGTATACATCTCTAAAATATTACTCTAAAACCCGTTAAATTATTTTACTGCAATTGAACTACTCGGCCGACAAAATATGATACACAAAACAAATTCAAAATGATCACCAAGATTTTACACTTTTTTTTATTCTAATGCGCAGCAAATATTCTCTTATAACAGTAATTATATTTTTCTTTCACAAAAAATACTGATTGTGCGCCAATATTCCTAATTGTTACACATTATATCTAATATGCATCCTAGTATCGGATAGTTTGTTAGGTCTTTTTAGGGTTCCGTAGTCAAATGGCAAAAACGGAACCCTCGTGGATTCGTCATGTCTGTCTTTCTGTCCGTCCGTATGTCACAGTCACTTTTTTCCGAAACTATAAGAACTATACTGTTGAAACTTGGTAAGTAGATGTATTCTGTGAACCGCATTTAGATATTCACACAAAAATAGAAAAAGTCAATAAATTTTGGGGGTTCCCCATACTTAGAACTGAAACTCAAAAAAATTTTTTTCATCAAACCCATACGTGTGGGGTATCTATGAATAGGTCTTTAAAAATGATATTGAGGTTTCTTATATCATTTTTTTATAAACTGAATAGTTTGCGCAAGAGACACTTCCAAAGTGGTAAAATGTGTGTGTGTCGTCCCCCACCCCCTATATATTTTAAAATAAGAGAATGATAAAACTAAAAAAATATATGATATACCCTCATTACTATGCAAATTTCCACCGAAAATTGGTTTGAACGAGATGTAGTAAGTAGTTTTTTTTTTATTTATTTTTTTAGTATATAAAAAAATACTATAATTTAAACATCGATTAAAGTTACAACGAAATACAAGAACTTTTATATGATGTTACTTGCTGCTACGGAACCCTTCATGGGCGAGTCCGACTCGCACTTGTTTAAATTTTTTTTAATACAACCATAGAGGTATTATTATACCTACATTTGATTAATAAAACTAAATTAGCCATTAATTGGTATTTGATTAAAATATATTTTGCAGTAAATTATCTGAAGTAAAACTAAAAAAAAAATAATGCTCCTTTTATAATTAGGTGTTATATTATTTTTACAAATTTGCAACAGTTATTAAATAGGTGCTCATTATAAAATATTTTAATGTACATAATTATCTTGGTGTACAATCAGTATATTTGGCCTATCAAAGGCAAATATATTCGAAAAAAACGGGATTAAATTGAGGTACAGTTAAATACTATCCTTAAGAAATTTGGAAGAAATAAACTAATTTATTTAATATAAATAGCACAAAAGAAAGAGAAAATAGTACGATGTCTTCATTAATGTATGTTCTCATTAAATATTAAACATGCGTAACCATTAACCGTTTACGTCGTTACGTTATACTCGTAGACAGGGCCGGATTTAGGGGAGGACAAACGGAGCAGCTGCCCCGGGCCCCCACATAAGAGGGGCCCCCACATCCATAAAGGAGTTGGAGCGGTCCGGAGTTCGGACGACCTTTTTTTTAGGAATATGTCCAACCGGCAACGATAATATATTTTGTCAATAAGTAACATATTTGTATAAGGAAAAAAGAGAAAAGAGATAAGATAAATCTTAAATTAAATCTTAATAGCCAAAAAGAAAATTTGCACATAACGCAAATCTTATTGCTTATTAGATTTCTCATTTTAAATATAAAAACGAATAAAATCTATGCATAGCACATACAGCTGTCCGTAAAAATATAATATTTTACGACTGGGAAGATATAAGTCACTGCCACACCTGGTTTTATATTTTTTACACCATTTTAGGTTACGAGAAATAAAACATATAAAATTTGAAAGAAAAGACAAAAAGATTTTTTTATTTAAACTACACTAACATTTATATAAAATGTATATATAAAAATATTGTGACGAAACTTATTATTTAGTTTTATTTTGAGGTAATTTCTTTTTATCAAAGGCAGTCTTAGCGCCATATTTATAGGTCTCCTCAACAATGCGCTGAAGTGGCAACATCTGTTGATCTGCTAATGCTAATAATTGTGTGCGGCGTTGATGCAAAGCGTCCATTGTGCGATGAAAACATGATTCTAAAGCATCCCCTGCTTTTACAAGAGCATTACATGATCTCAATGCTTCAGCTGCTGCATACTTTCCTCCTTCGAAGAAAAGTTTAAGCCGTGACATAAATCTTAGATTCGAAATCCTTGTTTGTTGTACATCAACTTCAATCAAACGTTTATATTCAATAATGGCTGAATCCAAGGACTCTTCAAACAACTGTCTATATTTCAACAAACGAAGTCTATAACTTGTCATTTTGAGTCTTTTAAATTCAGAATCAATCGATTCATTCGCCATTATCATGTCTATGTTTGTTTTTATATCATTTATCCATTTACAAAACGGATATAATTCTGGTGCATCGATTGCCAAAAATTCCGACGCTTCTATAGGCAATCTATCTAGTAGATTATACACGGCGTCTAAATGAGAATTAAGGCGTGAATCATGAAACCGCAATTCAGTTAATCGTGCTTCACGACCCGCTTTTATTCGTTCTGCTCGTACACTGTGGGACATGAGTTTTAGAGTGGATCGCATATTCACAAGTGAACATTTTTTGTCGACCCATTCTCTTGCATGACGATTTAAAATTTCAGGAATCGTAAGACAAATACTTTCAAAAGATTCTAGATAACTATTTCTACATTCAATAATTTCCTGTTCTTGAAGTTGAGTTTGTAAAATCAATTGCACTAATGGTATACGCAATGGTAATAATGGCTCTTCGATATACGGTTTAGAATCTATAGGAGTATTCGAGGTTTCTATTGCCTGTGTTGTTACTTTAGGATGTTTGTCCAATAAGCAGTAAAATTCAGATTGCAGAATCTGTGACATAGTGAGAGACAGCTTCATAAAATCTTCAAGTTTAGTGTTTTCAACTTCTTTTTGTTGGCAATAGGTCTCAAATTTTTTATTAATATAGTTAGTTACAACATCAAATTGTTGTTGAAGTTTATCAGGATCAGGAGCACAACGCATTTGTTCTAAGGCTATATTAAAGTTGACTTCATTAGATAGTTCTAATACATCTTGATTTGTCTGCATATCTTCCAAGCCAAGATTCGTAAATTTTTGTACTAAAGCCAAACGATTTGCATGATCATCCCAAATATGACTCAAGTCTGTTAAAATTAAGTGTGTTTCATAAATACATTTTATCAGTGATGAGAATTTGTTTTGTAAATCTGTCACATGGGTGTAAATTATGTTATATTCAGTTTTGCCCAAACTATTATACATAGGATATTTTGAAATAACATCTACTGCATCATCAAAATATTCAGCACTGCTTTTGTGCGCAGACAATCTGTCAACAGTAATATTATTATATAAATTGTCTAATTGCTCCGAAATCTTTTTAAATGATTTAAAACAAGCGGTGTTATATGTTTCTACGACTTCACATACATTGTTTTTTATTTCTTCAAAATCTGTCGTAATCAAACTTGAATCATCTTTTAATGTTTGACTTTTATTAATATTACTATCGAACTCTTTTTGAGAAAAGTTTAAACGTTTGACCCACGGCAAAGAACTACCACCTCTAACAATTTCGGTCGCACAAAGGCACAATGCATTAAGTTTAGATCGTGCATGTACGATAAGTTCATCTAACTGTAATCGAAGCCGCGCTTCTAAGTCGATATACGCTCTGCAGTTGCTAAGTAGTTGGTGATTTATTTCATATATTTGTTCATCAAGATCATGCAATAAATCTCTAGGTGGTTTGTAACCAATAGCTATCAGACGTTGGAAGTTACATCTAAAAATATCTCTTAATCCATCTGCCCTTAACCTCTCTAGACCAAAAGTTTCCTGTCTAAATTTAATAAGCCCCTCTGTTTGTTGTGTAGATAACTTTGTAAGCTGCTCCAGTGCTTTATTACGATCTTCTATTGATAATGGTTTATTATTGGATCGGCACTTTTCGATAACTAGTTCTATGACCGCGTTATTTTGTCGGATATCACTTAACATAATTTCAGCTATGTTTCTAACTTTTTCGTCGATATCATTATTAATAGATTGCGCTTCTTTTGCAATATTTTTAAGAACATCTTCATGACTTTTTTCTTGTTCTACAAGAAATTTTCTTAGAATTGGACCTGAACTTCGTGGAACCCAGTTATCAGGCAAAACCGACACCGCTGCTAAATCATCTGAACATCCTGCAACTGCGACTAATTGTTCTTTCTCTGTTTGATTACAAGAACATCGCTTTTCTTTAGGTTTTAAACTTCTCTGCTTCATAGTTTATTTAAAAATCAAACAGTTCAGTTGTTATATTATCAAATATAAAATGTCATGTCAAAACGCCGTGTATAAAAAGTATATGTTTATTTATTTTAACAAAATATAATGGATTGAAACCTTTTTAGTTATGAACATACAAAAATTAGTAAAGTCAAATATCAAGTAATATTAAAAAGCTGTATTATTTACACAAACTTGAAATCTACGTTTTATCGCAAAACGAATCATTAATGTGATTCTGTACAAATTTAATAAAGAGATGGGATTTGTTTGTACGTGCTAATCTCGGTATGTAATGAGCCTATTTGGACAACTATGCTTTAATGATAGCAAGTCAGTAGCAATATATTTAACGAGAAAAGTTATAGGATAAATACTTCACGCTATGGCACAGAGGAAGGGGGGGAGTCTTAGTTTAGTAGTAGTATAATAGTAGTAGCCACAAACGTAATTGTCGGTCGTCGGGCGGGTCGTCTAGTTCTATACACAAACAATAAGTGAATACGGGTATTGTTATACTTATAAGAATTGTTGAAAATGCTTCATTCATAAGAAAAAGTAGTTGCACGTGAAGCTATACATTTTCGGCATATTTCATAAAAAAATTCATCGAATAAAGGTCCAAAATAATATTCGGTAGAGTTCGCTTTATTGATTCATACGAAATATAAATATACCTCATTCAGAGAATAATGATGAATGTGTTTGTATTCTATACAATTAAATAATATTAAAGTGTGTTTGTAATATCAAAATGACAGCTTTTTATTATAGCAATATTACTGTGTACACGGTTTTTAAATGAAAGTCTTTTTTTTATATTTGTCAGTTTGTCAGTTCTCTTTGAGTTTTTTAATAGTTTTTTTTTCTTTTTTTATATACGTAAATGGTGATATACATAAAACACATTAAATTTCTTTTTGATTTTAACAACATTTAATTAAATATTTTTTATAATTTAATTTAAGTTTTTGTGTTGTATTTAAAGTAAATCAGGAGAACGCATTTCTTTCACTCCAGAATGAATAAAACTTACACAGACTCCAAACTGACAAAGTATTTCTCGCAACAGTTAGTAATTAGGTACCAAAACAAATTTCCCGAATATATAATAATAGGCGAACATTAATAATTCATCTTAATTTCTCACTTGAGTGAATTATTTCTTGAACGTGAATAATAAATTTATGACGCACATCAAGATCTACTACGTAGAATTGTTTCATTCGGTTTTAATTATCTCGATCAGATTTAGATCTCCGATTATCGTTACCTGAGATTTTGACATTAACTTCATATGGATTTTGTCAAAATTCTGTTTATTGTAAATATAATCAGAGAGAGAGAGAGAGAAGATCGCAATTGACCCTAAAGACGTATTAAAGCAAAGATCTTTTTTTTGTATTCTTTATTTAAAATAAATAGGAGGTTTTGTCACACAGTGACCACGTCATCTCCATCGTTTTTAACTAAATCAACAACGTCTCTTTGAATATATTAGGACTAATTTAAATACATCTCTAGCCTCTTCAGAAGTTGGTGAAGACAAGATACTGTTAAATACCCTCACATTATTTAAATTATATTTCGGGTACTGCATAAAAAACAAGCTTCTCTCAGCTTCGATTCGCACACACTCCATTAAAACATGATACGGATCCTCTACTCGGTCGCATTCTGTGTACAATGGCGATTCAAATTTCTTCATTAGGAAGCCAATTCTATTCAATGGAATGTGTCCGGATCGAAAGATCTTTCTTATACTACAGTAACTCTCAAATCTTCTATTAATGCTAATGCTAAATTGTTTTACTGATAAATTATTTAGAGCCTCTTTCAACGGTTGCTTATAAAGTTCTGACATATAACGGTATCCAACAGATTAAAAATTATTGACGTTTTTCTTTTTACCCGACTGCGACAGAAGGAGGCTTATGTTTTTCAAGTGTATGTATGTATGTCCATTTCTTTGGCACGCCCTACAGCCCAAACGGCTGGACGGTTTTTAACATATGAGGTGTCGTTGGATTTGTCTAAATTGTAGTAGTGACATAGGCTATATAAATTTTCAAAATGGCGCCCGCAAACGGCGGAATGAGGGGGGGGGGAGTTGAATTTTTTTTTCTTACTGTTGCAATATGTGTATCAAATGAAAGCTAGTAAATTGTTTTGTTCTTTTTAGGTTATAATAAGAGTATTTTACGCAGTCGGGTTTTTGATTTTCTTAATTAAGCATACTTGTTTTATTTCACTATCAAGCTTCACTTTATCTGTTAGATATTTCTATTTATTATTACTTGTGGATCCAAAAGTTGTAATTTATTAGTAGAGGTAAAACAGTTTAACCTCCTGTTGTTGCTAAAGTCTCTGATAGCATTTCTGTTATGTGCGAGACTTCATCAGCAACCAGTGATATTGACTCTTATAATAATATAGTTAGGCGTTACCGACTCCCCACCACCATATCTCTATATAAGGCGATAGCTGTTCTGGGAACGGCCTTTTTCTACTCAGCTCCGGTGGTGTTCGACGCGACTTGTGTAGTGTTTTATAAATGTAATACTGGTAATTAGATTTAATTCGGTGTATTCTCTGTAAGTACAATTATTATAACAATCTGGTGATTTATTTTGTTAATAAAATCAGTCTTTAAGTGAGGGTATTTTTGTTAGCTGTTTTTAATTTGATTTTAAATAAATGTTGTTTCTGTTGTTTTTAAATATTTTCCACTCCTGGATCCTAAATTCAGAAGTGGGATTGATACCGTTATATTGCCCACATCATACCGTAAATTTTGAGGTGTATTTTTTCCAACAATAAGATAAAAGTACCCACACTAATACAAATAAAACACCAGTTCATTTCTATCCTACGGATTTATTTCTTGGTATTGTTTCTTGTTTACGATTTTATATTCGTTTTCGATATGTCTGATATCGGAGCGAAATCATGTGACAAGTCGCGTCGACACAAAACCAAAAGTAGGTCAGGTAGACGCACATCTCGCTCTCGTTCGCGTACAATAGACAGGTTGGGCGAGCCTGGAGCGCGTTTTTATCGCCTACGTGTTTTTTTTAAAATAACGGGACGTCGATCTAAAGACAAAAGGCGCGGTAATTCTCGCCGACGTCGTCATGACCGCTCGAATTCTCGATTTAGAAGTCGGCTGCATGAGTCATCGTCACCACCTAGGCGTCGCGATCGCTCTGTGTACCGGGTACCGTCGAAGAGGGTAACGCAAGCGCACATACCGACCGTCGGAAAGCCGTCGGAACTGCGTCATGCAATCCGTTGGGTGAGAGTAGCAGTATTGGTTGGTAACAGAATGCGACGGACACGATTGTTAGAGCATTACAGGTGTTATCTAAAGTAAGGTCTTAAAAATTACTATATTTCTCCTTTTGACCCCAGTGTGCATGATTTTAAGCGTGCTAGAGAATTAAAGGAAATAAAAATGTAGACTGTATTGTACCGGCAATTTGTACGAATACACCGTTTATAATCGAAACAGATGTTCTTAATAGGAACAAGGTAACTTTTATCGTACAAAACATCAATAGTTTTTTACGCATACCGCCAATTTTATTTCAAGTCTCCTTCGTTGTTATTAATAAATTACATAACAAGACCACACCTATTCGACGCGTATAAACGCCTTCTCAAGATTTTCTTATATCTGGAACTTCCATATCCACTGTAAAAAACGGGTAAAATGCACATCAACTTAACAAGTTATGTCCCTGTAGCCCATCACTCTTAACGTTTGTCCAACAAAGAAAAATTAAAAGTCCTCAAGATCATTGAGGATTTATTAGATAAGCAGCTTAGTAGGGAATCCAATTTAGAATACGCCAGTTCAAAAATTCTCGCAAAAAAAAAAGAAAAATCTGGTAGTACAACAACGGTTTTGGTGAGTATGTTCCAGATTTTCTTTAAAAAAAAAAAGTGAATAGAAGGTTTATTTTCAAAGCAGCTATTTTGCCTAACTCTTTGATACTTTGTTTTGAAATACGCCTAATTTAAATTATCTATTAGAAAATATTCCTAATAAAAAGTGAAAAATCAGTAGCCGTTCGCGTAATCGCAGTTCACATTCTAGCCAATGTGATTCGCGTCACAGACGACGTAGCCCATCTAACAATGCTCTAATCGAAACAATGCAACAATTTGTTTTAATAGATTAGTGTTACTTGAGGAACAACACCACACGGCTTCGTCTCAACGAAGAGAGCCTAGCGACGGTGCTCCTACGGTGACGTTAGCCGAGTCTGCAGCGCCTGTGGTGGTCGTTGGCGCAGAGTACGCGGTGGTGACCGAGCCTGTGAGCGCGCCTCAAGGGCGTGTAAGGCTACCGGCTTCAGTGGCCCCGTCCTCACCGGACCGGTTTGCGAGTGCTACGGTGGACCACTTCAGGGCCACTAATCGTATCGTCAATGCGTTACAATCCATAAATATACCGGTGAGATCTAACCAATCTTATTATATCTCCAATTTTAATCCGAATGTCAATGATATAGAGACTTGCTGTGAGGAAGTAGACCGTGCTGAGCTTTCTATCAATTTAAAGAAATGTTCTTTCTTGACAACCAAGATAGAGTATTTGGGACGCACTATAAGTCACGGTCACTGTAAGACAAGGTTTTTTTTTTTTTATGTGTTAGTTGAATAGGCAAACTGGCAGACGTGCCACCTGATGGTAAGTGGTCGACGTCGCCCATGAACATAAACTAGTTTACCTGGAACTAGCCCAGCCAACTCATTTATGTGTTGCCTATCCTGAGACATATGATGTTAAGTCTCGGTGCCAGTAATTACACTGCCTGTCTTGCCCTTCTTTCCGAAACACAGCAAAGCTGTTTCACGGAAGAAATAAGCAAGTAAGTCAGGTACGACCGAGCGAACAGAAAGTTAAAGCTTTAATTGAAACATCCATCCATAAGAAAGTTAAGCAAACTCGTCAATTGTTGGGCTTAGCAAGTTGTTTTCGGTAATACATACCCAATTTCGCTCTTAGAATTGCCCCAATCAAATGGTTATGTGTTAATTGTCATAAATGCTTTTTCAAAGTCTGTTGTACCCCATGTCTAATCAAGACGCTAACGAATTAAAACGACAATTTTATAATGTCGTCTCTTTATTTAAACTCCTAAGCTAATTGTAGCAGATCGTGGTCGAATGTTTCAAAGCTCTGAATTTACTAAACTTGTAACAGTGTTAGGCATTGACATGCATCTCATCACACCAGAGAATGCGCATCCAAAAAAAAAAAAGAGGCATTAAGGGAAATTCATCGTCATCAAGCTTCCGAACGCCTATGAGTCAATCAAAGTCGACAAGATACGACTGTGAACACTGACCGAAAAACCCCGCAATCGTTTAAAACTAACTCTCGTGTTTTTGTGATTAAACAGGCGCATTCGACTGGCAAGCTCCCGGCTTGCGAGGCCCGCGACGTGATTTTCATCGCGGATCGCGCTGAGGTCCTCGTCGCGAGCCTTCGGACGATGGCTCGTTCCACCGCTGTCGTGGTGCTCGTGGACGTTGCCGTTCACTGTCCGGATTGGCGTCGCTGAGGGGGCGGCGCCGCCCGGCTTCGTCTCGGCAGGGAGTGCCGAGCGGCTGTGCTCCTGTGGTGATGTTGGCTGGGTCTGCGGCGCCTGTAGCGCCGTCAATGCCGGGCCCGCGGCGGTGGCCGGGCATGCGGGCGCACCTCAAGGGCGTGCAAAGGCTACCAGCTAGCTTCGGTGCAACGTAGCGCTAGAGTCGCGCGGCGTGGTGTTCGTGGAGCGCGTGGGCGCCGCGCCTGTGCCGGGCCAGACGTCGGGCCACCCGCACCGCCTACGGTGTGGCTGGCGCACCGCGGCCTGCGGGACGAGCTGCTGCGGGTGGTGCGTGTGCGGCGCGGCTGCTACCTGTGGCGTGTGCTGTGTTGTTAGCCACATGCGCTTGCTTTATGGGAGCTACCTATGGCGTGTGCTGTGTTGTTTTAATATTCACGTGCACCGCCTTATTTTAATATTCACGTGCACCGCCTTATTTGAGGGTGAGTTTTATGCTAGCTAGTAGAATCTACGGGATACGCCTACTGTGAGACGCCTCTGTCCTGATAGATTGTAGTTTCTAGAACATGCCTACTGAGTGACGCCTTTGTTCACTGGTATTGACTGGACATGCCTACTGTGAGACGCCTCTGTCCATGTGTTTGTTTTACTCGGACATGCCTACTGTGAGACGCCTCTGTCCATGCATTTGTGTTATTCTGACATGCCTACTGTGAGACGCCTCTGTCTATGTATTTGTTTTACTCGGACATGCCTACTGTGAGACGCCTCTGTCCATGTATTTGTGTTATTCGGACATGCCTACTGTGAGACGCCTCTGTCCATGCATTTATGTTATTCGGACATGCCTACTGTGAGACGCCTCTGTCCATGTATTTATGTTATTCGGACATGCCTACTGTGAGACGCCTCTGTCCATGTATTTATGTTATTCGGACATGCCTACTGTGAGACGCCTCTGTCCATGTATTTATGTTATTCAGACATGCCTACTGTGAGACACCTCTGTCAATTATAAAATCATAATAGACGGCAGGGACGCCTTCCGTCTACTTAGTTTGTTCACAGGTGAGATTCGGTTGATACGAATATATCGATCTTTGAGCAAAAACGAAAACGCTGGTGGTAACGTATTGGTATTTTATGAGAGCTCTCAAAGTACTTAATTTTAATTTTTGCTCGCACAACAAACGCAAACTCGTGTTGCTTAAGTAAGGGCAACTTAAATTAATGTGTACTGTTTTCAGAGGAGGATGAAGACATTTCCGAAAAAGATAGGGAACCTTCACTGGTTTCTGAGAGGATTCCACCCAGTGTCGAAGGGGCTGACGCTGATGGTGCCGACGTGGAAGGTCTGCCGGTGCCAAGCGACGACACAGCAGCAGTTCCATCTACAGTCCCGGAACACCTGGGACGAAAACGGCGCGTCGAGGACGACGTATAGTCAGGAGAGGCCGAGTTAGGCGTTACCGACTCCCCACCACCATATCTCTATATAAGGCGATAGCTGTTCTGGGAACGGCCTTTTTCTACTCAGCTCCGGTGGTGTTCGACGCGACTTGTGTAGTGTTTTATAAATGTAATACTGGTAATTAGATTTAATTCGGTGTATTCTCTGTAAGTACAATTATTATAACAATCTGGTGATTTATTTTGTTAATAAAATCAGTCTTTAAGTGAGGGTATTTTTGTTAGCTGTTTTTAATTTGATTTTAAATAAATGTTGTTTCTGTTGTTTTTAAATATTTTCCACTCCTGGATCCTAAATATATGTATTTATTCAAAGGTAATAAAAACCCATAGATAATTGAATATTAAATAGTAGGAATAAAACTCTCTCACTACAATCTTCTACTCGATTTCCTTCTTTATTTTAGCTGTCCGTCTGTGGATCTCTCTTCCGCTTTCAATAAGACGAGTTCCATTCCAAGGCTTGCTTTAAGAATCATATGAATATATATATATATATATAAATCTCGTGTCACAATGTTTGTCCTCAATGGACTCCTAAACCACTCAACCGATTATAATAAAATTCGCACACCATGTGCAGTTCGATCCAACTTGAGAGATAGGATAGTTTAAATCTCAAATTATAGTCGCAATTTTAATTTATTGCTAATTATTTGTCTGTTATTATTTGACAGTCACAATTATCTGTTAACTCCAAATGATTCTAACAGATGTCGATACCTTTCGACTGGGTTGAGTAAGTAATCAATAGATGGCGCTGCTATGGTAAATCTACGAACGTGTCATATAAGCTACATTTTAACAGCATAATTACCACGTGTTTTTGAGGCTAAAGTATAAATTAAATTTATTTTTATAATTTTTAAAATTTTAGTTAAATACCCGTGCGAAGCCGGGGCGGGCCGCTAGTATATATATATATATATATATATATATATATATATATATATATATATATATATATATATATATATTTCTATAATATTTTTATTTATTGTTAATGTATTCATTAAATTTGTTAATACTATTATCATTTTACTTAAATAATTAAGATTCATACTAATAACTGGGTAACTGTATCAAGATATTAAGCTTAACGTCTCCGAATTAAATGTATTGAGAACAATTACTGTTCTATCGGATCGGATCTAAAGTTCATCTAAAGTTGCAATTCCCTGATCTCATTTATAATTTACGTAGCAATCCGTGCTAGTGAAACTTTCCAACATTATTTCACCAAGACATAATCCGCATTTAGTTCATTTATGTTGGGTACATGATCCTTTAAAATCATTACAATCATTCATTTAGATCAGAGGTTTTCAGACTTTTTTTCTCATAGACAACTTTCAAAATTTAGCTGATTCCGGTGGACCCCTTGCAGCTACATTTCAGCCATATTCCCAATTTGTAGACTAAAATAAAAATGTCATCGCGTCCCCGTATCGACCTCTGCCTATTCCTAAAAAAAGCCTCTATTTTGTCATGCCAACGTAGACCTTCGTCGAGTCTCCCATGTATTACATTATTTACAGGTTCTTCAAAGTCACATATCAATCACCATTTTCTACATTTATTGTTTTAAATCCTTACAAATATTCAACTATATTAGTAACAAAATCTTAACCGACAATCTTTTTACGCCTCCGTCACTCGTCCCACCATAATCACACCTTACCCTTTCCCACATTATTTTATTCCTTCAAATTTTTCACTTTTCTTTTTCTACCCACAAATATTATTGATCGTTTTTTTAATGTATTGCAACAGAACAAAATAAGAAGAATATTTAAAATAATACTGTTAACACATGGACCCCTGGGGGTCCACCTGGACCACTTTGGGTACTAAACACATTAATAGCTTTCCGTAGTGTCGAAATATTAATATTAGAATTATATAGAAACATAAAATACATTATTAATATGATAAGAGATGAAGTTGACGATATCAGAGAGTGTAATAAAAAAGTAGAGTATACGTCGCCTTATAATGACAACAAATGTCGGAGTCTATTGTAATACTGTTAATATAGCTGGACGAATAAATTCATTAAGAGCAGCTTGAACGTCTCTTAAGAAATTAGAACATTTAGGAATATTCCTACAATTTACTATCTGTAATGTATCAGCCTGTAAACAACCTACAACTAAGCGAAGGCCTGTTCTCCATATAGAAGAAGGGTTGGAGCTTAATCCACCACGCTGCTCCACTGCGGGTTGGCGGATAATTTCCCTACCATGGGTAACGATTGTTATCAAGTGTCTATGATAACAACCAGGACCGACGGCTTTACATGTACTCCGAGGCACGGTGGGCAGACCTACAAGGACATACACCCAGACCGGAAACAAATATTTCCCGAGCGGTAATCGAACCCACGACCTCATCGCTCGGTTTTGAGGCAACTACTCGCACCACTACACCAGAACGGTTGTCAATTGTCAATTTACTATTTCATTAGGTAATTTACTCTCACGCACAATTTGTCTCTAACATATAGGTAAGGAAAAAAATGTCATTGATGTTAAAAATTAAAATCTATTACTTAAAAAAGAGATTTCAATTATTTCATATTTTATGAATCATATTTTATATTTTTATTCTAGTTTAAGCTAATATATAACTATTTAGATAAATTCTACTTCACATAATTATTAAAAATATTTAACTTTTAACAAATCTTCTTATAACAATTTGGATGTATTCAAGTTTTTATTTTCGTTTTGTATGTTTTTGAATTTTACATATGAAATTAAAATATAAGAAATTACTCCCTCTACATCTCATGCATCACTTAATATGCGATGCCGCCGCTGCATTTATTTGTAAGTAATTTGTACGATGGAGTTTACCTGTAAACTTATTAAAGTAATTCTTGTCAATTAACATATCAAATATCTTTGTTCCCTCGACAACACTCACTAGCAATTTCAATACGTAAAGTTACCCTCACCGTATAATACCTGAAGTTAATTGAAAAGGGTTGTCATTCATTTGAAACATCCGCTTGACTCAGCCGCGAACTGACATACAGATGGACTTTCCAGATGAAACTCAAACGTATAGTCATTAATATAAGGTCTATTTTGAAATATACAAAGCGCGAGTAATATTTAGGTTGCGTTGATTGCAAATGTATGTGTTTCCCACTTCCAATTGACGTAGTTTTACAGATAATTGCAGAGCTTTCATGACTTTTTTATTTATTAGATTATTTTATTTGACGTCATTTTTTTATGATATGAATATGCTTAATAAAAATTGTGTATTAATATTAATTTCTCAGTACACAAGTAATCATTAAAAACGACTAATTGATTCGATATTAAGTATACTCTCTAAACATGAACTCTAAACATGAATCAGTGGAATTTCACTAATTTTAAGTGACTATTCACTTTTTATCAATGTGAGAATCGTACCAAGCAGAATTACTGACTATTGAATATGAGAAACCACTGAATTAATGAATAAAAATGCGAATCTACTGATATCGCTAGTTTATTAGTGAAAATCACTAATTCTTTGGTGAAAATTATGCTGCTAACTTTATTAGTTTTATTATTTAGTATTCACTAACTTGTTATTGAAATTCACGGATTATGTAGTGAATACAGTTTCACTAACCAGTACAATAACCAGTTCCTGTAACCACTGCACCAACGCGTCGTCAAAGATAGAAAGACACGCAGAAAAAAATATCAATAATGCCTAGAACATTAAGCTATAAAAACAAACTGTAGGTATAAAATATAAATCTACATATAAAAGGATCAACCCGATCCTTGAAAGGTTTGAATGGTAAAAAGATTACGCACAATTGTTGTTTTGCGATTCGCTTATCCTACTTATACCCGTTTCCAGGCTATTGAACACCACAAGAGATTTTCTCTATTATCGACAAATCGAGAACATGCGATTTAACCAGGTTACACTATCCGTGCTACTTTTAGAAATTACATATCAATTGTTCTGCTTCGTTAAAGGTACTTCAACAGTACTTTAAATGTGTAATCGTTATTCAATTTATTTTCCTGAATTTTACTTGTGTCAAGGTATTACGTATTGTTTTGTTACGTTAAGTTTAATCAAGACACAAAGGATATTGGTCGCTTAATAAAAATAAATATAATTCCTAAAATAAACTCATTAGTTTGATGAAAATTTAACGGTAAATAACATTTAGAGAGAGGCTGCCGTTGAAAAGGAAGGATCCTTCGACCAGACGGTGTTGTGTCTGGTGGGCTACGCGCCACTTAAAGTTTGTTGTCGGGTTCTTGTATATATATTCAATCGCTTTGAAAACTTTGATAGCGCGATGTAGGAAACGTCAGTTCATATGTGGCGAGATAATTGTCGCTACAAACAATAAATCTGATATGTTACGACACGTTAACATCACATAATATTCGCCGAAGCGGTAGCGCAATGGTTACACGAATTTGTACAAGCAGATGACCGTCATGGTCTAAGCGTATTTATTTTATTTATTAATTTATATACTTTATTGCACACTAAGTAATACATAAAAGAACAAAAACATATACAAAATAGAGTGCAAAAGCGGTCTTATCACTGATAGTGATTTCTTACAGACAACCCTTGTCTATATAGGACACATTGGTAATAAGGTAATGGCAAACGTTGCATTTGGTTTTTAACATTAAACATTTAAAATATATGTATGTCTGTATAGTCTCTGTTTCCGGACATCCAACACAATATTTACATCCTACTGGGTCTGTTGAGTATAAGACGTTTATTTAGAATAACTAAAATTGAAAATTTTCACAACGTAGTTAAATATCGTAAGTACTTATTTATAAACACAGCCCTTAAAAACAGTCCAATTAAAACTTAAGCTGCAGTAACTCCGAGCGTAATAAACCGTAAATCTCTCTATATATCTAATCTTTTACGCATTCTCGAACGTTTTTTGTAATTTATATATTACATGTTTTATTGAGATTTATAAAAACCCTTTTAAAGCATACTCGAATAAAGTACCTATTAATTTTGATTTCTTATTATAATACTAATGTCAACTATCCAAACGACTAAATGCTAAGAGCAACTTAAGTTTCTATTATTTACTACTAGCTGCTGCTCGCGACGTCGTCTGCTTGAACGCTATTAGATTACACGTTGTTACTGAATGCTTTAAAGAAATAAAGGTTCGCTGCTCGTTTCCCGTAGGTGATAGCGTGATAATATGTAGCTTATATGTTGACACGACTTCTTAATAATATTCGTGCCAAATTTGAAATAAATCCATGCAGTACTTTTTGAGTTTATCCCGGGCATACATACAGACAAATAGACAAACAGACAAAAATTCTAAAAACTATATTTTTGGCTTCGGTATCAATTGTAGATCACACCCCAAGTATTCTTTTAAATAAATATTCAATGATTTGGCTAATAATAAATAGATTAGATAGATAGATAGATTAGATAAATAGATTTACTACAAAAAAATAAGTTTTGAGGATAAATATATTCTACGGTAGAAATGTAGGCGATAGAAGTCGCAGGAATCAACTAAATAAGACTAAAGAATAAACAATACAAGGAACATTTTAAACGAAAACTAACAAAAGAAAAAACATCAAACGATAAACGTTTATTCAGAAACAATTTATATAAACATTACAATGACATTGTGAAAATATACCTTTAAAAAATGGCGCCCAAACTGGGCTCATTATAATACTCAAATTTTATTTACTTATAATTAAATGTTTTAAATATATTGTAATATAAACTTAACAAAAAAGCTTTACAATAACATCAAAAATATAATTGGAGTTAATGGCTTTCACTAGTGCCAAGATATCACGGATGATCTCCCCAATGTCACGTAGAATAAAAAAGACGCGGAGGATATGGATAGGTGCAGTCGATATTACAACCTCAACAGAATTTTGAAGACTGTAGAAATAGTAGGTATTTTTATTAAGCCCTTAACATAGAAACTATTGTTAGTATAGCAGGACGCGATGGAGAGTAACCAGTTTCAAATTTTGAAAAATTACAAATGTAGTAACCGGAAAGCATGTACGACGGTCGGATGATACTTAAATATAACATTGACTTGAATGTTAACCTAAAATATTTAATAGTTAATTTGATATATTTAGGGCAAAAATAGAAATATATTTCAACATTCAGGCTGTTCACTGATTACGTCACATCATTGTCCGAATTAATTATTCAATATGTCAGTCTAAAATGTCATTAGGATTATGTTTCGCGACTCACCTTCGTGTCTTCCTACATGACATTGGAGTAATAAACCATGCTTCACGGGCACAATTCAAGAGCCAACAAACCAATCAATCAATGTTTCAATACCCTTTGACACCTTAAGCTATTCCTAATTAATTTTTACAAATACACAAGTGGAAATTTTATTTTTTATTGTACATTATATAACAACCTCGGTTTAAACCACTCAGTCTGAAATAAGATAGCTTTTCTCCTTGTAAACAGGACTTATTACTTTTGATATATTTATTTATTTGACTTAATTTTTTAGAAAATTCATGATTAATTAGATAAAATCCTCTAAAATTGTTTAAATTATATACTGTATTAAAATGCACAAACCGATGAGACGAGCAGAAATTATCACCAATATTAGTTAAGGTCAGACCAGATTTATACCATGTAAATATTATTTCATAAGAATAGAGGTCTCCTACGATGAGGGTTGCTTACATAATAATCGCACACAGGGCGCTAACAAGTTCACCCACGTTTGACATAATACAATACAGTTGGTTCCCACGATGGTTGACGTAATAATGCGAAAAGCGAAAAGGCTCAATATGCAAATATATGCCGCATTACAACGAAATACGATTCGTTCGCCAACACTATTAATCAAATGTTTCGATTATGTTAATTTATCGTTAAAAAGATACAGGTGAAATCTTATAATTACTAAAAAAAGAAAAGAAAAGATTGTAATAATAAATAAAATTGTTGGTTATATAAATAATAACTGGTACTCGCGACATCGTCTGCGTTGTTTATTATTGATTGATTCAGCTTGCAGATGAGCAGATATAAATTTATTTACCTCTCAGTTTAGAATGGAAAAATCCGCACCAGATCAGCCGTTGGATGTCCATTGTTCAACGCAGGCTTTACCCTGAATATCTATGGGGTTTGCTAATAATCACCACGCTTGGCAGTGTGTCGTGGCAGGATTAGTTGAGACTGGTTTGCCCACCGTCCACTGAAATAGCTTACCGCGAAGATGCGATGCTCAAGTGCGCGGGGCGTCGCACAGGAGAGAGTGCCCGATGGGGCTGCCGCCTACGGATCACGGAGCAACGTACGCGGTACCCATGATCCGCCTTGTAAGGGCGGTTGAGGGCGCACAGCGGGTTATTTTAGTGGGTGAGGGCGCCACACTACCCCGTTGTCTCCCCGGACGACGGGGTGTTCGTTCAGGTACATTTTTTTCCCGCCAAAACAAAAAAAAAAGATATGTTTTGCTGCCCATCACCATCTTGGTTGGTAAATTGTTGTTCGCACCACTATGGTCTTAGTCGCCTATTACGATGCCTCGGCAAGAGGTCAGTCTATTCTTCTCTGCCGGTCACCGCACGGTTGTTTATTATATAAACAATCTACAAGGTGGGCCAGAAAAGCGTACGAATTTCAAAATCGTATTATTCGTGACAAGCACACGGGAATGGGGTGCGGGTAGTGGGGACAGGTAGCTTGGTTCTCGGAAATTTAGTTGCCATGGAGCGTTTCACCGGTGAGCAGCGTGCGTTTATCTTAAAGGCGTATTATAAAAATGGCGATTTGTGCATTATTGCGCGGCGTTTATTTCGCTCTCAGTTTAATTTACATGATTTAAACCAATGTCCCAGTAAAAGTGTGATCAGATCATGGGTCAGAAAGTTCGAGTCTTCGAGTTCAACATTAAATGAAAAATCTGCGGGGCGTCCAAGATCGATAAGAATGAAGGAAAATGTAAGCGAATGTCGCGGCGTCTGTACGGCGCGATCCCCAGCAGTCGTCTCGAAAGAGATCAGCTGAGCTCGCCATATCAAAGACATAGGTAAGAAACTTCAATTAGTCCAGGAATTGAAACCAAATGACCACCATTTACGGCGTGCATTTGCCGAAACAATGTTAGAACGTTTTCAGAGTTTGAACAATATTCTCTTCTCGGATGAAGCTCATTTTAATTTATGTGGATTTGTCAATAAACAACATTGTCGGTATTGGGCTGAAGAAAATCCCCAATTGAAACACCTTTGCATTCGCTTAAAGTTACAGTTTGGGAGGCTATGTCGGCTCAAGGAATCATCGGACCCCATTTCTTCGAAAATGAGCGAGGCCAGACAATAACAGCAAATTCTGATCGCTACACAGCAATGTTACCTAACTTTTTCTTTCCACAACTGCATAATTTTGAAGCCTACAACAGCAGGACCTGTTTTCAGCAAGATGGCGCGCCATCCCATACATCAAATGAGTCTTTAGCATTTGTAAACGAAATGTTTAATGAAAAACTCATATCGCGTCGAGGGGACATTCCGTGGCCTCCCCGGAGTCCAGATCTCACGCCAATGGATTTTTTTCTCTGGGGGTACCTCAAGAGTCGCGTTTATGCCACTAAACCGACGACGATTGCCCAGTTCAAAGACAACATTCACAAGGAAATGTCCGCTATTCCACGAGCGATGTGCCAGCGAGTTTTCACGAATTTGAGAGTTAGATTGGAGGAGTGTGTACGTTTAGATGACACACATCTCACCAATGTTATTTTTAAAAAATGATTTTCCCATTTGTTTTCTTTATTATAAATATATTCTTTCTTTCCTGAGCTTTGTATTTTTTTAATATGATTTTTTTAAATCCGCTCAACTTTATGGCCCATCCTGTATTTTACACGCAAAGTAAGAAACATCAAAAAGATCGGAAGCAAAAATATATTTTATTTACATAGTTTCTTTGAAAAACACTTGTTATGAAAATCGTTGTTTCTTAAAACTTGAATAATTTTATAATAAATGAAGATATCGCATTTTTTTTTTTTTCGAAAAGTACTGTTTCTTAGAAACCAAACTTAGAAGATTTCATTAAAATCTGTCCAGCAGTTTTTCTGTGATCCGCGAACAACGCCAGACTTCTATCATTTTCTTTATATAACATTATTCGTTCTTTTCAAAGGTCTAAAATAACACATACTAATATCTCTTGTGTTCAATATTGATATTTTCATGATATTTTTTCATATGATCCAAATCACTTCAATCAATTACTTAGAAATCATATATGAGCTTAGTAATCATCATACATGTCATCAAGTACAAAATTAGCGTAGTTTTATATATTGCATTTTTCGAAACGCTGTTGAGGGTAGTTGGCATACTTACTTTCGGTTAACGCGCATACTCGTATACACTTATTATCTTAATCGAATCCGAAACTGACTCGTGATTTCCTTGGTGGAAAATTACCAATATTGACTTTTGTAACTGATACGGATTGGAATAACAATGGCTACTAATGGAGTCTATTCTTAATGGCTGCCAAGGATGTGATACATTAATTGTTTACTCTTTGTTTTTTAAATCAATACTTAACAATAACGGATTGGCGAAATGATCACTGACTGCTGCGCTAGCGGTCTAGATTACGATCCCTAAACATGACAAATATTTATATAGGTCATTTAAAACGTGTGTCGTGCTCTGGGCGTTTGTGTTTGTGTTGAGTGTGTTTCCGGACCCACGACACGAAATTTTCCTCTAACTCAGGGCCTTTGAATTGAAGCGTGTTAATAAATATTTACTGTATCAGCCTGTAAACGACCCACTGCTGAGCGAAGGCCTCTTCTCCATATAGAAAAAATTTTGGGGCTTAATCTACTATGCTGCTTCACTGATGGTTGGCGGATACTTTCTATACCATGAGTAACCATCGTCGTCAGGTGTCTATGGTAACAACCGGGACTTACAGCTTTACGGTGGGGAGACCCACAAGGATACACCCAGACCGCAAACAAATATTTGTAGAAATACAAATATCTATCCCGAGCGGGAATCGAACTCGCGACCGTCGGCACGCGGCGTTGAGGCGGCTACTCGCACCACTACACCAGAACGGTCGTCGTATAAATATGATGATGTACATAATTATATCGGTTATCAATTACCTTAAAATTAATCTTCTATTAAATAAACATTTATTTATCTATTTATTCTTTATTATATATTAATGTGTAGTACAACAAGCGGTCTTACTCTTATGGCTCATTAGCCATTTCTTCCAGACAGAAAAAGGTGAGTTCAACAAAGAAACCGGGTCGATTTTGCAGTTATATAATAAACTTACATACTAATATCTAACGCTAAATAATAACGCTTGCGACTACTCGACCAACGAGGCGGGTACATACTCTTAGAGTAATTGTTTAAAAATATTTAAGTACGTTTTTCCCTCAAATTAACGCGTTAAATAAACCGTTATTAACAAATATGACAACCTTTCTGGTGTAATGGTGCGTGTACTCGACTTCGATTCTCTCTCGGGGCAGATATATTATGTATTTTTTACAAATATTCATTTTGTTGTCTGGGTGTATATCCTAGTGGGTCTCTTCACCATACCTCAAAAAGCACGTCAAGCCGTCGGTCCCGGTTGTTATTATTCAACCGGTGGTTATAATATTCATAGACACCTGATAGCAATCTTTATTCATTCGCCAACCCGCAGTGAAGCAGCGAGGTGGACTAGGCTTTAACATTTCTATATGGATTGTAAGTTGTAAACATAAAATTGAATTTTTAACATTGAAACATTTAATAATAAGTTATTGTTTTTGAGTTACGCGATAAACTGCTTGAAAAAGTAATTTTTCTTTGAATTCTTATAACGAAATTTCCTGCGATTATAATATTTCTTTCGCAAGTTAATAATTTACTTATATACCTTTAAATCAAAACAGGGTTCCGTTCGCAGATCCTTTAAGACCCCGCTAATGTATACTGTAATATTGCTATATCTTTAAAACAGTAATAGATAGTAGATATAGACACTCGAATTATTAATAATCTACACAAAAAACACACTTAAACAAAGTTGAAACCCAAACAAGAAACATGCTTTCTCGTTTTTTAGTATGTTCATATCAAAACCGTTGTTAAATATTATTATGTTACGGAACACTTCGCGTAAGAATCCAGCTCACACTTTGCTACTTTTGCCCTACTACTGTAGGTACTGTAAGTCTTCACCGAAAGATCCACAGCTGAGCTAATTCCTCGCCTCCTATTAAAGAAAAATTGACGATAAATTGATCTCGATAAGATTTATAAAAATAGAAAAAAGATACGTTAAAAATTTTCCATACACGTGACGAAAATTTTCCTAATCCTTATAAAGAATACATTGACGGATTTATGGAGGATACCATCAACAGGCACAATCCGTCTCGAGTTTATACTTCTTATTTAGAGCTTCTATCGTATTTTATATATCTTTATTCATACATCCATATTATTCATAATAAGAGACAATTTATGAAGCGTTAAGATTATTTTTGTTGGAACTTTTATACGTTATTGCATCGTAAATAACGTTAGGATATTCCTTATTACTATTATCTCGATATTAATATTTGTATTTATTTATTTTTTGTCCGAGGTTTCAATTTTTATCTCCAAAATCTAATATACATGTAATAAAATTAGATTTTTTTTTGGCGAAATGTTTTGTAGGGGTCTCTAAAAACAATAATTATATATATTTCTATCATTTTTAATGTCTATGTGTCTGACTGCATGTTTGTTTGAACAAGCATTAAAATTAAAGTACTGTTTAAGATAAAAAATCATAAAACATATCCCGAGGTAACATGAGTCTTTATTTCAATAAAATCACTTCACTCCATCAACAGTTTTTGTAATATCAATTTTGTATTTTGAATTACGGCATTAAAATGTGATCCAAAAATGTTAAAAACGTTGTGTAAAGTAATATTTTATAGAATTTAATTAAAAATAATTAATAATAATTTAAATTCAGTTATTCATATTCAAAACTCAGTGAATAAAAAAAAACAAAAAAATATCAACATGTCAAATTCAGATTTACTTTTACGCAAAGTACTTGTACGTTGTAGTTTGTAGTACCAAAATCTAATAATAATAGATGGCGCTGATGGCGGTTTAATGCTCGCAGTAGTAGTAAACTTTTTTTTTTGTATCGCAGGTGAACCCATTTACGGGTGATATCCAGGACGCCCGGGTAGGCAGTCTTAGACCGTATGTTGGACACAGCACTTTGGGGTGCAATACCGTACTAAATCCATGCTGAAGCCTTCAGTCGGTTTAATTGGAGGATCCCGGATCTGCAGGCAACAGAATCTCGCTAGCGACAGGCTGGCCTCGGCAAAAAGGCCAGACTTCTCCTCCATGGAGACTGTCCGGCTCACGTCTGAACAGTCCCGACGACGCCGTGTCTAGCAAAACCGGGTTCCCATCCCGGCCCGCACGGGCACAGGGGCGGTACTGGAGGCGCATTAAGTAGCGCCTCCTACGCACCCCCATTCGTCGCCCGCGGATGGAGGCCACGTCGGCGGCCTCCTCTCTCACCCGCTCGTCGGCCTCTTTCTGGGACATTATTGTCTCGCAGAAGGAAAACATCACCTTCCAGGACTCGTCGTCGCCGAGCATCGCGGTGATGACGCTCGAGAGTGACAAGTCCCCTCCGAGGACTGACGTTAGATTGTGACGCAGAAGTAGTAATAGTAGACTTACACAACTATACACTAGTTTATAATAAAACTGTAACAGGTCCAATTCTATACATTGAAGATATTTTGAAAATTTTTAGAGGTCATTTTATAACCATAATGAAGCCAATTCTTTTTTTTTTTGTTTGTCTGTCTATATATCAGCCGCGTACACGCAAAAGTACTGAATGAATTTAAACAAAACTGAGCATGAGTTCATACTACGAGCTAGGATAATGGGTACCTATTAGCCTGAAATTCGGCATGATTCCCTTGGGAGAAGGGATGAAAATTAAAATGTGTACTCAGTTATAATTCATTAAAGCGTATTCTAATTTAATTTATTTCATTTTGTTATAAAGAAGATATTTTACATACTATCCAGTAAATTCAATTAGGTTGATTTGACAGTTCAAAAATAACAGACACCATAACCCTCAGTATTAGATCCAAATAATTAAAAATTCCAAACTACAGAAATCTTTTAACGTACGGATCATCTTAAGCTGGCTTACATACTTTATCTTACTGAAACGGATATGGTAATCGTGTGTACAGCTAGTATTGAATAAATTTTTAACTGTTAAGTTTAAAAAATTGTCGTTCAGTACTTTTTCACTGGTTGACAAAGATGCACTCTTATTATCTTTTAATAGTAGCAGTCTGACCTTTCAAGACTCGAACATACCTGTAACAATATAAATGTACCATTAGACTTAGTACATATAATGTAGGGGTGCTTGTATACCGTAATACAAATGATTATGTTAAATAATAATTTTTACTTACATAATAATATATTAAGAGCATTATAAAAACAACATCAAAGAATGAAACAACTGAAAACTTAATGCGATAAATCTTATGAACTTGTTTTTAGAACATATTATTATCAAAATAATTTTAATACCACATATGAAAGAAACTACCTTTGATATAATCATATTATGTAGATGTTAAAGCAGACTTTTTTAATTTAGTTCAATAGCGAAGTTAATTGGAAAGTAATTGATGGTTCTTTCATAAAATCTTCCATCCTCCATTCTAGGTTGGACAAACGATAATGAGGACATACATTGGTGCCCAAAACGGGCCATAGACTCTTACTCTAAGATGACATATTTTTAATTATAAATGTTGTAAGTTCTGGCCAGTCTTTTATTTCGGAATACACGCTATGACTCTCGCATAAACAATGACAGTATACGACAAATAATTGCCTATTCATCATTGCCAATTCACACCCCTACAATGTACTTGAACAGAGTACAATATTTTTATTTCCTATTTTATTCTGATTAGGGAACATAATTGATACGGTGTTACTTTTTATTAAAACTATTACTAGCGTAGTGCACCACGTCTTTCATCCACATTTTCTCGTTAATGACGAAATTGATTTAATGCTGAAAGACTATCAAGATCGGTTTACTTTTCAGTTTCAGTTCTGCTGTGTTTCCGTCATTGCTTACTGCATCTCTTTTCTCTTCATAATCAGCTGTTTAGGAGCTATACTAGTCTCGTACAGGATGTCATCCGAAAAATCTTCTAAATAGATTCAAATTAGTTTAGTATTATTTTGAAATGACAAATGAAATATGTATTTACTGTAGCTTTAGTGCAAAATATATTCATTCATATATAGTTTATACATCATAAAACATATTTTTTGGCCCTGTTTAGGAGTTAAAGAAAAGATAAACAACACCATATCTACGATCGTACAAGATTCAATAATTCTGATCTATAATTTATTTTATTCTAATGAACATCCATTTATCTTCAAATCATTCAATCATTTTTTTTTGCGTAAAATATAAAATAAAGTGTAATAAACTGTGTGAAATGTTAATAAAAGCCTTGGTGAGTCTGCTATGAGTAAAAAAAGAGTTTACTAGTGGTATAAGCGTTTCCAAGATGGCCGTGTAAACGTTGAAGATGACGAACGCCTTGGATGCCCCAGCATATCAACAACCGATGAAAACGTGAAAAGCTTGAAATAATGGTTATTAACGATCGCCAAATTTTTTAATGTTATGGGTATAAAACGCGTTGCAGCAATTTTTTTTTTTTTAATTCATATATTTTCTCAGGAATCAGTAAACGAAGCCAACGATGAAGCAGAATAACTGAAACGTGTTATAACAGATGACGAAATATAAGTTTACGGATATGACGTCGAAACTAAGACTCAATCGTCCCAGTGGAAACATTCTGGCTCGCTAAGACCGAAAAAGCTCGACTAGTGCGGTCAAACGTGAAGGTTATGCTCACTGTGTCCTTCGATTTTAATGGTATAGTGCATAATGAATTCTTGCAAGAAGGTCAAACGGTCAATAACGAGTACTTCTTATTGATTGTTTGACCTACAAGTTCAATGCCGTTTGCGTGAAGCAATCCGAAAAAGGTACCCGAATTTTTGGAAAAATAAATAAATCGTGGCTTTTGCACCACAATAATGTACCTGCTGACACTTCATTGCTTATTCGTGAATTTCTGGCCAAAAATAATAATGTAAGGATGCCCCAGCCTCCATATTCGCAGGACATGGCTCCGTGTATCTTTTTCCTATTTCCGAAAATAAAGAGAACCTTAAAGGGCCGTCATTTTACAAGCGTAACATAAAAAGCGCATAGCTGAAAGTGCATAATATCTAATGGGGACTATTTTGAAGGCAATAATACAGACGAATAAATATTTAAAAAAAAAAAGAAAACGAAAATCCCAGTTATTTTTTTAACATACCTCGTACAACCATACCGGAAACTAATATTTGTATCTGCCTGGAGCGGGAATCGAACATTATAGGTATATATAATTTAAATTATTAATTAAATTTATATTATAAAAAAAATTTTAGTGACAGAGAATCCAATATCTCATATTGCTTTAAAAAAAACGGTGTGTGATGATGTTGTGAATGTATTAACATACTAGACTGGAATTTGCCTGCTTTAACTTCTTATCGATTTGGTTGACATATATGTATGGGTGTATAGCACTGGGTGTGCTATGGCGCCTGGTGGTTGACTATTGAACTAGTTGTGAACTACTTGAAGGGTCAAATAAATAAAACCACGACAGCACTCCGATCCACGCATCGACCACCGACACCGACCGATCGACCTGACCGATAAACTGGTCCGACCTTTTATTTAAATTATTAACCTTACATACGATACCATATTCAACAAGTTTTAGCGTGATCTATTTTGATCTGTACGCCATCTGTCGAGCGTTGGACGACCTTAACATACAATTATAATAATTGAAATATAATATTGGTTAGCGTTTTGAACAATGGGTCACTAGGAATGTTTAAAACTGAATGTTTTATAACCATAACCCTCTTCGGTGAATATAACAGAGTAATTAATTTTGTATTATGATTTTGAAATATTTGTAATTATCATAATAATTATTTTCTACGTATAATTTCTAAATTTCAATTACATTTCAATTAACGTAAACATAATAACCAAAATTATTAGGTACGCTGAATTTCTAATTATAAAATTTTGGTGAAATAATATCTTTACATTTTCTTTATTTCTCTCCTTAAAAAGGTTTTTAAGCCCCGTAAAGCGAATCAGAATCAAGGGGAAATGTTTTATATCATGTTGAAGATGTCATAAACTTCCGAGTTGCATGGCAGTTCTTGAGATTTATTGATTTTTAAAGCACGAACGCAAATACTTGAGATGACAAAATTTGTATTAACGTTATAAAATGCGACATTAAGCCATATTATTTTCTGAAAATACATTAGATACTTAAAGGACGATGTTTTTACGTTTTAATGAGTTAAAGCGATAGATGTTTTGTCTAAATTACAATAACATTGTTTTTGATTATTCTGTTAATTTGTAAAGTACTATTCTTTGTTTATATAAGATTCTACAAACATTCAAATTATTTTAGACAAATTTTACTTGTTGTTTTCCTAAAAACCTGACTGCGATATACAAACATTTAAAATAAATATCTAAATTGCTTCAGGCGCTCTTAATGTTTCTCTTACTAATGAAGAAGAATTAATATTGATTTATAGGAAGTGTTCCGAACTACGAGTATGTATTACTTAGTGAACTGACCGTGGATAAACGACCTTGAATCGATGCCAAATTGTACTGTCCTGATAATTTAACGTTGTAGTTAGACGATGGTAGTTCATTCATTCTTATTCAGCAGGAAATTGGAATAACATTATCAATGGCCATAGCAAAGGACTTAAGAATTTAAAAAAGTACTAAGCGCCGCGGACAATCCAGGTGGTATTACTAATTAAAGGTTAGTGAATATACATGACTCAGAATTACAAACAAAGATTTCCTTCTTCGTTGATCTAGAAACAAATTTAAATTCTATTTAAGAATAGTTCCAAACGGTCGGGTCTAAGCAATTTTTTTCTGTTTTATCCAGGTCTTTTTTTGTCACATTTTTTGGTAACGCTAATTCGCGATAGTTATTTTTTGTGCCCCCTCCCTACCCCTTGACACGTTTTATGTTGTTTCGATGTTTTTGAAATATCTTTTCTTTGCACGTGCACGTGCTACCACACCACGTGCTCCCACAAAAAGCCCTGTTTTTATCCAAATCGTTCTTGACAAACAACAATACTGATTGTATTATTGTAGTTTGCACGTTGCTATATTGATCGATCTAGCTTTGCCCAGCTTCGGAGCAATAAATCGCGGGCGTGACTAGAGCAAATTTACTGTTTGTAAGTTATATTCTACTATGTTTACGTAACAACTGAAGTGGTAACAATACTAAAACTCTGCGAAACATAATAGGAAATCTATTTCTAGGATTGCTAGATCTAGTATTGAAAATGAGAAAACAATCATTTTTATTGAATCAATACTACAATAACGTTCGTGAAGTTTTATATATTGCGATCTTCTATCCATTATTACACTTTCAGATTAAAAAAAAATAACTATGATACTTTTTCTACTAAATATTTATCATTTCAGATACATTTCCTACATCCTTCTACTTTCAATTATGTAGTCTAAACGAGGATCAATTAAATAAACTTGAGCGTGTCCAAAACTAATCTCATACATTCATACTTGACTAATGACTTACGAAATACTGACCACATTTCTAACTATGACTGTGACGATCAAAACTCGAGTAGTTATATTTTTCCCTAAATCTGCAAATTACATCTCTCCGTACTTTTATTTATTATAATTCCTCTACAAGCTTTCAAATCAAGCTTTTTAATGCCTTTACATATTGTTATTACACAGGCATTATAATATGTATAGAGGTTACATTAGCAGACAACATATTATCATTATTCACTTATGAACTATACTTAGGATCTCTTGTTCTGGGACCATGAGTCCACACTGACCACTTAATTCTACCACTTAATTTAAATCTCTCTATACTGTGTTTTATTCTATCGTGAAATATTTTCGTATTGGAAAGAAAAGTTTTATTATCTCAATACGCGCGATTTAGTTCCTGGGCAATCACTATCTTCGCGTTCCTCCAATAATCTTATGCTAAGCATGCCTGTGCCTAATCTAATTTCTTTGAAAAATCTGTCGTTGAAGAGACTACTCGTCTCATGGCTATGCAACGCCCTTCTACAGCAAATTAAATTTGTTACTTTATTAGCAAGTTTTAAAATTAAGATTAAAAATATTATCTCATACTACATCATCTTAACATTAATAATTATCCTACAAATATTATACTACGATGTTTATGATATTAGTCTTATAATATGTATACAGGTGACTGGTAAGTTACTATCAATATTTAAGGAGAATACTCGGTACATGATTCTCATTCGAATTATGATAAAAAATAGGTACTTAATTTTTGACCAAATTTCCATAAATTTCAATTCAAATAAATGAAGCGTAGACACTTTTCCAGTCATGTCGGCGGCGCGTGCACAGGTGTTGTACTGTGCCGCTTGTTCACATCTAAAAATTGCCTATGAATATGATGTCCTGTATATGAGTTTATGTAATTGTGAACATGTGTATGTATTTTATGTATTTACACATAATTAATGTATTCTAATGTATAAATGAATCAAGTGATAGATGTATAAATGTGTGCTTTATCTTCATCACTTTGGATATTTTAATTAATAAATTTGTGTGTTTTATTCATTTGTTATTTACACCACTTGTCGTCATCATACTAACAATTTATCCGTGTCTATCATTTAAATAGTTCGTTATAATGCGATAATACCGCCAGGAGTCATCATCATAATAGCCATTGGATGTCCGCTGCTGAAAGTAGGCCTTTCCCATCGACCTCCAGAGGAACCGGTTCGAAGCAACCTCCATCTAACGGTTCCCGGGATTCTCCTCAATAGTTCGCTCAAAGAATAATCTAAAATCAGGTGTAGAGTGCGTGAGCTGGCACCTAAGCAATTTCTTCGGAAATTTGTTCAGGATGCTTAGAGAAAAAACATACTAAAAATCCCCGCCTCTAGGAGGGGCGCCGGAGTGGGGAGAGGGGGTTAAAGTTCCCATTTTCGAGTTTTTTGCTGATATCTTTAAAACGGTGCATCGTAGAGAAAAAGTGTTTAGTACGTAATGAAAGCTAATAAAATTGTCTGCAACTTTTGTCCTACACAATTTTTCGAATTCCTAACCGTTTTTGAACTATACGTTCTGGAAAAGTGAAATTTTGGAAAAAAAAGAACGACCTATCAAACCCTTCCTCTTGCCTGCTACTTCAATCATGTTATTTCGGGATGAAAAATAGCCTGCATTCTAATCCAGGTTCTAATACATCTACATACCAAATTTCATGTAAATTTGTTCAGCCATAGAGGTGTCGAAACGTTTTTCATTTTTTTTTACGTTTTTTTTTTTTATATTTTAATTCGTTTAGACTGTGAAGGTCCTGGCAAGGGTTCTTCTTCCAAAGCACCCTCATCTTCAGTGGATGGTTCTTGCTGGAGGGGTTCTACGTCATCTTCAGCATCCTCTTCGTAAAGAGACATGCCATTGAGACATTTCTCTTGGTAGTGGAGGCAGTACACTAGAATTCTTTAGAAAGTCATCGCTGAGTGGATATGTATCTTTGCTGTACACTTGACTTTGAATATCTTGCCGTATAATTTCCACAGCTTTAGCAACAATCCTCAACTTCTCCTCTTCTTCGTTTTTGTTTCTGTTTTCGTACCATGTTTGGTTGATAATTTGATACCCGGTGTCTCTAAAACAAACTACGGGTGATTTGAATCTGTTTACCCCTTGAGTGATCAATACTCGATCCCCATATTTTCTTTCTAACTCAGCCTTGATGGTTCGCCACTGAGGTTTAACCCCTGTTACGACGCCCAGTATCTCGTCTTGAGAGAACTGACAATCGATGCTACTTTCCATGTAGTCAAAAATCTCTTGCATAGCCTCTGAGACATGGCTGTCTCTGGGGATCTCAGCTTTCGAACTTGAGCAACTGATAGGCTTAACAAAAGTGTAGTAGCAGTCTTTGTGGTATACTGCTCCCTCAGCCACAAGATCGTTAATCGAGGACAAGCGACCGAGAACAACATCTCCCCAGGAATCCTTCCTCATAGAACACACCTACCTGATACGATATTGAAGGGCAAGCGTTTCAACTTTATGTACTATTCTCCTTTTGCAATAAGGCGTTTTGGTTTTCTCTTGTACATAACGCGCACATAAAAACAATTACTCTTGAAATTGAATTGGGGAGCTGAAGACCTGAGCTGAGACGGCCCTGCTTCTGCCTGAGTTGTGGAGGCATCCCTTACATCTTTATGAATTGTTTTAGCCCGGTTGTAATTTTTACGACAATTCGTGTGAATCAAAAGAGATGTTAAACCACGGATAATTTGGTGCATGTCATCTTTCCGTTCTTGACTAGCTTTGATAAGGCCTAGTATTCCCTTTCTTTCATCTCAGTGACGTCCTTACTCCCTTTCACGACGTCCTCGTTACACACAGGACACTTATTAGTACTCATTGCGGATATTCCGATACTAGACCAGGGTCGATAATTTTTGAAACCAAAAAAAATCACAGTAGGATGAAACCCATTAGAAAAGGAGGGGAATATGATCAAAATGAAAGGAAAAATAAATTACGGTCGATCCGAGTTCGGGAAGTGGGAGGGGGGAGTTTTTAAGGGTAAAAAATGGTTTATCTTGATTTCCGGCAAAACTACAAGTACTATGGAAAAAAGTTAAATGGAAAAGTTGTAGGTAATAAAAAGATCTACAACTTTTGTATTTGCAATTTTTTCACATAACCTCAAAATTTAGGTGAAAAATTCAAAAAACCAAGTTTTTGGTTTTTTATTTATATCTTTTTAAAAACATTTTTTTTTCTACGAAATTTGGTAAAAACTTACCTTATTATGTCCCAAACACACTGTAATTTATTTGATTTAAAATATTTATTTTTTCGCCTTATTTTAACTTAATATCAAAAAAGCACCCTAATTTTCAATCGAAAATTCTGACGTCAAAATATCAGTTTTTTTCAAAAATTTTGGGGGCTTTTTGTTCGTTGAAATATCTACTTTCTGATGGTGTAAAAAAAATATACATTACTATAGGAAATTTTCTCAGAAAATGCTACGAAATAAGATTAAAATTAATAAGATATATACAATATTTTGAGAAAATTATGGAAACTTCTTTAAATTATATGTATAGATGTCTGTTTATTGATATTTTAAGATAACTTATATACCTGAGTGACCTACGGAAAATTTTAGCCCATTAAAAGGTATTTCATAGAGAAGTGGGGAAGAGGTTAGGAGGGTCTGGACTATACTACCTGTAATTTCGTAGCATTTTCTGAGAAAATTTCCTATAGTAATGTATATTTTTTTTTACACCATCAGAAAGTAGATATTTCAACGAACAAAAATCCCCCAAAACTTTTGAAAAAAACTGATATTTTGACGTCAGAATTTTCGATTGAAAATTAGGGTGCTTTTTTGATATTAAGTTAAAAAAAGGCGAAAAAATAAATATTTTAAATCAAATAAATTACAGTGTGTTTGGGACATAATAAGGTAAGTTTTTACCAAATTTCGTAGAAAAAAAAATGTTTTTGAAAAAGATATAAATAAAAAACCAAAAACTTGGTATTTTGAATTTTTCACCTAAATTTTGAGGTTATGTGAAAAAATTGCAAATACAAAAGTTGTAGATCTTTTTATTACCTACAACTTTTCCATTTAACTTTTTTCCATAGGACTTGTAGTTTTGCCGGAAATCAAGATAAACCATTTTTTACCCTTAAAAACTCCCCCCTCCCACTTCCCGAACTCGGATCGACCGTAATTTATTTTTCCTTTCATTTTGATCATATTCCCCTCCTTTTCTAATGGGTTTCATCCTACTGTGATTTTTTTTCATTTTTTACTATTTTTGAAGGCTTCGGCCCTGGTCTATACTAGCTAATAACTTTTATAGAATCTCTAGAATCTTTATGGTCTTGTGGCTGCTCCCCTGCGTTACCGGGTAGGCTACTTCCAAACAAGTCAATATGAGGCGAGAGACGATGATAACATAAGCCCGAAGGCATGGATGATAATGGGAATGGGAGATTTAGCAAGCAAGATCACGTTTTCTTTGACAGTGGGAATCGGATATAAAAAGTGGTGACCCGCTTTAACTCTATTACCCTTTTTTGGTTGAAAACACGATCTCAAACTGTTACCACCTTCACGGCGTGGTACCTCCACGCGGTGAAGGCGGTAACAGTCTCCCAGCTTATGCTATCAATAAAATACATAATTTATAGTTTGCAACGTCAGGTAATGCCCGTTTCGCTGAAAAACATTCATTTTCACTATTCCGGAGTGCGATGCTCGAAAACTGATGAGGATTTCGAAAAAGTGTATAGGATAAAAGTTGTAGGCAATTTTATTAGCTTTCATGTTGTGGTAAGCACTTTTTCTCTACGACGCACCATTTTAAAGATATTAGCGAAAAACTCAAAAGTGGGAACTTTAACCCCCTCCCCCCACTCCGGCGCCCTTCCTAGTGGTGGGGATTTTTAGTATGTTTACTTTCTAACCATCCTGAACAAATTTCTGAAGAAATTGTTTAGGTGCCAGCTCACGCACTCTACACTTGCTTTTTTGAGTGGACTACAAGTTGTCTGTCGATCTTGTGGATGGCCGTTTGACGCTGCACTTGCTAGTACGTAGTCTCCACTCAAGAATCTTTCTGCTTCATGCTGCCGTAGCCAGAAATAGTTAAGATACCGGTGACTGGGGGCTTTGGCTCTTTATTGCTGGTCGTTTGGGGAGGGCCAATATATTCCACGCTTATCAAGTGGGTAGGCAAGCGCAGTGTATTGTGAGAGGATATGGTGACGCTGCTGCCCTTCATCATCTTAGTTGGTGACATTTGTTTGCACTACTATGGTCTTAGTCGCCTTTTACGACGCCTCGGCAAGAAAGAGGTCGGGACTATTTTTCTCTGCCGGTCACCGCACTGCTCATCCTTATCAAAAATAACTAACAAACTTTACATAAAATATTAATTTGAGGTTAACTTGAAATTATTGCAAAATATCAGTAGATACAATAAAAACAATTATTAAAATATTCCTGTTATATTTCTCACAATTGTTATAACCTTTTCGCCATATTCAAAATGAAACAAACAAAAATTAAAAAATTGAAATGTAAAAAGGCGATCTTATCCCGAAAAGGATTCCGTTCGACCTTTGATGTACCCAGAGAATTCATAATGAAGGGTAGTTTGAAAAGTTGTGTACACACTAAATATACATATATATTTAAAAGGATATTTCACCTATAAAGCCTTTAAAAGGTAATACTGAAGCTCTTGTACGTTTGAAGCTTTTGGTCGCCTTTTAGTTGTGAAAAACATAAACTTTGAATAGAAATGGGTCAGAGGATTTTAAGTAGAGAAACCATTAGGTATATGTTATACCTACTAATATTATGAACTCTAAAACTACTAAACCGAATTCAATATTTTTTCACAGTAAAAAGTTACATTATTCAAAAGTAACGTAGACTGTTAAATATACGTCATACTACGACTCATGGTTGCGAAAGAATAGCCCAAAATATCAAGTAATATAAAAACTAGGAAGGACTCCATGATAATTTAATGTTTCGACTGTAATGGTAATGTTGCTCATTGTTTATTTATAAAAATATTTATTTAATTCTTGCTACTAAATTCATCAGTGCGTAGAGGAAGAGATCGTTAAGTCCTTTATATGGTAAACTTATCAGTCGCAATTCGTGTTTAGTACTGGTACTGATTTTTTTTTGACGCAGGGGAATCCGTTTACGGATAATATCCAGGACGCCCATGTAGGCAGTCCCAGACCTATTGTCGAACTCGGAACTTTGAGAGTGCAATACCGTAACTAAACCCCTGCGGGAGCCTTCAGCCGCTTTAATTAGAGGGTCCCAGATCTGCAGGTAACAGGATCCCAGCGACAGGCTGGCCTCGGCGAAAAGGCCAGACTTCTCCTCCATGGGGACTGTCCGGCTCACCTCTGAACAGTCCCGACGACGCCATGTCTAGCAGGACCGGGTTCCCATCCCGGCCCGACACGGACACAGGGGCGATACTGGAGGCGCATTAAGTAGCGCCTCCTACGCAACCCCGTTCGTCGCCCGCAGAGGGAGGCCTCGCCGGTGGCTTCCTCTCTCGCCCGCTCGTCGGTCTCCTTCTGGGACATTATCCGACATACGGTCTAGGACTGCCTACCGGGGCGTCCTTGATATCACCCGTAAATGGGTTCCATAGTATAAATATATAATATATGATAGTTTTAATTTGCATCAAAGTACCTCTTAAACAGAAGCCTAATAATAATCAAATCCAATATTTAAATATAACAAGTATGCTTAATAAAAAAAATAAAAAAACCCGACTGCGTAAAATACTCTTATTATAAATTAAAAATAATAAAACAATTTACTAGCTTTCATTTGATACCCATATTGCTACAGCAAGAAAAAAAATTCATCTCCCCCCCCTCATTCCGCCATTTGCGGGCGCCATTTTGAAAATTTATATAGCCTATGTCACTACTACAATTTAGACAAATCCAACGACACCTCATATGTCAAAAACCGTCCAGCCGTTTGGGCTGTAGGGCGTGCCAAAGAAATGGACATACATACATACATACATACATACATACATACATACATACATACACTCGAAAAACATAACCCTCCTTCTGTCGCAGTCGGGTAAAAACAGCAAATTTCTTGAAAAAACCTTCTTTCTAGTTTTAGGCCCGGACTTCAGGAAGAGGAGACGAGAAGAGATGTTTTTCAGCTGGACCATTTCCCCTAAAAATATGCGGAGATGCGTCATGACTAGACTGGAGCAGAAATGTGTGCTGGCTAGAGCCGAGAATACACTGATTAGAGCGAAGCTTAGCCTTGTGCAGCGAGCGTTGGATGTTAAGGTGAACGGACTATTTAGCGCGAACTCACACGAAAGGTTTTAGTCATGTCACTGTACAAGTTGACATGAGAACCGTTTATGCTTACTAGCGAGTAGCGAGGGTCGCAGACGGAGCTGGTAGGTTTTGCGATGCGGAACTAGCAGCGTCGATCATATATCCTCCTCTCCGCTGCGTGCAGTCACCAGCTTTCGAGGTTCACATCACCGCTTTCTATCGGAGTCTAGCTCAATCTCGTCGAGGCACAGCTCACATCTCCGCATCGATCACGCCATACAAATAATTATGATATCTGTCCGCTCAGTAGTATCTCCTAAAGCTGAGTCTAGAGGAGATGTGGGAATATCGAAGTTCAATTGGTTGTTTGAAACACATCTCCTCTCCCTTTCATCTCGTCTCCACTTTGGTGGAGTCCGGGTCTTAAGCAACACCCAAAAGCACGTCATTCCAAAAACATTGAAACACGTCATATAATATATCACCTTTAATTTTTATCAACTGCCTAAATACCAATCTTCATACTTCTAAGTCCAGAATAACAAAAGTTCCTGCAAACTTTAGCCGCCGAGGGCGTTTCCTAAAATCGTTTAATAATTACTGTCGCCTACTCATAATCTACCCCCGTGCCAAATTTGAATTTCATACATCTAGACGTTTTCGAGTTTTTATGATTATTCGGTGAATGAATGCTTGACCTTTCGTTTTTACATATTTATATAGATAATTATGTCAAGTAAGTTCTTTATTAGAGAAATATTAAGCTTTAGTAAATAGAATTAATATAATTACTTTGTATTCAAACTGGAAATTGTAAATGGCATTAATTTTTATTCAGGTTTTATTGTGCGTAGGAAATAAAAATACAATACAACACAAAAAAAGTATAGTCAGAACACGCAAATTTGATCATATTACGACAAGAATTCTCTTAAAGACAACTTTAGGTGAAACGAATCCATGATGAGGTGAGTCAGCATTACCACAGTATATTAATATATACAGTACTCCAACTTCCTACAAACGGACGAAGCGCGAGCTATGTCTACGCGCTTCGATCTCGGCATACGCTCAATATATTAAGTATAAATACTTAATAATATCAATGCAATCAAATTTGCATTTACATCAGACTGTTTATTTGTTGCAAGGCAACCGTGTAGTTTGGTAACTGTTGTTGTAGACTGGAATTTGTCACATCTGAAATAAATGCAGATTTGTTACACTTATCGTTATATTTTGGATAATTCACACTATATCTTTATAAATTATAGCCTATATATTATTCTGATGTGTAAGCTATATTATTGTAAAGTTTCATCAAAATTCATTCAGTAGTTTTTGCGTGAAAGAGTAACAAACATACATCCATACAAACTTTCACGTTTATAATATAGTAAGGATAATAGTTTTTTTATTGTACTGTGTGTATTAATAATACTAGAAAAAATAAATTTAACCGTCTATCTGTCACTAGGTACTTGAAATTTTCTAATATTAAGTATTTCTGCTGCTGCTATAACAACATATAGGTACCACTAAAAACTGTTTTTTTTTTCCATTCGGTATTAATAACAAAAACAATAGCTACACTCATCAAATATTCACAGAATATTTAGATGTTTGAGAGGGTTGTGATTTTAATACATTCGTAGCTAGCTGAACTAGCTTGGCATTGGTGACCAAAGAATTTTTGTTTTGAGTTGTTGCGAGTTGTAGGTACCTGATTTATAGAGACGTTAATAAGCTGAGATAAAAAGTTATTAAAATTACTCAATTTTTTTCAGACAGAAGTAGAAAATAATGTTCAGTTATGATTGATGCTATGTCATTAAAAGCAAATCTATTCTTTAATATTAAAGAAGACAAAATCGTCGGATTCCACGAAATTGAAGGATTGCAGTCTCCTGAAACCGCTAAAAATGCGTTAGTAAAATGGTTAGTAGTATATTTGTAAATTGGAAACAGCCTATATCATATGCATTAATTTCAGAATGTCGAAACTATGAAGAAATAAATAAATGGATTGATAAAGTACTGCAAAAGTTATTCGAAATTGGTCTTAACGTCTGTATTTTTATGTCCGATCCGTCTGATTTATGGAAAGCTGCCAAACAAAGATCAGTTTCAATTGAAAGACCATATTTTTTTATAAATAATAGAATAATTTATTATATTTTTGATGTACCGCATCTAATTAAAAACGTTCGAAATAACCTGATGCAATATGATTTCCACTTCGGTTATTCTATAGCAAAATACGATCATATTGTAAAGTTTTATAATCAGGATATAAAAAAGAGTTTAAGGCTTGCACTTAAACTTAACAACAGTCATATCAAACCCACAAACTTCGAGAAAATGAAGGTGCTATGTGCAGAGCTTATAAGCAAGTCCGTTGCAAATGGAATTCGTACGTATATAGATAACAATGAAATTGAAGAATCCGGCAGAGACACGGCTAACTTTTTAATGATGATGAATAATTTATTCGATTCTTTGAATACATCTAATCTGAGAAATAGGTGTGAATATAAAAGAGCGTATGAAGGCAATGAGTCACAAAAGGCATTTTTCAAACAGATGATAAGCTTTTTCAAAGATTTAAAATTAAAGAACCCAAAGAATGGCAATTTCGTCACATCAAGTGTTAGATTCATTGATGGTTTCCAGATAACTATTACATCCATAATGCTCTTGTTCGATGACTTGCGGGTGGAAGGATTTAATTTTCTTATGACAAGAAGATGCAATCAAGACGCTCTTGACAATTTATTCGGACAAATACGAACGAAAAACGGCACGGCTCTAAATCCCACTTGTAGACAGTTTGCATCGGCGTACAAAAACTTATTTATCTGCAACATCATAAAACCTCCAAAAGGCGGAAATTGTGCAGATGATTTTGGAACTCTTCTTGTTCAAACAACGAACGAAAAAGTTACTAGCGATACATTACCGGTATCAACCAACGAAATATCAAATACAGATTATGAAGAATTTTCTAGCATCCAAATTACTAGTTCGGATTACAATCAGCTATGCCAGAAAAATGTGCATTTTTTTATATTTGTGGGTATCTTCTTAAGCGTTGTTTAGAGAGACATGATGATTGTCACGCTTTGAAATCGTATGTGAAACTCGATCAAAGAAGCCACAATTTCAGCTCAGGGAGTCGGTATTTAAGGTACCGGGATTACAATAAGATTAATTCGCAAACTTTTTTGATTGTACCCAGCGATGATTTTGTGGAATATATAGAAAACATGGAGGAAATATTCCGAACTTCATTTAAAACCAAACATACAAATTGTAAAGTAGCTGCAGGTATCTATAACAAACTAAAAGATATTCATTTTTCTCCACCTTGTCCATGTTTCCCAAAACAATTTTTAATTAAGCTCTATATTAGAATACGGATTTTTTATACCTTAAAATTTAATAATAAAGCATTTCGTACGTCTCAGTCGAGGCGCAAATATTTTTCGGTTGCAAATTTATACTAAATTACTACTTATATTTATACTAATTATATTAACTTAAATTTATACGATTTTTTATTCAAACATAAACATGTTTTTTTTAATTAAATCTAACAATAAAAAAACAACATGTATTTTTATTGAACACTTCCTATTCAATTCACAAAGTATTTTATTCGTTTATATAAAAAAAGAGTATATTTACAATCACAAAACTAGATGGAAACACAAAGTAGGAAAATTAATTTAAAATGCTGGAGGCAGCCCTATCGCATGTTTACGTAGCGCGCGGCTATAGCACGCTGTAGCACCACGTAGCACTGTAGGCATTTATTTCAAAGATACGGCCGAGTTACAATACTGTATATATTAATATACTGTGGCATTACCTAGTAAAATGCAGAATAATAGAGTGAGCTTATGATATTTTAGGAAGGAAACTTCATAGGAAGAAAATACGCTCACCGCCGTAAATAAATAAAGAACTAGTACTGATTTTAAATAAAATATTAAAGATAAGAAAATTATAAGTTATTAGGGCTTAAACAAATATCCAATACTTATTTGATGCTCCAGAAACTTAATTTAAAGAAAGTATCACTTGATGGTATGATTTTAAGTATCTTATTTACCGTATTTCTTCTAAATTGAATGCATCCAGACAATCATAGCGTAACAAGTATAAAATCTTTAGGATATAATGCATGTAATATGAATGAATAAAATATACGTTATTGGACACAAATTTTCAATTTGTTGTGATTGTACACGCTAATTTTGCGACTGTTTTATAATTTTCCTGTGGCAGGACTACTGTAAGAGATTCCATCGTGGGATAAGTAGTGCCTTTGTACGAGCATTGTTTATAAGTGCTATTTCCTACTGTTATCCTAATGTAAATAAATTGTTAAATAAGTAAATAAATAAATAAAAAAGTTGACAAACATAAAAAACACAGTACACCGGCTTATCGCGAATAGTGCGTTCTCTTCCAGCCAACAGGCTTGGCTAGAGACAACCAATACAATAAGTATTAGTTCTAGTCAAGAGTGTACGTACATATATTATGATAAAAGGAAAGCGTGATATGATATACAACAGAATAATATTATCAATAATTTTATTCTATCTTAGTTTAATTTATTAACAAGTGTAAATGTTATTTTATGTTATATCTTGTTGTTATGTTTTAGGTTATTTTAATGTTTGGTCTTCTGCGATACAAGCTGTGCTTAGTGCAGAGGGCAATAGTATTATTACATACTGATGTATAATTTGTTGGTAATAAAGATTATTATTATTAATAGAAAATGAAATATATGAAAATTACCCAAATTCTAAAAGAGACTTGAAGCGGGCAAGGCATCATATATCGCTGGTTAATGAAGTTAGTTAATAATTTTATAACGAGAATTTAGGGAGAGAAGTGCGTGCCGGTATGGTAAAATATTTGAAATACTATATCAATATCTTATCCTGAGTATTGATAAAATATCGAAAGGATGGTTCAAAAGAATAAACTAATCAAAATATTAATTTCATTATATTTTGCACATAAGAATGAATTACATGTATACATTATTAGAATAATTATCAGCTTAATGTTTTCTAAATATAAATAGGTTTTGATTTTTTAGTACATTTTTTTAATTGAAATATTTAAATTGATAAATTAGCGGAATGTTTCATCGTCATGTAGCTAGGTGTGAAAACATGAAATTTAAACAGTTTCAGTGTTGAATCGAGGCGGAAAAGATAGAGAGCAAAAATAAATTTAAAAATTATCACTAAAACTTTTTTGTAAACATAAATAATAAACAGCTTTCATCAGTGTTTGCCCGAACTGAGTAAAAGAATCAACGCCAGAAGAGGGCTACCGTCAGCCACTGAAATAAGACAACATTACTTCTTTATCCTCTATAAATCTAAAATCTATCTTCATATATTATATCTCCTTTATTTATTATATTAATACCTTTATTCTAAAGTTAGAATAAAGGTACAAATTGAAGGTATTACGTATAAAGTAAGAACGAATCTCATTTTATCTCTTGAATTATTAAGTATATCCAGTCTTTAGAGGGACAAATGTACCAAAACTTTATTGTTCAAAGTTGGGCGATACGACCCTCATCTCTGTATCTCGAGAAACTTATTAATACGCGACATTTGGTTGTAATTTTATAACAGAGATATATATATATATTATATAACAAAAAATACTCTATTTATTAATATTATTAAAAATCTTTTATTTAATTAATCATATTTACGTATATTTTTCTGTTTTCTATCGACCACTCATCTACCTTTTGTAGCACGACTGTAATAGTAAAATACGGATTTTTTAAATAACTACGCACACGTAATTATTATTTCTAGTTTATCATGTACAGGTACATTACTAGGTGCGACGTTGAATTCTTTAGGAAACAGGAAATATTTTTTTTTTTTTTTTTTTTTTATACCACGACGGTGGCAATCAAGCATACGGCCCGCCTGATGGTAAGCGGTTACCGTAGCCTATGGACGCCTGCAACACCAGGGGCATCACATGCGCGTTGCCGACCCTTTAAAAACCTATTTACTCCCCTCTTGAAGGACCCCATACTGTAGTCCTGCGGGAAAACCTCGGCAGGGAGTTCATTCCACAACCGAATGGTCCGTGGGAGGAAATTCCTCTGATACCGAACTGTACGGGACCATTGGGGCTGCAACGAATATCGAATAGCACTACTACGTAAAAACACGATGAATACAAATTACACTGTTACTAAAATGCAAAATAACCAAAAACAAACAAAAAAAACCATTAAAATTTTAGGGTATTTATAATGATATAGAGCGATCTTTGTCTAGTATTTAGTTATAAGTCTTCTGGTTTTAACTAAACAAATATAGATATGTATAACAACTTGTGTATCCAAGTTTCACAATTTCAGAGCACGATATATCCTCAATTACGATGTAGGGTTACGTAAGAAATAACAGTGCCTTCGCATTGTTCAGACGGACTTAAAAATAACAAGAGCTCGAAGAATTATTGCTGACCTCCTAACCGAGTTAGAGAGAGCGAGATATATGGAAGTTCATATCCTAGTAAGATTATTGAAGCTTTACGTTCAGATTAACAAGATTACAAATTTGGTAGATGTGAGACTGTCTATCCGATTCTAACTGATGTATGGCAGTTATTTGGGACACGTTATATATTATTTACTTAAATTTAAACTTGTACTCGACAAGGCGGAAAAAGATCGTACAATAATTTTAATTTTTTGGGAGAAATTCTGAGACATGTATATCTGCCATCCCACAAAGGAAGAATATGGACGATTTGTGATTACGTGCTTCTCTTTATTAGAAGAACAAGTATGCTTAATTAAAAAAATCAAAAAACCCGACTGCGTAAAATACTCTTATTATAAACTAAAAAGAATAAAACAATTTACTAGCTTTCATTTGATACCCATATTGCTACAGTAAGAAAAAAAATTCAACTCCCCCCCCTCATTCCGCCATTTGCGGGTGCCATTTTGAAAATTTATATAGCCTATGTCACTACTACAGCTTAGACAAATCCAACGACACCCCATATGTCAAAAAACATCCAGCCGTTTGGGCTGTAGGGCGTGCCAAAGAAATGGACATACATACATACATACATACATACATACATACATACATACATACATACATACATACATACATACATACATACATACATACATACATACATACATACATACATACATACATACATACATACATACATACATACATACATACACTCGAAAAACATAACCCTCCTTCTGTCGTAGTCGGGTAAAAAGGAGAGAAGGACTAAACGGTTACTTTAAACTCTGGTTGAGGCCTTTGACTAGCTGTTATAATAGAATATTATATTGTATAAACTTTTGCAGCGTTATATTTAAGGTATAAATATTTAGCCATATATTCTCTATTAAGGAAAAGTTGGTGCATTGTACACAGGAACTGGTTGCTGAACTAACAGCCTCATGACAAGTATTTACTTAGACCATATATAGATGTCAGTCGTGTTTTGGACGTTTGTGCTTATTGTTTCTTAAGCCCAGAACAGGATTCCATCCTACTAAAGGTTCCCCCGTTTAGTGTTAGATTTTCATTTGTATAATACGTAGTTCAGATAGTAGTCACTCGACTCACTCAATAACCTAGTGAAGTGTTGTATTAGGTATTGAGTTTGTAAACGTTCTTTATGTTAAATTATATTAATTGATGTTTTAAATATTAATTTCACGATCTAAGTGGTTTAAAATATTCAGAAACTATTGATTCTAGAATTATTTTCATTTAAATAATAAATTGTTTTGTGAGAATTATAGGGTTAAAATTGTGAGACGAAGTTAGTTTGAAACAAAAATTTTATATACATTTAAAATAAGTTAATTATATATTAAAAAGCAATTTCTTTCTAATTTTAGGCGATTAAGTAATTTTCTGTTACCTAAAAAATCACAGTTAAAGTCAATCATTCTACTCTTTCGTCTTGAATTTAAAAATGTAGGAACAGTTTGTGATACTTTTCCTTCTTGAGTAATAATAATGATTAAAGGATCAACCCTCGGAAACCTATCTCACACCGAACCTGCATACTAAAATATTTGGAGACATTTGATGAAGTATTCAAGTAACGTAAACAGCTAAACGCGGTCGCAAATATTTGAACAAAATATTCGATAACTTAAAGACTGGTTTTTATATAACGATACACATACGTTTTTAATAAAAACGTGTAAATATTTATAGTGGTGAGAAATACCACGTAAATAATATCAAAGCGTTAGGATTTACAGTGATCCAACGCCTTCGAATTCTCGAGAAATTGACCCTTCATGCACCTAATACCTGATACGTAATGCGGCGAGACTTTCTACCTTTATTTTTATTTACTTATTATATTTTTTTTTTTTTTGTATTTTGTAAATTTTTATATTGTATATTTCATTCTATTGAAATTCAAGTTTTAATAATCGAACTTTTTTCTGTTAGTTGATATTGAAATTTATAAAGAAATTATATCACACACATTTCGACTGTCCCTACGTATACTATCGAAACTGAAAAAAGGTACTTTACAGGAGAGCACTTTTAAGTTAATTTTGTGTACAAAATTGTCATTTATTTGTTTAGTATCGATATTATACTCATGAAAAATGTGGTTTAATATGTATTTTTTAGCTTATTCTCTTTTTTTTGTATGAAAACATATATAAAAAGGAGTTTCTTAGTGCAATAAAAAAAAAATCGCAAATTTTCAGTTTCGATACTGTATGTAGGGACAGTCGATTTATAAAATCCACATGCGTGAAAATGAAATATATTTTGTACAATTGTTTACGCAGATGAAACCGTGGTCCTCGTCTAGTTTATATGACATTTTAGTCACAATCTATTGGAGATTAACATCGATGAAAACAAAAACGCTCTCTACAATTCGCTAATGAAATTAAACGCTTCGAGTTACCCGTAAAACGAAAAACATTGTATCAAAGGTCAGATGTGAATGGATTTGCTTTCAAATTAGTAATAAATTCAGTTGACAAATACAAATTGAAATGAGAGTTATGATGATACGTTTTGCCAAGTGGTCAACACTGTCGTGTCAGCAGTAGCAGATTCGATCCCTACTCATGATAAATGTTTAATGTTTAAATGTAATGAAGTTTTGTAGTTGTCCGGGCTATGGAAATGGCGTTTGGCGTTTTGATGACAGTTTGGTGCAGTGATCACGGCTACTGAATTTTAAAATAGGGGCTTCCGAAACCGAGGTGTTTCCATCTTCGATCATGACAAATCTTTCTGTACAACCACAGCCATGAAGCAGGCGTTTGTATGTTCCGGACTGCCAAAATAGGATTATATCCTACTGGGTGCCGTTGATTTATTTATGCTGTTGATTGTTAAGAATTTCTTTAATTAACTTAATTATTTCTCGAAAATATTTCTTTTTTTTTCATAATTATCAAAACCCGAATATGATTTAATTTAAAAACTGAGTACTCCGTAAATTTTCCACTAAAGGATTACCAGTCTAATAGCAGACTCGTTTCGTTCGCGCTAATTACGTATTACTTTAATGTTTTAAAAACCTATTTAATGAGACAAAATAATAAAAAAATGGTTTTATTGTAACACTAGTTTTACCCGCGATTTCGTTCGTATTTGCTATCCCTTTCATTAAGCCTTTATTTAAAATATGTTCAATATATAGAAATGGAACCGATACAGTTTTATTATAAGTATAGATTTCTTTGCATGTGTCGGAAATATTGGCGACTTCAAATTAATGGAATCATCGGGATTCATAATGTAAGCCAGGTCACGTTGGATTGTATTTTATTTTCACATTAGAGATTCGTATCGTTTGAGTGTTCGGTACGAAAGAGACACTATAATTGTTACGTTGCCTTATTTATAAAAAACATATAATCATAGCACTAAAATATATGTAGGATTGTTATTTTGTGTAATTGAATATTGAAATCCGTCTCTTATTCTAAAATAAAGTCGAAGATTTATATAGGGCATTATCAATGCTTAGTTTCGACGACAACGATACGATATTGACATATTACCTAATTAATTACTCTTCAATTCTCATGTATAATACAAATTTAATATCCTTAACCCGTTACAGTCCGGATTCCGTCCTGGTCACAGTACAGTCACAGCTCTGGTTAAGGTTACCGATGACATTAGAATGGGTATGGACAACAAGCATTTAACAGTACTCACCTTATTAGATTTCAGTAATGCATTTAATACTGTGGACTTTGACATACTGTTGGGTCTACTGCACTCTCTCAACATATCTCCATCAGTAATTGACTGGTTTCAAAGTTACCTTACAGGGCGCCGGCAACGCATTCGCATTGAAGAGGCTGTTTCGTCTTGGAGTGATGTGAATGCCGGTGTACCTCAAGGCGGCGTCTTGTCTCCTCTCCTCTTTTCATTGTTCATTAATTCAATAACGTCCAATATAACTTCTCTCTATCACATGTATGCAGATGATATTCAAATTTACTTCCAGTCTACTCTTGAAAGCTTACCCACAGCAGTTTCTGTCATCAATAATGATCTGAATGTTATTTGTAACTGGAGTAAGAAACATGGTCTTAAAGTTAATCCCTCTAAGTCTCAGGCCATTATTGTTGGCAGTCAGAGCATGATTTCTAGAGTTAACTGGACCGAGCTACCTAAGGTCAAATTTAAGGACACCGTTATACCATATAGTACAGTAGTAAAAAACCTGGGTATATATTTAGATTGTACTTTATCGTGGAACAGTCATATAAAGGAGCTGAGTCGAAAAACCATTGCATCACTAAAATCTCTTCAGCGACTTCGTTATTTCTTACCAATTCCCACCAAAATTATGTTAGCCCAATCTTTAATTCTATCTATTCTCGACTATGCCGACGCAAGCTATCTCAATTTAACCGAAGAACAAATTAATAAACTTGAGCGTCTCCAAAATATTGCCATACGTTTCATATTTGGCTTGCGCAAATATGATCATGTCTCAGCATTCCGATCAAAACTCAAGTGGTTACCTATCCGCTTTCGCCGGAATCTGCATGTTCTCTCGCTGCTTTATTGTGTGTTATTTCATGCAAAAACTCCAACATACCTTAAAGAAAAAATTGAATTTCTTGGAACACACAACAAAGTTTTAAGATCAGCAGAGAATCTCACATTGAGGGTACCTGTGCACAACACCAAATTTTATAAAATGTCATTTGCTGTACAGGCAGTTCAATTGTGGAATGCCTTACCACTCAAGATCAGACAAGCACAGACACTAACATCTTTTAAAAATCTTGTCAAAGAACACTATCTCGCTATGGTTAATTAGTCGTATTTATTAATATTTTGCACTACTTTCTAATCGTGTATTTACGTATTTTTCTCCCCTTCTTAATTTATTTATAAATTTGCAACTTATAAATTCTGATGAATTATGACGACTTATGTATATTATGTACATGTGGTATGTATTATAGATGTATATATAATTATATGTTTAAATGTGGGTATTTGTATATGTGTATACATATATTTATGTGTGTGTGTGTGTATGTGTGTGTATGTATGTGTATGTGTATGTATGTGTGTGTATGTGTATATATATATATATATATATATATATATATATATATATACAGGGTCAATTCTAAAACACCAGCAACCTCGCAGGACAAGATAGCTAACATTATGTACAACAACATTTGTTCTACCACTTTTGTTAATTTGTTAGATTTTATTTTCATACAAAAATAAATATTAATTTAATTTTACGCGAATGCAATAAACTCTACGCGCGTCCCAAAGATTAGGTAAATAACGACCACGTACTAATGTGAGGGGAAAGGTAGGAACGGGGCGGCGCTAGCGCCTTTGAACTTGACCTATTTAGCCAGCCGCGGCAGTCGGTAGGGATGTGAGATTAATAGAAAAGAATCGATTAAATAAAAATCGATTAATCTTGATTCAATATTAATCGATTTCTCAAAAATCGATTAATACAAAAATAAATAATCGATTTTTACGAAAATCGATTATTTTATTAATCTTTTCTTCTTCTCTTCTTAATCTTATTATTTTTTTTCTATTATTTAAAAATCTACATGCTTTTCATATTCCAATAATAAGCCTAAGAGATTCATATTAACAATTCATCAGGTTAAAAATCAAATAAAAAAATAACCAATTTTAAAATAAAAAACAAAGCGAATGTTCCTGAAAACTTTCAAGGTAGAGAATAAGGAAGGACAAATTTTCAGTAAGATTAAACGTTTTACTATAATAAAAATGAAATGGTGAGCATCCCAACAAAACCTTATGGTCTGAAAAACTAAAATATAATCTTTCGCTGTTTATAAAAGTGAAACTTACTTCAAGTTTTTTTCATCCGTCGCATAGATGGCTCTATGATGAAAATCGATTTAAACGGGTAATTTATATAATCGATTTATTAAAAATCGATTAATATTACTTTAACAATCGATTATAAAAAATCGATTAAAATTAAATAAAAATCGATTTATATAAAAATCGATTATTTTTTAACATCCCTAGCAGTCGGCGGCGGGCGACTTTGATGCGCGCGCGTCATATGATTTTGTGTGCTACTCGTATTTATTTTATTCGTATCGATCGATGTATTGTACCTGTACTAAAGTTATTTTATAACCATGGTACCGCCGCTATTCTAATGTCGAATACACGGAAATGGTGAGGATACTGGCTAAGTGTGATGACAATGTGTCGGAAGCCTGTCGGCAATATGCAGCTAGATATTCGAACTTACCTACACCGAGCCGTGAGACAATGTCAACTCACCGAATCTGACAAACTAGCACGAGTAAATTTTTGTAACTGGTTCGGTTAACTAAAATAATTTGTGCGTTCAATCAAATTAAAACTAATTCGGAAGTGTTAGCACGTGTTAGTGAACAGCTGATTTTTAGGTGTTGTATGTGTGTTGGTTGTGATGGTGACTATTTTGAACGCTATCTGCGCGATACGCACCGACATGCGCGTTACTTTAACCTTAGAGGTAATATTTCGTTTGTAAATATTATTTTATTGTCAATTATTTTTAATTTTTTAATTATTGTAAATACGCTGATTTCACTTTTGAAATACTTATGCCCGCCTGTATTTAACAATAAAAAGTGAATAATACCTAGCTACCAATATTTGATATTAAATTGGTTTAATTAGACTTTAGTAAACGTTAAAGAATAATTACCTACGTTAATAATTTTCACATATTTTTTTATGTTCAGAATTCAGATACCTAATCTACATACCTACATTTTTATAGTATTGGCGGGCATACGGACAGTCGAAGCCTTTTGATGACTAGGTACCGGATGTCTACCGCACAACTGGTTGTGCTGTAACCTCTGGAGGTTATGCAGATGTGTTGCCCTCCTATACATACGATTTATTTGTTTTTTATCGTTTAATATAGCCAGTTCTAAGCCTGGTAAAGTATGAAGGGATTGTGGACTCAGTTTACGTATTGCAGGGACATGACAAAACAGAAATTTGATTATTCACTTAAGTCACTGCGATATACATACTATGATACTGCCCACAAACCCACCAAGCAATTTATATTAATTTTATTAACTAGAATTATCGGGCAGAGAAAGTGTTATTACTATTATTATGCAAGCGCGCCCGAGCGTCGCGTCATCCTTTCGATAATGAATGAAACATAGACTCTAAATTTCAGAGCAGTACAATAAAAGCTTAAAAAATCATTTTTAATTAATGTATTGAGTTATGTCAAAAGTCGTAGAACAAATGTTGTTGTACATAATGTTAGCTATCTTGTCCTGCGAGGTTGCTGGTGTTTTAGAATTAACCCTGTATATATATATATATATATATATATATATATATATATTTGTTTATTTCATCTATATATTGTTTATAGTAATAGTACACCACCTGCCTTTTCTTTACATATTCCGTGTAGTCCGGGTTGTCTGGAAGAAATCGCTACTTAGCGATAAGACCGCCTTTGTACATTTATCTAATTACTAAGACTATTTAAGTTGTGTGTATAAAAATGGTGTACAATAAAGCATAAATAAATAAATAAATAAATAAATATAAATGAGTAAAAATAAATATTTTCCTTTTAAATAAAACAGCTTAGATACATTTGGATACGACAAAAAAAAATATCTAAACTATCACCTACAGGTGACACTGGGCTTTGTACAGATAAGTCTCTGATGGACACGCGATTTCTCTTATTCTTTCGGTAGCAATAAAGCATCAGTTTAAATATTATTGGCTTTTTATTGAGAAAGTCTTAAAAGACATACTTTGAATAATACTTACAGAAGCGAAAAACATAATCTAACCGAATCTTAAACAATTTACAAATCAGATGATTATTCAAATAATTCGAGTGAAGTCGGAGGAAAAGTCTTTTATAAAATTCGATTCAGCAATTTAGTCTTGAAAACTTAATAAAGAATAAACAGTTCAGGAAGAATAGTCCGGACCTAAACGACTAAGGCAATAATTATATATTAAATAAATAATATATTTATTTATATTTATATTGAATAAGATGGTGATGGACAGCAGCGTCCCCATATGAATGTGTCAAAGTCAAGTCAAAATATTTTATTCAGCATAAAATTATTACAATTTCTTACTGAACGTCATGAGTCTACTACCAGTTCGGAAAAAAAGAAGCCTCTGACCTGAGATGAACTGGCGGAAGAAACTAAGCGAGACTAATATTTTTTTTTACTTTTTATCGTAATGTTTTTTTTTTTTTTTGGTGTGCAGTGGCCATCAAATGGCTGATATGATGCTAACAAGTAGTTATTAGTGCCTCGAAACCATGAATTGACAATGTAAAAACAATCTTTAACATAAAGTTTTAACTTTTATTTAATCTTAATCTTCCAATCAGTACAGAAAATTAATTGACAATGTGGATTCTTGTTTTAACAATTTAAAAGTCGTGTCAATGTCGTACCGTTTGAATTAAAGGTGGTTTTATCGATACCGATAAATCTTTCTGTACATATAATAAACCGTAGAGGTCGAAGTTTGTATATTTAAGAAGCTTGTTCAGTCTCTTTGCATACCAATAATTAATAGTGACTGAACTTATTCCTTGCCTATTCCAAACTGAAACTTTGCTTGCACTGATAATGGTTAAAATCTAAACAATAGAAAAATATATTTTAAATTAACTTTTTTTAATGAAAAAAAAATCTTACATTAAATTTAGTAATTTAATATAAATAAAAAAGGAAACCAGTATAATCTATATAGAAACTATTAATTAATGATTGATTAATGAATTCGTTTATGTACATAACTATTATTAGAAAATATCAAAATGTAAAAAAAAACTATCATACGAAAAATATCTCACACTTCTCCTATTTATTAGAAGACGCCGCAGCAGTGAGCTGTTTATAGGCTGTTTCATTCAATAATTCATACAAAGTTAAATAAATATACCTACTACAATTACCACTATTCCTTCATGAGTAGGTACGTCTCGCTCTCGACTGATTTTTAGATATTTATTCACCACATTGACACCTGCGAGCGATTGAATATTTGTTGTTTGCATTTGCATCACAATTAAGAATTTCATAGCCAACATACTTCCCCAGTAAACAGGTGTATTAACAGTAATGCCAGACAGTGAAATAATTGGCTTCACAGAAACAAAGCGTGAGCTTACAATGTCAATAATACAGATTGTTGAGAAGTCAGTAGTGCGTACATTTTGAAACGTTAGAAATCACCGGTGAATTTTAACATAACACCGGAAATTTACATCATAACTGGAACGCTCACTTAATAAAATTGTATAATTAAATATGCACCTTGAAAAAACTGACATAAGGTTAACATTTGTTTCCAACATGTAAAGTGAAAAAATCTGAAACTACTGGTATTTTGTCTGTTTTTTACGAGTTGAATCCATGGTAGAAAGAGATGCAATCCCTCTCTTAGGAACGTTTTTTGAGTACACGTGCGCATTCCATTTTGTATATAAATTTCTTGATTAGAAACCAATCAACAATTTTTTCCTAATTCAAAAGATAAGTACCTGTAACATGTGTAATATCATCAAAATTCTCATTATTAATAATAAAAAAAATATTTTGTGAGTAATTAATTCCTCATTAAAAAAACGTATTAACATACATTCACGCGAGTTAACACTGTTTGGCGTAATAAGGAAGGATGCCATTGAAAAGGAAGGATCCTTCGGCCAGACAGGAGTTGCGTCTGGTGGGCTACACGCCACTTAACGTTTGTTGTCGGGTTCATGTATATATATTAAATCGCTTTGAAAACTTCTATAGCGCGATGTAGGATATGTCAGTTCATATGCGGCGAGATAGATGTCGCTACAACTGCAACATACACTCCATGCAATAAATTAACGGACAATCGAAGAATTTCAATGAAACTGGGCACAAAACAAAACCTTAAATTCAACTAAAGTGAAGACATATTATGTAATATGCAAGAAGAAGAAAAAAGGCTCTCTGGGTACGAATTTTCGAAACACCTTTATCAGTCAAAGAGTCAGAAAAAGTTATTTTACACAATAAATTAACGAGTGTATTACCACCCACGTTACGTTATCAAATTCACGGTAAATTAAGTTATCTAAATTATTTTCGACGGAGACGGAGACAAAAGAAGCTCAATAATCAATTGTTGTTTTAAGGACCCTTAATTGTGCCAAGTGAGCACAAATTATTTAGGTAAAGTCACGTAGGACGAAATAGATGTGAAGGGGATTAAACGAAACCGCTCAAATAACAAGCTTAATTAAATTTTAATAAAGTACTTAATAATGTATACCTACTTCATAATCTAATACAAGGACAGGATAATAAAAAATGTAGCCTTAATCTTGATGCCTTAGTCCTCAATCCATTCAAATCATGTAAGGTTAAAATTATTACTAAACTAGCAAACCCGGCGAACTCCGTTTCGCCACCAGATGGCTTCGTTTTTTGTAATATTTCGTTTGGGGATTAAAAGATGAAGTAGTACATGCTATGTATCAGAGGTGGCGCTGTATGTGAAAAATGATTTTCCCTGTTTTCCTGCTTTTCTGTTGAAATTTTTCCTGAATTTTGTTTGCTATAAACCTCACGAAGCCCGAGACCTTTCCAACGAATGCAAAACCGTGGAAATCGGTTCGTGCGTTCTGGGATTATCAGGAAGGATCGTCAGGAAGGAAAACCCGACTTACTTTTAAATTATAGATAACCCTCGGCCACACTACACCAGAGCAGTGCCTTAGCGTGACAGTCTTACACTCAACGGCCTTAAGTAAAATAAGAATGCTGTGTCAGGGGCACAAACACACAAAATAAAAACACAATCGCCTAGACCACGACAAACATTCGTATGACCAATTAAAAACATTTTAAGGTCTAACATATGAAAGCAATAAATAAGCTCATTTACAGAAATAAATTTATTATTTGCGTACTGTAAGTACGCTTTACATGCTAAAAGTTTTTAAATTTAAGCATTTAAATTAATAAATAATAATTTATTGCCATAAAAAATCCTATTGACTAAACACCATTTTGCAAAAAAATAATAATAAAAATAAAAAAAATATATGAATTACGATGAATATAAAAATTATATTAATAAAATAATATTTCTTACATATCCTTTGAGATATACATCTTCAAATCAAACTTTCTGCAATTTCATCTGTAGCTATAAATAGAATTAGCAAGATCGATGAATCGGATCTTTGATACACGAAGCTTCGACGATGAGGTTCTCGGCGTACTCATACAACTTCAAATAACATGTAAATCTTCGTTTGCTTTACTATTCAACATTTATGACGTTTTAATCAGGACTTACAAATTATTTTTATTTACAAAGACGTATGAGTTTGTTCATGCAGGACATGCACAGGAATGTTTTTTTTTTAATTTTTTGAGTAATGTACCTATTGACGGTTTCTACAAGAGTAAATCTTCCTTCAGTGTTTCTTCCCGAATCAGTTGTAGCTTTACATTAACTATATTTAATTAGTTAAATTGTAAATAATTGTTTCGTAAAATGATTCGAAAATGGTTTTGCCTACGGCTTTAAGCCTACTTGAATAAATATTGTATTTTATTTAATTCACGATACTTTGAGATTTCTATACAAATATAATTATAATATTGGCTGATTTTTATTTAAAAATAAAATTCTTGTTCAAATATATATTTGATTCCATAAAGTTAAAAAGTTTGTTCTTTTAAACGCACTAATATAAAGAACCTCCAGCTCGGGCTACAGAGAAAATATCATTTTTCTGTAGTACCAAGTAAACACACGTCATTGAATCTAACAAACTGTGGAAATGTATAGAAATTTAAAGTTCACAGTTAAAATTTTTACCTAAAATTAAATATTTCGAGTTATTCGTAACAAATAAATACTTTTAAGTAAAATTTGAAACGAGTTGTCACTCAAAATATTCCATATAAAAACTGTTTGTTATAGTATTGTACGGTGTTCCACACAACTTTCAATGATATACGAAATGATATATGAAAATGTTTATTGATAAAATAAATGATAATTTAAAAAATGATAAATATTGCTAATGAGTCCACACGCCCGCGATGTTATTTGTGAACTGACTTATTGCTTAACATACAAATAATTTATAAATTTTAATTATAATGTAAAGTGCCGAGTTGGCGCTAATGTACGGTCATTCACCGTACATGCTCCGGGACAGGAGATGAAGGGATGATGCTAAACAGAGTTGACAATAGCTAAGTATAAAAAACCTACCAACTAAATGCTATAAAACGCTTAGATATCAATTAAGAATGATAAAGTCTTAAATAACACGTCATGTCACTTAAAAATATTGAAAATTGATAAAATTGACTTGAAATACTAAGATTTCACACAGCACATTATTTTGTAAAATGATTACAAAAACTCGGAGAAGTCGCCTTATGGGCAACCTGTGAATATGTAAGATCGTTCATTTCGATATGTTCATGTGTCGTGTTGCTCGATGATGGTGAGTAACGCACGCGCCCTGCGGCGCGCGGGACCGGCGAGGGCGGCGGTGGCGTCGCGTGCGCTGCCCGCGGAGCTTCCGTCGTGTTCGTCGGCGCGGACGCTGCTCCCGCTGATGGACGGATGACATGAATTTTGCGCCGGCTGCGATATCTACGCCAAGCCAGTGCGATGCCAGATACAATGATGATGCCTAAAATAAAGTTTGTTAGCACATATAGTGTGATGTCATGTGGAGAAGCTTCGTTTGAACTGATCTCTGTGGGCGTGACTTTCAGTTGTCGTATCTGATCTTCTATTTTATTTGATTCTATCTGGAACTGCGTATGATCGACATCATTGTCTATAAATGCTGATGTGGCATTGCTCGTAGAAACTACTAGATCTATTATTTGATTAATTGGCGGGATGATGATCTTCGGTACGTCTACTTCAGTATGGAGACTGTTTTCTCGCCGTTGATGTGAGAATATCGTGATGTGTTCAGTTTTGATAACACAATTTTCTCCTAGATTTATTATTCCGCAGCCATTTAATATCTTTGATGAAATTTGATTATCGCATATGATACGAACTCTGCACTGGCCGCAACATGAAAATAAATATGTATTTACTTCATGTAATTCTAGCCAGCTTGCTTTGCATGACTCATTAATAATGACGCAATGTGATGTTACGTCACTTCTGACGCAGAGATTTTTATCTGACGTCATATGATATATTGGAGTTCGTAACATGCATAGGTAAGTGTATTCGTCAAATTGACGGCATTTTTGAACATCTGCTTGAGTCATAGGTAAGTATGAGTCCTTTTGTATATTCAAAGCTATGTACTCTGCTATCGGTTTTATGCTGATCATGCTGCTATTGTTACCTTGCTGAATAGGTATAAGGTTATATACTTCATAGTGATCTCTTGTAACAAGCGGTATTCGAATCTCAAAAATAAAATATTCCTTTGTCACCTTTGCCTTGACCTTTAAAAGATGATATAATTTCGGCAGGTCTCCCATCATGTTGTTAATTGGTAACGATAGATCTCTGGACAGTTGCCCTGATATGATATTTAATTCATTTCTCAGCTGTTCTGGCGTTATCAGGTGTACGTTAAATGTTCCATAATGAAGGTCGGCAATTGTGTCGAGTAAGTATTCTTGAATGGTTTTGAGATTCAGTAACATATTGTTTATTATTATAGCTGATAATGTGTCCGTGACTCAGCTTTCATTGACGAGTACATTACATTGGGTCATATGCAAAAGGTAAACAAAATTGACAGTAATCAGAAACCGTCGTATTATTTACCGCACCATTGTGTCATTCGTCCCGACTCCGCTACTACAACACTGCGAGTCGTTTTCAATGCGTCATCACCCACGTCATCGGGACTTAGTCTTAACGACTTAATGTTCAGCGGCCCTAACTTGCAGAAAGACTTATTATCTTTGATTTTAAAATGGAGATTGTACGAGATCGCATTCACGGCAGATATTGAAAAAATGTTCAGGCAGATCAAATTACATCCTGAAGATCAAAATTTACATAAAATTATCTGGAGAGAACCGATCAAACGACAAACTCAATACTACAGCGATAATCGTCCTCTACATGAATATAAATTATCAACCGTTACTTATGGTACTAAGGCCGCGCCCTTCCTTGCTATGATGACGCTGAAACAACTAGCGAAGGATGAAGGTCATAAATACTCGATCAGAGCTAAGCAAGCACTAGAAGAACAGTTCTACATGGATGACTTGTTGTTTGGGAGTGATGACATCCACTCTGCTTCCAAACTGAAAACTGAATTGATAGCACTTCTCAGTTCAGGTGGATTTAACCTCCGCAAGTGGTCGTCCAACAGCAGCAAATTACTGACGGATCCATAGGTCGCTGGTTCATATCCGGCTCGAAGGACCATAAAGATGTACGGTGTTCCACACAACTTTCAATGATATACGAAATGATATATGAAAATGTTTATTGATAAAATAAATGATAATTTAAAAAATGATAAATATTGCTAATGAGTCCACACGCCCGCGATGTTATTTGTGAACTGACTTATTGCTTAACATACAAATAATTTATACATTTTAATTATAATGTAAAGTGCCGAGTTGGCGCTAATGTACGGTCATTCACCGTACAAGTATAATTATTTATACAAGCTTTTTCTAAAATTTTCTAAATTGAAGCCTGCGCCTAAGTGACCCAAAAACGGAATATTTATTATTTAGGTATATCATAATGCATGCTTGGGTCACAAAAACGTAAGTAGATATTTATGCGTACAAAATATGTAACAAGTGATCTTAGACAAGCTACATATTACCATTTTTAATGTTCCGTAGCCAAATGGCAAAAAACGGAACCACTATGGATTCGTCATGTCTGTCTGTCTGTCCGTCCGTATGTCACAGCCACTTTTTTTTAAAAAACTATAAGAACTATACTGTTGAAACTTGGTAAGTAGATGTATTCTGTAAACCGCATTAAGATTTTCCCACAAAAATAGAAAAATAAAACAATAAATTTTGGGGGTTCCCCATACATAGAACTGAAACTCAAAAAAAAAATTTTTTTTTCATCAAACCCGTGTTTACGTGTGGGTATCTATGGACAGGTCTTCAAAAATGATATTGAGGTTTCAAATATCATTTTTTTCTAAACTGAATAGTTTGCGCGAGAGACACTTCCATAGTGTTAAAATGTTTGTGGTCCCCCCCCCCCCGTAACTTCTAAAATAAGAGAATGATGAAACTAAAAAAATATATGATGTACATTACCATGCAAACTTCCACCGAAAATTGGTTTGAACGAGATCTAGTTGGTAATTGGTCTTAAAAAAAAGGTTCATTTACAAGACTCGAAATTTTATAATTGAAAACATTAATTAGGGATCTGTGGAGACGGTTTTGTTCACATTTTATACATAATTGAAATAATAAAAGAAGAACGTGAAAGAATTTAAAAATAATATACAATATTTTAAATCTTGAACAAGAAGTATGTAAACTAAAGTAGAGCAGGTAGGTATTTTTTTTATATTTATCAAGAAGATGATCTTGAAGATAAAAAACCTAATCAAAGTAAATACTAACTTTCACGAAAACAATTACACGCATCGATAAACATAATTGAACCAAAAAGTACGTATTCTTATACTCAAGAAGTTTTTACTACCACATTACCTTGTTATAACTTATCGTCCTTATTAAATATGATCTCATAAAATTCGGAGATCTTGATACGTACTCGTATAATCGTTCGATTTCAGGTAGATTTTACGATTAAGACATAGACATGTGATGACTGGCCTGTTGGGGCAGTTTTCTGCCGCTGCTTTACCTCCTTTACCCTACTTTCTGCTGCAGAGTTGTGGGTTTGATTCCCGCCCGAGTCTCGGTGTAATATATATTTATTTATATAAGTAATATTTATATGTTAATTTATTCGAAAAAAAATTATCTCAGTCGGCTGTTATCATAAACACAGGCAGTTGCCTACCACCTTAGGGACAGACGACCATGTGTGTTTGTTAAACATATTTATTATTTACTAACTTCTGCCCGCGGCTTCGCCCGCGTGGATGTCGGTTATTGCGACCAAAAAACTAAGTATCCTATGTTACTTCAAATACCTAATATGTGTACAAAGTTTCATGATGATCGGTTAAGTAGTTTTCGCGTGAAAGCGTAACAAACAAACTTACTTTCACATTTATAATATTAAGTATGATGTCTTAAATGTGTTCGTGGCAAAACGCCCACGATCACGCCTCACCGTCGCAATTAATTAGATACAGTATTATGGTCTATTGGGACACAATCTCAAGACATTATCCTCGCCAGTGGGCCGTGTAAATCGATTAACTCCAATATCTGTCGGTTCGCCTCCACTAGATTAAACATGAAATGGACATGTTTATTTTGTTTATTTATAGAACCTTAAATATCATGAAAGTCGAGTTAATTTATAATTACGGTATATTTATAATATTATGTATAATAAAGTATATAACAAACTGTTCTGATGTAGTGGTGCGAGTAGTCGCCTCAACGCCGACGGTCGCGGGTTGGATTCCAGCTCGGGACAGATATTTATATTTGTATAAATATTTGTTTCCGGTCTAGGTATGTCTTTGTGGGTCTCCCCACCATTCATCGGAGAGCACGTAAGGCCGGCGTTCCCGGTTGTTATCATAGACATCTGATACTAATGGTAAGGAAATTGTCTGCCAAATCGCAGTGGAGTAGCATGGTGGATTAAGCTCCAACCTTTTTCCTATATTGAGGAGAGACTTTTGCCCAACAGTGGGTTGTTTACAGGCTGATTCATATTCATAAAAATATTGATTGCTTTAAATGAAACAGTAAGAAGGAACGAGAAGGTATGATAAATTTATATTATAAAATATTATATAAATATTAAAAAAAAATTATAGGTATATTGAAATATTATATAATATAATAAATTATTTATATCTGGTTTTTTTATTGTTCCTTTTTTATATTCAAAATTTTGCGCCCTTCCCCTTGTTTATATGCAAGTCCTCTGTCCAAAGGTTGCCTGGAAGAGATCGCTGTATTAGCGATAAGGCCGCCTGTTGCAACTGATGCAAGTTGATTGTTTTAAATTTTATGTATTGTTCTTTTGTGTATTGGTGTGCAAAAAGAGTAAATAAATAAATAAATTTGTAACTCCCAAGTTTCCGACTTCACAAAGTAGTTTCCTTTATGGTGTACGCATATATAATACAAACCCACAAACGATTTTACAATGGCCAATTAATAAATTTAAAGTTTATATTATACACAGGCCGAGGATGGGCAGCAGCGTCTTCGGTGCGATAGAGCCGGCCCTGCGGTCACCAACCCGCATGCCCAGCGTGGTGACTATGGGCAATCACCCCCAATGAGTGCGCGCAGAAGGATACGGCCCTCAGTTCCCGGCGGCCCCACTATTCCCGGCCACGGCAGCGGCTGCGGTAACGGTGGGGCAGAGGGTGCCAAGAATCTCCGGGGTACGGGAGGCTGCTTTGTGACGAACCTGGCAACGTATAATGGTCGCAGTCTACGGCTGGACCATCACCTCACCGAACTCGAAGTAGAACTAAGCCATATAAAATGGAGTATTCTGGGGTTGTCTGAGGTCCGAAGACAGGGTGAGGACACGATGATCCTGGACTCCGGACACTTATTCTACTTCCGTGAAGGTGATGGTCCTTCCCAAGGTGGCGTCGGTTTTCTGGTCCACAAGACTCTCAGTAACAACGTTGTAGAGGTCAGCAGTGTGTCGACCCGGGTAGCGTACCTTGTACTTAAACTCACTGACAGGTACTCCCTGAAAGTGATACAGGTATATGCGCCGACCTCGACACACTCTGACGATGAGGTCGAAGCCTTGTATGAGGATATATCGAAAGCTCTGCATGGCACGACCTCGGCTTTCTACAACGTTGTTATGGGAGACTTTAACGCTAAAGTGGGAGTACAAGACCGCGACGAATCGGTAATCGGACCACACGGATTGGGGCGCAGAAATCGCAGGGGGCAGATGCTTGTCGACTTCCTCGAATCGGAGGGGCTCTTCTTGATGAACTCGTTCTTTCAGAAGAAGCCCCAAAGGCGGTGGACATGGCAGAGCCCGGATACTGTGACGAGGAACGAGATAGATTTCATCATAGCGGACAAAAGGCATATATTCAGAGATGTCTCAGTGGTTAATAGGTTCAACACCGGTAGTGACCACCGGCTCCTGCGGGGCTCTCTGAATATGAGTCTACGCAAAGAGCGAGTCCGCTTGATGAAATCTATTATCCGACCCACGCTGCCCCAAATACTATGTGGTTCCGAGCAGTTCCAACTGGAACTCCAAAACCGATTCGATTCGCTGGAAACCACTGGCGACGTGGATCAGATGACCGACAACGTGGTGAAGACGGTGTATTCACTGAGTCGGAGACATTTTACGCCGACGAGACCAGTTAAGCAGTCCAAAATTTCTCCCGAAACCTTGGATCTGATGAGGCGGAGGCGCGAGATGCCCGCGGCTCAAGCAGCTTCGCCAGAGCAGAAGGCTCTTTCCAAGCGGGTGAGGAAACTCATACGCAGAGACCTCCGCTGCTCAAATACAAGAGACATTACGACTCTAATTGAGCAGAATAGGGGGTCAAAGGTTTTCCGAAAACCATTGGGAAGAAGTCTTCTTGCGAAGCTAAAAACAGCTGATGGCAGAACCGTTTGCTCCCGCCCTCAGATCCGAGAAGAGGTTGAGAAATTTTATGGGCAGCTGTACTCGTCGAGCGTACAGAAGTCTGAGACCCAGGGCGCCGAAGATCCACGTGCACCACTGATGCGCCATTATTCGGAAGACGTCCCGGATTTCGAAGTCGGCGAGATTAGTGCGGCGCTCGGGCAGCTTAAAAACGGGAGGGCCCCGGGGGATGACGGCGTTACGACTGAGCTTCTTAAGGCCGCAGGGCGACCTGTCCTGGAGGCCTTAGCTAGACTCTTTAATGCCGTCATCCAACGAGGTACCACACCGGAGGCGTGGTCCAGGAGTGTGGTGGTACTGTTCTACAAAAGAGGCGATAAGTCTCTTTTGAAGAACTACAGACCTATCTCACTTCTGAGCCACGTCTATAAGCTCTTCTCGAGGGTCGTTACGAATCGTCTCGCCACAAGGCTCGACGACTTCCAACCACCGGAGCAGGCTGGGTTTCGAAAAGGCTACAGCACCGTAGACCACATACATACTGTTCGGCAGATTATACAAAAGACCGAAGAGTATAATCAGCCGCTGTGTATGGCTTTTGTGGACTACGAGAAGGCCTTCGACTCCATCGAGACCTGGGCTGTTCTGGACTCTCTGCAGAGATGTCATATCGACTGGCGATATATCGAGGTGTTGAGGTGTATGTACGGCGCGGCGAAGATGACCGTTCATATCCAGGACCAGCAGACAAGACCGATTTTCCTTCGGCGCGGGGTAAGACAGGGCGATGTCATATCACCGAAACTGTTTACCACTGCGCTGGAGGACGTCTTTAAAACCCTGGACTGGGGGGGACGAGGCATCAACGTCAACGGCGACTACATCTCTCACCTTCGTTTCGCTGACGATATCGTCATCTTTGCGGAGACGTTGGAGGAGCTAGGCCAAATGTTGAGCAGCCTAAATGAGTCTTCCCGACGAGTCGGTCTTGGTATGAATCTTGATAAAACGAAAGTTATGTTTAACAAGCATGTCATACCGAGACCGGTATCGGTTGATGGTATCCTCCTCGAAGTTGTTCAGGATTATATCTACCTAGGCCATACCATCCAACTGGGCCGAAACAACTTCGAGAAGGAAGCCGAGAGGAGGATTCAGTTGGGCTGGGCGGCATTTGGCGGGCTTCGTCGGGTCTTCACTTCGAAGATTCCGCAAAGCTTGAAGACGAAAGTCTTCGAGCAATGCGTCCTACCTGTGTTGACATACGGTGCTGAAACGTGGACACTGACGAAGGGACTGGTCCACCGATTTAAAGTCGCTCAACGTGCCATGGAACGGGCTATGCTCGGCGTTTCTCTCAAAGATAGGATCAGAAATGAGACTATCCGCGAGAGAACCAAAGTGACCGACGTAGCCCAGAGGATTAGCACGCTGAAGTGGCAGTGGGCTGGTCACCTGTGTCGTAGGACCGATGGCCGTTGGAGCAGACGTGTCCTGGAGTGGAGACCACGTATTGGCAAACGCAGTGTGGGACGCCCTCCGACCCGCTGGACCGACGATCTTCGTAGGATTGCCGGTGTTGGCTGGATGAGGATTGCGGAAAGCCGGGATGTCTGGCGCGAGCTTGGGGAGGCCTACGTCCAGCAGTGGACTGCTATAGGCTGATGAGAAAGTTTATATTAAAGTCTTCGAATTGTTGTTAGTTAGTTGAGTTTCTTGTCGATTCTTTTCAACAGAATCTACACTCCGAATCGGTGGTAACTTAACATTAAATGTAATTAATTAATTAAAACAATTTCATATACTTTATAAGATAATGATTTAAAAATAATAATAATATTTTGAAGGCTACTTGAATAAAGAGTTTTTTGGATTTGATATTGATATTGATTTTTTGAATTTATGATTCAATCGAGGCGAGAGGGGAATTAGAAGATTTTTGCAACTAATTTTATAAGAAAATACCATTTCCAAAGTTAAGATTACGTAGCTGAAGGATAATATTTTACAGACGCTAAAACGTATAGAACGAAATTCCATTTTGAAGCGTCTTTCAATAAGAACATATTCGCATAAAAGAATTTGCGCAATTTTCTCAAGAACCGATAAAATCATTACAAGGAATATTTTTAAGTTTTTTTTTTTTTTTTGCATAACATACTTAATTTTATACAAAGATCTCAGATCTCTAAAAATTTTTTGATGAAAAAAATTAAAATAACTTTGTATCAATATCTATACATATAATAAAATGGTAAGAAAGTCAAAACTGTACATTGAATATTTTTTTAAAAGAATACTTGGGGTGTGATCTACAATCAATACCGAGGCAAGAATTTTTGTCTGTTTGTCTGTATGTATGTCCGGGATAAACTCAAAAAGTACTGCATGGGTTTACTTCAAATTTGGCACGAATATTATTAAGAAGTCGGGTCAACATATAAGCTACATATTATCACGCTATCACTTACGGGCGAGCGAACCTTTATTTCTTCAACGCATTCTGTAAGAACGTGTAATCTAATAGCGTTCACACAGACGACGTCGCGGGCAGCAGCTAGTTTCTTTAATATTGTTTTCAACAAAAATCAGATATTAAATCGAAAAAATTTCCTAACACAAATTTTTCGACATCCAATAATTTCTTCGTTCGTTATTTTTACCTCTATATATTAACCGACACCCGCAGTTTTACCCGCATTGAAGTAATTGGTTGTTGCGAAAGTATAGGCTTTAATGGGCGATGATTATAATAGCAAAGCTTAAATTTAAAAAACAAATAATAAAATTATCAGTCATAATTAAAGTTATCAAATATTAATATTCTTACAAAATTTACTTAACTTAATATCTATATATTAATACGTGAAGCAAAAACTTTGTATCCCTTTTTACGAAAATTACGCGGACGGAGAAGTATGAAATTTGGCACAGTTTAAGTTTATATGGAAAAGAAGTGCAGAATGCTAATATTTTTTATAATAATGCTCAAAATATACATTAAAATAATTTGAAAAAACACTAACACACACTACGGCACACACACATATGTACAATGTACATACATATATACACTTTTGTTTATTGTCAACACGGTATTAAACACAGGTCTTGCAACGAATTTTTTATCGAACACGGTTTTAAATACAGGCCTTGCAATGAACTTTTTATTGATTTTTTTATCACAAATCAGGTTCAATGAGTGCTGCATATGTTCACCATGTTATGCGCAATGATATTTTTATGATGTTGACAAGGCTGTTAATTATAGATTAGGTCGAATTTCGACCACTGGGCGACCACTAGTTCTCATTATTGCTAAAAAAATCATTCGTTTATTTCTATATTATCTACTACCTGCAACTTTGTCTGCGTTTGCTTATTATATTAATAATGTATTTTATGTATACTAACAACAAAAGATCGGAAGCAAAAATATACTTTGCTTACTAAGATTTTTATTAAGCAATGTTACGAGTATTTTAACTGGACATGTAGCACATATAAAAATCGTTTTTTAAAACCTTAATTGTTATTAAACACCCCTATAGATTTCTAATTAATGTTCTCAATTATCAAAATTAGGAGTGTTGTAAATGAACCTCTTTAGGATCCTGTTACGTAAAAAGGTAATAGCTTTATATGAACGATCGGCAGTCGTTAACATTGATAGGTCGGATATCCGTATCCGTAACCGAGGATATCCTATCTTTTTCGGTGATTCGTTAAGGAATCTTTTACAGTGGTTAATATAATTAAATTTTAGTATGTAACGTGAAAATGTAATATGTTTTGTTTGTTAAATGGAAAATACTTTAAGATGAATAATAATAAAAAATACGATAACCTTTGAATCAATTTATATTAACAATCACATACAGTTTAAATTATACAAAATATAGTTGGTACTTTGAGTTGTTTTAATTAAAAAATATTGAAGTGAAACTTCTTTAGAATCGTTGTGATTTGAAACGAGATGCGACGGAAAAAACGACATGTAAGAGACACAAATACAAAAATGTGTAGGAGAGAATGAGATAGTATGATGTCGCGTATCCTAGCAACGCGTAAACAACGTAAATAAGTAAAAGAATGTTTAACTATTAATATTAATAAATTTTAAATTCAGTTTGCCAAAGATGTTTCAATTCTGACATGTGTACTCCATACACACATTTTTTAAATACAATATTTAATATGATTTTATTATACCAATTGTATAGATTTTCCTTAATAAAATAACCAATAAAGTAATATCACAAACATCTTACTTACTCCATTTAGTAAACAAAAACTAAACTCATTAAGGTTATTCGATACCCATCTCAACAGACGGCTTCGAAATCAGATACTATGAACCGAAAACATTATAATATATTAGACGTCCTTCAGAACAATACGTGTTAAGTTCAGGTGAATAACGAATCTCTTGGAAGAAAACGTCTTATGCTAATGATGAAAACTGATAGTTTCAATAATCTATCGCTGATTTTGCTTACTATCGATAGTATTCTAACACGGTCGTGTCGAGTTTACGTCAGAGTCGTCAGAATTCTATATCCAATAAACAATATCTATACTAATATTATAAAGCTGAAGAGTTTGTTTGTTTGAACGCGCTAATCTCAGCAACTACTCGTTCGAATTGAAAAATTATTTTTGTATTGGATAGCCCATTTACCGAGAAAGGCTATAGGCTATATAACATCACGCTACTAGGGGCTACTAGGGGCTGAGCAATAATAAGAAATGTTACAAAAACAGGAAAAAAAAAATCTTTTTTAAGAGCTTCCATTGCGTCCTTTATTATTTCTCTTCTCGAGACTTTTTTTAACTATAGTTCCACTTTTAAAGTAGGTAAATATAACATCATTCTTTTACTGAGAATTTTCGAAAAATAAAAAAACTCGAAAAACAAAAAAACTCAATCGTCGAACGACCCAGGAATCAAACACGACCACTCGACCAACGAGGCGGGTACCTACTCTTTGCATAAATACATAAATTTATTTAAATACGTTTTTTCCCCAAATTAACACGGGTAAAACCGCGGGGCACAATTAGTAATAGATAGATAGTTTATTGAAACCGACCGTAATATGTAATTGGAAAGATATTAACGAGAAATGTTCGAATTATTAATATTTAACGAACGTACAATAAAATGTTACATCGCTAATATCATAAAATAGCCCAGCCAGTCCAGTGACAGTGTTAGCAGTTAATATTTTTTTTTATGACTGACCTACTGAAACTAACGAACACGCCAAAACGGATATATTCCGGGTATCCGCGGTATGCGACCTTTTATTTTACCCTCGGGATCATGTAATGAAGAAATTTTATGGCGTTCGATTCGTGTTTTTATGATATTTTGTATATATACACTAATTTATTTAGAAAACCCGCTTTTGAACTTTCGCTTACTGACTACTTTTTAATCAGAGTACATATTTACTTGTGCTTTGGGTTCGTTATGTGAGACAATGTTTGTGTAAAAGCGAAATAGAAATAAGAGATTTATTATTCTCAAATAAACACAAAAATACATGATATTATAAGACGTTCATGAACACAGATGACCTCTTCATGAATATTGCGTAAGTTGACACACAGGGCAACAAAAGCAATTGGATAATTCATTCGATCCAGATAGTTAAGGACGATATTTATGAAATACTGTTTACTTGAGGCTAATTTTTAATACATACTTTTATTTTTCATTACAGACCAACCTAGATTTTTACAATACCTTTTTTATGTCTCCCGGTCTTTCTACAATAAAAGTGTACTGAAATGTCGAATGCAAAAGATTTATATCTTTTCTTACATAACATAGAATAAAACTACGAGTAGCTCAGAACATTGCCCCAAATATAACTTAACTAACTTTTGCCCGCGGCTTCGCCCGAGTGGATGTCGGTTATCGCGACCAAAAAACTAAGTATCCTATGTTAGTTCTAATACCTTGAAGAATATGTGTACAAAGTTTCATGATGATCGGTTATGTAGTTTTCGCGTGAAAGCGTAACAAACAAACTTACTTTCGCATTTATAATATTAGTATGATAAGTATATTATTTTAGATTTATTAACTTAATACTTTAGTCATCAGTCAATCAAGAATGAAAATAGTTTAGTCTCTGTTCTAGATATTTCGCCAAATAACTGCAACATGATCTGTTAATCAAATCATTTTGTAATAATTTTGAAATACAACCATTTTTTATAATGCTTTTTAATATAGTTTATACACTTACAAATCAGGTTTGTTTATAAATAAATAAATAAATAAACTCCTCACACTCAACGGCCCAAGTAGGATGTAAATTTTGTGTCGGGAGTCCAGAAACACACAACACACAAGCAGTGTAGCCAACTGTTTGAAAAGTTTCCTCCTAAATTTTCCCTCAAAAACCACTAAAAAAACCACTAAATTGAAACCCCCTGACGGTAGGGGTGTTCATCGGGTCAAAGTTATCGATAATTATCGGCAGTGCTCTATATATCTATTGTTTATGAATTACTCCATTTAGATCTTCCATCTCTCATCTCCATTAGACCATCTTATTATCTACGTTCAAACGGCGTTTTTCGGGTCTGTGGTCATAGAGGGCTAAGCGCTCTCTCTGGTTCCGGCTCGCGTCTTGACGTCCACGCTTATCGTGTGTCTCCTTATAAATATTTAAATTAAACAGTAAATAGTACATGGCGCAGCCGTATTTGAGTTTAAAAGTAAATTATTAAGTATTAAAGAAGATTAGAATTGTTCAAAAGTATCAAAATGGATAAATTAATGGTGAAATTGCCGCCTAGCTTTGACTTGCGAGCATCCAACGCCGCGTCAGAATGGCGATTATGGCGCGCATCGTTTGAAGATTATTTAATTTCAACAAAACAAGACGTTAGTAGTGACAGAATCAAATTAGCGCTACTACGAAATATGATCGGCATTGATTCGGCTCGAGTTTTGTTAACTTTGCCTTTAACTGAAGACAAAGCGAGTAATTACGAATCGGTAATGGCGGCGATTGAGAAATATGTGAGTCCACGTGTTAATGAAGTTTTCGAAAGATATAAATTTAATGAAAGGAAACAGAAACAAGGCGAGGCCTTCGATAATTTTTTCACAGATTGTAAGCAGTTATTATTAAATTGTAACTATCGAAATTGTAAGGGCGAGTCAATTGAAGATCAGCTTTTAAGAGACAAAATTGTACAGGGGATCGCCGATAAAAGTATACAGGAAAGTCTTCTTCGTATTGACGGCTTGACGTTGGAGAAAGCCTCAAATTTTTGTAGAACGTCTGAACAGAGCAAGCTTCAAGTGAAGGAGATGAATCCCACACTTGATATTGACTACAGCCGGAGCTAGAGCAGCAAGACCAACCAGGGCTGCATGAACAACCGAGGCAGCAACAACAGCAAGACCAACCAGGGCTGCATGACCAACCGAAGCAGCAATAACAACAACAAGACCAGGTGGAGCAACAAAAGCAGCAGATATGCCAATAACAAGGAGGAGTTCAAGTGTAGGCGTTGTCAAACAATCCATGGCCCCAGAAAGTGTCCAGCCTATGGTCAGAGATGCAACAAATGTGGTATTAAGAACCACTTTGCAGTGAGCTGCAAGGTGAACCGGGTCGAGAAGTGTGATGAAGAACTTTATTGTCATACGGCTAAAGTGTTGTCTAGTGTGAATAAAAGTGATTGGTATGAAAACATTACAATAGAGACTCTGCCTGTTAAGTGTAAGCTTGATACCGGTGCCGATGTGAGTATTATGCCGTTAGAAATATTTCAAAAGATTAACAGTAAGTTAAATGTTAAATTGTTAAAAACAAATATAAAGTTAGAATCTTTTAATGGTAATGTTGTTGAACCCTTAGGTATGGTTAACTTAATGTGTAAATTTAAAAATACTAAAAGTTTTGAAAATTTTGTAATTGTGAAGTGTAAAACTACCTTGTTAGGTCTTCCAGGCTGTATTTCATTAAACTTAATTAAAAGAGTGAATAGTATTGAGTCTAGTATTGACATAGAAAAAGATAAATTTATATTGAAACATCAAAGTGTTTTTCAAGGGGTAGGGAAACTACCGGGTAAATATACAATTGTTACTAAGCCATTTGACCAGCAAATATGTCATCCGCCCTCTAGGATACCTAATTGTCTTCTAGACCCGTTAAAGTGTGAGCTAGATAGGCTAGAAAATAGAAATTCAATAGTTAAAGTGGACAAAATTAGTGAAAATTCTTGTATAAACAGAATAGTTATTGTTGAAAAATCAAATAAAAATGTTAGATTATGTTTGGATCCTTCAGATCTTAATAAATATATTATTAAAAAACCTAAAATATTGCCTACTTTGGATCAACTTGCTATTAAATTAAAAGGTAAAAAGTTTTTTTCAGTTTTAGATTTATCTGAGGGTTTTCATCACTTAACGTTAGACGAAGAGTCATCTTGGAAGTGTTGTTTTGCGACTCCATTTGGTGTTTATAGATATCTAGTATTACCTTATGGTCTCATGAATGCACCTGAGCTCTTTCAAGATGTATTAGAATCATATTTTAGTAAATTTAATAATGTTGTAGTATGGGCTGATGACATACTTGTTATGGGTAATTCTGCTGAGGATCATGATAGGGCACTAATTGAAGTAATTAATAAAGCACAAGAGATAGGTATTGTGTTTAATAAAAATAAATTTCAGTATAAACAAAAAGAAGTAAAGTATGTTGGTCAAATTTTCAATGAGCATGGCATGTCTGTTGATAAATCTAGAGTAGAATCTTTAATAAAATTAAAATCACCCACTAACAGAGATCAATTAATGAGTATCATTGGTTCTTTCAATTATGTTAGGAGATATGTACCTGAAATGGCTGAATTAATGTCACCTCTTTGTAAACTTTTAAAGAAAAATGTTGAGTTTATGTGGTTACCTGTGCATGAAAGGGCCTTTGAAAAGTTGAAAGAAAAGGTGAGCTGTGCTCCAGCATTGTGTCCTTTTGATCCAAATAAGAAAATAATATTACAGTGTGATGCTTCTAGTAATGGCTTGGGTTGTTGTATGTTTCAACGGGATGATTTAGGCAATTTGAAATTAATAGCTTGTGTGTCTAGGACTATGAATGATTTTGAACTAAATTATGGACAAACAGAAAAAGAATTATTAGCAATACATTTTGGTACAAAAAAATTTCATAACTATATATATGGCTCTCATATTGATATTCAAACTGATCATAAACCCATAGTTTCAATAATGTGTAAACAAATAAGTAAAATTGGTTCTCCTCGTTTGAAAAGATTAAGGTTAAAATTATTAATATATAACTTAAATGTTTATTATGTTCCTGGTAAATTAGTTCATTTTGCTGATATGTTATCTAGAAATTATTTAAATTATACAGAACATGATCATGAGATGTTACAAGTAGTACATACAGTGTCAAAACATATACCTATGTCAGATGAGAGAAAAGCTATTTTTAGAAATGAAACATATAATGATCCTGTATTATCAAAATTATGTTAGTTACTATTATCATGGTTGGCCTTCTAAATTAAATAAAGATATATATAAACATTATGCTAAATTAAAAGAACAATTGTATGTTCAAGATGGATTTTTATTTTATTGCAATCGAATTGTTGTTCCACAGAAACTTAAGTCTTATGTAATTGGTCTTGTACATGACGGTCACATTGGAATTAATAAAAGTGTTTCAAAGGCAAGGCAGTTGTTTTATTGGCCCGGGTTATCTGATGATATTCAAAATTTTGTTTTAAAGTGTCGCACCTGTGAAAAGTTTAGATCTGCTAATGTACACGAACCCATGCTTCCTCATAAAATACCTAAATATAGATACTACAAGGTTGGTATGGATATTATGGAGTATGCAGGTAAATCATATTTAATAATTATAGACTATTTATCTCATTGGCTTGAAATTAGACCTTTAAATAATAAAAATTCTAAATCTGTAATTGATAGTATGCAAGAAGTATTTACTAGGTTTGGATATCCTGTAGAAATAATTGCTGACAACAATCCATTTAAGTCTTTCGATTGCTTGGAATATTATAAATGTAAAGATATAAATTTAATAACTAGTAGCCCTTACTATCCTCGCAGCAATGGTTTAGCAGAGAAAGCAGTAAACATAAGTAAAAATATTATAAAAAAAGCTCTTGAAGATGGCAGGGATTATAGAGATTATCTTATGTGTTATAATAATAGTCCTTTATCAGGTCTGTCAGTATCTCCCTCTCAAATCTTGAATAGTAGGAATGTTAGGTCCAATGTACCATCATGTATGTCCTATCTTGAGCCTAGGATTGTAACAAACATTCATAAATTATTATCATTAAAGCAATCAGTAACTAAGGCCTACCATGATAAGAGTGCTAAAAAGAAGGAGATTCGATATAAGCCTGGTGATAAAATTGTTTATTGTACTGAGAAGGACAAGGTCTGGAGGAAGGGTGTAGTTGTTAAAAAATGTAAGGAACCAAGGTCATATCTCATTAGTAGAGGCTCTAATACGAGGCCATTTAGACGAAATAGCTATCATTTAAGAAAGTCATACAGTAACGTTGATAAGTTTTATAGAGATAAATAATTATGTACCATTTGAGAATGAAATTTTGGAGGGAAATATTGATATAAAGAATGACAATAGTAATAGGCTCGGCACAGATAATCAATATTATGTCACTCGTAGTGGGCGAACTGTCAAACCAAAAAAAAAAATTTTCTTATAAATTTTATATATGTTAGTACATAATATTTTGATATATTATTTTGATATGTTATATGTTATATATTTTGAGGGGAAGGTGCTCTATATATCTATTGTTTATGAATTACTCCATTTAGATAGTCTCTTAATCTTATTATCTACGTTCAAACGGCGTTTTTCGGGTCTGTGGTCATAGAGGGCTAAGCGCTCTCTCTGGTTCCGGCTCGCGTCTTGACGTCCACGCTTATCGTGTGTCTCCTTATAAATATTTAAATTAAACAGTAAATAGTACAGGCAGAATGATCGGACGACGAAAAAAAAAAAAAAAAGGTCATCCCGCAACCACTCTCAACATTATCCTTCGTACCCTATCCGAATACCTAAAAAAAAAAAAAGGTCATCCGGCGTCCAGTCGCAACATTATCCTCCATACCCTATCCGAATACCTAAAAAAAAAAAAGGTCATCCGGCGTCCAGTCGCAACATTATCCTTCATACCCTATCCGAATACCTAAAAAAAAAAAAAAGGTCATCCGGCGTCCAGTATCAGCATTATACTTCGTACCCTACCCAAATACCTGAAAAAAAAACCCCTAACATTTTATTCCCCCTAAAAATCCCCCGGTCGAGATTTTTTCCCCCTAAATTTAGGGGGAAAACCCCGGAGTTGGCAACACTGCACACAAGCACAAACACCCAGACCATGACAAACAGCTGTATGGCCTATACAAATATTTGTCATGTGCAGGGAATAAAACCGCGACCGCTAGCGCATCAGCTAATTACCTCTTAGTTTTCTTTTTACTTTTTTAGCCGTTTTTTTTTTTTTTTTGACCAGCCAAACCCAACCCCAAGTTTTCGTTTCTTTTTTTTTTATTACGTTTGAATAAAAATTCCAGAGATCATAATTCAAAACATGTACATATATACATAATTATATAATATTAAAATTCTCAAAACAAAAAAAAAAAAACATAATAAAGAATCATATTTTAATATTCCGAGCACTAATTAATTTTTTCGTGTTAGAATGCACTCCAGTTTACAAATAGCTGGAAGACATTGTAAGGGGAGATCTCACGCGTTTGCATAATGGAAATTTTTTCCAGTGTGTTAAACTTTATTTTATTTTTAAATGCAGCATTATTCTTTATTCAAACTAAGTATACACACAAACAATAAATTTCATTCATATACCTATATATAAGCCGTTCGAAGTTTGTACAGCGAAATAATATTACAGAAACATTTCGAATAGAAATTTCGTAGAACTACTAAAAAGAGAAAGCATACGTATTTCGTAAATAGATTAACGCTTGAATTTCGGAGGAGGCCTACGTTGAGCAGTGGATATCCAATGGTTGATGTGATGATAATACCACTTTGGCAAACAAGTATACTGTCCGCCTGATAGTAAGTTGTTACCGTGGGCTACGGAGCTGTGGACGCCTGCAACACCAGTAGCATCACCAGCACGTCGCCGACTCAAAAGAACTGTATCCTATTAGTGTATTATTCAGTTTTACTGATTGTTGAAGAACAAATATGTCGTCTAAAATTTGAACTTTTTATCTCAAGCTACGCTACTTTATAATGTCTAAACTGAAACAGCTTGTAGTGACCCACTGCCAGTAAATCCTCTTTTCTTATACACAAGAAGGTTTAGAGATAATTCTACTCCGGATAATTTCGTCATCAAGACTAATGATCGTTATCAGGTGTTTCAGGACAAACAAATGGGACCAACGGCTTAACATACTCTCTACCTACGCTATCCTAGCTACGTTTTAATAACTTGATTAATAACAATAAAATTACGAGATGCGATTAAATGACAACACAAAAAGGCCGCATAACAAAATATATGGTCCAATATGAAGATTTAATATTACTTTATTTTTCACAAGAATGTATTTTTTCATATACACGCGGTCGTCTGTTTCTAAAATAAGCAACTTAAGATATATTTATAGATATAGGTACTATTATGTTAAATGTCACTAAATATAAAAACGATGTTCTACCATTATACTATAGATGGCGCATGTAGGTGATAAAAAATATAAATTTATAATTTTTAAAATTTTAGTTAAATACCCGGGCCGGCCGCTAGTCCTTTAAAAAATTATTAAAAAATTGAAATTTAACATGTAGCCTATGGAGACTATTGGCGGATTGCACATATATCGATTTATGTGACTACCTAATGGAGTAGTGGAAGTAGTAATGGAAGATTAAAAAACAAAAAAAAAACTTTAATTTCAGTCAATCAACTTTCGTAGAATACGTTGAAAATAAAATAAAAATTTTCTGACGAAGACTTTTAAAGATATTTTAATGCAAAAGATGAGAAATTCACGAAAATTTCAGGTCGACATATTTAAAAATAAATAAACCACGTGATTCAGCGCAGTGTGGCAACGTTGCACAGAATGGAACGCGCGAATTTCGAATATTAATAATTCCTGTGTATTTTTATGGGTTATGTTTTTCAACTCAACACTACACAGTGAGATAAATATAAACAGATGTTAAGCGCGGTGTTGTCAGGTCCGAGTTTTGTGAAAAAATACTTGAGTCAAACGTTGATTATTTATTGTTTTTGTTAATTAAATTATTTTAATTAATAATAATGTAAGGTAACGATTAAATTATAGTTATGAATTTTCGTATTCAAATTTTTAATTTTAATGAAAAGAAAATTTAGATTCTACTATGACTTACGGGGTATTATCCGTACAACCTTAATACATGTGGTTGGTAACAGCCGACTGATACAGACGAGGGATAATCCAAAAGTAATGATATTGAATATAAAAGATAGTGAATATGGTTATAAATTTTTTTTTTTTTACATTTAGTCCATTTTTTTTTCTAAACACAAAATCCAACGCGCAGAGACCTTTTTATATGCAATTCCTTTATATTCTTTGAACGCTGCCATATGAGATCCCTGTAGTATCAGCTATATGCCTATTAATCACTCTTCGATCTGCCATAGTGACTTCTTTGACTTTTTTCACGTCACCTTAAATGAGAAACATAGATGGGCGTCCCTTGCGATTTTCATCTTCAGTGGATGTTCTACCCAGCTGAAACTCTTCCGCAGCGTGCAATTGTTAGAATTAGAAGAATTAGAATTAGAATATAATCGCACTATTTCCACCAAGTCGTTGTGTATGTCCTTGGTAGACATTTATTTTTTTTTTTAAAAAGGTTGATCACAGCCCTAATTTAGTTTTTTTTTGTTCTCATTTTGATGTAAACTCTTCGACAGTTCGTATTCAAATGAATCCATCACCGAAATCGTGGTCTATTTATATGATTTTTTATGTTGACCTAGTAAGTATAAAGCTAAAAAAAAAATAATCATCTTTTTGGATAACCCATCGTATAATAAATGTATATTAATACAACCAGACTCTGGCCCGCAAGCCCGAAGCAGAAAGCAGTATTAGTACCTACTGGGTTAACGAGTTGGACCATTATAATTAATTATGAATAACTATATAACTTAATGGAGAAATCACTTCTCATGTACCAATTAGTTACCAGAGCAACGGCTATCTGATAATAAATTTCAGTATACTTGTTGTGTATCTTGTTACTGAACCGCAAGCCACATTTCCAGTTACCAAGCATAATTTGAAGTTGCAATCTTGAATTGGTGCCGCAAAAACGCATATATATTGTTACACGAACCTCAGTTCACTGTTAGAATTGTTAGTATTGTAAACTATTGTGAATTATTGTGTTCAAATATATATAGGGCCTGTTTCACCGGTTGCTGATAAAGCTATTTGACGTATAACGGTATCCAACAGAAGTTTATACGTTTTTATTTTTACCATCAAAATCTAAATTATCTGTCAGGTATTTCTATTCGCAACCTGTGAAGCCAAAAGTTGTAGTTGAGGTGAAACAGAACTTAAATAAGTTGCTGATAAGGACTACCAGTATTATGGCCGTATATAAACTTATGGCCAGATTAACTTAATCAGCAATCGGTAAAACAGGCCCATAATCTAAAGAATTTCGAGCGAGAGTCGAGCGAAATCTCACAGAATCTCACGTGGGGGGAGGGTGGTCTCGGCAAATATCACGTAATATTTTTTCCTCATTAAAAATGTGCCGGTGATGCCCCTTTTTTTTAGAAATACATATAGCCTGGTGGTGGAAATATCGGTACGGGGGCTGCGAAGACTTTTTTTAGGAATACATATAGCCTGGAGGTGAAAACGCATTTTCAAAAATCTCAAGCGAGATTAGGGTAAGGGGGAGGGGGTCGAGCAAAATCTCACGAAATATCACCAGGGGGGGGTGTCAAAAAACGCCAAAATTGTCTGGCGTAATTCATGGACGGCCCCTAAGTACAAATATCTGATCAAAATGGGATCCGAATCGATGGGCGCCACTGATAATTTCGCACCATTAAACCATAACTGATGTAAACGAATATTACATCGTTTTATATTGCAAAATTCTTGAGGCAAAACCGATGAAATATTTAATCTTATTATAGTCCTTGAGAAAAATCGGGTCTCATATTAATGGAACAAAAGTAACAGGCTTTCAAAGGTTTATTTTCTTATAAACAGACAGGTCACTGACACTAAAACCTGTAAAGTATTCCCGATGACATACAATCTCGGAATTTGACAAGAAAGAAAATTTCTCGCGACAATTGAAGAAAACGAGTGAGACGTCTTGTATTTTTTTTTTAATTTTTTAATTACCAGATGACTGACTCCCACTTTAGTACATAATATAGAGGTATATATCGGACTAATATTATAAATGCGAATGTTTGGAAGTATGTTTGTTATTCTCGCGCAAAAATTACTGGCATATACGCTACTTTTTATCCCGACATGCCCATGGGATCGGCAGTTATGCGCGTAACACTGCAAGAAGTAGCCAGTTATTATCTGCAAATGTTCTTGCTATCCCATAATCCTTATAAATATTATTCTAATTTAAATTAAGTTACATCAGTATAATGTAGTGATTTTATTAAAAAAAAACTTTTTTAAAAGTATTTTTCTGTTATTAGCGATTAGTCTCGTGTAAATAATCCATGGAATAAGCAATTACGCGGATAAGACAGCGAGTCGCAACTAATATTCTATATAGCCTATATTTGTTTTTGGTGGAAAGTTTTGTAAATTATACGCTTAAAACTTACTTCTATATAAACTTAGTATATATATATATATATATATATATATATAATTGTTTTGTAATATTATGGAAAAAAGACATTTTCTTCTCTATCTTTTGTTACTGTGCGTAAACAAAACTACATATGTTACCCGACTACGACAGAAGGAGGGTTATTTATTTTTATGTCATATACTCTCAGGCGGTTGATTTACTATTTCAAATATCATTTTCGGTAAACACGATTATGGAACGTCGACAAAAAGAGTTAATACTTTGTATTTTATTTTTTGAAAATTGATTTACTCAACTTTGGTCTCCAGCCCTGAAAAAAAAATGTACTAGACTGGTACTGCCTATTATAGCAATAAATTACTTGTTTCATTGGGAATTTAGAAAGGTATAACAATCCTACCTATTTTGAAAAGTTAAATAGAGAATTTTTTCGGCCGTAAGGGACAGTTTACGAATAACGGGTACATTTGATCAATAATTTAATTTCAATGCTTAGCAGTGTTACTACTGAAAACTTAAGCCAATTTAAGAGTTATTTAAGATGACATTTAAGATATTTTTGTTTGTAATTTTTCGTTTAAAGGGAAATGTTAAAAATTCCAGATTATGCTTTTTTTTCTTAATGTTTTTACTCTATACAACCCTTCCGCTTCATTCACTCTACATCCTTCACCTTGTTTGTCTGGAAGAGATAGCTGTTTAGCGATAAGATTGCCCGTTGTATATAATTCTTTCTTTTTTGTAGAACTAAACTGCAAGTTGCTTTTCGTGTACAATAAACAACATGAACAAATAAAAAATAAAATTTAAAACAATACCCGGCTCTTGAGATCTAAACCGGGTAATATGAGATTTTTAATAAGACCTTAGCGATGTCAGCCCTAAACACGATTTCGGAGGAGCTGTGGAGTTGAAGATCTATATAAATTAGACAGGATACAGCACAAAAGCTTTTATCAAAAAGGTGCACTAAATAGGGTTACCACTCCTGAGTCATAGCGTGATGATGTAAAGCTAACATAACCTTAGACAATGACCAAGAAGTAATTTGTCATTTTGTTTGATATCGATAATCGTTCGTGCAAACAGACCAACATTCTATAAAACAAACATTTCTTATTCTACACCTTACATTATTAAATAGACACATGACATGTTTTAGTAAATATTAATTATGTACATAATATAATATTATTATATATATTATAACTTTGACAGTCCACTATACAAAATACATACTGTTTTTGTATCCATTTGGATACCGTGGACTGTGAATGTGTTAATTTATGTTTTAATTTCTTATATGTAAATATATTTATAAGTTAAAAAACGTCTTTTAAACCGTCATACCTCAGCGCCTGAAATCGAAAGTCTTCGATCAATGTGTGTTACCAGTGATGACATACGGATCTGAGACGTGGTCTTTGACTATGGGCCTTTTAAACAAGCTTCAAGTCGCACAGCGTGCAATGAAGAGGGTGCTTGAGAGTATGCTTGGTATTTATCTGCGAGATCGAATCAGAAATGATGAGATCCGCAGACGAACGAAGGTTGTACCGACATATCCCGACGGATTTTCAAGTTGTAGTGGCAGTGGGCATGACACATAGCTCGTAGAACTGACGGCCGATGGAGCAGAAAGGTTCTCGAGTAGAGACCATGTACTGGCAAGCGCAAAGTCGGACGGCCGTCCGCTAGATGAGGAGAGTCACCGGCAGCCGTTGGATGGAGGCTGCTTTGAACCAGTCGCTTTTGAGGTCGATGGGGGAGGACTACGTTCAACAGTGAACATCTAATGGCTGATATGATGATGATGATGACGATAAAATATCTTTGACAATTAAATGATTACATTACATTATTAATGTTTGTATAGATCATACAAATGTTTCGTTCGGGTTGGCGATTCTTCTCAAAAAAGATCGATTCTTAAATCGATTCGAATCGCAACATAAAGAATCGATTCTTAAAAAAATCGAGGTCTAAAAGATCGATTTCTCAAAAATCGATTTTTCGATTTTTTTAAATTTTTTGTCAAAATTGTACTTATACTTTTATATTAAAGACAAGAAAGGAACTATGATAACCGATTTAGTTCAGCACATGAAAAAAATCTATTAAGAATAATATCCATATTTTATTCATAATTTTTGGCCAACAAGTGTTTAGAATTATTAAATAGAAATTAGTGCTGTTTTTAACTGTGGAGAATGTTTTTAGCACTAAGCTCGCCTTTTGTACATGTACACATGTGTACATGTGTTCTGTCTTAGTTAAATGTGTACATGTGTACATGTACAAATGTACACATTTAACTAAGACAGAAATCTTTTTTGTTTAACTTTTCTTAAGCTAACTGAAAATATTATTATGGTTTTTATGAAACCATAAAAAAATCGAATGTCGATTATCGAGGGTAAAAAATCGATTCACTAGATCGATTTAGTACTAAATATCGATCTAAAAAAATCGATCTTTTTGCCTCGAAAAATCGATTCTTTGATTAATCGATCTCAGATCGCCATCTGGGCGCTGGTGTTTGTATTGTGAATTTTCTGACCTCCGACACAGGATCTCAACCTCAATGTACCTTTGTGTGACCTTTGAGTGTGAGCTGTTTATTTATTGTCTGAATTATTTATTAAACATACTAAGTCTAATTTAAATATAAGTAAAACCGAGTGAGACATCTTGTATAACAAATTTGAAGATGAATTATGTAATTTGATTTTGTAATAGTATACTAAGCCTTTGTTTCAACTGAAACAGTATGAAGTATCGGTCTTATTGGTCTTATTGTTATTCCACATTCAAATATAGTTGGTAATTACTATGTAATTTACATTTAAAGATACATAGAGAAGGAAGAAAACCGTTATTTATATGGGTGAAAAATTATATGAGTCTTTATAAGAGATTACTCTTACAAAGACTAAAAAAATTGTTATTTTTGTTTAATTTTTATCTGTCTGTATATGTTACGGTATGACGCAAAATCTAATGCACGAAATTAGATACGGTTTTCACGGCTACGGTCTTGGATGTCTTAAATAAAATCTGATGTAGATGTATCTCGATACACCGTCTAGAAGTGGAGTTATTATTCAATAAACAATTGTAGTGAAACCTTAACGAAGTCGTTCTGTACACAGTTCTGCAAAGGAAACCGCGGGAAACAGCTAATTTGTTATAAAAAAAACTTTATCGCGAATAGAATAACGAAACATAAAAAAAAAAATTAAAAAGTAACCAGTTACAATAATTATAAAAATAAACGTACACCCGAATATATTATGCCTTACCTTCTCAGTGACAGCAAGTCCATCAAACTCTTCAGATGCAACACAGTCACCCTTGAACCAACTCGCCAGTTTACCAAGTTCACCAAACATCGTCGAAGAAGTTATTGAACTAAACGCCATTTTAATTTATTTTAAAATATATGTCTAATATATAATTTATATTGAAGAAGTATTAAACTAATTTATCAGAAATCCACAGTGTAGAGTAACATTATTTTCAAACTTCATCACTTAGAAGAAACTCGCTGATTAAATTTAAAAATAAAACAATAAATTTATAACGAATTTAATTTTTAAGAAATGCTTCGTTTCGGAACGTTAAGTGATTACGTCAAAGTCGATTTTCCCGCGCGATTGGAAATATCGTCTTCGTCCCTTGACGTCGCGCGAGGGACTAGTAAAAAATTGACAATTATTGCGCCCTCCGTGGCATCCTCGAAATATTCACATCCCTATACCATTAAATACACATTACACCTTATCTTCATCGCATAAGCCCTATTTTCGAATATCAGAGGTCAGATCACTGAGCATGCGCGAGCAAAGAGGTCGGCGATATTCGACAAAAGAGAAAGATGGTATTTGAATTTTGAAATTCGGAAATTTTTTTTTTTTTTTGCGTAATAACTTATCTCGAATATAACTCTCGAACTACATTTAGTTATTATATTATAATGTTGGCACAATATATTTTTATTTTAAAAGTAAACTTAGTTGATTATTCCCAGGTTCTATTAATGTTTTAATAAGATTCTTGTTTAAATCCTCACTTATTCTGATTGTTAAAAATTAGAGTGTTAATATTACCCCATAATAGCACACATAAAGCATAATATGCTTATGTGCTAAAACATTGAGTAAGATTGTATATTAAATACGTTCTCTATACATATTAACAAAATCAACTAACAAACATTACGCTCAGTGGCATGAATTTTGAAAAGCCTATGTTCAACAGTCGACAAGAACTGGTAATGATTAATAAAGTGTGTTTTTTTTGCATTAACACAATTTAATTAATAAATGAAATTGTACTTATAACTACCAGAGAAATCTCAGAGTTATGTTGTACTAGTTGTAACCTACAATTTTAAGCACATAAGCAAAATTTTCTGCATAAATTTTGGAATAAAAAGTAGTATTAGTCTTTCAACTGTCTACACACCAACTTTCTTTGCCAATTTTTCAGTATTTTTAATATTAAATAAAAACAAAAATTCCTCCATCTTCTGCCAGAAGACTTTATGCTTTAAATATTGTATAGATTCTGATTTAAAAGGTAATAATTAGTCTGATAGGAGACTGGGCAACTGTATAAAAAATGACATAACATATTTTAATAGATTAAACTACTATCAAATAATTATATCCTCTATGTTTATCACAATTGTAATACAATCAGCTTGTTTTAATGATTGTGTAAGCATTAAAATGCAAACAATGATAGTAAAATAAATTAACTAATGAATCATGAGATAAATTCTAATAATATTATAAATACAAAAGTTTGAAGGGATATTTGTTACACTTCCACTCAAAAAAAACAACTGAAATAATTGCTTTGAAATTTGATACGTAGATAGTTGGATCCAAAGTAACACAAACTGAAATGAATTGAACTGTATCAGCCTGTAAATGTCCCACTGCTGGGTAAATGCTTTTTCTCCATATAGGAGAAGTGTTGGAGCTTAATCCACCACGATGCTCCACTCAGGGCAAGCCTAAGGGGTGTGCGTAGTATGCAGCTGCAAACTCGAGCTTTTTTCGGAAGGGCATACAATTGGAGCATGAAAAGGGACATTATTTTATCCTAGGGGCATTTTTCATAGTGATACCTATTTTTTAGGAATAAGTATAGCCTGGAGGTGTAAAAACCGTTACGGGGGTCGTAATGACCTCTTTTTAGGAATACGGACAGCGTGGCGGCTGTTTTTTTCGTATACACTTCCGACACAGGATACTTATGGAAAATAAAAATTGATAATATTTTCCATGGACATCTTTAATATAAGTCTTGCAGACTGATTCTACTGCGGGTTGGCGGATAATATCCGTATGTGATAACAAAAGGACCGACAGCTTTACATACTCACTAAGGTACAATAACAAAAAGGCTAATTTTAATCTTGACATTCTTAAAGTATTGGTTATTAAACAGGAAAATCTGTAAGTTGCATTTAATAACAGAATATCTGCAAATATTATTGTTATTTCATAAGTCTTATTAAGTCTATTGTATCATAAATTAAGTTAAAACAGTATAGTGTAGTAACTTTTTTTTAAATCATCAACAGTCAGACATCAAAACAAAGAGCTTCTATAACATTTAAAACATTATACACAACATTATAAATATTTAAATGAAAAATTATTGAAATTTGTTCTGCCTCTCAAGTATAGATAACATATCTTTTTTTTTTTTTTAATAAACACTCATGGTTAGTGTGTATGATTTTGCAATTTTTTTAGGTACACTATAATATTGTAGCTGCTTTATATTAATAATTAAAAATATTTATATATATAAGAAACCAATTGTATCATCAAATAAAATTTACGCCATAAAAGTTAAATAAAAGTTAGCTGTATTTTCTATGTAACTGAATAATAAAAATACAGTTCATGTTAATCAGGAAATAAGTTTAAACATAGAATGTAATCTTACCTTAGGCGTTTTGATGATATCCATAGTCGGAATAAGTAACAATCGATACGAAAATCAACTAAACATATGTTTTTCTATAAACGGAAGCAATTAGTTTTAACACCTCACAAACAGAAAATGTCAAGCTTAAAACATAAAATACGCAATATTAGATACCAACACTATCACGTAGATATTATTGTTAGAAAATTAACAAAACAATTTGAAATTACTCAAAAGTTTGACATAAGATAAGAATATTTTGACATTTAACTGGTTTAACCACAGCCTAGTAATATCGCACGGTTTACTACACAAGTCTTGCAACGACAGTAGTTTTCTTTTCATTTTACGGCCGCAAGAGGCATGGCGATAGACGGGTGTTCTGTGCAAAGAAGTCAATTCATGTTTTTGAACAATGTCGAATCCAAACAAACAATCAAAACAGTTAAATAACAATAAAATATAACAACAAAATCGCAAAATATCATATAATAATTTTATAAAACATACTGAAAACAACATGTCGCATCCAGTAACAAGTACACTCTGTGAGCAATTACATCTGTGGTTGGCGGTGATTTCATTCATGTAGGTAGCTGCTCAATGTTTTTGCAATGTTTTTGTTATAGTACCCGACACTCCTTTGTTTTATTCACTGATACCCTTGTTTAATTTAATGTCTTGTAAATGCGCTCATTTTTCTATATTGTATATCACAAATGTTATTTCTCAGTAAGTGAATTATTTGTAATTCTTTTGAGAAATAAAGTTCTTAAACCGTAAAATAATTATTAAATAACACAATACTTGGAGGGGGACGAAATATACACCGTATGATTGACAATGAGAAATAGGACTTAGTCGCTGAAAATCAAATGTCTTGTCACCATGGACGTAATTATATTACGTCCATACTTGTCACTCAACCTTCGTGCACAGTGCGCTCTGCTCACCGCACCCGTTGATAGCAACGACGTACAGCGGCTTTAATGCGAAAGAAAAAAGTTATAATACGATCATACTAATCTCTCACTGATCTCACGGTACTGAAATTGGGCTTTGTTGCACGACCTTATAAGATCGTGCTTGTGACAAAAGAATCTACAGAGTATTTAAGCCCGTTTAAAATTAAAATAATTAAATAAACTTTTAATTTTTGAAAATTATTCTGTAAGCAATAAATATTACACTCTCGTAATTTGTAGTAATATACTTCTGTAGAAAAATTAAAAAAAAAAAAAAACGAAGGCAATTTATTATAGTACTAGCAATAAATTTGACATATGAAACAAAATATAATTATACTGTTGCCACCTTGATTTTTGAAAACGGGCTATACGGGCACCGAAAGGGCAAGATTTTAAAAATTCTGGCCAGAAAGAGCTAAAATAGAAATACTTTTGTTTCAAATAAAATTTTAATTATCAAGATGATTATAAATAGTAATTTAACAATATAACAGTAATAAAAACGCAATGACAAACCCGTATTATAATACTATGAAAAAAATCACCTAATTTAAAATGTTATGAACCAGTCGTGATTGCATTTTAAATTACTTGATTTATACTGACATGGCAGAGTTTGTGTTTAGGGTTTTCACCTCTAAAACTAGAGTTACCATAGTAAAAACAAAAAAAAATGCTGACGGTCACTGGCAAATTTTATGCCACAAAGCACTCAATATCTTTTATCAACTCGAATAAGTATGGCAAGAGAGGTTTTTGTGTGATGTTTGAAAAGGGCTAGATTGCTCTTTTAGGGCTAAATAAGGAAATCTGGAGAAATCAAATCGTAAAAAGAGCTAGATCTAGCCCGTTTGAATTGACAGTAGGGATGACGATTCTTCTAAAAAAAAGATCGATTTTTAAATCCATTTGTATCGCAAAATAATGAATCGATTCTTAAAAATATCGAGGTTTAAAAGATCGATTTCTCAAAAATCGAGGTTTAAAAGACCGATTTCTCAAAAATCGATTTTTTTTTTCAAAGTTGTATTGTACCTAAAATATTAATAAAAATTTATACGAAAAGCCACAAAGTCATCAAAATAACCGATTAAGTTCAGCACATGAAACAAAATCTATTAGAATAATATCCTTATTTTATATAAAATATATATTTGAACATGCCAACAAGCATTTAGAATAATCTTAATATATAAAAGCGAAAGGTCACTCACTCATCACGATATCTCTGAAACTATAAAACCATAAAACCTAGAGACTTGAAATTTGGTAGGAATATTCCTTTTGTTGAGTAGAGATCAGCTAAGAAAGGATTTTACATAATTCTACCCCTAAGGGGGTGAAAAAGATGGGGCAAAGTTTGTATGGGACAACGTGATTCCTTGGTTCAATCTACTTCAAATTTTGCATAAATATTCTTTAACAGAATTGATTGAAGACATGTTTTGTATTTTATCAAAATTCATCCCCTAACGGGGTTAAAAAGGGGGTAGAAAGTTGTTTGCTTCGAAAAAGATGAAAATTGGCAGGGAGGTAGTTTATAGTTAGTAGACGTTCGCTAAGGACGGATTTTAAGAAATTCTATCCCTAAGGGGGTGAAAAAGGGGGGCAAAGTTTGTATGGGACAAAGTGATTCCTTGGTTCAATATACTTCAAATTTTGCATAAATATTCTCTACCATAATTGATTGAAGACGTGTTTCGTATTTTATCAAAATTAATCCCTAATGGAGTTAAAATGGGGGTAGAAAGTCATTTGCTTCGAAGTTGATATCAATACTCCTTAGTGCTTTTAATTTAAATTAAATTTTATTTTGATACATGTTTGACAACTCAATCCGTCTATTATAAAATATTTTCCAGTATCGATTAAGGTGTATCTTTGATATCATTTTTTGGATGCTCCTGTTGGAACTTAGGTGAAATTATTTGGTGAAATTTAGTGTTGGCCAAAGTGAGAAGCAATCGTGATATCGCCTTAGCGGTCGCATTGTTCGGAATTGCTGCAACGCTGCTGGAAGGAGGTAAAACTGCACACTTTGTGTCTAAACTTCCTTTTAATTTGATACAAACCGAAAACTCTTTGTGTACTATATCCAAACAAACGCAAAACGAAATTATTTGTTTGGGATGAGAGTACTATGTCTCATAAATAAGGTTTCAAAGTCCTAAATAGATCTTTACAAGATATTAGGAATAATAATTGTAAAATGGGAGGAGTTACTGTATTGTTAGCAGGCTATTTCGGGCCGACTTCACCAGTAGTGCTCAGAGGGACGCGAGCGAATGAAGTTAAAGCGTACGTGAAGCATTGATGACCATTTTGGTGCACTGGTGCGAGTAGTCGCCACAACGCCTCGCCACAATGCCGGTGGTCGCGGGTTCGATTCCAGCTCGGGGCAGATATTTGTATTTGTGTAAATATTTGTTTCCGGTCTGGGTATATGTCATTATGGGTTTTCCCAGCGTGCCTCGGAGAGTACGTAAAGTCGTCGGTCCTGGTTGTTATCATGGATACCTGGTAATGGACGTTACTCATGGTAGGGATATTATCCGCCAACCCGCAGTGGAGCAGCGTGGTGGATTAAGCTCCAACCCTTCTTCTATATGGAGAAGAGGAATTTGCTCAGCAGGGTTATTTACAGGCTGATACAGTACAGTACAGAAGCATTTGTGGCCTTCAGTGACAAAAATGAGCCTTACCATAAATATGAGAGTCCATCTTAGACTAGATGTTACTGCCGGACAGTTCTCAGACCTGTTGCTTAAAATAGGAAATGGTGATTTCCGGGAACTGGATAATAATATAATTTATGAGTGTATATGAGTATGTATTTACCATAAACAAAGCAAACTCATAAGGTAGCGGGAGTACACTTGAGGGAAAGCTGCTTCTCCCACAGGCAGTTGTATGTGGCGTGTTCCAGAGTAGCCTGGTGATTTTAGCACCCCGAAGGTAAAACAAAAAATATTGCTTATAAAGAAATAATGCGGAAGGTGTAGTATTTCGATTTCGTTATAAAAATATAATATCCCCGTGTAAATTTCTCCAGATCAAAGGCCGAGCTTCGTGTTCATAAAATATAACGAAATATTATTTTATTTTAATGTTTAATTTAAACTTTAAATCCCTACTCTATAATAAAGATTGTTATATTTTATAAGTATTCAAATTTTTTTTACATAATAATTTATATGTTATAACAAAATTAATAACGTAAAAAACCAATTGAAAATCCTATTAGAACCATTTTAGACTTATACGCGGGCGAAGACGCGGGCAGAAGCTAGTGAAATATAAATTCGTGCTGTTTATAATTGTAAAAATGTTAACCTCGCCTTTTGTATATGTATATACATGTTTTGTACATGTTCAAGTATCTGTGATATTTTTTAAATCAGTTATTTAACTTTTCTTAAGCTAACTAATAATATTTTTATGGTTTCTTATTAATGTATAAAAAATTGAATGTTGATTATCGAGTGTGAAATATCGATTCACTGGATCGATTCAGTACTAAAGATCGATCTAAAAAATCGGTCTTTTTGGCTCGAGAAATCGATTCTTCGATTAATTGATCTTAGATTGTCATCCCTAATTGACAGTCTCATAACTCATTATCATTATGATTTATGGCTTGTTTATGGCTTATTAATCATTATACTTGTCATCTTTTGTGCGAGCTAGGGGTGTTTATCGGAAAAAATTATCGATAATTATCGTATTGTGTTATCGATAGTTATCGATAATTATCGAATGAACACTTATCGATAATTATCGGATAAAAGTTATCGATAGTTGGGGACAGTTATCGATAATTATCGGATTAAAATTATCGATAGTTGACGATAGTTATCGATAATTATCGGTACAATGTTGGGACGACGAAAAACAAAAAAAAAGGTATCCAGCTTTCCGTATGGACGTTATCCTCCGTACCCTATCCGAATACCTAAAACAAAACAAAAAAAAAAAGGTCATCCGCCGTACCATAATTATCGATACTTATCGAATCCAAAAACAATTATCAATAATTATCGAATACCACAATATTATCGATAATTATCGGATCACACAAAATTATCGATAATTATCGGATCGCGAAAAATTATCGATAATTATCGAATGAAAACTTATCGATAGTTATCGATAATTATCGAATAAAAAGTTATCGATAATTATCGAAACAAAATTATCAAAAACACTTATCGATAATTATCGAATGACAAATTATCGAGTAATTACGAATTATCGATAATTATCGCACACCCCTAGTGCGAGCGAATTCAGTATTCACTATTCACAGAACCACGGTCGAGGTATCTCTCGGCCGTGCACAGAGCACTATTACTCCCATCTCTCATTTTTGTGGATACTATGTGGATGTTCGTGTAGGAAATGTATAAAATAGCTATTATCACTTAAATGTTTTAGGTAATTTTAATGAGATATAGTCTTTACTTGTAAACAATTTAAATTTTTAAACGCCTGTCGGGTCTGCTAGTATACATATATATAATTATTTAACCAAACGTTCTTATTATACAAAAACATTCAAAATAATTACTTTTCCTTTTTATAGAACCTTCAATATCAAAGCTAGATAGCCAGACCAGACCAGTAAATTTAAAAAGGAGATCATGGAGTCCAGGTCAGTACAATTTAAAACTACTTTTTGATAAGTGTTATAAATAATAAAAGTTTGTCTTGAACATTAAATCTTCTCTATATTCTTAGATGTTAATGTATGTAATGTACAGTACGCGCGCGAGTTCATGTCCATCGGGGCCTGAGGTGAAGGGCGGGAGCAGCGCGCCCCGCCTCGCCGAATTCGTCCGAAATCGAGTGTTGTCCGTTCACGGTGACGCGTGCTTGTCGATACTAAAAACTATTGACCGCTATTGTATTTTTTTTTTTACGAAACCATGAGTACTTCGCCTTCAACAATTTCAAATAGAAAAAAACTTTTATAATACATAAGCATGATAAGGCCGCCATTGCACATTTACTGTAAATTTTTTTTCTTCAATGCTATTATTTAATAACGTGTGTAATAAAGTATTAAATAAAAATAAATAAATAAATAAATAAATATTTACTTACTTAAAGTTGCAATAAATATGGAATTATGGTTGACCAAATGAGATTATCGATATCGACATTATGATAGGTCACAGAACTACCGCATTCCTCAGGATGGACATGAACTCGCGCGCCTACTGTAGTTTATTGTTTTTTCCCTTTAAACCCGTCAAATAAATATAAATAAAGAAAGCTGCAGCACCGAACCAAGGTCACCTTGTTCTTAGAATTAAGGTGACCACATTTTTGAGATATCGGTAAAGTTGGATAAGTTTATATTTTAACAATTTGTTTACATTAAGTATTATTTTAATTATTATTTTATTAATAATGTTGACTTTAAATGTAATATTTTAATTATTAATAACACCATTTAATTTATATTTTAATAATTTGTTTACCTATTGAATAAAAAACATCCATTCATACAAAACATTTGCATTTATAACATTATTAAGTAAAATAAAAATACAAAGATGTTATTAATAATTAAAATATTACATTTAAAGTTAACATTATTAATAAAATAATAATTAAAATAATACATAATGTAAAAACTTATCCAACTTTACCGATATCTCAAAAATATGACCACCCTAACTGTTGTTTGTATGTGTGCGAGAGACAATTGTCGCTGTGTGCTATGAAACAGCAACAGTAAACTCGGGGTTGTCACAAAATTGATTATTTATTTATAAAAAATAATTATATTAATATATTATATATAATTTATTATTTATAATTTTTTGTTTTATAATTAATGTTTTATTAATTCGTACAGAATGATGTTTTTTATTCAATAGGTACTGGAAAAATATATTTTTAGGATAGCTCAAGATCCAGATTTAAACCGTTACTTTTTATTATATATTGTATTATAAAGTGTAATTATAGATAGTAAATAAAAAAAACGCTGTTGTTATTTCGTGGATTATATATTATTATGTATTAATATTTAATTAATGAATCTGTCCGAAGTGGATGGGAAGTGAATTTGTTTTAAAATGAATTTATTATGATTAAAAATCTATGTTCGGACACTCATTCTCTTTTATTATTTATTTTACTTTACTTACGTTGATTAAATATAATAATTATAATATTAAAAATTGTGACTAAAAATCGATTACAATTTACCTTAAACAATAAATATAACAACTGTTAAAAAAAACCAAATGTTACTTATCTGCGAAATTTTACCATCTGTGCTAAAATTTGGAGTTGTTACATTGTTAGATGTATATTAGTAATTAAAAATTTGTAAAATTTTGTAATAAGCTAATTTTCTTTCGTATTACGTATTTGGCGGTAAAGTTGTAGGAAACAGTGTTAAAGTAAAAAATTAAATGTATAATTTTAATTAATAAAAGTGTGACAACCCTACATTTCTTGTTTGGTGCCATTGTGTATAGTATTTTTTGTCACTTCAATGTCACCTTGGTTCGGTGGAACCAAATTCTGTGTGTGTTAGCACCTTTATATTCAACAATGACTTTGATAGAAAGGCTTTTTCACAGATTGATTTTTAAAATAGACTAATCGTTCAATACACCAAATATACATATCAGAAACCATTTATACAATATTATTCTTAATCTGTTAATCATTTTGAATGCCTATACGTATATATTTTTTAATCAACAGTAAATGATTGTGTTTTAATGTGTAGTTAGTTTTTAGTCATGTATTAATGACTCATTAAAGCTAATAATTTATATTTATAAAATGTTGTGTGACAAAAAGTTTTAGTTTTATCTCAATACCATTGTTGTGGTCTAGAAAAGTCCAACGGCCTAGGTACAGACTACGTACTCTCTTACGTAGTTATTAAAATAATACATATTTAAACTTGTTAGATGCCACCGGCAGGACCACCGCTAACAGCAAGACTCAGTGTCACAATTGCACAACTTGTTAAAAATTATGGTAAGATTTTTGCTGTTAAACATGCGAAGCGAGCAACCCTTATTTGCGGCAAGATTTTGTTAGGCAACCAAAATTACCTTTCATTTGATAAATAAATCATAAATGCAAGTCTCAGACTAAGTTTCTCATAACCTTGGTTTTAGAGTATAATAATGTATACAATAATTTTGCATCAATGTTTATATGACAATCGCACTGGTGTAGTTGTGCCAGTAGTCGCGTCGAACCGCGCGCCGGCGGTCGCGGGTTCGATTCCTACTCGGGACAGATAATTGTATTTGTACAAAACTTGTTTCCGGTCTGGGTGTATGCCCTTGTGGGTCTCCCTACCTTGCCTCGGAGAGCGCGTAAAGCCATCGGTCCCAGTTGTTATCATAGGCATTTGATAACGATCGTTACTCGTGTTAGGGAAATTATCCGCCAATCCGCAGTAGAGCAGCGTGGTGGATTATGCTCCAACACTTTTTCTATATGGAGAAGAGGCCTTCGCTCGGAGAGAGGTCTTCGGGCGGGCTCTTGGTCGGGCGGTCGGGCGTGCGTGCGTGCTTGCGTGCTTGCGTGCGTGCGTGCGTGCGTGCGTGCGTGCGTGTGTGCGTGCGTGCGTGCGTGCGTGCGTGCGTGCGTGCGTGCGTGCGTGCGTGCGTGCGTGCGTGCGTGCTTGCGTGCTTGCTTGCAATGCAGTGTGTGTTTAATAATAGTAAAATAACGATTTTATTTGAAGATGTAGATTTGTTATAAGTAAATTTCACTCAATTATTTAGTTAAAGCATTTGCATTGTATGTATGTATGTATAACAGCTCTCGTCATATGACACATACATATAAATAGTATACATATAAATAGTACATAATAAGCTGCACGTGTAATATCGCTTATGATATAGGAAAATTTAGACTCTCCAATTCGCCACCCCATCTGCATTAATCAACTTTTATCTCAAACATTTTTTCCAATTAGTTAAAACGATTACACATCTACCATATGCCTATACCTACCTATACCTACCTACATGTTTATTTTTAGTCAATATTTTTTTACTGTTAGTAATATGAGTTAGTTAGTGTTAGTATTTAGTATTAGTATGTGTGTACGTGTGTGTACGTATGGGTGTGTCTATGTGTATGTATGTATTTTGTGACCATGTATGGATAATTGCCGTGTGGTGACCGGTAGAGAAAAATAGCACCAACCTCTTTCTTGCCGAGGTGTCGTAAAAGTCGCCTAAAGCCATAGTGGTATGAACAACCAGGATGGTGATGGGCAGCAGTCACCATATTCCATAACACACTGCTCGCCATCCCGCCCGCCAAGCGTGTACGAGACCCCCCCTAGAGATGATGGGGGAGGCCTACGTTCAGCGGTGGACAGTTAATGGCTGGTGTGATGATGATGAATTTTAAATTAAATGTTATATGTATGTTACCCGTGAATTCCCCGAAAATCGATCACACGCTAACCTTAAATTTTTCAGGATAAAAATTAGTCACTGGCTATTGTATATATATATATATATATATATATTGTATATTTTATAGACTATACCTATCTCTGAGCCAAATATCATTCCCAATTTAAAATTTCACGTAAAAAAAAAAACAAAAGTCTTGACATTAGTTTGAAACACGTAAATATAAATACTGAACATTTTAACAAAGCAACACAAAATTGTTTTTAAAACATTTTATAAAACGACATACATAAGTGGTAGGTATAAATTCTTTTCGTAGTTTTTGTACTAATTCCGAAATTCTGAAATTCAAATTTATATTTCGCTAGGAAGAAAATTTTAACGAGACTACCTTAAATATGTAGGTACGCATATATAATATAGCAGGTTATTATTTAATAGACTAGACATTCGTTGCGGTTTCACCTGTGTTTACCTTTATTATGAACTCCAGGGTGACGTTTTGTACGCTTATGACTACTTTTGGTAACATAGATAACTGATGGTTAAAGAATTATTAAATACGGTATAATAGTTTCAGAATTAATTAGAAATAATAAAATAAAGCCTTCTTTTCAATAATCTATCTCTTGATTGGAAAATTATCCGTCAACCCGCAGTTGAATGGCGTAGCGGATTAAATTCTCTTCTTCTATATGAAAACGAGGATTTTAACCATCTGTGAAATGTTTAAAGGCGATTTCAGTTCAGATATCATACAGTAACTTAGCTATAAAGAGTTCATCTATTCGCGACTCGACTGTAGCTGCTACCTCTGGCATTGCTGCGATAGACAACTTGTCGTACCCATGTCCGAGCGAAAAGTCTAAAAATATTGATTTTTGTGTTATAATATTATTCTTATTTTAAAATTTTAGTAATTTTAAAATTTAAAGTTTTTTTTTTCATTGTGTTTTTATTAGTTTTATTGTAATATCTCAATTGAAATTTAATAAATAAGCAGTAAATATGTTTTTGTAATTGTATGTGGGTCATTCGTTACATGAAATAACTATCTTATATTTTTATTAATCTACTTGGTAAATATTAAAATATCGAATGGTCACAGCAACTGGCCAATGTACTAGTACAGGGTTATCCAAACTACATACCTTTGCGGGCTAATTAAATTTAATACAAAAGCTGTAGGGCCGCAGAAAAAAATATTTTCAGTATTCAAGTAAAAGAAAAAAAAAATAATACAGGGAAATAATTTCTTTATACGTTTATTGGTTCTTCGTTAATTTTATTTATGTTTAACAATCTTATCGATATCCGCGTGACTTAGGGGCCATTAATTTATTACATAAGACGAATTTTGCTAATTTTCGACCCCCTCCCCCCATTTGTAAGAATAAATAAGGATAAGCCTTCCCCCTCCCCCTGTTTCATATTTATTACGTCAGAATCTAAAGAAAAAAATGAACACACATTTGGTTAGTGTTTATTTTTCAAAGTAACGATTTTTAAAACTGTTTATTTCTACTTACAAAGGTACTTACTATATTTTTTTTAGTAGTACAAACTTTGGTTTTAATTATTCATCTTTACCTCCATAATCACCCAGTGGCTCAAAACCCACTCCGAAAGGGGATCTGCCACTGGAACATCTCTAATATGTATTACCTATATGTACGTATCCTAGCGAAACTCGGCATAATTTTAACTTTGCGCATTTTTAAGATCTTACGTAAGAACTATCGAGACTCCCTCCCGACCCCTTGTAAGAGAAAATAAGACATGGTCGAACCCCCTCCTTAAATCGTCTTACGTAATAAATGAATGGCCCCTTACCTGACAGTGAAGATGACCGCGTGCCGCCCGCGGGTCGTTGTCTGGACAGCCCTGTGCGTGTGGTCGCGTGTCGATATCCACTCACGACTTTTAGAAGCGAGTCTAAATGCGGAAAATTGAGCCCACAACCAATACCAATACCAATCCACTCACGACTTATCGTGGTCTGGGCGTTAGGGTGCCTGTGCATTGATACTTAGCGAGGTAGCGGAGCGGAGAAACGGAGAAATATTAATCAATAGGATTGCAGAGCCCTTGTCCACTGGAACGGAGGGGAGAATTTTTGCAATCCTATTGGTTAATATTTTTCAGTTTCTCCGCTCCGCAGCCTCGCTCCTTATCAACGGACAGGCACCCTTAGTGTTGCGTGTGTTCCATACACCAGACACAATCTCATACTTTCAAGGCCGTTGAGTATAAGGCCGTGAGACGTTTATTTATATATTTAGTATTTGTCTGTTTAAATGCAGTAATCTCAGGACCGAACAGGTCAATATGGACAATTTTCGCTTATAGAATGTATTTCTATAACAGCCTGCTGCCCCCCGGCGTCAATTCGATCTACTTGTTTCGACGAATGCTCGTTCACGATGGACGAACTCATCGCTTGGACGCACATAACCATACCACAGACGGTTCTAAACGTAAGCACGTCATATTACTTTACATGGGTATTACACGGCTTTGGGATAAGCAATTCATATATATATGTCTTGTATCTTGTAAGGCACGGGCTTGTTTCCGCAACTCGACGTCACTGTGCGCCTATTTTGCGTGTGGGAGTGGGCAGCTAGTCTTGCCACCCTAACTCTTGTAAGAAATTAATCAAACCTCTGGTGTCACCAATGACTTCGGAGAGAGTCCTCGGTGACCCCAGATGTCTGGCCCGGTAGGTGGTCACGCCCGTGCACTCCAGAACAATGTGGGCGGCCGTCTCCTCTGCCTCCAGGCAGGCTCTGCACAGGGGGCTGTCAGTAACACCTAGATTAAACAGATGTTTGTTGAATGGACCGTGACCCGTAATAATATGAGTAATTTTGCGTAAATGTGGGCGAGTGAGATTCATTAACTTACGAGACAGTCTCCGATCTATGTGTGGGAGAGCTTGTTTCGCCTGTCTACATCTACTCACCTCCATCCAGTATTTATTATGTAGCTCTTTCGTGTGTTGTCGAATGACTGATGTAGGCCATGCTGTAGGAAGGGGGACAATTGGTTCTGGTCCAATCGCAGCCGGGTCGATTTCAAACCAGCCGTAAAAACGAAGTTTGTGTTATAACTTCTTTATATTTGTCAATATTTTAATAATTATTAATCGATGCGATGTTTATATTGTACTTCTAAATAGTTTAGTTAAAGATTTTATAAAAAAAAAATTTTAATTCACGAGTTATTAACACTAGAAAGACGGGAGCAGTCATTTGACTGCAATTTGAGTTTAAATGTTGAATAAATCACAAACCATTTGACTTAAAGTATTGAAACTTTGTGACTTTTATTAATATTAGAAGTTAAATGAAACTATGTATGAAAATAACTCACATCGCTTTTGTTTACTATTTAAAATCTTGATATACCTACAAAGACGGCGGCAGTCATTTGACGGCTGAGATCGATAAGTGTTTCTAAAATTGTAATGTGAGAGGGTTGAACATAAATTAGGTACGTTTATTAATTGTTTGTAGTTTGTTAGTCAAAGAAGTTAGTATAGTTTCGACTGCCCGTGAATTTAGTCGAAATTATTGTAAGTAACTTGTGAAAATGTCTTGAAGGGTTCAGGATGAAGAAATACTTTCAATCTTGCAAAATATTCGTGAAGATGAATCGGATTGCGGCTCTGAAAGCGCAGAACGCGAAAGTGACGATGATTGTGCGGTACCACTTTTCAGTCCGAGTTCCTCTACGGAAGAAAGTGACCTGGATGATCAGGTACCTCTTGCAACTTTACAAAACGTTCACAGTTCGAGTTCTCGTGGCCGTGGTCGTAGCCGTGGCCGTGGTCGTAGCCGTAGCCGTAGCCGTGGTCGTAGCTGTGCTCGTGGTCGAGGCCGTGGTAGGAGTCATAGTTCAGATGATGCTGAGCTTCAAGGTCTTATTACCTCTACCGACGGTACGTCGTGGTCATTTCAAGTGGAGTTAACTCAAAGTGGTCACCGAGTACGGCACAATATCATAACTGAACAAGCAGGGCCTACCTCATATGCAAGAAGAAATTTCAAGGGAAGTATATCAGATTCGTGGAGGCTTGTGATTGATGAATCTTTATTGAGACATATTCAGAAATGTACTCAAGAAGAAGCTAATAGGCAACTAGGCCACTACAGAGAGATTCCACCTTACGTCAAATCACTTCATATGACTTTGTTTGAAACAAAAATCCTGAAATCTGATAGATACACTCACAATTTATCAAGGAAAACGAAACAAGAACGTGTTATTGCTTAGCACGTTACATAACAATGTTGAAATAGACTCCAATCATCCTAAGTAAAAGAACGGCGTGGATGTGGTTGACCAGATGGGAAAAAAATATAGTGTCAAAGTGGCATCTCGAAGGTGGCCCGTACAGGTTTTTTTCAATATACTAGACCTAGCAGGTTTAAATTCTTTCATTTTGTATAAAAAAAATGTCAGGTACCAACATAAAACGAAGGAATTTCATAATGAGTTTAGCAAGTGAACTTTGCGGCAAAGTAGAAATCGATGGTGGAATTTCTGGAACCCAACAATTGCCTGAAGAGTCTACACCTTCTACTTCTCGATCTTCTACTCAAAATCCGGAAACTCGGAAAAGGCGAGAATGTTATGTACAAAAGTGCAAAACAAAACTAACAAAGTCTGCGACACTTGTAAAAAGCCACTTTGCAGCTCTTGTAATGTAAACAAAATGTTAAAATGTAAAATATGTGTATAAATATTATAATTAATCATACATTAAACCCTGTTTTATTATTATAGTTACCGTTTTTAACAGTTAAAGTAAAAAAAAAAAATTTAATAAATTGGAGGAGTCATTTGACCGGTCGCCGTCTTTGTAGGTAGATAGATTTTCCCGTCTTTCTAGTGTTAAAGAAAACCAAGGTACTTTTTCATTAGTGTCACCCGTGATTTTACTGATTTAAAAACCAAACTTGAATTTAAATAATAAAATACTCGGGGAAACTGATATAATTTAAATTCCTGTTTCAGATTATTAACACTAAAATCAAAATAACCTTATCAACCTACAGTGAAACAATATTAAATGAGATTTCTCAGTGTTTTACAGTGCGACCATTTTAATCTATCATTAGTGTAAACAAAATAAACATAGTTCTAGAAAAATATTCTGTGCGTTCCCGCCCCCTCCGCTATAACTTAATGCAAAGGGACCCCCAGTGTCATATGATTGTCCAGTGACAGCGGACGTGCGTTTCGTTTTTCTGGTAAGAAATAGCCATTTTATTAAATTTCTGTGTTAATTCCAAATTAGAATCATACGTGTTTAAGTTAATATCTTAATAAGTATTTGATCAATTGATTATGTATAATGCACGTAAATAAGCAACTAATAGTCGGAATATTTTATGTTGTTCGTATAGTTTCTAGAATATTCTAACGCGTAATAAATATTAACATTTGTCAAAAATTGATTTGTGTCACTTTCATTCGTGTCGATTTTTGCGTAACACAAATGAAATTCTATGTTACACGAATGAAGTGGCTTATTGTTAGACTAGGTACTCTGGGATTTCTACTATACGTGTAATATTTTTAGGAATTTTGAGAACATGGGTATCGGTCTTATATATTATAAAAATAATTGAATAACAAAATACTCTGACTACAAATGCTAGTTTTTTTTCTCAGTTTTACTTATTTAAGAGTTTAATAAAGATACATATTTGCAATGTCTTAAAATGTATAGTAAAATTATGCTGTTAATTGTTTAAGGTATTAAAATGACTAAAGAAAAAAGTAAGAAAAGTGAGGCTGAGCTAGAGAGGAGAAGGATAGCAAGAAGGGAAAAGTATCAGCGAATAAAAAACGATCCCGAAAAATATGCTGCTGAAAAAGCTAAAAAAAAGGAGGCTTATCTGAGAAGAAAAATTCAGCAAAAAATAAAGAGTATCAAACAAATGTCTCCACGGGAACAAAGGGTCCAACGAAAGCTTTGGAGAGAAAATTCAAAACGTTACCTGGAAAAGAAACAAAAGAACGAAAGACGCAAGAAGTGACTGTTACAATGCAAGAAGTACCCGAAATTAATGGAGAAGTAGCTGATCCTGAAAATTATCTGGACACTTTGAATGTTAAAAATGAAGAGAAAGAAAAAGATAAACAAAGCAATAGAAAAATATTACAACAAAAAATTTAAGCTTTAAAAGTAAAACACGCTACTGAAAAAAAAAAAGAAATGATCCTATTATTAAAGAAATACCAAAACCGTTGCAAATTTTTAACAAATAAATTAAACAAATTCAAACAAAATCAGAAAAAAACCGATTGTGTCTTGACACTGTCTACTCGAGCTACTTTAGAACGTGAAAGTGAAAAAAATAAGTCCACTGAAAATAATAAACCCAAGGATAAAGTAGGTCTTCGTAAAAAATGTCTTAAAGACAGATTTCAGCAGAAGATTAATCAAGGCCACAGTATTCAAGAGTTGATTAAAAGATTTTCTGAAGAAGATATTAATAGCCGTGTTGGTGCAGGAAAGAAGCAATATGTAAAAAAATATGGAATACAAAAACAAAAACGCTATTTACTGGATTCTGTCAAAAATCTACATAAAAAGTTTATTTATGAATATCCCAAAACAATAATTAGCTACGTAACATTTTCAAGATTGCGCCCATTTTGGGTATATTTGCCATGAGATGATAGAGAAACTTGCGCATGTACGGCTCATACGAATATGGATCTAATGATTTTGGCTTTAAAAAAAAACAAAATTGTTGACATGAAGAATTCCCAGGACATGCTGCATACTCTTTGTTGCGTCAAGTACAACATCAAATGCATTTCAAGAGAGTGTGCAAATTGTAAAAACAGAGAAATAAAGTATAAAGAATTTATAAATCACGAAATTGAATTTTCAGAATGGTGCAGAGATAAAAAGAAAGTGGAACCCACTTTCTTAAAGAAAAAAATATAGTAAGAAAAGTAACTAGAAAAATAAAGCCCAAAGATCTGATATATAAATTAGAGCGTTCCATGCCGAAATTTTTGATTCATACAAAAAACATTTTAAATCAATACCATACTATTACTCAATTGAAACAAACGTTGACGAAAACAAATCATGACGAAACATTAATTCACATGGACTTTTCCGAAAATTATACTTACAAGTTTTCAGAAGAGGTGCAGAGTTTACATTTTGGGGGCAGCCGAGGACAAGTATCTCTGCATACTGTAGTAGCTTACCTCAAGGAAGGGAGAGACACTGCTCACTATAGTTTGTGTACAGTTAGTGAATGCACACGACATGATTCCTCGGCAGTATGGGCACATCTACAAAAAGCTTTAGAATTTGTATTCAAAAAAAAAAATCCTCAAATAACAACTGTACACATTTTAACAGATAGCCCTACAAGTCAATATCGAAATAAACACATTTTTTATATTATTACTCAACTCCGCAATTCCTTCCCTTCCTTGAGGTTTGTGACCTGGAACTACCAAGAAAGTGGCCATGGGAAAGGTGCCCCGGATGGTACTGGTGCTGTAATTAAGCGCACTGCTGATCATCATGTTAAATTTGGACACGACATCGGGGATTTTTCTTCATTTCTTGCAGTTATTCGTGAAAATGTGAAAAAAGTTGAGATAATAGTTGTAGAGGAACACGAAATTTTAGAAAAAGAAATTCTTCTTCCTAAAGACATTTCGCATTTTAAAGGGACTATGTTAGTCCATCAAGTCATCTGGAATTCGGAATCAGAATTTCTTGAGTTCCGAAGACTAAGCTGTTTCTTATGTATCAAAAAAATCTGCGAACATGAGAAAAATCATATGCAATTACATAAAATATATAAAAGTGCCTCCTCATCGTCTGTTGAAAACATTCACGTTATTCCACCCGGCAAACGAATAACTGTGCTGAGCGACATATCAATATAATACCTCAATCAGAATACTGCATCAAACTCTGGGACACGTAAAACCCAACAAACTAAAATAAAAAGGATTGCAGATATAAAGTCCCATTGGACAAATAACACCTTTTTTAATAACCATTCAAAGATATCTGGGCATGAAGAGGCTTTCCTTCGTTTCATTAATGGACAGCCTTCACAGAGTAAATGATCATAGAAAAAAGAATGATGATTGTGATTTAATATATCAACAAAGACTGATTAATATTAACAAAAAATTAAAATGCGAAATCAAAACCAAACGATCATAAAATTAGTACCAAAGAGAAGGCAGTGAATATTATAAGTAATAAATAATTAATACCAACCAGAAATGATGTAGAAATGACAGTGACTGCTTTATATCTATGTGCCCTTTTCTCTTTCTTGTTCTTAATCGCTTAGTATTGTAATACATATAGGTACATAAGTAATAAATTTAATTATGTAATTTTGTTTTGCTGCCCATCCTCGGCCTGTGTATTTGAAAAGCCAGCATTAGGATGGTTATCCCGCCATCTATCGGCTTCAACAGTTCCAAGATGGTGGTGGAACTGTGGTATCCCTTAGTCGCCTCTTACGACACCCACGGGAAGAGAGGGGGTGGCTAAATTCTTGATTGCCGAAGCCACACAGCATATGCATATCTTCGGTGCGATAGAGCCGGCCCTGCGGTCACCAACCCGCATGCCCAGCGTGGTGACTATGGGCAATCACCCCCAATGAGTGCGCGCAGAAGGATACGGCCCTCAGTTCCCGGCGGCCCCACTATTCCCGGCCACGGCAGCGGCTGCGGTAACGGTGGGGCAGAGGATGCCAAGAATCTCCGGGGTACGGGAGGCTGCTTTGTGACGAACCTGGCAACGTATAATGGTCGCAGTCTACGGCTGGACCATCACCTCACCGAACTCGAAGTAGAACTAAGCCATATAAAATGGAGTATTCTGGGGTTGTCTGAGGTCCGAAGACAGGGTGAGGACACGATGATCCTGGACTCCGGACACTTATTCTACTTCCGTGAAGGTGATGGTCCTTCCCAAGGTGGCGTCGGTTTTCTGGTCCACAAGACTCTCAGTAACAACGTTGTAGAGGTCAGCAGTGTGTCGACCCGGGTAGCGTACCTTGTACTTAAACTCACTGACAGGTACTCCCTGAAAGTGATACAGGTATATGCGCCGACCTCGACACACTCTGACGATGAGGTCGAAGCCTTGTATGAGGATATATCGAAAGCTCTGCATGGCACGACCTCGGCTTTCTACAACGTTGTTATGGGAGACTTTAACGCTAAAGTGGGAGTACAAGACCGCGACGAATCGGTAATCGGACCACACGGATTGGGGCGCAGAAATCGCAGGGGGCAGATGCTTGTCGACTTCCTCGAATCGGAGGGGCTCTTCTTGATGAACTCGTTCTTTCAGAAGAAGCCCCAAAGGCGGTGGACATGGCAGAGCCCGGATACTGTGACGAGGAACGAGATAGATTTCATCATAGCGGACAAAAGGCATATATTCAGAGATGTCTCAGTGGTTAATAGGTTCAACACCGGTAGTGACCACCGGCTCCTGCGGGGCTCTCTGAATATAAGTCTACGCAAAGAGCGAGTCCGCTTGATGAAATCTATTATCCGACCCACGCTGCCCCAAATACTATGTGGTTCCGAGCAGTTCCAACTGGAACTCCAAAACCGATTCGATTCGCTGGAAACCACTGGCGACGTGGATCAGATGACCGACAACGTGGTGAAGACGGTGTATTCACTGGGTCGGAGACATTTTACGCCGACGAGACCAGTTAAGCAGTCCAAAATTTCTCCCGAAACCTTGGATCTGATGAGGCGGAGGCGCGAGATGCCCGCGGCTCAAGCAGCTTCGCCAGAGCAGAAGGCTCTTTCCAAGCGGGTGAGGAAACTCATACGCAGAGACCTCCGCTGCTCAAATACAAGAGACATTACGACTCTAATTGAGCAGAATAGGGGGTCAAAGGTTTTCCGAAAACCATTGGGAAGAAGTCTTCTTGCGAAGCTAAAAACAGCTGATGGCAGAACCGTTTGCTCCCGCCCTCAGATCCGAGAAGAGGTTGAGAAATTTTATGGGCAGCTGTACTCGTCGAGCATACAGAAGTCTGAGACCCAGGGCGCCGAAGATCCACGTGCACCACTGCTGCGCCATTATTCGGAAGACGTCCCGGATTTCGAAGTCGGCGAGATTAGTGCGGCGCTCGGGCAGCTTAAAAACGGGAGGGCCCCGGGGGATGACGGCGTTACGACTGAGCTTCTTAAGGCCGCAGGGCGACCTGTCCTGGAGGCCTTAGCTAGACTCTTTAATGCCGTCATCCAACGAGGTACCACACCGGAGGCGTGGTCCAGGAGTGTGGTGGTACTGTTCTACAAAAGAGGCGATAAGTCTCTTTTGAAGAACTACAGACCTATCTCACTTCTGAGCCACGTCTATAAGCTCTTCTCGAGGGTCGTTACGAATCGTCTCGCCACAAGGCTCGACGACTTCCAACCACCAGAGCAGGCTGGGTTTCGAAAAGGCTACAGCACCGTAGACCACATACATACTGTTCGGCAGATTATACAAAAGACCGAAGAGTATAATCAGCCGCTGTGTATGGCTTTTGTGGACTACGAGAAGGCCTTCGACTCCATCGAGACCTGGGCTGTTCTGGACTCTCTGCAGAGATGTCATATCGACTGGCGATATATCGAGGTGTTGAGGTGTATGTACGACGCGGCGAAGATGACCGTTCATATCCAGGACCAGCAGACAAGACCGATTTTCCTTCGGCGCGGGGTAAGACAGGGCGATGTCATATCACCGAAACTGTTTACCACTGCGCTGGAGGACGTCTTTAAAACCCTGGACTGGGGGGGACGAGGCATCAACGTCAACGGCGACTACATCTCTCACCTTCGTTTCGCTGACGATATCGTCATCTTTGCGGAGACGTTGGAGGAGCTAGGCCAAATGTTGAGCAGCCTAAATGAGTCTTCCCGACGAGTCGGTCTTGGTATGAATCTTGATAAAACGAAAGTTATGTTTAACAAGCATGTCATACCGAGACCGGTATCGGTTGATGGTATCCTCCTCGAAGTTGTTCAGGATTATATCTACCTAGGCCATACCATCCAACTGGGCCGAAACAACTTCGAGAAGGAAGCCGAGAGGAGGATTCAGTTGGGCTGGGCGGCATTTGGCGGGCTTCGTCGGGTCTTCACTTCGAAGATTCCGCAAAGCTTGAAGACGAAAGTCTTCGAGCAATGCGTCCTACCTGTGTTGACATACGGTGCTGAAACGTGGACACTGACGAAGGGACTGGTCCACCGATTTAAAGTCGCTCAACGTGCCATGGAACGGGCTATGCTCGGCGTTTCTCTCAAAGATAGGATCAGAAATGAGACTATCCGCGAGAGAACCAAAGTGACCGACGTAGCCCAGAGGATTAGCACGCTGAAGTGGCAGTGGGCTGGTCACCTGTGTCGTAGGACCGATGGCCGTTGGAGCAGACCTGTCCTGGAGTGGAGACCACGTATTGGCAAACGCAGTGTGGGACGCCCTCCGACCCGCTGGACCGACGATCTTCGCAGGATTGCCGGTATTGGCTGGATGAGGATTGCGGAAAGCCGGGATGTCTGGCGCGAGCTTGGGGAGGCCTACGTCCAGCAGTGGACTGCTATAGGCTGATGAGATGAGATGAGAGAATTTTGTTTTAAATTTATTAAGTGTGATTGCTGTAATTTCTGTATCTTGTCTCGTTGCCTTTAACATTTGTGAACTTTTTTTGTTATTTTAGATATTTTTCTTTTTTTATTTAATAAAATTTATATTATTTGTTTTAAATAAAGAAACGAATCAAATAGTTCTTTTTTTGTTTTACAATAAAAATATTCAACATGTGTCACATAGTTAATCATTAGTGTTACATGTACTTCATTTGTATTTGGAGGATTTTCATTCGACTCATTTATTCCCTCATTCGTGTTACCTCAATCTTGAATATCTGCTACTTCCAGGCAAACACCACGCATAATTTTACATATTCCATACATAAATCGCTAATTGTAAACATTATAGGCTGTCCAATACTGACGAAACGAGGATTTTTGCAAAGCGAAAAAAAAGTGGCAATTTAATTCGATTCATGAAATCGACCCAGCCATCTCCGAACCTCTTCTGGCCAGTTCATCAGCGGCATCGTTACGACGGGAGCCACTGTGACCTTTGATCCACTGAAGAGTTACGTTGTTGTTGTTATTACATACCTCCATCAGGGATTGGTGACAGTTGTAGATATATATATGTTTTTTTTTTATGAAAATTATTTTAAATGAATGTTGCGGCTGACTGAGAGCTGGCAACAATTTATTTATTTATTTGTATTTGGGAAACAAACAGTACAATATTTTTTTTTTCATGATGTAAAGAATACTTTACATCATTTCCTTTAAAATGACATAAAGATTTCAAAAAAACATAGCTGCAATTTATATCAGCAAATTAACTATACAAAAATTAATAATTGCGGTTCATTTTTTATAGGCAACTAGCAAACCCGGCGAACTCCGTTTCGCCACCAACTTATTTTCGTGAGGGATACTCACACCACGTACTTCCGCCATGCAAAACCATATAGGTTTGTAGTACATGCTATTTATCAGAGATTGCGCTGTATGTGAAAAATGATTTTCCCTGTTTTACTGCTTTTCTGTTGAAAATTTTCCTGAATTTAGTTTGCTATAAAGCTCACGGAGCCCGAGACCTTTCCAACGAATGCAAAACCGTGGAAATCGGTTCGTGCGTTCTGGAATTATAGCGTCAGGAAGGAAAACCCGACTTATTTTTATATTATAGATTATTTTTCTCTTATCATCATCATCATCATCGGCATTAAATTTTATCTTAAGTATGTTAGCGATAAGGCCGCCTGTTGCAACTGATGCAATGTTTTTTTTTTTTTTTTTTGGGATTTTATGACCTGGTATCTACAACCTTTAGGTCAACTCTTATTCTGATGCAATGTGATTGATGTGATTTATATGTATTGTCTCTTTATTGTATTGGTGTGCAAAACTATAAATAAATTAATATAAATCAATATTTTAATTTAATTATTTTTTTTTAATGTGAATATATAACTAAATATTCACTTCACTTAAATATCAATATTATTTGTTATTGCGTCCATACTATTATATATGTTGTTGGTTAGCAGGAAAGAGGACAAGGTCCTCTTTCCTGCTAACCAACAACTTAAATATCAATATTGAGCAAAAACAAGCAAAAAAAATCACATTTGTTGTATGTGATAAGGAAACTGATTAGCCGCTTTAAAAAGTTCTCTCTCTTTTATTTTGCAAACGAGTGAGAGAGACAAAACATATTAAGATTCTGATATGAATATGTTTTAATGAGACTTTATTATTTTCTTATAAGTTTTATATAGTTTATTAGTAGGTATGATTAATATAATGAAACTTTAATAGGAACAAATTTAGATAGTTTGTAAGGATATTCAATGGTAAGGTTTTTTTACTGTAAATAATATAAACAAAAGAAGAAGAATTACAAAAAATTACTTTTGATAAAACTTAATTAATCTGATAAAGTTGATAGTTGCAAAAACTAGAACAATATGCTTAGAGATTTTATGAATTAACTTAATTAACAATTTTCTAATTTATTTTTATAAGAAATTGGTCTGCATTTGTCCATGCAGTTTCTTATTTACTCTTATATTATTGGGTGGAAAAAAAGTGTATCAAGAAGTCTTTGATAAAAATATGTATGTGTTATGTTAAATATTCTATAAGCTTTTTCATCACATGAAAATTCTGATTCAAACTTTTAAATCTTATTAACTGAAGAGAAAAATGTGTGATTGAGATTGTATAAGTATAGTCTTATACCAATACGAGTATACTCAATGAGTGTCATAGAAAATGTGTTGAGAATAAAGTCATATAAAGTGATAAAATTAAAACTTCTCATTCAAACTCTTAAATATTCAACGGCATTAACTTATAAAATTCTTTTGACGGGTTAAATTTTAATCAGTCTTAAAAAGCGTTGCCAGAAATTTCTGATAATAAAGTAACTTAATTCTGTACTAATAAATTCTGTTAAAAATCTATATCAGATTTTTTTTTTATTCTTATAAATATTTTTTAAGCTTATAGATTCTGATAGTAAATTTTCAATATTGTATAAGAATTAATAAGATCGTTTCCACAGGGAGGCTGCAGAAGAGAAGAACATGTAAAGAACACGCGAACGTGTGTGTAAAGAAACAGAAGCAAAGACGGGACGTGAGCCCAAGGCTGCAGAAGAGAAGAGAGAACATGAGTGTAAGGAACAAGAAGCAAAGAAACAATTTACACTACACTACACACTACGACATGACGCTATTCGTCAATATTTTTTTTTTCAGTTGATATGTATGCTCACATGTCCCGCGTATTGGATTATGTAAGAGAGTTAGGTACGTAGGCAAGTAGGTGTACGCAATATTTTTATTTTTATTCGTTTGTATTCATATTTTTATATGCTAAATACAATAAAAAAAATTTACTCTATTCGTATTTTTTTCATTTTCGATGTACCTATGTCTAGATTACATGAACTTTTCTACAGCATTAGACAACACCAGAGTATATACCCAATCTACCTCTAGCAGATCTATATTGCCTAAAATTTCTACGGTAGAGTCAGATCAGTTAGATAATCTACTTTAGACACTCTTTAGAAGCTTTGTAAGCAGGCTAGTCATCGAGTTTCATGGATGTTTGAGCATGCTATTCGAATGACAGGCGGAAGTATAATAGGGGGAGTGCCCAAGTGTTTATTGCTACGTTCACGTCATCTCCCCTGGACCCTGACCTGACCCCGGTAACGCAGGTGGCAGGCAGGTGACCGAACGCGGTAAACTGTACTTGCGTGTATTTTTCTCAACGGTCTTTTCGAGCACATTAATTGGTGAGCTATGACTTTTCCGTCAAGAGACTGCTCTTATGCATTACTTTTATGATTATGCAAGAGGAAATGCTAGTCAAGTAGCCAGATTGTACAGGGAGCAAGTACAAAATGGACATGGACCTCAGCCCGAAATTTGGCCTGATCATCGTATGATTTTAAGAGTCCATCACTCTTACATGGATGGACGTCTACCAGGCAGTAGATCCAGGCGGCTTCGACAAATGCATGGCCCAGATAATGTCGATTTAGTACACGAAGAAGTGGCAAGAGATTCATCAGTTAGTGGTGAGGACAATAGAACGCAGAATCGGAATTCCAAAACCACAAGCACATCGAATACTCCGACAAGAGTGCTTTTACTCGTATCACATTAAAAGAGTTCAGCAGCTTAAGCCCGCAGACTACCCGAGAAGAGTGACGTTTTGTCAAAAAATGTTGCGCCGCCACGCAGCGCGAAATTTTTTTTTAACACTATTTTGTGGACTGATGAATCTCATTTCAAGCGATGCGGGATTTTCAACATACACAACTATCATTCTTGGAGCATTGAAACTCCACACCTGACACGTGAATCCAATTTTCAAGAGCAATTCAGCGTAAACTTATGATCAGGTATCTTAAACGGACAGCTGATTGGGGACGTTCGAATTACCTGACCGTTTGAACGGCGAGGTCTACTTGGAATTTTTAAGAAATGACCTTCACGTTTCACTACAAGACGTAGATGTGTTAACGCGTAGGAACATGATTTTCCAAAACGATAGTGCTCCATGCCACTTTGCGAGAATTGTCAGACATCATTTAACAGAAATTTGTCAGACAACATTAAATTTAAGATTTAAAATTTAGAGACAGATGGATTGGCCGTGGAGGGCCCATTGCAAGGCCGCCACGGTCCCCAGACTTGAATCCAATCGATTTCTTTATCTGGGGATTTTATAAAGAAATAGTTTACGCTAAAAACATTAGCAACGTAGCGGAATTAAGAAGAAAATTGAGACAGGCAGAAGAAATAATTAAAAATAACAGAATAGCATTCATAAGACTAAAAGAAAACTTTTTAAGACGATGTAGAATATGTATCGAGCACTAAGATCGACATTTTGAAAACTTTTTATAATAAATAATTTAAAGACGAATACTTTTCGTTTTATTTATTAACCCTAAATAACCTCCAAATGTAATACCTTTAAACGAGCAATTCTTGTATATATATACAGGTGGTCAAAAAGTCGTGGATCAAACGAAACAGGGAGATAGAGGAGGTAATTTCCAACAAAAAATCTTTCTACAGCATGGCCATAACTTCATTGCACGAAAAGTTATGAATATTTTTGTTTTTTCAATGAAACTACCGACCTTTTTAACAATTTAATCAATAAAAAATTAAATTGATTAAAAACAATAAAACAAAAAGTGCTTTACTATGACTCGATAATGTATCAATACTACAAAAATTGTATTGCAGCTCTTGATACCAAATTTAACGAGCAATGAATTTTTTTCCGTAAAATTTGAAGCGTTACAAAAAATTACTTCTCACTTTAAGAGCATCATTTCAATATTGACCTTTTCTCGAGCTAGTTTGTCAGATAATATAAGATTATTTTCACGGTCTCTAATAGGGAGAAGAATATTTTCTTTAAAAAAAAACCGTAACCGTTTTTTATAATAATTTAGTGATCGTCGCTAGGAGTTCCTCAATAAAAAATACATTAGAAAGAAGTGAGTGTTGATCGGCCCCCAAACTGGGTATTTTTAAACTGCTATTTTTAATGTCGAGGGCAATTAATATAGTTTTTAGTGCCAGTAATCAGTATATAAAACCTAATATTTCTGTTTAAGTAATTATTAAGGCTAATATAAATCGCATTAAAATTGATTTTATATAGTTATGTTAATGATGATGCAATCTTTTAATTGCATCATCTTTCAATTCTACCCTCAGTTTTCATTAAATTTTTTATAATCGTAATTAATATATTTTTTTTAAATAGTAATCTCTGTTTCTGATTGTAATGATTCCAGGGCACTACTACTACAATTGAGTCTATTAGTAACAAAAACCGCAATGTCCATAAAAAAGTAAAAATGACTTAGCTATTGTACAAAAATCCATAGACAAAATATATAATTACCCGACTGCGACAGAAGGAGGGTTATGTTTTTCGAGTGTGTATGTATGTATGTATGTATATATGTATGTATGTATGTCCATTTCTTTCGCACGCCCTACAGCCCAAACGGCTGGACGGTTTTTGACAAATGAGGTGTCGTTGTATTTGTCTAAATTGTAGTAGTGACATAGGCTATATAAATTTTCAAAATGGCGCCTGCAAATAGCGGAATGAGGGAGGGGAGTTGAATTTTTTTTCTTACTGTAGCAATATGGGTATCAAATGAAAGCTAGTAAATTGTTTTATTCTTTTTAGTTTATAATAAGAGTATTTTACGCAGTCGGGTTTTTTTAATACTAATACACAATTACTTGTTTTTATATTAGTCATATGAACCTAAACCCACTTATTCCAATAGAAAACGGCTGTGAAACTTTTTAGTTTGCTACAAAAACAGCATTGTCCGTTCTTGTTTGTATCAAATTACGCATAGTACCTATCCACCAATCACGTCACGTTTTTCAATATGGCGGTTTATTGTGTGCAGTCGTTAGTTTGCTCTCGGTTTATTTTAGTTTTCTCGTGCTAAAAGTTATTAATTCGGAAAAAGTTTATTAAAATATGTGACATGGAGTGTTACCCTGAAGTTGTTGACAGCAAACAGGCACGAAAACGACGAGTAAATGCTGCAAATTGGACAAAGAATCGTGCTAAGGAACAACGGTGAGTATACTAATATGATTATGTCTTGATACTTTTTACGTGTTCACTTTTTTAGGAAGAATGTAAGCCTTTGGGGCCACCTCATATTATTATATTTTTGGAACTTAGGAACATTATATAGGTAATCTTATTTGTTTAAACGAGCAACTCTTGTATATTTATTTATTTATTTCGGGTATTTCGGAAACGGTTCTTACGATTGTGATGAAATTTTGTATATAATATGTATGTCGCCCGGATACTACAAGTAGGTACCTATAGGATAAACTCTTACAAACATAAATATTGTAGGTATCCTTAATGCCCAAAAAAGTTTTGTACGTGATGATGATTTAAATCCTTTTATTCACAAACTTTTTATTAATAATTAAACAATTCATAAAAGCCATTACTCAATCTCACTTTCATAACATTCCTTAATATATCACTTTATTTCTGTTTTCATTCATCACATAGCAGTTATATTAGTATAGTGTAACCAACATTTGTTTTATTGGGCTATTTTGCTAGCTCCGCAACTTTATGAATCATTACACCGGAATGTTATAAAAACAAAACGTCGTCGTCCAAGATCTGAATCTCGAAATTACAAACCTAGAGGCTTGCAGCTGAAATATATGATATATTGTAGATCACAAGTTCAAATGATGCAAGTTTGCCAAAAAGCATTCCTTCAGGTTTTGCAAATTAAGAGATACCGCGTAGAAAATGTTATAAAGAAACCTACATGGAAAGTTTCCTATTGAAAAACGCGGAGGTGACCGTATGTCCCACAAATTCAAGGACAAAAAAGAAAATGTAATTAAATTCATAAAGACATTTAAGTGTTCAGAAGCTCATTATTGTCGTAGCAATTCGAGACGTATGTACTTGTCTTCCGAGCTAAGTATTAATAAAATGGCCAAAATGTATAACGATCAAGCACAAGAAAACCTCAAAGTGAAAAAGTTGTATTTTAGAGCCATTTTCAATACTAGTTTTAATTTGGGCTTTGGGAGCCCTCGGGTCGACGTGTGCTCAACTTGTCTTCAGCTTAATGAAAAAATAAAAAATGTGCAAAATGATAGTGACAAAGCTACGTTGATAGCTGAGAAAACAGTACACAAACGTCGAGCTAATGAATTTTTCAAAATGTTAAAAGAAGACAACCGTAAAATAAAGATCTTTAGTTTTGACTGCCAAAAAAACATGCCGCTGGCCAAAATACCAGACCAGAGTACCTACTATTCCCGTCAACTGTACTTTTACAATTTCACTATTGTGGAAGGTAACTCCAAATCAGCATTAACAAAAGAAAATGTTTTCAGTTATTGCTGGACAGAGGATGAATTTGCTAAAGATGCAAATCTCATAGTGTCTTCAGTTTACCATCGGCTTTGCAATACAGATTTTCCACCAGAATGTAATCAAGTTCGACTTATGGCCGACGGGTGCACCGGTCAAAACATAAATTCTATGCTTATAGCAATGCTCTCATGTTGGCTGACAAAAGATGCACCAGCCCAAATACATCTGGTTGAAGTAGTCTTCCCAGTTGTGGGACACTCATTTCTTCCACCGGACAGAGTATTTGCTCGTATTGAAAAGGAGTTACGGAAACTTGAAAATATAATCAAACCGAAAGAATACTTTGATGTAGTGGAAAAACATTCTACCGCCATAAATGTTGCTACTACGGTTCAAGTATGCAACTGGAAAACCGTTGTTAAAGATATATTTATAATAACTACAAAATGGCATGTACCTTTTTCTAAATTTAAAAGGTTTTATTTGAAACGAGCCAGTAAAAGCAATGACATGGTTGGAGTTAGAGGAGAACTCCACTACAGATTTGAATCAGGTCAATATAAAAGCGTGTGCAAAAAAGGTAAAAACATGGCTATGATTTCTCCAACCGCTATACCACAGGGCGCACAAGTAAAACCGTTAAAATTTAGGGACGTTAATAAATTGTTATTTACTCATTTTGGGGACAAATGGCGCGATTTAGAGATTTTGGAGTACTATAACAGAGTATTACCATCAACACAGGAAATACCGGACGAAAATATGGTTGACGATATCGATTTCCTTGAAGAGTCGGTATGTGAAGAGCAAGAAGAGTCACCATTACTTATAAATTAACATCGGTTTTGTATAACTAATAAAGTTCTCATAAAACAATCATAGTTTTATTTCAAGTAAAAGTATCAATATGGTTCAATCATTCTAGGCCAGGATAGGTATGTTTCAAAGCCAACAAAGTCCATATTGTTTTTGCAACAAAAACCGCAAAGTGCATCTGAGTGTTACAAAGTCAGCAAAGTCCATAATGTTTTTCTGGTTATTGTTCTAGTTCGTAAAGATCTTGCATGATTAAGTTTAGTATTTGATTAACTATATTATTTTAAATCAAACTACTATAGTTCCACTAAAACCCACAGGGCCAATAATGCGTAATAAGAAAATCATTAATTACGCGCGATGTCATAAAACGGACATTGCGGTTTTTGTAACTAATAGACTCCAATTTAGGTTCTTTGTTTTATAACGCAGTGCCCGTGGATTACACATGTGTAGGTGATGCGCGTAATATTACTCGGGTAATATTACTTCAAGATGTGATACCATATTACGCATTACGCGACGAAAACTAACATAACACCATCACCCGGGCATTTCCTATCTTAGAGTGCGAGTGTGAGGAGTGATGTGATGTTTCATGTTAAGTAATGTTCGTTTCTGGAACGTAATATCGCATTCTGCCTACTCGAAATGACTTCGCGCGTCGCGCGGCAGAGTGAGACAGATGGAAGTTGTTCCACAAGTTAGAGACACGAGATGAAGCGAAGACAAGAAACGTTCGTGACAGATTTTAAGCCGTAAGTTTTTAGGAGAAGGTTTATTTTTATTTAGCCGGGTTTTTAGCTATGATCACTTGCATTGTTTACATTTTTTTGAATCAAAATCAGTTGGCGCAAAACTTGTTGTTGGCTAGATATTCTTTAAAATTCTTTACAGCAAGTAAAGTAGGTATATAAGGTTTAGTGAATATTTACCTATAGTAGGTACTGTATGTTAGTGACTCAGTGAGTGATAAATATAAAAACTTAAACAGACTGTAAACAAGTGATTAACAATATATATATTATAGCGCGTAATAATTCAGTGACATGTCCGTGCATGTACGGCCCCTCCCTCCCCTGCACCTCACGCGGGCGACGCCGTCGCGTCCCCGCTCGCTTGTTAGGATAGTAATTAATAATATAGAAGTAAGTCGTTACTAGTTAGTCGATTAGTAAAGTTAATGTGTGCGCGTGAGTTTCACTGTTACAAACTGTTGATTATTATATTTTTACAATAAATGTTATGATATAAATGTTGAGTTTGGTGTTTCTCTTGTGATAAACTGTTCGTGTCGTAAAAGAATCCTATAACTGGCGTCCCAACGTGCGGCCCTTGCTACGTAAATGGCCTTATTTTCGCGATATGAACTGTGAATCACATGAAAACAAATAGACTCGAGATCTGAGAAGTGTACAGTGAAAAAAAAAAAAAAAAACAGTGATATATTTCGGGATTTTCAAGATAGTGTGCAAAAGTTTCTTCCGCCATCTTGTTACATTCTAGGCACTGTTAATTATTGTTACCACGCGTACCTACCTACTACCTAGGATATCTATTCGAACGGCTATTCGAATAGCGGGCAATTTGTATTGCAAATTCTAGTGCTTGTTCCACAATCGAGAACTTTCTGTCTATACTTACCTAGTGTTTTATTTGAAGTCTAGACTTAGCGACGATGTTTAGTACTCGGGAACTTATACTTACCGAGTAATTAATTCAAACAGTTGTCCTAGTCTTTAGAATTTATGTCTTCTAGATAACCTACCTAGGTATAAACTATATTAGTTTCGTGCTTTGAACTTTAAACTGGATGAACATTTAAATGATATTCTCTCAGTGCAGTGCAGTGTATCTTGTGTTAAATTCGAACGATTGTGAGTTTTATAGACTTAGTGTGCCTAGATAACCTAACCTAGTCATAAACTTTGTTAGTGTGTGTGTTTCGAACTAAAAGTTGTGAGCATTTGAATACAAAATAGTAATCGAACATGTTAATAGATATTGACTTACTTGCGTTAAACTTGGTTAATATTGGTTCGGACTTGTAATACTTAGTCACAGTACTATTCGCATCCTGTTTGGTAAATAAGTGGTAAATAATAGTGAACGGACACTTAGGTATTAGTTAGGTTACCTAACTATTTATGGAACTTTTAATCGTCAATGGTGCTGGTACGGTCTCGATCTAACAGTGTTTCGCGAGTTTCGCGTACTGCGCAACAGCCTTCAGAGATGTACTCTGCTGCCGTTGAACAGCTTGACGGTTCGGGGCCGTCAACTTCTGCGGGAGATGCGCTTTTCATCGACGTGCGTTCGTCGACGCCGCCGCTGGCTGGACGCCCGTCGTCCGCCGCGGATTCACGCCCGCCGTTGCTGTCGCTGCTGCTGCAGTACGTGCGTGAGATGCCTGGCTTGTCACAGCCGGGGCAGGCTCCGCCCGCCGCCTCAACGCGGGATGGACGTGAGGTGCCTGGCTTGTCACAGCCGGGGCACGCTCCGCCCGCCGCCGCGCCTCAACCGATTGTGATGACGGAACAACAACTGGTATGCTTGTTACAAGCGGTGCGTTCGCAACCATCTGTATAAGGCGGATCGACAACGTACGTACAGAGTGTTCCACAAACTGTAAGTAGTAATTTGTCTAACTGTACGTCGAGGTTAGATGGTAAGGGTGATGTCACAGCATTTATTGACTCAGTGCAAATTTATAAAGACTGTGTTGGTGTGACGGACGATATTGCTCTTCGGGGTCTACCTATGTTATTGGTTGACTTCGCCGCTACATGGTGGCAAGGCGTAAAACATTCGGTCAACAGTTGGCAGAATGCGTTATATTTACTACGTCAAACGTTCGGACCACGATTCCCTCCTCACCGTATATATAGAGAAGTTTTCAGTAGGGAACAAGGCGTAGAACGGACGGATGTCTTTGTCTGTAGAGTTAGAGCCCTAATCGCTCAGTTAACGCCGAACACCTTGCCTGAGGACCCTGTACAACTGGATATGGTGTACGGCCTACTGCATAGAAGGATACGAGAGAGAGTGCCTAGGGCCGCGTTTAATTCATTCGATGAGATGCTGAAACACGTTCGAGTGGCAAAGATCTTCTTGATGAGACTAGTACGTCTGCGAGAAAGTATAACACACCTGCTTCTGTTTTATCAAATAACAGCAGTGGTTCGTTACCACTGCCAGCAACACCAGCTGGTTCGTCTTCAGTGACCAATACTGATAAGATGCCTCCCACGACTCAAAACCGTAATAGACCTAGATGCTCGTTCTGTAAAATGTTTGGGCACATTAAAGAGGATTGTAGAAAGCTATTGAACAAAAAGTCGCCTGCAGAACCCGTTAAGAGTGAACCAGTTGCGGCACAATCGGAGCTGCGCCCGTCGATAACCTGCTTCGGATGCGGTGCGCCCGGTGTGATTAGATCCAACTGTGCAGTCTGCAAGGAGAGACGTTCAGTGCCCCCAGAGACGGGTTCGGCTTTTCAATCATTAGACAATAACGTGTTGAGTCCACGAGTGAGACCGATATTCAATATTGAAGTGTACGGTGTTGTGGGTACCGCACTGTTGGACACCGGTGCCAAACAGTGTGTCGCGAGTGAAAGTCTTACAAAACATTTACGTGTTAATGGTCAAAAAAATAGTGTTAAAACGGAATTAAAATTCGCGGATGGTATTCGCCGTGTTCAGGTTGTTGAGACGGCATCCATAATTGTAAAGGTGCAGGGTGTGGCAATTAAGACGGTTTTCCTAGTTTTACCTGGTGCTACTGAATCGTTGTTAGGCATTAATTTTATACAGGATGCTGGCATGATATTAGATTTTAACAACAATCGTTATTCTATACGTAATTCAGACTTTCATCAATTGCGCTACGAACGCGATGACCGCTTGGCTGTTAGCTCCGCGATGGGCCTCCGCGAGGGGGAGGGCGTTCTCTTAGCTCAGGGTGAAAAGGAACGGCTGGCCGTACTCCTGGAAAGCAACAGTGATATCTTTGGTGTAGGGGGAGGACCCACGCCATTTGCAGTACACAAGATAGACACCGGAAATGCTGCACCCATTGCTACTCCACCATATAGGGTCACACCTGTAAAGAAAGAATTAATCAGGAAGGAGATTGATAATATGTTAGAGCTTGGTGTCATAGAGGAGGCCGAGTCAGAATGGGCGTCTCCAATCGTTCTGGTACCGAAGAAGAATGGAGAACCTCGTTTCTGTGTAGACTACCGGAAATTAAACTCTGTGACACGAACGGATAAATATCCACTTCCACTAATCGATGACCTTTTAGCCTCGATCAAGCCTAATTGCGTCATGTCCACAATCGACCTGAAGTCTGGATATTGGCACGTGGAAGTAGCCCCAGAAGACAGGCATAAGACTGCATTTACCTCGCCGTTCGGAACTTTCCAATTCCGGCGCATGCCGTTTGGTTTGAAGAATTCGCCGGCAACCTTTCAACGGTTAATGGATCGTTTTCGTTCTGGTTTGAGAAGTAGACACCCTGGAGAAGCTCCATCAGTAAGAGATCAACCTGGAGATGGTGGTTTGATATCAAGATATCAGGAGATGATAGTCGTAGCATACCTTGATGATATTCTGGTCATTTCAGACGGATTTGAAGCTCATTTACATGATCTGAAACAGGTATTTGATCGTCTTCGTCAGTTTAATCTGAAAGCCAATAGAGACAAGTGCGTTTTCGCCAGAGAAAAGGTGACTTACTTAGGCCATGTTATAACCACTCTAGGTATTGAACCAGATCCCGAGAAGGTACAGGCCATAATGGACATGAAACCTCCTACGAATTTGAAGGAACTGAGGACCTTTTTACAAACCTGTGCTTGGTTTCGTAAGTTTATCCCGAAGTTCTCTGAAGTCGCACGACCGCTGACTGATCTCATGAAGAAGAACAGGCCTTGGAATTGGAGAAAATTAGAAAATGAAGCTCATGAGACCCTGAAAAGAAAATTATCATCGGCTCCGATTCTCCGACAACCTGACTTTGCTGAACCATTCATTTTGCGGACCAACGCTAGTGCGTATGCGATTGGCGCGGTACTCATGCAAGGTCAAGACTCGAAATCCGAGAGACCCATAGAGTACGCTAGCAGATTACTTACCTCAGCGGAAAAGAACTATTCTACGACGGAGAGGGAAGCGCTTGCAGTAGTCTGGGCCTTAGACAAGTTCCGAGGATACCTCGAGGGCGCCCGGATTCTTATCGCAACCGATCACCAACCTCTGAAGTGGCTGCTTTCTCTGAAGACTCCAAGTGGTCGCCTGGCGCGATGGGCCCTGAAAATACAAGCTTATAATCTAAATGTAGAATACATACCTGGTAGAGTGAATGTGGTGGCTGACACCTTGAGTCGCCCCGTGCGTCAGCTTGATGAAGATGAAGCCGCCACCTGCAACGTCTGTCCAATTTCAGTAGACTTACCTCATCGTAGTCCCGAAGATTTACGGTCAGCTCAACTCGAAGACCCTGAAATAAAGAAAATACTTACGGTTTTTGAAGACGATGATGCTGCTGCTGCGCGATGGGCCGATCGTGGGTACTATGTATCGCAAGGTGTTTTGTTTCGCTTTGATCCATATGGAGAATCTGAAGAACCACAGTTAGTAGTACCAGAGGCAATGCGGGACGAGACCATGAAGGAGTTCCATGATGCCCCAACCGCTGGCCATTTAGGTGTGGAACGTACCCTAAAGAAGATGAAAGACAGATTTTATTTTACAAATATGAGACAATATGTTACCAATTACCTAAAAGCATGTGAATTGTGTCAAAAGTTCAAACCAACCAATTTAAAGCCGGCTGGCCTATTACAGACCCCTGTTCCGCAGCAACGCTTCGAAGTCCTCGCTATGGACTTGTTAGGTCCCTTACCCGAAGGAAGTAAAGGCGAGAAGTGGATTTTCCTGGTCGAAGACACTGCGAGTAGATGGGTAGAGCTGTTCCAATTGGTTGAGGCCAACGCCGAGAACTGTGCCAGAACGCTTATCGAAGAAGTGTTTATGCGCTACGGGTTCCCAAGACGAATTATTTCGGACAATGGTCCACAATTCGTATCCGCAGTAATGCAGAAGGCTATGCACGTCCTAGGAATAAGACAGAACTTATCTCCAGTCTACCATCCGGAATGTAATCCCGCAGAGCGGAAGAACCGGGATATGAAACAAATGTTGTCTATGCTCGTAGACCCGGAGCACCGTCGATGGCCTGAAGTTCTACCGGCGGTGCGCTTCGCACTAAATACGGCGCCTAACCACGGCACCGGACACTCGGCTGCCTACCTTACTTTTGCGCGTGAGTTCCGGTCTCCAGTGGATGTAGTCAACGATTTGCGTACAATTGTTGATCAAGAAAACTACGTGACTCAAATAACGCCTTACCTCCGGACCTTTGCACACCACCTTCAGGAAGTGAGATGGCGAGTTGAACGTCAGCAAGAAGTTCGCAAAGAAGCCACTGATAAACACCGTCGTCCTGGCCCTGCGCCCTCGTCCTTGTGGAGAGCCATCGTGTTAGTCAAGCGGTCAAGGGGTTCAGTAGTAAATTTGCTCCTAGGCGTGAGGGTCCCTATGGGGTCAGCAAGCAAGTTTCTCCTACCACTTATGAGGTTGTTGATAAGGAGAACACACCACGCGGCAAATATCATGTCAGCCTTCTGTCACCTTATGTTGGAGATACCGACGTGGTCGTCCACAGTCGTAAAAAGGGGCGGCCGCGAGTCAAATCGACGGGTCCCAAGCCAGCCTCCATTGTTCTGCTGGCTTGGAGGGGGAGGATATAGCGCGTAATAATTCAGCGACATGTCCGTGCATGTACGACCCTCCCTCCCCTGCACCTCACGCGGGCGACGCCGTCACGTCCCCGCTCGCTTGTTAGGATAGTAATTAATAATATAGAAGTTAGTGGTTACTAGTTAGTCGATTAGTAAAGTTAATGTGTGCGCGTGAGTTTCACTGTTACAAACTGTTGATTATTATATTTTTACAATAAATGTTATGATATAAATGTTGAGTTTGGTGTTTCTCTTGTGATAAACTCCCATAATATATATATATATATATATATATATATATATATATATATATATATATATATATATATATATATATTATGGGAGTTTATATGGTATTATATATATATATATATATTTTGAACACAGATTGTTATGATGTTATTAATGAAACATCCTTATTTATATCTTTAACAGGTTTATTATAATAATGGAATTACAAAGGATTACATTTACAAGTCTCAGTGTTGCCAACAGTTGGACTAGCTCTCATATATAACACAGATGTCCGTGCGGAAAGGAGGTTGATTCTTTCGGACTACACGGCCTTTCTTGCAACAAGAGTTCAGATAGGTTTTCCCACCACGGTTCTCTGAATGAGACCATTAAATGGGCTCTTGTCACCATCAACGTTCCTGCTCTTATTGAGCTTACTGGAATTAGTCGCAATGATGGCAAGAGGCCTGATGGTTTAACACTGATTCCCAGGGAAAGGGGACGGGCACTTTTATGGACCACAACCTGCGTCGATACATTGGCTCCGTCTCATGTCAGGGAAACGGCTTTAAGAGTGGGAGTCGCTGCGGAGAAGGCTGAAATGACTAAACGGCACAAATATTCGTCACTTATCCAAAGTTCAAAGGTCATCGTATTTTGTAAATTAATAAATACACAAATCATCATCATCATCGTATTTTGTAAATTAATAATATACAAAAACATCGTATTTTACAAATTAATAAATGTACCGAGGAATCAGTTACTCCTATTCAAGAATAAATTAATTAATTAGGAGTACAAATAACTCAACGATTTCAAGACATAGAGAATAATATGCTACTCAGTGAAGTCACCATCCTTGATCCGAGATTTTAAAAAAAATGGCTTCAGCAATGTAAAAAAAATTAATAAGGCAGCAGCACAACTCAAATTAAAAATCGGTTCTATGGACAACATAAGTGGAATAGTGCCTGTTCAAGTTGAAGAGGAACCAACGCCTTCGCCGAAAGTGACTTCCATTTGGGAAGACTTTGATGCCGAAGTGTCGAAACTTACGCCTGAAAATCCAATAGCAGCTGGTATTGTCGAGTTCGACTAGTACATACAAGAACCGTTAATCAAGAGACATGAAAATCCTCTCAAGTGGTGGAAGGAACGCAAAGCCGTTTATCCTCGTCTGTACTCGTTTAAGGTTGAACAAAAAGGCTTAACATTATGGCAACATTAGAAAGTTGTAAAGCGAACAGACGTGCGATTTAATCGAATTAATATATCATTTAGAAAAAATGCGCTAAATTATAGTGTATGTTAATTGTTTTTGTGATTTAAAACTATTCCGACTAAATATAATTATTTACTTCCAAATATGAGCGTCAGGCATATTCAATCAAAAAAATACACGGGTCCTACACTCGCCGGCTCACGATCTGATCACACGGATTACGATTCTGCAACCTCTGAATCTCGAATCACTAAAAGGAAGCGAAAACAATCTGAAAATGACTATGTTCGGATGGCTGACTTTAAAGATTTTAGGAAGGACATATCATATCTTGAAAATATAAAGAAGTCTAATGATGAATTTATACACATTATAAAATCTGAAATTAATGAAATTAAAACTCAAGTAAGTACTGTAATAAAAACAATTGATATCTTATCACAGGAACAACTTCTATTAAAAAATGACCTTGCTGACCTTTCTAAATCACTAGACTTTCATACCAAATATGTCAGCTGTGTGCACTAGTGCTCTCGATATTTTTATATTTTCATAAGATGAAGTGTGAATTGTGCAGTTAAACTATTTTAAATGTGTTTTACCGTTAACCGTTACTTTAGCACATTCAGACAACACACGTGGTGCCCAATTTCTTACGAATTTATAATTTGAGCGTGGCTGAACCAGCTCTGTTCTGCCGACTCTCAAGTGTCCAGAAAAATCCGAATATCTTTCAACATATTCAAGTCAATCAAAAAAGCGCTAGAGGAGAGACGCAAACGTGTGCGTAAAGAACCAGAAGCAAAGAAAGGACCTGAGCCCGAAGAGAAGAGAGAACATGAGCATAAAGAACAAGAAGCGCGGAAAGAACACGAGCGTAAGGAACAAGAAGCGAAGAAGCAATTTACACAGCGGCAACTTTCTTTGTGTAGCTTGTGTGACATTCCATAGGAGTGATGGGACCCTAACGTATATTAGATTTTGAAGCGAGGGTCATATATATAAGTGCGGTCAATATTTTGCTTTGTATTCTTGTATATAACTCTTTTGTAATGTATTTAGAATCTCACATCTACGACATGACGCTATTCGTATTTTTTTTTCAGTTGATATGTATGCTCACATGTCCCGCGTATTGGGTCATGTAATGCACGAGCATTGGATGAGTTGTAGATATCCGTGTTAGAAGTATGTGCAGCAGTATGTAATCTCCCCCTCTTAGAGGTAAAATCACGTAGGTTGGGATAAGTGCGATTGTCAAGTTTTTTCCTTGATTTAGAAAAACCCATACTTTTACCGTTAACCTTTACTTCAGCACATTCAGACAAAACACGTTGTGACCAATTTCTTACGAATTTATAATTTGAGCGTGGCTCAACCAGCTCTGTTCTGCCGACTCTCAAGTGACCAGAAAAATTCGAATATCTTTCAACATGTTCTAGTCAATCAAAAAAGCGCTAGAGGAGAGACGCGAACGAGTGCGTAAAGAACAAAAAGCAAAGAAAGGACGTGAGCCCAAGGCTGCAGAAGAGAAGAGAGAACATGAGCATAAAGAACAAGAAGCGCAGAAAGAACACATGCGTAGGGAAGAACAAGCGAACTCTTTTGTAATGTATTTAGAATCTCACATCTACGACATGACGCTATTCGTATTTTTTTTTTCAGTTGATATGTACCGTCATGTCCCGCGTATTGGGTTATGTAAGAGAGTTAAGTACGTAGGCACGTAGGTGTACGCAATATTTTTATTTTTATGTTGTTATTTTTATTTTTATGTTGTTATTTATATATTTTTATTTTTATATTGTTATGTTGTCCCTGCTAACCAACAACATATATAATAGTATGGACGCAATAACAAATAATATTTTTATTTTTATTCGTTTGTATTCATCTTTTTATGTGCTAAATACAATAAAAAAGCTTCACTCTATTCGTTTTTTTTTTTTTTCATTTTAGATGTATGTCTAGATTACACGAACCTTTCTACAGCATTAGACAACACCAGAGTACATATCCGATCTACCTCTAGCAGACCTATATTACCTAAAATTGATACGGTAGCGTCAGATCAGTTAGACAATCTACTTTAGACTTACTCTTTAGAAGCTTCGTGAGTAGGCTAGTCTGTCATAGCTGCTACATTACTCGAAAGTGGTCGAACTGCTCATGCTAGTTTTAAGTTACCACTCAATTTAATCACTACAGAGACTCCCATTTGCAACATCCAAATCTCCAAACAAAGTAATTTTGCTGAAGTTTTAAAGGGTACAAAAATAATCGTGTGGGACGAAATAACGATGGCTCATAAAGGTGGTATTGAAGCGTTAAACAGATCACTAAGGGATATAAGGGGTAATACAAAATTAATGGGTGGCGTAACAGTTTTGCTGGTCGGAGACTTTCGGCAGACTCTACCAGTGGTGCCAAAAGGAACCAGATCTGACGAAGTAAATTCGTGCATTAAGAAATCTAATTTGTGGCCCCAGGTTAATATTTTTAAGCTCTCTAAAAATATGAGAGCACATTTGGGCGGGGATGAGTCTGCTGGTAGATTTTCAGATCTCCTTCTTAAAATCGGTAATGATGATTTTCCATCGTTTGATGGAATGATAACCATCCCGGAATAATTGTGCACAGTACTGCGGTTCAAGAATTGCTGTCTAAAGTTTATCCAGACATTATTCATATACATGACAAGCCTGTGGAATGGTTATGTGAGCGTGCCCTACTTACTCCAAAGAACGATCAAGCAGAAGCTATCAACGATATCCTGCTCATGTCGTTTGAGGGCAAAGAAAAAGGCTATACTTCGATTGATACTGTGGTAAATACAAATGACGCTACTAATTACCCTGTAGAATTTTTAAATTAATTGAAACCGCCAGGTTTGCCTTATCATAAGATTCTTCTGCGTGTGGACACTCCAATTATGTTGTTGCGAAATTTAAACCTACTTATTATTCTCCAATATGTTGTACCTATCAATAGCCGGGTTTGTCAACCGGGCTATTGATAGGTACAATGAAACATCATGCTAGGCTTAGGCTTGCTCTAAATGCCATGATAATTTGGAATCTCTAAAACAATCCATATGATTGGCAGTAAGTGCTTCTATTATGTACTGACCACTGGCGATAACTAGCAATAATGTTTAAAGGACTGTATTGCAGCCAATAGAGACCACTTCGAATAATTTTTATATATTTTTAATGTTTTTATATTCATTTATTAAACTAACACACTGTAATATTAATAAATGTTACGTGCAATAGAAAAATGTTTTTTTCTTTGTAACAATATTTACGGCCTGGCCACGACTTCGGTCTTAGCGGCCCTCGGTGCGGCGCACAGTAGGCTGGTATTTGCGTTTCATAGACATTCAAATTTATTTTTTACAGTGACACTTTTTTGTTTGAATGCGATTGAGAATAACTGCTATATGCCTTATACAGGTTGTGCGCAAGTCCAGAGAAAAGACACCTCTTGAGGTATCCGAATCAAGTAAGTATGTTCCACGATTTGGCACAGTTTTCGAGTTATGAATATTTTTATGTTTTTGAGAATTTTCCACCTGAACAACTTTAAAAATTTCTATTAAAAAAGTAGAAGACTTTTTACAATTTGATTTTTGTATATGAATAGTCATGAGTTGTACCTTTCCGCTCAAAATATTCAGCTTCTTAACTTTGATGGAAATTATAAAAATCTAAGTGTAAAGTGAAAATTTTACGTTCTGAGAACTATATGACTTCAATTTTCAACTTAAAATTAAAAATCACCGATCACGACACCGATTTCTCCAAAATCGAAATATAACTCAAATATCATGATAGAGTTTTTACTACTGAATAGTATTTAAATGTTATAAAAAGCTTTTTATAGAATGAAGACTATTTTCTAAGAACAAAGAAAATAGAAAAAAAAATAGTTATTAATAAAAAGATAGTTAACAGAAAAGTTTTTGTTACTGAAGATAAATAAAGTAAATTGGCATAAAACAAAAGAGATACTGATCGAAAAAGAAAAAACATACTCCATATTTATGAAAACAATAAAAGTGAAGAGTTTCGGGAGCTAAATTTGGAATAAAGAGCTAAAGGAGAATCTTAAGAAATTTTGGAAGAAAATTTAACTTTGTTATGACCGAAATGGTAAAGAGATTCCGCAGGCTAAATAATTTGACCTGAAATCATTGTTTGATATAATACCAAAAAATTGCTTACATTTTTATTACTCCCTTAAAGGGAATGAGAATATTATGGATGACATTGATGTTTATGGGAATGGGGTTGATTTTCCCATTGAAGATGAGAATGATAATATAATAAATGAATGATAATAATGATAAAGTAAAAAATATAGTCTCTAAGTAATTTGGGAGACTGATATTTTATAATTTTTATTCTTTTATGGGTCTTTTATAACGGATGTCTCACAGCAGAGTTAAGATTTTAAATTTGAATATTTAAAAAACCGTTGCAAGCAAGGGGTAGGAGCGCAGTAGCTTCATCGTTCGTGCAGATTCGTTAGTCACGATGTTGCAGTGGTCGGGTGAGCACCGAACGTTCGCTATCAAAGCGTTTTTGAAAGGTGGAGAATCGTACGTTGTGGTTCGGAGACAGTTTTGTTCTGACCACAATATCAGACGCTTACGCGATGGACGAAGCGAAAATTTGATTTGTAAATGGATTATCAAGTTTTGAGCTACCGGATCCGCTGTAAATCAACCGAGTCCGGGCCCAAGCAGAACTTCAAGGACGGAAGAAACAACAAACGAAGTGGCAGCTAGCGTTCATCGCAATCCACGCTTGTCAATACGCAAAAGAGCGGCGGCTTTAAACGTCACCAAATCAACCGTAGAGCGGATTTTAAAACGTGATTTGAAATTCCATCCGCATAAAATACATATAGTGCAAGAAATAAATGAAAATGACTACAATTTACGTAAAAGTTTTTGCCAGACAATGATTGAGAGATTTCGCACTTTGAATACTGTGTTTTGGAGCGATGAAGCACATTTCCATTTAAATGGAAATGTTAATAAACAAAATTGTCGTTTTTGGTCAATTGTGAATCCCAGACAAAAACATAAAAGACCGCTGCATAGCCCAAAAGTAACAGTGTGGTGTGCTCTATCCGTAGCGGCGTGGTATCTATGGGCTGTATTTTTTGAAAATGAGAAAGGTGCTGCGATAACTGTCTCTGGCAAGGCGTATCGGCATATGATATCTAATTATTTTATACCCCAACTTCAAGAATATCCAGCCTACAGCTCAAGAACATGGTTTCAGCAAGATGGAGCCACTTACCACACTGCAAGAGCCACTATGGACCAACTTCGTGAATTGTTTCCTCAAAAATTGATATCCCGCTTTGGTGATATCGTGTGGCCTCCGCGATCACTAGAATTAATCCCTATGGACTATTTCCTATGTTACCTTAAAAGCAGAGCTTACGTCAATAATCCGAAGAATATCGCTAAGCTAAAACAAAATATCCAACAAGAAATACGCGACATCGAGCCGGCTATGCTTAGGCGCGTTATGCAAAATGCGATGAATCGGTTTCGTGAGTGCGTGCTACGAAATGAAAGACATTTGGAAGATGTAATATTTAAAAAATAAAATCCGCAATATAGTCGAATAATTTTCAATAAAAATGTTTTCACAAAAATATGCCAATAGACTTTTATTTCATTTTAAAATCCTAATTCTGCCATGAGACCTGTGCCTTTTAATAAAAAAGAAAACAGAAAAGTTATGTCTTGGATAATTCTACGATTTCATGCAAATCGCATGTCCGTGAATTTTTTAGCCAATCTAAACATCCTAAGAGCCCAAAAATATTTTTTATCTATAAATTGGTTGTTTAACTATTTCTGCCACGTGGAATTAAAATAATCATGACGTGTTACTGACTGAAAATAATATTTCAGTCGCTTAAATTTGATTACCTTCAGTGTCCTTTTTGCGCCTAGTTAGAAAACAAATTATATTTAATTAAACGTAGAGGATTATGCTGCGTATTGTTACTTGAGGAACCTTAAGTACAGAATAAGGAATTTATATATGATCTTACTAGTTGTAATATTGATATTATTTAAAATTTAAATACACTGTGATAAAAACAATTTTTCCGAAAAAATATTTCATTGCCTTCAGCCTGTCTTGAAATATCACAAATCATACTGTATATGCATCGTATCTGGATCGCGCACCCCCTCCCGCCTATTCAATTGCCAGTCAGTCGGCCAGCAACAACAACAACTTTTGCGACGGTTAAAAAAGATCATCAACTACGTGCTTCAACTAATATTTATTTCATTACCTACAGCGGATTGTTCATGTAAGTAGTTATGGGTTTTTTATAAATACTTTTGGCCTCGAAGTATTTGTAATTCGTATATTCATATTTATAATTATTATTATGTACGTTAATCGATTAATTTCCGAGTAAAATCAAAAACAGCTTTGAAAATTCATTACCCTCACTTTCATTACCATCGATTACCTTCAGCTATGAAGGTGACGCACAGTGTGTCGCGTAGAACAAGCTAGGTGGACAAAATTCATGACACGATTTCCAGAAACGGACAATAAACTAATGATAAAAACACCCCAAAACACACGATTGCAGTTTTTGTTTTGATTTAAAATTCCAGAGTGATGAGTCATAAGGGTCGGAAGTCTTAATAAGCCTTAAGTGCAAGTGCACTACATTATTCAGTTGTATTTTCGCTACACTTTCGTTAATACGTTTTTGTGCTTGCTAGACTTGAAACTCGATTGAAATAATTATTTTCTACAAAATTAAAATTTACATAATATATAAAATTGAATGTATTATTTTTTCTGTACATTTGTTGGTTATAGCTAATATTCTTCATAAACTTAAACGTTTATGTACCAGTTATAACATCTCTGCCAGTCTTCTTAAGAGATATAACTATTCATGCATTTTTAAAGAAGTTTGTTGTGATGGATTTTATTTTCGAGGGTAAGTACTATATTCTTTCTTGTAAATTAAGTTATATATCGTCTACATTAATGCTATATAATTTTTTGAAATATAATAATTTTTTTATTGTTTTCTAACTTTAAACGTTCAGGAGAAGCATGTTCCCGCTTGTTACAGGGCTAAACTTTTGATATATTATATGAGTAACCTTTATCTTTACAGTGTAGTTTACTTTAGCTAGCACACTAGAGTACAACATATTTTTTATATATTTTTTCAGAGAAGGTTCAGTCTATTTCAAGAAAAGATTTTTTTGAAGAGTGGCTGAAGCACACAAAAGACGAAAGAAATTTACGCCTTTTTGAATGGGGAATTTTTAATTGCACCTCTATTTAAAAATTAAGCAAACAACATTTCTGGACTAATAATCTACCTGCATATCAAATAAATGACTGTATATTAATTTAAATAATTGTATAACTAAACGTGTATTATTAGAAAATGTTTAAAATAAATCAAAGTTAGCGACTTTTTTTATCTAACTTTGCTACGAAAATCTTGCTAAAACCACAGATATAAGCATTCTAAAACAAAATTACTCACCGCATAACAAAAATACTGATTTGCACACTAAATTATCCAATATTACAACCGAATTACTAACATCATTATCTAAATATTGCATAACAATTAATGCATATTTTAGGTTGTCAAATCACTACACTAATTTACTATTTCTTTAACTAAAATCCCTATAACCCAACTATATTTATCTTTGTTCAACTGTTTTATTGAAAAGATATTTGGCGCGCTTTTGACCGCACTCAACGCTTGCGCTAGTCGCATCGCGCTCGCTCCTTCACAACGCCACGGCGACACGAGTGTGAGAGAGATCGAGTGATGTTATTCCGCAGTTGTACACGGCGCATGGCCGCGTGCATTTGTAATTGTTTTAATTCATTTAATAAACATAATTTGCTGGAGTTTAAGTGCAAAATAAGTTTTATTACTTGGTGAACTATATCCTAGTGCATTGTTTTAGTGTATTGCCTATATACCTTTTACGTTAACGGACAAGTAACATGGAGTTAGACCGATCATTATTAGAAGCCAGCGGTAGTGGTACGCAAAATAATGAAGATGTTCCCGTTTATTTCTCGGATGAAAGTGAAGAAGAAGAACAGCCTTTGGAGAAGAAGAAGAGGTCAAAGGGCAAGGAGTATATATTCGTTAAGAAATTCACAAGCGCTCATGAAGCCGAGAGTTTTGTGCAAGCTGAAAATACGTGGTCTGTCACAGTTTCGCACGACACTGAAGAAGGTAACAAAAAGTTTTATCGTTGTAGAAAAGTCAAATTTCGAGGACCTCAGTGTGCAGCAAGTATTTATTTGCTTTTTGAAGCAAACTCTAATGAAGTATTACTTTATCGAACAGACTCTGACCATAACCATGAATCTATTGCTAAAGAAGAGACACGGCATGGAATATGTGAAGAGACAAAAGAAGAGATTAATAAACTTTTCGCTTTACATTTAAAACCTAAGGCTATATTAAACAGTTTGAAGAAAATTCATGGGATCACACTGCCCTCAAAGAAACAATTAAATAATTATTTGTCTGACCGCCGTCGAGTAGTTTACGGATCACCTTCAATTAGTCTCGGGGAACTACAGGCTTGGTTAATAGAAAATTCTAAGATACCTGTTGATGAACATGAACCCTATGTTATTGCTTACCATGTTTAAGAGAGCGAGACTCCGACTTTTCGATTTGCAATCTCCACGAAGTCTTTACTAAAGTTAGCCACATTAGCCACAAATATTCATGCAGATGCTACATATAAACTCATCTGGCAAGGTTTTCCTGTACTATTAGTCGGTACTACTGATAAAACTAAGAAGTTTCATCCTCTTTGTCTCGCCGTCACTACTAATGAACGTAAACAAGATTTTGAAATGTTGTTTGAAGCTCTTCGCAACAGCGCTTTCTCCCTTTATGCACACTCTTTAAACCCAAAAGCATTAATTTGCGATTCGGCTATGAGCATAATAAATGCATTTAAAGAAGTATTTGGTGAAGAAGTTACTGTAAAAATGTGTTGGTTTCATGCAAAAAAAAAAATATTATGAACAATGTAGAAAGACTGGTAGACAAAAAAAAGCAGAAAACTTTATTACAGGATATTGATGTGTTACACTGTGCTACATCTCCAGATATGTTCCAGTCTGCTTTAGCAGCTTTTATAATAAAATATGCCGACCAAAGAGAGTTCATTACTTACTTCAAGAAAGAGTGGGTATATCAAAATCGGAATTGGTATCTTGGCTCTTCAAAAGGATCTCCTATTACAAATAATGCGCTTGAATCGTTTAACAGATCTATCAAAGAATGCCACACTCTGCGAGAACGTTTTCCATTATCCAGATTTTTGGTTGTTGTCTCAGATATGGTAAAAGAATGGTCAGGAACCTACCAGATGGAATCATTTTCAAATTCTCCTTCGATCGAGCTCAAAGATTGGACCGCAGGTTACCAATGGGCGAAGTCAGGCCGAAAAGTAGTAGTTTTAAAGGCAGATTCAATGAAAAAGACCTACTTGATAGCAAGTTCAGGAGAATCAACCGTCCAATTTGGACAAGACTGGAGTTCTTTCGACGAATATAAACAAGTTGCTTTCGCATATTGGACGGTTGAATTGCCCATAAACAAAGACCAATGGAAAACTGGTGAATGTAATTGTCCGCAGTTTTTTAAAGACTACATTTGCAAACATGTTATTGGACTAGCTATCAGGTTAAAATATGTCACACCACCTGCAGAAGCTAAAAACATACCTATCGGCATAAAGCGAAACCGCGGCCGTCCAGCAAAAGCAAGACCTGCCCTAATCGTACAGTAAAATATTTTTTTTTATTAATTTGTGAGTATCTTACCGTTGTGCAATGTGTGAGTGATTATGAAGATAACACTTATTTGATTTTTTGAGAACTTTAATTTAATAAACATGACTGATTAACTGGTGTTTTATTTAGTATAACTCATGTTCTTTAAAATTTAATAGGTGATGGATTCCAAAAAAACAGATTAAATATATTGTTGCACTAAAATAATAATTAGATTTACTATAAGTTAACAGTTAGTCATTCAGTAAAATAGTTGAGCTTTAAAGATCAAAGAGTATAGTATATTTGATTTATTTGATGCGCAAATTTAGTGTGCAATTCAGTATTTTTGTTAGCAATTTCGAATACTTTGATAGAAAAACGTAGATTTAAAGTTGTAACATTAAATACATGCCTTTTTGAATTTCTTTCACAAAGATTTAATTTTGGCGATATGACTGAAGATTGCCAGAGAGAAATTAAGGTAAAAATAGCAAGTTTGTCGAACAAAATTGCTGCCAAATGGTTGGCCGCAGGAAAATCATAAGAGCGATTTTTAACTGCAAATGAAAGTTGTCTAAATGCTAAAGATACGCTAAATTGTATTAGCGTACGCACTACCTAGCCAAGACCTTCTACATCATTTCAAGATGCGAGTTCAGCCGGAAGGCCTCGAAAATCCTTTGAGGATTCGTCATTTAAAACGAAGAACCGTAGAGTTGAATATCTCGTACATTCGCGAAGTGTCGGTGAATTGATGACTGCTGCAGAAGTAGCTGTGCGTTCTATTGGTCAAAGAAACGTTGCCAATGTGGTCAGAGAAATCAGTGAAAATCCTGAAAATATTAATTTACTTAAATGTAGCAAGCCAGTGGAGTCAAGACAGTTGAGTTGCAATGGTGCCTCATTAGCTTCATAGCTTACTATATTGATTCTAAGTCAACAACACATTCGTATAAACAGACAAGGAAGTGGTCTTTGAAGGCAGGACATAATGTGTTTCCATCATACTATAGTTTACGTAAGTCAAAACAAGCCTGTTATCTTCAGCGGTGGACTCTGCCCAGCACACCCTCGAGGTGTGCCCGAGATGGGCGGTGCTGCGTCAAGGTCTGACGTCGGTCATCGGAGGGGACTTGTCGCTCCCGAGCGTCATCACCGCGATGCTCGGCGACGACGAGTCCTGGAAGGCGATGGTCTCCTTCTGCGAGACAGTAATGTCCCAGAAGGAGGCCGACGAGCGGATGAGAGAGGAGGCCGCCGACGTGGCCTCCATCCGCGGGCGACGAATGGGGGTGCGTATGAGGCGCTACTTAATGCGCCTCCTGTAACGCCCTTGTGCCCGTGTCGGGCCGGGATGGGAACCCGGTCCTGCTAGACACGGCGTCGTCGGGACTGTTCAGAGGTTAGCCGGACAGTCCCCATGGAGGAGAAGTCTGGCCTTTTCGCCAAGGCCAGCCTGTCGCTGGAGGGATCCTGTTGCCTGCAGATCCGGGACCCTCCGATTAAAGCGGCTGAAGGCTCCCGCAGGGGTTTAGTACAATATTGCACTCCCAAAGTGCCGAGTCCGACATAGGTCTAGGACTGCCGACCCGGGCATCCTGGATATCATCCGTAAATGGATTCCCCTGCGTAAAAAAAAAAAAAAAGCCTGTTATCCTCCTAAGGAGCACATTGTTGTGACAGAAACTCGTGCTGAAATTAATATACAAGCATTATTAGACAAAACTGTTCAGCGCTTAATAGAAGCTCAGAGTGAAGTCATAAACTGTGTACTCCCTACTAATTCGTCATTTACACTTGTAAGCAAATGGGGAGGTGATGGAAGTTATGATCATAGTACCTACAAACAGAGATTTGAGAACGACGAAGATACGGACGAAATTCTGTTTGTTTTTCATTGGTGCTCCTTAGATGGCATAATGGTCACAACATTATTTAGCAAAATCCTCGCCCATCATCCACCATCTACGGTCGTCCAATTAAATTCATATTTGCTAAGGAGACGACTGAATTAATTGTAAGGGAGACCAACCAACTACTAGAAAACATTAACCATCTGCTTCCTACACTTATTAAATTTGGTAATTCTCAAATCTCTGTTAAGCACGACCTTTTGCTGATAATGACAGACGGAAAAGTATGTAATACCTTGACTGAAACTCATTCATCACAGAAATGTTTTATATGTGGTGCGACCCCCAAAATGATGAATGACGATAACAGGCATTTTGACAGCAACCAAGAACATTTTGGTTTTGGTTTGTCTACACTTCATGCTTGGATTCGTTGTTTCGAATGCTTGCTGCACATAAGTTATAAACTCGATTTAAAAAAATGGCAAGCTAGAAGCAACGAAGAGAAGACTAGTGTAAAGCTACGTTCAAAAGAAATAAAACGAAAATTCAAAAGTGAAATGGGACAAATTGTAGACAAACCAAAGCCAGAATTCGGGTCTACGAATGATGGAAACACAGCTCGTCGGTTGTTTGGGAATCTCGAGTTGAGTGTTCAGATCACGGGATTAGATGTTAATATCATCAAACATTTTGATGTTCTTTTAAAGACATTGTCTTCTGGTTTCGAGATAAATTTAGTTGAGTTCAACAATTATTGTCTAGAAACCAGAAGCCTTTATCTCAATCTCTATTATTGGTACTATATGCCGGCCACAGTACACAAAATATAGATCCATAGTACTGAGGTTATTAAAGTTGCTTTGCTTCCAATTGGGCAGCTGTCAGAAGAAGCCCAGGAAGCACTGAACAATAGTTGCCGTAGGTTTCGAGAACACGATACTAGGAAATTGTCACGTATTTCCACAAATAGAGACCTATTGATGATGCTGATAATAACATCTGATCCTCTGATTAATAGCCTCAGAAAAATTCCTAAAAATAAAGCAGATAAGTGATGTTCTGAGGTATTAAAATTGATAGTAGCTCCCAGTATTACTGAGCCACGGACTAGGTCTGCCTCTTTGACATCAAATGAGGATAATTATTTAGTAGAGGATTCCTCTGAAGATTCAGATTAATTTTTTATTATTTGTAAATATTTTTTTTTCTAATTTTTATTTTTATTTTTTAATGTATAATTTATGTTTCTTTTTGTACATATTTTTAATTATAAGAGTATTTCTGGTCAGCTTAGTTTATTCTAGTTAATTAGTTTCTACGATTTCGATAAGAGAAAAATAATAAAATATATTTTAAGACTTCCGTATTTTTTCTTGTTTTTAATATATCATCACTCCGAAATAGTCATTAAATTAATATATCAAGGCAGTACTACAAAAAAGGGGCGAAAAATAATTTTGTCCACCTAGCTTATTCTACGCGACACACTGTGTGACGGTAATTAAATAATATTGAAGGTAATGAATTTTACATTTATTTCTATGTGATATCTTTTATCCTTTATATTTATCTTTAACCCTTTATATGTTATAAGGTTCCATAATCATTATTGTTAACGTAGACAATCGTGATAACATAATAGAGATACATACAAAGTTGATTTCGCTTTTATAACACTAAGTACTTTAGTTACTAAAACGCCGGGCAAACCTTTCAAAGGTTTGTCGACGGTATGGTGCGTAGACTTGACTTTTGTTATCCGTATGTGGATGACATTCTGGTGTTCTCGCGCTCCACTTCTGAGCATAAGGAGCATCTAAGAATCCTATTCCAGAGACTACGAGAATTTGGAATGGTGATTAATCCATCAAAATGCGTTTTTGGAGCACCAGAAGTCACTTTTCTCGGGCACTGCATCAATGCTCAAGGCACGCGGCCACCCAAGAACCGCATAGAAGCTCTCCTCGATTTTCCCACACCGAAGACAGTTCAGGCCATGCGCAGATTTCTTGGGATGATCAACTACTACCGACGTTTCTTGCCCGGAGCGGCGTCACACCAAGCTGCTCTCATCGATGCCTTGACGAAAATAAATGGCAAGGGATCCAAACCATTCCCCTGGTCTCCCAAGCTCTTGGAGGAATTTGAGGCTTGCAAGAAAAGCTTATCACTCGCAACATCTTTGGCTCATCCCGACAGTACCGCTAAACTTGGTCTTTTCACAGACGCCTCTAGTACGCACGTCGGAGCAGCGCTCCAGCAAATGGTGAACAATCAATGGGAGCCTATTGCCTTCTTCAGTAAGAAGCTCACGCCCCGCCAGAGCACCTGGCCAGCCTACTACAGAGAACTACTGGGAGTGTATAAGGCTGTACAGCACTTCCGTCACATATTAGAAGTGCAACATGCCACCATTTATACAGATCACAAGCCCCTCGTATATGCGTTCTCCCAACGACGCGAAAAACTTTCTCCTGCTCAGCTAAACCAACTTTCTTTTATTTCACAGTTCACGACTGATGTCGTGCATATTAAAGGTACCGACAACGTAGTTGCCGACGCCATGTCTCGCGTCGATGCCATTTCATTGTTAACTGGCGACTTCAGAGAGTTGGCAGCAGCTCAGCAGGCAGACGAGGAAGTGCAGGAGCTCGTAAAAAATTGCAGTTCTTCTTTGAAGCTGGAGAACATACCCATACCAGGTACAGATTTAACTCTCATATGTGACACGTCTACTGGCAAACAGCGACCTCTTCTGCCATCCAGCTTCCGCAGAAGCGTTTTTGAACAACTCCATGGGCTTAGTCATCCTGGTGCGCTGGCAACTGTGCGCATGGTGACTGACCGCTATGTATGGCCCTCAATCAAAAAAGACGTTCGCGTATGGACACGCGCCTGCATTCCGTGTCAAAAGTCGAAAGTAACGCGACACGTTAAAACACCATTGGGAAATTTTGACACCCCAACTGCCAGACTTCGCCACGTTCATTTGGATATTATCGGCCCCCTACCACCTACCACCGAAGGCTACAACTACTGCTTAACTGCAATTGATCGCTACACTCGATGGCCAGAGGTGTGGCCTCTCAGATCCATAACGGCGCAAAAAGTCGCAGCAACTTTTGTGTTTGGTTGGATTTCTCGATTCGGTGTCCCCCTGCTCGTCACAACCGATCAAGGCAGACAGTTTGAGTCTGACCTCTTCAGTCGCCTCATGAAAATCTGTGGCATCAAAAAGACGCGCACTACCAGCTATCACCCGTGTGCTAACGGGATGGTAGAGCGCCTGCATCGTCAATTAAAGGCAGCAAATGTGCCATGAGTCTTCGTGGATACAGGCTCTACCTATCGAACTCCTTGGCATGCGCTCTGCGGTCAAAGGATACCTAAAAGCGTCATGCGCGGAAATACTCTACGGTGAGCCCCTCCGCCTCCCCGGCGAATTCCTTGTTCCAGAAGCTTCCTGCCTGATTGACGATCCCACTGACTTGGTAGATCAGCTTCGCCAACACATGGCAGACATGCGACGACAGTCCAAGCCTCGCGCCATTCAGGAAAAGATGGAACGCCTACTTTCATTTTCAAGGACCTTCCCGTGGCTACACACGTTTTTCTTCGCGATGACTCAGCTCAACGCGCGCTTATAGCACCCTACACTGGCCCGTACCAAGTAACCTCTAGGAAAGATAAAGCTATCCGTTTAGACATAAAAGGTAAGGAGGTTGAAGTCAGCCTAGATAGGGTGAAACCTGCTTACCTAGAGTTTCCGCAAAATACATTTAATACGATTTCTTCCAGAACAGCTCTTGCTCCAAAATCAGTGAGGACTCCGCAATCCGGTATTGATTTCACCAAGCCCACTGCTACACCAGTTCCTTCATCTGCTACACCCGCTCCTCCTTTACCTTCAGCACCAGCTACTGCGCCGGAACATGCGCCTTCCGCCTCGCTTGTGCCAGCCGAGCCGGTGACCAGATCTGGACGCAGGGTTCGCTTTAAGCAGATCTTAGATCTCTAAATTATTTTTTTTTTTTTTCACCTGCGGTTTCCTTTCTCCGTAGGGGGGTGGTGTGGCGTTTATATCAGAACGCACCCAAAAAGCGGCAACAAAGTTGCCCGCCAAAAACAGCTGTCAAAAAGAGACATAACTATTCTATTTGATTCCATTCCTTCGGTGCGTGCTCTAAAAAAAAAACGAAACTTGTATCATGTACAGACATGTTAAGTTAACTTGTGCCTTGTACATATCGCCTGTAATAAAGGTTGCATTTCTTCTGAACTGTGTTGAATCAATTAACATTCCCCAAACTTTTGTTAAACCTAAGCTGCCAATAAATTAAAATGAAGACAGTTTTTACAGTCAAAATAAAGAAATGATTGAAATTACTATGATATTTTTAAAAGATAAGCATTACCGGAACCAAAAACTTATAAATACAATGCAACCTCGATCTAATGAAACAGAAGGGAATTAGAAAATAAAAAATATTCGTTATATCAAGTAACTTGTTACAATGAGGTTCGTTAGGTATAGAGAGGTTAGGTTGGTTTACGATTTGTTATAACAAGGAGTACTAGTGGGAATTTCGAACTTTTTAGCAATGTCTATTTTTTCATTATATGATTCTCGGTTAGGTACTTTATGATTTTTCGTTATTCTGAAAAACATTCGAAACATTTAACAAGTTTGAACCCGTCGAGACACGAATTATCGCAAAATTCAATATAGATAGTTGATAGGATTATTATACGTAAAAGTTATAAATTGACGAAATTCGTTGAATAGGTAAATAATGCTATATATTTATATTTTGCAATGATTGAAAATTGGTTATAAAAAGGTTTTTGAAAAGTATATTTGTAGTGTATATTTCGTATGTAAAAGATATATTTTGTATTATCTCTTATGGGTAGTACTAGGGGATTTTTTTATGAAAATGTCTTAAAATATATTTATTAGGTCCATTAAACAAATAAAAGTTAAAAATAATAATAATACAGTTAGCAATTAGTAAAATTGATATAGAAAAATAATATGATCTATCTAATACTACTAGAATGAGAAATCGTAATTATTCGATTATAATAATTAAACAGCAACTTTTACTATTTTGCTTAAAATAAGTAACTACCTTCAGTTAAGGGATAAGAATAAAGTCAGGATAGTATAATCTCATCGTATATTTTATCACAAAATATTACTTGTTTCGTATACTAATTGATTAATTGATTATAATACAGGTCTAACAATAAGTACTGATAAATGTATCGGTTGAGGGTCAGGTCCAACTTGTGGTGGTTCAGATCCAGGTCCAACTTGTGGTGGTTCAGATCCAGGTCCAGGCACATTTATCCGATTTTGATTTTGATGAGTCTGCCTCTGATGTCTTACCCAACACTTATGACACGTCACACACATATTGCTTAGCCTGAAAGAAATAATTTGTGGTAGTATAATCATTACTCTCTCTCTAAACAGATTTGAAAGCATTAGGATTAAACAATAATACACTGATTTGAATATTAATTACTATAGGAATAGAAAATAAACAGATAATTAATACACAACAGTATGACATGTTGCTGTGTGGCTACAGCAACAAAGAATACACGTATAACACCCCCTCCATTCCCATGGGTATCGTAACAGGCGACCAAGGGATAACAAAGTTCCACTACCACCTTAGAACAGCTGATTTTTAAATTCATAGACCAAAATTACCTTTTTATAGAACAGATTATTTATTATATTAAAACAGCTGATTTTTAAATACATAGACTGAAATTACCTATTAGACCAAAATTATATTATTATATTTTATTTACCTGATGGAAAGCTGGATGTGACGTTGGTAAATTCTGTAAGATTGAATTGTTTCTTGCCAATTCATGATGATACATTCTTCGCACAGAATGTCAACAAGTTATGCACACCATTGTATGGCCGAACAAACGAACATCGCTAGATATTTCTAAGTTCAGCAGTTCATAACAAGGATGACAAATGACAGCATCCCTTAGGAATCTAGAATAAAGTTAATAACAAAAATATCTTAGAAACTACATAAATATAGAACAGAATAGAATATACTTTATTGCACACCACAGACTATATACACCAAGTAGTAATTTACATAAACAGGTTGAAATGGACAAAGTCTTATCGCGAAGTAGCAATCTCTTCCAGACAACCTTTAGATGAAGGAAAATATGCATAGGAAAGGTAGGTGCCACAGAAATAGTTGAGGTATTATTACTATTTCTGTTGTAGGTGCACTAGTGTAACACGTACGTGTATATAAACTTGTCTGTATGGATACGGACAGGTTTATATATGTATATATATATATATATATAATCCACCATGCTGCAATAAGGCAAAGGGAATTATTTGATAGTGCACTTCCATCTTTAGCCTTAATAATATAATAATAATAATTCAGCCGTAATGAAGGCTTAAGTGCTACCCCGTTGTAGATTAAAAAAAAAAATAATAAAAAAAGATGAGACCTGGGACTACACTGATTTGACTTGCGTAGTAGCCGATTTCTTAATTTTCCTATAAGAAATCGCTACCGCGCAGGTCGAACCACGTCATCCGTCAAGTCTGCTCTTTCGTGGCGCGGATTGTAACAGATAGTTTATGTTTGATTTTATAACTTCAAGTTAGCAGAAGTAATTGCCACTTGTTTTTGTGTCTTTTCCTCTTTTCAAGCTTTCTTTTTTTTTTCTTGTAGTGTTTGGCAACAATGAACAAGAAAAAGAATAAAATTAGTGTAAGAAATGAGCGAGAGTTGGAATTTATCGTCAACAATCTTTCAGATTTATCCGATATAGACTCCGACGATGATGCCTATTATAATACAGCACTTGTAGGTAACTAGCCCAGCAGATTACTGCAGTTTGCCTGAAGAAAATATTATTGAAACTCGTCTCGAACAGCTTTTCGGTGTACAAGAAATCACACAACAAAATATTGAAGACAGAGAACAATATTCAGTTACTTCACTAAGAGATATATTAGAATCAAATAGTCCTGGCAGTAATGTTTGCGACACAACATCACAATTATCTGGTGATCCACTATTACAAGTAATAGATGAGCACATGGAGATACATGAAGAAAGGGAACATGATCTAACACAAAGAGAAATTGTAAAACAGCAATGTATTGATGCGATCAACAATGATAATCATACAATCCAGGCGGATGACACAAGTACAGGGCCGTCAAATGTAAATAATAATGAATCAGATTCTCAAATAATGGGACGTCATAGAATTGTCAATGTATCCAGAACTAGTGTATCCAAAACAAGACAACCACGAGAGTGGAAAATTGAAAAGAACATACATAGTATTCCAGAATTTATCAATCCCATTCGTCCACAATCGACATAGGGGAAAGGAAGGCAAAACGGACCCTGTGGGCAAAACGGTCTACCTTGATAATTTTGCTACGTGTAACGCTATCTATGAATTTATTACGTCAAATTGTTGGCCACCATGTTACCGCTTTCGGTCAGTCTACTCAATTCCACCGACCGCACGTGCACTGATTTAGAATGATAAGTTATTTTTTTTAGATATTGATGTAAAACTTCCATTTTTCAAATAGCCTGCAGTTTGGTTTCGTTTGTGATAGTGTGTTCTGATGATAACTGTATGTAAACTGACATATGATGAAACTAATAACCAAGTAGGCCGACTATATCTCAATTTATAACCTCAAAATTTTTAATTTTTGTTGTTTATAGCAAAAAGGCAAAACGGACCCAGGTAAAACGGACCGAGGTACCGCTTTTCAAGGGTGTCGTCACCGTCTGTTTTAAATGCTAACCAAATTGATAAACAAACTGCCATGACTTCCACATCAATAAAGAACGCTGTTAACCAACAGTTTCACAGTCATTATTTTTGAATCAGTGAAACCAAATATTTCACATTCACCACAATTATGATTGCCAATGAACCTTGCAGTGTGTTCCATTTTGGACCTAAAAATATAACGCCTATCCCAAAAACAAAAAAGACTACAAAAGCTAACGTCAAGGAATGAAAAACAGCAATGATTACATCATCACCTTATCGCTTTGAATTGGAAACTTCTCAAAATAATCAGACTGAAAAGATTTAAAAAAGTACTTTGTTTCGAGAAAGACACAAAATTTTCAAAATAAAAAAAAATAAAATCAAGAAAGAAGAAAGTAAAAATATATTAAAAATTAAAAAAAAAGGCAAGCAAGAAATCTGACATAAGAAAATAAAAAACTAAGGAAAATGATAGTGCATATGACACGATGACCCTGAGTGTCTGTACTGTAATTATTTGTACTCAGAATCAAACGGAGGTCGGGTGCAATGTCCAAAATGCCGTAAAGATAGGATGATGAGATAGTATTTTTATGTAAAAATGTGTTGACTAATTAATTTTATGTAAGTCCGTTTTGCCTTCCAGTGTGGACCATTTTACCTCACCCATGAAGGTAAAACGAACATATTGAAACTATTAGAAAACATCAAATATCTTCATTGTCCGCGATTTTATCAAAATCTTATTCGTACGTAATATAGAGTAAACAATGTCGATTACTTTTAGTTTGAAGAAGTTTAAAAAAAAATGAATAGATTATTTTCTATACATGTTTTCTGTTAAGTGGTCCGTTTTGCCTTCCTTTCCCCTATAATCACAAAACTAAGCCAATATCTATTTTCGAAAAGTTTTTCCCTGAGTATTTAGTACTAGTTATAGTAGAACAAACCAATAAATATGCAGCACAAAAAATAGTCAAAATTATACACCAGTATCAGCAGAGGAAATGAAGGCGTACTTAGGAATATTGATTATGATGGGCCTTAACCCCTTGCCGGATATGGAGCTATATTGGTCAAATGATCCATTCTACAACAATCCTGAAATATCAAAAGTTATGCCTATTAAAAGATTTAAAAAGATTACAGAGAACTTACATATTAATGATAATGAAAAAGAACCAGATAGGAGCTCACCTGATTATGACAAATTGTATAAATTAAGACCCATGATAGAAGAACTAAATGAAGTTTACCAGCAAGAAACAGCAAATTCTAGTCAACAATCAATTGAGGAATGTATGGTTAAATTCAAAGGGCGATCCAGTTTAAAACAGTACATGCCCAAAAAGCCGATCAAGCGTGGATTTAAAGTGTGGGCACGTTGTGATGCTAAAACTGGCTATTTATACGCATTCCAAGTTTATACAGGAAAAGGAGACGACATGGAAGACGCAGGGCTAGGACACAATGTGGTCATAAAACTTGCCACAGGCCTTCCTGAAAACACATTGCTAGCTTTTGACAATTTTTTTACTGGCTGCGATCTGATGGAAGCCTTGTATGAAAAGAAAATTTTCGCTGTTGGCACAGTGAGAGCAAACCGAAAAGATCTTCCAGATATATTGAAAAGATTACAACCAAAACCTCTTAGGCTAGAAAAAAATCAATTTGCAGCTGTAACTGCTAAGCCTATTACAGCTATCAAATGGCTTGATACTAGAGACGTTAACATTCTTACAACTGCCCACCATCCAACTGACACAGTATTAGTAAAACGAACTCAAAAAGATGGAACAAAGAAAGAAATTCTTTGCCCCAAAGCTATCGCTTGTTACACGCTCATTATGGGCGGAGTTGATCATTTTGATCATTTCCGATCGTCATATCCGATTAATCGTAAGTGTAGAAAGTTCTGGATGCGATTATTCTTTTTCATGTTTGATGCTTCAATAATTAACAGTTACATAACATATAATACTACTCACATTGTAAATAACCATTCCCATAGAGAGTTCAGGCTACGATTAGCTAGAGAGCTGGTTTCAAATTTTACCAGTAAAAAAAATCGGCAGGTCGTCTTCAAAAACAAAAAGGGCTCTAACTTCGGCGCGCCAGATGAAATTCGCCTCCTCAATGTTGGGATCCACCTTCCTGAAGAAGGAAATACCTACAAAAGGTGTAGATTCTGCAGCACCAAGAAAGAGGAAAAGAGAACAAAAATACTTTGCACAACCTGCAAAGTTGCACTATGTGCAAAAAATGTTTTAAATCATACTGTTCTCTTATATTTACGCGAATTTTATTCATTTAATTAAAAGTCTAAAAACGGATTTTATCGCGTTTATTTAAATTTACTGTTTAACAATATTTAATTAATAATTAATTAATAATTTATAATTGTATAAAAAGCGGGGTATGTAACAATTGATTCATTATTCGGACACCCACCACCTCAGTCCCCCGAGATCATGGACGCTGTAAAGGGTCCGAAACGTCGGGAAATAATTTAAATTAAATATTGTTAAACAGTAAATTTAAATAAACGCGATAAAATCCGGTTTAGACTTTTAATTAAATGTTTTAAATCATTCCATGAAGCTTCTGCTCAAAACTAATTTTGATTTGATTTTTTGTAATAAACCATGGTTGTCATACTTTTTGTTTTAATTACTTATCTCCTTGTTAAATTTAATTCAAATTTACAATTTATTCAAAACGCTATATACATTATACAAATATAATATATTTATTACGCAATTATGCATATATATTGTATATGTGACGCACACTCTTTTGCAGTATGTAATATTTTATAATCATATTTTTTCCAGCCAGCGCTATATTTGAATAGATATAAAATAACTGAAAATACATGCTACCGTAAACAGGCAAGGGGAATTATTTTCCCACTTTTTGACTAACAGCAACTTAATTACGGGCAAAGGGAATTATTTTCCCACTGCAAAAAAGGGTTTTTCCCCCCTCTCCAACCCCCTTTACATATATTTTTTGGAATCCCCAGCATTAAGTTACCCTTAACACGCCTCTTATTTAAATCTAAGTATTACAGAAGCTCGCGCCTTATTAAGGGTTAATATTATATATATCCTAAACATTTATTTATAGTATAAGTCGTCACAAGATGATAAAGTATACCTAAAGCTAAACAAATTGCAGGTGTATAATAATATACTACAATATCTACATTTGAACAGTACAATATATACTCTTATATATATACTCTTTGGACTTACCTCAATTGAACTCAGTAGAACATCAGGCAATGAAGACACAGATCACCCCCAATAGATGCCGCATACAAGGCAATAAACACTCACAACATACTTGCTTTAGCTAATATAGACACGCACGCTTCGAGTCACGGCTTCAGTCTCGACCAACGTTTAGACCTATGCGCAAGTACGAGTTTATGTCAATTTAGATCGTGAAAAAAATCATTTTAAATGGCTTCCTGTGCAGTAAAATGGTGTGGAAAGTCAGCCAAAACATCAAGTTACAAAAAAGATGGCATAACGTTTCACAGGTATGTAAATTTTTATTTATTTGTAACATATTACGAGCTTAGCGGATTTCAAGTTATGCTGGTTTCGAATCATTCAAAAATATCACGCTCTCTTTTACTCATTAATCTAATTACTATAGCTATCTCTGTTTAACGAGAACACGTGTAAGTTAAGTGTTGGGACATCACAATTGTTTGGAATTTACTCAAGTGGGTATCGATATTTCAAGTACCTACGTAATTATTTAGTTTAATAATGTGGTGTTATTAGCGTTATTTAGTGAGAATAAGCATCTGTTTGTAATTTCAAATTATCAGTTTTTTACTAAATACACATGAAAGTATATACGGTACTTACACCAAAAAATCAATTTTTAAAATTTTTGTCTGTTTGTCTGTTTGTTTCGGCTAATTTCGGAAACAACTGGGCTGATTTTGACGAGACTTTCACTGGCAAATAAGTGATGTCATATGCATTATAATATTATATACATTATAAAATGTATAACTTAGGCTACATAAATAATCATCATCACTCCGGGTACGGCTATAAATCTAAGTTAACGCGGGCGAAGTTGCGGGCAACAGCTTATATATATATATGTATATAAGCTGGGTGTAAACGAGCAGTCAGATCCATTTGGTGACTACCGACGCCCATGAACATCGCACACGAGCTATGCAGGTGCGTTGTCCTCCTTTGCCCCATATCCCCCCAATGGGCACCGGATACTCACAAACCGTACGAAACGCGACAGACCCAGGTCGTGCCAGCCCAATTCAGCTGCAAAGCAGCATGGCACTACCCGTTAAGAAATATGTGCACACATTATTTTTAATAGCCTTAGTTTTACACCCTACATCTATACAAATAAATAAAATTGGACTGTCTGTTTCTAATATTAAAATAACCGTTTTTCCTAAATGCATTGATGTATACAATGTCGTATACATATGCCCATATAACATTTTTACCATTTTTGTCTGTCTGTCTGTATGTTTGTTCCGGCTAATCTCTGAATCGGCTGGACCGATTTTTATGAAACTTTCACTGGCAGATAGCTGATGTAATAAGGAGTGACTTAGGCTTTTATTTAGGGAACGAGCAGTGAGGTCCGACATACACGCAGATGAAGTCGCTAGCGAAGTGCTAGTAAACATATGGAATCCTAAAAGTGAAATATTACATTATTTGTTAAAGGTTTCCTAGATGCCCTGAGAGGAAAAAACAATGGATAGATAAAACTTATCGTGGGGAGGAATGGTTTCCGACAAATAACAGCATCATTTGTTCAAGGCACTTCACAGAAGATAATTTTCACGTTATGAAAGATCGTAGAAGGTTGTTAGATTCAGCTGTACCAACATTATATTTGCCTGTTTTGGTATGTACTTTCAAAATATTTTTTATTAATTCGTTATTTTATTAAAAAATCGAAAACTTTGTTATTGAAAATACTGATTCATAATGTTTTTTCAGTTACCCGGTCCATCTAGCGCATACTCAAGCTCTAACACTTTAGTTAAAAAGATAGACACACCTTTAGACGACACAACATCTAAAAACTTGGTATGTATTGGTGAGCATGTTACACACAATGTATACACTTTATATGTATGTATGTAAATATTTTATACTTAACGAGAATGTGATTTCAGGTTTCGGGGTCCCCGGTCATAGTTACTCCAACAAAAAGAAAACAAAGATTTTCCCCTATACCTGGTACACCATCTGCATATGACACTCCAGTCAAAAAAAGGCTTTGTAGAAGAATCATTGAACTGACTAACGTAGTAAAGATAAAAAATAAAAAAAATAAGTGACCGCAACAGAAGATTAAAAAGACAAATACATTCATTGAAATCGTTATTATCAGAATAAGAAAACAAAAATTTTATAACAGCTGAAAATAATGACATATTAAAGTCCTTAGGGGTTAAATGCAACGATATTATGCGCCGACAAATGTTGAAAGGAAAATCTGGAACAATTGTCAGGAAAAAATATTCCCCGCAGTTAAGAGCATTTGCGCTTACATTAAATTTTTACTCGACAAAAGCTTATAACTATGTAAGAAAAACTTTTAATACTTGCTTACCATCCGTAAAAACACTGGGAAAGTGGTACCAATCTGTAGACGGGCATCCAGGCTTTACTAAAGAAGCATTTGAAGCTTTGAAATACAAGACAGCACAGGCAAACAAGCCTATTTATTGCTGTATTGTTTTCGATGAAATGAAAATAGAGAGAAAAGTGGAGAAGACGTATGGTTACGTAGATTTTGGAGGTACCATAGATTCTGATTGTAAAGAGGAATGTACTGATGCATTAGTTTATTTAGTCGTTCCTTTCCATGAAAAGTGGAAAGTGCCCATTGGGTATTTTTTTATTAACAAAGTGACAGCAGATCAAAAAAAAATTTTGCTGACTCAAGCTATTGAACTCTGCAATGAAGTTAATATGGTAGTCAAAGCTGTCACTTTTGATGGATGTCCATCCAACATAGCAATGGCCAAGAAACTCGGGTGCACATTAGATTCGGACAATTTAAAAACCGTCTTCAAAGTACAGAAAAATGAAATAGCAATCTTTCTTGATCCTGCCCACATGATTAAATTAGTTAGGAACAGCTTTGACTATTATAAAGAATTTAAAGATGCTGAAGGGCAAGAAATAAAGTGGAGTCACATTGAAATGCTACATAAGTTGCAAGAAGACGAGAAGTTTCATGCAGCCAACAAGCTTCGCTCTGAACACCTCTTATTTAAAAAAATATATAATGAAGGTTAAGCTTGCGACGCAATTGTTTAGTAGGAGCGGAGTAGGAGCCCTTCAATTTTGCAAAAATACTTTAAAAATAGAAACATTTCAAAGAATAGAGGGGACAGCTAACATGCTGTTAGCTTTCAACGACTTGTTTGATATTTTAGATTCGAAGGTGCATGGATATGAATTTAAAAGAGCCTTAAATGCTGAAAACGCTGAACTCATACTATCAAAAGTCGAAACATGCAAAAACATGTTAATGAGTTTAACAACTATTTAAAAAAATAAGCAGACACGATTAATAGATTCACCGGATTTTTAGGACTTTGCGTGTGCATCGAAAGTTTAAAATTTTTATATAATGATTTAATAAAGAACCAGTGCTGTAGTTACATATCATTTCACCGAATTAGCCAGGATCACATTGAACTGTTTTTTTGTAATATGAGATCCCATGGTGGGTCTAACAATAACCCAACGCCGAAACAGTTTTATGGAGTTTACAGAAAGATGCTTGTACATATGGAACTACAAGAACTCAATACAGGCAACTGTATGGCATTAGAAAAAATCGCAATTTTAAATTGTTCTTCAGCTATAAAACGAATAAATTTGACGACTGAAAGGAGAGAAACTTCCGAGACTGAGAAACCCATGGATGATAACTTTTTGGAATCATTGCTGCAAATTTCGCTGTCGCAATTTTCAGATAGTATAATAGAGTACATCGCTGGAGCTGTTGTACATTACTTAATAAAGCATATTAAATGTAATACTTGTGTGAAAGCTTTAATATGTCTAAATGAAAAAAAAAACAAGTTTGATTTATGCAAAAGATGCAGGTGGGCTGCTATACCCGTCAAATATGGTCATAAAAATTTGCAGGCGATGTGAGAAAGTAATTCGAAGCGCAATAGATTCAGATCAAAATAGTAAAATATATTATAAAGACAAACTCCGTTTTGTGGCAAAAACATTATCCAGTTTTGTTAATGAAGATATTTTCCCCCAAATAAACAGTCATCACTTTGATTATAAAAACTGTAACCATGTAATAGATTTAGCTAAGAGCGTCATGGAAAAATATATAGATATAAGAATACTTTATCTGTCCAGAAAAACCAATCCGAAAAATTCCGTTAGAAGAATCTTTACTATACTAATTCATTTTAAAAATCAATAAAATGGCTGAATAAACTTGTATAATAGATTAAATATCACTCATTGTACTACGATTGGCGTATTTAACATTGTTGTTCATTAAAAATAACATGATTTATTTATGTAGTGACTGAAGCAAAGTGTAGCGACATCTATCTCGCAACATACGAACTGACGTATCCTACATCGCGCTATCGAAGTTTGGTGAAGATTGAACTATATATACAAGAACCCGACAACAACCGTCGGGGTAGTAGCCCACCAGACACAACACCCGTCTGGTCGGAGGATCCTCCCTTTTCAATGGTGGATGAGGAACTTTACACCCTGTTCCTCTCACATCTCCCAAAACTGGTGACCCCGAGCATGAACGTCAGCGCAGCCTTCGCAACAACTACGTCATCGTGACGTCATCATCACTTCAAGCTTTCGAGCAGCAAGTCGTACAGCCAGCCAGCATAGACGGCTACTACGGGTATCCTGACCACCAGCATGCAGCGGACGCGTATTTCTGGTCATCACCCACAGCCTTCTCAGCGACCATGGCACAGCACAGCACCACCCCGACTCACAGGGGCATTACCGCAGACAGTTCCGACTCACCGTGAACTAGCCAGCCACTACGCAGCACTGCACCACCCCGACTCACTGGGGTATCACCGCAGACGGTTCCGACTCACCGAGAACTATGCGGCATCTGGTTCCGACTCACTGGAACATTCCACTGGCCCGGCAAGCATCGCTGCAATGATTCTAAAAAGTTATCATCCACGACTCAACCTGCTATCGACCTCCGGTCTCGGAGGGGAGTGATGTAGCGACATCTATCTCGCAACATACGAACTGACGTATCCTTCATCGCGCTATCGAAGTTTGGTGAAGATTGAACTAGCGATGGGCGTTGAATCAACGAACGGTTAAAATAGACGGTCTACGTTCAATCGACGCTGCGACGGTCTACAGTTCATTCGTGAACTAGTCGAATTCATAGACGGCTAAACTGAGAGTCCACAGCGTTCTTATCTACTGACAACGCGACGACGACGCGTAAACGTATCCGGTTAATACAAGTTCATGCGTTTGTTGAAATAGTATCGTCGGATAAAGCAATTTGAACCTTAAGTATATAGCGTAGGAGATGATATTTGATATTTTTTTAACTAGACTTGTGAGAGTGAGAAGGCAGGAGCATTCTGATATTGCGCGAAAGAGTACGTCGATGGACTGGCTAAACGATGCAGTGCAGGATGAACGGGTTTTTAATTTGTTTACCTTTGTTGCCGTTTTGATTATTGAAATTTAAAATTAGTGCGTCGCGCGAGGTCAAGGCCACGGGTGTCGTGCGTAACTCGTGAATGCGAATTTAGTAGAAAGTTGTTTGAATGTTTATGAGTTTAATTTATAATTTATTTTGTACAAATTATTTAAATGAAGATATTGTAAATGATTAATTGTAAATAGTGTAGAGACATAGTGTTTAATAACAGTTTCTTGTTTTAGTGTTTAATAGTGTATAACAGTTTGTTGATTTTCGAAATGGCGGGACGTAATACTAGTGAATTATGGCATCACTTTTAAAAGGAGGATTCAAGTGGGAAAGCTATTTGCAACTTATGCAAGGAAAAACTTGCGTATAAATCTACGACTGCGAATTTAAAAAGTCACCTAAAAAGAAAGCATGTTTCCATATTTACATCGTTGTCATCGCAATCAAATGCCCAGGCTCAGCAGCAGACACTGTCCAACAACTGCCCTGTTCCTGTATCGCATGCGGATAATGAGGATCCTAGCTTACCTGGCTCGAGCGGGTCTATCCAGAAAAAGCAAAAAAAACTGGACTCCTTTGTACATAAAAAAATAAATAACGACCAAAAAAAGCAAATAAACTTAGATTTGCTAGATTTGTGCACGGATAGTATTCATCCATTTTCGCTGGTGGAAGAGAGAGCGTTTAAAAAATTCTGCCGTTGGATACCTGGCTACCAGTTACCCACAAGGAAGACGCTGTCCAACTCAATTATGCAAGAAGCATACGTTAAACTTTATGACGCAACACAAACTCAACTCAGAATGGAGGTTCAGAGCATATGCCTAACTGCAGATATGTGGACATCTTTAAAAACTGAGAGCTTCATTGCCCTTACTGGGCATTACTTGACAGAAAATCTAGAGTTCAAAACTGTATTGTTGGGATGCTGTCAATTTCCAGGTCACCATACAGCCGACAACATCGCTGCAGAGATTACCGCATTAGTAGACAAATTTTACATCAAACATAAAGTAAATTTTATGATTACTGACAATGCACCTAACATAGTGAAAGCTGTTAAAGAGCTGTTAGGTTGGAAGCATTTTGGATGCTATGCGCACAGTTTAAATCTCATAGTGGAACACGCGCTTCAGTTAACGAAATCTAGTATCGACAAGGTCAAACGCATTGTTGCGCATGTTAAAAAAAGTACTCTTTCCTCAGAGAGATTACAAAAATATCAGGTACAACAAGGTCAAGAACCTAAGCGGCTGATCCAAGCTGTGGAAACTAGATGGAACTCCACCTATTTTATGCTCAAAAGATTTGTGGAGCTTGAAGATGCCATCCGAGCAACTTTAGCTTTTGCAGACAGGACTTTACCAACAATCAGCCCTGAAGATTGGACTCTTTTTAAGCAGCTATGCCAGGTTTTACAACCGTTTGAAGAAATAACTGCATCAATGAGCGGAGAAAAGTATATTACCGGAAGTTCGGTAATAATAGTGACGCGATGCCTAAAAGAAGCATGTCAAAGGCTCATTAATCGGGACGATCTCATGCAAGACGCGCTAGATACAGTGCTTTTGCTGAAATCTGGACTAGAAGACCGCTTTCGGCTTATCGAAACGAGTGGCACATTTGCATTGTGTACTTTTATGGATACTCGATTTAAAATGCAAGGATTTTCGGACCAATCTGAGGCAACTAGAACCAAGGAAAAGGTTCGAAGATTAGTAGCCGCATTGATTGGCCAGAATGAACGCACCACAGCTATCGATTCCACAGTCACGGAAAGTACTAACTCCGACGTCCAACAAACGACTCCGACGAACAACGATGAAGACCTCAGCCCTTGGAGCATTTTCGACAAAATTGTGGCATCCAATACTTCCCAAGGTACACCTCTATCAAAAGCTATAAAAGAGGTAGACATGTACCTTTCTGACGAAATTCTCCCAAGAAAGGACCAGAAGGGAAATTTGACGTGTCCTCTTGAATGGTGGAGAAAACATCAATACGTCTACCCAAATTTAAAAAAATATTTGTAACACACTGTAACATTGTAGCAACATCCGTTCCTTGCGAACGGATGTTTTCTAAAACAGGACTCATAATTAACGAAAGGCGGACGAGATTGACAACAAACAAAGTTGAACAAATTATGTTCCTCAACGTAAACTCACCCGAAGACAGATTCAAAGGGTTTTAAATTCGCATAAAATAATTTTTCACGATTTTTCTGTACGTAAAAAACAAACAAAAAATAATAAAAATAAAAAAAAAAATAAATAAAAATGTAAATAATTAAAAATGTATATAAAATCAGTTGATCTTCTAAATACGCCTGAAATACGATATTATATCTTTCAAAACGTATTCAGCCAGTCCTAAGCCTGGAAAAGTATGAAGGGAAGATTAAATTGATTGATTGTACTTTTTTGTAACTTTGCAGTTCATTCGAATGTCAAATAATGCGTAAAACTAGACTAAAGACACCGTCGTCGTAGCGTTGCTTTTGTAGACTAGACCAGATTTAGACGCCGCGCTTAGTCGATTGAATTGAACGCCTGTCACTATCGCGTCGACTAGTCGACGAATTCAACTAGTTGATCGACTAGTCGATGAACGGAAATGGACGGTCTAGTTTCGTTAACGAAAAATGCGTCGACGACCCATCTCTAGATTGAACTATATATATAAGAACCCGACAACAACCGTCGGGGCAGTAGCCCACCAGACACAACACCCGTCTGGTCGGAAGTTCCTTCCTTTTCAATGGTGGATGAGGAACTTTACACCCCAAACTGGTGACCCCGACGTGATATTCCTCTCGCCCCCCAAAAAAGTATTCCTTATTTCATATTGTGTTGAATGCATGAAAAAATACAACCATGAGCATAAATATATTTGTTTTTTTTTATTACCTACCCATTTCATACTCTGTTATTAATTAAAATAACATAATATATCACTACTAGTAAAAGAAACGATATTTTTTTAATGTGCAATGCTCTACGTATTATTATTATTATTATGTTCCGTTATCGCGATACGTTAAATGAATCAATTTAAATACTGACGAATCTTTTCATTCCGTGATAGTACAATTTTAAATCATAATTATTATTTTATATTAATTAACTTATATCGACAATTAAATATCCATGTCCCATCACTGCGACAAACGGGTGACCTTGTGATACTGCACTAGCCGTACCCGGCGCAACCCGCACGTTCCGCCAACTTTGGTGAACTCGAAACGGAACAAAATATTCTACATGCGGTATCTATTGGGGGTGATCTGTGCAATGAAGAACTGATATGCCGCCGCATACTTAGCGTGGCGATATCAGTTAATACATCGCATTGTGATTTTTTGCAAGTAAAGTCCTTGTTGAACAGCAAGTAGTCAGTTAGTAGACCAGCACACAAAACTTACAATAAATAAAATATACAAGCGAAGGACAATGATTATCCAAAATAAAAAGCGCAACGAATACGTAAATAATAATTATGTAAACGACAAAGCGTTTAAATAAATAAGGTTTGACGTTTGTTTTTGATTGTTGAATCGATAAAATAATTGAGTGTTGAATCGATAAAATAATTAACAAAATAAAACGAAAAAAACAGAATTATTTTTTGTTGACCACTATTGACTTAATATTTTATGACACAAAATAGGTTATACAATTGTATAAAATAATAATAAATAAGAAACGAATAAATATTAAACGAAGAAGCATATTTGACATCTTTTAGTTATTTAATTTTTTGGTAACGATTAAAATTAAAACGAGTACATTTATATATTTAAAAAAATATAACTTTTTCGAGTCAAAACCTGTTATAAAAACAGCGACAGGGACAGTTCAATCAATATTTTAGTGCCTAATAATGGTATAAGTCAAACAGCTGAACTTATAAAACAACGAGTATATATTATGAAGAATGTGCCCCATATTGGTACACATAATTATATTTAATAATAATAATTTATATTTTTAAACGTTTTTTTATTCTTTTTTTTATGAAAATGTTTAAAAAATATTTTGTAGGTTAAGTAATGAAATAAAAGAGAAGTACAACGTACACACACGGTCGTCTGTTCCTAAGCTAAGCAACTTAATACTTGTGTTATAGGTAACAGCCGGCTGGTATAACTATATATTTTTTTTCGATAAAAACATCCGAATAATACTTAAATATGAATAAATATATATACCACACCCAGACTCGAAGCGGGGATCGAGCCCACGATCCGCGGAGCAAGAGGGCAGGGTCTCTAACCACTGCGCCAACGAGTCTGTCATTGGCGCATTAAATTAAATAAAAATTACAAGAATGATTGTCCGCCCATTAATTTTTTAAATGACAGATAATATCTCAAAAAAAACTTCTTTTAAATATTTAATGTCTTTTCATTTTGTACTTAAGTTTTAGACTGCGTTTTTACAAAAATGAAGCCACTTTTGTTAAAATTGCTATCTAAAACTAAAAAGCAGAATGAAAAGTTATCGACGGGCATTCAATATTTAAAGAGATAATTTATAAGAAATTGTCTGTCCAGTTTTTAAAAAAATGGTCTAATTTACAAGTTACAAAATTTCATAATAGGGTTTCTAGCAAATATTATCGTTTTCAGGTACTAATATGGCTAAAACGAAAACCAAAAAGACTCGCGAAGAAAAGGCTGCTCAAGCAAGGCTGCATAAAAGGAAAAAATACGAGGAAATTAAGAACGATCCCGAAAAATATGCAATTCAGAAGGAAAAAGAAAGACAGAGATACTTGAAACGAAAAGAACAAAAAAAAATAAAACCTGTTGCCAAAATGACACCAAGAGAAAAGAGACTACAAAGAAAAAATGGAATGAAAAAAGAAGAAAAAGGAAAGGCTAAAACAACAGATGCTGATTGAAAATTCGCCTCCAACAAGCGATAGAGAAGAAAATGTAGATGCTGAACAAGATCCATTAGAAGGGCCACATCACACCAATCAGTAGAGGTGCCGAACATAAACTGCAAAAAGTGTCAGAAAAAAGATAAATTAATAAGAAGACTTCGTTATGGTTACAAGAAAGAGATTGGTAAACTAAAACAGGAGAAGCAAAAGGGCTTTAAAAAAAAAATGCAATGAGAAAAATTTTGATTAGGCAAATAAAAAAAAAACCCGAAGAATACAAACAAAAATACCATCAACTGGCGAGAAAGTAGACAATTTAATAAAATCAATAGACGAAGACAAACGGGTAGAAGTGAAGAAAAAAATATTATTTGGAGAAATCATATCGAATAATTTCAGAGATGGATTCAAAGTTTTAGGCAAGAAAGAAAAACGAGAGTTTAGCAATATAGTAATGAAGGACAAAGACCGTTTTAAGAAGCACAAGGTGTTAAGTAAAGCTAAGAAATTTACAGTGCGAGATAAAAATAAAATATGTCACAGCGATGAATCAAACATGGAGAGTAAAATCAAACAAGACATAGAAGACTTTTTCGAAGACGACTGCAATTCTAAAATATCTTCTGATAAAAAAGAATTTATCACACGAAATGGACTAAGAAAACAAAAACACTATATATCAGACACATTGACTAACCTCTATAAAAAGTTCATGTACGTCCAAAACAATAATATTGCATATTCTACGTTTTGTAAATATCGACCATTTTGGGTTCTCTATCCAAAAGAATCTGATCGTAACACATGTGCTTGTAAGAAACACGTAAATTTTGATTTGTTAGTGAAAAATCTTAACATGAAAAAAAACATTAAAGAGGCCAATGGATATGCTATATTGGAAAGCTTGTGCTGTGACATAAACAATGAAGAATAGAAGTTTTAAATAAACGCGATAAAATCCGGTATAGACTTTTAATCAAATGAGTAAAATTCGCGTAAATATAAGAGAACAACAATGAAGAATGCTTAAATCGCACATGTGAGGTATGTCGAAACAGAGTAATTAATTAGTAGAATAATTAATTAGTAGTAATTAATTAGTAGTTAGAATTTAGTAATGAAGAGAAAATAAACTTTTACCAGTGGTGCACAAAAAAAGAAAACTACAATGTAAGCGGACAAGAGAAAACAAAAATTGCTACCGTGAAAACTCGATTACAAGATTACCCAAGAAACGTTGTCAAAAATTGGAAGATTTTCTGAATGCATACTTTAAACATTATACTAACATCGTCGTCCAGTAGAAGAACATTAAATCTCTTAAAGCGACAATGACTACTAAGGAGGTTATGCTACACATAGATTTTTCAGAAAATTACTCTTGCAAATTTAATGAGGAGATACAAAGCTATCATTTCGGCGGCAGTCGATTGCAAATAATATTGCACACTGCGGTTGCGTATTTAATTGATCCTGAAACTGGAATCATGAAGACATACAGCGTTTGGAGTATCAGCAAATGTAATAGACATGATGCCAGTACCGTATGTTAGAGAAATATCACCTCTGATTGATACAGTACATTTTGTATCTGACAGCCCTTCAAGCCAATATAGGAATCGCTACATTTTCTTCATTATCAGTCAACTGCAACAGGATTTTCCAGAATACAACTTTGTGACCTGGAACTATTCAGAGGCTGGGCACGGCAAAGGAGCGCCCGATGGAGTTGGTGCTGTAAAGAGTTTGGTAATAATATTGGCACAATGGAAGAATTTTGGGAGCTTATTCAAGTCAAGGTGAAGAATGTCAAACTACTTTTTGTCTCAGAACAAGATATTGAAGAGAGAAAATTTCCCTCGTCAGTTCAAGGATTTCGTGGCACGATGTCTGTACATCAAGTGCTTTAGTCATTTGACAGGCTTGGAATAACCTTCCGAAAACTAAGTTGTTTCTTGTGTGAAAATTGTGAAATATGTTCACATAAATACCATCTTGGGTTTATGAACTTTCCTTGTCTTAATGAAAATGTCGATCCTGAACATCAACAACATTTCTTAAATGAAAACACAACAAACGATGTCCTCCGAGAAGTGACAAATCCTCGAACTCCTACTCCTACTAATCAATTCCTAGATAGATCAACAGCTCAAGCATTACAAAATCTAAAGACTTCATCAAGTAGAGCCAATAATATAGTAACAAAATCTACATACTCTCTGATGTAAAAGTATTCCCGAAATTTAGTAAATTGAACATAATATATTATAATTAGTTGAAATATGTAAAGCAATATAAAATAATAAATATTCAGAACAGACATATAGACGTTCCAAGCACTACATACCATGGTAAACGAAGAAAATATTATTTAATTTTGAATTTTGATGTTTGTTTGATATAAATTGCGAATTATTCGTATAATTTGTTATTGTATGTTATAAAATACAGATCTAATTATGTCGTAGGTTCATTCAACGGGGTTAAATTTTTTTAAATTAAATAGAGAAGAAAATAAATACATATATATTTGGATGGATTGACACTTATTTGTTGATAATACATAAAGTAAGGAGGTTATGATCACTGCATATTAAGGTAAAGGAGGGACAGGTTTGTGCTGTTCCCTTTGTATTGTTAAAGGTACTTACAAACTTTTCTTTGGATAGATTACAGTTCTGTAAAAAAAAAAATTGTTTTTAGATTCATGAACAGCATATTTAACGTTCAAATTTTGAAAAAATTTTTTCAAAAAATTAATATTATATTCAGTAAAGATGAAAATATAAAGTTACTAATTGGACACTACATGTAAAGGTAAAGAGAAAAGTTTTGTTTACTTCATTTATTGTGAATTGTATGTACGGCCTTTCATTCATGTGTAACAAAAAAAATTTTTTGTAGATTCCTGATGAAGGTCCAATAAAGGATCGAAACGTCGCATGAATTTGCAATTGATGTTTTTGATTGGTACCTGATGTCCTCTTCCCTGCTAACTAACAGTATATATAAAGAATGGACGCAATAAAAAAAATAATATAGGTATTGAAAAATTTCTCACAAATCTGTCCGAATTGCACCAAATCAAAGAAATACCCTCCTGAGGTATTGTAGCTCCCAGCATTGCTAAGCCACGGATTATTTAGTAGAGGATTTCTCTGAAGATTCTTATTATTATATTTTATTTTTAAATAATTATATTTTTTTTTGGTCTAATTTTTATATTTATTTTTAATGTATATATTTGTTTCTATTTGAACATATTTTTAATTATAAGAGTAGTTAAGGTCAGCTAAGTTTCTTCTAGTACAGCCATACTCAACCTGCAGCTCGCGGGCCGCGTGCGGTCAGCTGACCTTTTTTGTGTGGCCCGAGCGCCTAATACTTTATTTTTACTGTAGTATTACTGATAATGGTTCAAAATTACGTAAAATTAACCTATTAATTAATTCATGTTTTCTACCGTATTGCGTACACACAGAACACTAAATATTATTACTACCTATGTGACTATGAGCTGCTGAGCGGTTGTTAGCGAATGCGCGCGAAGTTTAAAATATACTCTGTGGCGCACGGCCGGGACGCGTTGACTGCGACAGCGAGCCAGTGTGGCGATTCTGTAGCTCGCTATTTCACAACGTGTAACGACAGTTCTATAACGACGGTGTTATTCTGTACCTACGAATAGCGACACTTCGACGTTATAGAGTGGGATAACGAATCGTCGTTATGGACACCGACAGAAAGTGACGTATGTGACAAATCTTTAGTAAATAACTAGAATTTCATCGAAACTCGCCTTAAAATAGTGTAATAGTGTATTGTGTATCTGTGGTTTAAATCGAGGCGCGCACAATCAGTCAGTGTCAAATCCATCGTATATTGAACATCGTAAATATAAATATCAATTCAGTGAAGTGCATTTTTGTTTTGTTTGCATCGTTACTACGGCTTCGGTTGGGAAGTTAGTATAATCAACGATGTTTGTAATACATGTTATGTGTGATGTTGTGAATTATATGTTATGTTTTTGTGTGGCTTATAGGTTATGAACATGTGAAAATTTAATTCGTTTATGTTTCCGTGACTAATTTTGATTAATTATAATTATTAATGAGATTGAAGATAATAAAAGAAACAGCGTAAATAATAGACTTAACAGTAAAAATTAATTATTAATGAAAGAAATGAATAATTATATCTAAGCAACTTGGTAGGTTCTTCAGAGCAATACTACAATTTATAGGTTATGTGTTTTTTTTTTGGAAAATAATGAAATCTATTCTACAAGTTTTTCTGAAGTCAATCTGCATTGATAATTCCTAATTACTGCAAAATTTAATTTACTTACTTGTTATTTCAAACGGTGTTATTATTTTTCACTTTCAGAGCACTTTCTTGGAGTCAAGAATAATATGGGAAACGCACACTACTCCTCTAGCTCGTGTGCAAAGTGTCGTTATAATGGTCGTTATAGCGTACCGAGGGGGTCTCTGACCCTCGCTATCCGCTCGCATCGTAACGACATCATAGCGACACTTCTCGTTTTAACGACAAAACTCACTATGAATAGTGTACAGAATCGCATTTGTCGTTATAATAGCGACACGGTCGGTAACATAACGAAACTTGTCGTTATGAGTCCATAACAACAGCATAGCGAGTTACAGAATCGCCATACAGGCGACATCTAGTCACCGCTCGCAGGCGTACCCGTTCCTGCGTATTCACCGTCACTCACTCCTCACCGTCAGTCATAAAGCGCGATTGTTTTATTTTTTGAATATTGTAAAAGTACTACGGGCTACCTTGAAGCTGATAATAAGTTTTTACATTATTTGTGACGACAATTTAATTAAAATGGCTGGTGTCTCTTCAAAGAGCAAACGTAACATTTCTGAAGAAAATAGATTGTTTCAAGACAATTGCGAAGAGGAATATTTAGTTTTTCTCAATAAAAACGGTTCAGCAACATTTTTAATCTGTCGCAAAAGTGTGATATTAAAAAAATATAATATTATGCGACACTACACTAATAAACATAACATGTTCAGCTATAGTTTTCCAGTTGGGTCTGCATTGCGAAAAGTTGCACTCTTTCAAAAGATCATTGCAGCAACAGCAGAATGTTATGGCAGTATCAATGTCACAAAATTTAGCGGGGACGAGAGCGTCCTACGAAATTTGCTACTTACTAGGAAAACATATGAAACCGTTTACTGACTCTGAGATAATGAAAGAGTGTTTTATTAATGCTTCAAATATATTATTTGACAAGTTTAGCAATAAAACACAAATAGTATCACAAACCAGGCAACTACAGCTCTCAGATTCTACCTGCGTCAGGCGAATTGAAGATATTTCGAAGCATATTTCTGACTGTATCATAGATGACTTGAAGAATTGTAAATATTTCAGCTTGGCATTTGATTCTGTACTGATGTTTCCTCGATGTCACAATGCTCTGTTTTTGTACGGGAACTGTACGAAACAGAGTAGCGTTCGTGAAGATTTTCTCAAGTTTCTGACCTTGAAAGGTCAAACCAGAGGAATTAATTATATTGATACTATTTGTACTTTTATGGAAAAAAATAATATTGATTTAACAAAAATGGTAAGTGTTTGCACGGATGGATGTCCATCTATGAGTGGATGTGATGTTGGGTTTATTTCACTCTTGAAAAAGAAATATGACTTAAAAAATCTACTATCATTTCACTGTATCATACATCAAGAAAACTTCGCAGCACGTACCACTGTGCCAGAAATTGACGCCGTAATGAAAACCGTTGTAAAAATCGTCAATTTTATTAGAGCACGAGAACTGAACCATAGACAATTCAAGACTTTGTTAGGAGAATTAAATAGTGAGAATGGCGTACTTCTACATACCGGAGTACAATGGCTGACTAGGACAAAATTGTAGAACGGTTTTATGCTTTAAGGCACGAAATAATATTATTCCTACAACAAAATAATAAAGCTTATAAAGAACTTGAGCAAGACAGTTGGTGGTGTCTTTTAGCGTTTCTTTGCGATATAACAGAAAAACTTGGTGAACTTAATCGCCGATTACAAGGTGAGCAGAAACTGATTTCTCAAATGGCAAGCAAAGTTTTTGCTTTCGAGGACAAACTTCATATGTATATCGAAGATATAAATAATAAAAAACTTCATAATTTTCCAACATTGTTAAAAGCTCAACAGGATGGAATTGATGTGCCCCAGAAAATCTGGTTTATATTTCTAATTACTTACGTTCCTTAAGGAACAAATTTCTGAAATGATTTCAAGATTTACGTAAAATAAAGAAATGTCTTCTTTTAATTGAAAATCCTTGGCACTTAGAACTAGCCACTACAACAGAGCTTGCAGCATTGGGTTTTGATAGTGTAAAATTTTCTGATGAGCTGATTGATTTGAAAAATGATACGAATCTGGAGGCGTTTTTTAAAGAGAAAAGAGAGACACATCAATATGAAGAATTTTGGAAATTAGTACATTGAAAAATTGTGCACACTTACTCTTGAATGTGAATCTTCATATTCAAAAATGAAATATGCGAAAAATGTCTACAGATCTCGGCTTACTGATTCGCACCTAGACGACGTTTTGAGAGTAGCATGCAGCAATTATGTGCCTGATTTAACGAAACTTGTCAAAAGTTTGTTGCAATGTCAAAAATAACATTAATTTTATTACATAAATAAATACTTATATTTTTTAATCTAGGTATAATTTTATTTTACTGTCGAATAATCCCCACTTCCCTACTAATATTACAAATGCGAAAGAAACTCTGTTTGTCTGTTACGCTCTTGCGGATAAACCACTGAATCAATTTTGATGAAATTTTGTAAATAGATAGACTATTATAGCTCGGTAACGAATATAAGTGACATAGGTATATAGGTAAATTACTGCGGCCCGCAAGATTAAACAGTAGCAATTATGGGGCTCATTTAAAAAAAAAAGGTTGAATATGGCTGTTCTAGTGTATGTTGTAATTAGTTTCTACGGTTTAGATTAAGGAAAAATAATAAAATACATACATATTTTAAGATTTTCGTCTTTCTTCTTGTTTTTAATATATCATCACTACACAAAAGTGGCAAAAAATAATTTTGTCCACCTAGCTTGTTCTACGCGGCACACTGTGCGCCGTATGCAAACAACCACAATGTAAACAATCGTTTCAAATTTAGAGGTCACATAATTATGTAATTTGAAGAACACACTTCAAATTCACGCCACAAATGATAAACCAAAGCATACGGTACCTCTCGCTTACCCAATATTTATATCACAGTGTGAACACATGAAATCGCGGTTAATATTTGCAAAGCCAAACACAACTCACAAAAAACTGGTTTGTGATATGGACACTGAATTGGCTCAAAACTAATAAAACATATCAATTTGCGACTTCACAAACGGTTTTACAAAAAAATCGTTCTGAAAAAACCTCCCAAATGATCAACACAATGATGATACAGAACCATAAATATATTAGGTCTTTACCTATGAAATTGCCGTTTCGTCGTACTGGCTATTTCAAAACTAACAAAATAAAATTTCGCTAAGAACTCGAATTCCAAATTATTTTTATTTTAAAAATATAGAATTCTTTTTTTTTTTAGAATTAGTCATTTGTTTAATGGTTAGCGTTCTGTTTAAATCACATTTATACGTTTTTCGTCATCGTGGATATGTTAAAAATTCGAGTGATTATGGAGCATGAGTTCCGTCGTGGTAGCAAAGATGCAAAAGCGGCACGCAACATCAACGACGTTTACGGTGCAACACTACTAACGATCGTATCACCCGGTATTGGTTTGCATGCTTTCGTTCCGGAAATTTTGACCTAAGAAATGAACCAAGTGGTCGGCCGAAAATGTTGGTCGACAATGTCGAATTAGAGGCGATTGTGGAGGCTGATGATTCTCAAACTACAGCTGAATTATCAGCAGCTTTTGAAGTTAGCACTAAAACAATATTGGTCCATTTGCGTCAAATTGGCAAGGTAAAAAAGCTCGACAAATGGGTGCCTCATGAATTGAATGAACGCCAGCGCGAAATACGCATCGAGACGTACCTTGCACTGCTCAACAGACACACAAATGAAGGCATGTTATTTGTGACGATAAATAGATTCTATTCGACAATCGCAAGTGCTTAGTTAGTTGGTTAAAGCCTGGTTCAGTACCTAAACAATGCCCTAAACGAAAAATGACCCCTAAGAAAGTGATGTCAACTGTTTGGTGGTCTAGCGCCGGTGTAATTCATCACAGCTTCTTACCAAACGGTCTAAGCATTTCTGAAGATGTTTACTGTGAAGAACTAAACACAATAATGGGCTCCGCTACTCCTGCACGACAACGCGCGACCTCATACTGCACAGCAGACGATCTCCAAGTTGCAAGAGCTGGGGTTGGAAGTTCTCCGTCAGACCAGATCATATAGACCAATCAGACTACCACTTTTTCCAGAATTTGGATAACTTTTTGGCGGGAAAATAATTCAATACCCGAGAGGCAGTAAAAAATGCATTTGAAGAGTTTATAAATAAGTTGACAATAAGTTACCACTACGTTGGCAAGAATGCATTGATTCCATGGGTAATTACTTTGAATAATAAAAATAAAAAATATAGAACAAAGTGCGTTAACTTATTTCATCAAAAACGGCAATTTCATAGGTAAAGATTATAGAATTTTTTTATTTGAAGGCATTGTTACTGACAGGTCTTGGGCAAGCATCAATACTGTAATGGTCGCATAGAATAATTTATCTGTCCACGTGTTTCCATGTTACTTTATTTCATAATAGACATTTTCGCTTCCTTCGCCTTTCCTACGCAGACTGACTCGCTGTTGCGCCGCTAGTTTTTTATATGCAATTACTGCCATCTCGTAGTAATCGTGATCCATAGTGAGTGAAGTAAATCCCAAATATTCAATTACATTTTACGGTACCTGTTATAGATAGTACATAGTATACATAACATAAAACTAATACTCGCCACTAGATGTCGTTAAGTGTCATATACACAATAGTAACTGAAATTCAAAAGAAGCGTATGTTTGGTTAGGTCGCGCACTTTGCGACTAGTCTAGCTAGAAATATAGTTAAAGACAGAAAAGGATGGAAAAACCTAAACAGTGCATAAACCTGTGAAAAAAGAAAAATCTATTACCCTTAAAAAACCAGAACCAGAGGTATAGTATCATACATCCATATGATATCTACATCCATATGCACAGGTACTTTGCCAAAAAAGCTAATTCCTCCTGGATGTACACTAAAAGATGACAGGGCACTTAAATCGGAGGGCAGAGGTAGGTCTCATGTTTCAATCAGAAAAGACGGTGACTTAGCTCTTACCAAATGGTTTGATAATAAATCAGTGCTTTTTCTATCGTCTGTAGAGTGGAACGATAATTCAGATTATTGTCGAAGATGGTGCAAATAAACAAAAGTTATATAACAATATCAATACTTATATTTCTTTATCGTATATTGAAATTGTTAATATTAGTCACAATTTTAATTATCACAATATATTTAATATTTTTTAGGTAATTGACTATCTGTTAAAATATTATTATTTAAATAATTGACGAAGTATATTGAGTAGAGAGGCTGTACGCCCCAGAAGACGAGGAAGAAATTCTTTTACATTTTGTGAAGATCCTATGATATCCACAAAAATTTTAGTTAATCGGTTAGGTATCAGTCAATGGAAAGTGTGGTCTACTCGGTATGGGGGTATCAGGGCAGGGCGTCGGTTTTTTTTTCTCACTTCGAAATCCGACGATTAAACGATGGCCCGTCAAACCAATTAATATGGAACTGGGTAAAGAAGTTTAAAGAACTGGATCAGTTAAAAATGAGCCTCGGCCTGGACCTTCAACGTCTGTTACTACTCCTGAAAACGCAGAACTTATGAGAAGGGAAATTTTGCAAAATCCGCTGTCTGTCCGGAAGATTGCAGCATCAACGGATGTGAAAAAGACATCAGATCATAAAATTGTTCGAAAACAATTGAAATTCCATCCATACAAGCTCCAAATCACCCAGCAGTTGAAAGAAGATAACTACATAAAAAGGCAGAATTATGCTAAAGTCGTTCTGGAACGATTTTCTACGCCTACCCGCTTATGCAACATCTTTTTTAGTGACACACTTTCATATTGGCGAATACGTAAATAAACAGAATATGCGATATTGAAGTGTAAACAATCCAAAAGAAGTTCATGAAAATCCCCTCCACAGCCTAAAGACCACAGTTTTAGTGCGCCATTTCTGGGAATAGCATAATTGGGCCTTATATTTTCGGTAGAGGTGAAACTTATCAACGCCGAACGTTACCACGCAATGTTGGACAACTTTTTATACCCAAGCTGCATCTTCATGTTAGTTACAACAATAGGACCCATTTTCAGTAGGATGAGGTCACAGCACACACTGCTAGGGACCCAATGACAAAAGTGAGAGAGCTTTTTCCCGGAAAATTAATAGGTCGCTTTAGCGACTTAGCCTGGCCTCTCAGATCACCAGATCTGAGTCCTTGCGACTATTTCTTATGGAGATATTTAAAGTCTCGCGTATACAACAATTCGCCATCAACAATACAGGCTTTACAAGCAAATATCCGACGCGAGATTGCGGCTATTAATCCAAAACTTTACTAGCGAGTTTTCGCCAATATGAAGGAAAGGTTGCAAGAATGTTTGCAGCTAAAAGGACCCCATTTGAGTGGAGTTTTTTTTTTAAATGATCTCGCGTTAATTCTTGTGTAAGATAATCAATAAATAATTTTGATGGTTATCATGGTTTCATTTATTTTATTTTTTTGTATAAAATCTGTCGGCGGACTTCTGAAGATATGTGCGACAATGGCTAGACGAGTCTTTTCCAAATACATCGATTGGCAGAGAAGGTCCGATCCCGTGGCCGGCAAGATGCACAGATATTACTATTATGTAATAGTTTTATTAAAAATACACTCTATAAATTTTCGCGATGTGCCGGTCAGATATTTAGAAAGAGGACGTTTACATTATCCAAAATGGTGACGTTTCAAGTTCGACTTCAGCTTTACCAAGGGTGCCATTATTCGTGGATTCGGAATGAGGTTATAGGCCAAAAACCTCAGAAGGTCATTCCGACGATTCACGCCGGGGGCTCGTGTCTGTTACGAGTGCCGCCAGCAACGCCAGGAGCCCGAAATTCACCACCAGGAGGCCGGTATGAGACTCCCCGAGCAGTAAGTGATTTGTGTATATAATAATAAAAACAAAAGGCATTCAGTGAAAAGTGTAGTGACGAGTGTTCAATCGTTAAATTAATTAATTAAAATATGCGGACTTAATTTTAGCCTCTTTTTATTTTAATTTTATGTTTATAATTAAGTAACATTTTTAATTTTCTATAAATATATAATTTTTTTTAAAGAAATTCAATCATACTGTGGTTTGATTCAAAATATTTTTATAGAGATAGAAACTTTTTGTACAAAATCATATAGTTCCCAGTCTTCTAGTGCTGAGTGTACGGTCGAAATTAAAAACGAAGCAATTATGGAGTCCTTTAATTATCGAACAGCTGTCGCTTTATTACCTGTTATGAAAGGTGATGAAAACGTCACCAAATCCTTGATAGATGGCATAGAATTGTATAGCTCGTCACTCACTATAGAAGGTAAGGAGATGCTCATTAAATTTATTTTAAAAACGAGATTACACGAAAATGCAAAACTACGAATGTCGACTTCGTATGATAGTTGTGACTCGCTTATTAGAGACATGCGTCAGCATCTTCTCACCAAAAAGTCGAGTACAGCTATCCATAAGGAATTGTCATCAATTAGTCAAAATGGTTTGACTATAGACAAGTATGGATCTAAATTTGAACAACTTTTTGTGGATTTGACGGTCACACAAGCGGATGGCGATCAAAATGCGTATAAAATATTGCGCCCTCAAAATGAGAAAATCGCCATAAAAAGTTTTATAGACGGGTTACGGAACCGTGAAATCCGCACTATTCTATCGGCGCATAATTATGACACTTTGAAAGATACTATCAGAGCTGCGCAGGACGAGGAGTTGTCGTACAAATCGTCCTCACTCGCACGATATGGCATATGTTGGTTACCAAGATTATTCTTATAATAATCGAGGAAATCACCGCAGATTTAATAATGGACGCTCTAATCGTACGAATAATAGATATATACATAGGGGCAATAATAGAGTATCTTTTAACAGGCCACCACAAAATTATTTTCAGAATCAGTCTGAAAATTATCGTAAAACTAATATGCACCGCGGATCGACTCGTTTAAATCGCAGCAGGGCTGGACGTATATATACGCGTAGTAATAATGTGCACGTAATCGAAAAAGGCATGAATAATATGAACTTTAACGACGAAAATCGTACTAAGGCTAATTTGGGAGATCGTAGAGATAATTTATTGCAGTTTTTTCGATAATAATTTCATTTATGCGTGTAACAATAATAGCTCGGTAGAATTCTTAATACAAAGTACCAAATATGATTTGCTTGTAGATTCCGGAGGATCATTATCCGTATTGAAATACAACACGGTGCGCGGTGGAACATTCCAATACAAAAGGAATGCATTTCTATAAATGGTATTGGAGGCAAAGTGCAAACTGTGGGCTATGTTTTCATTACGTTGACCATAAATGGTCAGGAATTCGGACACAAGTTTTATGTTATGAAAACTTTGCCTGGTATTAGACATGGTATAATAGGTAGAGATTTTATGCAAAAATATAACGCTATTTAAATTTCGAAAATAATACGATTACTTTTAGTAATAATAATAATATTATAACCTTATCTATGTTAAATAATTGTACAGGAAATAAAAGCTATTTTTTGAGCATTCCACCGCGATGTGAAAAGATATTTACATTGAACACTAGTTTTAACGAAGATTGTGTAATTTTGCCGTATCAATTATGCGATGGAGTTTTTATAGCCGGAAGCATTTGTAGGCCGAAAAATAGACAAGTTAGTATACAGATATTAAATACACGCGAAACACAAGTGTATATTAATTATTTTAGACCGGAGATACATTTATTATCGGATTATAAAATTTGTAACTTTGAACGAAATTGTAACATTGACGGAGATAGGGTGCGCACTTTATTGAACCTTAATAAATAAATTTATTAAGGTTCAATAAAAATATAAATAATAAATAAATTTTGATCATTTAAATAGCGAGGAAACGTCATCAATTCAAAACATATGTGCAAAATTTTCAGATGTTTTTCACTTGCCTAAGGATAAATTATCTACTACTAACCTTTACGACCAAAGCATACAGCTAAAGCCGGGGGCAGACCCAGTTTATACTAAACAGTACAGGTTACCATTTTCCCAACGTGAGGAAATTTAAACGCAAGTTACGAAAATGCTTTCTGAAAATATCATTGAACCAGCGAAAAGCGAGTGGTCGAGCCCTGTCTTACTGGTTCCTAAAAAATCCAATGATAATTCAAAGAAATGGAGGTTTGTTATAGATTTTCGAAAATTAAATTCTAGAACTTTAGACGATAAATTTCCTCTTCCAAATATTAACGATATTTTAGATTCTTTGTCAGGCTCGATGTACTTTTCACAGTTGGATTTATCACAAGCTTATTATCAGGTAAAATTAAAACCAGAAAGTAGAAAATACACAGCATTCACTACACATTCTGGACCATATCAGATGACGCGCTTACCTATGGGGTTAAAAATTAGCCCTAGTGCTTTTTCCTGTTTAATGACAATTGCTATGTCAGGTATTACTTATGACAAATTATTTGTTTATTTAGATAATTTAATTTGTTTCGGACGTAATTTAGAAATGCATAGCAAAAATTTGATAGATATCTTAACTAGACTGCGAAAAGTTAATTTAAAACTTAATCCGAGTAAATGCGATTTCTTAAGAAAAGAAATACAGTTATTAGGTGACGTTGTTTCTTCTAAAGGAATAGAACCAGATTTAGAAAAAATAAATATAATAAAATATTATCCCGTTCCAAAAAATGTTGAAGAAACAAAAAGATTCGTAGCGTTCGTTAATTTTTATAGAAAATTTATACCAAATTTTGCGGAAATATGTTTACCTCTTAATAGGTTGTGTCGAAAATATGTTCATTTTGAATGGTCAGATGAATGTAAAAAATCTTTTGAATTTTTAAAAAAGTCATTAATATCTCCACCAATATTGCAATATCCGAATTTTGATGACGACAACACGTTTATTTTACAAACAGATACATCTGGATATGCAATCCGTATTATGCAATAATGACAACAGACCCATTGCTTATGCTAGCCGTAGTCTCAATAAAGCGGAGATTAGGTATCCCACGATAGAAAAAGAGTTGCTTGCTATCGTGTGGTCCGTAAAGTATTTTAGGCCATATCTGTTCGGAAGAAAATTTATTATAAGAACTGATCACAAACCGTTGATTTATTTATTCAATCAAACAAATCCATCTAGTCGTTTGACAAAATTCCGTTTACTCTTAGATATGATCTTAGGTATGATTATATAATAGAATATGTTAAAGGTGCTGACAATGTAGCTGCAGATGCGTTGTCACGTATCCGAATAACTAGCGAGGAATTGAAGGAAATAAATCAACATGTTGTGTCAGTGTTGACGAGAGCTCAAAGAAAGAAAATGAATGAAAAGAGCTTAGAGGATATCAGTTACAACCCTGAGGTTTCCGAGCGAACTGCTAACGATTGGACTGATCACCCAAGAGTTATGGAGTTGCTCAAAAAACCAAAGGAGTGTACTGAGTTAAGATTTTTAAATGAAAAACAATGGAAAAGTTTAAGGTTCTTAAAAGAACAAAATAAAAATTTATTTAATTATGATGCATCAAATGGTATTTTAAGAGTGAACCCATATTTCCGATTACAATGTGCACGAGATGCCTTTGTAAGGGAGTTGGCGGATTACTGTAGAAAAATAAAAATTAATAATGTGTATGTAATACAAAATGATGAGAATAGCATATTAATAAAAGACTTAAGTCAGAGTATAAGTATTGCACCTAACTGGTCCGGACCGCGTTTATATAATAAATAAATAAATAAACGTCTCACACTCAACGGCCCCCAGTAGGATGTGATTCCTGTGTCGGGGGTCCGGAAACACACACAAATACACAAGCACAAACACCCAGACCATGACAAACATCTGTATGGCCTATACAAATATTTGTCATGTGCGGGGATCGAACCCGCGACCTCTAGCGCATTAGCCAGTTGCTGTGACCACTGCGCCAAAGCGTCGTCATGTTTTAAAAGGTGTAAAAGTTATAAGTGATCACGATACGAAACGTGTAATATTAAATGATTACCACTTACTACCGAGTAGTGGTCACGCCGGTATACGTCGTATGATAAGAAACATAAAACGTCGTTACTTTTGGCCAAAATTGGAAAAAGACGTCATAGATTTCGTAAATCGCTGCGATAAATGTAAACGTCAGAAACATTTTAAATATATAAAAGAGCCAATGGTCCTCACCGATACGGGATATTCGGCTTTCGATAGGATATACTTACAAGGGGAGTGCACGACCTCGAAAATTTATTTGGGGATGAGACTTTGCAGGTTTGTAGTATACCTAAAGGGTATCTATCCTGCAAAGCAAAAAGACTAGATGGCCAGTAGTTTTCGAGAAAAACGGCCCTGAAGTTCCACGCGCAGATTATGTACCGGTAATTTCACTCACGCAGTAAGCGGCGCGATGGCCGAATGGATAGTAAGCTTCGTTACCGCGTTCGAGCAGACGACTAGGGTTCGATCCCCGTTTGTCGCTTTTTCTGTTTTCGTTTTTTTTTTTCGTTCTCACACTACAGTGTGATCTTAGTAAGTACAGAGAAGCTTATCCGTTAAGAAATAAGGATACAATTTCAGTGGCAACAGCTTTCATTAATAACTTTATATTACGCTATGGCATTCCAAGAAACATTATATCCGATCGGGGCACGGAGTTCATTTCGAACGTAATGAATGAAGTGTGTAAAATTCTTAAAATCAATCAAATATCTTCGACAGCGTATCATCATCAGTCAATAGGAAGCTTGGAAAACACCCATAAACACTTGATGTCATTTCTTCGCATACAAACAGATAATGAACCACAAAATTGGAGTTCATGGTTACCATATTGGTGCTTCGCTTTTAACACGACCGTACACACGTCAACCACATATACTCCATACGAACTCGTTTTCGGAAAAATATGTAATTTGCGTAGTAATTTAAATTCAGATGTTGCACCTTTATATAATCCACAAGACTATCCGCAACAACTTAGATATAGACTTCAAAAATCACAGTATGATGCGAGAAAAAAATTTAATTACCAGTAAACAAATTAGGAAATGTAAATATGATTCCTACACCAATCCTATAACATATAATACAGGTGACATGATACTACGCACCTTTATATAATCCACAAGACTATCCGCAACAACTTAGATATAGACTTCAAAAATCACAGTATGATGCGAGAAAAAAATTTAATTACCAGTAAACAAATTAGGAAATGTAAATATGATTCCTACACCAATCCTATAACATATAATACAGGTGACATGATACTACTTAAGAATGAACAAAATATAAACAAATTGGATCCTTTGTACATTGGACCATATAAAGTGATAGAAGATTGTAATCCTAATTTAAAAATACAATATAAAGGTAAAGAATTAATAGTACATAAAAATAGAACTAGACCATATTATACCAAATAATTTTTTTTATTATTATTTGACCATTGAAAATGTACCTACCTATGTAACTTAATACCTAAGTAAATTTGTTAAATTTATTTCGAACTAAACTTAATAATCTTAAATTTAACTTGAACTTAAAATATGTTTAAAATGATAAAAATATAATCAATATTATAATGCTAATGTAACCCTATTAGAAATGTGTTTAATATTTTTTATTTTTTTATTTATTTGGCATACCAACGATTGTTACAATGATACTTACAACTAGTGGTAAATTATTAAATTTTCGCTCTAATTGCACAATCAATTACAGGTATACACCGCATGCTATATAATTTTTTATGTATAAAATTATGTCTTACAAACTAAATTGAGTGCTAAGTATAGAACATGAGAAGCAATAAAGATTACTACTTCAGCTTATGAGCAATTATTCTCTTAAACCTAGCCAGAGACATGCCGTGTACATCTACCTGTTAACGATATTATTTTAAATATTCCTTTTATTTTGTACTATTGCAACATTTTTAAAATAATCAATATTTTTGTGGGTAGAAAAATAAAAGTGTGGCATTAGTACGAGATGAGGGACGAAGGAGTAGAGAGAATTTCTGTAAAGATTCTTGTTACTAATATAGTCGAATATACTTGTTACTAATATATTCGAATGATGTGATATAAAGGAATAAATATACAAGGTGGTAATTAATATGTGAGTATTATTTGAAGAACCTGTAATTGATAACACTTCAGAAGTGGTAAGACCGCGCGAGAAACATAAAAGAGGTATGTAAGTTTTGCTTTATATTTTACAATTAAATTAAATTGGTTTTTTTACTTGTATATTAGTATCTGTAAATTTTATACTTTTATCACTTATGATGAAACTTCATCATATTTTACAACTTAAGGATATTTATTAATTTTAAATTCAATTGAAATTAATGACTTTGCTTACAAAGTGAGTTAAAATATTTCTCTTTTAATGATAGATAATTTATCTGTAATACATTCAAATAAATAAGAAAAGAAAACGATAATAAAATAAAAGAAAACTAAATTAATAATAGAAATTAACGGTTAAACATTATTTTCATTAAAAAAAAAGTTTACGTGAATTTCATCAAATATTGTATATATATGTATATTAACAATTTTATAACTTTGGCGTGTGTATTACGTACGTGTATGTTGTTTCCTTCAGCTGGAATTGATACCCGTTTTATACGAGTAATATGACTTTCTATTGTATCATTTATTCATTAGTCCTTCCTAATATTCACTATTTCATTATGACTAATTTAACGCATATTAAATACACATAATAGTTTCCCCAATTTATGAATATATCTACTAAGTCGGCATATACACCGTTGTGACAAGATAATACGGAAAATAAGACATTCTGGAAGTCCAACTCGTGACAATAGTAAAAGACGAACGTCCGACAAAAGTCAAAGCAAGTGAATACGTCACATTAGAAAGCGACATAAGAATCGTCGCCGATCGCGTAACCGTAAGCAAAATAAAACTGCAAAGCCTCCGTCTTGTCAGTACCGATGAAGTTATCTAGAATCGTTTAACACGACAATTTCAACTAGTCATATTCAGACAGTTCTTTTCATAACAATAGCTAAAAACTAAAACATCGTCGTCATTAAAATCATACAAATATTTAGTACGTCTTCCAATATTACAATTTCTCACAAAAGAAGTTCTTGAAATTATACAAAAATTCCCAATGATAAAAGAAATAACGAAATACCAATAAAGCGATATTAATAGGAAACTTGTGGAAACTTGGTGTCATTGATTATACAGTAATTTCGAAGGTGTTCATAATGTGATACCAGAATTTGATCAAAACGCAAAATCTCAAACATCTGCCGATTTAATTCGTAAAGTTAATCAAACTGCAGCTACTTATAAGCGAAATGAAAAAAATTACTATGGTATACCGAAGCTTTATGGTTATGCTCGAAAATGGTATTAGGAGCAATGTATATTAAACTTAAGCCGGTGTCAATGGCGACGAAAAATATTAAAACTGTTCCTGACGACAGAAATTATGTGGATCGGTTGTGTCAAATGCTTGGACGATAGATTAAAAGGGATAAATCGTTAGATGAATATTTCAATAATTGAGCAAATCTGGTAAAAATGTGCGCAATAAATGGTAGGAATGAAGTAGACTGCGTAACTGATGGTATATACAATAATAACATAAGACTAAATAAATAAACCTTTAAGAGACTTTTGCAATTACTATAATATTTACTATCTATATTGGAGAAATCTGTTGGGGATATAAGAAATCTAGAAAATAAAAACGCTATATATATAATATAATATATACCTATTGGACTACACAATCTTAAGTCAACAATTTTGTAACTATGCTGTCTATTTTATTTGTGGTCTGCAATAAAGAATAAATAAATAAATAATTAAATAAATAAATAAATAAATAAATAAATAAATAAATAAATAAATAAATAAATAAATAAATAAATAAATAAATAAATAAATAAATAATAACAACAAGTAAAGATTACGTATAGAGTATGTATATCTAATAAGCTAACAGGTTTTGTTTTTCGAAATCAATTTAAGAAGATTGTTATAATTCGAACTTGCCCAAAGTCAATTATAAGGTGTGACAAGTGTTGTCGTCTAGGACATGAATGTCAATGAGATAGTAGCAAACCATGCTAGCAGTACTAAAGGTTTAACAGAGTTTACGGCAGGTCTGAAAATGTGTTACAATTTAGTAAAAACGACAAATCAGATGGCAAGAACTAAAAATGTGTTAAACTGCTTGGTATTGTAACATCAGTGTGTTTCAATTTTTGAAGTCAGTGTACTCTAATATAAAAGAGAAAATAAGTTCTGAAAGTAATTTGACACTTGATAAGAATGATCTCCCAAGTAATTAAAAGATTTGCACTTGATAATATTTTTTCTTTCGGAAGAGTACAAGTAGCTGTTAAAATAGATGCCGTGTAAGCTAATATAGATGCATTTGTAGTTACTGATGACTTATTAAATATAGATATAGACTTTCTCATTGGTCAGTCTCTCACAGAGCTATCGACAGTAACTGCACTCAAAAATAGTTCTAAATTAGTTTTACTTTATGAGGATTCCAAAATGGATCGTATTAATCTGTATAATTTACATAAATTCACATGCTAGCTTTTATGGTTTAAAGAGTGTAACTGTACACAGTGATTACAAATATATTAGCTTATTTACTCGTATTTCTGAGAACGCGTGTTTTGATAATGGTCATGAATATAATTATCACGTTACGAGGCGTCTTATATTTTGAGAAAGAAGTCCATCGAGGTATTCTCATAAACTTGTTAGGGAACTCTGTACAGTTTGATAAAGGTAAAATTATTGCGCATGCTGTGAAATTACATGAAACTACGAACCCATGAAATCATAGAAGTACATATTTACATAATATATGAATATGAAATAACTGCAGATGAATTGACAAAGCGTAAGGAACCAATTAATATAGATATGCTAAATATAGAACCTTAAGTGATAAACAGTAATATCGACTGCCTAATTTGTTGAATAAGTACCGAAACTGAATGCCTTGAAGGCATTAAAGAGTTAGGGTTAACTCATATTAGTAAAATGACTATACGTCTTAATTATGAGAATCAAGTAACGTATAAGGTATATCGCATCTCTTTCCGTATGGACGAAGAACTATTGATAGAGAAATGATAGGTGATTTTTATAGTAAATAAATAATTAGGAATTCATACATTCAGTCTATGCTAGTCCTATAGTTTTGGCTCGTAAAAAGACTAATGATTACCGTCTTTGTGTTGATTATCGGACATTAAATAAAAAGACAACAAAAAACAGTTGCCCAATGCCCATTGATGATCAACTAGACCGCTTAAATCGAAATTCCATACTATACGAGTTTAGATTAGGCATCAGGGTATTTTAAAAAAAAAAATGCCAGTTAATGAATCGTCACAATACATTGCGACTTTTGCGACACCGGATGGACACCATGAGACTGTGATACGAGCAAAGCAGGCAGTAGTAGTAGTAGTAGCAGTGTGTGATTGCAATTATCACACAGTGACTCGCCTCTGCGAGCAGTAGCTTACTTCAGTCGACAAACGATACAAGAGTTATCATTTTGGGCATGCTTTAGACTTATTTAAAAATTAAACAATGTCTGTTGTTTTATATCTAAAGAAATATATAATGTATTCAAAAAGCTTACAGTTTAAAGTATCAACTGACTGCAATGTCTTGCGCACAGTACTCACTGAACTAAACTTAATGGCGAAAGCTACTAGGTGTGCTCATGTTACAGGAGTGTAACTTCTCTATATAATCTAAACAGAATATGCAACATGTAAATGCGATAAATCGGAATATAGTATTACTTCTAGATGAAGACTAAGAATTATAAATATTGTATATTATGACTCATGATTGACTTCATAGTGTGCAAATAAATGATAGACTCTCAATTGAAACATATTAAAGCAATTCTCCATACAAATGATAAAGATATTGAAGGTATTAAAAAGGACATAATGACATAGTTATATAAGGTGACGATTTTATTCAGAGACGTGTAGAAACTAAATTGAAATAGATTGTTCAACAAAATCGAAGTATTGGAAGAAATATTTCCAACATTCGGATATCTTAAAGTAATTATCTCTGATCAGGACACTACCATCATATAAAACGAGTTCAAAAGCTTTGTGAAATCATAGAAATAAAACATACCTTTAATGTTATTGCCACATGATATGCTTATCTACAGATACGCTACAATAGAACTGAGATTCTAAATTCACTTTCACCGATGAATTATGGCCTTGATGGATTAGACTGGGATATAAATATAAATAAACATTGAAGTTTCGATAAAACTATAAGTAAAGGAATTAACAAATTTCTTAATTTTATTTTTGACAAAGAACTGATGAAACCGAGACTGGTGAAACAGATAATGTTTTAAAGGTAGCTTTATTGGATACATTAGAGTATGTATCAGAAAAAGAAAGAGAAGAAATGAGACAAAAAGTTCATGACAATATTATAGAAAAATAAAGAGAAATAAAAGAATCTTATGACAAAAGTAGAGCTCCAACGAAAATATTCAAGGAAGAAGATTTAGTTATTATACCTAACGGTAATTCAGAAAAAGGAAAGAGTAAGGAGTTAATACCAAAGTTTCGGAGACCATTTCATCATTTTTGGCGGCCGGCTGGTCGAGTGGTCAGGCAACTGGATACTCTACGCAGCGGTCGCGGGTTCGAATCCCGCCAGGTGCAGATCATTTGTATGACGAATATAGATGTCTGCACCGGGTCATGGATGTGTATTTGTGTATATATGTATGTATTTATATCTTAAATTTATTTCCGTTTCTGGTACCTGTAACACAAGTTCTTGCGAACTTATCACGGGGCTGGGTTAGCGTGGTGTGATTGTTGGTAAATATTTATTTAACTTATTTCAAATTGTTCATGTTTGGGATAAAGACATATGAAGTATAGAAGATCACAGTAAAAAGAAGGTATAAAAACATATATTCTGCTGATCAACTAAAACGATGGATAAACTTCCATTAGTCTTTAGTGGGGAGCAGTCAGAGTAATAGCAGTGACAAAACCAAAGCATTAAAATAACTATCCATTTTATTTACGTTATTGCTTTAATTTCTCGATCCTAAACTGTTACAGCATAGATATCTACGGACAGACCGGTGCTGACGGATAGTGCACGACTGTCAATATCACACAAGCCATATTAATCAAAACTGTTGGGACTATTTACGTGCAGACCGCGCCGAATTGAGTGGCAAGCGGTAGCTCATCAGGCAAGTTAATAATCAGGCCGTATCCCTTGTGTGGTAAGCGGTAGCTCATCAGTCTAGTTAACAAGCAGACCGTATCCATCGGGTGGTAAGCGGTAGCTCATCATTCAAGTTAATAAGCAGGCCGTATACCTCGGGTGGTCAGCGGTAGCTCATCAGGCAAGTTAATAAGCAGGCCGTATCCCTTGTGTGGTAAGCGGTAGCTCATCAGCCAAGTTAATAAGCAGGCCGTATCCATTGTATGGTAAGCGGTAGCTCGTCAGTCTAGTTAATAAGCAGGCCGTATCCCTCGGGTGGTAAACGGTAGCTCATCAGTCAAGTTAATAAGCAGGCCGTATCCCTCGGGTGGTAAGCGGTAGCTCATCAGTCAAGTTAATAAGCAGACCGTATCCCTCGGGTGGTAAACGGTAGCTCATCAGTCAAGTTAATAAGCAGGCCGTATCCCTCGGGTGGTAAGCGGTAGCTCATCAGTCAAGTTAATAAGCAGACCGTATCCCTCGGATGGTAAGCGGTAGATCATCAAGCGAGTTAATAATCAAACCGTATCCCTTGTGTGGTAAGCGGTAGTTCATCAGTCAAGTTAATAAGCGGACCGTATCTCTCGGGTAATAAGCGACAGCTCATCAGGCAAGATAATATGCAGGCCGTACCTCTTGGATGCCAAGCGGTAGCTCATCAGAACAAATTTTAAGTAGACCGTGTCTCTCAACTGACAAGCGGTAACAAATTGATTAATAATTTGTGTAAATATATTGGTGGATTTTGTGAAGTGATGTAAAAGCGTACCTTATGAATGGAAAATGATAATCGACGCGGACAAATTGAGTTTAATATGCTGCTAGTATTCTTGGCACCATTCCACGCGGACATGATTTATACCAAAACTGTTTGTAAATAATTATTTTAAGTTTTGAATTGTAAATATGTATAATATTGTAAAATTTCTTTAATATTATTCTAGTTTAATATGTTTGTAATTAAAATTAACAGATATTTTATTGTAAACATGTAATTTATAATAAGGGCTATACAAAGTCAACTACAAAATTTTTTTTAACTGTAAATTCAATTGATTAACTGATGATTAATGAATTAAAAAAAAAAAAGACATCTTCAAGTATGAGGTCATACTTGCTTTAGGAAGGCCGAGCGTTGTAAGGAATGAGGGCATTCCTTTTGCAGGATGGCCGTCTGTTAACGATATTATTTTAAATATTCCTTTTATTTTGTACTATTGCAACATTTTTAAAATAATCAATATTTTTGTGGGTAGAAAAATAAAAGTGTGGCATTAGTACGAGATGAGGGACGAAGGAGTAGAGAGAATTTCTGTAAAGATTCTTGTTACTAATATAGTCGAATATACTTGTTACTAATATATTCGAATGATGTGATATAAAGGAATAAATATACAAGGTGGTAATTAATATGTGAGTATTATTTGAAGAACCTGTAATTGATAACATACCGATCCACTACACTTATTGTATAGCACACAAATTCGAGAGATTGGCGAATTTGCACCCAAAACCGTTCTACGAAATGGACGAAAGATTGGTTCGATTGGCTTGCGAGGTATCCGTAGTGGGACTTTAAGCATAATATTTTCTATCAGCGCAGAGCAATTTACATAGTTTCTCATTACCTTATAAAAGAAGCAGAGATCAAGTTGGTCTCGGCGGCAGTTTAAACTCTTCATTCTAAGTAGTTCTAATTGGTTACTATACGGTAGCGATTTCTTGTCATTGTAATGGTTCAAGACTAAATGTCGAACCAACCGTTTTTGAATACGTTCTATTCTTAATATATGACAAGCATAATGCGGCCGCCAAACCACGCTACCATATTCGAGAACTGATCTTACAAGACCATTATAAAGAGCAATTATCAATATAATATTATATAATATCTTTTAATTATTTTTTTTCTTTCAATAAAATCTATGTACTTAACCTACTTAAATAAAAATAAATGTAACCCATTATTTTTATTTTTTTTTGCCGGTGGGCGTGTAGTGTGTAAGTAGATGTTATATTATAAGTAGTAGTGTAAGTATGTAGAAGTAAGTGACTATATAAAACGTGTCATGTATTATATTGGAGGCAGTAATAAATCATATTTGAATCGATATAGTCGTTTGATATCTCCGATGACATAACCTTACACAATTCCAATTTTTATTTTTAAGCTTATACGTGTTTGTGTTCTTAATAACGGTCAACATTTGTATAAGGCAATATAGAATTAAATTCATAGCTTATGGTATGTACTATTATGCCCTTAAGGTAGTTCCAGCATGAAACCACTTTTCGACAGATTCGGCTAAAAATTTTTTCGCGGGTTCAGAATAGCTTTATCTATGAATTCATAAAGTTTTATAATTTTTGACGGTTTAGATCGCGAGATATTTAAAGACAAAGTTCCCGATTTTTAGAACAATGTCCCATTTATGTATGTAAAATGTCCGATTTTTTAATATATTAAAAAATTCTCTCGACAGAATTAGAAAAAAAACTAGGAGAGTGTTGAAAAATATTTTTAGAATAAGCTAAAAAAATAAAAGTAGCACTTCACGGTTTTGTTATTGAGATATTAAAATTATAAATATTAATTTTAATTTTAAATTTATAGTGATCTTGCAACACTGTGTACAACGCTCTCATCTTTTCAATTTAATAAAACTATTATTAGAAGGCGCAATACTATTTTTATATAATAAGACCATATAAACAAAAACATATAAAACACTCAGAGCAACGTTGCCAGATTATAGTGCGCGCGGAACTAGTTGGCCGCGCCTTAGGTGGCGACAGGGGTGAGGGTGATCACATGAGCTTAGACAGAGATGACCAATCTCGAGATATCGTGCACAATAATTGTTCAATTATTGAAAAGAATAAATAAGAAACAATTGAAATTTTAGAAGTTTATATTGTATCTAATTATATTGTAATTAATAGTAAAATAAAATAAAAACTAATTAAGTAGGTACCTATATGAATTTATTTAATTAATATATACCTACTTATATGAAATTACTCTGACATATAAAAAAAAAAGTATGCTCTTTAAATATTATTTCCTCAGATTGTCTTTTTATCGGCGGACTCATCGCGCTATTGCAATCTCACTGAGTCTCATGACAGCAAGCGCCCCCGCCTCTCCGTCCCACCGCTCACATACCTAAGGCGCGGCCAACTAGTACCGCGCGCACTATACTATAACGATATAAGGCAGAAGGTATTAAGGTGGGACTACACTTCACCACGCTGGAACTACCTTAAAGGAATGTATCGAATTACCAGTAACCCTGAATATTGGATGCCACTTGGCTAAATATAGCTTGTACGTGCTTTTATTTATATTAATGACATCCTTAAAAACGTATATTCGCAATAAAATGAATTTGAATTTGAAGACCGCAAGTTGTTCGTGAATACAATAGGAATATGGGCGGCGTCGATCTGGCCGACCGTGTGTCCTAACAAATATAATGGACACAAAGATTTATAATTCATATATTAGATTTGACTGTCAGCAACTCGTTCCCAGTGAACACATGACCTTTGTATGACGTCATAGATAGGTCATATAGACATCATAAAATTTTTACATAGATATGACATAAAAATGACTCTATTGATGACTTTGAGATGATGTCATATAGTGTGACATAAATATGACATAGAACTGACCTAAAATTTGACTTTTATATGACATCATAATGGTGACTTAAATATTACGTAAATATTACGTCCTATTCATATTATACTGTGACGTCATATTAAAGTCATAAATTTATGTATTATTTACGTAAGAAATAAATCATACAATTACATAAATTACAAGTCATATTCTGACGTAAAAGCGATATAATAATACCGTCATATGCTTACATAAGAAACGGCTCATATTTTTACGTAAAATTGATGTACGATGAACGTCATACTTAAGCATTAGCTTCAGGTCATCTTCTTACATACAACTGAAGTAATATTAATGTCATGACTGCATAAAAAATAACGGTATTCCTTTAATTATCGGTATTTTATTTTATTTATTAATTTTTATTTTTATTTGTTATGTCCCAATTTTAATTACCACAAATTATCTTTAAATGCAAACATTAAATACTCTTTTAAACTTGAAAGGATTAGGATTATTATACAAATAAAATACATAAACTAATTTCAAAATCAATTAATATTATATTGTAATAAAGGTACAGTAACAAAATAATCACTATCAACATATGAAAAATACCAAAAAATCCGTAACCGCTGCAATACATTGTGTAGGGATGCACAGAGACGCCATATCCATTCCTCTATTGTGAACGGCGACCCTGCAAAAGTTTGGAAGTTTCTTAAGTCCCTTGGAGTTGGTAAGCAATCGAATAACTCCCTTCCTAATATCATCGACATCGAACTTCTCAATAAACACTTTTCTTCTTCTAGTTTACTTGACGATACTGAGCGGGCACGCTCCCTTAATTTTCTTTCTAAATCTCAAAGCCTAAATTTCCAACCATTCACTTTCTCGCCGTTTTCGGAGGGTGACGTAAGAAAATTCATTAATTCTATCTCATCGGATGCTGTCGGTACTGATTGCGTTGGTCGTAATATGCTTTTACCTATTCTTGATATTATTCTTCCTACCATAACCTATATCCTCAATGAATCGGTTTTTTCTGGTTGTTTTCCTAAAGCATGGAAAAGTGCTCTAATAATTCCTATCCCTAAAAAATCCAACCCTTCCGATTTTTCAGACTATCGTCCTATTTCTATTCTCCCGTTTCTTTCTAAAGTTCTCGAAAAATTAGTCCATCACCGATTAAGTTACTTCCTTAACCAGCACTCCCTCCTTAATACCTTTCAATCCGGGTTTCGTCCCGGTCATAGTACGGTCAGCGCTTTAATCAAAGTTACTGATGACATTCGGTGGGGTATGGATAACAAACAGGTTACTATTCTCACCTTGATTGATTTTAGCAATGCATTTAACGTTGTTGATCACGACATTCTATTAAGTATCTTGCACTTTTTTAACTTATCTCCACCCGTGCTGCGCTGGTTCCAGGATTATCTCGGAGGACACCGGCAAAGAGTTAAAATTGACGATTCTTTCTCTTCCTGGCATAACGTCGGGGCCGGAGTCCCACAGGGTGGTGTGCTGTCCCCTTTACTATTTACAATGTTCATTAATTCAATTTCTCAAAACTTAACTTCTCATTACCACATGTATGCAGACGATTTGCAAATTTATACTCATTCGTCTTTGGACAATCTTAGTGCAGCAGTATCTTCCACTAACGGTGATTTAGCGACTATTTATCAATGGAGTCAATCCTTTGGTCTTAAGGTAAATCCCAGCAAGACGCAAACCATTGTTATTGGAAGTCAATATATTTTATCTAGAATTGACTGGAGCAACATTCCCCCTATTATATATGATAACGTTCCCATTCCCTATAGCTCGACTGTAAAGAACTTGGGTGTTTTTCTGGACGTGAATCTGTCGTGGGCACATCATATTAAGGAGTTGAGTAAAAGAACATTTGCTGCTCTAAGATCTTTGCGGCGCCTTCAGTCTTTTCTCCCTATACCCACTAAAACTATGTTAGCACAATCCCTTCTACTATCTGTCCTCGACTACGCTGATGCAAGTTACCCTAATCTAACTGAGGATCAACTGAATACACTTGAACGGCTTCAGAACGTTGGGATTCGATACGTATTCGGATTACGCAAATACGACCATGTCTCTGAATTCCGTTCCAAGCTCAAGTGGTTGCCTATCCGTTTCCGCCGGAATCTTCATATGCTTTCCCTTCTGTACTGTGTTTTATTCAGTCCGTCTAGCCCTACTTATTTAAAAAGAAAATTCGAATTTATCGGAGAACATAGCAAGGTACTGCGTTCTTCTGAGAATCTAACGCTGAGACTACCTGTACACAATACCAAATATTTTCATAAATCCTTTGAAGTTCAGGCAATACTTCTCTGGAACGCGTTACCTTTAAATATTCGCAAAGCCGACAGTCTGGAAATTTTCAAAAGACGATTAAAAGAATACTATCTCTCCCTTTCTTAATTTTATGTGTTAATATGTATGTATGTATCTATGTATTTATGTATGTGTGTATGTATGTATGTGTGTATTTATGTATATATGTATGTATGTGTGTATGTTTATATAATATATATGTATGTATTTATGCGCCCATATATGTCTATATAAATGCTTGTATCGGTTTCTTTGTGTTATATATGTGTTTGATAATACACCTCCTACCCCTTTCAGATCCATAATTTTCGAACCTTAAAGCCCGTAGCTCACCTCCGCTGCGAAACCATAACAGCGGAACCGCATTAATTTCGCTGTGTTTTGTCCGTATGTAGGAGAAGCGGAACTGCCACGGAACTGCCTGTTCTAACGCATAGATTTAACTATATTCTATCTCTTTCCCCGCGCGGTTTCGTCGATAATACTCCGACGCCAGCCACACTACCGCGCTCCGGCCGCCATTTTGTTGCGGTGCCGCGTTGTTTTCGCACGTGTTTGTGGAAATCGACAAAAATTAAAAGCGAAACTACATTTTTTTCATAAAATGGACGTCGATTTCACAGAAAAATTAATTCAAGAGGTCAGAAATAGACCTATTCTTTATTTATTAAATCATCCGGATTATAAAAATAATATGAAAAAACTGCAGGCATGGAGAGAAATCCAGAGGGAATTAAATGAGGAAGGTATGTAGTCTTTTTATAATAATAATAGACTGTATTTGTAATGTATTTGTTTATTTTGCTTATAATAATATTATGTATTATATGTATAATTATTTATTTGTACTTATTATAGATAATATTATGATAACGTTAAGTTCTCTGCGTTTGTGTAAAATATTGAACGAATTTATCTCTGACCTCAAACGCTGCCGACGATGCTCTCTGTCGGTTGCCAGGTCTATTTTGTGGTAGAAAGGCACCTAGCTGTTCTATTTCAAAGCTGGAACTGGTATGTATGGCTGACTCTTTCGTCTGTATAAAGTTGTGCAAACAACAAGCTGCTTTTACAATTTTTATTGTGTTTGTCAAATCTGTTTCGAAAGGTCTTAGGAAAATCCTAAACTTCTGTGCCATTATTCCAAAAGCACATTCCACAACTACACGTGCTCGACTGAGCGCCTGATTAAATCTCTTTTTATCTCTATCTTGCATAGCCGCTTCTCTTACAAAAGGTCTCATCAAAAACGTTTCCAGCTTAAAGGCACCATCCCCTATTAAAACATAAGGCAAAGGATCTGTGCCTTGTTGTAATGGTTGGGCATTTGGTACATTAAGTTGACCAGTTCGCAATAGTTGTAAAAAAGGTGTTTTTTCAAATATAGTACTAGCAGAATCTTTTCCAAACGATCCAATGTCAACATATATGAATTTGTAATTAGCGTCTACAACAGCCAATAACACAATAGAAAATTTACTTTTGTAACAGTAAAACATTGAGCCGCTATCTGGAGGGCATTTAATGGTAATATGCTTTCCATCCACGCTACCCAGGCAATGAGGAAATCCCCATTTCCCAAAAAAGTCTTCTGCGATATTGAGCCACATTTCTTGTGTAGGTTGTGGAATGGCTAATGGTTGTAAAACATTCCATATTTCCTGACATACATACTTCGGTCACTATTTTTGAAACTGTTGAATTTCCTATACGATATGAAAACGATAATGTCTTATAGCAAACTCCAGTAGTTAGGAATCTGCAATGAAAATAATATTAATTTTGAAATAATATTAATTTTGTCTTATTTTGTTATTTTTCAGTCGTAACTTTGAAAGCGAAGTGGAAGAATTTAAAAGACTCCTACAAAAAGTACAAATTATCTAAAAAGAGTACAAGTGGCCAAGCTGCAAAAAAGCTTCAAAATTGGACTTGGGCAGATCAAATGAATTTCATTGATCCAGCAATTACATTGAATGAGACTCAAGGTAGTATGGCATCTCTGAATGTTGAAGAAGTTAATTCTACTAACTCTCAATCTACGGGAGACGTAACTACACAAGACGTTGCACAAGATACCCGCCCGCAAGAAACTCAAAACGCCCAACAAATTTATAGAAGGCATAGGAGAAGTAATCCGGATCCGGATCCAACAGATAGAATGATCCAGTACTTACAAAATAGAAGAGATCGCAACAGAAGTGAAGATAAAGTTGATGTAAAATGTGATGGAGTAGATTTATTATTTTTGGGATACGCTGATACTTTCAAAAAACTATCAAAGCGAACACAAATAAAAGCAAAATTTGATATCGCCCGAATTTTGATGGAGGCTGAATTAAGTGATCTGGAGGCTGTAACTTCTAACAGCAACTCTACTGCAACGGGTAGTTTCAACTACTCTGTTCTAAGTGATACCACGCATTCTCCGGCTACTCCAGGAAATTACTCCATGATCAGTGACGCAACAGTTACTGACAATGCTAATTATTATATTCTTCCACAAGAGGGCAATACGGCTATACCTACTGATTTAACAACCTCAAATCAAAATGATCATGAACAAATCAACATGTTTCACTTATCGTAGAGTTAGTAACATGCCGAATATTTTTTTTGTATTAATGATTAATAAATAAATAATTTACTTACCTCAAAGTTAAGGCTAATCTTTCTCTGCTAGAAATAGCTTCCCTAAACCTTGTATTTTGTTTAGTAATATGTGGCTTCAAAAGATTATGTAGATCTTCAAAACTCCCTGGGCTCATTCTAAAATATGTATAAAAACGATCTTCATGTGACTCTAGTTCTTTACATAATAGGTTTTCTCCTAATTTCTTCCTTTTTTCATTAATCTCGTGCACCCAAATTCTACGAGATTTACGCCTTTTCAAAGTTAAAGTCCACAATAATATTTCCTCCTCCTCTGACTCTGATAACGACGACATTTCGCTCCGATGGCTGACTGATGACTAGCAGGTTCCGACGCCCGTTCCGCAACTACACAACTACACTTTATCGCAGCGGAATTCCTACAGCGGTTTCGCAACTGAAGTTTCGCAGCGGAGGTGTGAGAAGGAAGTAAATAATTATAGATCTGAGTGCTAGTCTTTAATTCAAAAAGTGAAAATAAGCAATGTCAGACGTTGATAACAATAAATACTAGATTACATTGATAGCACTAGAATACGTAATTGTCATTTTCACTTTTTGAGTTTTTTGTAGTCGTTAAAAAAATAATTCATAATTATTATTCTCGTTAATACAAGTTGGTATTGAAGATGCAATATTATTTTTTAATTTAAAGCTACGTGTGATTATCTATATACTTAAAAAAAAATACATAATTTCAGACGTTTTAATTATGTATACCGAAGCACAATATAATCATATCAGAAGTCTGTATTTTTTTTTATTTATTGTCATTTTTAGTTGTTATAAAAACAATTTATAATTTTTATTTGTCATTATTTTAACTTAAGTTTTGAAAAAGTGCAGTACGACTAAAAATAAAAATAAATAAATTTTTCACTTTGGGTTAAATATTGTTTAATTTCTTAACTCATATTTCTACAACTACTAAGTGCAAGTAAATTTTCTAATTACGTGAATTATTTCTTATGTCAGTTGAATGTCACATTATTGTAATCATTTAATATCATAGTGATAAATAGTACTTATTTTCATCACTGACATCAGAATTATGTCATCAAGATGTTAGCTAAATGATAATTATATCAACTGAAAGTCATATTTTTGTAAGCATTTGGACGCAACTTTACATCACTATTTTTAGATCAAACTTACGTCACTTTGACGTAAACTAAACGACAAATGCGTCAGCTGGACGTCATATTTTTGTAAGAATTAGGTAGCAACTTTACTCCGCTATGACATCAGAGTAATGTCAATCTGACGTCAGTTAAGTCATGATGATCTCAATCAGAGGTCATATTTACGTCATCTATCTTACGTAAAAATCTTACGTCAGGAAGTGGGAAATTATGAGTCATATATGACTCATATATGACTCACATCTTACGTAAATCATGACGTAGCTGACATCATTCTGACGTCAGTTTGACATAATTGTGTTCACTGGGTTGCTGCAATACGAAAAAGATGAAATTCGAAAAGGAAAGCCTTTTAAGGAATTTTAATACTTCGTGAGTTTAAGTTACAACTTGGTGAAGACATCACTAACGAATTTTCTGTAGAACGAACCTCGATGGACCAAGAAAACTATGACGAAACCAACCAACAAGAATCAATCAATCATTTCCCGTTTGAGAAACACCAGCCGTTTTGCTTCCACCCGAAAAACGGCGATTTACTGTAGCAAAACGTATGCCAAAATTAGATGATAAACAATCTAAAGTTTGCCATTATAACAAAATTAATTTTATGTGCAAAGCTTGTAATGTGTTTTTGTGCATAATAAAAGTAAGAAATTGTTTTGAGGCTTTTCATTCTGAGGAGTAAGTGTTACATGTTTATATAGTTTTTGTTTCTCTAAAACATTTAAATTTGAAATTTGGAGTAAGGTTTTTTATAAAATACATTTTTATAACACAATAAAATTATTTTTTGACATTAATGTCAGAGAGCAAAATAAAAAAAAAGTCAAAAACATCTAGTTTGTTAGCATTGAGTGTGAGAGTATATATACAAATTACATTTTCACAAAATAAATTAAGTCAAATTAGGTTATAAATTATCAACCACCAACCAGCCCTGAACACAAAGGACGTAAGGATCTTTACTGATGGCTCTAAGACTGGATCAGGTACAGGATACGGTGTATTCTCCGAAGATCTCAATATACAAATAGCCGCCCCTCTGGGTGCTCACAACACCGTCTATCAGGCGGAATGTATGGGTATCATAGCAGCGGCCTCAGCTACTCTTGTTCGAAAGGTAAAGAACTACTCCATCCGAATCCTCTCGGACAGCAGATCAGTACTACAAGCTCTTCAAAGTCACTCTATCACCTCAAGACTTATCTACAACTGTCACCAATCCCTGATGGAGGTATGTAATAACAACAATAACGTAACTCTTCAGTAGATCAAAGGTCACAGTGGCTCCCGTGGTAACGATGCCGCTGATGAAATGGCCAGAAGAGGTTCGGAGATGGCTGCGATTGGACCAGAACCAATTGTCCCCCTTCCTACAGCATGGCCTACATCAGTCATTCGACAACACACGAAAGAGCTACATAACAAATACTGGATGGAGGTGAGTGGATGTAGACAGGCGAAACAAGCTCTCCCACACATAGATCGGAGACTGTCTCGTAAGTTAATGAATCTCACTCGCCCACATTTACGCAAAATTACTCATATTATTACGGGCCACGGCCCATTCAATAAACATCTGTTTAATGTAGGTGTTACTGACAGCCCCCTGTGCAGAGCCTGCCTGGAGGCCGAGGAGACGGCCGCCCACATTGTTCTCGAGTGCACGGGCGTGACCACCTACCGGGCCAGACATCTGGGGTCACCGAGGACTCTCTCCGAAGTCATTGGTGACACCAGAGGTTTGATAAATTTCTTACAGGAGTTAGGGTGGCAAGACTAGCTGCCCACTCCCACACGCAAAATAGGCGCACAGTGACGTCGAGTTGCGGAAACAAGCCCGTGCCTTACAAGAATACAAGAATACAATAATAAAAGACGTTACAAAAACGGTAAAAAATATTCGTTTGTGAGAGCCTCCGTTGCGTCCCTTATTATTCCTCTTCCTGATTTTTTTTTACTATAGTTCAACTTTTATAGTAAACATAATATCACGCTTTTTATTTCCAAAGGTGAAGGCCGAGATGCACATGCAATGCAAACACCCACTTTTCGCCAGTTATGAGTCCCATGTAGTAGGATGTGAGCCTATTTCCATACACCAGAAACCATTCCAGACTACTCGCAATTTACTGAGAGTTTTCGAAAAATAAAAAAAAATCTAATATTGCGGTGACCAACCCAGAAATCAAACCTGAGACCCCTTGCTCGGCAGTAACGCTTGTGACACTCGACCAACGAGGCAGGCACTCTTAATGGTTTAAAAATATTTAAGTGCGTTTTTTCCTCAAATTAACGCGGATGAAACCGCGGGACATAGCTAGTACAATATATTTATAATCGTTTAAAAATTGGATGCCTTTTTTTTCTTTGGAATGCTTTAAGAAAATACACCTACCACAACATTAACAGTTTTAAAAGGCAAAGTAAAAATATATATAAATAATATGCAAACAATGATAAATTAATAATACCGAGTTTCCAGCTGCTTAAAGTTTCTCCATTATTTACGACGCGTTGGCGTAGTGGTCACAGCAACTGGCTGATGCGCTGGCGGTCGCGGGTTCGATCCCCGCACATGACAAATATTTATATAGGCCATACAGATGTTTGTCGTGGTCTGGGCGTTTGTGCTTGTGTATTGTGTGTGTTTCCGGACCCCGACACAGGATTCACATCCTACTGGGGGCCGTTGAGTGTGAGACGTTTATTATTATTATTACTATGGTGTATGCGTATCTATAATTAATAAAATCACGGATATATTTGTCGTATCAGAAATGTAAAACACTTAGGAAATTTTTAGTAAAAAAGTATATTATTCTGTTCAAGATAATCCAAAATATAAAGTAATTTCGAATTAATAAATGTTGGATATTTTTGTAAAATAATAATTATAAAATAATAATAATATAATAATATAATAATATAATAATAATATTAACTGACCCGTTGGCGTAGTTTGCAGTGTCCCTTTTTTCTGCTCCAAGGGTTGTGGGTTCGATTCCCGCCCCGAGTCTGGGTGTAATATATGTTGGTTGGACTAGTCAGCAAAACCCAAGAGCATTTGAAGAGAGTTTAACACATAATTTTGTTAAATTGTAAAAAATCACTTTGACAACCTAGAAAACAAAAGAAATTGTAATTTGAATATAAACATTCTTAAAACGAAAATGAATCAAAATATTAATGTTCAATTAGAAATTTAAAATAAAAAAAAATAGAAAATCTATTTTTTTTTCTTTATTATTTTATGTTGAAGCGTTTACAAGGAAGTTTTTTTTGTGTTTGTATTGTTTTGAGCCTTTATTATTACGAAGTTCCTTTTTATGTTTTCGTATTATTTCTTAATTTAAGTTTCACAATATTTGTAATATAAATAGAAATCATGTTATAACTAGGTCAAGAAAATATGACATAGGGGAAAGGAAGGTAAAACGGACCCTGTAGGTAAAACGGTCCACCTTGATAATTTTGCTGTATGTAACGCCATCTATGAATGTGTTACGTCAAAATGTTGTCTACCATGTTACCGTTCTCGGTCAGTGTACTCAATTCCACCGATCGTACGTGCACTGATTTAGCAAGGTAAGTTATTTTTTTTAGATTATGATGTAAAATTTGCATTTTTCAATTAGCCTACAGTTTTGTTTGGTTTATGATAGTGTCTTCTGATGATAACTGTATGTAAACTGACATATGATTAAACTAATAACCAAGTATGCCGACTATACCTCAACTTATACCCTCAACATTTTTAATTTTTGTTGTTTATAGCAAAAAGGCAAAACGGACCCAGGCAAAACGGACCGGGGTACCGTTTTGCCTTCAATAGAGTAACGTGAATGTTATACAAATACAAATAGCCTTTATTTCGGATAAATATACATCTCTTTACAATCATTTATTTTATTATACTATACAATTCTTTAATTTTGTTATATTTAATTTACATGCATTATTAATATTAAAATCTTTCATCATTTATTATTATAATTATAATTACAACATTTTTATTATTATACTATAAAAGTTTTCAGTTTTATTTACCTATATCAAATTTCCATGTATTATTAATATTAAAATCTTTCATTATTTATTATTATAATTATAATTACAATCATTTATATTATTATACTATACAATTCTTCAATTTTATTTTTATCCAATTTACATACATTATTAATATAAATTATTTCATTATTCATTATTATAATTATAAAATTATTATTATAATCTTAATTGCTTCATATAAATAATAATAAAAAGTAATACAATAGTTCTATTCTTCGACATCGGTACCATTATCCGCTTGCCCTTTCGCATAGTCCTCCCCTAGGGCCTTCCAAGTTTCTCTGTTTCTGGCGTTTCTTTGCCATGTTATTCCAGTACTTTTTGGATAACATCTTCGTGAATGTTAATATTAATATAATGAAATTAGGGGATGATAATGTTTTTAAAATTAATGATTAATTATTATTTAATTTAAAATGTTTTTTGCTTTGTTTTTAGATGGTGAATAATTACAAAAGAAAATCCAATCGGAATTCTTGGGATGAGTCTAACATGAAAAAAGCAATTGAGAAAATAGTTGCTGGAGAAATGGGCCTCAATAAGGCTTCTATTCAGTTCCTGGTACCAAAGACTACTTTGAAGAGAAAACTGGAGAAATATAAGTTAACTCAAAATATTGATAAAGCCACAGAGAAGAAACTGGGTAGATTTAAACAAGTTTTTACTAAGGTTCAAGAGACTGAATTAGCTACTTATATAAAACAGATGGAAAGTCGTTTATTTGGATTAACTACGAAAAATCTACAAAAGTTGGCTTATGATCTAGCGGAGAGAAATAACATAAAACATAGTTTTGATACTAACAAAAAGATGGCAGGTAGAATTTGGTTAGAAAATTTCTTAAAGCGTAATCCAGACCTTAGCTTACGCAAACCTGAACCAACATCTGCAGCCCGAGCAGCCGGCTTCAATCGAGTTGCAGTTAATAGTTTTTTTGATTTGATGACTCATGCAATTGAAACTTATCATTTGACTCCAGATAAAATCTTTAATGTAGATGAAACTGGAATAACAACAGTGCCCAAGTGTTTACCAAAAATAATCGGAACAAAAGGGAAAAAACAAGTCGGCTTATTAACATCTGCTGAGCGGGGCCAACTAGTCACTGTAGTATTTTGTTTTGGAGCAGATGGGTCCTATATGCCACCTCTATTTATATTTCCACGCAAAAGAATGAAGCCTGAATTGATGAACAATGCACCTCGTGGATCTTGGGCCGAGTGTCATGAAAGTGGCTGGGTTCAGAAAGATATTTTTACCTCTTGGTTTCGGAAATTCATTGTTTTTTCTAGAGCAACCAAAGACAACCCAGTGCTGCTGATATTGGACGGCCATAAAAGTCATACAATGAATCTTGACATTATAGATCTAGGGCGAGAAAATGGGGTACAAATTCTAGCAACCCCACCGCACTGCACTCACCGTCTCCAACCGCTGGATGTGGGTTTTATGAAACCTTTTTCGACTTATTATTCGGAAGCAGCACAGAACTGGTTGAGGATGAACTCAGGAAGGGTTATTACTCAATACCAGATTGCAGAATTAGTTGATAAAGCTTTTCAGAAAGCAGCTACGATGACAACAGCTTTTAATGCCTTTCGTGCCACGGGAATTTGGCCTTTAAATCGTGATATATTCACAGAGGCTGACTTTTTATCAGCAGCAGCCACTAACATCGGGCTACCATGTCCAAGTTCGAACCTGTATTCTTCGACAGATCCAGTTTCAAGCGTCAAAGATCCTCAGCCTTCAACATCAAGAGATAATCAGCCCTCAACATCAAGAGAAAATCAGTCCTCAACATCAAGGGCTAACGCTAAACAATGATGAAAATATGTCAACATGCACTACACCTACCATCATGGATACTGACGAGCCTTATTCAAGGGTGTCATCACCGCCTATTTTAAATGCTAGCCAAATTGACTTCCAACCTGCTATGACATCAACAAAGAATGCTGGTGAATCAACAGTTTTACAGCCATTATTTGTGAATCAAATCGAAACCGAACATTCAAAATCCACTACAATTATGACTGCCAATGAACCTTGCGATGTGTTTCATTTTGGACCTAAAGATGTGATGCCTTTTCCGAAAACAAAAAAGGCTACAAGAGCTAACGTTAAGCGAGGAAAAACAGCAATTATAACATCATCGCCCTATCGCCTTGAATTGGAAACTTCTCAAAATTGTCAGGCTGAAAAGATTAAAAAAGTACTCAGTTTCGAGAAAGACAGAAAACATTCAAAAAAAGGAAAAGCAAAAAAGAAGACCGAAGAAAAGAAAATCAGAAAGAAAGAAAGCGAAAATAGAATAAGAATTTCAAAACAAGGAAAGGCAAGCAAGAAATCTGATATAAAAAAATCAAAAATCAAGGAAAAAGATAGTTTGTCTGACGATGATGATGCTGAGTGTCTGTACTGTTATCATTTATACTCAGAATCAAGCGAAGGTTGGGTACAATGTCCAAAATGTCGTTTATGGGCACACTGTACTTGCGCAGGAGTAAAGGATGAGGATGATGAGATAGTATTTTTATGTGAAAAATGTGCTGACTGATTAATTTTGTGTAATTCCGTTTTGCCTTCCTGTGTGGTCCATTTTGCCTCACACATGAAGGTAAAACGGACATATTGAAGGTTTTAGAAATCCTCTAATATCTTCATTTCCCGTGATTTTATCAAAGTCTGATTCGTACGTAATATAGAGTTAAGAATGTTGATTATTTTTAGTTTAATAAAAGTTTAATAAAATGAATAGTATCTTTTCTATACTTGTTTTCTGTTAAGTGGTTCGTTTTGCCTTCCTTTCCCCTAATAAGTCACTTAAAGAGTGAAGTATTTTGTGATCATGAGTATTAAATATCCTAACTTAAGTTCCCTGCTGGATAAGACTAATTTGATTTTGAATTTAAGGAGAAGGCTGTCATTAGATTAATTACATGAATACTATGATGGATCTCTGTGAAGACTGAATTATTAAATTCAATAAAAAGTTTGATTAAGCGTATCTTACGAAGTTTTATTTAAATGTACCTAATGTTATCTGTAATTTACAAATAGCATAAAGAGGATTTAGGTAATTATGCCAAATGTCCTTTTAAAAAGAACAAAATATATCGACCTAATTCCCGCAAGAAACAGTAAAACTGTGCCCTTGTATCTCAAAAAAGTAAAAAATAAAATATTTTACGTGGATCGCCCAATTATTTACATCATTGTCGGTATTTAGATCACCCATTTATTTACAGGTGTTCGTAAATTACAATATCAAAAACGTAAAATAAATCAATCGAACAACTGACCATGTATCAAACAGTAACAAATACATAATAAAATTATTTTTTGACATTAATGTCAGAGAGCAAAATAAAAATAAAAAGTCAAAAACATCTAGTTTGTTACCATTGAGTGTGAGAGTATATATACAAATTACATTTTCACAAAATAAATTAAGTCAAATTAGGCTAGGTTATAAATTATAAATAATAATTTTGGAAATATTCAGATTTAAGTAATATGGGGTTACACGTAAATTACATCGAAATTTATTCTGGGGAAGAACGCTTAGAAATACATGTATTGTCCTTTAGGAATGACATGGGCATATTTAGCAAATTAGTAACTAAGCGCCTGCGTTGGTTAGCGTTTGCATCTGTTTCATGCTCCCGCTCCGCGGCCTTCTTTAATACCATGACCTCTTCGAAGAAGGAGGCCACGGCCGCCCAGCACCTCTCGCTACCAAGCATTCAACGGACCACGCTCGACGACGAGAGATCTCCGCTTATTACGGCCACTAAGGCATGGCGCTGGGGTCCCCAAGCGGCGCACTCCTCGACAGTGTGACGCGCCGTTTCTAGCGGCGCGCCACACTCGTGGCAGGCAGAGGTGGCTTCCCTTCCCGCGATTTCATTTGATAGAAAAATTGTCATTAAAATCAAATGATAAGAAATATTTGTTTACAAAAAATAATATTCAAGAAATGATTTCTTAACAATTGAGAAATATTTCTGTGATAATGAACTAAACTGAACTGAATGAAATCTAAACTGAACACTACTCCATAAGTGTACGTCACGTTCGGAGAGAGTGAAGGAGAAATGCAAGACGTAGCAGCACATGTTTAACAACTATTCCTTTCGTCTTTCAGAGTCCCGCCGCGTCATAAGCAGCCTCGAACTAAGTCGATATCAAGCTTTACCACTACTAATGCACCTCAAAAAGACCAGTCAACAAAACCCAAGAGCATTTGAGGAGAGTTTAACGCATAATTTTGTTAAATTGTAAAAAATCAATTTGACAACCTAGAAAACAAAAGAAATTGTAATTTGAATATAAACATTCTTAAAACGAAAATGAATCAAAATATTAATGTTCAATTAGAAATTTAAAAAAAAAAATTGAAAATCTATTTTTTTTCTTTATTATTTTATGTTGAAGCGTTTACAAGGAAGTTTTTTTTATGTTTGTATTGTTTTGAGACTTTATTATTACGAAGTTCCTTTTTATGTTTTCGTATTATTTCTTAATTTAAGTTTCACAATATTTGTAATATAAATAGAAATCATGTTATAACTAGGTCAAGAAAATATGACATAATAAGTCACTTAAAGAGTGAAGTATTTTGTGATCATGAGTATTAAATATCCTAACTTAAGTTCCCTGCTGGATAAGACTAATTTGATTTTGAATTTAAGGAGAAGGCTGTCATTAGATTAATTACATGAATACTATGATGAATCTCTGTGAAGACTGAATTATTAAATTCAATAAAAATTTGATTACGCGTATCTTACGAAGTTTTATTTAAATGTACCTAATGTTATCTGTAATTTACAAATAGCATAAAGAGGATTTAGGTAATTATGCCAAATGTCCTTTTAAAAAGAACAAAATATATCGACCTAATTCCCGCAAGAAACAGTAAAACAGTGCCCTTGTATCCCAAAAAAATAATAAATAAAATATTTTACGTGGATCACCCAATTATTTACATCATTGTCGGTATTTAGATCACCCATTTATTTACAGGTGTTCGTAAATTACTTACAATATTAAAAACGTACTCTCTCTACTCAAACTAAACTGAACTGAATGAAATCTAAACTGAACACTACTCCATAAGTGTACGTCACGTTCGGAGAGAGTGAAGGAGAAATGCAAGACGTAGCAGCACATGTTTAACAACTATTCCTTTCGTCTTTCAGAGTCCCGCCGCGTCATAAGCAGCCTCGAACTAAGTCGATATCAAGCTTTACCACTACTAATGCACCTCAAAAAGACCAGTCAACAAAACCCAAGAGCATTTGAGGAGAGTTTAACGCATAATTTTGTTAAATTGTAAAAAATCAATTTAACAACCTAGAAAACAAAAGAAATTGTAATTTGAATATAAACATTCTTAAAACGAAAATGAATCAAAATATTAATGTTCAATTAGAAATTAAAAAAAAATAGAAAATCTATTTTTTTTCTTTATTATTTTATGTTGAAGCGTTTACAAGGAAGTTTTTTTTTTTGTGTTTGTATTGTTTTGAGACTTTATTATTACGAAGTTCCTTTTTATGTTTTCGTATTATTTCTTAATTTAAGTTTCACAATATTTGTAATATAAATAGAAATCATGTTATAACTAGGTCAAGAAAATATGACATAATAAGTCACTTAAAGAGTGAAGTATTTTGTGATCATGAGTATTAAATATCCTAACTTAAGTTCCCTGCTGGATAAGACTAATTTGATTTTGAATTTAAGGAGAAGGCTGTCATTAGATTAATTACATGAATACTATGATGGATCTCTGTGAAGACTTAATTATTAAATTCAATAAAAAGTTTGATTACGCGTATCTTACGAAGTTTTATTTAAATGTACCTAATGTTATCTGTAATTTACAAATAGCATAAAGAGGATTTAGGTAATTATGCCAAATGTCCTTTTAAAAATAACAAAATATATCGACCTAATTCCCGCAAGAAACAGTAAAACAGTGCCCTTGTATCCCAAAAAAATAATAAATAAAATATTTTACGTGGATCGCCCAATTATTTACATCATTGTCGGTATTTAGATCACCCATTTATTTACAGGTGTTCGTAAATTACTTACAATATTAAAAACGTACTCTCTCTACTCAAACTAAACTGAACTGAATGAAATCTAAACTGAACACTACGCCATAAGTGTACGTCACGTTCGGAGAGAGTGAAGGAGAAATGCAAGACGTAGCAGCACATGTTTAACAACTATTCCTTTCGTCTTTCAGAGTCCCGCCACGTCATAAGCAGCCTCGAACTAAGTCGAAATCAAGCTTTACCACTACTAATGTACCTCAAAAAGACCAGTCAACAAAACCCAAGAGCATTTGAGGAGAGTTTAACGCATAATTTTGTTAAATTGTAAAAAATCAATTTGACAACCTAGAAAACAAAAGAAATTGTAATTTGAATATAAACATTCTTAAAACGAAAATGAATCAAAATATTAATGTTCAATTAGAAATTAAAAAAAAAAAGAAAATCTATTTTTTTTCTTTATTATTTTATGTTGAAGCGTTTACAAGGAAGTTTTTTTTGTGTTTGTATTGTTTTGAGACTTTATTATTACGAAGTTCCTTTTTATGTTTTCGTATTATTTCTTAATTTAAGTTTCACAATATTTGTAATATAAATAGAAATCATGTTATAACTAGGTCAAGAAAATATGACATAATAAGTCACTTAAAGAGTGAAGTATTTTGTGATCATGAGTATTAAATATCCTAACTTAAGTTCCCTGCTGGATAAGACTAATTTGATTTTGAATTTAAGAAGGCTGTCATTAGATTAATTACATGAATACTATGATGGATCTCTGTGAAGACTTAATTATTAAATTCAATAAAAAGTTTGATTACGCGTATCTTACGAAATTTTATTTAAATGTACCTAATGTTATCTGTAATTTACAAATAGCATAAAGAGGATTTAGGTAATTATGCCAAATGTCCTTTTAAAAATAACAAAATATATCGACCTAATTCCCGCAAGAAACAGTAAAACAGTGCCCTTGTATCCCAAAAAATAATAAATAAAATATTTTACGTGCATCGCCCAATTATTTACATCATTGTCGGTATTTAGATCACCCATTTATTTACAGGTGTTCGTAAATTACTTACAATATTAAAAACGTACTCTCTCTACTCAAACTAAACTGAACTGAATGAAATCTAAACTGAACACTACTCCATAAGTGTACGTCACGTTCGGAGAGAGTGAAGGAGAAATGCAAGACGTAGCAGCACATGTTTAACAACTATTCCTTTCGTCTTTCAGAGTCCCGCCGCGTCATAAGCAGCCTCGAACTAAGTCGATATCAAGCTTTACCACTACTAATGCACCTCAAAAAGACCAGTCAACAAAACCCAAGAGCATTTGAGGAGAGTTTAACGCATAATTTTGTTAAATTGTAAAAAATCAATTTGACAACCTAGAAAACAAAAGAAATTGTAATTTGAATATAAACATTCTTAAAACGAAAATGAATCAAAATATTAATGTTCAATTAGAAATTAAAAAAAAAAAGAAAATCTATTTTTTTTCTTTATTATTTTATGTTGAAGCGTTTACAAGGAAGTTTTTTTTGTGTTTGTATTGTTTTGAGACTTTATTATTACGAAGTTCCTTTTTATGTTTTCGTATTATTTCTTAATTTAAGTTTCACAATATTTGTAATATAAATAGAAATCATGTTATAACTAGGTCAAGAAAATATGACATAATAAGTCACTTAAAGAGTGAAGTATTTTGTGATCATGAGTATTAAATATCCTAACTTAAGTTCCCTGCTGGATAAGACTAATTTGATTTTGAATTTAAGGAGAAGGCTGTCATTAGATTAATTACATGAATACTATGATGGATCTCTGTGAAGACTGAATTATTAAATTCAATAAAAAGTTTGATTACGCGTATCTTACGAAGTTTTATTTAAATGTACCTAATGTTATCTGTAATTTACAAATAGCATAAAGAGGATTTAGGTAATTATGCCAAATGTCCTTTTAAAAATAACAAAATATATCGACCTAATTCCCGCAAGAAACAGTAAAACAGTGCCCTTGTATCCCAAAAAAATAATAAATAAAATATTTTACGTGGATCGCCCAATTATTTACATCATTGTCGGTATTTAGATCACCCATTTATTTACAGGTGTTCGTAAATTACTTACAATATTAAAAACGTACTCTCTCTACTCAAACTAAACTGAACTGAATGAAATCTAAACTGAACACTACGCCATAAGTGTACGTCACGTTCGGAGAGAGTGAAGGAGAAATGCAAGACGTAGCAGCACATGTTTAACAACTATTCCTTTCGTCTTTCAGAGTCCCGCCGCGTCATAAGCAGCCTCGAACTAAGTCGATATCAAGCTTTACCACTACTAATGCACCTCAAAAAGACCAGTCAACAAAACCCAAGAGCATTTGAGGAGAGTTTAACGCATAATTGTGTTAAATTGTAAAAAATCAATTTGACAACCTAGAAAACAAAAGAAATTGTAATTTGAATATAAACATTCTTAAAACGAAAATGAATCAAAATATTAATGTTCAATTAGAAATTTAAAAAAAAAATAGAAAATCTATTTTTTTTCTTTATTATTTTATGTTGAAGCGTTTACAAGGAAGTTTTTTTTATGTTTGTATTGTTTTGAGACTTTATTATTACGAAGTTCCTTTTTATGTTTTCGTATTATTTCTTAATTTAAGTTTCACAATATTTGTAATATAAATAGAAATCATGTTATAACTAGGTCAAGAAAATATGACATAATAAGTCACTTAAAGAGTGAAGTATTTTGTGATCATGAGTATTAAATATCCTAACTTAAGTTCCCTGCTGGATAAGACTAATTTGATTTTGAATTTAAGGAGAAGGCTGTCATTAGATTAATTACATGAATACTATGATGGATCTCTGTGAAGACTGAATTATTAAATTCAATAAAAAGTTTGATTACGCGTATCTTACGAAGTTTTATTTAAATGTACCTAATGTTATCTGTAATTTACAAATAGCATAAAGAGGATTTAGGTAATTATGCCAAATGTCCTTTTAAAAAGAACAAAATATATCGACCTAATTCCCGCAAGAAACAGTAAAACAGTGCCCTTGTATCCCAAAAAAATAATAAATAAAATATTTTACGTGGATCGCCCAATTATTTACATCATTGTCGGTATTTAGATCACCCATTTATTTACAGGTGTTCGTAAATTACTTACAATATTAAAAACGTACTCTCTCTACTCAAACTAAACTGAACTGAATGAAATCTAAACTGAACACTACTCCATAAGTGTACGTCACGTTCGGAGAGAGTGAAGGAGAAATGCAAGACGTAGCAGCACATGTTTAACAACTATTCCTTTCGTCTTTCAGAGTCCCGCCGCGTCATAAGCAGCCTCGAACTAAGTCGATATCAAGCTTTACCACTACTAATGCACCTCAAAAAGACCAGTCAACAAAACCCAAGAGCATTTGAGGAGAGTTTAACGCATAATTTTGTTAAATTGTAAAAAATCAATTTGACAACCTAGAAAACAAAAGAAATTGTAATTTGAATATAAACATTCTTAAAACGAAAATGAATCAAAATATTAATGTTCAATTAGAAATTTAAAAAAAAAAATTGAAAATCTATTTTTTTTCTTTATTATTTTATGTTGAAGCGTTTACAAGGAAGTTTTTTTTATGTTTGTATTGTTTTGAGACTTTATTATTACGAAGTTCCTTTTTATGTTTTCGTATTATTTCTTAATTTCAGTTTCACAATATTTGTAATATAAATAGAAATCATGTTATAACTAGGTCAAGAAAATATGACATAATAAGTCACTTAAAGAGTGAAGTATTTTGTGATCATGAGTATTAAATATCCTAACTTAAGTTCCCTGCTGGATAAGACTAATTTGATTTTGAATTTAAGGAGAAGGCTGTCATTAGATTAATTACATGAATACTATGATGAATCTCTGTGAAGACTGAATTATTAAATTCAATAAAAATTTGATTACGCGTATCTTACGAAGTTTTATTTAAATGTACCTAATGTTATCTGTAATTTACAAATAGCATAAAGAGGATTTAGGTAATTATGCCAAATGTCCTTTTAAAAAGAACAAAATATATCGACCTAATTCCCGCAAGAAACAGTAAAACAGTGCCCTTGTATCCCAAAAAAATAATAAATAAAATATTTTACGTGCATCGCCCAATTATTTACATCATTGTCGGTATTTAGATCACCCATTTATTTACAGGTGTTCGTAAATTACAATATTAAAAATGTACTCTCTCTACTCAAACTAAACTGAACTGAATGAAATCTAAACTGAACACTACGCCATAAGTGTACGTCACGTTCGGAGAGAGTGAAGGAGAAATGCAAGACGTAGCAGCACATGTTTAACAACTATTCCTTTCGTCTTTCAGAGTCCCGCCGCGTCATAAGCAGCCTCGAACTAAGTCGATATCAAGCTTTACCACTACTAATGCACCTCAAAAAGACCAGTCAACAAAACCCAAGAGCATTTGAGGAGAGTTTAACGCATAATTTTGTTAAATTGTAAAAAATCAATTTAACAACCTAGAAAACAAAAGAAATTGTAATTTGAATATAAACATTCTTAAAACGAAAATGAATCAAAATATTAATGTTCAATTAGAAATAAAAAAAAAAATAGAAAATCTATTTTTTTTCTTTATTATTTTATGTTGAAGCGTTTACAAGGAAGTTTTTTTTTTGTGTTTGTATTGTTTTGAGACTTTATTATTACGAAGTTCTTTTTTATGTTTTCGTATTATTTCTTAATTTAAGTTTCACAATATTTGTAATATAAATAGAAATCATGTTATAACTAGGTCAAGAAAATATGACATAATAAGTCACTTAAAGAGTGAAGTATTTTGTGATCATGAGTATTAAATATCCTAACTTAAGTTCCCTGCTGGATAAGACTAATTTGATTTTGAATTTAAGGAGAAGGCTGTCATTAGATTAATTACATGAATACTATGATGGATCTCTGTGAAGACTGAATTATTAAATTCAATAAAAAGTTTGATTACGCGTATCTTACGAAGTTTTATTTAAATGTACCTAATGTTATCTGTAATTTACAAATAGCATAAAGAGGATTTAGGTAATTATGCCAAATGTCCTTTTAAAAAGAACAAAATATATCGACCTAATTCCCGCAAGAAACAGTAAAACAGTGCCCTTGTATCCCAAAAAAATAATAAATAAAATATTTTACGTGGATCGCCCAATTATTTACATCATTGTCGGTATTTAGATCACCCATTTATTTACAGGTGTTCGTAAATTACTTACAATATTAAAAACGTACTCTCTCTACTCAAACTAAACTGAACTGAATGAAATCTAAACTGAACACTACGCCATAAGTGTACGTCACGTTCGGAGAGAGTGAAGGAGAAATGCAAGACGTAGCAGCACATGTTTAACAACTATTCCTTTCGTCTTTCAGAGTCCCGCCGCGTCATAAGCAGCCTCGAACTAAGTCGATATCAAGCTTTACCACTACTAATGTACCTCAAAAAGACAAGTCAACAAAACCCAAGAGCATTTGAGGAGAGTTTAACGCATAATTTTGTTAAATTGTAAAAAATCAATTTGACAACCTAGAAAACAAAAGAAATTGTAATTTGAATATAAACATTCTTAAAACGAAAATGAATCAAAATATTAATGTTCAATTAGAAATTAAAAAAAATAGAAAATCTATTTTTTTTCTTTATTATTTTATGTTGAAGCGTTTACAAGGAAGTTTTTTTTTTGTGTTTGTATTGTTTTGAGACTTTATTATTACGAAGTTCTTTTTTATGTTTTCGTATTATTTCTTAATTTAAGTTTCACAATATTTGTAATATAAATAGAAATCATGTTATAACTAGGTCAAGAAAATATGACATAATAAGTCACTTAAAGAGTGAAGTATTTTGTGATCATGAGTATTAAATATCCTAACTTAAGTTCCCTGCTGGATAAGACTAATTTGATTTTGAATTTAAGGAGAAGGCTGTCATTAGATTAATTACATGAATACTATGATGGATCTCTGTGAAGACTGAATTATTAAATTCAATAAAAAGTTTGATTACGCGTATCTTACGAAGTTTTATTTAAATGTACCTAATGTTATCTGTAATTTACAAATAGCATAAAGAGGATTTAGGTAATTATGCCAAATGTCCTTTTAAAAATAACAAAATATATCGACCTAATTCCCGCAAGAAACAGTAAAACAGTGCCCTTGTATCCCAAAAAAATAATAAATAAAATATTTTACGTGGATCGCCCAATTATTTACATCATTGTCGGTATTTAGATCACCCATTTATTTACAGGTGTTCGTAAATTACTTACAATATTAAAAACGTACTCTCTACTCAAACTAAACTGAACTGAATGAAATCTAAACTGAACACTACGCCATAAGTGTACGTCACGTTCGGAGAGAGTGAAGGAGAAATGCAAGACGTAGCAGCACATGTTTAACAACTATTCCTTTCGTCTTTCAGAGTCCCGCCGCGTCATAAGCAGCCTCGAACTAAGTCGATATCAAGCTTTACCACTACTAATGCACCTCAAAAAGACCAGTCAACAAAACCCAAGAGCATTTGAGGAGAGTTTAACGCATAATTGTGTTAAATTGTAAAAAATCAATTTGACAACCTAGAAAACAAAAGAAATTGTAATTTGAATATAAACATTCTTAAAACGAAAATGAATCAAAATATTAATGTTCAATTAGAAATTTAAAAAAAAATAGAAAATCTATTTTTTTTCTTTATTATTTTATGTTGAAGCGTTTACAAGGAAGTTTTTTTTATGTTTGTATTGTTTTGAGACTTTATTATTACGAAGTTCCTTTTTTATGTTTTCGTATTATTTCTTAATTTAAGTTTCACAATATTTGTAATATAAATAGAAATCATGTTATAACTAGGTCAAGAAAATATGACATAATAAGTCACTTAAAGAGTGAAGTATTTTGTGATCATGAGTATTAAATATCCGTACTTAAGTTCCCTGCTGGATAAGACTAATTTGATTTTGAATTTAAGGAGAAGGCTGTCATTAGATTAATTACATGAATACTATGATGGATCTCTGTGAAGACTTAATTATTAAATTCAATAAAAAGTTTGATTACGCGTATCTTACGAAGTTTTATTTAAATGTACCTAATGTTATCTGTAATTTACAAATAGCATAAAGAGGATTTAGGTAATTATGCCAAATGTCCTTTTAAAAAGAACAAAATATATCGACCTAATTCCCGCAAGAAACAGTAAAACAGTGCCCTTGTATCCCAAAAAAATAATAAATAAAATATTTTACGTGGATCGCCCAATTATTTACATCATTGTCGGTATTTAGATCACCCATTTATTTACAGGTGTTCGTAAATTACTTACAATATTAAAAACGTACTCTCTCTACTCAAACTAAACTGAACTGAATGAAATCTAAACTGAACACTACGCCATAAGTGTACGTCACGTTCGGAGAGAGTGAAGGAGAAATGCAAGACGTAGCAGCACATGTTTAACAACTATTCCTTTCGTCTTTCAGAGTCCCGCCGCGTCATAAGCAGCCTCGAACTAAGTCGATATCAAGCTTTACCACTACTAATGCACCTCAAAAAGACCAGTCAACAAAACCCAAGAGCATTTGAGGAGAGTTTAACGCATAATTTTGTTAAATTGTAAAAAATCAATTTAACAACCTAGAAAACAAAAGAAATTGTAATTTGAATATAAACATTCTTAAAACGAAAATGAATCAAAATATTAATGTTCAATTAGAAATAAAAAAAAAAATAGAAAATCTATTTTTTTTCTTTATTATTTTATGTTGAAGCGTTTACAAGGAAGTTTTTTTTTTGTGTTTGTATTGTTTTGAGACTTTATTATTACGAAGTTCCTTTTTATGTTTTCGTATTATTTCTTAATTTAAGTTTCACAATATTTGTAATATAAATAGAAATCATGTTATAACTAGGTCAAGAAAATATGACATAATAAGTCACTTAAAGAGTGAAGTATTTTGTGATCATGAGTATTAAATATCCTAACTTAAGTTCCCTGCTGGATAAGACTAATTTGATTTTGAATTTAAGGAGAAGGCTGTCATTAGATTAATTACATGAATACTATGATGGATCTCTGTGAAGACTGAATTATTAAATTCAATAAAAAGTTTGATTACGCGTATCTTACGAAGTTTTATTTAAATGTACCTAATGTTATCTGTAATTTACAAATAGCATAAAGAGGATTTAGGTAATTATGCCAAATGTCCTTTTAAAAAGAACAAAATATATCGACCTAATTCCCGCAAGAAACAGTAAAACAGTGCCCTTGTATCCCAAAAAAATAATAAATAAAATATTTTACGTGGATCGCCCAATTATTTACATCATTGTCGGTATTTAGATCACCCATTTATTTACAGGTGTTCGTAAATTACTTACAATATTAAAAACGTACTCTCTCTACTCAAACTAAACTGAACTGAATGAAATCTAAACTGAACACTACGCCATAAGTGTACGTCACGTTCGGAGAGAGTGAAGGAGAAATGCAAGACGTAGCAGCACATGTTTAACAACTATTCCTTTCGTCTTTCAGAGTCCCGCCGCGTCATAAGCAGCCTCGAACTAAGTCGATATCAAGCTTTACCACTACTAATGCACCTCAAAAAGACCAGTCAACAAAACCCAAGAGCATTTGAGGAGAGTTTAACGCATAATTGTGTTAAATTGTAAAAAATCAATTTGACAACCTAGAAAACAAAAGAAATTGTAATTTGAATATAAACATTCTTAAAACGAAAATGAATCAAAATATTAATGTTCAATTAGAAATTTAAAAAAAAAATAGAAAATCTATTTTTTTTCTTTATTATTTTATGTTGAAGCGTTTACAAGGAAGTTTTTTTTATGTTTGTATTGTTTTGAGACTTTATTATTACGAAGTTCCTTTTTATGTTTTCGTATTATTTATTAATTTAAGTTTCACAATATTTGTAATATAAATAGAAATCATGTTATAACTAGGTCAAGAAAATATGACATAATAAGTCACTTAAAGAGTGAAGTATTTTGTGATCATGAGTATTAAATATCCTAACTTAAGTTCCCTGCTGGATAAGACTAATTTGATTTTGAATTTAAGGAGAAGGCTGTCATTAGATTAATTACATGAATACTATGATGGATCTCTGTGAAGACTGAATTATTAAATTCAATAAAAAGTTTGATTACGCGTATCTTACGAAGTTTTATTTAAATGTACCTAATGTTATCTGTAATTTACAAATAGCATAAAGAGGATTTAGGTAATTATGCCAAATGTCCTTTTAAAAAGAACAAAATATATCGACCTAATTCCCGCAAGAAACAGTAAAACAGTGCCCTTGTATCCCAAAAAAATAATAAATAAAATATTTTACGTGGATCGCCCAATTATTTACATCATTGTCGGTATTTAGATCACCCATTTATTTACAGGTGTTCGTAAATTACTTACAATATTAAAAACGTACTCTCTCTACTCAAACTAAACTGAACTGAATGAAATCTAAACTGAACACTACGCCATAAGTGTACGTCACGTTCGGAGAGAGTGAAGGAGAAATGCAAGACGTAGCAGCACATGTTTAACAACTATTCCTTTCGTCTTTCAGAGTCCCGCCGCGTCATAAGCAGCCTCGAACTAAGTCGATATCAAGCTTTACCACTACTAATGCACCTCAAAAAGACCAGTCAACAAAACCCAAGAGCATTTGAGGAGAGTTTAACGCATAATTGTGTTAAATTGTAAAAAATCAATTTGACAACCTAGAAAACAAAAGAAATTGTAATTTGAATATAAACATTCTTAAAACGAAAATGAATCAAAATATTAATGTTCAATTAGAAATTTAAAAAAAAATAGAAAATCTATTTTTTTTCTTTATTATTTTATGTTGAAGCGTTTACAAGGAAGTTTTTTTTATGTTTGTATTGTTTTGAGACTTTATTATTACGAAGTTCCTTTTTTATGTTTTCGTATTATTTCTTAATTTAAGTTTCACAATATTTGTAATATAAATAGAAATCATGTTATAACTAGGTCAAGAAAATATGACATAATAAGTCACTTAAAGAGTGAAGTATTTTGTGATCATGAGTATTAAATATCCTAACTTAAGTTCCCTGCTGGATAAGACTAATTTGATTTTGAATTTAAGGAGAAGGCTGTCATTAGATTAATTACATGAATACTATGATGGATCTCTGTGAAGACTGAATTATTAAATTCAATAAAAAGTTTGATTACGCGTATCTTACGAAGTTTTATTTAAATGTACCTAATGTTATCTGTAATTTACAAATAGCATAAAGAGGATTTAGGTAATTATGCCAAATGTCCTTTTAAAAATAACAAAATATATCGACCTAATTCCCGCAAGAAACAGTAAAACAGTGCCCTTGTATCCCAAAAAAATAATAAATAAAATATTTTACGTGGATCGCCCAATTATTTACATCATTGTCGGTATTTAGATCACCCATTTATTTACAGGTGTTCGTAAATTACTTACAATATTAAAAACGTACTCTCTCTACTCAAACTAAACTGAACTGAATGAAATCTAAACTGAACACTACGCCATAAGTGTACGTCACGTTCGGAGAGAGTGAAGGAGAAATGCAAGACGTAGCAGCACATGTTTAACAACTATTCCTTTCGTCTTTCAGAGTCCCGCCGCGTCATAAGCAGCCTCGAACTAAGTCGATATCAAGCTTTACCACTACTAATGCACCTCAAAAAGACCAGTCAACAAAACCCAAGAGCATTTGAGGAGAGTTTAACGCATAATTTTGTTAAATTGTAAAAAATCAATTTGACAACCTAGAAAACAAAAGAAATTGTAATTTGAATATAAACATTCTTAAAACGAAAATGAATCAAAATATTAATGTTCAATTAGAAATTAAAAAAAAAAAGAAAATCTATTTTTTTTCTTTATTATTTTATGTTGAAGCGTTTACAAGGAAGTTTTTTTTGTGTTTGTATTGTTTTGAGACTTTATTATTACGAAGTTCCTTTTTATGTTTTCGTATTATTTCTTAATTTAAGTTTCACAATATTTGTAATATAAATAGAAATCATGTTATAACTAGGTCAAGAAAATATGACATAATAAGTCACTTAAAGAGTGAAGTATTTTGTGATCATGAGTATTAAATATCCTAACTTAAGTTCCCTGCTGGATAAGACTAATTTGATTTTGAATTTAAGGAGAAGGCTGTCATTAGATTAATTACATGAATACTATGATGGATCTCTGTGAAGACTGAATTATTAAATTCAATAAAAAGTTTGATTACGCGTATCTTACGAAGTTTTATTTAAATGTACCTAATGTTATCTGTAATTTACAAATAGCATAAAGAGGATTTAGGTAATTATGCCAAATGTCCTTTTAAAAAGAACAAAATATATCGACCTAATTCCCGCAAGAAACAGTAAAACAGTGCCCTTGTATCCCAAAAAAATAATAAATAAAATATTTTACGTGGATCGCCCAATTATTTACATCATTGTCGGTATTTAGATCACCCATTTATTTACAGGTGTTCGTAAATTACTTACAATATTAAAAACGTACTCTCTCTACTCAAACTAAACTGAACTGAATGAAATCTAAACTGAACACTACGCCATAAGTGTACGTCACGTTCGGAGAGAGTGAAGGAGAAATGCAAGACGTAGCAGCACATGTTTAACAACTATTCCTTTCGTCTTTCAGAGTCCCGCCGCGTCATAAGCAGCCTCGAACTAAGTCGATATCAAGCTTTACCACTACTAATGCACCTCAAAAAGACCAGTCAACAAAACCCAAGAGCATTTGAGGAGAGTTTAACGCATAATTGTGTTAAATTGTAAAAAATCAATTTGACAACCTAGAAAACAAAAGAAATTGTAATTTGAATATAAACATTCTTAAAACGAAAATGAATCAAAATATTAATGTTCAATTAGAAATTTAAAAAAAAAATAGAAAATCTATTTTTTTTCTTTATTATTTTATGTTGAAGCGTTTACAAGGAAGTTTTTTTTATGTTTGTATTGTTTTGAGACTTTATTATTACGAAGTTCCTTTTTATGTTTTCGTATTATTTCTTAATTTAAGTTTCACAATATTTGTAATATAAATAGAAATCATGTTATAACTAGGTCAAGAAAATATGACATAATAAGTCACTTAAAGAGTGAAGTATTTTGTGATCATGAGTATTAAATATCCTAACTTAAGTTCCCTGCTGGATAAGACTAATTTGATTTTGAATTTAAGGAGAAGGCTGTCATTAGATTAATTACATGAATACTATGATGGATCTCTGTGAAGACTGAATTATTAAATTCAATAAAAAGTTTGATTACGCGTATCTTACGAAGTTTTATTTAAATGTACCTAATGTTATCTGTAATTTACAAATAGCATAAAGAGGATTTAGGTAATTATGCCAAATGTCCTTTTAAAAAGAACAAAATATATCGACCTAATTCCCGCAAGAAACAGTAAAACAGTGCCCTTGTATCCCAAAAAAATAATAAATAAAATATTTTACGTGGATCGCCCAATTATTTACATCATTGTCGGTATTTAGATCACCCATTTATTTACAGGTGTTCGTAAATTACTTACAATATTAAAAACGTACTCTCTCTACTCAAACTAAACTGAACTGAATGAAATCTAAACTGAACACTACTCCATAAGTGTACGTCACGTTCGGAGAGAGTGAAGGAGAAATGCAAGACGTAGCAGCACATGTTTAACAACTATTCCTTTCGTCTTTCAGAGTCCCGCCGCGTCATAAGCAGCCTCGAACTAAGTCGATATCAAGCTTTACCACTACTAATGCACCTCAAAAAGACCAGTCAACAAAACCCAAGAGCATTTGAGGAGAGTTTAACGCATAATTTTGTTAAATTGTAAAAAATCAATTTGACAACCTAGAAAACAAAAGAAATTGTAATTTGAATATAAACATTCTTAAAACGAAAATGAATCAAAATATTAATGTTCAATTAGAAATTTAAAAAAAAAAATTGAAAATCTATTTTTTTTCTTTATTATTTTATGTTGAAGCGTTTACAAGGAAGTTTTTTTTATGTTTGTATTGTTTTGAGACTTTATTATTACGAAGTTCCTTTTTATGTTTTCGTATTATTTCTTAATTTAAGTTTCACAATATTTGTAATATAAATAGAAATCATGTTATAACTAGGTCAAGAAAATATGACATAATAAGTCACTTAAAGAGTGAAGTATTTTGTGATCATGAGTATTAAATATCCTAACTTAAGTTCCCTGCTGGATAAGACTAATTTGATTTTGAATTTAAGGAGAAGGCTGTCATTAGATTAATTACATGAATACTATGATGAATCTCTGTGAAGACTGAATTATTAAATTCAATAAAAATTTGATTACGCGTATCTTACGAAGTTTTATTTAAATGTACCTAATGTTATCTGTAATTTACAAATAGCATAAAGAGGATTTAGGTAATTATGCCAAATGTCCTTTTAAAAAGAACAAAATATATCGACCTAATTCCCGCAAGAAACAGTAAAACAGTGCCCTTGTATCCCAAAAAAATAATAAATAAAATATTTTACGTGCATCGCCCAATTATTTACATCATTGTCGGTATTTAGATCACCCATTTATTTACAGGTGTTCGTAAATTACAATATTAAAAATGTACTCTCTCTACTCAAACTAAACTGAACTGAATGAAATCTAAACTGAACACTACGCCATAAGTGTACGTCACGTTCGGAGAGAGTGAAGGAGAAATGCAAGACGTAGCAGCACATGTTTAACAACTATTCCTTTCGTCTTTCAGAGTCCCGCCGCGTCATAAGCAGCCTCGAACTAAGTCGATATCAAGCTTTACCACTACTAATGCACCTCAAAAAGACCAGTCAACAAAACCCAAGAGCATTTGAGGAGAGTTTAACGCATAATTTTGTTAAATTGTAAAAAATCAATTTAACAACCTAGAAAACAAAAGAAATTGTAATTTGAATATAAACATTCTTAAAACGAAAATGAATCAAAATATTAATGTTCAATTAGAAATAAAAAAAAAAATAGAAAATCTATTTTTTTTCTTTATTATTTTATGTTGAAGCGTTTACAAGGAAGTTTTTTTTTGTGTTTGTATTGTTTTGAGACTTTATTATTACGAAGTTCTTTTTTATGTTTTCGTATTATTTCTTAATTTAAGTTTCACAATATTTGTAATATAAATAGAAATCATGTTATAACTAGGTCAAGAAAATATGACATAATAAGTCACTTAAAGAGTGAAGTATTTTGTGATCATGAGTATTAAATATCCTAACTTAAGTTCCCTGCTGGATAAGACTAATTTGATTTTGAATTTAAGGAGAAGGCTGTCATTAGATTAATTACATGAATACTATGATGGATCTCTGTGAAGACTGAATTATTAAATTCAATAAAAAGTTTGATTACGCGTATCTTACGAAGTTTTATTTAAATGTACCTAATGTTATCTGTAATTTACAAATAGCATAAAGAGGATTTAGGTAATTATGCCAAATGTCCTTTTAAAAAGAACAAAATATATCGACCTAATTCCCGCAAGAAACAGTAAAACAGTGCCCTTGTATCCCAAAAAAATAATAAATAAAATATTTTACGTGGATCGCCCAATTATTTACATCATTGTCGGTATTTAGATCACCCATTTATTTACAGGTGTTCGTAAATTACTTACAATATTAAAAACGTACTCTCTCTACTCAAACTAAACTGAACTGAATGAAATCTAAACTGAACACTACGCCATAAGTGTACGTCACGTTCGGAGAGAGTGAAGGAGAAATGCAAGACGTAGCAGCACATGTTTAACAACTATTCCTTTCGTCTTTCAGAGTCCCGCCGCGTCATAAGCAGCCTCGAACTAAGTCGATATCAAGCTTTACCACTACTAATGTACCTCAAAAAGACAAGTCAACAAAACCCAAGAGCATTTGAGGAGAGTTTAACGCATAATTTTGTTAAATTGTAAAAAATCAATTTGACAACCTAGAAAACAAAAGAAATTGTAATTTGAATATAAACATTCTTAAAACGAAAATGAATCAAAATATTAATGTTCAATTAGAAATTAAAAAAAATAGAAAATCTATTTTTTTTCTTTATTATTTTATGTTGAAGCGTTTACAAGGAAGTTTTTTTTTTGTGTTTGTATTGTTTTGAGACTTTATTATTACGAAGTTCTTTTTTATGTTTTCGTATTATTTCTTAATTTAAGTTTCACAATATTTGTAATATAAATAGAAATCATGTTATAACTAGGTCAAGAAAATATGACATAATAAGTCACTTAAAGAGTGAAGTATTTTGTGATCATGAGTATTAAATATCCTAACTTAAGTTCCCTGCTGGATAAGACTAATTTGATTTTGAATTTAAGGAGAAGGCTGTCATTAGATTAATTACATGAATACTATGATGGATCTCTGTGAAGACTGAATTATTAAATTCAATAAAAAGTTTGATTACGCGTATCTTACGAAGTTTTATTTAAATGTACCTAATGTTATCTGTAATTTACAAATAGCATAAAGAGGATTTAGGTAATTATGCCAAATGTCCTTTTAAAAATAACAAAATATATCGACCTAATTCCCGCAAGAAACAGTAAAACAGTGCCCTTGTATCCCAAAAAAATAATAAATAAAATATTTTACGTGGATCGCCCAATTATTTACATCATTGTCGGTATTTAGATCACCCATTTATTTACAGGTGTTCGTAAATTACTTACAATATTAAAAACGTACTCTCTACTCAAACTAAACTGAACTGAATGAAATCTAAACTGAACACTACGCCATAAGTGTACGTCACGTTCGGAGAGAGTGAAGGAGAAATGCAAGACGTAGCAGCACATGTTTAACAACTATTCCTTTCGTCTTTCAGAGTCCCGCCGCGTCATAAGCAGCCTCGAACTAAGTCGATATCAAGCTTTACCACTACTAATGCACCTCAAAAAGACCAGTCAACAAAACCCAAGAGCATTTGAGGAGAGTTTAACGCATAATTGTGTTAAATTGTAAAAAATCAATTTGACAACCTAGAAAACAAAAGAAATTGTAATTTGAATATAAACATTCTTAAAACGAAAATGAATCAAAATATTAATGTTCAATTAGAAATTTAAAAAAAAATAGAAAATCTATTTTTTTTCTTTATTATTTTATGTTGAAGCGTTTACAAGGAAGTTTTTTTTATGTTTGTATTGTTTTGAGACTTTATTATTACGAAGTTCCTTTTTTATGTTTTCGTATTATTTCTTAATTTAAGTTTCACAATATTTGTAATATAAATAGAAATCATGTTATAACTAGGTCAAGAAAATATGACATAATAAGTCACTTAAAGAGTGAAGTATTTTGTGATCATGAGTATTAAATATCCGTACTTAAGTTCCCTGCTGGATAAGACTAATTTGATTTTGAATTTAAGGAGAAGGCTGTCATTAGATTAATTACATGAATACTATGATGGATCTCTGTGAAGACTTAATTATTAAATTCAATAAAAAGTTTGATTACGCGTATCTTACGAAGTTTTATTTAAATGTACCTAATGTTATCTGTAATTTACAAATAGCATAAAGAGGATTTAGGTAATTATGCCAAATGTCCTTTTAAAAAGAACAAAATATATCGACCTAATTCCCGCAAGAAACAGTAAAACAGTGCCCTTGTATCCCAAAAAAATAATAAATAAAATATTTTACGTGGATCGCCCAATTATTTACATCATTGTCGGTATTTAGATCACCCATTTATTTACAGGTGTTCGTAAATTACTTACAATATTAAAAACGTACTCTCTCTACTCAAACTAAACTGAACTGAATGAAATCTAAACTGAACACTACGCCATAAGTGTACGTCACGTTCGGAGAGAGTGAAGGAGAAATGCAAGACGTAGCAGCACATGTTTAACAACTATTCCTTTCGTCTTTCAGAGTCCCGCCGCGTCATAAGCAGCCTCGAACTAAGTCGATATCAAGCTTTACCACTACTAATGCACCTCAAAAAGACCAGTCAACAAAACCCAAGAGCATTTGAGGAGAGTTTAACGCATAATTTTGTTAAATTGTAAAAAATCAATTTGACAACCTAGAAAACAAAAGAAATTGTAATTTGAATATAAACATTCTTAAAACGAAAATGAATCAAAATATTAATGTTCAATTAGAAATAAAAAAAAAAATAGAAAATCTATTTTTTTTCTTTATTATTTTATGTTGAAGCGTTTACAAGGAAGTTTTTTTTTTGTGTTTGTATTGTTTTGAGACTTTATTATTACGAAGTTCCTTTTTATGTTTTCGTATTATTTCTTAATTTAAGTTTCACAATATTTGTAATATAAATAGAAATCATGTTATAACTAGGTCAAGAAAATATGACATAATAAGTCACTTAAAGAGTGAAGTATTTTGTGATCATGAGTATTAAATATCCTAACTTAAGTTCCCTGCTGGATAAGACTAATTTGATTTTGAATTTAAGGAGAAGGCTGTCATTAGATTAATTACATGAATACTATGATGGATCTCTGTGAAGACTGAATTATTAAATTCAATAAAAAGTTTGATTACGCGTATCTTACGAAGTTTTATTTAAATGTACCTAATGTTATCTGTAATTTACAAATAGCATAAAGAGGATTTAGGTAATTATGCCAAATGTCCTTTTAAAAAGAACAAAATATATCGACCTAATTCCCGCAAGAAACAGTAAAACAGTGCCCTTGTATCCCAAAAAAATAATAAATAAAATATTTTACGTGGATCGCCCAATTATTTACATCATTGTCGGTATTTAGATCACCCATTTATTTACAGGTGTTCGTAAATTACTTACAATATTAAAAACGTACTCTCTCTACTCAAACTAAACTGAACTGAATGAAATCTAAACTGAACACTACGCCATAAGTGTACGTCACGTTCGGAGAGAGTGAAGGAGAAATGCAAGACGTAGCAGCACATGTTTAACAACTATTCCTTTCGTCTTTCAGAGTCCCGCCGCGTCATAAGCAGCCTCGAACTAAGTCGATATCAAGCTTTACCACTACTAATGCACCTCAAAAAGACCAGTCAACAAAACCCAAGAGCATTTGAGGAGAGTTTAACGCATAATTGTGTTAAATTGTAAAAAATCAATTTGACAACCTAGAAAACAAAAGAAATTGTAATTTGAATATAAACATTCTTAAAACGAAAATGAATCAAAATATTAATGTTCAATTAGAAATTTAAAAAAAAATAGAAAATCTATTTTTTTTCTTTATTATTTTATGTTGAAGCGTTTACAAGGAAGTTTTTTTTATGTTTGTATTGTTTTGAGACTTTATTATTACGAAGTTCCTTTTTTATGTTTTCGTATTATTTCTTAATTTAAGTTTCACAATATTTGTAATATAAATAGAAATCATGTTATAACTAGGTCAAGAAAATATGACATAATAAGTCACTTAAAGAGTGAAGTATTTTGTGATCATGAGTATTAAATATCCGTACTTAAGTTCCCTGCTGGATAAGACTAATTTGATTTTGAATTTAAGGAGAAGGCTGTCATTAGATTAATTACATGAATACTATGATGGATCTCTGTGAAGACTTAATTATTAAATTCAATAAAAAGTTTGATTACGCGTATCTTACGAAGTTTTATTTAAATGTACCTAATGTTATCTGTAATTTACAAATAGCATAAAGAGGATTTAGGTAATTATGCCAAATGTCCTTTTAAAAAGAACAAAATATATCGACCTAATTCCCGCAAGAAACAGTAAAACAGTGCCCTTGTATCCCAAAAAAATAATAAATAAAATATTTTACGTGGATCGCCCAATTATTTACATCATTGTCGGTATTTAGATCACCCATTTATTTACAGGTGTTCGTAAATTACTTACAATATTAAAAACGTACTCTCTCTACTCAAACTAAACTGAACTGAATGAAATCTAAACTGAACACTACGCCATAAGTGTACGTCACGTTCGGAGAGAGTGAAGGAGAAATGCAAGACGTAGCAGCACATGTTTAACAACTATTCCTTTCGTCTTTCAGAGTCCCGCCGCGTCATAAGCAGCCTCGAACTAAGTCGATATCAAGCTTTACCACTACTAATGCACCTCAAAAAGACCAGTCAACAAAACCCAAGAGCATTTGAGGAGAGTTTAACGCATAATTGTGTTAAATTGTAAAAAATCAATTTGACAACCTAGAAAACAAAAGAAATTGTAATTTGAATATAAACATTCTTAAAACGAAAATGAATCAAAATATTAATGTTCAATTAGAAATTTAAAAAAAAATAGAAAATCTATTTTTTTTCTTTATTATTTTATGTTGAAGCGTTTACAAGGAAGTTTTTTTTATGTTTGTATTGTTTTGAGACTTTATTATTACGAAGTTCCTTTTTTATGTTTTCGTATTATTTCTTAATTTAAGTTTCACAATATTTGTAATATAAATAGAAATCATGTTATAACTAGGTCAAGAAAATATGACATAATAAGTCACTTAAAGAGTGAAGTATTTTGTGATCATGAGTATTAAATATCCTAACTTAAGTTCCCTGCTGGATAAGACTAATTTGATTTTGAATTTAAGGAGAAGGCTGTCATTAGATTAATTACATGAATACTATGATGGATCTCTGTGAAGACTGAATTATTAAATTCAATAAAAAGTTTGATTACGCGTATCTTACGAAGTTTTATTTAAATGTACCTAATGTTATCTGTAATTTACAAATAGCATAAAGAGGATTTAGGTAATTATGCCAAATGTCCTTTTAAAAATAACAAAATATATCGACCTAATTCCCGCAAGAAACAGTAAAACAGTGCCCTTGTATCCCAAAAAAATAATAAATAAAATATTTTACGTGGATCGCCCAATTATTTACATCATTGTCGGTATTTAGATCACCCATTTATTTACAGGTGTTCGTAAATTACTTACAATATTAAAAACGTACTCTCTACTCAAACTAAACTGAACTGAATGAAATCTAAACTGAACACTACGCCATAAGTGTACGTCACGTTCGGAGAGAGTGAAGGAGAAATGCAAGACGTAGCAGCACATGTTTAACAACTATTCCTTTCGTCTTTCAGAGTCCCGCCGCGTCATAAGCAGCCTCGAACTAAGTCGATATCAAGCTTTACCACTACTAATGTACCTCAAAAAGACCAGTCAACAAAACCCAAGAGCATTTGAGGAGAGTTTAACGCATAATTTTGTTAAATTGTAAAAAATCAATTTAACAACCTAGAAAACAAAAGAAATTGTAATTTGAATATAAACATTCTTAAAACGAAAATGAATCAAAATATTAATGTTCAATTAGAAATAAAAAAAAAAATAGAAAATCTATTTTTTTTCTTTATTATTTTATGTTGAAGCGTTTACAAGGAAGTTTTTTTTTTGTGTTTATATTGTTTTGAGACTTTATTATTACGAAGTTCCTTTTTATGTTTTCGTATTATTTCTTAATTTAAGTTTCACAATATTTGTAATATAAATAGAAATCATGTTATAACTAGGTCAAGAAAATATGACATAATAAGTCACTTAAAGAGTGAAGTATTTTGTGATCATGAGTATTAAATATCCTAACTTAAGTTCCCTGCTGGATAAGACTAATTTGATTTTGAATTTAAGGAGAAGGCTGTCATTAGATTAATTACATGAATACTATGATGGATCTCTGTGAAGACTGAATTATTAAATTCAATAAAAAGTTTGATTACGCGTATCTTACGAAGTTTTATTTAAATGTACCTAATGTTATCTGTAATTTACAAATAGCATAAAGAGGATTTAGGTAATTATGCCAAATGTCCTTTTAAAAAGAACAAAATATATCCCTAATTCCCGCAAGAAACAGTAAAACAGTGCCCTTGTATCCCAAAAAAATAATAAATAAAATATTTTACGTGGATCGCCCAATTATTTACATCATTGTCGGTATTTAGATCACCCATTTATTTACAGGTGTTCGTAAATTACTTACAATATTAAAAACGTACTCTCTCTACTCAAACTAAACTGAACTGAATGAAATCTAAACTGAACACTACGCCATAAGTGTACGTCACGTTCGGAGAGAGTGAAGGAGAAATGCAAGACGTAGCAGCACATGTTTAACAACTATTCCTTTCGTCTTTCAGAGTCCCGCCGCGTCATAAGCAGCCTCGAACTAAGTCGATATCAAGCTTTACCACTACTAATGCACCTCAAAAAGACCAGTCAACAAAACCCAAGAGCATTTGAGGAGAGTTTAACGCATAATTGTGTTAAATTGTAAAAAATCAATTTGACAACCTAGAAAACAAAAGAAATTGTAATTTGAATATAAACATTCTTAAAACGAAAATGAATCAAAATATTAATGTTCAATTAGAAATTTAAAAAAAAATAGAAAATCTATTTTTTTTCTTTATTATTTTATGTTGAAGCGTTTACAAGGAAGTTTTTTTTATGTTTGTATTGTTTTGAGACTTTATTATTACGAAGTTCCTTTTTTATGTTTTCGTATTATTTCTTAATTTAAGTTTCACAATATTTGTAATATAAATAGAAATCATGTTATAACTAGGTCAAGAAAATATGACATAATAAGTCACTTAAAGAGTGAAGTATTTTGTGATCATGAGTATTAAATATCCTAACTTAAGTTCCCTGCTGGATAAGACTAATTTGATTTTGAATTTAAGGAGAAGGCTGTCATTAGATTAATTACATGAATACTATGATGGATCTCTGTGAAGACTGAATTATTAAATTCAATAAAAAGTTTGATTACGCGTATCTTACGAAGTTTTATTTAAATGTACCTAATGTTATCTGTAATTTACAAATAGCATAAAGAGGATTTAGGTAATTATGCCAAATGTCCTTTTAAAAATAACAAAATATATCGACCTAATTCCCGCAAGAAACAGTAAAACAGTGCCCTTGTATCCCAAAAAAATAATAAATAAAATATTTTACGTGGATCGCCCAATTATTTACATCATTGTCGGTATTTAGATCACCCATTTATTTACAGGTGTTCGTAAATTACTTACAATATTAAAAACGTACTCTCTCTACTCAAACTAAACTGAACTGAATGAAATCTAAACTGAACACTACGCCATAAGTGTACGTCACGTTCGGAGAGAGTGAAGGAGAAATGCAAGACGTAGCAGCACATGTTTAACAACTATTCCTTTCGTCTTTCAGAGTCCCGCCGCGTCATAAGCAGCCTCGAACTAAGTCGATATCAAGCTTTACCACTACTAATGCACCTCAAAAAGACCAGTCAACAAAACCCAAGAGCATTTGAGGAGAGTTTAACGCATAATTTTGTTAAATTGTAAAAAATCAATTTAACAACCTAGAAAACAAAAGAAATTGTAATTTGAATATAAACATTCTTAAAACGAAAATGAATCAAAATATTAATGTTCAATTAGAAATAAAAAAAAAAATAGAAAATCTATTTTTTTTCTTTATTATTTTATGTTGAAGCGTTTACAAGGAAGTTTTTTTTTGTGTTTGTATTGTTTTGAGACTTTATTATTACGAAGTTCCTTTTTATGTTTTCGTATTATTTCTTAATTTAAGTTTCACAATATTTGTAATATAAATAGAAATCATGTTATAACTAGGTCAAGAAAATATGACATAATAAGTCACTTAAAGAGTGAAGTATTTTGTGATCATGAGTATTAAATATCCTAACTTAAGTTCCCTGCTGGATAAGACTAATTTGATTTTGAATTTAAGGAGAAGGCTGTCATTAGATTAATTACATGAATACTATGATGGATCTCTGTGAAGACTGAATTATTAAATTCAATAAAAAGTTTGATTACGCGTATCTTACGAAGTTTTATTTAAATGTACCTAATGTTATCTGTAATTTACAAATAGCATAAAGAGGATTTAGGTAATTATGCCAAATGTCCTTTTAAAAAGAACAAAATATATCGACCTAATTCCCGCAAGAAACAGTAAAACAGTGCCCTTGTATCCCAAAAAAATAATAAATAAAATATTTTACGTGGATCGCCCAATTATTTACATCATTGTCGGTATTTAGATCACCCATTTATTTACAGGTGTTCGTAAATTACTTACAATATTAAAAACGTACTCTCTCTACTCAAACTAAACTGAACTGAATGAAATCTAAACTGAACACTACGCCATAAGTGTACGTCACGTTCGGAGAGAGTGAAGGAGAAATGCAAGACGTAGCAGCACATGTTTAACAACTATTCCTTTCGTCTTTCAGAGTCCCGCCGCGTCATAAGCAGCCTCGAACTAAGTCGATATCAAGCTTTACCACTACTAATGCACCTCAAAAAGACCAGTCAACAAAACCCAAGAGCATTTGAGGAGAGTTTAACGCATAATTGTGTTAAATTGTAAAAAATCAATTTGACAACCTAGAAAACAAAAGAAATTGTAATTTGAATATAAACATTCTTAAAACGAAAATGAATCAAAATATTAATGTTCAATTAGAAATTTAAAAAAAAATAGAAAATCTATTTTTTTTCTTTATTATTTTATGTTGAAGCGTTTACAAGGAAGTTTTTTTTATGTTTGTATTGTTTTGAGACTTTATTATTACGAAGTTCCTTTTTTATGTTTTCGTATTATTTCTTAATTTAAGTTTCACAATATTTGTAATATAAATAGAAATCATGTTATAACTAGGTCAAGAAAATATGACATAATAAGTCACTTAAAGAGTGAAGTATTTTGTGATCATGAGTATTAAATATCCGTACTTAAGTTCCCTGCTGGATAAGACTAATTTGATTTTGAATTTAAGGAGAAGGCTGTCATTAGATTAATTACATGAATACTATGATGGATCTCTGTGAAGACTTAATTATTAAATTCAATAAAAAGTTTGATTACGCGTATCTTACGAAGTTTTATTTAAATGTACCTAATGTTATCTGTAATTTACAAATAGCATAAAGAGGATTTAGGTAATTATGCCAAATGTCCTTTTAAAAAGAACAAAATATATCGACCTAATTCCCGCAAGAAACAGTAAAACAGTGCCCTTGTATCCCAAAAAAATAATAAATAAAATATTTTACGTGGATCGCCCAATTATTTACATCATTGTCGGTATTTAGATCACCCATTTATTTACAGGTGTTCGTAAATTACTTACAATATTAAAAACGTACTCTCTCTACTCAAACTAAACTGAACTGAATGAAATCTAAACTGAACACTACGCCATAAGTGTACGTCACGTTCGGAGAGAGTGAAGGAGAAATGCAAGACGTAGCAGCACATGTTTAACAACTATTCCTTTCGTCTTTCAGAGTCCCGCCGCGTCATAAGCAGCCTCGAACTAAGTCGATATCAAGCTTTACCACTACTAATGCACCTCAAAAAGACCAGTCAACAAAACCCAAGAGCATTTGAGGAGAGTTTAACGCATAATTTTGTTAAATTGTAAAAAATCAATTTGACAACCTAGAAAACAAAAGAAATTGTAATTTGAATATAAACATTCTTAAAACGAAAATGAATCAAAATATTAATGTTCAATTAGAAATAAAAAAAAAAATAGAAAATCTATTTTTTTTCTTTATTATTTTATGTTGAAGCGTTTACAAGGAAGTTTTTTTTTTGTGTTTGTATTGTTTTGAGACTTTATTATTACGAAGTTCCTTTTTATGTTTTCGTATTATTTCTTAATTTAAGTTTCACAATATTTGTAATATAAATAGAAATCATGTTATAACTAGGTCAAGAAAATATGACATAATAAGTCACTTAAAGAGTGAAGTATTTTGTGATCATGAGTATTAAATATCCTAACTTAAGTTCCCTGCTGGATAAGACTAATTTGATTTTGAATTTAAGGAGAAGGCTGTCATTAGATTAATTACATGAATACTATGATGGATCTCTGTGAAGACTGAATTATTAAATTCAATAAAAAGTTTGATTACGCGTATCTTACGAAGTTTTATTTAAATGTACCTAATGTTATCTGTAATTTACAAATAGCATAAAGAGGATTTAGGTAATTATGCCAAATGTCCTTTTAAAAAGAACAAAATATATCGACCTAATTCCCGCAAGAAACAGTAAAACAGTGCCCTTGTATCCCAAAAAAATAATAAATAAAATATTTTACGTGGATCGCCCAATTATTTACATCATTGTCGGTATTTAGATCACCCATTTATTTACAGGTGTTCGTAAATTACTTACAATATTAAAAACGTACTCTCTCTACTCAAACTAAACTGAACTGAATGAAATCTAAACTGAACACTACGCCATAAGTGTACGTCACGTTCGGAGAGAGTGAAGGAGAAATGCAAGACGTAGCAGCACATGTTTAACAACTATTCCTTTCGTCTTTCAGAGTCCCGCCGCGTCATAAGCAGCCTCGAACTAAGTCGATATCAAGCTTTACCACTACTAATGCACCTCAAAAAGACCAGTCAACAAAACCCAAGAGCATTTGAGGAGAGTTTAACGCATAATTGTGTTAAATTGTAAAAAATCAATTTGACAACCTAGAAAACAAAAGAAATTGTAATTTGAATATAAACATTCTTAAAACGAAAATGAATCAAAATATTAATGTTCAATTAGAAATTTAAAAAAAAATAGAAAATCTATTTTTTTTCTTTATTATTTTATGTTGAAGCGTTTACAAGGAAGTTTTTTTTATGTTTGTATTGTTTTGAGACTTTATTATTACGAAGTTCCTTTTTTATGTTTTCGTATTATTTCTTAATTTAAGTTTCACAATATTTGTAATATAAATAGAAATCATGTTATAACTAGGTCAAGAAAATATGACATAATAAGTCACTTAAAGAGTGAAGTATTTTGTGATCATGAGTATTAAATATCCGTACTTAAGTTCCCTGCTGGATAAGACTAATTTGATTTTGAATTTAAGGAGAAGGCTGTCATTAGATTAATTACATGAATACTATGATGGATCTCTGTGAAGACTTAATTATTAAATTCAATAAAAAGTTTGATTACGCGTATCTTACGAAGTTTTATTTAAATGTACCTAATGTTATCTGTAATTTACAAATAGCATAAAGAGGATTTAGGTAATTATGCCAAATGTCCTTTTAAAAAGAACAAAATATATCGACCTAATTCCCGCAAGAAACAGTAAAACAGTGCCCTTGTATCCCAAAAAAATAATAAATAAAATATTTTACGTGGATCGCCCAATTATTTACATCATTGTCGGTATTTAGATCACCCATTTATTTACAGGTGTTCGTAAATTACTTACAATATTAAAAACGTACTCTCTCTACTCAAACTAAACTGAACTGAATGAAATCTAAACTGAACACTACGCCATAAGTGTACGTCACGTTCGGAGAGAGTGAAGGAGAAATGCAAGACGTAGCAGCACATGTTTAACAACTATTCCTTTCGTCTTTCAGAGTCCCGCCGCGTCATAAGCAGCCTCGAACTAAGTCGATATCAAGCTTTACCACTACTAATGCACCTCAAAAAGACCAGTCAACAAAACCCAAGAGCATTTGAGGAGAGTTTAACGCATAATTTTGTTAAATTGTAAAAAATCAATTTGACAACCTAGAAAACAAAAGAAATTGTAATTTGAATATAAACATTCTTAAAACGAAAATGAATCAAAATATTAATGTTCAATTAGAAATAAAAAAAAAAATAGAAAATCTATTTTTTTTCTTTATTATTTTATGTTGAAGCGTTTACAAGGAAGTTTTTTTTTTGTGTTTGTATTGTTTTGAGACTTTATTATTACGAAGTTCCTTTTTATGTTTTCGTATTATTTCTTAATTTAAGTTTCACAATATTTGTAATATAAATAGAAATCATGTTATAACTAGGTCAAGAAAATATGACATAATAAGTCACTTAAAGAGTGAAGTATTTTGTGATCATGAGTATTAAATATCCTAACTTAAGTTCCCTGCTGGATAAGACTAATTTGATTTTGAATTTAAGGAGAAGGCTGTCATTAGATTAATTACATGAATACTATGATGGATCTCTGTGAAGACTGAATTATTAAATTCAATAAAAAGTTTGATTACGCGTATCTTACGAAGTTTTATTTAAATGTACCTAATGTTATCTGTAATTTACAAATAGCATAAAGAGGATTTAGGTAATTATGCCAAATGTCCTTTTAAAAAGAACAAAATATATCGACCTAATTCCCGCAAGAAACAGTAAAACAGTGCCCTTGTATCCCAAAAAAATAATAAATAAAATATTTTACGTGGATCGCCCAATTATTTACATCATTGTCGGTATTTAGATCACCCATTTATTTACAGGTGTTCGTAAATTACTTACAATATTAAAAACGTACTCTCTCTACTCAAACTAAACTGAACTGAATGAAATCTAAACTGAACACTACGCCATAAGTGTACGTCACGTTCGGAGAGAGTGAAGGAGAAATGCAAGACGTAGCAGCACATGTTTAACAACTATTCCTTTCGTCTTTCAGAGTCCCGCCGCGTCATAAGCAGCCTCGAACTAAGTCGATATCAAGCTTTACCACTACTAATGCACCTCAAAAAGACCAGTCAACAAAACCCAAGAGCATTTGAGGAGAGTTTAACGCATAATTGTGTTAAATTGTAAAAAATCAATTTGACAACCTAGAAAACAAAAGAAATTGTAATTTGAATATAAACATTCTTAAAACGAAAATGAATCAAAATATTAATGTTCAATTAGAAATTTAAAAAAAAATAGAAAATCTATTTTTTTTCTTTATTATTTTATGTTGAAGCGTTTACAAGGAAGTTTTTTTTATGTTTGTATTGTTTTGAGACTTTATTATTACGAAGTTCCTTTTTTATGTTTTCGTATTATTTCTTAATTTAAGTTTCACAATATTTGTAATATAAATAGAAATCATGTTATAACTAGGTCAAGAAAATATGACATAATAAGTCACTTAAAGAGTGAAGTATTTTGTGATCATGAGTATTAAATATCCGTACTTAAGTTCCCTGCTGGATAAGACTAATTTGATTTTGAATTTAAGGAGAAGGCTGTCATTAGATTAATTACATGAATACTATGATGGATCTCTGTGAAGACTTAATTATTAAATTCAATAAAAAGTTTGATTACGCGTATCTTACGAAGTTTTATTTAAATGTACCTAATGTTATCTGTAATTTACAAATAGCATAAAGAGGATTTAGGTAATTATGCCAAATGTCCTTTTAAAAAGAACAAAATATATCGACCTAATTCCCGCAAGAAACAGTAAAACAGTGCCCTTGTATCCCAAAAAAATAATAAATAAAATATTTTACGTGGATCGCCCAATTATTTACATCATTGTCGGTATTTAGATCACCCATTTATTTACAGGTGTTCGTAAATTACTTACAATATTAAAAACGTACTCTCTCTACTCAAACTAAACTGAACTGAATGAAATCTAAACTGAACACTACGCCATAAGTGTACGTCACGTTCGGAGAGAGTGAAGGAGAAATGCAAGACGTAGCAGCACATGTTTAACAACTATTCCTTTCGTCTTTCAGAGTCCCGCCGCGTCATAAGCAGCCTCGAACTAAGTCGATATCAAGCTTTACCACTACTAATGCACCTCAAAAAGACCAGTCAACAAAACCCAAGAGCATTTGAGGAGAGTTTAACGCATAATTGTGTTAAATTGTAAAAAATCAATTTGACAACCTAGACAACAAAAGAAATTGTAATTTGAATATAAACATTCTTAAAACGAAAATGAATCAAAATATTAATGTTCAATTAGAAATTTAAAAAAAAATAGAAAATCTATTTTTTTTATATTAGCTTTTATTGAAGTTATTGGGATCCAAATCAAAGACTGGACCAATGTGTAACAAACAGTACAAATCAGTCTAATATTGAATTAGCTCAAAGAGGGAAGTAATCAATATAAGGTGAGAAACGTGCCGAAGGATGAATGGCAAGAGGGTGATTAAAAATGTCATATCGCTAGCATCAAACTCAGGGCATCAGGCACACCCAGTTATAAATTAGCCTTACTCTTCTATCAGACCTCTAGGAGGGTTGACCGTTTTACTGTCCATTACTCCTGAGAACAAAAATGATAAATGAAACTACAACACAAAGAGGAGATTGGCGAAAAAAAGGCAAAAACAAATAGAATTTTAGAACAATTTTAAAATTCTCCAAGAGATAAACTGATTGAGAGGAAGCAAAAGAGGCAACTGTATATAAAAATTTACCGAGCCTCACACTCAGAGGAAGATCGAGTTGCTCAATTGCAGCATATGCGTCACTACAATGCTATGTAGGTACCCAGCCTGACAATCAGAAAAATATAGCGCTGCTCGCTTGGAGCATATGCGACATAATGCTGAATTTCGAGCTTCAAAATCAGAAGACAGATCTGCTCGATTGGAACATATGCGTCCGCATAATAGGGAATCTAGATAACTACATGATTGCGAGTAAAACAGCTTTCATGCAAGCAATTAACACCTTTTGTGATAAAACTTGTGAAATTTTCACTAATACACATAATCATTTCGAAATGGACAGTAAACATTACTATAGCTACTTTCTTACCTGGTGAACTTAAGAAAAATTGTTTGACCGTTTGTAGTTGCTACAAAACTCATTTAAATTCGAAGAAAAAGACTGAACCATCTAAATTGTATTGGAAAAATCTAGATCCTATTTCAGTGCAAAGTCATTGCCTGAACAGTGATTAATTTCGCGAAGCATTTCCTTAATCCATTAAAATTATAAAGTTTCTTGGCGTCTAAACTTTAACGTTATTAAAGGTTATCTACTTACATGGGCTGAAAAGTCTTTGGCCTGAGACAGAGATGGCGTCACAAATAAAAAATTAATGACTTCTTTGGAGAGTACCAACCTTAACTTAGATCCTGTCATAATTTCATGACATTTCGTTTACTAATTTTCAAGTTATAGCTTTTGAAGTGATACTAGCTCTGAATTTTTATAAACAATGGAAAAAATTGAATTTCGTGTTTTGATAAAACATTGTTTTTTGATGGGAAAAAATACTGTAAAAACAAAGTCATGGCTTAATAAATATTATAATACATCTTCTCTACCATATTCAACCATTAAATATTGGTTTGCTGAATTTCGTCGTGAGCGTACGAGCATCAGTGATGCCCGGCGATCGGGAAGGCCAAATGAGGCAGTAACTTCAGAAAACATAAAAAAAGTCACGGATCTTGTGTTGAATGATCGCAAAATTAAATTAAGTGAGATAGCTCACATCATAGGCATCTCTAAGGAACGCGTTGGACACATCATTCATGAATATTTACAAATGCGAAAGATGTGCGCGCGATGGGTGTCGCGTTTCCTAACAATTGACCAGAAAGCCAAACGTGTTCGTCTTTCAAAGCAAAATTTGGAGCTATTTCGCCACCATAAAAAGGAATTTTTGAGACTATTTGTGACAATGGACGAAACATGGATTCATCACTATACGCCTGAGTCCAATCGGCAGTCGGTGGAATGGTTATTGCCTGGTGAAAGCCGTAGGAAGCGCCCGAAAACGCAACAATCAGCTGGCAAGGTTCGAGTCAGTATTTTTTGGGATGCACATGGTATAATCTTCATAGACTATCTTCATCATGGAAAAACAATCAACAAACAATATTACTATGCGTTATTGGATCGATTGGATAACGAAATTAAGTCTAAACGACCTCATTTAGCAAGAAAAAAAACTTGTTTCACCAAGACAACGCTCCAGCTCATTCTGCTCGCGATACTACCAATAAATTGAAGGAATTACGTTACGAAGTGGTTGAACACCCACCATATTCACCTGATTTAGCCCCCAGCAACTATTTCCTGTTTACCCAGTTGAAAAATTGGCTCGCCGGGAAGAGATTTTATTCAAATGAGGAGATCGAGTATGAAACAAATGCCTATTTTGAGGGACTTGACGCGGAACACTATAAGAAAGGCATCGAAATGTTGGAAGATCGTTACACTAAGAGCATTACTCTAGATGGAGATTATGTCGAAGAATATAATCATTTTTCTCTAAAAATGTCGTTTTTTCACTGTCAGGCCAAAGACTTTTCAGCCCATGTAGTAGTTATATCAAACAAAAGATTAGAAATAAGTTTTGATGATGAACCAAACTTATTCGTAAGGTTAAATGAGCAAGTAATTAATCAAACTTTGGTCTTACACTCCGGCAAGCTTTTGTAGAACTTTTTATGAACCATAATGCAGGGATATTTATATCAGAAGAAAAATCGTTAGGAGTAATGCACTACAACATTAAATATTACTTCAGTGATTTTCATTCGTGCGGTCCGAAGGGTGCAAAAGCGAAAGATCACGGAAGATTGTGTTATTGAATGCGATAGTTTAGACGAGTTTATGAGGATTTGCAAACGTACGACAAGTAACAAAAATGTTCAATTTACAACTGACTACATTGATGTTGAAGTTTTTAACATCTGTGGAGCCAAAAAATCTAACACAACCGAGTACTGAAAGAGTATTACCCCCACAGCTCCTACTCGGACAACCTACTACAGGACTCGTACTACAGGAACCGACAAGTCAAATAATTCCAGTGCAAACGTGGCAATGGCACCTATGCCCCACGGATGGGGAGGAGTGGGATTTTCTGAAATAAAATGCAGAAATGACAAGGTAGTAAACATAGTTCGCTGGCTGGATAATTAACCAGTCATCCTTCTATCCAAAATTCACTCTAGTGAAAATCAGGACCTATGCCTATTGAATAATTTTGCTTTCTATTTCGAAGTTGAAGGTTCATTAAAGAGGGTCTGTACTACTATGTTTAAGAATACACTGGATATAAATGATAGAACAATTAGAACTGTGACAGAGAAATCTATTGGAGGGTTTTTATTTATTTATTTATTTATTTTTTTTTTTTTTTTTAGAAGAAGATAAAAGAGGGAAACATCAGAAACATTTTACTGTCGGTGAAACTATTAAAAACGATATGAGAGACCATATAAAAAGCATACCGAAGATTGAAAGCCATTATTTAAGGGCGCAAACCACACGCGAGTACATTGATAGAAGAAAAGACTATTTCTAATTTACATAGGGATTATGTGGATCAGTATAAGCGAGAAGGACGTAACTATGGAAACTATGTAATGTATAGCCGAATTTTTAATGGTGAATTTAATATAGGATTCTTTATTCCTAAAAAAGATAGATGTCAGCGATGTATAGCTTATGAAAATGCTATTTCGGAAGATAAATTTAAAACTCAAGAAAAAATTACGATGAACACATAGTCGAGAAAAATTTATGCAATGCATCGGCTGTATTAAATGTTACAATAAATGACTTAATCTAATGTCCCTAGTATTGGCCGAGAGAGAAAAAAAGCCGGAGGAAAAAAACTCTCGGTACTCTTTTAAAAAGTTAAACGTCATCATACAAAACATATGAATAATGCACAGTATGACCATGAAATGATTAGGACAAACACGAGACAGCCGATAATATATGCCCCAATCACCACATGCCACTTGCTCACAATATTGTATAGCTATATCTAATGACAATGTACATATTGATAGCCTGGCCGAATTATATTCAATCCAATGGCTTTTTATCATTTAGAAATTCATTAATTTCATAATAACCTTTCCGACACAAAGTTCACTTAATAGTTTTTTTTAAACTTCTGTAAAGGCAGAGATTAAACCGCAACCGGTATTTTATTGTCAATTATAATAGACATTCCAATAAAGGAACGACTTTTTTTACTGAGCCGACATATAGGAAGCGCTAGTTTGTGGCCGTTCCTGAGTGTTACATTATGCAAGGCATGATCACTACGGCTAACAAACAAATGCCTATTTTTATTTTTTACGTATACCGGGTGTAATCGTTAAGTGTGCACAGGCGATTATTCCGTAACTATTACAGATATCAAAAAACTTTAAACTAATATCGAAAGTACTTTACCTAATGAGTAAAATGACAATAATAACTTTTTAAAAATAAAACGAGAAATATCCAAAAATTTTACATTAAACACTCCCATACATTTAGTTTGCACAGCACAAAATAGGAATGTCGTTTTATCCAATGCATTGCTGGAGTTATCAATGGACTATAACATCCAGATCGAAGAAAAAATTCTAGAAAAGGGTCGTACCCTGATGAAGGTAGATTCTTGTCACAGTGCAATAGAGTGTCAAATTAAACAAAGAGACATCTACCTGCCTTCGCAGTACCCGTCAATTTTGAAGGAAGCTCGTCTTAAGCAGTCTTACAATGTAAATTTTCTAAATTATGATTTTTTTTTACTTTTCAAAATCTCTCATGTATGATTCGATTCGACCAGGAAGAGTAGCTATTGACCCAGTAGTTACGGATATTAGAGCATTACTTTATGAACCTGCAGGGCCTATAAAATATAAACTAAGCTATGATGACGACTACGTATTATTACCCAAAAGACCCAAACCAAGAAGCACTCTGCCAAAACCAAAGTTGTACCAAAGCAGAATACCAATTTCTCAGATAAAATTGACCCATTTACAGGAATTAAAAAATGTAAAAAGTGCAATTAAACTTAAAATACTTGTTAAGGGTAAATATTTACAGTTAGTGTCATTAATATTCGATTTTATTCACGACATACATATATTCCAGCGCATCTTTTTAAGTAATATTTGTATATGTATATAAAAAAAAAACTTAATTAAGAATTTATATATAGTAATTTAAGATTTAACTTTTTTTTTTCATTTAATTAAGTCTATATCGGATTTTATCGCGTTTAATTAGAACTTTACAGTTTAACAATATTTTTATTTATCGAATTAAAAAAAAATCTTTAAAAATATTAATTAATTCAAGTACCACAATATATTACGCGTCATTAATATTCGGTTTATCCGTTATTTTAAAAAGTGATTGCAAAAAACAAGTGAATAAAGAAATTTGACTGCAATATAAGAATACATTTAATTAAAAGTGTTTTTCGGAACATGAGTATAAAGCCGAGGAAGAGGAACATGTAGATGATCCTGAAGATGGTCATGCGGTCGCCCGCGACCCCGATCAAGAAGAGCATGATCAGGACGACGTAGATACAGTAGCGCGCGCATGCGGCCCGCAGCCACTCGCCCAGCGCCAGCAGCAGCCCCGACCGGCGCTCTTCCTCCCGAACTTCGGTGCCTGCGGTGGCTGTGTATCATACACCATATTTCATTCTCGATTATCATCCATAGCGTAGCTAGGCCGTAATACATACCGTGTCAAAATTTGTTTGTTCACCCATTATGTATTTAGAAGAAAAAAATATAACCGAAATTAATGAACAAAATCTAAGAAGGGCGGATTCTTCAAAAATTATGAATAATATTTTCAAGTGCTTGATAAAACTGAAGTAACTGAATCAGCCTGTAAATATTGCAGTGATGGGCAAGAAAGGGCTCTTCTTCATATAGTAGAAGGGTTGGAGTTTAATACACCACGCTACTCCACTGCGGGTTGGCGGATAATTTCTCTGCCAAAAGTGGCAATCGCTATCAGATCTATGATTACAATGGACAACTTTAGGTTCTCCTGAGGCACGATGGGTTGACCAAAATTTGTACAATACAAATATCAGCTCCGAGCGGAAATCGAGCCCGCGACCGTCAGCGTTAAGGCGACTATTTGCACCACTAAACCAAAACGGTTACGTGATCCACACGGATGAAATCACAAAGGCTAGTTAACTAATGGTTACTGAAAGTAATACTTCTTATGATTTTATTTCATATCTCTTTGTAATGCGATTTCTACCTTTTTAATTTGAATCAAAAAAGTAATAAAAACTCGTTAACATGATACAAAATGTTACAACAATATAGCAAATTACAATGTTGAATTTTTATTTACAGAAAATGGGAGCATGACAGCGGAGTGTACTGACACTGCAGATTTGTTTACTATTTTTTGGCAGTCTATTCGACTCTGCTTTAATAACTTCAATAAAGAAGTGGGAAAACCATACAAATCGCCTATGACACAGAACTCACCTCATTTACAATTCTGGAGTTAAACATTACCTTGCGAAAATTCTACTTGATTAAAAAATAAACAAAGGGGACGCAAAGGAAAAAACACTTCTTTGGAGCATAGACAACTTGTGATTTTTCATTAGGAAAGAGGTAAACCCAACAAAAAAAAATGCCCAAATTCTCAATATGAAGGCAAATACTATTGAAGTCATAGTTCGAAGATACAAAAATGAAGGAAGAATTCACTTCATAAAGCAGACAGGCAAGCCAAAAAAATTAAGCGGGCGCGAATAAAGCGCGATTGTTCGAAAAATTAAAGCAAACCCGTGCTTAAGTGCAGCAAAATTAGTCACAGAGGTTTTAAATGAGTTCCAGAAAAAAGTATAAGCATCCACCATTCGCAGAACCAAAAGGGCATAAGGTTTCCATGGTCGAGTAGCACGTCGTAAGCCATTGGTTAATTTACGCAACCAAAGAGCTCAATTGATTTTTGCCAGGGAGTACCTTCATTAGCCAGAAACTTGGTGGGATGATGTTATTTTTGTGGACGAGAGCAAATACAACGTATTTGGATCCGATGGACGTGTAATGGTGTGGCAAAAACCAAATGAGGAGCTACAACCACAAAATTTAAGACCAACTATAAAACATGGAAATGGAAACGTTATGGTGTGGGGTTGTATGGGAGCTAAAGGATGGAAATGAAAACGTTATGGTGTGGGGTTGTATGGGAGCTAAAGGGGTTGGAGAATTAGTATTTATTGATGGAATTATGACTAAGGAATTATATTTAAATATTCTTCGCCAAAATTTAAAAGATAGTGCTAATAAACTCGGCATTTTAGAATCATTTAAATTCTATCAAGATAACGACCCAAAGCACAAGTCGCGTTTTGCTTTATAATTGCCCTAAGGTTCTTCATCCACCTGCTCAATCCCCAGACATGAATCCTATTGAGAATTTGTGGAATGAGTTGGACCGGCGCATCCGGAAACATACGATAACGTTAATATCTGAGCTAAAATCGAAGCTTCAAGAAGAATGGCATAGAATTCCGGCCGCTTATACAGCTAGCATAGTAAAAACATGCCAAATCGGCTAAGCAAAGTTATTAAACAAAAGGGTTATCCCACAAAGTAATAAATTTAAGTATTAAAGTTTTTTATAGTACGTTATTTGGTAGTAGTAAATGAAAACCGAATATTATTGACGCGTAATATATTGTGGTACTTGAATTATTTTTTTTATAAGATTTTTTTTTAATTCTATAAATTAAAATGTTAAATCTTAAATTACTATACATAAATTCTTAATTAATATATATTTTTGATGTGAAACATCTATAGCGGCACGTAAAACCGATTTCTGGCGTGGCGACGCATGCCGTAGCTACGATAAAGAAATTATAAATAAATACTTCAACCAAATACCTATATCAAATAACAAATTTCAAATGCTACAAAATGTGACTATGGAGGGTTTTGAACTTGCAGCTCACGAGCGATATATGAAATTAAATTCTTGTACACCGCCACTGCGCTAGCCGTCATTAACAACTTTGAGTGAAATTGTGTATCAATATAGAAAAGTTTGCAGTTTTTTTGAATGATGTATTTTATAGTGAGCATTTGTGAGCAATGCAAACACTTATTATAGTTTTATAATTGAACACAGTTAGATTATGTCTTTTCACTCTTGAAATTGATTATCAAATCAATCACGCACTGTAACGTCCGGTAATTTGTATTTAATAAAAATAAATGTTTATTCAATAAATAGTCATCGTTATCTGGAAAAAAATCGTAATATTTTATTTTATCTTTATGACATATTTAGTTCCTATCACAATATGTTCTTTTCTGCATATTACTTTTACAAAATAATGGCGATGTTTCACATCTGCCAGGCGTCCCGTGACGGCTCACATGTTTTTTTTATATAAACAAATATTACTTAAAAAGATGCGCTGGAATATATGTATGTCGTGAATAAAACCGAATATTAATGGACTAACTGTAAATACTTAAATACTAGGTATAATGTTTAATAAATAAAAAGACTGATTCAATTGTAATAAAATAAATTAATAAATATAAAATTTAAATTTTTTTGTAAGTCATGTCAATTTGGATATTAAAGTGACAACATAACGTATGTCATTACATTTAGGTTAATAACTGTTTTTATAAATAGTTAATGATTCTACATTAAATAGAACTATATTTAAGTATACTCAAATAGTAAATTTGTATTATTATAGTATCTATACAAAATTATGCAATTTTTTCTCTCTCATGAAAAGTTGCTATTTTTGACTTCCGTGGTGTCAGAATTTCAACGACGATATATCAATACTAATTGAAGAATCTATAATACCTCTACGTAAACTTTTCTATGTAGTGTTTAAGCTTATATGTTTATATACAGACCAAGGTTAGTTTAAATTTACAGAACAATAAAAATATAGTAATAAATATAAACTTAACACTAATGTTGCATTACACTAGGTATATGTTTGAAAAATCTTTAAACAAAAAAATACCTACAGGCTGTAGGTATGTATTTATTTATACTGTAGGCTGCTGTAGGCTACAGTGTACACAAACAAAAAGTATATATTACAAACTTATACAAACAAAAACAAATATTATCTTTATTAACACCTGTTGATAAGAAACTAGGTTTAAAACTTTAAAAACACAAACAAAACACTGCACAGTGCACCTATTAATGACAAGTGACAACGCGACGAGGCCATAGATGATAGGGATGACGATCTAAGATCGATTGATCGAAGAATCGATTTCTCGAGCCAAAAAGATCGATTCTTTAGATCGATCTTTAGTACTGAATCGATCCAGTGAATCGATAATCAACATTCGATTTTTTATGCTTTAATAAGGAAACATAAAAAAAATTTTTAGCTTAAGAAAAGTTAAAGAAACTGATAAAAAAATTAACAGTTAGATGGATAGATAGATTATTAAACTCACATCAAAGTATACAGAAAATAATGAAATACACAGTAATAAAAAAGAAAATGGTACATGGGTGGCCTTATCACTAAAAGTAATCTCTTACAGGCAACCTTATGAATAAATTAAAATTAAAATTGGAAAGGTGTAAACGGTGCATAAAGTCTGTAAGGTGGGGCATGGCCTAAAAAAGGTTGGGAAACACTGGTTTAGGATATGTGTTAATATAGGAATAACAATGTCGATTATGGGTACAATCATACTCCGGCCAATACTATCAATACCGACGGCATTAGATGTGATTGAAAAAATGATCTCCCTAACATCACATTCAGAAAACTGACTAAATGTAAACGGGGGATAGTCTGGAGTTGGGCATAAAGAAAGAGCTTCAAGTGTTGATTTTTTATCAGCGCTATCCATTCGTGTTTTTAAGAATTTCCATGTCTTCGTTGTTAGCCGTTTTCGACAGATTTGTGGATATGGCATCGTTGCGCGTCTCTACACGATGTATTGCAACGGTTAACCTTATAATACTTTTTACGACTTTCCTCTGATGTATAGATTAATATTTTATAATCAATACAAGATTTTTATTAATAAATAACCTTTCCTTACATTTTATATTAAAATACATAAAATTTAAGTAATAACCCAAGCTTTTCTCAAGTTAAACAATTTCAATATTTAATAGTTCAACTTAGATTAGTTTAAGTTATCACTTCTGTCGGGCGTCGCGAGACGTACACCTTATTTTTTTGTGCGCACTTCCGAGACATGATAATTATCGATATATTCATCCGATATTCATTCCACAATATTATAAATAAATAAATAATAAATAAATAAATATGTTTAACATACACACACTGTCGTCTGTTCCTAAGGTAGGCAACTTAATGGGTGTGTTTCAGGTAACAGTTGACTGATATACATATTTGTTTTAATAAATATACATATAAATAATACATATGTAAATAAATACATATTACACCCAGACTCGGGACGAGAATCGAACTCACAACCTTAGAGCAGAAAACAGGAGCGCTACCAACTGCGCCACGTGCCAGTCAGTCATTACCAACCTAATCTGTTGAGGAAGAAAAAATTACCGCGAAACGGCGTGAATACATAGGACTACAATATTGGTAAAATAATTCATACAAATTTGTAAGTTCTTAATGTAGTCAAAATCATACCTGTCTGAACTTGGTGACAAGAAATTAGTTTTTGCAATTTTTTTAAATCTAATCGCTTGTTCGTCGTTTATTCTTAATTGTTCGTCAAAATTTTTTTTTGTTCGACTATTGTTTATTTATAAAAAATGAAATACATTTTTAGTTTAAGTTTGCGCAACAAAACCAAAATCCAACTTTTTTATTTCTTAATCGATTGCTTTTATTTTTTATTTTTGTTCGATTAATTAAATTATTTATTTGAACGTTTTTATTTAATTTTTGATAAATATTCGGTATTGCGTCACCAGCCATAATGGGGCTGATTTTTTTTAGATGTGCTTTGTGACTTCAAAACATCATAACATAGTGTAAACATCATAACTAGTGTTTTTATGATGGCGCAAGACCTTTTTTGACTTGAAAAAAAAATTATCGTACGAATATTTTTTTTGTAATTCATACGATTATCGAAAAATATTTTTTCATATGAATGTCATCCGCCATTCAGTACCGACATTTACCCCCTGTACCCTATCCGAACACCTAAAAAAAAAAAAGGTCGTCGCTTCTTCTTCTCAAACTTATTACAGTTATTATTACTCAATAATAATCGGCTGACACAAACCCATAATTATCGAATCACAACTATCGATATTTATTGGATCCAAAAACAATTATCGATAATTATTGCATAAAACAAAATATATTGATAATTATGGGATGAAAACTTATCGATAGTTATGGATAATTATCGAATGAAAAAATATCGATAACTATCGGATCACAATTATCGAATAACACTTATCGATGTATATCGAATGAAAAAATATCGAGTAGTTACGAATTATCGATAATTATTGCACGCCCCTAATTGACAATCTCATTATACTTGTCATCTCTTGTGCGAATTAGTCGATTTTTAAGAGAACGGTTCTTTAATATTTTCAAACAATTTAAGATTTACCAGTGATAATTTAGACGCGTTTATTATTACCGTAATCATTATGACTTCTACTGTTCCCAACGACAGAAATGAGGAACGTCGGCGAAGGGTGAGTGTATTAATAAACGACAATAATAAATAAATCTCGGTATAGTAAATGATTCATAATTATGATTACGTTTTTCTTATCTTGTAACGAACAACGGATTTATTCAGGTGTCTATTTTTTATTGAACCGGTTTTTCACTTTGGTTTTCTATGTGACAAACACACATTTTCTCGATCATTCTCTGAATTCGTGGAATATTTTGCGTCTAAATTTTAATATATATAGGTATATACGGGTCAAAATCAGAGAGGTGAGCATTTTCGGTTTTCAAATATCTGAGAAATTAACTTTTCTTTTAAAGAAAACTAACAAGAGGAGTCGGTTGTGTCGTTTACTATGAATCTTTTCTGTAAAGAGGCACGCACAAAAATATATATTTTCGAAATACTACCTCTAAATATGAACTTAGCAAGAGTTTTAAGTCATTTCGGGAACATTTTTAAACAAATTTAAAAAAATAATTTAACTAACGTATTTAATAATCACTTTCAATAATTTGTAATAAACCTGTTCCTAAATCGGAAAATGTTGATATTTTGTGTATTTTAATAATCAAAATGCTTATTTTTTCAAAATACTACCATAAATTTTCAATTCGTGTAAATTCTGCTCCAAAATTTCATTTTATTTTATACATTCTTGCACTACGTGGTATATTAATAATATAAATACAAAAGTTCAAAGGTCATTTCATGTTGTATATGCAAGATTCAACTTTACGTTACTTATTAGTGATTTATTTGTCTTTTTTGTGACGTTCCCGAAAATGACGAACGTTCTCTGAATGAGCGCAACACCCTATTTTCGACATATTTTATGCATAAAAATGATATACGTTTACAGTATTATAACTTTATTTGTACTTAAGGAAAGAGGAACATGAGTATCAAATGTTAATCTTAAAATCTAATAATATTAAATGTAGTAGTTTCAATCAACAAACATTAGGTATTAGGAACAATAAACTAATATCACACTCATTAAGATTAGTTGAATATCAATGCTTAAAATTAAAATCGAATAACAATAGCCTTTGTAGTTTAAAAATAAACAGACATTAGGCATTAGTAACATTATTACTACATGCATAATTGCATCATATCATAAAGTAAAATTTTTGAAAAGCCTCTCGCTGTTTGGAATTTTTAAGTAATTTGTCAACGGTGTCTTTTAGTTGGGCTGTCGAAACCTCGCCAAATAATAGACATTTACGAACTTCCGGAGTAAAAGAACATCCTCTTGTCAATTCATTTACTTTGCGAGTAGGCGTATCAGCACTCTTTTGGGGTGCTCTTTCTTTACGTCTTCTGCTTTTCTCTACTTTTTTTCGCAACTTATCTATAGTTCTTTGCATTTTTTTATTTGTTGTTTCTGTTTCTTAACAGTTCTGTAAGCCTGCGCTTTATCTTTTTTAACCTGTTTTCTTCCCGATTTCTTCAACACGCGAATATCGTTTTCAATCTCATTTTCAGAATCTGGCGGGCTGTGAGCTAAAATATTTGACATCATCTTATCACTTTCTCTTTTCTTTTTTTTTCGTCGTAACTTTCTTTTCAGCTTTCTTTCTTTGGTAATATTCCCTATCTTTCAGTCTCTTCATCTCTTTTTGTTTGGGTGTCATGTTATCTAAAAACTTGCACTTCCTTTTATAAGCTTTTTCACGAAGCCTTTTATAAGCTATATTGTCCTGTTTTAATCTTTTTTTCGACTTCCTTTTTGTTTCATTTATATCGTTTTCCATGATACTCGTACTAAATTGATACCTCAAACCAAAATTTAGCATGGTTATAGTTTTTAAACGAATTAGAGTATCAATTTGTTCACAGAATGTCATTTCGGGAACGGCCGTCATGGACGAGAACGTTCTCGAAATGACCGTTCCCGAAATGATTATTCGATAAATATTTTCATGTCACGTTTGACGCCGCCATGTTAGACATTGGTTTTAGAGGTTATGAACAAGTGAGCAGAGGTGTTTATAAGCATTTTGCAAAAAGTAAGCAAATTTCCGAAAAACTAATCAACAAACAGCGTTTCCGTAATGACAGGGAATTAAAGTACGCTACACAAATATCAAATTAAATGGTAACTTAGCAACAAAATCCATTATTTGTTTCCGTAAATACAACACACGCCATTTACTTAGTCAAGTTAACTTTACAATGCTACACCCTAACGCCACCTAGGGTTTTTTGTTTTAACTACGGCAACCAATATCAACCGCGTTCACGGAATGATTTGATAAACGTCAGACAGCATTTGAATCGCCAAAACAGGAAGAAATTAAAATTATATAAAATTATTTTATACGTATATTCTTAATTTAATGATTTTAAAAGCTAATATTAAAATATGACATTTTTAATTTGTAATTATATACATTTTTGACTTGTCTGATCTACGAAACATGGTATAAGGATGCGTTCCCGGAATGACTATTTAGGCTTTTTTTTGTTTAAAATCATGTAAAGCATTATTATTAAAAATAAAATATGCTTAGTGCCTTATAATTAGGCACAATAGCTTTATTTTGAAATAAATATTGTAGTAATATCATGTTATTTTATTAAGAAAAATTTTGTCAGAAGCATAATGCTCACCTCTCTGATTTTGACCCATACAGATATAGTGATACGATTCTAATGACATTTATTAAGCGAGTACTCGACTATTGGACACATTTTATTCTATTATATATCAAGGATTTCTTTTTTTTTTAATTATACCGCTTTAAATAAACATAGGCCTTAATAGGCTTCATAGGCATAATTATAATTTCTTAGTCTATTTGTATAAAATTTTTCATTTTAGATTTACAAATAAGTGTAAAATATATAAATATTTTTTTATTATGTAACTAAACTTTTTTTAAATTTGTTAAGACATGGTAGTCTCTATTTTATGTTCAGTAGTTTCATAACTAAATTTATTTTCTACAAGTTCATATGTAAGCAGTTAATGTTTACAAATCTACTGACTTAGAGAGCATTAAACATTGTAATGTAAAGTATTTAATTAATAAATAAAAAATAACATTGTAATGTTAATTTTTTGTTTTGTTCAGGTTCTCTTAGGACCTCTGCCAGCTGGATTCTTGAGGGCTGATGGAACAACAGACACCCTAGACACCGATTACCAAGCTGCTCTTGCTCTGCAACAGCAACTTTGTGGTGCTACGGTATAATATTTCATATTACCAATATTTTCACCCAAGTTTGTGTTTATTGGTTCATTTAATTTTTTCCATTTAAATTGTTAATAAAAGTCTAATGTCTTATATTCAACAATGACTTTGATAGAAAGGCTTTTTAACAGATTGATTTTTAAAATAGACTAATTGTTCAATACACCAAATATAGGTACATCAGAAACCATTTATACAATACTATTCTTAATCTGTTAATCATTTTGAATGCCTATACGTATATATTTTTATCAAAAATAAATGATTGTGTTTTTATGTGTAGGTAGTTAGTTTTTAGTACTGTCTTAATGACTCATTAAAACTAGTATATTTATAAAATGTAGTGTGAAATAAAGTCGGTTTACGGACGATAATTTGGGCTTTATAATGTCACAAGAAAACATTAATGAAAAAGTGCACACTTTTATGAATTGGATTGAATTATTATCACTGAATTATAATTATTTTGTATAATATATACATATTTATTATATCACCGTTTTAGAAGAATAACATGATATTTTATAAACCACAACTTTACAGGACAGCAATTTCAAACATTTAAGAGTTGATAAATTCTAAAATATTGATAATTTTACTGTAGGAAAGCAATTAAATAGTAATTTAAGTAGGGAAAAAATATGTGCCATCACGGGGAGCCGTCACGGGACGCCTGGCAGATGTGAAACATCGACATTATTTTGTAAAAGTAATATGCAGAAAAGAACATATTGTGATAGGAACTAAATATGTCATAATGATAAAATAAAATATTACGATTTTTTTCCAGATAACGATGACTATTTATTGAATAAACATTTATTTTCATTAAATACAAAAACTGCAAACTTTTCTATATTGATACACAATTTCACTCAAAGTTGTTAATGACGGCTAGCGCAGTGGCGGTGTACAAGAATTGAATTTCATTTATCGCTCGTGAGCTGCAAGTTCAAAACCCTACATATTCACATTTTGTAGCATTTGAAATTTGTTATTTGATATAATATTTGGTTGAAGTATTTATTTATAATTTCTTTATCGCCGACACGGCATGCGTCGCCACGCCAGAAATCGGTTTTACGTGCGGCTATAGATGTTTCACATCAAAAAACATCTATCTTAGGTGTTTTTTCCCCTGAACAGTTTTGAGTTTTTAAAGATGTGTATATAAGCTACTGGTAATTGTATTTAATATAAAAGCTAAATAAAGTTAAATACTTTGATATGTAGTACAAGGAATAATCAAGTTTAATAAAGAAGTTAAGTTTAATAACTTAATTAAAGTTAGCTAAACAAATTAGATTATCATTAATCACTTATGAAAATAGTAAAAATATCTTATCATAATTATCTGAGTCCTAATAAGTTTTTAATTAAAATTGTAATATAACCTAATATTACTGCACTCGCCGACCGATGCTATTTTTTTAATAATCAAATAACAAATATATGAAATTATATCGCTAATCAAATTCTTAAAATGCAAAAATTAATTACCTTTTTTGCTGCAATTGTTGTTATTATAAATTATGGAAACGACATTAACTTTTCACTATCATAACTTTAAAAACAATAAATTGACGTTACTTCAATATTGACAAAACAGTTTGCTGCCATTTCCCGCTGTCATTTCTACTCGGACGCGTCATAAGTTAGGCCGACCGCCGACCGCCGTGAGCCGATCGTGCCTCTCTATCGCTTGTTCCGCGTTCTCGCTCACTAATTGTGACAATGACGTCATCTTTTTCGGACATGCACCCAGTAGCTTTCATCAATTTACTAGACGTTATCACGTCAAAAAAGTTTTAGTTTTATTTCAATACCATTGTTGTGGTCTAGAAAAGTCCAAAGGCCTACAGTACAGACCTTTACCTATACTTCTTATGTAGTTATTAAAATAATACATATTTAAACTTGTTTAGATGCCACCAGCAGGACCACCGCTAACAGCAAGACTCAGTGTCACAATTGCACAAGCTAAACTTGTTAAAAATTATGGTAAGATTTTTTTTTTATAAATATATTTATGCATGTCTTTAAAATATTACCAAATAAATAAAAAAGTAAGTGCCCGCGAGCGCTCTATAGGCGAAGGTGGCCCTCATAGGTGGGCCAACCGTCGGGGCGTCACGGTTGCATGCGCGAGCGATCCCGTGACGCCCCACTACGACGATGAGGATACCGCTGGGTCTTAGTGGGTATTCTGACACGTTCTGCGTGCCAGCGAGTCCCACATACCCGCCGCCTCTCCGCGGCGGGATGCGTAAATGCATTTCCCACCGATAAAAAAAAAAGTACCTGTCACCTTAATATTTATTGTAAAACTATATAACTAGATATCTGTCATCATCTAAAGAAGATATCTCTTTTAGAGTATAATAATGTATAAAATAATTTGGTTTTAGAGTATAATAATGTATAAGATAATTTTGCATCAATGTTTACATGACGACTGTTCTGGTGTTGTGGTGCGAGTAGTCTCCTTAAACCGCGCGCCGGCGGTAGCGGGTTCGATTCCCGCTCGGGACAGATATTTGTATTTGTACAAATATTTGTTTCCGGTCTGGGTGTATGTCCTTGTGGGTGTGCCCACCGTGCCTCGCAGAACACGCAAAGCTATCGATCCCGGTTGTTATCATAGACACCTGATAACGATCGTTACTCGTGGTAGGGAAATTATCCGCCAACCCGCAGTTGAGCAGCGTAGTGGATTAAGCTCCAACCCTTTTTTCTATATGGAGAAGAGGCCTTCGCCCAGCAGTGGGTTGTTTACAGGCTGATAAAGTACAATACAATACATGTAAGTTTTGTAACAGTTCAGAATTTGAAGATTTACCATTGATAGGTATTAAACCTACGATTAGTAAATAATTATTAGTTATGATTTTGTACAGGTCTCACTCGTATGGACCCGTACGTTCGTCTTCGTGTCGGCCACTGCATATACGAAACCCAAACTGACCCCAGCGGTGGGAAGACACCGCGATGGAACAAAGTTATACACTGGTAAGCCTAATGGATATTACTTGATTATTTTCCCGAAAAGGTCGTGACTTAAATCAGAGCTGGCAATGTTAAATATTTAAATATAAGATGTAAAATAAAAATACATTTATTTCTCTTAATAGGTTGCAGTATATGAAGTTATGGAGAGCTCGTTAACATAACAATTTATGTATCAGGAACCCTCATATAGAGGGTGACTGGTAAATTACTATCAATATTTAAGGAGACTACTCGGAACATGATTCTCATTCGTATTATGTAAAAAAAATAGATAAATATTAATAAACTTTTAAGTAAAGTTACTCAACAATTATCCAATTATGTACGCGTCATCTGGACACCCTAGCAGCTAGCAGCACTTTCGACACAAAACAGGTAGTTTACCTACGTCCAAACGCCGCCACGTGTTAACAGAGTAGCAGGATAAACAAGCATGATCCAGTCCCCCTTAATACTTTAATCCTGGCTTAGGATAAGCAAAAATACTAAGAAATTTTACTCGTTTAAGCAACAAATTTGTTGACTAGGTGAATGATGTGAACTTTGGCAATTTTTAGATGTGAACAAGCGGCACAGTACAACACCTGTGCACGCGCCGCCGGCATGACTGGAAAAGTGTCAACGCTTCATTTGAATTGAAATTTATGAAAATTTGGTCAAAAATTAAGTACCTATTTTTTTACATAATTCGAATGAGAATCATGTACCGAGTATTCTCCTTAAATATTGATAGTAATTTACCAGTTACCTGTATATTAATAATATCAGAAAATAGTTTTAGTATAATGATTGAAATAAAAATAAAAATACATATAATTATATTCACGAATAATGTATAAGTGTGTGCGTTGCGAATGTATGAGTGTTGTATGTGTATATTTTTGTTGTAATGGCTTAAAAGCGTTTGAACTGTTTTATAAATTATCATTTCGCATTCTTTAGCGTGGAAATCTATCGCATTAAGTGATAGATTTCCACGCTAAAGAATTAACGGGTAACAGATAGTATAAAATTTTATTTAAAATTCATCATCATCATATCAGCCATTCGATATCCACTACTGAACGTAAGCCTCCCCAGTATAAAATCACACGTCAAAAAAAATCGCAACATTAGTTTGAAACACGTAAGTAAATACTGAACATTTTAACAAGGCGACAAAAAATTCTTTTTAGGTCATTTTAAAACACTTTATAAAACGACATACATTTATTTAAGTGGTATAAATTCATTACGTAGTTTTTGTACTAATTCCGAAATTCTGAAATTCAAATTTATATTTCGCTAGGAAGAAAATTTTAACGAGGCTTCCTTAACCTTTAACTATGGACGTTCCATTTTTGTTACATTATTATGGACGTGCGGCCTCACAGACCGCTACATTTACGGGCTGGTTTCTATCTTGATGAGTAAGTATTGTATTATTTTTTGTTTTTATCCCTTAGGAGAGTTACTAAAGATAAATAAAAGAAGCAATTTTAATGAAAAATATATTTATTATAAACTAAATCTAACGATATAACAATCAAAGGCACTTTTCAGACTTTTTAGTTTGAGATCACTTTATAAGTATATAACCACAGTAAAATGCCTTTTTTAATTAGTTTAATTTCTTTTACAATAAAATATAAGGAACAAAGAACATAAAAATCGTAATTAGATCTTCTCAGAACTTAACATAAAAATTTTGACAAGAACCCAAGTTGTCCATATTTATTGGCAGTCTTTGCAAAACGGCTTAGAGCACTGTAGGCATATTGGCTGCTTACAGCCTACACAAGAGTAGGTCGTCTTTCGTTTTATCTTGGTCCCAGCAATTTTGAAATTAGTCCAAATCATAATAGTTTGTCGCATTTCATCATCAAAAAGTTTATTCCAAATACTGATAAGATCTTTCGCTTCGTCTTCAGTCAGGTGCATAATAGATCTATTCAACACAATATTATGATGTGGAGTGCGAATTCTTCTGGAAGGTGGTTCTGTAGCCCATTTGTAGCAATTTTTACCATAGTAATACTTTGAAGGTCGTAACTCTGCTATAGGTATATTGTCGTCATCTGAACTTTCACTGTCCAATCTCCGTATGCCACCGTCAGCTCCGGAAGTACTACCACTTACTTCAATAATCTCTTCTTCACTCAAACGATTTTCTTCAATGTCGGCTTCATAAAACAAACAATCATCAACATCCCCATCGCTCTCGCCCTGATCCGATTCTAAGAGCAATCGTTGAAACTCGTCTTCAAAAGTAGGATCATCTAATCGCAATATTTTACTGGCTCTCTGAGTCGACGAACTAGATGTTCGTTTGCCTGCAGTCGTAAATTGATCGTTTTTTGACATTTTGACTTACTAAATCTAAAACAAACAAAATCACCGTAAGCGGTAATTTACAACACAAACGTGGACGCGCGGTCTCACAGACCGCACTCAAATTATAAATTAAATTTACTTACGCAATATTCAGCCGGCGAAGTTACCTTCACTCTCAACGGTCGTTTTGCCACTAAAACCGAAGCTACTGACGCGGGCATACGTGTGGGGTACGCGGGAGGCGGGGGAGGCGAGAATCGCAAACTGCAAGCGGCCTGTGAGACCGCACGTCCATAGTTAAAGGTTAAGTATGTACGCATATATAATTTAGCAGGTTATTATTTAATAGACTAGACATTGTTTCCGGTTTCAACCGTGTTAAACATGTTATCATGAACTCCAGGGTGATGTGTAACGCCGTTATTCGAGTAGCTAAAAATAAAAACGTATTGACAATTAAATTGATTTATTTCTTGATTGAATTTACAAATAATTTAATAGAAAATAATTTCTTGTCCGATCACTTCGCTCTCGCCAAAAGGAATGCTCAGCTGCTCGACTATCCTCTCCTCACCACACTTCACCCCTCCTCTCCACACCTCACCCCTTCTCTCCACACCTCACCCCTTCTCTCCACACCTCACCGCCTCTCCTCCCTCTCACTGCTCTCCGCCCAACGGAACACAATGTTGCCCGTTACAGATGTTTTGTATGCTTATGATTACTTTTGGTAATGTAGATATCTTATGGTTAAAGAATTATTAAAGACGGTATAGTAGTTTTAGAATTTATTGATTACAAATAAACTAATAGAGCTTTCATTTCTATAATGTATCTCTTGATTCGGAAATTATCCGTCAACCCGAATTGGAATAGCGTGGTGGATTAAACTCTTTACTACTACTCTCTATAATTTATATTATAGAATAGAATATATCTCGATTCGGAAATTATCCGTCAATCCGAATTAGAATAGCGTAGTGGATTAAACTCTCTTCTTCTATAATTGTATATGGACTTCGACAACCGTTCTGGTTTAGTGGTGCGTGTAGTCGCCTTAACAGTCTCGGGTTCGATTTCCGCTCGGGGCAGATATTTGTATTTGTGTAATTTTTTGTTTCTGGTCTGGGTGTATGTCCTTGTTCCTTGTCCTTTTCGGTTGTTATCATAGACATCTGATAGCAACCGTTACTCACTGTAGTTAAATTATCCGACAATCCGTAGTGGAGCAGCGTGGTGGATCGCCCAACAGTGGGTTGTTTGCGGAAATCGAATCCGCGATCGCCGGTGCGCGGTTTGAGGCGACTACTCGCAACACTACACCAGAGCGGTCGTCAATTTAATAAATAAGCTGTGAATAAAGATTTTATTTTTATTAATCTAGTTGGTATGTAATAAAATATCGCATGGTCACAGCAACTAGCCCATGTGATAGTGGTCGCGTGTCGATATCCACTCACGACTTGTGGTCTGAGCGTTTCTTACACCAGAGACAACAATTGTGTGTATGTAACCCTCCTAGTTATATATATATATATATATATATATATATATATATATATATATATATATATATATATATATATCTAATATATAAATTGTATTACTACAATAAAAGAAAGGATTAATAAACGAACTCTGGAGCAAATAAGTCGTCTCACTGAATCACACATTACAACCTTATTCTTCCAAGGTCGTTGAATATAAGGCCGTGAGACGTTTATTTATATATTAATCATTCGCCTGTTTGTTTGAACGCAGTAATCTGAGGACCGAACCGGTCAATTGGAAAAATTTCGCTTATAGAATATATTTCTTTAACAGCCTGCTGCCCCCCGGCGTCAACTCGATCTACTTGGAAATTTTCGACGAATGCTCGTTCACGATGGACGAACTCATCGCTTGGACGCACATAACCATACCACAGGCGGTTCTAAACGTAAGCACTTCATATTACTTTACATGGGTATTACGCGACTTTAGGTTGAAAGACTTTATTTGTTATTAAAAACATACATGAGAAATTAATAACAACAATGTGGGTAAAAACAAAAAATTCCAGCAGTTCATATATACAAACTGTAGTACATCGGAAATTGTTTTGTGTATTATGTTGTATTTTCTATAGAATTCCTATAACTAAACATTTTACATACTAATTAATACCATTCTTCAATGTATATCCATTACTTAGGGATAACCAATTCATTTTTTTATTATAATAATAATAATTAACATTTATTTGCATTCGTTAATTCAAATATTTTTTCTCTTCTACTCGAACGCATCTGTCGATGAAGTGTAAGGGAGATAGATGCATCACAAGCCGAACGCTTAGACCTATCGTGCCTCTCTATCGCTTGTTCCGCGCTCTCGCTCGCGAAATGTGACAATGAGTCATGCTTTGTCGTGCGTGCAGGCGTTCATCGATTTACAAGACTTTATCACGTCAAAAGATGTGTAAAAATTGAGTTTTGTAATAAAATTTGTTATATTCATAATAAAAGTTTACTATAGTCTGTTCGCGTTAAGAAAATAGTGACTCATCAAACTAAAGGCATATTCATACTGGGGTAAAAATTAAACCATTAATATTAAAGCAAACTTTTTATGACATTTAAAAAATGATTAGAATCGTCAGAACCGTATTTTCAGAAACACCGCATGCACTAGCCTTTTTCACTACTATACTGTCCATAGTCACGTTTTGGTCAAGGTCAAAGTACTTAAAAACATTGTAAATCACTCGTCTTTCTCCGCTGTGTAATATTGATCCACTATTATTTTTAAGAATAGGTGAGGTATTCATTTTTAAAATTGGCAAAGAACACGTTCGTATTGTCTGAAGGGCTTCAACTGTTCAAAGTGAACACGACTTTATAATTTACTGTGATCTTATTGGTCAAGAGGCGTGGCTAAGCTGAGTGACAACGATGAGTCACTATTTTCTTAACGCGAATAGACTATAGTTCCAATATTTCAAGTATATTGTTTCGAGTTCGACAAGTTCCTTTATTCTAAGTGTAATAATCTCCAGGGCGAGACGCACGAGGACTGGTACCCGCTGAACGGTAAGCAGGGCGACGGCTTGGAGGGCATGATCAACCTCGTCCTCAGCTATTCCGTGAGTATTGCTTGTGAAATGTTTTCAATTGTCCCACTATTTGGGAAACATTGGGATCTGTTACTTAATTATTATTTTATATCGATACTATGTTTTTGCCCCGATTATTTGGACTTTTTTTATTGCACGGTACACCTAAAAAACCTATTATATAGTACAAAAGGCACGCTCTGCTGAAAGTGCTGAACATTCTATCAGCCAACCTTAGAACTTACGAGAGAGATTATTTGTAGGTGTACAAAAGGCGATTTGATTGTGTATCAATACATAAAATACACCAGAAACGCAATTCTACTATTTAAATCATTTTCCTATAATCGTTAAGTGAAGTATATTATCCTTTTTTTTTTCAAATTTATTATGATACCATTATAAAGCCGTCATGACACAATATAGTGACATACCTAATCCATTAAAAAGAATCCATAATCATGTTATTGATCGGTCACTGATTTACCAATGTGACTGCAGAATTATGTCATTGTAGAAAAATGCACCCTAATATGACCCACAAAAACACTTCAAGAACACAATGAGAATATTGAAATACATTCTGACACCATTATGACACAATATAGTGACAAACCAAATCTATCAAAAAGAGTCATCATCAACTTTTTTGTCGGTCATCGATTTACCATTATTACGCCATTGTGATATCAGAATGATGTCATAGTAATAAATTCGTAAAATCCTTCCACAGGGCTTAATAAACACGATATGTGAATATTCAATTAAAATTAATGTTTTTTTTTACCCGACTGCGACAGAAGGAGGGTTATGTTTTTCGAGTGTATGTATGTATGTCAATTTCTTTGGCACGTCCTACAGCCCAAACGGCTGGACGGCCCTTCCGCCGCCAGAATCAGTCGAAAGCAGACGTGAACGAAGTTAATTGAGTGCCGCTCCGCCCGATTTTCAACTTGAAAAATCTAAAAAAGTGGTTTTTTCGCGACCGATTTTGATAAAACTAGTGTCAAAAGTTGCGTAAATAAGTGGCCCACATCGTGGCAGTTTTTGTTTTTCGCGCCACATTCGCGAAGTGCCCGGAAAAACGGTGCAAAGTTGGAAAAAGCGTTTTTCAAAAACTTTGAGATCGAACGCTGCGGAAAGGAGATCGACGACCTACCATTTTTATTTTATCAAAAGACGGAGCTCTTTGAGCTCTATCAAACGACACCAAACTTGGATTTTTTTCCGTGCAAGCGCGCGGAGTTAAAATTCTTTAAAATTCTTATATATTTGCAAAATTTGGCGGCACACAAAAGTGCCGCGGCACAGTGGTTGAGAATCACTTATATAAGGTTTTGTTTACTTTCAAATATAAATCAAGATAAGCGATCATTTCGCGACTTACTCAAGCAATTGAAGCTATTATAAACGTCTGTTCGTTCACCTTAGATAAAGAAAAATATTTGAAAACAAGAACCATTCAAGATTGTAAAGATTAAATTTACGGCGATAACATGAAAATGAAAATAAATAGTAACCTGTCATATATATTTCATTGATAGATTTGAAACATATTTTCTTTATTTGTTTAGCTGGGCCCGGCGGCCGTGACGTCGTTCCCGCCGGTGCTGGTGGTGCCGAGCACGGGCCTCGGGTACGCGGCCATGCCTGTCTACCCGCAGTACCCGCACTACCCGCACCCGCAGCAGCAGCAGCAACAGCAGCAGCAACAACAGCAACAGCAGCAGCCGCAGCAGCAACCTGTCACTGCGGAACAACTGCAACAGGTACGTTACGAACTTCAACGATAACGTCATTATCCTGTATCAGCCTGTAAACAATCCACTGCTGAACGAAGACCTCTTAGCCGCCAACCCGCAGTGGAGCAGCGTGGTAGATAAAGCTCCAGCCCTTCTTCTATATGGAAATTTTCGCTACCATGAGTAGCGATCGCTATCAGGTATCTAATAACAACCGGGACCGACGGCTTTACGTGCTCTCCGAGTCACGGTGGGGAGACCCACATGGACATACACCCAGATCGGAAACAAATATTTGTACAAATACAAGCCCGAACGGATATCGAACCCGCGACTGCCGGCGCGCGTTTTAGGCGACTACTCGCACCACTACACCAGAACGGTCGTCGTTATGACTTGACTGAATTATTACTAGAATACTAGATGACTAAGTGTAGCTAGTTGTGAAACCTAGGAGAGGGAACGAAGCTAGAAGCGATGGACATAATTAGAAGGTTATGAATAGTTAAATACTCTACTCACTTTATCCATCCTAAAAAAAAATGAATATTTAAGATAAAAGATATCCCTATAGATAGACTTTACTCAAGGTACAATATTGTCACATATGACTAAGGGGCCGTTCATAAAATACGTTCGCATACAAGGGGAGGGGAGGGGTCTGGCTGAGTGTGACAAGATGTGACAAGGGGGGACGGGGGGTATACGGCAACGTGACGTTCGCCGTTTATTATTTTTTGACATGAGCGCTAGGTCTGTGGCGCGACTCTAGCGGCGTTGCGATCCGTCACAACGGGTTTCTTTATTTTTCCAATACTTGAGACAGTAACGTTTCCACGTACCCTGCGCTCTCGATTCAATAACAAATGAAAATACTCTTTCTTATGTATTTATTATTATTTTATTCCTTCATTCGTCATTTAGTAGTGAATTAATACAGACGCTTTTTTCATCTTCTCAATTTAATACTCTTCAGTTAATTACTTTATACTCTTTATTGCCAAAATTTGTCACTTCTGATTTTAATAATTGAGATACATATAAGAAAACAATGACATCGATAAGAGGTGAACTCTATTAAAAATTATTTAACACTTATAAAAAGTGTTATCCGGATAAAAAATCCAACATCGTACAAGAAAATTTAAATTTTATTATAGTAACTAAATAAATATTTTTAATTTTCAGAATACATAATAGATACGTAACTCTATAAAGCGTTAACGTTTCGAATTACTTAGAACCATCGTATATATTATTTCTATAAAAAATTGGTTGTCTGTAAAGTCGGTTTACGGACGATAATTTTTACGTGATAACGTCATAAGAAAACATGAATGGAATTGAATTATTATTACTGAATTATCATTATTTTGTTTATATAAAAGCGAAATAAAGTTAAATACTTTGATATGTAATACAAGAAATAATCAAGTTTAATAAAGAAGCTAAGTTTAATAACTTAAAGTTAGCAAAACAAATTAGATTATCATTAACCACTTATGAAAATTGTAAAAATATACTAAATAAAAACAGTTTACTTTTTATACGATCGTAATTATATGAGTCCTAATAACTTTTTAGTCAAAATTGTAATATAACCTATTATTACTGCACTCGCCCATCGATGCTACTTATTTTATAGTCAAAGAACAAATATATGAGATTATATCGCTAATCGGATTCTTAAAATGCAAGAATTAATTACCTTTTTTGCTGCAATTGTTGTTGTAATAAACTATGGTAGGTAACCATTTTATGATTTTATTAACTTTTATATTATTAACTTACATTTATTTACTTATATATTATTAAATTACATTATATTATCAACTTTTTACTATTTGACATTACTTCAATATTGACAAAACACTTTCCCGCCATTTGCCGCTGTCATTTCTACTCGGACGCGTCGTAAGTTAGGCCGACCGCCGGTCGTGAGCCGAACGCTTAGGCCGAGCCGATCGTACCTCTCTACCGCTTGTTCCGCGCTCTCGCTCACTAATTGTGACAATGATGACGTCATCTTCTTCGAACGGGCACCCCTTCATCAATTTACTAGACGTTATCACGTCAAAAAGTGTTTTAGAAGATCAAGAACTCATACATTTACTTATTTTCACATTATAATATAATATTTATTATTTGACTACAATCATCTAATCTTAATAATTTACCTATAACCATGTCAGAAAATGATATTTCTTTGCACCTCATAATTTTTGAAGGAAAAGTCTAAAGTCATAAATATTAATGAAAAAAATGTTATTATTTTTCTTTTAGATTGAAGAGATGTTCCCGAGCATCGACAAAGAAGTTATCAAATCTGTACTCGAAGCGAACCGCGGAAACAAGGACGCCACAATAAACTCATTACTGCAGATGTCTGAATAAAATATATTATTATATTATTATATTATTATATTATTATATTATGTTGCCAGATACAAATATTTAAAAAAACACGAATAATTCTAACCATCGATCGATAAAATATCGTAATGACTGATTATAATATATCTGTATTTCTTGGTTATGTTAATAATGTAAAAATGGCGAACAAAATGGGTAACTGCAAAATATAGGGGTGATGCAGGAATCTACCATAAGTCTACCCTAAAGAAATATATAAGTTTCAACCATTATTTTATAGATGCTTGTTCGATATTTCAAATACAATTTTTTTTTTTGATATTTTATAATTGAGAAAAAAAGTTTAAAGCACTACATTCTTGACCATCTCTAAAGATATTAAGTAAAGCTTTCACTTGAATTGCATAAAAGTTATATATTTAAAAAAAAAATACGTCGCCACGCCACGTTTTGATCGCCACCTCGTTTATTATATTTTAATTATGATAGCGGGGAAAATCTTATAATTATGCTATAAATACGAAATTCAAAAGACAGCAGTTTATTTATTAAGTACTAACTCACGCCCGTGACTTTGTCTCCTAAGCTACAATTCGGGCTAACTGATAAAATAAATTGTGGCAAATGTATTACAGGAGAAATTAACATTTATTTGTAAATCATGTTTAAACTAAATCAGCGCAGACTGCTCCTTGATTAAGATAAATCTTCTACAAATATAAAATAAAATAAGTCACGCATTCAGACATTGCGTTAAGCCACGACAAAATTTTTATATTAAAAGATAATTATTTAAGAAATAATTTTATTTCCATTATTCTCTATAAAAATTATTCACGTCATAATTTTCCAATATCGTATCCAGTTCGGAGAGCCCTGAACTAGATTAAACCAGATATATTATATAGGTGTAAATTAAAGACAAAGTCGCGGCCTAAACCGGTGCCTATTAGCATCAATAAATACATTCGCAAAATAAATAATTAAAAATATTATATACTTACTACTCGACTGTCCCTACGTATACTATCGAAACTGAAAAAAGTTACTTTACAGGAGAGCACTTTTAAGTTAATTTTGTGTACAAAATTATCATTTATTTGTTAAGTATCGATATTATACTCATGAAAAATGTGGTTTAATATGTATTTTTAGCTTATTCTCTTTTTTTGTATGAAAACATAATTATATAAAAAGGAGTTTCTTAGTGCAATAAAAAACAATCGCAATTTTTCAGTTTCGATACTGTACGTAGGAACAGTCGTACTATTTGTTATTAAAACGATTTTTTATATCAAATTTTAATTTTATATACTATTTTGGCAAAAAGGCGCAACCGCGTCTATTACCGCAAATTATGTATTTTAATATTCATCATCATCGTAATCACCACATCATCCTTTTGATATCCACTGCTAAACGTCGGCCTTCCCTATCGACCTCCAGAGTGAGTGACCAGTTCGAAGCAGATTCCATCCATCCATTTTAATATTACAAAAAATAATCGGTGCATTAAATAAATCAAAATAGGAAAAAAAAACATATAAATTATATTATTATATTAAGTAAAATCATTATTGTATTATTAATTTATATAATTAAGATATAGGTACCAAGCTTTGCTTGACTTTGCTATTTTATTGTATCGGAATGTCTGATGTTGAAATTATATCAATTTATTACTAATAATATACATTTTTATATCAATCGAAAAAAAAAATGTGTTGGATTTTGGGTTTTATATCTTGTATTTATTTTTGACTGAATTTGACATTAAGACTTAAAACTTTCCAAAGTTTCTTAAGTTTTAAATATATAAGTATCTTTAAATGAAATTTTTATTCAAAAGTAAATTTACAAATTGTTCTTAATTATAAATTAATTACTTTTAAAATACTTAATAAAATAATGTACGATTCGTAATTTTTTTGTCAATGTAAGCTTGCAAGTAAAATTCACAATTCGGCACCTGCAATGTATTATATTTAATATTGTATAAAAATACGTAAATATTTAGTAAACAATTAACATTTAGTAGTTTCATTTATAAACGGTCACTTATCATGATCGTTTCTATGTTTATCTGTGATTTTGAATATTTATATTTTCATAAAATTTCGTTTTATATATCGTTGAGTAAATAATTTGTTATAAATATGTTTATTATTTTTATTTTCTATTAATATATGAAACGGGACAATATATCGATTTATCGTGATGTCGATTTAATATTTAAAATGTAAAATTGTATATTTAAATGACGTATTATATTATAAATCACAATAATTTAATTCACGAATAGAATTCACTTCCAATGTTGACACCTACACTTTAACGATCTTTAAACACTACGCATTTAGGAAACCCACAGACTGCCGACTTTTTGTAATCTGAACAATATGCGTGGAATTAGTTATTGATATATTAGTACATTATTGACTCTATCTGAATGGTGTATCAGGATCTATACGATGAGGATTTTAAATCAGAATTCCAGAAAAACAACAGTCAATATCGTATCCAACAACGTGCAGTCTATACGTTAATGCAATCACAAGATTGATTCATAATAAAATTTTAATGTAATTCATTAGTTAAATCCACAAAACTATGCTTATTATGTTCACAATTACATAATCAAAATAAATTGATTCCAACAGGCTTCATTATAATTAAAACAAAAATGTTTTCAAAAAGTCGACTGAAGATGGATTTAAAGTTGGTAGTCTGAAGGTATTTTAATAAAATAGTTTTATAATTAGTGCATTCTCTTTTCCACATTGACGTTTAGAGAGAGACGTAAAATCAAAGCCTTATAATCATAAGAATATATTAAAGCTTCGCGGCTTATTTGTGCCAAACCATTTGCCATCAACGATTCGCTTGTCTATAAACAATTGTTTTTTTTTTTTTTTAAATTATACCTTGTATAAATAAATAATTATTTATCCGATAGATATTGTTTTTTTTTTTTATTTGAACCTTACTGCAAACATATATATTTTAATTATAAAAAAATGGAGAGCAAAACGAGCAGGCAGCTCCACCTGATGTGGTTACTGCGACCCGGACATCTGAGATATCAGAGGAAGCGAGTGCATCGCCGGCCTAACTTCTGTACAGTTTTTATACTACCCCTCCAGACTACGTTTGCATTTATAATTTATTTGTCGACTCTCAAGTGCTAGCTTTTATGCTTTTCGCACTTTCATAATTCATACTTGGTCATTCTTTTTTCCGTCACCTCTCATACTATGGGTGGGTTCCCTTCGTAACTCTAATATTATTTCTAACTTTTTCTAATCTTACAGGGTAATAAGACGGGAGGCAATATTTGTGTGTTTATTGATTTCAATTATAAAATTTTACAGTATACTTATTTTCTATTTATCTTATCAATTACATATATTTAACACTATTATTTAAAACAATTTTTATTATATCAAATTTATCTTCGGGGCGTCACGGTAGCATGCGCCAGCGATCCCGTGGCGTCCTTGTACGACGATGAGGGCACCGCTGTGTTTTAGTGGGTATTCCGACTTCGCAGTCAGCGAGTCCCACATACCCGTCGCCTGCGGGTGGCGGGATGCGTAAACGCATTTCACAGCGTCAAAAAAAAAACATCTAATTCTAAAGCATGGGCTGCTTATACAAATATTAACAATAAGTAAAAGAACAATATTTCTTAATCTAATCATCGTGCTTATAGTTCCCTTGTGGAAAAAATTCTCTAAAAATACTATAAAAAATTTCTACTACATAAGTATGAATAATAATTCTGAAGTATAGTAGGTATTTGGAAGATTTGGGACTCTAATTTAAATTAAGATTAACGTTTGCAGTGCCGACAAGGAGTCGGAATAAGTCAATAGCGCAGAGTTCAGGGAGACGGTGCGGTATGCCCTACATAGCTTCAGCGTGAAGCCTCAATGGAACGCGTTCAGCTATTTCTGGATCCCGAGCTTATCCACAGGGCGCCCATACGCCAGTGGCGCACAGGATCACTGGTTCTCTTGTAGACTTTCGTGACTGGATTGTGCCTCCTTTATCTTGGCCTTGTATCTGGCTCTCACCTCCAAATACTGTTCGACCACCATTTGACGCCGGACCGGTGCCGCGCATCGAATCCTCCTCCTTTTGGTGGCCACCTCGCGTTTCAGCGCCGCCAACTCCTCGGTCCACCACGGCAACGCAAGTATCGCTTGTACCTTGGAAGTGGAAGGCCCCGATGTTGCTGCCTCCCAGTTTTCCAAATTTTTCCTAACTAATTTATTGGCCTCTAACTTTGGGGGCGTCTTGGAAGATGGGTTAGATCCCTCATTCTGCTTGGGTGGAGTCCGAATACCAAACATGTTGGCAGGGGCGTCAACAGTAACAACAAATCTCAATGATAAAAAAAGGGCAATAGCTCCTATTAAAAGTCAATAAAGTAAAATATCTACAATAGCAGATCGTAAAATGAAAACAGAGCCTTCTAGGGCTTTCCAGGACCTTAATCTATACTAATTAATTCTACCTAGAACTAGGTTAAAAGTCTTTCGCAATCTCTATTATAGACTCTACCAGGTAGGTAGAGTCGTCCGACCGGTGTCTCTTGATAGCCCTTTGTTGGGGGCTGGTGAATAGAGAAAACCGCGTCGCTCTATGGCCAGTAGCTCCGAGATATCCCACTTTTAAATTTTTCAATATGACCAAACTTCTGTGTAGAAACACGTGCAGCAGCGGGAGCTCTATGTAATTCCGGTCTCAGTTTTTGAATCTGAGGGTCGACTTTACCTAGAAACGAAACATGATGTAAATTGTAGAGCCCGCCACAACAAGATATACAGTGAAAACTACGGTTTTCTACGACTTTGAGAGGCATAATTATGCGCGTTTAAATCAAATGGCCGCCAATATGATCGCCAATCACAACAAAATTTCTAAAATCGGCTGTTTCGGGTCGAATGTGCCGGTGCTTGGGCTCGTTTAAAAGGTTTTAAATGGTTTTTAATGGTGGTTTTAAATTCAGTGGTGCCAAAAAAAGAATTTTAAAACCTACTTCCGAATTTTCGGGGTGGGAAAACAAGTTAAATTTACGGAAAAACTTCAAAAATAAAAATATTTACAACAAAACAAAAATTCTGAAAAAAAAATTACTATACTTATACTAACTTAGAGCCATTTTTTTTAAAACAAGTTTTAGAGAAATTGAGCCAGGGGTTGCACCCGATTTTTTTTATTTTATTTATAAAATCGAAACTATTAAGCCGAAAATTCTGTAATTTGGTATACTTGTAGCGGCTAATAAACTAAACCAAAAATATGGGGAATACCGCTTTAGTTTTTGAGTAATTAAATTTAGAATTTTGAAAAAAAAATTAAGACTTTCTTTTTAACTACTGACCCGAAAAATATGCCGATATGATATGCTGCTGAGCTGGCCTAGTTGCGCTCCGTCGTTTGAGACGCTCCGCGCTTCAGCTCTCACTGCTCGGGAACTAGAAGCGCGTGGCCACGTGCTCACCGGTTTTCTTCAATTTTCTCTGCGCGTACGCACAAGAAAAATCCAACTGCGGTATCTTCTGAAAGAGATCTTCGAGCCCTGTCAAGTGATGTAATAAAAATGACATGTCATCGATCTCTTTCGAGCAGCGTTCGCGACCGAAACACCTTAAAATGTCACACACAGTGTATGTTCACACACAGTGTATTTTCACTGTTTTCAACTAGGGTAAATGTGGGTATTACTGCGAGTGTGGCTATTACTGCGGATTTTTTTTTTTGTTTAATAATTAATAAATAAAATATATATGAGTTCTTAAATTTAAAAATAATTATGACTAGTAACTTAAACGTTTAAAAAATAATGGTTTAATTATTTTACATATACCTACAACAAATAACATGGGTAAAAAAAAATTACATATGATTCTATAGAATCATATATAATCTATATACATATATTTATACTTAGCTTCGTCTGATTTTTATAGAGTATAATTAAATTTTTCTTTTTCATTAGCTAAAATTGACTTGTTGTATAAGTAAGAATTTATGCCTGCTTTGTAAGTTTCACAAAAGCAAAAGAGAAAGAAAATTTTGAAAAACAAACAAGAAAAGAGAATCAGAAAAGCTGAAGAGACAGAAATCCAAAGATAAATTGCTCAAAATGGTGAAGGCTGCAAAAAAAGAAAAAAAAACAAATTGCTAAACCTCAAGTAGAAGAAATCAAATAACAGTTAAATCAGTTAAATAGATAAATAGATTAAAGTATTCTGTCCTAACTATAAAATTATGCAGGTCAATTTTAGTATAATAAAATATAAATAAATAAATATGTTTAACACACATTTTAGGTAACAGCTGACCGATATACTTTTTTAAAAATAAATATATATATAAATAATAAATATATATATAAACATATATTACACCCAGACTCGAGGCGAGAATCGAACCCACAACACTTGGAGCAGAAAACAGGGTCACTGCAAACTGCGCCAACAGGTCAGTCAAATAATGATTCCACTAATTAAGATATTTTGTAACTTGCCTTGTAACAATATTTAAGTAAAATAAAGTTTTTAACATTTATTTATTTATTAATCGGGCAGAACCAAAAAAAAAATATTTTTCATGGCTTAAGTATAAGTTCTTGTGTCATGTTCTGATGTCAGTGTACATAAAATAGTATTTAAATTACTGAAACTGAAAAATACGATGTTTTTATGAGTGGGAAATTTTTTCCCTTTGCCTGTTCATGGACAACCAAAATGGGAAATAAATTCCCTTTGCCCAATTACGTCTACAAATTTAAATAGACTAGTAATTTGCCCTGACTATACTTTTGAATTTATTTTTCTTGATAAATGTGCACATGGTTTATTTACTTAGAAGTGAGGTGGAGTGTCAGTGTGCAAATAAAGGATCCATTTTTTTTTAAAGATATATAATTAACAAAATATTTATTCACTTGAATGTTAAAGTTTGAAAAGTTGTTGAAGTTGTTAAAAGTTTTAAAAAAATGTTGCATGTGGAGCTCAAAATGTTTATGCACAAAATGTGGAGCAAAAATAAAAAGTCTACAAAATAAATTCCTACTTTTTATAATATATATTGACGCAATATGGATTTCAGGAACGGACAAAGGGAACTATTTTTCCACTTGCAAGAATAAATTTCAAATTAATCAAAACCACACAAACACTGCATTTTTGCATTGAATATTATAACAACGTTACATAGAATATAATATTATAGTACATAACGAATCAAATATCTACTTACCAGAATCTTTTTTGAAGAAACCTTGCAGATTTATGTCGGTATGTGGAAATCGCGCGAATTTTTCAAACGTGACGTTAATTGATTCTGACATTGACACTTGACATTTAAAAAGCTGGGGTTGTCAATGAAATATTTCTGTAATTACCTATCTAAGATTATAACCGTGTTCCGATATATACTGAGAGCACTGCCCCAGTGCTCTCAGTACTGAAAATTCGTTCCGTTATAGACTGCCAGTACACTGCGGCAGTATATGACGTCATATATGACGTCATGAATCGCCGCTATTTTTGCACTGAGAGCACTGGAGCTTTCGAGGTAAGGTGCTCTCAGTACTGCTCAGTACTGTGATCACGTGATCAAAAATATGACAGCACGAATGATTATTATTATTATTTATTAATATTGTTATTTAAAAATGTCCACAATATTCAAAGAATAATTTTAATTGTTAAATACAAAACGTGTAGGTACAAGATAAATATTTTCATTTGAAAAAAAAGTCGTAAAATGAGGATGATAATAGTAATCCAGTATACTGGACTGTGTTCCATTATAAACAGTAACCAGTATAGCGCAGTATAGGAAACTAAAAAGGAAGAGCTTCGCAGTATACTAAAATGACGTCAGACATTGCAGTGCTCCAGTATACATCGGAACACGGCCTATATTTGTGTAAAAAAATAATTTAAAAGGTTGCCAATTCAAAAATATTCGGGAATTTAGCTAAATTGACAGGGTGGGAAAATAGTTCCCTTTGCCCGATAAAGGGTTAAAATATGCTGTGATTACTTGTCGTATTTATTTCAAACGAATGTAATTTAACTTATTTTAATAAACTTATAGGTAACGGTTTTTTCAAATTTTTTCCCTTTAACTTTTTATCAAATTCTCAACTTTTGACCTAATTTAGCCATCCACAGACACGCAGTAATAGGGGAAAGCTACTTTGAGATCCGCAGTGATACATGCATTTGCACTTTCTTTTAAAATGTTTATTATTTCAATTAAACATTAATTTATTACATTGTTAATTTTTATGTTTAAAATTAGTTAAACTTCTATATAAAAATAAAAATACTGGTTTCTAGCAATGGCTGCAATAAAAGATGTGATGGAAGAAATCTCAAGCCTTTATACTTGTGTTTCAATTACGTGTATCTTTCTATAATACTGTATGGTCTGTCTGGTCGGAGGATCCTCCCATTTCAATGGCGGATGAGGAACTTTACACCTTGTCGCTCACACCTCCCAAATAACCCTATATTATTAGGTAGAGTCCTAAATCGTATTTTGTGTATTTAAATTTAAATTCATTCCACTATTTAATGTTGCTGGCAACTCATGTGGGCCTATTATTTTCCCACATGATAATTAAGCTCTTTTGCTCCTACAAAGTAATTTTGCTTGTCAAGCTTTAATCGTTATACCTTTTTTAGAAATTACACAAACTAAGCATTTTTTAAAATACTGGGCAATTCTAGTGCAGTACATTTTTTTTTACAAGCAATGGTTAAATCTTGACAAAAAGTAACGAATAAAAATAGCTTCTAACGTTAATTTTCATAAGTTTAGAATAAAAATGATGCCTGAAATAGTAATTTCATTAGATAATACAAGTATTCTGAGTAAAAAAAAAAATTATGACCAAATTACTAGTCGCGATAGAAATTTTGTGAAAAAACACAAAAATATTCACAAATTTCAGTGTTGGCAAGCCTGACATAAAAAGTACATTTTCTTGAAGGTCGACATCAGTTAACGGATTATCCACTATTTACCACACAGCCTGTATGTAATGGGTTAAATGTTATTTTATTATCCCGGCAAATCAGTTTTCTGTCTGTAGCAGTCGTAGTCAATTATCAAAGATAAATGAGTCCGGCCTATCTCCTATACCACTACCGTGTAGGTATCGAAGATGCAAGTACATGGCGGCGGCCGACTCGAGCGTGCCAATTAGGAAGAACTCACGCGCGATTTGTTCGACGCATTGTTTTCAAAATGGATAAAAAAGGCAAAAAGATACTGTGCAGTATTTAACTGTTTAAACAAGGATTGCGATCCAAATTTGACTTTTTCAGGCTTCCTAAGGACGCTGAGAGATAAGATCTATTTTAAAATTATTATTATTGTGAAATTACCATTCTTTGGGTTACTAAAATAAGTTAAATAAGTAGGAAGGTAGGCAGGTATACTAAGTTGGTATAACAATCTTTCAAAAATACCTACCTATACCAGAATTAAGGGAATTCGATCTGTTTCTTTTAAATACCTACCTGCCCATAGTTTTTTTTTCTGCGCGAATTTATTAGAACTATTACTATTAACCCCTACCTTAGGTTTATTTGGAAAGTAATTTGTTCACTAAAATAGAGTACTAGAAAAAAGTGGTAATTAAATATTTAGGTTAAATTATTTTCTAAAATGAGACAATCCTGATTTCATTAGAAAGGATAAGAGCTACGCGATAGAAAGAGAGGCAACTTCTAGGTAAGTAAAGTATAAGTAGGTTATCAAGCGCTGCGCGATCTGAATTGAACTTAATTGTATCGTAGTAAGAGTCCCTATTTCTTTAAACGACTTTTCGGAGTGAGTCTTCTGTACTTGTACTATTATTTATTGTGCCTATACTGCTTAATGGATTTAAAATAGAACATACGAAGGGCCTATGATAGAGTGGTGAGGAATGAATTGTGGTCAGCATTGTCCGTGTACGGTGTGAGCAGTGTCCTCAAACGAGCATTGCAATCTCTTTATAGGGATTCTAGAGCTTGTGTGAAGATAAACGGGGCATACACTGAATGGTTCAATATCGAAAAAGGTGTTAGACAGGGATGTGTAGCGTCACCGTGGCTGTTTAATTTGTTCATGGACAATTGCTTGACAGATTTAAAAAAGAATGAAAGGGGGTTGAGAATGAATGAGTTACTCGTCAAATGTTTTCTCTATGCTGATGACCAACTATTACTTGCGTCTTCCGCCGAGGAGTTGCAGGAGATGGTAACTGCTATGAGTGGAGCTTTTGTCAGAAAGGGAATGAAGATGAATGTAAAGAAGACGAAAGTGATGGTGTTTGAAAAAGAGGATGCAATGACAGACTGCAATATCGTGATTGGAGATGAACAAATTGAACAGGTGAATGAGTTTGTGTATCTGGGTTCAAAGTTTACAAGAGATGGAAAGTGTAAGAGTGATATTGAAAGAAGAGTAAATGCAGGAAACATGGTGAATGGAGCTTTGCACTCCTTTATGAGGAGTCAGAAGGTGTCTAACAAGGCTCGTTTGGCTGTTCATGAGGGGGTGCTGGTGCCGACACTCTATGGAACAATAATGCACAAATGATTTTTTACAAAAATATTGAAAAAAATATTTAATATTTCCGATGTTTATGAAATTTAATATTAATATATAAAAATATAATTATCTCTTTTTTTGTATGAGTTAATAATGAATGATTATTATGATTATAATAAATCATTATAAGCAAATTTTCTTAAATTAAAATTGATTATAGTAAAGCATATATTATAAACATTAATTCTTTTTTTTTCCAAAGCAGATTCACATTACATGACATTTATAATATTTGATGTCCCGATACACAAAATAAAGTTTGCGATGAGAAGTAAAAAAGTAAATAAAATATTGAAATATAATATTATTATTATTTTCTAAATGCTAGAAATGTACGAAAAAATTATTATTGGTGAATTCATATCAAAATTAGTATAAAAACGATATTTTCTTGGTGGTCAATGTAGATATGCTTAAGGGATATTCACCCCCTAAAATTAATTTTTCGGGAAAACCCCGAAAGACGTATTCTCTACTTTTTTTTCCTCTTTCGATTGCCGTTGGTTTCATTGAAATCCATCGAAAAGCTTTTTTTTTTATAAAAGTTTTGTGATTTTCAACCCTTATAACTTTTGTTCTTTCCAATGTTTTATTATAAAACCAAAAGCATTTTTCATGATTTTCCACCCTAAAAATTATGCAATTGGTCCAATTCGATTATTTAAACTGCAAGTATGCGAAACTTGAAAAACACCCCTTTGGAGGCTAAACTTTGAGGGGTAGTTTCACCCCCTAGAAATGTTTTTCCGCAGATAAAAAAAATACGTGTCTCTTAGATTTCGACGGAGAATAACATATCTCAGTTTCATCAAAATCGGAGGGGGACACCGGAGATAGTTTCCTTGTTAGTAAGCTCGATCGTTTACAAAATTTAATAATTAGATTTATATATGGGTAAGAAAAGTTCGACCATATTTCACAGCACCGCAAGAAGCTTCTGTAGGATATTTACAAGCTCTTTTTATTAACATCAGGTGCACATAGAGGTTATCACAAGGTAATTAATTAGGAGAAAAAAAAAGGTTTTAAAACATAACAATTTAATTTTTAGCAATAATTATGTGGTTTTAATTTTTTTCTTCTTATTTGGTTTGACTTCCGCTTTGCTTTGTTTCGCTTTTAAGTTTTCCGCTTTTCGTTTGATTTTACTTATTTTACCTATAACATCTTTGAATCTATTGTCTTTTTTCATTAATGATTTATTTACTTTTTTGATGCTGTCCTTAATAGTCGCGTCGATGTCTGTTTCCGGTTCGAGGCGGTTAGTATCCTTTTCTGTTTCTGTAGTTTTTAATTGTGCTTGGATATCCTTAATTTTAGCCAGTTTGGCTTTCTTAGCCGCCTTTATACGTTTTCGGCGCATTTCTTCCAATCTGAAGAAAAAAAAAAGGAATTGTATTAAAAAATCAAAGTCGTAATGTGAAAACTATATCAAATATTTTTTGTTCTTTTCTCCATTCACCCTCTCTGATCCCCGTCCCTGACAAATATTTTGTATGGACAAAATAAATTTCTGTCGTGGTCTGGGCGTAAATGCTTGTGTTGTGTGTGTTTCCGGATATGGTAATAAGAATTTGAACAAGATTTTTTTTTATTTATTTGTATTATTTGAGGGCGTACCGTGTTATTGAGAGCACAGCCATTAGCTGAGAAGCGAAGCATTACCAATTTCTTAAGTGTCGGGGACGAGGAATTCGGACAACTGTTTCTCGATAGGACCGACTAGGTAGTGATTGGAATAGAAGGAGAGCTTGGATTTGACCTTCAACCTTATAGTTTAAATATCAAACTCACTCGATCGAAATTCAGCTCTCTTTCGCGAGCGTATAAAGTACAAGCGACCGGTGCTCACCCCGCCTCCATGTCGCCGGGGTCGACGCCGGCCAGCAGCCAGCGCTTGTGCCGGTAGCGGCTCGTGTGCGAGCGTGTATAGTGCACTCACCCCGCCTCCATGTCGCCGGGGTCGACGCCGGCCAGCAGCCAGCGCTTGTGCCGGTAGCGGCTCGTGTGCGAGCGTGTATAGTGCACTCACCCCGCCTCCATGTCGCCGGGGTCGACGCCGGCCAGCAGCCAGCCCTTGTGCCGGTAGCGGCTCGTGTGCGAGCGTGTATAGTGCACTCACCCCGCCTCCATGTCGCCGGGGTCGACGCCGGCCAGCAGCCAGCGCTTGTGCCGGTAGCGGCTCGTGTGCGAGCGTGTATAGTGCACTCACCCCGCCTCCATGTCGCCGGGGTCGACGCCGGCCAGCAGCCAGCGCTTGTGCCGGTAGCGGCTCGTGTGCGAGCGTGTATAGTGCACTCACCCCGCCTCCATGTCGCCGGGGTCGACGCCGGCCAGCAGCCAGCGCTTGTGCCGGTAGCGGCTCGTGTGCGAGCGTGTATAGTGCACTCACCCCGCCTCCATGTCGCCGGGGTCGACGCCGGCCAGCAGCCAGCGCTTGTGCCGGTAGCGGCTCGTGTGCGAGCGTGTATAGTGCACTCACCCCGCCTCCATGTCGCCGGGGTCGACGCCGGCCAGCAGCCAGCGCTTGTGCCGGTAGCGGCTCGTGTGCGAGCGTGTATAGTGCACTCACCCCGCCTCCATGTCGCCGGGGTCGACGCCGGCCAGCAGCCAGCGCTTGTGCCGGTAGCGGCTCGTGTGCGAGCGTGTATAGTGCACTCACCCCGCCTCCATGTCGCCGGGGTCGACGCCGGCCAGCAGCCAGCGCTTGTGCCGGTAGCGGCTCGTGTGCGAGCGTGTATAGTGTACTCACCCCGCCTCCATGTCGCCGGGGTCGAGGCCGGCCAGCAGCCAGCGCTTGTGCCGGTAGCGGCTCGTGTGCGAGCGTGTATAGTGCACTCACCCCGCCTCCATGTCGCCGGGGTCGACGCCGGCCAGCAGCCAGCGCTTGTGCCGGTAGCGGCTCGTGTGCGAGCGTGTATAGTGCACTCACCCCGCCTCCATGTCGCCGGGGTCGACGCCGGCCAGCAGCCAGCGCTTGTGCCGGTAGCGGCTCGTGTGCGAGCGTGTATAGTGCACTCACCCCGCCTCCATGTCGCCGGGGTCGACGCCGGCCAGCAGCCAGCGCTTGTGCCGGTAGCGGCTCGTGTGCGAGCGTGTATAGTGCACTCACCCCGCCTCCATGTCGCCGGGGTCGACGCCGGCCAGCAGCCAGCGCTTGTGCCGGTAGCGGCTCGTGTGCGAGCGTGTATAGTGCACTCACCCCGCCTCCATGTCGCCGGGGTCGACGCCGGCCAGCAGCCAGCGCTTGTGCCGGTAGCGGCTCGTGTGCGAGCGTGTATAGTGCACTCACCCCGCCTCCATGTCGCCGGGGTCGACGCCGGCCAGCAGCCAGCGCTTGTGCCGGTAGCGGCTCGTGTGCGAGCGTGTATAGTGCACTCACCCCGCCTCCATGTCGCCGGGGTCGACGCCGGCCAGCAGCCAGCGCTTGTGCCGGTAGCGGCTCGTGTGCGAGCGTGTATAGTGCACTCACCCCGCCTCCATGTCGCCGGGGTCGACGCCGGCCAGCAGCCAGCGCTTGTGCCGGTAGCGGCTCGTGTGCGAGCGTGTATAGTGCACTCACCCCGCCTCCATGTCGCCGGGGTCGACGCCGGCCAGCAGCCAGCGCTTGTGCCGGTAGCGGCTCGTGTGCGAGCGTGTATAGTGTACTCACCCCGCCTCCATGTCGCCGGGGTCGAGGCCGGCCAGCAGCCAGCGCTTGTGCCGGTAGCGGCTCGTGTGCGAGCGTGTATAGTGCACTCACCCCGCCTCCATGTCGCCGGGGTCGACGCCGGCCAGCAGCCAGCGCTTGTGCCGGTAGCGGCTCGTGTGCGAGCGTGTATAGTGCACTCACCCCGCCTCCATGTCGCCGGGGTCGACGCCGGCCAGCAGCCAGCGCTTGTGCCGGTAGCGGCTCGTGTGCGAGCGTGTATAGTGCACTCACCCCGCCTCCATGTCGCCGGGGTCGAGGCCGGCCAGCAGCCAGCGCTTGTGCCGGTAGCGGCTCGTGTGCGAGCGTGTATAGTGCACTCACCCCGCCTCCATGTCGCCGGGGTCGACGCCGGCCAGCAGCCAGCGCTTGTGCCGGTAGCGGCTCGTGTGCGAGCGTGTATAGTGCACTCACCCCGCCTCCATGTCGCCGGGGTCGAGGCCGGCCAGCAGCCAGCGCTTGTGCCGGTAGCGGCTCGTGTGCGAGCGTGTATAGTGCACTCACCCCGCCTCCATGTCGCCGGGGTCGACGCCGGCCAGCAGCCAGCGCTTGTGCCGGTAGCGGTTCGTGTGCGAGCGTGTATAGTGCACTCACCCCGCCTCCATGTCGCCGGGGTCGACGCCGGCCAGCAGCCAGCGCTTGTGCCGGTAGCGGCTCGTGTGCGAGCGTGTATAGTGCACTCACCCCGCCTCCATGTCGCCGGGGTCGAGGCCGGCCAGCAGCCAGCGCTTGTGCCGGTAGCGGCTCGTGTGCGAGCGTGTATAGTGCACTCACCCCGCCTCCATGTCGCCGGGGTCGACGCCGGCCAGCAGCCAGCGCTTGTGCCGGTAGCGGCTCGTGTGCAAGCGTGTATAGTGCACTCACCCCGCCTCCATGTCGCCGGGGTCGAGGCCGGCCAGCAGCCAGCGCTTGTGCCGGTAGCGGCTCGTGTGCGAGCGTGTATAGTGCACTCACCCCGCCTCCATGTCGCCGGGGTCGAGGCCGGCCAGCAGCCAGCGCTTGTGCCGGTAGCGGCTCGTGTGCGAGCGTGTATAGTGCACTCACCCCGCCTCCATGTCGCCGGGGTCGACGCCGGCCAGCAGCCAGCGCTTGTGCCGGTAGCGGCTCGTGTGCGAGCGTGTATAGTGCACTCACCCCGCCTCCATGTCGCCGGGGTCGACGCCGGCCAGCAGCCAGCGCTTGTGCCGGTAGCGGCTCGTGTGCGAGCGTGTATAGTGCACTCACCCCGCCTCCATGTCGCCGGGGTCGAGGCCGGCCAGCAGCCAGCGCTTGTGCCGGTAGCGGCTCGTGTGCGAGCGTGTATAGTGCACTCACCCCGCCTCCATGTCGCCGGGGTCGACGCCGGCCAGCAGCCAGCGCTTGTGCCGGTAGCGGCTCGTGTGCGAGCGTGTATAGTGTACTCACCCCGCCTCCATGTCGCCGGGGTCGACGCCGGCCAGCAGCCAGCGCTTGTGCCGGTAGCGGCTCGTGTGCGAGCGTGTATAGTGCACTCACCCCGCCTCCATGTCGCCGGGGTCGACGCCGGCCAGCAGCCAGCGCTTGTGCCGGTAGCGGCTCGTGTGCGAGCGTGTATAGTGCACTCACCCCGCCTCCATGTCGCCGGGGTCGAGGCCGGCCAGCAGCCAGCGCTTGTGCCGGTAGCGGCTCGTGTGCGAGCGTGTATAGTGCACTCACCCCGCCTCCATGTCGCCGGGGTCGACGCCGGCCAGCAGCCAGCGCTTGTGCCGGTAGCGGCTCGTGTGCAAGCGTGTATAGTGCACTCACCCCGCCTCCATGTCGCCGGGGTCGAGGCCGGCCAGCAGCCAGCGCTTGTGCCGGTAGCGGCTCGTGTGCGAGCGTGTATAGTGCACTCACCCCGCCTCCATGTCGCCGGGGTCGAGGCCGGCCAGCAGCCAGCGCTTGTGCCGGTAGCGGCTCGTGTGCGAGCGTGTATAGTGCACTCACCCCGCCTCCATGTCGCCGGGGTCGACGCCGGCCAGCAGCCAGCGCTTGTGCCGGTAGCGGCTCGTGTGCGAGCGTGTATAGTGCACTCACCCCGCCTCCATGTCGCCGGGGTCGACGCCGGCCAGCAGCCAGCGCTTGTGCCGGTAGCGGCTCGTGTGCGAGCGTGTATAGTGCACTCACCCCGCCTCCATGTCGCCGGGGTCGAGGCCGGCCAGCAGCCAGCGCTTGTGCCGGTAGCGGCTCGTGTGCGAGCGTGTATAGTGCACTCACCCCGCCTCCATGTCGCCGGGGTCGACGCCGGCCAGCAGCCAGCGCTTGTGCCGGTAGCGGCTCGTGTGCGAGCGTGTATAGTGTACTCACCCCGCCTCCATGTCGCCGGGGTCGACGCCGGCCAGCAGCCAGCGCTTGTGCCGGTAGCGGCTCGTGTGCGAGCGTGTATAGTGCACTCACCCCGCCTCCATGTCGCCGGGGTCGACGCCGGCCAGCAGCCAGCGCTTGTGCCGGTAGCCGCGCGCGCGCTGCTCGAACTGCTCGTTGTCGAGCTGCGCCTCCTGCTCGCGCCGCGTCACGCTCACCGTCGTGAACACGCGTACCGCCTCGTCGTCTGCGGAGAACGACATAATATTATGTCTTTAAAACTCGATTACAAAGAAATAACGAAAGAGTACATGTATTTGGGACATTACAAATACTTCGTATTTGCGGTAGGTGGTTTTAGTGGGAATATAGTTCAGTAAATTCAACAACAAACAAATCTCCTCTTTTTTTACGCAAGTCTGATAATTCGGTTATTACAGTCGTCGGAAACGGAATTTTTGAAAATTTAATGCTTTGAGTAGCTGTAAAAGCTGAACTGTGAGTGATACAGGAAAATGATTTCAAACATATTTGTAGAGCATAAAATTTCCTACTTTCTCTTACTTTTTTTTTCTACCATCAATAGTTTAGTCACAAAAAAAAAACAACAATTAACTGCTATTTTAGAATATTTTCGAGTTGAATGACGATTTGTGAAAAACATATTTAACTTACAGATTTGTCTCACTGAATATTTTTTTAAATAATTGAATATTGATTAAAGAATTGAGTAGAAAAATACGAAAAAAATAAACTTACTGTGCGAGCGGAAGAAGAAATGAATAAAAAATGGTTTTTCATACGTTTTTGTATGGAAAACTTAATGTTTGTTGAGGAACGGCTTAAAATCAAAATTAATGGCTTTTTTATAGCTTAAAATTTTTGTTTTTTTATCGACAAGATTTTCAGGTTTGACTTTGAGAAAAAAATTTTGCTCTAAATTGAAGATCCTAATATACAGATGACTGGTGAATTACTATCAATATTTAAGGAGATAATTCGGTACACGATTCTCATTCGAATTATGTAAAAAATAACATAAATATTAATAAACTTTTAAGTAAAGTTAACCAACAGTTATATTACTATTTACGCGTCGCCTGTAAACCCTAGCTGCGCTGTCGACACAAAACAGGTATGTAGGTTGGTACATTTAGTTATCGCGCGATAGTTTACCTACGTCCAAACGCCACCACGTGTTAACAGGGTAGCGGGGTTACCTATGATAAACAAGCATGATCCAATCCTCCTTCATACTTTAATCCTGGCTTAGGACAGGCAAAAATATCAAGATATTTCAATTGTTTAAGCAACAAATTTGTTGACTAGGCAAATGATGTGAATTTTGGAAGAAAATTAATATGTAGTGTTTACCAATCTTGGTATTTCCGACGTATTTAAAAATGGTATCATACTTATTTACAACGATTGTCAATCATTAAACTACCTATTTACCTACATAACTACACTAACCTTAACAAATGTTCAAAATGTTATACACAGTTCGGCACGTTTACGCATTTTGTCTTTCACACGCTTTAACACGAATGGGTCACTTTTAACAGTTTCGAAAACACTGATGATTCTGCATTTGTGTATTGATAAGCCATACCACAGTATATTAATCTATACAGTATTGTAACTCGGCCGTATCTTTGAAATAAATGCCTACAGTGCTACGTGGTGCTACAGCGTGCTACAATCGCGCGCTACGTAAACATGCGATAGGGCTGCCCGCCTCCAGCATTTTAATTACATTTGCCTACTTTGTGTTTCCATTTAGTTTTGTGATTGTAAATATACTCTTTTTATATATACAAATTAAATAGTTTGTGAATTTAATAGGAAGTGTTCAATAAAAATGCGTGTTGTTTTTTGATTGTTAGATTTAATTAAAAAACCATATTTATGTTTCAATAAAAAATCGGTCTTAAAAATTTGCGACCGAAAAATATTTGCACCTCGACTGAGACGTCGTACGTCTCTTATGTATGTTTGCTTTATTATTAAATTTTAAAGTATAAAAAATCCGTATTCTAATATAAAGCCTTATTAAAAATACTTATCCATTAAAAAGACACACATTATGTACCTACCTACTAGTAAGTAAAATTATTTTATAGTCACCTTTCAGAATTTCCAGGTAATCTAAAAACGTTATCTCTGGATGCGTTATTAACAAATTCATGCAACTAAAAACAGCACAATATATTTATTTATTTATTTATTTAATAAATAAATATATATACAGCACAATATATCCTACTCGTCATATTAAATATGTAATTGAAATTATTTTCAGTGAAAAAATTGTGCGGTTATTGTTAAAAAAAACAACACACGTTCCGTTTGTCATTGCGGCACAGTCGCGACTGTTTGCGTCCCGAGGGCATCCCGAGATCGAGGCGCATAGACATAGCTCGCGCTTCGTCCGTTTGTATGAAGTTGGAGCACTGTATGTATTAATATACTGTGGCCATACCTAATTACTAACGACGGATTACACTCACACATGACAGATTAGGTACACACGAAAGATCGTTCGCCAGGCGCGCGCGCTGGAAGACACGTACAAACATTATACGGCGGCCCGTCTAACGGGACTAATCGACTGTCGATCGAATTAACGGGAATTAGAATTAACCGCGGGGCGGGGGTGTGGCAAGCGGCACAGTACAACACCACATCGCACGCGCCGCCGGCATGAATGGTAATTTTTCCACGCTTCATTTATTTTAATTGAAATTCATGAAAATTTGATCAAAAATTAAGTACCTATTTTTTTACATAATTCGTATGAGAATCATGTACCGAGTATTCTCCTTAAATATTGATGGTAATTCACGTCGTCTTGTATATATAGGGAATAAGTTGAAAATGTGGTCTCATCACTAAAGAGCAATCTCTTCCAGGCAACCTTAGGGCAGATTAAATGGTATGCTGATGGTATATATAGACAGATAGAAAAAAAAATCACATTTTGTTTATTATAAATAACAATGGAATATTAATAACGAGAATGAATCGTCTCACCGTCAATCTTGTATTCGCTGAGCTTGGTTTTGATCTGGTCCTCGATCTCTCCGAGCCGCAGTATGTCATAGGGCGTTATGAGAGATATCGCCAGTCCGCTGCGACCCGCGCGCGCAGTCCTGCCTACTCTGCGGGACAGAGACAAATATATATATATATATATATATATATATATATATATATATATATATATATATATATATATATAGAAGAAGAAGAAGAGGAGGAGGAGGAGGAGGAGAGGAAAATTTCCAGAAATCAATTAAATTAAAAATTATCCAGCATTTTTTTGTTTTGCGGACTATTTAACGCATCTTATGTTGTTGTTGTTGTTTGCCCCCTTTTATTGCCACTTTATGTTCGTTGTGCCCGGGGCATGAGGGCATCATAACGCCCCCTGCCCTCGCTACGACACTGTATGTATATAAAGAGAAATTTACATAAAAAACCCACTAATCTAATTTAAAAAAATACCTGTGTATATACTCCTTAGGTTCCAAAGGCAGTTTATGGTTTACCACCAAGTCTACAGTCGGGATGTCCAAGCCCCTAGCCGCTACGTTAGTGGCTATTAACGTACACTTGAGATTACTGCGGAACTGGGTCAGCGCAGACAAGCGTTCCTTCTGTCGCATGAATCCGTGCAGGCATACATTGTCCATTCCTATCGCATTTAACATCATTGATAAGACCTGACATTCTCTGTGAACCAAATAAATTATTATCTTATATAAGTTTCACAAATAGATATTTAATAATAAATAAATAAATATAATATATATTTATAAGATTTTTTAATAGTAATGCTATTTTTAGTGAGTCTAATCCTATCTAATATATCTGTAATCTTTATCTGATTTAATAATATTACAATGTACATCCACCCATCACATCAGCTGTTGGATGTCCACTGCTAAATGTAATCACTAGGATAACACCCTCCATCCCACACCCCCGGGTTTGCCAATAATCGCCACACTTGGCAGGCAGGTTGGCGAGAGGAGTGTGTTGTGTCACGATATATAGTCTAGTCAATAAGTTCAAAAACGTGTTAAATAGAAATAAAGCTCCTAAAAATATGTGCCATAGCTCATTGGATTCGGAATGACGTCTAGAAAAATGTTTTTTAAGGCTATATTAGCACGTAAAAAATTGCGATTGTTATTAACAAAAAAAGAAAAAAAATAATAGGTATTTAGTTTTTCGTTACTAACTTTTAAAATAATAATATTTAAGGAATTTTGAAAAAAGATCCTGAAAGAGGAGAAAATTTCCAATAAAAAAGTCCCAACTCCCGGAACTCTATCTATATTATTTATAATTTTTTTTAAACGCTGGAATTAAGAGCTCCGCGAGGGCGTTACGGCATAGGCGCGCCGCCTAAAAAGCCGGTATATCACATAAAATATTTTTTTTTAAATATTAAATAACAATTTAAAAATTCGAATAAATTACAGTGTAATCTAGACACTTGAACGAAAAAAACCTCGGTGAAAAAATTTTTTTTTGTCGATTTTTCAAAAAGTTACACCATTGTTAATTAACTAATTTTTTTCCAATCTCTGTTTTATAAATTACGGTATAAAAGTTGAAATAATTGGTCTAAAAATATTTCGCTTCGTGGAGCTCTTTTTGTTTAGGTACTTAATAAAGTTATGCAAAAAATTTTTATTAAAGTTAATTATTTTGTTAATTATAATTTTTTTAAACTAACTAAAAATTAAATTTCTATAAAATGTTATTAAAAAAATTTTTTTTTGGTAATATATTATTATTGCTGTTTTCGCACTTGATATAGGTATTAATTAAAATTGGAAAAAAAATTTTTACGTCATTTTTTATGAAATTTTTTATAAAAAGATAGACTATTTTGGGATTTTTAAAAAAAAAATTTTTACTATCTTATAGCATAGGTGAAATGGTGATTTTTTTAACAAAAATTTTTTCTTAAATATTTTTTTTTATATTTTATAATCGTTTTTTTTTATATTTCAATTGTTTAAAAAATTAGTTGAGAAATTATTTTATTCTTAAAAATCATCATTTACCCTTTTCAATGGAATAACAGAGATTTTTTTTTTTTAATAAATAATTTAATTGTTTATTAACTTAACAATTTGTTATTAACAAATAATATTAACCGTTATATTTTTTTCGAAAACTTCAAAAAATTACAAAAACAACCATATATAGAATTTTTTTTTTTGTATTTTTTACAATTTTTTGTAAAAAAAAAATACAAAAATTTTTTTTTCTTAACTTTGTTATATATGGTTGTTTTTGTAATTTTTTGAAGTTTTCGAATAAAAATATAACGGTTAATATTATTTGTTAATAACAAATTGTTAAGTTAATAAACAATTAAATTATTTATAAAAAAAAAAAATCTCTGTTATTCCATTGAAAAGGGTAAATGATGATTTTTAAGAATAAAATAATTTCTTAACTAATTTTTTAAACAATTGAAATATAAAAAAAACGATTATAAAATATAAAAAAAAATATTTAAGAAAAAATTTTTGTTAAAAAAATCACCATTTCACCTATGCTATAAGATAGTAAAATTTTTTTTTTAAAAATCCCAAAATAGTCTATCTTTTTATAAAAAATTTCATAAAAAATGACGTAAAATTTTTTTTTCCAATTTTAATTAATACCTATATCAAGTGCGAAAACAGCAATAATAATATATTACCAAAAAAAATTTTTTTTGATAACATTTTATAGAAATTTAATTTTTAGTTAGTTTAAAAAAATTATAATTAACAAAATAATTAACTTTAATAAAAATTTTTTGCATAACTTTATTAAGTACCTAAACAAAAAGAGCTCCACGAAGCGAAATATTTTTAGACCAATTATTTCAACTTTTATACCGTAATTTATAAAAACAGAGATTGGAAAAAAATTAGTTAATTAACAAAGGTGTAACTTTTTGAAAAATCGACAAAAAAAATTTTTTTCACCGAGGTTTTTTTCGTTCAAGTGTCTAGATTACACTGTAATTTATTCGAATTTTTAAATTGTTATTTAATATTTAAAAAAAAATATTTTAGGTGATATACCGGCTTTTTAGGCGGCGCGCCTATGCCGTAACGCCCTCGCGGAGCTCTAATTCCAGCGTTTAAAAAAAATTATAAATAATATAGATAGAGTTCCGGGAGTTGGGACTTTTTTATTGGAAATTTTCTCCTCTTTCAGGATCTTTTTTCAAAATTCCTTAAATATTATTATTTTAAAAGTTAGTAACGAAAAACTAAATACCTATTATTTTTTTTCTTTTTTTGTTAATAACAATCGCAATTTTTTACGTGCTAATATAGCCTTAAAAAACATTTTTCTAGACGTCATTCCGAATCCAATGAGCTATGGCACATATTTTTAGGAGCTTTATTTCTATTTAACACGTTTTTGAACTTATTGACTAGACTAATAGTGATGCTGCTGCACATCACCACCTTGGTCGGTGTACCAACTGTACACTGTTTTCATCACTATGGTCTTAGTCGCTTTTTACGACTTCTCGGCAACAAAGAGATCGGGACTATTCTTCGCTACAAGTCATCGCAAAGAAATATACGTATATAAAAATAAACTTACTTCTTAGTATCAGTGAACACAATGACATGTGAGCTAGGCTTCGTCTCCCTGTATTTCCTCAGCGTCTGAACCAAGTAAACATCTCGAGCGTACGCTGGACACACCACATACCTCTGGTCTAACGTGTTTACTGTTAGTTGTGGGTCGTTCTCTGACCATGTTGTTAGTTTCTGTAAATGAAAATAGTTTTTATAGTATTATTTATTTATCTAATAGTATATAAAATGTTCAGTTTATATTATTTGTAAATTTGATAAGTGTTTAAATTCTATGAAAAAAAAACTAATATTTTCATTTGTATGCTTATTAGGGATGCATCCGATACCGATACCGATATATCGGCGATATTGAGAGTTTTCCGATATATCGGAATCGGCGATATTAATTTACCGATACACTGGCACATTTTAAATTTCGCGCGCTATAGATAACCCATATTATAAACGCACATTGAAGTAATATGTACTAACGTACTAGAACACGCAATCCGAACAAAATCTGTTCACCATGTGCGGCAGTGCGGGGCGCGCGGGGTGAGGCGGCCGAGTCATAGAATGCGACATAATTACGCAGACGGGTCACATTGTTTATATTCTACCTATTGAATTACATTGCGGAAACGTAACGAGACTAACGGCATTATATATTATTATTGAAATTATTATTTTTTGAAAATATTGAGAATGTGTATAAACCATTTTTAATCACAGTAAATTATTTTTAAATCAATAAATTGTTAAATTTATATAGATTCAATATATTATATATATATACCATATTACGATGAAATAATTTCAATCGATTCAAATTAAGTTCAGTGGTTGTTTCGTATATATTATATAACTTTAATGGTTTATTAGAATTTTATTGTCATACGAAATTTTTTAACCAAATTATAATTATAATTGAATTATATTATATGTACCATAAAGTTTAAAGATTTTGTGGAACTTTACTTTGGGTTAAATAATACACAGTACAGAAGTGAAAGAATGTGTAGATTTCTTAAAGAAAAACATATTAGTCTGGTCAGTTCAGAAACACAAAAATAATTAAATAAAAACAGAAACACGAAATAAAAAAAAAAAAAAATTAACTTCGTAGGTAAAAATATTTTTATGTTATGTTCCTTTAAACAGTATCAGCTTAGTGAGCTTTTGCTACGGGTACATAGAACAAGAAAGAAAGTAACTAGTACCAATGTGTCACATCTGTGTCACATCATCTATGATAGACGCTTGTAAAAATGGCGCGGCGCGGCTTTTGCCTGGTGACATTATAAAATAATATAAATATGCATAAAAGAAAGGTTTTTCGTTTAATTACCGATGAAATGTCACACCTTGACTTATTGTTGTTTTCCTAGAATGATTTGAAAATTTTTTTTACGATGCATGAAGGCATTTTGACCACTTTAATAGTTTATGCAACACGTGTCAAGTCGGGTCGAACGTCGCAGACTGACTAACACATTGTGGTCCACTGGACCTCAATGCGTAGCGTAACAATTTGCTTCGAGGTGTCTACTCTAGTACATTATACCTCAATGTAAACGCAGCACAATTTGTCTACGCTGGGGAATCTCCACGTTATATTCTTTCTTTATCTTGCGCAGCTATCCTCTCATATACATACCTCACGTAGCCCATTTCGATAGTTGCTTTTGGGGTGTAATAATTTTAATTTCTTAGTGATCGTGATTGTAACAGATAATAATGAAGAAGATATTCTGCAAATTTTTTTGGAAGGTATTATCGATACTGAAGTACTAAGATACTTAAACTGTATTTTTTCTGTTATCTTGGGCAAGGATTATTAGGGCAAGGATTTGAATGAAACTTGAGTATGAGCTACGACACGGGGTACGGGGTTTATATTGAGAGAAGATATGAAATCCAAAATTTATAACCTCAAACGATGTCACGGGTGTGGCTTGTTGTGCAAATATTACTCGTTTAAAATATAGGACATGTACTTACATCTTTATTCAGAGGCAAAAGTTTTGATTCCTTAACATCCTCAGTGATTGTTGCAGAGAATAATAAGTTCTGCCTTTTCTGTGGTAATGCCTCAAAAATAGTCTCAAGGTCTTCTTGGAATGATTCACTAAAAAGCCTATAAAATATATATTAGATTTTTTAATTTAAAATTCAGCATTTTATAAATAGTTAAAAATCAAATAAACATAGACACAATTTTATTTCATTTTGTTTTCAAACAGTTTACTAAATTTTTTTTCGTTACAATTAACAAAGTATATGATGATTAGTCTACAGCAAAGTTTTAGATAGGTTACATTATTGTAAAAAAATTTAAAAGAGCAAACCATGGCAGTAGCCCCAGTTAATTCAAACTAACCACATTTTGATACTTTCAAAGGATAGATTTTAAACTTTTAAAGTCGTAAAAAAAAACAGATTAGAAATTTGATGAATTTCAAAAGTAGTGATTTCTGTATTGTTCACCAAATATTTATAAAATGTTTCTCGATTTTACTCTTTCAACACATGCAGACAGTATCAACTAACTCATTTAAATTTTTAACATAAAATAATATGAAAACAAAGTTCACCTCTTTATAAAGTTTATGTAAATACTAATTACATACCTATTTGATTTCATCCCTAATATTATAAATGTGAAATTTGTTTGTTACACTTTTCAAGATCATGAAACTTAATACACTTATTCTTGGAGGTATTAGAAGTAACATAGAATTTTTTTTTTTGTCACAATAACCAACATCCACGCGGGCGAAGCCGCGGGCAGTAGCTAGTATTTCTTATATTTAGAACCACAAGAAACAAATTGTAATTTTTTTACTTGAATAAAAATTAGTATTGATTAATTTCATCATTGTAATATTAAAACAAAGTTACAATCAATATTAGGAGCAATCAACAGAATCTCCACTTGTGTACCAAAAAGAATCCGAAACATTTTATATAATTCATTAGTAAAATCACATTTAGAATACCTAATACAGGTTTGGGGATCCGCTACTACTTCAAATTTAAACCCTTTACAAAGAATACAAAATAGAATAATCAAAATTCTATATAATTACCACTACTTAACTCCGACGACACAACTTTATAATAACACAAAAATAATGAATATATCACAGCTTTACACATACAATACATGCATTCCGATCAAAAAGATTAAATCAGGTTCCATGCAATCAGAAATAAAAATTTATGAGAGATCACATATTTCGAATTTAAGAAATAAATATAAACTTCATATTGATAGTGTAAGAACTAATTATGGTAAAAAAACAATTCTGTTTGAAGGAGTACAACTGTTTAACAAACTACCAGATGAAATAAAACTATGTGATAGTATGAAAATATTTAAAACCAAACTAAAAAATCATATTATATCCTCATTAAAGTGACTAATAAAGCCTTCTATATCCAATGGCCCAGATGTTAAAACTATCTTTGTAAATGTATAAAAAAAAATGTCATTGTATCTCATTTTAAGTGAATGTTAAATTCTTATGAGAAATAAAGTTCTTTAAACCTAAAACTACAATAATTATTGTAAAAAAAGAAAAGAAATTGAATGTAAAAAAATGGGAAATAATAAAAGGCTTTATTATATTATTATTATTATTAAAACTAACCTGTCTGCCTCATCCAAAACAAGGTACTTAATTTTCTTTAAACTGAATGTGTCACAGCCACTGATATGATCAGCTAGCCTGCCGGGCATGGCTACAACTATGTGTGGCCTTTTGGCCAGCTTCAATGACTCCTCTAGCTGGTCGGAGCCACCTGTCACGATGCATACTCTTAGATTTAATGGCTGTCCTAATATTAGAAACTGATCGGCTATCTGGAAATAAATTAAAACTATATATTTAACAAGAATAATGTTGTTTCTATTAATGTAATTCTGAGAGCAAATATACTTAGAATTTTTGTAGCAATATCATTTTTGCATTACTTTTTATATGAACAACTTCCTTCTCATACACATTATCGTATGTAGTGCTTTAAAATATTATGAATACTGATTTACTAATATATGTATGTATATACATAGTTCAAAAAACTATTTATAATAAAAAATATTAATGTAACTTAAAAAAAGTCTTTTTATATATGAAGATATTTAATTGGTACAAATATACATATATTACGATTATTTGATTATTACTAATCATTATTATTTTACTAACTTTTATTTGAAGTTGCACAAAAATAAAGAATTTATTAATTATGTAACATAATATATGAAACTCAATACTATAAGACATGACACATACCTGATAGGCTAATTCATGTGTAGGCGTAAGAACCAAAGCAAAGATTCCGTAAGGATCCTCTGCTAAATTTTGAAGAACTGGAAGAGCAAATGCAAATGTTTTCCCGGAACCAGTCTTCGCTGCTCCTATACAATCGTACCCTTCAAGGATTTTTGATATACAACCTTTTTGAATGGGTGTTGGATTTCGGATACCTAAAAGATTAATACAATATAAAAGTATTTATGACCAATATTTTTTTTTTATAAATAAGTATAAATTTAACCAATATATTTAAAATATAATAAATTTCAAATAGTATGGTATGTACTATATACATACCAAGGCTAAAAAGTTGCTTGATAAGCCATTGTTTTACACCTAGTTCTGCAAACTCTTTCCCATCATTCTCGTTCATTATAATTAGTGTTCAACAATTTTTACTTTATTTATGTAATTTTTAGAAGTAAATGGATCAGAAGCGTTATTTTTGTTTATCGATTGATAACTATAGAACTTAGCTGGTTTTCTTGGTCGCTTTCAGTTGTGTCAGTGGAGCACTTTGATTTCAACAATATTTCATATGATGGAAAAGTCACATTAACCTGAAACAACAAACATTTAAAGTTAATATGTTAGTAATATAAACATTATACTAGGAGGAAAATCATGATTTATTTACAATTTAATTTTATTATATTCAATAATAATATATTTACACAGAAATGAACAGCTGCTGTAGAAAGGTGAAAAATTTTTTTTTTTTTTAATATTGTGTCAGTGTCGAGAATACTATAATTGAGGCGTTTAGGAGAAATGTTTTGAAAAGTATTTCGAGCTTCACTATATGTACCTCTAAGATCTGCCGATACTTAAATTTATTGAAAACAAAAAGCAAAGAACGAAATTAATAACTTACCGACACCAGTTACGTTAGTGTATAAAATATACTGCAAATTATAAAATATATTAAAAAAAAAAAGAAGAACGAATATCAAGCAATAATAAACACAAGTCTCTGTAACATGTGGATATCTTAAGCCATATGATGGAATAAATATTAAATGGAAGCTTATGAGTTATGCGATCAGGGTCAAGTCATCAAGTGCCAAAACTGAAAACTTCCTGGTTATTCTAAATTCTACTCTTTGCTGAAAACTGGCCAAAACCAAAACCAACCAAAAGTACTATTGATTGATTGATTGATTGATTTTATGGCTTTCTGTTGTGCCAGAGAAGCACTGTTGATTCCGCCAATGTCACGTAGGATGGAGAAGACACGGAGGAGATTGATCGGTGCGATTGAGATATCAGTCTCAATTTAATTTTGAAAGCAAGTGATATAGTCAGACTTTCATTGTTAAGCCTTAACCCTAAAACAACACAAACATTCAATATTAAACTAAAACTACAAAATATTAGTAATATACTTCTAACTATTATACTAGGACAGACACATGATTTATCTACAACTTAATTCTATTACATTCAATGTATTTACATAGAAATGAACAGTAAGGACTAAACACCAACATTAACAAACATTGAACATTTATAGGGCGAGGAATATCACGAGGAAGGACGTCATATATAGGACGGAGGAGTTTGGGGCAGTCAAGAAGGATATGAGAAATTGTACCTTCGTCAAGGCCACATTCACACAATGAGTGGTCTCGTATTCTCATTTTTGCCAAGTGAACAGGTGTACACGCATGACCAAGACGCAAGCGGCAGATTGTAGATGTGACCCAGCGGCTAGCATGTCTATGAAGGAAAAACCAAGGGCGTCTTGGAATGTCTGGCTGAATATTTGAGTAAAATTTACCCTTCACCGATTTTGATGAACTCCAAAATGAATTCCAGGACTTGTCCATATGAATTTTTGCTAGGGAACGTAGGTCTTGACAGGAGTTTTTAAAATGATCTAGGGAACCGGATTGGATTGCAGCTTTGGCGCACGAATCTGCTGTCTCGTTTCCAGCGATGCCAGAATGGCCTGGAATCCAGACAAGCAGAATTTGCAGACCCTTTTGACTACACGAGAGCAAGGCCTCTCTAATCTTAAAAACAATAGAAGATCTCAACTTGCTACGGAAGGGATTCTCTTTAATAGCTAAGAGACAACTTAATGAGTCAGTCAAGATAACCGTCGGTCCTAAGTCATGGGAGAGGGCGAAGAGGATGGCTTCCAGTATAGCAATAGCTTCACCGGAAAACACTGATGATTCAGGGGGACATTTATATTGTAAAATGATTTTAAATTTAGGGATCCAGCAGGCAGCACCAACACAGCTGGTCGGGGTAAGTTTAGATGCGTCAGTATAGATGATATGATGATTTGACCAATTTTGATGAAGAATCGATTGAAATTTGAGTTTCGTGTCAGGGTCACCTTTTGTGAAACCAAGATCTGTGATAATGGGAACGTTATAGGTAAGAGCTTTAAATGAGGTGGAAGATAATGGGTTCATAATAGAGGTTGAGAGAGGGTTTGGGAGGTTGGAAAATTTAGTAAAACTGTTTAATAAATAAGAACGTGGTCCGTTTGGATTACAAAGTTGGGAAAGCTTGTGCAGTTTAGGCCAAAGGGGGTGAGAAGACAGCTGTAACGATTTTATGACAAAACGGTCACATAAAAATTGCCTTCTGATTTCTAAAGGAGGGTCAACACACTCAACCTGTAGGGCATTAGTCGGCGATGATTTCATGGCACCCAGTATAATACGTAGGGATTTGTATTGGATTTTATTTAATTTTTGTGATAAGGATTTATTAATTGGATCTAAAACAAAAAGACAATAATCCATATGGCTGCGGACGAGGGCATTGTAAATTAATTTTAAAGAGTAGGGGTGAGCACCCCACCATACACCTGACACTGCTCTTAATACGTTAAGTGATTTTTCACATTTATTGGAAATATACTCTATGTGGGAAAATCCGTTCAATCTGTTATCGAGTATAATACCAAGAAATTTTGCCTTGTCCACCAGACTGATGCGTTCACCCTCACAAAACAAATCAAAGACAGGGGATACTCTTTTTCTAGTAAAGGTAACTGCCTGACATTTACTTATCGATAAGGATAAGCCATTGTCAGACAGCCATTGGCTTAGATAGTGCAAAGCAGAGTTGAGTCGAAAGGTTAAATTTTCTATTGACTTAGATTTGTAATATAAAACTATATCATCTGCATACTGTAGAATGTTACAAAAATTATTAACAGACAAATCGAGATCGTAGGTATAAATGCTGTAAAGCAAAGGACTGAGAACAGAGCCTTGAGGGAGACCTTTCCAGACGAGTCTGGGGGGAAGCGTAAGGAGTTGGTGTCTTACAGATATAGTTCTACAAGACAACATATTACATATGAAACGTACGATTCTTGGCGGAATACTCAGCTGGTGCATTTTCTGCCTGAGTATTGGAAGAACGACATTATCATATGCAGAAGTTACATCTAGAAAGATGCCCACTAGATATTCTCCCTTAGCAAAAGCTGTTCGAATGTCTGTTGTGAGTAAGCTTAAACTGTCAATGGTGCTGAAACCCTTCCGGAAGCCAAATTGGGAGGGAGCCAGTAAGTTTCTACTTTCCACTATCCATTCCAGGCGATTTTTCAGAAGATGTTCAGTTATTTTTGCCAAGGTAGAAGATAAAGCAATAGGACGATATGAATTACTGTTTAGAGGGTTTTTACCTGGTTTTAAAATAGGTATTATGACTTGGGACTTCCAAGGTTGAGGGACGATTCCTTTCATAAACAGAGTGTTTATTATGTTAAGGTAACAGTGTTTTGCTTTATCATTTAAATTCTTAATAAAAGAGTATGGAACGCCATCTTCCCCAGGTGTTGAATCTTTTAATCCGTCTAGAGCACATTGAAGCTCAGAAAAAGAAAAGGGGGCATCCAGATCGTCCACAGTAGATGCTGGCGTTGAGGTAAGAAAACTGTCCTCACAAGGGACAAATGGGGGAGCAAGTTTGTCAGTAAAATCATTAAGCCATTCAACAGGATTATTGGATGATAAGTTGTCAGAGGTAAGGGAGCGGCGAAATTTTTTAAGTTGATTCCAAACTACGCGTGATGGAGAGCGGGGACTGAGGGATTCACAAAACGACATCCAACCAGATTTTTTCTTTTTTGATACTAAACGTTTAAACCTGGCATCTGCTTTTTGGTACCTGATAAAATTTTCTGGACACATACTCAAAGAGTATGCCTCCTCTGCCTTTAATCTTATTTCAGCTAGACGTTTGCAATCCTCATCCCACCAGGGGGTGGAGAGCAAATGTGTTTTTGAGATGTGCTTTTTGGGGAAATGGATATTTGCAGCATTTAAAAGAGTTTTAAGAAACAGATCGTAGCAAATTAGGATATTTCTATCATCTTGAGAATCAGGGAGGGAGTCAATCATGGAATCAACAGATTCGGCATACGGATAATAATTAATATTCTTAATTTTAAATTTTAACATAGGATTAGGATTAATAGGGGGGGGAGTTGATTGATTGAATGAGAGGATAATGGGGAAATGATCACTGCCGAAGGTAGATGGGAGGACTTTCCATGACAACATTGAAGCGAGGGAAGGAGAGGCTAAGGAAAGGTCTATAGCAGATTTGGGGTTCTGATTCGGATATACTCTACGAGTTGGCGAACCATCATTGAGAATGCAGAGATTAGCATCATCAAAGATGTCCAGCAACAACAGAGCAAATCCGTCAGTAAGATGGGATCCCCAGGAAGTGTGATGGGAGTTAAAATCTCCCATAACAAGGATGGGACTGGGAAGAGAAGAAAAGATTGAGCGGAGGTCAGGAATAAGGGAAGGACTAGGATGAGGTATATACAGGGATAGGAAAGAAATGTCACAGGCTCTAACAGCCACAGCATTGATATGCTGGCTGTGGGAGGATAAGGGAATTTGGGAGAAGGGAATTGAGTGCCGAATAAGGACAGCACTACCTGCATATCCATCACTTCTGTCATCCCTCAAACAGGAGAAACCCGGAACCCGAAAACGAGAACCTGGAACCAGCCATGTTTCAGAGATGGCAAAAATGGCAGGGTTATGAAGGTTGATTAGTGAAAGGATTTCGTTTTTCTTTGGACGGATGCTTTTACAGTTCCACTGCAGGAAGCTGATTGGGGCCATTTTGCAGGATTTGGTAGAGTTGGGTAAGTGATTGGGCAACGTTGGTCGGTATGGACATGTCACTACATGTAGTAACGATGCTGAGGATTGTATTGACAAGGTTTTCTAGGAGATTGTTGTTATAAGAGAGGGAAGGATTATGGTTATTACTTAGAGCACAACCATTAGGAAGAGAGGAAGAGTTGTTGCCAACAATAGTTTGATGAGCTTGTTTATCGTACCCTTTGCCTACAGGGGCTCTGGGACGAGGAGAATGGATTACAGTTTGACAGTAGGACCTAGTAGGTGAAGAAGGAGGTTGTGTTGAGGTGCTAGGAGAGTGTGAAGGAGTGAACATTTCTTTGGCCATCTCTGCATATGACCTACGAACGGGGGGATAACGAGAGGAAGCTTCTATATAAGAAATGTTGTCTTGGGACATATCAATTTTAATTTTAAGTTGACGGAGGTATTCTGGACAGTCCTTTTCCGTGGTAAAATGCTTGCCAGAACAGTGCAAGCATGTTGCATTTTCTTTGGAAATATTACAAGACTCACCTGTATGTGATTGTGAACACTTGTAGCACCTGGGTTGAGATCTACACTGAGTCTTAATGTGGCCATAACGGCAACAGTTAAGACACTGTATCGTGGGTAAATTATATGTTTCGACAGGTAAGGATGTGTGATAGGAGTAGATTCTATTTGGGAGCATTTGACCTCTAAAAGTTAATACCACTGACTGTGTAGGAACCCAAGTTACTGTGCCTTCCTGTAAAGACTTGCGATTCAGCCTTCGTGCTTTCACAATAATACCACAGCCAGATGGTAGCTCTAATGACTCCACTAGTTCCTCCATTGACCAATCCACAGGAATACCCTTAACAAGACCCATCCTTGTAATATTGAATGTTGGTATAATAGCATTGTATTTGCACATTACAACAACCGGATTTTGTAAAAATTTATTTGCTGCTTGAGCCGAGCTAAATTCAATAGAAATTTTATTTCTACCTACATTTTTTACGCCGTCCTTAACTACTGAGTCAATTTTATGCGTATGTAAGAACTGGCCAAACTTTAGGGCGCGAATAGTAGTTCCTGAGGCTGGGTCTGGGGTTTCACGTGATACATGAACAATGAAGGGACCCTGGTCGTCATTAGAATAACTTTTAGGGCCTTCGGAAAAGGATGGGTGAGTAAAAATTGATTGTATAGACGGAGTAGCTGTTGATGGATGTACTATTGTTTTCTTGGATGAGGAATCACTGGAAGGGTTATCAATAGCAGGACGTTTTCTTAAACTTTGTTGAGAGGAGGAGGAATCCGATATAATTTGACCGTCAGTCGTACCACCAGTATCCGGCGGATCAGGAGGATGGTCAAGATCCATTTTTTAAAAGTAAAATATTTATATTAAAAAAAAACCCCAAACAAAACAAAATACAACTAAAAGCTAACACTTACCTGTGATAAATATGTTAGTTAACCACAAATCCCAAGAAAATCTACTATTAACACTATAAACATATGAAAAAATAAGAAAGAAAACACCAAGATCACTCAAACACGTGTGTTAACCACAGCTAACGCAAGCGGCCCCTTATTAAAAACTACAAAAAATATTATACTTTTCGCATAACATAACCTTAAATTGTCGACCCAAAAGTACTATATCCTTAACTCTTAAGTTGACAATAGTTGACATTAATGACCATTGACCACGTTATTTTGACTTTTAGCCATTCGTTCACTGTCATTTGTCACATATGTTGGTAGTGATGTCTCCCAAAAACCAAAACCCACGAATACAAACGAATGTACGAATAATAAAGTATATCACATAAATAATATCATAATACAATATTGTTTTTGAAAAAGATAACGACCGCATTGGTGTAGTCATGTTTTTATAATTTTCTATTGAAACTATAAGATTTATAGAAAAAAAATACGATTTAATTTAATAACGTAAAATGTAAATAAGTAAAATATATTGTATAAACAATAGGTATTATATTTATGTTCGTTGAATTACAACATATTCTTAAAAAATAAATAATAAGTTGTTGAGTTTTTTTTTAAGTTGTTGATTATTTATTAATAAGTTCATAGATCAATATATTAAATAATAGAAAAAATAAAACGGCAGTTTCATTGTCTTTTATACATTCAGACTTCAGTGGAAAGTGGAAAAATAAAGGATAAAAAGCTTATCACTTGAAAGAATTTACTACACTACTACTACTACAACTACAATTTTCGTCATTAAAGTTGAAAGTTTATCAAGTTGATTTTGTAGTTTTGTATTTCGTGCCATATCCTCTTTTGCCTTATTTTAGTTATGAGGCAGCTATGTGTGAGCTTAAATAGTTTTTAAGATGTGCTGCTTGTTTTATTTCCATATATTAGAATTGAATAAGTCTAATAATATAATAGTAAGTATATTATGCATAATCAATGATCTTAGAAAAAAATTTCTTCTAAGATCATTGTGTATAATATGATAATACTTATTTTAACTTATTTTCCATCTATTTAATTATCTTTGTCAATGACAAAACTACTAATAGTATGTGATAAATGACATCGAACCACTTTGATACACCATAGTAACATTCTTTTTAAAGTAAAATCAATTAACTTCTTCTAGAAACCATTTTTAAAAGATATCATTTTTCTAACTCGATAACACGTTCCCTCTAGGACACGAGTATGCATTTTTACTTAAAATCTACTTCTTATGTATTCCTGAAAATAATCTCTTTAGTACCAAAAAAATAGTATCGGTATTCTTAGCATCGATGTATCAAAGGAGCTCTGATTTTTGTGTTATTGTATCATGTTAATGTTTCAAAGTAGTATTTATTTAGTAAAAGCTTAAGGTGCAAATTGAGAGAATATTTTATATCTGAATTGCTTAAAATATTGGCATCGCCACAATTTCCCCATAGTTATAACCGTTAAAGTCGACTTCATCTTTACAATGTTATTGTCTGTCATCACTCTAATATAATATAAATAATAAATAGTAATAAATAAACGTCTCACAATCAACGCCCCCCAGTAGGATGTGAATCCTGTGTCGGGGGTCCGGAAACACACACAATACACAAGCACAAACGCCCATACCACGACAAAAATCTGTATGGCCTATACAAATATTTGTCATGTGCGGGGATCGAACCCGCGACGGCTTCAAATATGTTACACCACGATTTTTTTCTTCGATAAACATTCAAACTTAAATGTAAAAGTAGCTTTTTAGGCGGTCAAACGACTCTGCAACTCCTCTTGTATTACAAGTGTCAACTGACCATCAAGGAGACAACCTGCTAATTTGCCCTCTTACAATGGGTATGTTCACCACCCCCTTCTAAGTGAAGATTTTCTTTACCTTGATAGGAGCGCATGCGCATATCATATTGTTCCGTTTCCACGCATGTTAGATGTATGACGTGTGCATGCGCTCCTATCAAAATGAAGAAAATTTTAAATTAGAAAAAGGCCACGAACGTACCCATTATAGCAAAAATAATCATAGATAGGTATTTAAATTTTCCATCATATCCGCTAATATTTTACTAGTAGTGGGTATGATGCTTATAATAATAAAGATTTAAAATAATTATTAAAACTAAGTTTTCATTTGAAACCAAAAAACTGTAACTAAACTGAATTAACTTTGACAGGCAATCAAAAAGTGTCCAAATATCATAGAGGCTTTTTAAATTCCATGCCAAATTACAACTCACATTAGATTGTGCGCAAGCCACAATAACCACGAACGGCACGAACCGATATTCAGTTGCATTGAATCAATCCGCAGCTCGTACAATTAAATCAAATCAAAATTTACTTTATTCATATTGTTTTTCAAACACATTGTAATCGTCGTTTACAGATACTTTTAGTTTTTAGAATGTGAAAATATCATCAACTCGGAAAACCAAAGATTTAAATCGTCGATTTAAATCTTTGTGGAAAACATAATTTTCTGCTGAGAAACGGCTAAAACAAATCAGTTACATTTTTAAAATTTGCAATTTTACAATATTTGAAATTATGAATTTAGTTCTGTGTTATTTTACAGAACGATAATCTTGTTATTTTCGCATTTTTTTTTTTTTTTTTTTATATTAGTTGGATAGGCAAACTGGCAGGCGTGCCACCTGATGGTAAGTGGTCGACGTCGCCCATTAACATAAACCAGTTTACCTGGAACTAGCCCAGCCAACTAATTTATGTGTTGCCCATCCTGAGACATAATATGATGTTAAGTCTCGGTGCCAGTAATTACACTGCCTGTCTTGCCCTTCTTTCCGAAATACAGCAAAGCTGTTTCACGTAAGAAATAAGCAAGATGATGGTACCCATGCAGCCGGGAGCGCGGCACAGCGCATCCCTCCCACCGGTAGTGCATCCCTCCCACCGGTAGCACATCCCTCCCACCGGTATTAGTTCGATTTGATCCATAAAATCGATTAAATCATGTGTACGATCTGAACGAAAGTCATTCCTACTTCAATTTATCCGATTTTACCTCAACACTGTTCAATACGCTGAAATTAATTCCGTTCAGTTTCATAATTTCAAGCTACATGTTGAATATAGTTTTTCTGTCTTTTGTGGTTAAAACTTGTAGAAATTAGGGTTAAGTAAATACTACAAAAATAAAGTAATTTTATAATTAAATTTTCTATTAATTAATGTGGTATTAATAATTTAACAATAGAATTTTTCAAATATTACAAGAACATCATACATATTATAAAACAAAAACAATATTGTGAACAATATAAACTGTAAGGTGAAAACGCGTTTGGACATTCGAAGAAATTTGTATTTTAAGTATTCCAGCGGCTTGTCACTTCTTACCCCTTCTACTTTCTTATAAAATACCTAATAATACCGTTCACCACAACAACAAACATAAAAATTTAAATTTAAATCAAATGGTAATCGTGGTATCACTGATTGAAATAACAACATAACAACATTAAAGAATTTTTTATAACTTTGAAATTCAAATACTTTTGCTTAAATAACACGTAGAATTTATTTAAGTTATAATTATATTCAAGACCAGTCAAGGCTAATTATATAAGAACTTCCAAATTTGTATAAATTATTTTACCAATATAGTATTCGTACCTATTCACCCCGTTTTACGGAAATTATTTCTTCCTCGACAGATTAGGTTGGTAATATTGGAGTATTATTTATCGTATATGAATCGTATCTCTTAGTGCAATTTTCAGTAAGTGCCAAGCCGCTGAGTATTCTAATTTCTAACGAATACTTAACAAACCTTCTTAAACAGCGGGTAAGTTTATAAATTAATACTTTCAATACAGTATTATGGCTGGGTTTCTTTTTTGTTATTGTTATAGAACTATTAAAAAATTAAGTATTAATATTAATTTGCTCTCTCCGGTAAAATAAATCAGTGAGATGAAGATAGAAACAAGGCCAAATGAATTTGCCATGGCTGTTTATGTCACAACTTTGGCATCAATGAGAAAATTACTGTGGCATAAGCTTATTACACGTATTTACGACGCTAGTGCAAATGTAACGTTAGATACAATGTATCCACTAAGTATGTGTATTTATTACCATAATAATATACTCCGTTATTTATTATTTTAAGAAGATTATAGCTTATTGTACAAGTGTTTTAATCTTGAGTTAGATGATTTATCGAAGTGTTTTCTTTATAATGAAAAATAAAAGGTTCTAAATATTGTGTGTTAAATTGTTCGTTATGCGATATTTTCTTTAATTTTATTAAAAGTTTTAATATAAAATATTGATTAAATAGCAATTTGCCCATTGATAACCAGTTAGTAATTTCTCCAATGATAAATTTCGAAAATTTGTTGCATAAAGTAACTTTATTATTTTTGCAATTAAAGTAGCTCAGCCAGTGTTCTACTTATCAGGCAGTTAGACTGCAAAGAGTTTTCTTTAATTAAATTCTTATAAGAAAATAAATAAAATGTATGCATAAAAAATATTTAGGTATTTTATTAATATATTAGATTGGGGAAAAACTTTCTTTGTATTTAAATAAATTACAATTATAATATATTGCTGCATTAATACTTCCCAACAAAGCTCTCCCAGTTTTTGTTAATTTAATACTAGCTTCTGGAGCATGGATGTCGGTTATAGTGACTAAAAAATAAAGTATTCTATGTTACTTTTAATACCTCTAATAATATTTGTACAAAGTTTCATGATGATCAGTTCAGTAGTTTTCGCATGAAAGTGTAACAAACAAACTTACATTTCACATTTATAATATAGGTAGGGATTATATGTTTTGTATAATTTATTGTTTCAATAAAGAATAGCAAATGAGTAAACAATTCAATTCAAACAACAAAAACAATTAGGTTTTTTTCAGTGAGGTCATGTGACACCCAAAAATTGAGTATTTTTTGTTTTATATAGGCAGACTTTTTCAAATGGGTCAAAACTGTTTTGCGGTCAATCCTCAGTTTCTTAGAGAATATTAAAAATTCAAGCTAACTTGCCAATCTTGCTCTACTTTTTCGAAAATGTCATCTACTTTATAAATATGAGTGCGATCAGAACGAGCTGCGTCTTAGACATCTAATTTCCCAGACTGAAAACACTTGAACCAACTTTCCGCTTCTCATACTGACACTGCATTAGGTCCATAAGCATCACAAATCTTTTCACGGCTTGAGTCTCATTTTTCCCTTTTTTTGTAATATAACTACAGAATGTTTCGAATTTCATAATTAGATTCACTCATTTTGACAGACAGGAAATGATTGAAAAATGGCAGAAAAGTTTTTTTTTTATTTTTTCTTAATGACCTATATTTATTAATATTAAAAACAGACAGATACAAATAGATTTTTCTTCAATTTTATACATACAAAATACGAAAAGACTTTTCCCCAACCTATTATTAATATGTAGACATTAATTCAACATTAAAATAACATTGACTATCTTTATACATTATTTGTAATATTATCATCTCTACTATCAGATAATTTTATTTCAACTATAATAATTGGTCGATCCACTGTTTTATTACTGTTATAGAGGTCAGTGGCTCAAATGGTTATTTAATTTTTTTATAATAGTAATAAAAATTAGACATAATATCTATATATTATAAGAACAATGATACATATAAACAATTCAATATAAAATGTACATAACAGTAACAAGATAGACTTAGACAACATATGAAAATGTATTTTATGAATGATAAATAAATGAATGAATGTAATGAAGTTAGAATAAATTTGTAGTTTTAAGTGCAAATTTTGGGAAAAGAGATAGTGATAAGAGATATTGGAGATAGATGAAGATAAAATAATTTCAAATGAAGTGTAAAAGAATTCAAATAAGAACTCAGATTACAACTAATTTTCTTTAAATATTTATCTTATATACAATAGTTTATATTATTTTATTTAATAAAATAAAGGCGTTAATATAGTATTTAGTATTTTAAATATAATCCAAACCATTTGAAATTGTACTTTGACCTTTGTAATAGGTATTAGCAATATAATAATGTAATGTCACATAAAGTTCCCCATCTAAATCATTGATGACTGATGACTCTTAATTTAAAGAAAAACTTTGCTGCTGATTCAACTATTCAAGAAATATTATTGTATGAGAAGAACTAAACGACACTACATTTTTGACTTTGATCTGTTTATCTTTTAATTTTTATATCTGTTTTTCTTCCTAAATCCGTATTTCTTTATAAATAGGTGAAGTTCTAAATAGGTGTTAAAATATCATCAAAAAATTACAATTTTTTTGATAAATTAACATTTATTTGCACTCGTTAATTCAAATATTTTTTCTCTTCTACTCGGACGCATCTATCGATGACGTGTAAGAGAGATAGATGCGTCACAAGCCGAACGCTTAAGCCGATCGTGCCTCTCTATCGCTTGTTCCGCGCTCTCGCTCGCGGAACGTGACAATGAGTCCTGCTTATTCGTGCGTGCAGCCGGCGTGCATCGATTTACAAGACGTTATCACGTCAAAACAAAACTGATTTTTTAGTGTCTTAGTATTTTGCATAAAAGTATCTGTAAAGTTAACGCAATAAAGCTTATGAAGACTCCTCTGTCGGTACATCTATCACAGCGCTATATGTAATGATATATATCGATATACATACATATATCGAAAACATCGATGCTTATAATACAATGCATCGAAACAATATGTATCATTGAATTTCGATGTTTAACGATATATCGATTTATTCCTTTCGATGTATCGAAATAATACGTTCAAAATCGTCTCAAAATTTAAATAGAAACAATGCGCGCATTCTATCGATGTATAGAGAGAAACGGAAAATATGTTTAATTTCGGTTTTATCGCATCGAAAATTTCGTGGATTTTTTTTTTTCTTCAATAACTCTAGCTGTTACTTTGAACCATTATATTGTGTAAATACTTATTTTTTCATAATATACATAATATTACTGTGGGCTGACAAGAAATAATAAAAATAATATAAAGCCGATAAATTAAAGCGGAAAACATATAGACATCGAATTAACATTTCTTATATTTTGTTATAGATTTAAAGAGACCTCAAAATGAGTCTGTTCAAGACGATGGCGACTGTTACAGCATCATGTGGCAAGATGGGACTGAGGAACGGAAATGTAAGTTTTTAAATATTAAATTAAACAAAAATAATATAAATCTTTTAAATAAACACTTAAAAGAAAAAAAAATATATATTAAATTAGAAAGTTTATCCTTACGAGGTACAAAAAAGCTATGAAAATAATGGGACAGATTACATGTGAAGTATTTGATAGTATAGATAGATATATAGATAGTATAGATATAGTTACTGAGATAGGCTTATTAAAAATAATCATTCATATTCTCTACTTCCTACTACTCTCTACCGACCTATTTAACTCTGAACTGAACTAAAAGAGCCTTTAATTAAAAAAAATCAAAAAACCCGACTGCGTAAAATAGGTAGGTACTCTTATTATAAACTAAAAATAATAAAACAATTTATTAGCTTTCATTTGATACCCATATTGCTACAGTAAGAAAAAAAATCAACTCCCCCCCCCCTCATTCCGCCCTTTGCAGGCGCCATTTTAAAACTTTATATAGCCTATGTCACTACTACAATTTAGACAAATCCAATGACACCTCATATGTCAGAAACCGTCCAGCCGTTTGGGCTGTAGGGCGTGCCAAAGAAATTGACATACATAAATACACTCGAAAAACATAACCCTCCTTCTGTCGCCGTCGGGTAATAAATGTACCATTTCGCTATGGCCTCTTCACCTAAGTAAAACCAAGATTGGTACCCGCGGATTTGCGGATAATTTTCCATGTTTGTTTTGAGCGGAAATCGAACTCGCGACGTTCGGCTTAATCTTTATCTCTCTCTAGCCGATATAATCTAGCCGATAGCCGATAGCCGATAAAACCTTACCAATGCTATCGTAATAATGTGTATATTTTTTCTACATATATGCATTCCACTGCGTAGTATGAACAAAAAGATGCGATTCTTGGATGCCGAATAAAATATTCTTTGGATGAGTAACGACACTGAAGCCCACTTTTATCGGTTTCTGATAACTCTGTAAACAAGCCCTTACTCATTTAAAAATGATCAGTAGGTACATCATTTACCAATTATAAATATCTCATATGGTGGACTTTAATACCAGCGTTACTAAATCCACACATCTCTGTCATAGGTTTAATATTGTAAGAGGACAAATTCTGTATAAGAAGATAAGAAAGAGAAATCTGTATTTTTTATTTTTGTCTATCTGTCTGTCTCTATCTTGACCGCGTTTTACGCTAAAAAAACTATATAAATTTAAATGAAAAATAAAATTAAAATAAAATTCACGATGTGAGTTCATACGAGCTAGGACACTGGATACTTTTTTAACAGATTTAAAAAGAAAGGAGTTTCTCAATTCGACTGTATTTTTTGAATGTGTTACCTCATAACTTTTTACTGGGTGTAGGTACCTACCGATTTTGATGATTCTTTTTATATTAATAATAAATAAATAAATAAATATTAACCAACAATCACACCACGTTAACCTAGCCCCGTGGTAAGTCCGTAAGAACTTGTGTTACAGGTACTAGGAACGGAAATAAATTTAAGATATAAATACATATATACATAAATACACATCCATGACCCGGTGCAGACATCTGTATTCGTCATACAAATTATCTGCACCTGGCGGGATTCGAACCCGCGACCGCTGCGTAAAGTGTCCAGTTGCCTGACCACTCGACCAGCCGGCCGTATTCGAAAGCTGGTGCTTGTCATGTGGTCACATTTAAATTTGAGCGATATCTGACTAGTAGTTTTTGAGTTATCCCTAATAATGCGTATTTATTTGACTTCTACTACGTTGGTGTTCTCGTTTTATTACTTGTTGATGTAAAATGAACAAAAAACTTGTATAGGATGGTTTGGAAGAACATCCCGTGGTCCCGTGGTCCCTTTCTAGTTTGGTGATGTTCTGATGAAGATCTTCGGAGACACGCAACGGAACTCTTCAATAAATGACAGCAAATGTGCCGTGTTTGCTGCAATACATTATATATGCATTGTTTACACAATCACACAATATAACAATCACGCCTGTTGAAGTCGCCTTTTTTTGTTAAATTTTTTTAAATTATGTACTTTTTTTTATGAAATTCAGTACGTTTTTTGGGAAAGGTGATAAAAGTTAAACCGTGTAATCGCGAACAAAATCGATGATACAGCTTGTTTATAATATAATAATGTTCGTAAGTATTTATCTATTTGATAATAATTAACGGATATTGATATTAATACACGTGGAGGTCTAAAGGTTTGTTTTGTATTACATTATTTGAATGCGCTTATCTTAGATAGTTCCGGTCCATTTCGAAAAATTGTATTTACATTCGATAGTCTGATTATTGAGGAAGGTCAAGGTTAACGACACAAAGCAACGAAGTATAACTGAGTAAGACCCCGTTCAGATGACAAGCGCTTAACGCGCGTTATGATAACGCGCGCTTACAACTACACATGCCGTACGTACGGCCGTACACATGCTAACGCGCGTTAAACGCGCGTTAGCATGTGTACGGCCTGAATAAAATGTATGTAGTTGTAAGCGCGCGTTATCATAACGCGCGTTAAGCGCTTGTCATCTGAACGGGGTCTAAGGCTACGCTCAGATGACAAGCGCTTAACGCGCGTTGAACGCGCGCTAGATTTTTCTACGGCGTTCACATGACACGCGCTGGTCAGGCGTTGAACGCGCGCTAGATTTTTCTACGGCGTTCACATGACACGCGCTGGTCAGGCGTTGAACGCGCGCTAGATTTTTCTACGGCGTTCACATGACACGCGCTGGTCAGGCGTTGAACGCGAGCTAGATTTTTCTACGGCGTTCACATGACACGCGCTGGTCAGGCGTTGAACGCGCGTTGCCGCGGTTGTTTTTTAAATAAATAAAAAAACAAAGTTAATGATTTCTTGCTATAATTAGGTACTTTGTTCTTTGGTTAAATTAAATACTTCTTGAAATAATTATATTATTTTTTCCCCCGGCACTTTTAGCCCCACTCTCCCCTACTTAGTCAATTTTTGCCACGGTATTAAAGATTGTTTTGATATGCCATGTGAGTGTTTCCCGTGAGATTACCTACTTGAAAAAACTATGTTAGATTCAGAATTTACATTTTCAGAATTCAAAATTTAAGCATTAAAAGAAACAATAAATTATTAAAAACAAAAATTATAAAAAGAAAATTATTAAAATCATACTGAATATTAAAACTATTTAACAAATGTTATGTTTAATTTGTCTTAACCTATTGTGACCAACCAAAATAGGTAACAATTTTGCGCGTTTTTAATTACGTGCAATATTATGAAGTTACGAATCGATTGTCTGTACCGATCGCGTTGAAAGGGTCGTTAACCTGCGGGTGATAGTTTATTAATATTATAATTCACGTAGACATTTTTAAAAATGAAAAATCATATTTTGTGACTAAACTACTGGATGTATTTTATTGATTTTTTATATGTTTTTCTATTTCATCAATAAATAAATCTGTATTAAAAGTTTCGGTTTCCATTTCGAACAATATTTGGACGTGATGAACCCTAAAATACATCAATCCGCGTCGAAACTTCGAAAGCGCGCGCTCAACTGAACGGTAACATAGAAATCCAATGATCTCAAAGCGCGCGTCACAACAGTCGAGCGCTAGCGCAGCGTTCAACGCGCGCTTCATTAAAACGCGCGTTAGCATGTGTAAGGCCTGAATAAAATGTATGTAGTTGTAAGCGCGCGTTATCATAACGCGCGTTAAGCGCTTGTCATCTGAACGTAGGCTAAGGGTGTGACCCCACCAGAGCGGAGATGTGTTTAAACAACCAATAGAATTTCGTTATTCACACACCTCGTCTCCCCTCCGCTTCAGTGGATACAACTGAACGAAATTCTATTGGTTGTTAAAACACATCTCCGCACATCTCCGCTCTGGTGGAGTCTGGGCCTCAGCCTGTAAGCGTCTCACTGCTGGGATATGTCCATATAGGAGAAAGGTTGGGGCTTAATCCACCACGCTGCTCCACTGCGGGTTGGCGAATAATTTTCCTACCATGAGTAATGATTGGTATCTAGTGCCCTCCGATGCCCTGTGAGAAGATTCACAAAGACATAAACCCAGACTAGAAATAAATATTTGTACATATATATGCCCCGAGCGGGAATCGAATCTTCTTGGACTTCTCTCACCAATTGTTACCCTTCTCCTAAATGGAGAAGAGGTCTTTACTCAGCAGTGGGAAGTTTACAGGCTGTTAAATCTTAAATCAGTTAATTCATTTACTGAATTAACTGATTTAATTCTTAATCTGAATTAAATCAGTTAATTCAGTAAATGAATGACAAGGGATATAATACCTAGGATGGTACCTACGCTAATGAAAAGTCTCAAGATCTACTTTTACATGGCGTTTGTTACAAAATCAAATCATATTGGCCTGCCGTCGCTCCGGACATTACATCCAATGCCAAAATACTCAGACAATGTATTAGTCAATAATTGCGGTTAAATAAAGAGACCATTCACGTGACGATCGCACGACCGATCACGACAAGTTAAATTTGTAATGCGTGAGTCGTAAAGTAAACCATACATCATAGTAAATAATGAAATTGGAATCTATATACAAGGATGTACGTACTTATATATCATATAGGATGTACTGTACTTACATACATATAATAAAATGGTAGGAAAGTCAAAACTGTACATTGATTTTTTTTTAAAGAATACTTGGGGTGTGGTCTACAATCGATACCGAAGCCAGAAATATAGTTTTTAGAATTTTTGTCTGTTTGTCTGTATGTATGTCCGGGATAAACTCAAAAGGTACTGCATGGATTTACTTAAAATTTGGCACGAATATTATTAAGAAGTCGGGTAAACGTATAGATAGGCTACATATTATCACGCTATCCCTACTGGGTACGAGCAGTGAACCTTTATTTCTTCAACGCATTCTGTAACAACGTGTAATCTAATAGCGTTCACGCAGACGACGCTGACGTCGCGGCAGCAGCAAGTATACAATAATATAATTATTGCATAAAATTATCTCGTGTGAAAAAAATATATGCGCTTCCAATTATAGGTCGCCACCGTTTGCATTTTAAACATAAATAAATGATAACATTACAAGACATACAAAAAGAGAAAATTTATATTAATTACACTAAAGACCTGTTTCACGAGTTCCTGATAAAGCTTATGAAGCACATAAGTTACTGATAGGCTTTGTCAAATGAAGTAAATAAGGTCCTTAGGACATCAATTAATAAACTACGACTTTATTTTTTACGATACAGATTAAAATGGTGCGGATAGAAATAACTAACAGATAATGTAGAGTTTGATGGTAAATCTCTAATATTATAAATGTTAAATGTAAGTTTGTTTGTTACGCTTTCACGCGAAAACTATATTTAATCGATCGTCATGTAACTTTGTACACATATTCTTGGAGGTATTAGAAGTAACATAGAATTTTTTTTTGCTCGCGATAAACGACATCCACGTAAGCTAAGCCACAGGCAGAAGCTAGTATATAATAATTTAATAAAAAAAAATACGTGTGTGAGTGCTTGATGTCAATTGTTATAATTATTTTATTAATAGATATTGGTAAAAGTAGAGTATATACACACTACACACAAAAACACTACACACACTACGAGTTACGACACACACGCATATGTACAATGTATGTATATACACTATTGTCAAAGTCTGTTGTCAACACGGTCATAAATACAGGTCTTGCAACGAATTGCAACGAAATTTTTATGACTGCTGCATATGCTCACCATGTTATACGCAATCATATTTTTATAAGGTCGACAATGCTATCAAATATAGATTAGGTCGAATTTCGACCACTGGGCGACCACTAGTTTAAATCATAACTGGAACGCTCACTTAATAAAATTGTATATTCAAATATGCACTTTGAAATAATTGGCATAAGGTTGACATTTGTCGTTTCCAACATGTAAAGTGAAAAAATTCGTTTCGAGCATTTCGTCGAGTACTGGTATTTTGTCTCTTTCTTACGAGTTGCCTTGAATCCGTGGTAGAAAGAGATGTAATCCCTCTCGTAGGAACGTTTTTTGAGTGCACGTGCGCATTCCAGTTTGTATATGAATTCCTTGGTCTAAACATCTTATTAATATTGTAAATGCGAAAGTTTGTATGGATGGATGTTTGTTAATCAATCACGCCTGTACGACTGAACGAATCTGGATGATATTTGGTACATTACAGTTTATATAATCTTTTATAGTCTGTGGCTGATTTTTATTCGGAAAAAAATATACATTATCCTGCGATTGATTTGTTTTTGTTTTTCAAAGAACAGAGGATTGCCTGATTATTTTTTTTTGCATGCATTTAGTTTAGGGTCAGGGAACGACTTAGGCTTTTTAACGCGGAAAATTGTATATAGGATAGCATTAATAATTTTATTTTACAGGAACCTTGTACCTATTTAAAAAGAGTTTCGTTAACATTTCAAAATTTCCACGCGAACGAAGTCGCGGACAACATCTAGCTACATATATGTATATTATAAGACATTCATTGTATCTTTAAAAGTAAAATTAATAAACCAATTGCATACTACGTAGTACAGATATTGTGTAATGTACTCGCACGTGTGCGTATCACGTTATACAATTGGCAATAGAGCGGGTATGTGTTCACGTCACCGGCGCATGCGCACGTCTCGTGAACTTGAACTTGAAACAGGCCGCCGGTAATTATAAATTTTCTGATAGGCGATCTGTTACATTAAAGTAGTAGGTGTTATTCGTATATAATTCGTACTGTTTACTTGCTACTGCATAATGGCGTTTATTGTGGAATTTTTATATATATATAAAAATGTAAAGTGTAGGTATTACAGATATGGGTATTTCACGCCAAGACGGACAGTTTGAAAAACTTTTTTTTTTGTTCTTAGTAGGTGCTAATATTTTATTTTACTTATATTAAATTATTAATATTATGAATGCTAAAGTTTTATTGCAATAAAACTTTTTACATAGATAGCTGGAAATCCAGGATAACACGTGGGCTATTCTGGCATTCCCACGAGATCCTTCTATATGCAATTGCATGCATAAAATATGCATTTTTCTAGCCGTGGGACGTTTACAGGCTGATTTCCAAGGAATCTGAAATTACGCAGATAAAATCGCAAGGCGCAGCTTGTACATGATATATTCTGTTTCCTTCCTGATGACTAATAAACAAAGTCTAAAAGAAAACTAATACCGTTACCTATTTGAGTGACCAATACGTGTCAGCAATAAATCAGAGGTTGATATTTAATACAAAGTGATCACGTTGCAATGAGACAAATGATTTTGTAATGGCGCACAATTATTTCATATTGGCGAAGAAGGCGATGTCTTAATATTACTCAAATTTCGAACTACTTGTCATTTAAATAAGGTGGATTCTTAGAAATAATATTATATGTGAATACGTCAATTTGGATTTCTAATAGCTTATACGAGTATACGCATGGTATGATTAGATTGTACTAGCTGCTGCCCGCGACGTCGTCTGCGTGAACGCTATTAGAGATTACATATTGTTACATAATGCGTTGAAGAAATAAAGGTTCACTGCTCGTTCCCCGTACGTGATAGCGTGATAATATGTAGCCTATAATGTTGACCCGACTTCTTAATAATATTCGTACCCAATTTGAAGTAAATCCATGAAGTACCTTTCGAGTTTATCCCGGACATACATACAGACAAACAGACAAAAATTCTAAAAACTATATTTTTGGCTTCGGTATCGATTGTAGATCACACCCCAAGTATTCTTTTAAAAAAATATACAATGTACAGTTTTGTCTTTCCTACCATTCTATTATATGTATAGATGATCGCTTTCTGTTTGGAGTGGGGATGAAGTATAATCCCGTTTCTTTTGAGAAGTTCTAAGTTTTGATTGATTGATTCAGCCCGCTGATGTAAATGTATTTAAAACGGATGTTGGATGTCGACTGCTGAACGGAAGCCTCCCCCATCGAACTCCATAGCGACCGCCTGAGTTCTTTAGTGCTGGCCATTTTAGGGAGGTTTGCCATACTCGCAACGCTTGGCAGATGGGTTGGCTAGCGTAGCGTGTTGTGGCAGGATATGACAATGCTTCCTGCCCATTAACATCCTGGTTTGTGTACAGTTGTTCGCACCACTATGGCCTTAGTCGCCATTTATACCTCGGCAAGAAACAGGTCGGGACCATTCTTCTCTGCCGGTCAGCCCGCGGCAAAATTTCTAAGTAACTTACATTTATTATACAATAATTGTTCTAATAGTAGTCAGATACGAAAGAATTAGATTAGGTAAGAAACAAAATATTAAAATATATCAAATTATTATTATAATATATCAAGTTACAATGATTCGTATTGACGAACAGAAAAAAAAACTTAAATTATAACAATTCGAGTCGAGCAATGACCTAAACCTTGTCTATTTATTTAGTTCAAAACAACAACAATGTTATTAAATATTTGTAATAAAAAACAATGAACATTTGGTACAGACATAAACAGTGCCATAATTACAAGTAACACAACATAATAAATCATTTTAAGTTATATAATTATATTGACCAAACTATTAATTTAAGTTTTAAAATTGTTTTGCATATTGTATTACATCTGAATTATTATGTTAATGTACGCAAAATCTTTATATTACATTCAAATGTTATGACGGCTAATTTTTTTTTACTAATCGAATATCTACAAAAATAACATTTGATTACTTGTCGTTTTTGTGTTATTACGGTCAATGATAATGTTAATGCCCGTAACGTTGGAGAAGTTGTTTTGACTTTTGAGTCCGTCTGTCATGATATGCGCTTTTTTTAAAAATCTATTTTGTTAATCAATCAATCTGTTGTTTTTGTAGTCTATTTTGCTACGAGTAACAATATTATGTGGCTTTCGAATTTATAAAATTTTAAAAAACACCCACAGAGGTAGTTTGTATGTAAAATGTAAAGTTTATTTTTAAAATCATTGAAGACCTCATCCCTTTAGATATGCTCTTCAGTATCTATTGTGAAGTGTCATAATTGCTCATATTTCGTCAGTCTATTTATCACATTTCGTGACCCTAATAAATAAAATATATGTTTTAGTACCTCAACCCAATTTTTAATTAAGTAATACCTTTATGTGGCACAACACATTTGCCATTGTTTACCAATATATTTTTTTGCAGTTCTTTTATTGAAGTTGTTTTCTTCTTTTTTAGTTAATAGATACAAGTCTATAAGTTCTATAACTTACATTTGTAGCGACAAATTTTCTAATAATCGAATCTTTTTTTCTCTTTATTGATGCATTTTTTTGTGTAAGTTATTGTTTTCTTTTTATTTTTTATTTTTTATTTTGTCTTGGTTTGTATAAATTTCTTAAACTTAATGTTATAATTTTGTGTCTGCAATCAGCAATATTTGTGATGTCCCAAATAAATATATATTTTCTTTCTTTCTTTCTTTCTTTCTTTCTGATACATATTTAAAGTGGAATAAATTATTTTAATTTAAAAATAAATCGATGTATATAATTATATATAGGGGAAGGACGGGCAAGACGGAGAGGGCGGGTAAAACGAATAATCGCTTTAAATCGCTGGTCGGTCGGTAGAAATATTTTAGACTGCCATCTATTGTTCCATTATATAACTACACGCACCGTTGTTGACAAAGCATCGGTCTCACATACTTGTGGCATTTTTTTATTATAAATATTGAAATTTAGAAAAAAAATTAAAATTTTTAACCGTAAGTATACAGAGATTATTTTAATATTGTTAAGGACGATTCAAATAAAATTTTTTGAAATGGAATATATAATTAATGAACATAAAATAATCAAGTTATTTATTTTTTTTATCGCTGTAGTTTGTAATAATTTAAGGTTATGTAATAAAACTATCAGACGGGCAAAACGGATACTAAATAGAAAAAAAGAAAACAAAAAGAAAAGCTCCAATCGACGTTCCAGGTCCATCCGGCGTCAAAAGACAACGAAAAACAAAAAAAGCCTTGGGAAAATCTATGACATCTTACCTGTGCACCGTATGCAAAGAAAAATATGTTGATCCGCCGAGAGAAGATTGGATACAATGTGGGACCTGCCAAGGGTGGATACATGAAGCCTGTACTTCATATTCGGGACGTGGTTCATATTTTTGCGACGATTGTTTTGATAAAAATACGTTTTCTAATCAGTATTCGTTTTGCCCGACCTAAGTATTCGTTTTGCCCGCCCTAGTAGGGCAAAACGGATAATGTTAACAATTTTTTTTTTTCAATTTTGAAGAAGAATTTCTTTATTTTTATTTCCATTTAACTTTAATTATAAACGTTAATGACCCAAAGAATTATTAGCCAAAGCTAAGAATAAATATGATTATAATATATATTTTTAATTTCATTTTTAAATTAACATATCCGTTTTGCCCGTCCTTCCCCTATGTCTTGATGAGGTCCCTGCCCGAGTCCATATTGATTGATAGGTTGAAAGATAAACTTAAAAAAAAAACCATTAAATTTTCGTTTGATAAACATGTTAGGAAACAGTTAAGGAATTATGATAACAATAGGACCTTGTCATTTAATCAGTAAAAATTAAGATACCAAAATGATTTCTATAATTCAACTATTAACTAGCTAGCAAGGACAACGTTTGACGAATTGTGGGACATAGCCATAGCTGGTTTTTCACAAGGGGTTGCGAGTTCCATTTCCTTTCGTGACAAATAATTGTAAAGGTAAAAGTTAAAACAGATCTGTATTGTCTGCATTTGTGTTTTGTAATACTGGGACCACACTAACGGGAAATACCGTTTAACATCGCGATTAAAGTAGGTATAGCCACGACTGAACGCGATAGATTAACAACGGCATTCACATTGCCGTTTGTCGTTAGGTGATAGTTCAAGTGGCGGTATAGTATTAGCGCCAATTTATCGCCCAGAATGGGCATTCACGTTGAACGTTCAAGTGTAGCCACTCACTTTATCGCGTTATAATTAACGCAGTACTTATCGCGTTGATAGGCATTGACGTTTCCCGTTAGTGTGGCCCCAGTATAACACACACACACTGATACAGAATTTTTATCATAATAAAAATTACTTTAGAACGGCTAATGGTAAAATTCTACTGAAATATACGAACATAACAAATCTATAAAAAGAGATATGGATACATACCACAGTATACTTTTTCTAACTGTCGAATGTCGATACTTCAAACATGTTCCGTGGTCACGAGACGATAGTCTCTTATCTAATTTTTTTTTAATCTTCTAACTTATTAAGCTCATTTTAGACAACGCTATAATAGACTAGGTTGTCATTGCCACTACAAAATTAAAATACCAGACTCTGGATATCAAATCATATAAAGTTCAGAGGAGAACGTGGTGACTTCAGACTTTTTGAAGACTTAGATGAAGAGGGCCAACTTCAAAATTATTACGGCATGTTTGAGGAACATTTTTATCAAATTATTTCTTTGATCAAAACCTGTCTGCTTGGAGGACGGGATGGAGAAAGCGGCGCGGGAGTTATAGCGGAGCATATAGCAAGCCAATAATATATTATAGTAATAGCTAAGTGTGAACGTCTTTTAAATAAATGTATGGTGAGCGATTATGAGCGATATTGTTGTGCTATGAACTATTTATGCTATATATTATAGTATAGCGTGGTCTGAACGCTCCTTAAGAAAATACTTATTTCATAGGTATAAAGGTCGGTAAAACGTTCCAATGTCGGAGACGTAAAACTGATATTAGGTATTTTTTACATGTCCAAGACGTCAATTAGGTTTTTGAACTCCGTATACCAATTTTTAATGTAGTTACTTTTTGTCCAGGTTTTTTTTTTATAGTTTGATGATTATTATTCTAAATGTAAAGACGTCGATTATTTTTATTACTAGTCAAGACGCACAGTTTTACCCGCATAGTATGGACGCATGGTTATGTAATATAATAAAGAGATTTAGATCGATTTTTTTTTTGACTGGCCCATTGGTGCAATTGGAAGTGCTTTCCGCTCCTGGGTCGTGGGTGCGATTTCCGTCTCGAGTCTGAGTGCAATATTTAATACTATATAATACTAGCTTCTGTCCGCGGCTTCGCCCGAATGGATGTCGGTTATCGCGACAAAAAAAAGTATATTATTTGTAATACCTCCAAGAATATGTGTACAAAGTTTCATGATGATCGGTTTCGTAGTTTTCGCGTGAAAGCGTAACAAACAAACTTACATTTCACATTTATAATATAGTTAGGGATGTATGTCTATGTATATTTAATAAAATAAAAAATAAGTATATGTATTTCAGTTGACTGTTACCTAAAACTCAAACTTAATGAAAGTTGCCTGTCTTAGGAACAGGCGACCTTGTGTCTTGTTGTTATACATATTTATTAATTTTAATTTATTTATTTATTCTGATATTAGCGTGTTTAAACAAACATAAAATTTCATCTTATTACTGTATTTAACATTGTACAAATATTAAATACGATTAATTGACGTCTGACGACGCGTGCGATACAGACTTTGGCGTTTATAATATTATTAAAATATTTACACATATATGTACACACACACACACACACACACACACACACACACACACACACACACACACACACACACACTCACACACACCCACACATCAGTTGAAACTCTCACTGATAAATCATCACAGTTTTAAAATGTTTAAAAACAGAGAATGCTAGGCAAGAATTTCGTAATATTACCGCAGTGTATAGAAACATGTGGTAATAATACCTTACGACGGGTTGTGGCAGTGGTCGCAGCGACTGGCTTATGCGCTAGCGGTCGCGCTCTCGATCCTCGCACATGACAAATATTTGTACCTAGGTCGTGTTTGTCGCTATTGTCGTAGTCTGTGCGTTTGTGCTTGTATGTTGTGAGTGTTTCTGGACCACCGACACAGGTTTCACATCCTACTGGGGCCCTGGAGTGTGAGATGTTTATGCTATAGTTTTGCTCGCCTTGAATTTTCATACTACCAGTTTAATATTTATTTATTTGTTTCTTTATTTAAATATAATATTTAATATTACATGAACTGGACTGAATCAGCCTGTAAACGTCCTACTTCTGGGCAAAGGCCTTTTTTATTTAAATAACCAGTTCATATTTTTTTTTTTATTATGTCGGTAAGATCGAAAAATAATATTAATATTTCATCAGTACGTAATTCTTATATCTAAATAAATTTCCAAAAAACATGATCCACAAAAAAAAAAACTGAGTTTTGCTTGGTCATCCAGGTAGTAAAGGGCTCGCAATACCCCATAAAAACTTGAATAAAAAAAAGACTTGAAAAAAAAGGGAGAAAATAATCGGACTGGAGACACCTGGACTCGAACCGGGGTCTTCTTCGGGTTTCGTGACCGTCCGATTTCCCATCTAAGCTATTATAACTTTGTAGATGGTGGCGAAATTTACCTGCGTATTCTAATGACATTGTAGCAGTTTTTCATTGCCTGAAAACACGGATAAAACAACATTTTCTAAAATGAATACCAGCTAGATCGATTTATCACCCCCGAAACCCCCTGCATACTAAACTTCATTAAAATCGTTGGTACCGTTTCCGTTATCTATATATATATAAGAGATTTCCACGTATACATTGACTCATCACGATATCTCTGAAACTATAAGGCGCAGAGACTTGAAATTTGGTAGGAATATTCCTTTTACCGAGTAGAGGTCAGCTAAGAACGGATTTTACGAAATTCTACCTCTAAGGGGGTGAAAAAGGGGGGCAAAGTTTGTATGGGACAACATGATTCCTTGGTCCAATCTACTTCAAATTTCGCATAAATATTCTTTAACAGAATTGGTTGAAGACGTGTTTCGTATTTTATCGAAATTCATCCTCTAACGATGTTAAAAGGGGGGAGAAAATTATTTTGATATAAATACTCCATAGTGATTTTGATTTAAATTAAAATTTATTTTGACACATGTTTGACAACCAATCCGTCTGTTATAAAATATTTTCCAGTATTGACGCAGGTGTAGGTAATATCTTTTTTTGGGTGCTCCTGGTGGAACAGGCAAGACGTTATAATAAACGTAACAAAATTGAGTTGTAAATATAACGTGTGATCGCTTTATTGTAAAATCGGTGCGGAGGTGGGGTCAACAATTAAATTTTTAAATTTTCGAGCTGTAGCTTCTATAAGGTCCTGAAAAGAATCTGCTATATGCGATAAGCTGAAACTAAGGAAACGACCCAAAGTCCACGAAAGTATTTATTTCCAGTATCGACGCAGGTGTAGGTGATAAAAAATATAAATTTATATTTTTTGAAATTTTAGTTAAATACCCGTGCGAAGCCGGGGCGGGTCGCTAGTATTATATATATCGAACCCACAACCCTTGAGCTCAAAGCGGGCTCACTGCCAAGTGCCAACTGCGCTAATAGGCCAGTCTTTAATATAAAAATATAATTAAAATAAAGATGATTATATAATTAGGTTTAATAAATGATATATTTATGTTAATTTTTATAATATATGATTTATTATAAATTATAATAATTATATGAATAACGTAATCTGATTTCAACAATAAAAACAAGTTAAACTCCGAATAATATTTTTATTATATTATATAATTATTATTTTTCTAATTTTCAAGTACAAGACTTTTATCGTCATTGTATATTATCAATGTAGAAAAAAAAAACTCTTTTTTTTTTTAAAGAAAAACATCCTGTTTAAAACAATAAATTAAAAATTACTTATTTAACAGACACGAGTATATGATGTTTTTATGCAGCTGTTTAAAAAATGTTTGAAACATATTAAAAACATTGTTTTAAATTAATTAATAAATATGTATATTATTAGTAAAACCGTCATATTAAATCAACTCTTTTAGGCCCGATCCACATTACAGTGCTGATCTCGGTTCGTTCTCGGTCCGATCTCAATCCGGTAAAATGTTTTGTATGACGAATCGTTGCTGGAGCGTGACTTGATCGGACCTTGACTGGCACGGATAGTGTGAATACTCTCATTGTTTCTTGTGTTACAATATTTTACCGGATCGAGATCGGATCGAGAACGAACTGAGATCAGCACTGTAATGTGAATCGGGCCTTATACTGGGTGTATCTGGGACAAGCGACGAATGATATTTTAACCATATGATCTACCAGCCATACTAAACAACTTCTATTCACTCCTATACAAAGTTCGATACCTACTGTGCCATTTTAGTATTTTAGATAGATTCATAGACAGAAAACTTTTTTACATTCTGTTATCATTTTTAATTGTTTATCATACAACCTTAGTATACAATATCCTAGTTAACAAGTATGCTTAATTAAAATAAATCAAAAAACCCGACTGCGTAAAATACTTTTATTATAAACTAGAAAGAATAAAACAATTTACTAGCTTTCATTTGATACCCATATTGCTACAGTAAGAAAAAAAAAATTCAACTCCCCCCCTCATTCCGCTATTTGCGGGCGCCATTTTGAAAATTTATATTGCCTATGTCACTACTACAATTTAGACAAATCCAACGACACCTCATATGTCAAAAACCGTCCAGCCGTTTGGGCTGTAGGGCGTGCCAAAGAAATGGACATACATACATAGTTACATACATACAAAAACATAACCCTCCTTCTGTCGCAGTCGGGTAATTAGTGGACTCTGATATTCACATTTTCATACATTGAATAATTACTAATTCTGCGTGGTACGATTCTCACATTAATAAAAAGGAAATAGTCGCTTAAAATTAGTGAAATTCCATTTATTAATGTTGAAAGAGTGCTTATTAATGATGCTCTTCTTTTGCGCATAATAGCAGCAACACCATCTCCCAAACCAACTCCAGCTGTCCAGCATGAGCCTCCACAAAGACGAAGCTAAGAAATAAACTTTCCTTCATTGAAGAAGAAGCCCAGACGTGGGACATTCACAGAATATTACTTAACAAAATAATACAAAGTTAAATAGTATTCTTCTTGAATTATTCTAAACAATATAAATTATAAAGATACTAAGGGTTAAATAACGTTGCTTTTCATATCGGACATATTTTTAAACGATTTTTGATACTACTATCATATTGTTAACATAATTTTTTTTCTACCAGTTGCCCATACGACCTCTCTTAACGTGCGCTCCAGTAGCGCTGACGTGGGACCGAGGTGCGCACACGCAGGACATCACTAAGAATATACAGTACATCACCAATGACAAGATCAAACTGAAGACAGATCCAAAGACTATGAAGTAAGTTGTAAACTGTATAGTTTTATGTATTAATATGAGTTTGATAAGTGATCACCGTCATTATCGTTCGAAGCAACCAGGAGCTCCAAATGAGTTACTGGCTTAAAGGGAATGATAAATAATGAATTATAGTACGAGAAATATAATTATGAAGTAGTAAAAGTATGAAGATGTAATGGAAATATAGGAAAAGGTATTTTATTTGGATGGCATTCTATAATCGATACTAAAGTGAAAACTGTTTTTTTTTTCATTTTTGTCTGTCTGTATCTTGTCCGCGCATCACGCCGAAATTGAATACCTTGCATCAAAAGGGGGGGGCAAGTCCAAATTTCAAAAAGTTAGGGAAATAACATAAAACCACTTTAAAAATTCAAAGGTACACATGTCTATAATTTAAATGCAACAATAAAATATTAGAATCGTTACACTTTTTAATTATTTTTTTAGGGTACATCAATAAGTTTTATAATTACTACGTATTTTCAAAGTTCGGATTTGCCTTTCTTTTGCACCAAAATATCAAAAATATGTTTTTTTTTCTATAATTTTGTATTTAAAATACTATCAATCAGCTTAGAAATGGTGAAATGAATTTATATTTAAAGAAAACCAAAATAAACAAGTCTTTAATAAAAAAACGAAAAATCAATTGCCTAACAAATCTTGGGGCTAGATCCAAATATTGCTGTAGTGCGCTTGTTTTCCGTTGGATTTGCTTCTGTTGTCCATCAAACGATAGCTTTATTTTTTGTTCAAATTGTGGGTGAAAAATACGTTAAAGGCAAAAAATTGGATCTGCCCCTCTTTTGCTGCTAGGTCCTTAATTGCTCTTCTCATATATGTATGGAGGATGTTATTACAAATGTAAATAACGTCCCCTATATATGAGGAGAGTTGGAGCCACGCTGCTCCACTGCGGATTGGCGGATAATTCCCCTATCGTGACTAACGAACGCTATCAAATGTCCATGATAACAACCGAATACGACGCCTTTACGTGCTCACCGAGGCACAATGGAGATATCAATAAGGAAATACATACACCCAAACCGGAAACAAATATTTGTACAAATACAAATATCTGCACCGAACGGAAATCGAACCCGCTACCGCCGACGTTAAGGCAACTACACACACCACTGCACCAGATCGATCGTCACATTTAACGTTAATTACTTCATATATTTTTCCTTTTCGTGAAACAGGCCCGCCAGGCAGGCGAAGCGGAGAAACGGAGAAATATTAACTAATACGATTGCAGAGCCCTTGTCAATTGGAGCGGAAGGGAGATTTTTTGCAAGCCTATCGGTTAATATTTCTCCGTTTCTCCGCTCCGCAGCCTCGCTCCGCTTCAATGGACAGGCACCCTAAGGGTCTGCGCCACCCCCCCCCCCCCTTCCCCCGCTGATAAAACGTGTCAGTACTCAGTAACTTATGTGCGAGATAAAGTTTATCAGCAACCGATGAAACAGGTCATCAGTCTTGTATATAAGTATATTGTTAAATGTGACCTGTTACAAAATGACTCGCCTAAATCCCTCGATTTAACGATCGATCTCATATATAAATATGTAAAGGTAGTCGTTCTAATTACAACAATATTATTGTATGTATTGCTTAAACGTTTGCCTACTTCGAAACGTCTATACGCGCTTATGATGTATGTACTATATAATTGTTTTTACCCGACTGCGACAGAAGGAGGGTTATGTTTTTCGAGTGTATGTATGTATGTATGTATTTTCTTTGGCACGCCCTACAGCCCAAACGGCTGGATGGCTTTTGACATATGAGGTGTCGTTAGATTTATCTAAATTGTAGTAGTGACATAGGCTATAATAAATTTTCGAAATGGCGCCCGCAAATGGTGGAATGAGGGGGGGGGGGGGGAGTTGAATTTTTTTTCTTACTGTAGCAATATGGGTATTAAATGAAAGCTAGTAAATTGTTTTATTCTTTTTATTTTATAATAAGAGTATTTTACGCAGTCGGGTTTTTTTGATTTTTTTACTTATTAGTATACATGTGAGTCGTTCTATTGTAAATGTTCGTTTTTTAATTTCGTATTAAAGTACTCTCTAAATATGAATCAGTGGAATTTCACTAATTTTAAGTGACTATTCACTTTTTATCAATGTGAGAATCATAGAATCAGTGACTATTCAATGTATGGATATGTGAATATCAGAGTCCTTAGATTTGATCATTGAATATTTGTTTCTGTATTAGTGAGTATTCAATAACTTGTTTCTGAAATTCACTGATATGTAGTGAAACAGCTTCACTAATGTAATTAATGAAAATGTCACTGATTCATGTTTAGAGAGTAAAGGAAGTACAGTGAACAAATAATTGAAATAATTCTTTATCAGCGGCAAATATCTATTTCGACTTTCTTTGAATATCTCATATATCAATCAATTTTAATGTTTTTATTTTATTTCCATAAAGATATAATTTCCTCTTCAATGTCTCATTGTTCGAAAATAAAAACACCTTTGCGCTGTTCTTCCATTAAAGTGACTGATTTAAAGTTTAATCTGATATGTTGCTAACATTTAGTACAAAAAAAGTTTGAAAACTTCAGAAGATGAGAGATAGATTTGTATCTTAGTTACAAATTATTTTAGTTATTTCGGTGTTTGTAAATACACGCCGCGCTTGGCAGGTGGTTTGGCGAGCCCAGGGTGGCAGGGTATGGCGACGCTGCTGTAAGTCACCATTTTGTTTGGTGCATAGTTCGTACCATTATAGCCTCAGTCGCCTTTTACGAGTACACCTCGGCAATAAGGAGGTCGGGACTATTGTTCTCTGCCGGCCACCGCACGGCGCTTAGAAATATTACGTGCCCTAAATTATTTTTAATCGATAATTTATTCTAGGGACTTGTAAACATTCCAGAAATATTGACTGCATACAAAACTCAGTTGCTAATCTGCAGTTTCAAGGTCATATTTATTCTTAGGTCACACTAAGGGGTATCTCATACCGAACGTGTTTCATTGCGTATTGAATTTATACTCAATTGTGTATTACTGGTCTTAATGCGGTAATTTAAATAAATAAAATAAATGCCTAAGGGTCCACAGTAGGATGAAATCTTATGTCGGGGGTTCAAAAACGCACACAATACAAATGCATAACTAATAATATATCTATGGCCTATGCAAACGTTCATGAGCGGAAATCGAACCAACGAAACCTAGCGCAACAATCAGCCCCAGCCGGACAGTCCCCATGGAGGAGAAGTCTGGCCTTTTCGCCGAGGCCAGCCTGTCGCTGGAGGGATCCTGTTGCCTGCAGATCCAGGACCCCCCAATTAAAGCGGCTGAAGGCTCCCGCAAGGGTTTAGTACGCTATTGCAATCCCAAAGTGCCGAGTCCGACATAGGTCTAGGACTGCTGACCCAGGCGTCCTGGATGTCATCCGTAAATGGATTCCCCTGTGACAAAAAAAAAAAACAATCAGCCCCTGTGACCACTGCGCCAACCAATTAAACGGTGTCGTATCAGCTATTGGATCCCCACTGCTGAATTAGGTAGTAATAGGTTTCCCTCATCGACTTCCAGACTGCTTGGGCTCTTTGACGCGCATGGCTTGCTACGGAATAAAACGCTTTCAGTGTGAATAGTTCCTAAGTTTTTTTCAGATGCATGTGTGCGTCCACTTGCATTATTCACAAAGCAGCGAGTTGATAAAACATTGATGAGACTTCAATTGAGGGCATATGGAGAATGACAGTATAGACAAGTCTAAAGTTCCCTTTTATGCAGTCGTCCAGTGAATATGTCCTGAGCCCAAGCAATCCTACATTCACTTGGGACATATGAATTGGTGCTGAAGATTTTATTATCAAGAAAAAAACAACAATAACAAAAAAATAATTTAGAGTTTTGCACCTGTTGATTCTGTAAATATGTTTTTTTCTAATGTCAGTTTAAAACTGGAAACATGTTTCTTTATTGAAACTTTAATTTAATATTTGAAACATATAATTTGATACGACGACGCGTTGGCGCAGTGGTCACAGCAACTGACTGATGCGCTAGCAGTCGCGGGTTCGATCCCCGCACATGACAAATGTTTCTATAGGCCATACAGATGTTTGTCGTGGTCTGGGCGTTTGTGCTTGTGTATTGTGTGTGTTTCCGGATCCCCGACACAGGATTCACATCCTACTGGGGGCCGTTGAGTGTGAGACGTTTATTATTATTATTATTTGCTGTATTATTAAAAAACGCTAAAAAAAACAAAAAATATTAATAATGATAGTAGATTATAGTAAGTCAAAGAATTCTTCAGTTTTATTACATTAGAATGTCTATTTTCTAGGTTCCTGACATATAATATTATGAATTTACAAAAAAAAAAAACAACATTTTAATAGGGGATCGGACAGTAATCAGATTAAAATCTAAAATGTGCTTAGATAAAATAAATATACTGTTTTACGATTATTTACCTAATAATAATTTAATATAATATAATTTAAATACTTTTAAATGAAGAAATAAAATGTTGTTATTTTCAATATTTTTAAACTGTACTGAAACACCAATCACAGTGCGTGACGTCATCTGTGGACAATCATTGACTGCATCGGTACTATCTACTTAGTTTACTCAGTTATTTCCATAATTTTGTTGAAATTATAAAAGTTGCTAAAAGATTATTGATAAATTAGGATACGGTAATCGATTTAAAAAGCTGTCACGTGGTGTTTAACTAGTTTTTTATAATGAAAACAGGATTTACGAAAGCCGACAATTGAAATCTTCCCATAGTGAATACGTTTCTGATTTGCAATTTCTTTGCAAGTAATTCAGAATTTTATGACAAAACTTGTGTTTTTAAATGTGAAAACTTCTGTATTACTATTATAAATATATAATAATATATTATTTGCCATAAATACCTAGGTCCTTGAAAAAATACCTCCTGTAAAAATAACCTCTAATATTACACAATATATGTATTGTACCTATTGTACTGTACTAGCCTGTAAACAACCCACTGCTGAGCGAAGGCCTCTTCTCCATATAGACATAGGGTTGGAGCTTAATCCACCACGCCGCTCCATTGTAGGTTGGCGAATAATATACTACTATGAGTAACGATCGCTGTCAGGTGTATATGATAACAACCGGGACCGACGGCTTTACGTGCTCTCCGAGACACGGTGGGGAGAACCACAAGGATATACACCCAGACCGGAAACAAATATTTGTACAAATACAATTATCTGTCCTGAGCGGGAATCGAAACCGCGACCGCCGGCGCGGGGTGTTGAGGCGACTAATCGCACCACTACACCAGAACGGTCGTCGCAAGTAGAATACTGTCAATACTATATCACATTCTTTAGTGTTACAAAAAAAATACAAAAAGAAAAAATCAATAATAGTAGTTGACCGTAGAGAGAAAACAATATAATGTATTTACTAAAAATTAATTTAAGCAAATTTCATTCTATTTATTTGTAGTAATTTATGTATATTTACGTCAAAATGATCTTCACAAAAGTAAATTGGTAAAATTCATTTCGTTGCATTTTCTACTCGCTAAGTCTAACCATTTTTTTTTTCGTTTATCTGCTTTTCTTGGCATATGAAATGAATATTTTATTTGGAGTACTTTTTGATGTGTTCGTACATTGAGGTATTGCACACCAACGATATTTTTTGCGTCCCATAAAAACAAATAAAAAATCTACTCCACGAAACAAAACTTCTCGTGAACTTATGCTCATGCAGCTGTTTTGTTATAACCGCAGATGACGTCACGCGCTCTCAGATGAAATAGCGTGGCGTTTTGGCGGGATTTTTAAACAGACAATATTAAAACATGATTTTAAGTACCTAAACGGCTATAAAAAAATAAAGTTTTATTTTTTATGGGAATAAGTATCCATAAAGATTAATTTAAAACACTTTTTGAAAATTTGTCCGATCCCCTATTGTTATCTGTTAAGTCGTGAAATATTCGCCGTTTTTTTTTTTTTTTTTAATATTCCGTCTAATCTTTTTTTGTTTTGTTTAGTTTTACGGAAAAAAAAGTTATGTTAGCAACAGACGGAAAAAACTAATTTTATTTAATAAAGAAATATAGTATGAACTTCTCAAGTTATAACAATGGTGTATAAATTATATTTTATAAATTGCTATTCTGCGTTTCCGTTTCAGTGACGTCAAATGCGTTTTTTAAACAAATATTTATGATGTTTTTATGAAGCTATTTAAAATATATTATTTTAAAACATTGTTTTAAATTAATTAATTTGTATATATACTTATTAATTAATTTTCCCAAATAAAAAAATTATAACTTAATTCCAACAAGAAACGTCCAAGAAACAATCGCCTCTACTAGCTAGTCCACACACCCACACCCACGTCGCATACACTCACAGTTTCGTCTATCCGTACACACGACCTGCCCCTTATTTCTATGTTTCGGGAAACCCCTTTTTTAACGCTGAGGAATGCTTCCACACTTGGACGTTCGCCACTCGCTCTCAGACCGGAAAAAACTGGTCTGTAGGCACTTGGATTCAAACCCGAGTTTTCTGATTTCGAATCCGCCCGATTTCCATCCGAGCCACGATGCTTCGTGATCCGAGCTATTATAAGGTTATGTTTCGGGAAACCCCTGCTAGTAACAGAAATTAGAGTTGTCAGCTTCATAGATAATATCTACCAAAAAATTAGGATGCTAATCACTTCACGTAAAAAAAGATGAAGAAAAAACGTTAGTGATTTTTTATATACGAGTACGTGTTTAAAACACGTTTAAAAAAAATTGAATTGATTGCTTTCCCGCCTCCCATCGAAGCGCTTTCGCGCTTTTTCCCCCTAATGGAGGAAGAGAGCGAGCGCGATCTCCCTCCATTACGCCGCCCCAGTGCTCCAAGCGTTGTCTCCCTCTTGGATACACCACCCCCGGCTGGATGCGTGACCGGCGGCAACAAGCGGATCTGTTGCCACCTGCTATGCTCCGGGTCGACACGGTCGTATAAGCATGGGTCAGATTTTTTTTTGTCTTTGGAGAATCCGTTTACGGATGATATCCAGGACGCCCGGGTAGGCAGTCCTAGACCTATGTCGGAGTCGGCACTTTGGAAGTACCGTACCGTACTACCGTTTTGTTTTTATTTATAATTTAATTGTTGTTGTCTGTGATTTTGTGTAATGTCCCAAATAAATGTGTTTCTTTCTTTACTAAACCCCTCCGGGAGCCTTCAGCCGCTTTAATTGGAGGGTCCCGGATCTACAGACAACAGGACCCCTCCAGCGACAGGCTGGCCTCGGCGAAGAGGCCAGACTTCTCCATGGAGACTGTCCGGCTCACCTCTGAACAGTCCCAACGACGCAGTGTCTAGCTGGACCGGGTTCCCATCCCGGCCTGACACGGGCACATTAAGTAGCACCTCCTATGCACCCCTATTCGTTAGAAAACCATCGCTGGCCGTATCCGGGGTAGGCTTGGTCAACGTAGAGTTGACAATGAGTGGGGTAGCCACAGCACAAGACTGACATCGGGGCCCCGTTGCCCTTTCGCGCCCACTGGTTGGTCGCTAGCCGCAGCCATCACTAACTGGTTCCAAATTTACTGCTGGCTACGTTGCCCAGGATGCAACACGAGGAGGTCACCGACTTATTTTGACGGCCGGCTGGTTGAGTGGTCAGGCAACTGGACACTACGCAGCGGTCGCGGGTTCGAATCCCGCCAGGTGCAGATAATTTGTATGACGAATATAGATGTCTGCACCGGGTCATGGATGTGTATTTATGTATATATGTATTTATATAAATTTCTTAAATTTATTTCCGTTCCTAGTACCTGTAACACAAGTTCTTATGAACTTAGCACGGGGCTAGGTTAACGTGGTGTGATTGTTGGTTTAATCATATTTATTTAGCACCCCTAAATGCCAACCCTGCTCCTCATACTACGCTAAGCTACCGCGATTGTAATCGCGGGGCAGGGCTAGCTAACTAACGGTTTAATAATACCTCCCAAACTAGCTGTAATATATCTATGTTTTCTTAGATTGGACAAGCAACTCAACCGGCCAACATGCGTGATGATCAACTGGCTCCTCGCGAGACAGAAGCACGTGATGAAATACGCGAACCTGTACCTCGAGCAGGGCTTCGACGTCATCTCCGTTTCCTGCACGCCCTGGCAGCTGATCTGGCCGCTTAAGGGATCAAAGGTAAGTTATCTACGACAATTATAGAGTTAGATTAAAGACAGAGATGGGGGAATAATTAAGGAAAGGAAAAAATTAAACGAGGTTTTTATTGTTACGTCTTCGATTTAAGCTAATGGATAATTAATTTTTAAAACATGTCTTAAATTATCTAATCGTAAGTTATGAATACCAGTTTTAAAACTTAAACAAATGAAATGCCCGCAACTCTATAGAAATATAGAAGGAGAAAAGAGTATATAGAATATCTCTTATTTTCTGACACAATAAAATGGTAATAAATAACATGACAACAGTCACAGGCTAGCGTTTGCGGGTTCGACTCCCGCTCATGACAAAAGTTTGTATAAGCCGGTCTGGGCGTTTGATTGTGTTGTATATTTCCCCATACAGGATTCCGTCCTACTGGAGCTAAACTGAAATAAAAAGCAGTCATTTATGAAATTTTCTATTTCGTACTAAACTACTAAAATATTTCCTGAAAAATTTAATCAAAGTCTTTCAAAATAACTAAGATACCTCCATCTCCAGCTGGTTGCAGCTGATCTGATAAAGTTCATGGCTGCGAACGAGAACGACCAGCCAACCGTCGTCCACGGGTTTTCGGTCGGCGGGTACATATGGGGCGAGGTGTGCGCCCACGTCATGGACAATAGAGAACAGTGAGTTGAGGATCACTACGGGTTCCCCACCCAAACTTATTATTGTTACCTCTATCCAAATCTGGTACTGTTCTTACGGTATCTTATTACTAAGACTCGGCTGTTTTTCCGTGGGTTCTTTATATCTGGTGTAATGTGTGTGATCACATTATGGATAATAGGTACAGTAAATTGCGAATGAACATGGGTTTGCTAGTTCGTGCGACACCTTATCACCAACTCTCGGCTGTCGGTTTATAGGCACAAACAGTAAGTTTTAAATTATTTTTTATTGGTTTCGTACCCACACCTACTGAATTTCTTACTATAATCTACTAAGAGTCGGCTGTTCTTGTCTTGGTTCTCTATATCTGGTGACGGCATGGATAATGAGAAACGGTAAGTGACATTTTTTTTTGTGGGAATCCGTAACCAAAGGTTTCAACGAAACCCTTTTACCAAAGAGGTCTTCGTAAACGTCCGTCAGCGGGTTCTCGGTCATCAGAAACGAGGTGTGTAAACATGATATGCAACAGTAACTATTCTAGTTGTCTATACCCTATGGGTGCCAGCCATACCCTGTCACCAAGACTGCTGTACATCCACGAGTTTTTGGTTAGTGCATGAAATTAGCGCACACGTCATGAAAAATAAGGGGCATAAAGGGGCGTCCAAGAGAGCTTGGATTCTGTACCCGAAAGTTGCAAATGGGAAATGACTGAGGCACTTGTCCTTTATATTCACTTAATTTATTTATATTTTAACGTAATTTTCATCATTAGTAATATTTATATATCAGTTGTACAGAATAATATGAGAAGTTTTTTTTTTTCCACCATAACTCGGTGCATCGTTTTATTATAAGTATATCTTCTTACGTGCGTACACACACTTTTTTATCATTGTTTTTTTTCTTATGACGTTATCACGTAAAATTATCGTCCGTAAACCGAAATACAGACAACTAATTTTTTTTCTGTGTAGTTTTGTTAATATTATTTGTATAAATACAAATATATCCACCGAGCGGGTATCGAACACGCGACCGCGGGCGTTAAAGTGACTAGTCAATATGTATGCATATATTGTTTTAACCCTTTCGTTACTGGTGCCGCAATTTGGTGGCAACCACACGATTCCTTGTGTCTACGAGCGCCGTAATTAGACGGCGTTAGCTTAAATGCGCGTAATATTTATGTTTTGCAAGTAAAACAAGTTTCTGCTGTGTGTTATATTTAGGAATGAAATATTTTGTAAATACAAAAATGAAATATAACAAGAAATAAAATATTATTAAATAATAAATTCCAAATCTCAGCTTACCGATATGCAATGTGCCTACTTCGCGGCGTGGTGTGCCGTTCAGTGGTGCCACTTTGCGGAGCAGACTGCCGTCGTGCCGTGACGAAATGTTTTTTTTTTATTAAAAATCCTACGACATGGATATCAGATACTGTGTCTACTCTACGCATTCATATCAGTTCTCGCTTTCATCATTCCTCATACTTTGTCTTTCTTGTACTCTTCCGCAGTCTCTCACAGGGTGGGGTTTCCCTCTAACTAATTATACTATTTTCCATTTAGGAAGAAGGGTAATGGTAAAAGTTTTATTTAAATAAATAAATAATAAAACAACGATTTAAATCAATAAACTAAAACAAAACAAAATAAAACTATAATTATAATACAATAATTAAAAGGATGAGATAAGAAGGATAAAGGATTTATGTATTTGGGTGAAGAAGTATTACCAAAAACTAAACTAAATAACTAGATACAAATTTTTTAGGGTTTGTTGTAAGTAAGGATACGGCTTACGTACTCATATAAGACTGGTAATTAACTCGCAGGTACCAGCCAGTGATGGACCGCATATCGGCTCAAATATGGGACTCGGCCGCCGATATCTCTGAAATTACAATCGGAGTACCGGCCGCCGTTTTCCCGAAGAACAAGATTATGCAGAAAACTTTGAAGGCGTATATGGAGTAAGTGAACTTATTGCATAAGAACACGAAGTTTTCAGCACGGTTTTATACGGCACACATAAACAGTAAAAGCGGATAGAATTTATCATCATTATCATCATCATATCAGCCATTCGATGTCAACTGTTGATCGTAGGCCTCACCCATCGACCTCCTGAGCAACCCGTTCAAAGCAGCCTCCATCCAACGGCTTCCGGCGACTCTCCTCAAGTCGTCTGTCCATATCGCGGACGGCCGTCCGACGCTGCGCTTGCCGGTACGTGGTCTCCACTCGAGAACCTTTCTATTGGCAAACGCAGTGTGGGGCGTCCTCCGGCCGCTGGACCGACAACTTACGCAAGGTCGCCGGCGGAGGCTGGATGAGGATTGCGGAAAACCGGGATATTTGGCGGGAGCTTGCGAAGGCCTATGTCCAGCAGTGGACTGCGATAGGCTCATGCGATACGATTATTTATTGTATATTATTTTATACACTGTTTGTTCCCACAAAAAAAAAAACTGCACTGTTAGAGCATCACCCACCAACTTAGGAACAATGCGGAACCATCATCCGTCGTATCACGTCGTCGTACTGCGATATCACGAGGCGGCGCCGTGATGGCTTCATGGCCAAACTCTGACAATGATTAAGTTAATTAAAGGAAATGAACGATAGGCGTATATCACGCTTATCTACACGTGTATCGGTGTATCATATGTTTGTTTATTCCACTGATGGAACTGCGGGCCGGTGGATAATTTTCTTCGAACTTACGATGGCTATCAGGTTTCACAGTGACAAATAAACAGACCACAAACAAATATTTGTACAAATACATATACTATTTATATTCGCTCCGAGCGAGATTCGAAACCGTGACCTGTATTCCGCTCCCGTGAGTTCAATTTCCGCTCTGAGTCTGGGTGTAATATTTATTTATAATATATCTGTAATGTGTATATACATATATTAATCGGCTGTTATCTAAAACACAATCATTAACATACCTTGAAAAGAGACGACCGTGTGTGTATCTATACAAATAATAAATCTGTTAAAACCTCCGTTTTGTTAATACACTATATATCATCAAGAATAAATTTTAAAAGCGCGTTTTTTTTTTAATCAGCGCCATCTCTTATCGGTTTTTGTTCGTGCACGTATCACGTAAAAAGTACAAAACCAATGTAAATAACTTTAATACATAAAAATTAAACATAATTCACAGTATACTTTAGTTTTTGTTTCATTGTAATTAAATTTAAAAATAAATATTTAAGGAAATAGAAATAGGTACCTACGCCGCCAACGCCATCTGGTCTAAGGAATCTTAAAAACTCACAAAACTTATTTTTGAGTTATTATTTTGTTAAACTTAAAAGTTTACTAAATATGTCGGATAGGAATAGAAATCGTTTTAATATTTTAGATAAACATAATTTTCAATTAATATAGGTACTATTATGTTAAATGTCACTAAATATAAAAACTATATTATTACCATTATACGATAGATGGCGCATGTAGGTGATAAAAAATATAAATTTATAATTTTTAAAATTTTAGTTAAATACCCGTGCGAAGCCGGGGCGGGCCGCTAGTGTTAAATATATTTAATAATGAGTTTAAAAAAAATAATCAATCTTTTCTAGAGTATTTTAAGGTAGAGGAGAATACGAAAATATAATATTCGAATCAATCTACATTAATGTAATAAAACGTCAGAGTTTATTTATGTATTCGAACGTGATATTGAGATCTACCTATCATCGTTATCGGAATGTGAAACAGCATATATATATTATTACTATCGCACGATTAAATCGATACATTTATCAAAATACTAAAGTCACGTTCACTGGGTCATAAATTAAATCTTCGCTAAAAGACATTACAACCAAACAGTCGTCAAGATTCTATTTAGAATGTACCTATTCTCCCTAACACTCCATGGTGATCGTTTAAATGGTTTTCGCGTGAAAGCGTAACAAACAAACTTACTTTCGCATTTATAATATTTATTTATTTTGTTTATTTATTTACAATTTTTTTGTTCACCACAAATATACAAACAAGACAGGTTGATAATTACAACATGTGAAGTACAAGGGACGGTCTTATGGCTAGTTGGCCAGCCATTTCTTCCAGACAACCCGAAATAAGTTGGAGTAATTTATCTAAGAGAGAACGAGTAGGTGATGCAGTTATATTATAATAAACTTACATACAAATATCTACACATTAATACTTAAACACTATACATATATTCGTATACGAACATAGCATAATACACTTATCAATATACCAAAAGTATATTATCGAACTCATAGTCAAGGATACCAAAAGAAAAACGAAAAAAAAAGAACACCTAATTTGAATCGTCCGCATTATTATTAAGGTAATGTCTTTTCACAGAGTGTTTAAAAATTGGGAGTGATTTAGCTACTTTTATATTTAAGGGTAAATAATTCCATAGCTTTCATTCCATAGCATTCCATAACACACTGTACAGAAGAGTCAAAATATGCAGGTTTCGTCGAGAACGTATTGGAAGCCACTTGAGTTTAGAATGAAATTCGGAAACATGGTCATATTTGCGAAGGCAGAATATGAATCGTACAGAGGTTTTGAAGTCGCTCAAGCTTATTAAGTTGGTCCTCTGTTAGATTAATATACCTTTGCATCTGCATAGCCAAGAATTGATAATATTAGAATGATACTTCCTAAAAAGTTACTAGTTTTATTTTTTTACAAAACTTGCTGATGGAGTTCCTCACCTCCAGGTACCACATGAAAACGTTCCACGACGCCGCCACAGTCCACTACATCCGCTCCTCGCAGCTGTTCCACACGACCCCGTGCCGCGCGCCTGCGCTGTTCCTGCTGTCGGCCAGCGACCCCGTGGGCGCCGAGCGCAGCAACCGCAGCGCGTACGAGGGCTGGTGCAAGATGGGCATGCAGGTGATGACACGCGACACGGGCCGACACAGCACACGACATGACACTGAAACACACGACGCGACGGCACAGAACACGACGAGACAGCACAGCACACGACACCACAGTACCAAACGCGAATATCAATTAATTGTGAACCGACTTGAATAATAATTTTTTTTCTTGCCTCCGCTGAACGTTCGATTTTCGTCCCTGTGAAGCGGGACAAAAGTGACATTATTTTCCCCGCTGCACAGGGAAAAAACCTGAACTTTCGGTCTAAGTATAAAAAAAAGTATGTGCAATATGAGACGAAAGTACTACATACATCCTTTCCCACAATTTCACATGCGGGATAGAAAATAGTACTTTCGTCCCTTGAGACACAAAATACTATAATACAAATGTATTATTTCATTAGTGTCGCTTTAAATTTTGTCAAAAGTTGTACAATTCCTGCACGTTTGTTTTCTCAGAAGAGATAATTGAAAAAGCAATATTTAATTTAACAATGTAATCGTTACACGTGCAGTGCACGTGGCAGTGCTGGGAGCGCTCCCCGCACGTGCAGCACTTCATGAAGCACCGCGACGAGTACGCGTCGCTGGTGCGCGCGCACGTGCAGCGCCACGCGCTCGCGCTCGCCGCGCCGCAGCGCGCGCACGCGCTCTGAGCGCGCCGCCCGCCCGAGCTCTGAGCGCGCCGCCCGCCCGAGCTCTGAGCGCGCCGCCCGCCCGAGCTCTGAGCGCGCCGCCCGCCCGAGCTCTGAGCGCGCCGCCCGCCCGAGCTCTGAGCGCGCCGCCCGCCCGAGCTCTGAGCGCGCCGCCCGCCCGAGCTCTGAGCGCGCCGCCCGCCCGAGCTCTGAGCGCGCCGCCCGCCCGAGCTCTGAGCGCGCCGCCCGCCCGAGCTCTGAGCGCGCCGCCCGCCCGAGCTCTGAGCGCGCCGCCCGCCCGAGCTCTGAGCGCGCCGCCCGCCCGAGCTCTGAGCGCGCCGCCCGCCCGGTTTACGGATAACTTGTAGAAAGTGGTGCTCTATTACGTAAATTGCGCGATCCCGAGAAATCGCTGTAGTGTCGAATTTCATTGCTAGCTGAAACTCAATTGGTATTGAAATTCGACATCACAGCGATTTCTCGCGATCGCGCAAGTTACGTAATAGCCTCACCGTCGTAGAAAATCTACAGGGTCGAAGAATTAATAAGCTCTAATAGTAGTTGTATAAAAAACGACGAATCCCAGGCAAACAATGTTTGTCGTTTGGCTTCTAACTATGTCATAACTCATACATATACAGAATAAATGGTGAGTTACTATCAATATTTAAGGATAATACTCGGTACATGATTCTCATTCGAATTATATAAAAATATAACATAAATATTAATAAACTTATAAGTAAAGTTACTCAACAGGTATCTAATTATTTACTCGTCGTCTGGACACCCTAGCAGCTAGCTGCACTGTCGACACAAAACAGGTAGTTTACCTACGTCCAAACGCCGCCACGTGTTAACAGGGTAGCAAGTTACCTTTGATAAACAAGCATGAATTTTGGCAATTTTTAGATGTGAACAAACGGCACAGTACAACACCTGTGCACGCGCCGCCGGCATGACTGGAAAAGTATCAAAGCTGCATTTATTGCAGTTGAAATTTATGGAAATTTGGTAAAAAATTAAGTACCTATTTTTTTACATAATTCGAATGAGAATCATGTACCCAGTATTCTCCTTGAATATTGATAGTAATTCACCAGTCACCTGCATATGGTAGTCCTAGTAAAATCACTACATCAATTGCGACATATTCTTAGTCTGACATACGAAAGAATTTGAAAAATTGAGGGAATTAAAAAAAAAATTAGATATTGTTGCTTTATCTATTAGCTGTTTGATATTTTCAAAATTGTATTATACCACCATAGTTGTTAATTTTCCATTTTGTATTTCATAATGAAATCAGTAGTAAGTAGATCTGGAGAAAGCTAAAAACCTAGGTCTGTAATACAAATTAAAAGTACCTATAAAAAATAATATGAAACAAATATAGTTTTTTACATCTACTATTTTTACGGTCGTCCAATTTCAGTTGAGATTGTAGTCTCGATCGCATCGATAAATCTCCTTCGTGTATTCTCCGTTATACTTGACTTCTAGTTTGTTAAATCACCCATGTTATCTCCGCACTAGTGAAAAAAATCAATTTGATTCGATAATCAATAAATCAAACAATAATTATAATATATAATAATGATAATATCAAACAATTAATTAATAATAATATACATAATTATAACCATTTTTCGTATTTCTTGAGTAACTCTGGTTCTTCTTTCGTGTGTCTAGCTAGCTTAGAACGTTCTGCACTATGTTATGTTTGTTTTATTTATACAATAAAAATATCAATTTAATGTCATATTAGAAAAATTTATTCACCTCTATATGACTATTTTTTATAAAAATCCAAAAGACAAAAACTTAAGCAATAAATTTTTTATATATACCTATTTACAGATTGTAGTTAATTATGAAGTCGCTACGTATTTACATTAGAACTTAAATGTATATAAATTTTATGGTGGATTAAAAACAAAGCCATATCTCAACATATTATTTGGAATATTCGTGTTTTTTGAACAGTCGTTTAAAAACGTTGTTACTGTTATACCATTGGACAGGGGACCGTATTTAGTTTTATTTAAAGTACCTAATTTAATATTTTATGATCTAGATTTAAAAGTATGAATAAAATCTAGTTAATATATTATATTTTTTTCTGTAATTTGTTACAAAAAATGTGTGATCGGTGTATTACGAAAATTTAATGCACTTTCGCGTATCGACTGAGTATTTAGTATAAGTTTTAATTCTTGTAAAAATTATCTTGAAAACATTTTTACATAATAAAATAACTTTTGATCGAGTTGTTGTTTTATTTTCTTAGATTATTTAATTACCTAAATATTTGTCATAAATGTAGTCAGCTCAGCTCATACAGCTCGCTTGTATGATAATTTTCATGTTTCGGCTTAATTCCGAAACGTCTGAACTGTCACTCCTTTTTTTTTTTACTGTGCAGTATTTAACTGTTTAAACAAGGATTGCTAAGATCTATTTTAAAATTGTTATTATTAATTTTTATTAATGTGAAATTATCATTCTTTGCGTTACTAAAATAAGTTAAATAAGTAGGAAGGTAGGCAGGTTGAATTGAACTTAATTGTATCGTAGTAAGAGTCCCTATTTCTTTAAACGACTTTTCGGAGTGAGTCTTCTGTACTTGTACTATTATTTATTCTGTGGTGTTTGATAATTATTGTGTGTTAGTATAAAATAAAAATCAATGTGGCAGTATTAACAAAAATATATTTTCCTATAAAATACATTTAAAGGATTGGATTGTTAAACTTCCTTTTTTTATTTCTTTTCCCTATTTTGTTTTTGTTTATTTTCTGCTTCGGTTGTTTTATTCTCTCTCGAGCCGCCATTTTTAACCTCATAGTTCGCTTATTCTTTTTCTTCTCTAACTTGACGTTTTGTCTATGCATATCTGCTTGAGTTTTTAATTTAAAGTTAGTTCTCATTTTGTGCTGACTACCTTCTTTAGCTGTCAAACCTGAATATTCCCCTGATCCTTGAGGTCTCTGGACGAATTTTCCAAAATCTTGTTTCTGTGCATCGATCTTTTCGAATTTTGTCTTTTTCATGTAACTCTCGTCCGGGGCGTTGTATTTTCGTTTCCTGTTTTTACGCATATCTTTGCCTTCGTTTTCTTGGTGATCCTTTTTTGCTAAGGGATTGTTCGCTATTGATTTTTCCAATCTCTTCTTCCTTGCGTTTAGGGCTGTTCGATCTTCTATTGAGAATGATACGATGGGCCTCTGAAATTCAAAATGGATAAAATATTTTTTTATTTAATAAAAAAATGGAACAAGCGCCTTAATTTATATGAATGACATTCATATAATTTTGATTCAAAGATTTTGAATAAAAAAAAAAACAATGGAGGCCGTTGATGTTACTTCTTTTCATTTAAATTGAAAATTAAAAAATCAAAATTAAAAACTATTTAGAAAGAAAGACGGACAAGTCTTAGTGACTACCTGACCTACTCTATATATTTCATTATTTTAGTCCAAAATGAGATGAACTTGATGGAACCTCTTTAGTGGTTCATTTTATACAAATTTATAAAAATTATGAAACATGTCCTGTACTGTAATTTAGCACCCTATAAATGTCCTAGCGCTGGGCAATTGAATCTTGTCTTAAGAAGGAGAATTTTTGGAGAGTTTGATAGACATACAACTCAGAATCTCTTCAGGAACTTTCAATTTTTCTCACGATGAAACTTTTAACGGTCAACATGAGATATTATACTTTAAAGACAATTATATCACTTGAAATGTTGAAAAGCATTGATCCTCTGACAAAGATTCCAATGGTCTACGATCTATATGCTATCATATGCGGTATCGGCTTATCAAATAAATTAGTCACAAAAATTAAGGGATATAAAAATTGGGTGATTTCAACGAGTTGTAACTCTGAGTAAAATGATAGTAAAGCAAAAAAAAAAATTTTTCAGATATGACCATGAATTTTTTTATCATGTTTGGGTCTGAAGAATTCCTAAGAAAATTACCACAAAAAAAATCCAAATTTTTTCTTGTCTAAAAAAAAGGTCTACGGGCTTCAAAAATTTTTATCCATTGTTTCACTCAAAAGCTCTTTTACAAAATTTAATGCGCTTTCATTTGACGTAATCAAAAAGCCTGTACAATGATTTGCCGCGGAGTTATCGTCAATCAAAGCAAAAAGGTCCTTTTTAAATTTGTTAATAAATTACCCTGGGAATAATTATTATCGTATAGGAAATCGAAGAAGGGTTTTAGAAAATACGCAATATTCTCTTAATTCTCTATAAGATACCGTGAATGGCTTTTGACGAAAAAATTTTTTTATAATTATTGAAAACTGAAAAAAAAAAATAAAATTCGCATAATTAAGGATATTTGGATAATTTGGTATGACTTTGGATAAAATGAATGAACGACGATTATTGTCAGTAATTTTACAACCTTAAAGTGTCCCCCTAAAATCCCTAAAAAATTCAAAGCACTGCGATTTTTTTTTATAGTGCCCCGAAGATTCAAATTCTTTGTTTTCGCAAAAATCACCATTAAGAACAATTTTTCAATTTTTATTCATTTTTTCTTTTCTTTTTCTTTCTTTATTTTTTCGATCAGAGATTGATTTTTTAAAAAATTTGAAAAAATAATATTTAAAAAAAGTGTGCGTCTCGGGACGCCCGACAGAAGTGATAACTAAAAACTAATCTAACAATAAGTTGAACTATTTAATATCGAAATTAATTATTATTATTTCTATCAATTAATCTCTTTCAAAAATGGCGATGATGATTAATGTGTTTTCTGTGTTCCTGGTACACGCCTGTTTTTTTATTGCATAATATGTTTTATAAACAAAAAAAAAAAAATAGATTTAGGTTAATAGGTTAAAGGTTAGGTTAATTTATAATATTCTTAACGAACTAACCTGATTGCGTTTTTTATTTTCCTGGTACATGTACCTACTTTTGTAAATGGAAGAAAAAAAATTTTTTTTTCTGATTTATTTATAATATTTAAAAAAAATTACGATCTTTATCGGTTTAATTTCTTTTTAACCACTTAAAGACAAAAACATAAAGATATTTTCATACTTTCTACACATGTAATCCGAGTACATAACTTACCTTTATCAGTCAATTTAGACAGACTGGCACCGTAACGCGTTACGTAACGAAGTTACGTAACGAACCCTCCGTTAAGAAGTTATCATTTCAAAATACCTTCAAAATAACTTTTTTAAGACGAGACAAAATTTCGAACGTTTAACATTTTGGTAGTTTTCTTAGGATTTCTCCAGACCCAAACATAATAAAAAAAAATTGACAGTCGTATCTGAAAACCAGATATTTGGAGCTACGATTTGCTTTTTTTTTGCTGTATGATCATTTTCCTCGGATTTACAGCTCGTTAAAAATCGCCCAAAAATTTTGATTTCTTTTATATCCCTTAATTTTTATTTATTTTATTTATAATTCTTTATTGTACACCACTGTTGCAACAAAATTACAGAGATATATGCTTAAATATTATTGCACAATAAGGCGGTCTTATTGCTAATAAGCAATCTCTTCCAGACAACCTAACGTTGTGAGGAATTGAAACAGCCGAAGTAAAATGGAGGGTGCTACATAATTATATCCAATAACACAAAATAAATATAATTAAATTTTTGTGACTAGTTTACTTACATTGTTCTTGTCGAAGATATCCGGATTGTTGTTTAGTTTCCTCAGACACGCCAGCGCGTCTTCATGCCTCATGAACATCACGAAGCCATAGCCCTTGGAACTGTTAAGAAAATTTAGTAATTTTCATAAATTTTAATAGATATGGTAATTTTCAAGTAAAAATTTTTAAAGCATGTGCCTACTACATCAAAAAAATCAATTTCTTATATAAGATCAAGTAATTACAGAATGTGATCAAAAGTTTCTATAGACCCAACCCGTGCACTTTTATCTGCATGGACGTTCTATAGCCTTAGCCTCTTTTAGCCCGAGCTAACGTATTATTGAAACGGGGAACATATAATTTTGGTTCAGCGCATACAAATTAAAGACTATTTTGAAGCGGAGCCACCGCGAACGCAACGGATGGCGGCGCGCGGCGCGGCTCATAGTGCGTGTCGAGTGAAGTCGCGAGGGATGTGTGTGTATAATATAACGTATATAACGCGTGCGCAGCTCACGGATGCTTCCCGTCGCGCTGCAGCGGCGCGCGCAGGTCGCGCATGACGCGCGCCTCCGTGATGGCGGCGCGCGGCGCGGCTCATAGTGCGTGTCGAGTGAAGTCGCGAGGGATGTGTGTGTATAATATAACGTATATAACGCGTGCGCAGCTCACGGATGCTTCCCGTCGCGCTGCAGCGGCGCGCGCAGGTCGCGCATGACGCGCGCCTCCGTGATGGCGGCGCGCGGCGCGGCTCATAGTGCGTGTCGAGTGAAGTCGCGAGGGATGTGTGTGTATAATATAACGTATATAACGCGTGCGCAGCTCACGGATGCTTCCCGTCGCGCTGCAGCGGCGCGCGCAGGTCGCGCATGACGCGCGCCTCCGTGATGGCGGCGCGCGGCGCGGCTCATAGTGCGTGTCGAGTGAAGTCGCGAGGGATGTGTGTGTATAATATAACGTATATAACGCGTGCGCAGCTCACGGATGCTTCCCGTCGCGCTGCAGCGGCGCGCGCAGGTCGCGCATGACGCGCGCCTCCGTGATGGCGGCGCGCGGCGCGGCTCATAGTGCGTGTCGAGTGAAGTCGCGAGGGATGTGTGTGTATAATATAACGTATATAACGCGTGCGCAGCTCACGGATGCTTCCCGTCGCGCTGCAGCGGCGCGCGCAGGTCGCGCATGACGCGCGCCTCCGTGATGGCGGCGCGCGGCGCGGCTCATAGTGCGTGTCGAGTGAAGTCGCGAGGGATGTGTGTGTATAATATAACGTATATAACGCGTGCGCAGCTCACGGATGCTTCCCGTCGCGCTGCAGCGGCGCGCGCAGGTCGCGCATGACGCGCGCCTCCGTGATGGCGGCGCGCGGCGCGGCTCATAGTGCGTGTCGAGTGAAGTCGCGAGGGATGTGTGTGTATAATATAACGTATATAACGCGTGCGCAGCTCACGGATGCTTCCCGTCGCGCTGCAGCGGCGCGCGCAGGTCGCGCATGACGCGCGCCTCCGTGATGGCGGCGCGCGGCGCGGCTCATAGTGCGTGTCGAGTGAAGTCGCGAGGGATGTGTGTGTATAATATAACGTATATAACGCGTGCGCAGCTCACGGATGCTTCCCGTCGCGCTGCAGCGGCGCGCGCAGGTCGCGCATGACGCGCGCCTCCGTGATGGCGGCGCGCGGCGCGGCTCATAGTGCGTGTCGAGTGAAGTCGCGAGGGATGTGTGTGTATAATATAACGTATATAACGCGTGCGCAGCTCACGGATGCTTCCCGTCGCGCTGCAGCGGCGCGCGCAGGTCGCGCATGACGCGCGCCTCCGTGATGGCGGCGCGCGGCGCGGCTCATAGTGCGTGTCGAGTGAAGTCGCGAGGGATGTGTGTGTATAATATAACGTATATAACGCGTGCGCAGCTCACGGATGCTTCCCGTCGCGCTGCAGCGGCGCGCGCAGGTCGCGCATGACGCGCGCCTCCGTGATGGCGGCGCGCGGCGCGGCTCATAGTGCGTGTCGAGTGAAGTCGCGAGGGATGTGTGTGTATAATATAACGTATATAACGCGTGCGCAGCTCACGGATGCTTCCCGTCGCGCTGCAGCGGCGCGCGCAGGTCGCGCATGACGCGCGCCTCCGTGATGGCGGCGCGCGGCGCGGCTCATAGTGCGTGTCGAGTGAAGTCGCGAGGGATGTGTGTGTATAATATAACGTATATAACGCGTGCGCAGCTCACGGATGCTTCCCGTCGCGCTGCAGCGGCGCGCGCAGGTCGCGCATGACGCGCGCCTCCGTGATGGCGGCGCGCGGCGCGGCTCATAGTGCGTGTCGAGTGAAGTCGCGAGGGATGTGTGTGTATAATATAACGTATATAACGCGTGCGCAGCTCACGGATGCTTCCCGTCGCGCTGCAGCGGCGCGCGCAGGTCGCGCATGACGCGCGCCTCCGTGATGGCGGCGCGCGGCGCGGCTCATAGTGCGTGTCGAGTGAAGTCGCGAGGGATGTGTGTGTATAATATAACGTATATAACGCGTGCGCAGCTCACGGATGCTTCCCGTCGCGCTGCAGCGGCGCGCGCAGGTCGCGCATGACGCGCGCCTCCGTGATGGCGGCGCGCGGCGCGGCTCATAGTGCGTGTCGAGTGAAGTCGCGAGGGATGTGTGTGTATAATATAACGTATATAACGCGTGCGCAGCTCACGGATGCTTCCCGTCGCGCTGCAGCGGCGCGCGCAGGTCGCGCATGACGCGCGCCTCCGTGATGGCGGCGCGCGGCGCGGCTCATAGTGCGTGTCGAGTGAAGTCGCGAGGGATGTGTGTGTATAATATAACGTATATAACGCGTGCGCAGCTCACGGATGCTTCCCGTCGCGCTGCAGCGGCGCGCGCAGGTCGCGCATGACGCGCGCCTCCGTGATGGCGGCGCGCGGCGCGGCTCATAGTGCGTGTCGAGTGAAGTCGCGAGGGATGTGTGTGTATAATATAACGTATATAACGCGTGCGCAGCTCACGGATGCTTCCCGTCGCGCTGCAGCGGCGCGCGCAGGTCGCGCATGACGCGCGCCTCCGTGATGGCGGCGCGCGGCGCGGCTCATAGTGCGTGTCGAGTGAAGTCGCGAGGGATGTGTGTGTATAATATAACGTATATAACGCGTGCGCAGCTCACGGATGCTTCCCGTCGCGCTGCAGCGGCGCGCGCAGGTCGCGCATGACGCGCGCCTCCGTGATGGCGGCGCGCGGCGCGGCTCATAGTGCGTGTCGAGTGAAGTCGCGAGGGATGTGTGTGTATAATATAACGTATATAACGCGTGCGCAGCTCACGGATGCTTCCCGTCGCGCTGCAGCGGCGCGCGCAGGTCGCGCATGACGCGCGCCTCCGTGATGGCGGCGCGCGGCGCGGCTCATAGTGCGTGTCGAGTGAAGTCGCGAGGGATGTGTGTGTATAATATAACGTATATAACGCGTGCGCAGCTCACGGATGCTTCCCGTCGCGCTGCAGCGGCGCGCGCAGGTCGCGCATGACGCGCGCCTCCGTGATGGCGGCGCGCGGCGCGGCTCATAGTGCGTGTCGAGTGAAGTCGCGAGGGATGTGTGTGTATAATATAACGTATATAACGCGTGCGCAGCTCACGGATGCTTCCCGTCGCGCTGCAGCGGCGCGCGCAGGTCGCGCATGACGCGCGCCTCCGTGATGGCGGCGCGCGGCGCGGCTCATAGTGCGTGTCGAGTGAAGTCGCGAGGGATGTGTGTGTATAATATAACGTATATAACGCGTGCGCAGCTCACGGATGCTTCCCGTCGCGCTGCAGCGGCGCGCGCAGGTCGCGCATGACGCGCGCCTCCGTGATGGCGGCGCGCGGCGCGGCTCATAGTGCGTGTCGAGTGAAGTCGCGAGGGATGTGTGTGTATAATATAACGTATATAACGCGTGCGCAGCTCACGGATGCTTCCCGTCGCGCTGCAGCGGCGCGCGCAGGTCGCGCATGACGCGCGCCTCCGTGATGGCGGCGCGCGGCGCGGCTCATAGTGCGTGTCGAGTGAAGTCGCGAGGGATGTGTGTGTATAATATAACGTATATAACGCGTGCGCAGCTCACGGATGCTTCCCGTCGCGCTGCAGCGGCGCGCGCAGGTCGCGCATGACGCGCTCCTCCGTGATGGCGGCGCGCGGCGCGGCTCATAGTGCGTGTCGAGTGAAGTCGCGAGGGATGTGTGTGTATAATATAACGTATATAACGCGTGCGCAGCTCACGGATGCTTCCCGTCGCGCTGCAGCGGCGCGCGCAGGTCGCGCATGACGCGCTCCTCCGTGATGGCGGCGCGCGGCGCGGCTCATAGTGCGTGTCGAGTGAAGTCGCGAGGGATGTGTGTGTATAATATAACGTATATAACGCGTGCGCAGCTCACGGATGCTTCCCGTCGCGCTGCAGCGGCGCGCGCAGGTCGCGCATGACGCGCGCCTCCGTGATGGCGGCGCGCGGCGCGGCTCATAGTGCGTGTCGAGTGAAGTCGCGAGGGATGTGTGTGTATAATATAACGTATATAACGCGTGCGCAGCTCACGGATGCTTCCCGTCGCGCTGCAGCGGCGCGCGCAGGTCGCGCATGACGCGCGCCTCCGTGATGGCGGCGCGCGGCGCGGCTCATAGTGCGTGTCGAGTGAAGTCGCGAGGGATGTGTGTGTATAATATAACGTATATAACGCGTGCGCAGCTCACGGATGCTTCCCGTCGCGCTGCAGCGGCGCGCGCAGGTCGCGCATGACGCGCGCCTCCGTGATGGCGGCGCGCGGCGCGGCTCATAGTGCGTGTCGAGTGAAGTCGCGAGGGATGTGTGTGTATAATATAACGTATATAACGCGTGCGCAGCTCACGGATGCTTCCCGTCGCGCTGCAGCGGCGCGCGCAGGTCGCGCATGACGCGCGCCTCCGTGATGGCGGCGCGCGGCGCGGCTCATAGTGCGTGTCGAGTGAAGTCGCGAGGGACGTGTGTGTATAATATAACGTATATAACGCGTGCGCAGCTCACGGATGCTTCCCGTCGCGCTGCAGCGGCGCGCGCAGGTCGCGCATGACGCGCGCCTCCGTGATGGCGGCGCGCGGCGCGGCTCATAGTGCGTGTCGAGTGAAGTCGCGAGGGATGTGTGTGTATAATATAACGTATATAACGCGTGCGCAGCTCACGGATGCTTCCCGTCGCGCTGCAGCGGCGCGCGCAGGTCGCGCATGACGCGCGCCTCCGTGATGGCGGCGCGCGGCGCGGCTCATAGTGCGTGTCGAGTGAAGTCGCGAGGGACGTGTGTGTATAATATAACGTATATAACGCGTGCGCAGCTCACGGATGCTTCCCGTCGCGCTGCAGCGGCGCGCGCAGGTCGCGCATGACGCGCGCCTCCGTGATGGCGGCGCGCGGCGCGGCTCATAGTGCGTGTCGAGTGAAGTCGCGAGGGATGTGTGTGTATAATATAACGTATATAACGCGTGCGCAGCTCACGGATGCTTCCCGTCGCGCTGCAGCGGCGCGCGCAGGTCGCGCATGACGCGCGCCTCCGTGATGGCGGCGCGCGGCGCGGCTCATAGTGCGTGTCGAGTGAAGTCGCGAGGGATGTGTGTGTATAATATAACGTATATAACGCGTGCGCAGCTCACGGATGCTTCCCGTCGCGCTGCAGCGGCGCGCGCAGGTCGCGCATGACGCGCGCCTCCGTGATGGCGGCGCGCGGCGCGGCTCATAGTGCGTGTCGAGTGAAGTCGCGAGGGATGTGTGTGTATAATATAACGTATATAACGCGTGCGCAGCTCACGGATGCTTCCCGTCGCGCTGCAGCGGCGCGCGCAGGTCGCGCATGACGCGCGCCTCCGTGATGGCGGCGCGCGGCGCGGCTCATAGTGCGTGTCGAGTGAAGTCGCGAGGGACGTGTGTGTATAATATAACGTATATAACGCGTGCGCAGCTCACGGATGCTTCCCGTCGCGCTGCAGCGGCGCGCGCAGGTCGCGCATGACGCGCGCCTCCGTGATGGCGGCGCGCGGCGCGGCTCATAGTGCGTGTCGAGTGAAGTCGCGAGGGATGTGTGTGTATAATATAACGTATATAACGCGTGCGCAGCTCACGGATGCTTCCCGTCGCGCTGCAGCGGCGCGCGCAGGTCGCGCATGACGCGCGCCTCCGTGATGGCGGCGCGCGGCGCGGCTCATAGTGCGTGTCGAGTGAAGTCGCGAGGGATGTGTGTGTATAATATAACGTATATAACGCGTGCGCAGCTCACGGATGCTTCCCGTCGCGCTGCAGCGGCGCGCGCAGGTCGCGCATGACGCGCGCCTCCGTGATGGCGGCGCGCGGCGCGGCTCATAGTGCGTGTCGAGTGAAGTCGCGAGGGATGTGTGTGTATAATATAACGTATATAACGCGTGCGCAGCTCACGGATGCTTCCCGTCGCGCTGCAGCGGCGCGCGCAGGTCGCGCATGACGCGCGCCTCCGTGATGGCGGCGCGCGGCGCGGCTCATAGTGCGTGTCGAGTGAAGTCGCGAGGGATGTGTGTGTATAATATAACGTATATAACGCGTGCGCAGCTCACGGATGCTTCCCGTCGCGCTGCAGCGGCGCGCGCAGGTCGCGCATGACGCGCGCCTCCGTGATGGCGGCGCGCGGCGCGGCTCATAGTGCGTGTCGAGTGAAGTCGCGAGGGATGTGTGTGTATAATATAACGTATATAACGCGTGCGCAGCTCACGGATGCTTCCCGTCGCGCTGCAGCGGCGCGCGCAGGTCGCGCATGACGCGCGCCTCCGTGATGGCGGCGCGCGGCGCGGCTCATAGTGCGTGTCGAGTGAAGTCGCGAGGGATGTGTGTGTATAATATAACGTATATAACGCGTGCGCAGCTCACGGATGCTTCCCGTCGCGCTGCAGCGGCGCGCGCAGGTCGCGCATGACGCGCGCCTCCGTGATGGCGGCGCGCGGCGCGGCGCGCGCGCACTCGCGGCGCAGGCGCGCGTCGTCGCACGCGGGCGGCAGGTTCGACACCACCAGCCGGTAGCGGGACACGAACCTGGGGAGGTTTCGCTGTCAATGTGTATGTACTGTTTCACTATTTGCGATATATTTATTGATCCTGTGTGGCTATTCTGCGAGGATCATTTCAAAAGTTCGTAGCCTAATATAGTTAGAAGCATACAATTTTTTATGAAACTACCCTCATTTGATTTTTGATTTTTGATACTTGATTGACATTCTCGTTACGGTTTCTGGCACTATAAAGTCGAACAAGTAATAATTTTAAAAATTGATGGAATCGAACATCGTGCTGTGATTAAGGACTTGAATAAGGACATGTTAGCAGCTTTAGTTGAATGAGACCTTCGTATGCTACTGTACAAAAATGAGTAGCAGAGTTCAAACGTGGTCGAGAATGTGTCGATGATGACCCACGTCCGTCGGCCGTTACCGTCCGGAAGCCACCAAGAAGACGCCAGCGCCACAAAAGACTCGTGGCGCCAGCGGCCCGCAGGCCAAGTCGACAAAGATCGGAACATCGGCCAAAACGGCTACGACGGGTGCCGGTAACGATAACGACGGTGAGTGGACTGTCGTTAGGCGGAAAAAAACGGATCCAAAATCGTACGCAGCCGCCGCCGCCGCAGCTCCGGCACCAAAATCAAAAAAGCCGCAGTCGCAATCACAGAAGAAAACGAAAAAGCCCAAGTTGTCTGCCCGCCGTACTCCGGCCGTGCTGGTAACACTGCGGCCGGAGGCAGTAAGTAAGGGGGTGACCTACTGCTAGGTTCTGAAGCGGGCGTCCGAAAAGGTGAGCCTCGTAGAACTTGGGCTCAAAGACGGCCTAAAAATTCGGCGTGCCGCAACCGGGGCGAGGCTGCTTGAACTGCCGAAGGGGCAAACCCCGGAGGCTGCTGAACGCCTTACTAAAGAGCTGCGGGCGGCCCTAGAAGATATGGCGAGCGTCGTCAAGCCGACGAAGTTCGCTAGTGTCCGCATCACGGGGTTGGACGACTCCGTTACATCGGAGATGGTGGCGGCTGCGGCGGCAAAGATAGTGGGGTGTGACGTCGGCTCCGTCAGGGCCGGGGAACTGAGCGCCGGACCTGCCGGAATGGGTACTGTGGTGGTGAGGTGCCCAATCACCGCCGCCAAGGCGCTCGAAGACGCCGGCCGAATCCTCGTCGGCTGGAGTTCGGCCAGGGTGCAGGTGCTGGAGCAGCGTACTTTGCGCTGCTTTCAGTGCATGTGGCTGGGTCACACCCGCCCCACCTGCCCGACTGCAGCCGTCAGGGGAAAGCAGTGCTACCGGTGCGGCATAGACGGCCACTTGACCAGAACGTGCACCGGAGCACTGCGGTGTGCAGTTTGCGCCGATGCTGGCAGGCCGGCGTCCCATGTGATGGGGGGACGGGACTGCAGCCCTCCCAAAACAAAGGGTAGAGCGGTCGAAGGGACCCCGGATGCCGCCGGATCTCCTCCGTCCTCTCCTCCTCTTCCGGGTGGTGTCGGAGCTCTTTCCGCACTGCCCGGGCCACGTTCCACCCGTGATGGCGCCGTCCTCCTCGAACGAGTCTGAGGTGTCCATCCCTCCGATTTCCGAGGTGGAGATGGACATGGCCCTCAAGCGTCTCAGGGCCAGGAGGACGGCACCAGGGCCGGATGGTGTACCAGGGCGAGTACTGAGCATCGCCCTGGAACCACTGAGAGGGCGGCTTCGGGCCCTGTTCGACAAGTGCCTTAGCACCGGACAGTTCCCGAAGCCGTGGAAGACGAGCCGGTTGTGCCTGTTGCGCAAGGAGGGTCGACCATCTGACTCTCCCTCTGCGTACAGGCCGATCGTGCTGCTGAACGAGACGGCCAAGATGCTGGAGAAGATTCTAGCTGTCCGCCTCGTCCAGCACCTCGAAGAGTCGGGACTGGACCTCTCGGGGTCGCAGTTCGGGTTCAGGGCGGGCCGTTCCACCTTGGACGCCCTGAACACCCTGAAGGCTCTCTCTGTGGAGGCGGTGGCCAGTGGAGACCTCCAGTGAGTGGCCACCTCGCTGGATACAGCGAACGCCTTCAACAGCCTGCCTGTTGAGACCATCGTGGAGGCACTAAAATACCACAGGGTGCCCCACTATCTCCGGAGGCTGCTGGAGGCGTAGCTCCGGGGCAGAGAGGTCCTTTGGGAGGGGGGCGACGGTAGACTGTACCGACGTCACGTCGCCTGCGGCGTTCCCTATCCTATCCTGGCAGGGTCGCCATGTAAGGTGGGGAGCTCGGGGTGTTTAAGAAAACAAGTGTATCGTTACACGTCCAGTTTATTAATGTATCTTATTCACTATATCGCCTCATTATAATGTATTAGAAATACTGAGAGGTAATATAATATATATTCTTACGTACACATATTTAATGCATACATTACAACAGGGTTCCGTCTTGGGACCGACCCTGTGGAACGTCGGTTTCGACTGAATGGTGCGTGCGCCTCTACCGCCCGGGCTGAGCGTCAAATGTTAAGCTGATGACACGTTGGTGACAGCCCGGGCGAGGAGCTTCTCGGAAGCCGCCCGTCTCGCAGAGGCCGGCACGTCGATTACAGTCGACCGTATTGCTATGCTGGGCCTGAGGGTCTCCATATTGAAAACGGAGGCCCTCCTCTTTCACGGCCCACGCCGAGGCCCACTCCCGAGGTGCGCGGATCGCCGTCCAGGGAACGGAGGTGGAGGTTTGGGCCCAGATGAGATACCTGGGCCTGACTCTGGACGGACGATGGAGTTTTGGTTCACACTTCGACCAACTCGCTCCGAGACTGCAGAAGGCCGCCGCTGCGTTGGGACGACTCCTCCCTAACGTAGGCGGACCAGACTCCCCTTGCCGGCGCTTATACGCCGGCATATTGCGGAGCATGGCGCTGTACGGTGCTCCGGTATGGGTCGACCTCACCGCTCGTAATAAGGCTCTTCTGAGGAGGCCTCAGAGGGTCATAGCGGTGAGGATGATACGGGGATATCGTAGTGTCCCGGACGGCGGCTACACTGCTCGCGAGTGATCCACCCTGGGAACTCCAGGCGGAGGTGCTCGCGGAGGTGTACCAGTTCCGGACCGGTCTGAGAGCGAGTGGCGAACGTCCAAGTGTGGACCAAGTCGGCGGGATCAGGACTTTAGCTCAGAGAGCCCTGATCCACAGGTGGAAGGAGGACCTGGGGTCCCCAGCGGCGGGCTCAGTGACGGTGGACGCCATACGTCCTCACCTTCGTCGCTGAGTCAAAAGGCGGCACGGGGTGCTAACGTTTTGGCTGTCGCAGGTGCTTACCGGGCACGGTTGCTTCGGTAAGTACTTGCACCAAATTCCAAGGAGAGAAGCCACCCCTGCTTGCCACGAGTGTGGAGCGCCAGTAGACTCGGACGTCACACGTCACACCCTGGAGGAATGCGCCGCTTGGGAGTCCCAGCGCAGGGCCCTGGTTGCAGTGATCTCTCGCTGTCGAGTGTGGTCCGCTGCATGCTTGGCAGCGAGAGGTGCTGGTCGGCCGTGACCTCATATTGCGAGGAGGTCATGGCACTGAAGGAGGCCGCGGAGCGAGAGCGGGAAGCAGCCGCACACGCTGGATCGCTCCGCAGTAGACGACCGGGGAGGAGGAGACACCGATATGCACTCCTCCACCCTCCGCAATAGAGTGGAAGAGGGCACTACATCCTTCCACTCGCCACCAGGGCAAAAGGTGCCCGAGAGCGCTCTATAAGCGAAGGCGGCCCGCAGAGGGGAGCCTACCGTCGGGGCGTCACGGTTACATGCGAAAGCGATCCCGTGGCGCCCCACTACGACGATGAGGGCACCGCTGGGTTTTAGTGAGGTATTCTGGCACGTTCTGCCGTGAAAGTGAGTCCCACATACCCGTCACCTTGTGCGGCGGGATGCGTAAATGCATTTCCCAGCGTTAAAAAAAAAGGCATAATTATTATTTTTAGTTAGTATATTTTAAGTAGAAATATAGATTACTTTTTATTTTTATTTCAGTCGTATTATAAATTCTTTTTTTTTTTTATTGGGTTATAGGATTGTAGTTAGTTATTTAGTTCATATTTATGCAAATGTATGTTTCGTGGCTTATCTGCTGCGCCGTTTGTGATGAAATTTTATATACAACCACGTGGGGGAAGCCGCGGGCAGATGCTAGTTAGTTAACACAGTTAGTTAGTTATATAAATAAAACACAATTTTTCAAATACGAAACTGAGTTAGTACTGGCTATAGTAGCTATTTTAAGATACCACAAAAATATTTTAATTTGCCTTTTTTTTGAGTCAACTTTCGTGTATTTCGAGTATAATTAAGTTCGGTTACCTGTTCAGGTTCTTCAACATCTGCGTCTTGCTCCGTTCGAGCGCGAGTCGCTTGGCCATGTCGGACGCGGACACGCCCTCCGCCGCCTTAGTGCCGGCCACTATCACTGAACCATACAACATATATCAACTGGTTACGGTTTATATGGAACTGTTATTTCTTGTCACAGAAGTATTAATGTAGGTATTTAGGCTGTGGATAACACTTTAAATTATCTATTAAATTTTTTGGAATATCATATTTCTAGGAGTTAAAAGGCAATATAAGCTTGTAAAGAAAACTATATTTTTTAAAGTATATGAGACTTTATTATTAGACTTCTGTTTCAGAGAAACGTTGACGTAAATTAAAACTATTATTAAATGACCAAACTGTGACGTCACTACTATGTACTGACAAGTTATGCACAGCCAGTAAATAAATAAATGTGTTATATTCTCTACCAACCTCCTTCTTTAACCAGATACAAGTTGCGATTGTCCTTGGGTTGCTTCTTGTTCCCGCGGGTGAGGTTGTCCCGCTTTAACGCGGGCCGAACTTGTACAGTCTGACCTTCTAGCTTCAACTCCGACGGCTCTAACGATAAGAAGCGTTCCGCGTCTTCTACGTTCTAGAAGTTTCATGAAAAATTAGTACATAATGTACTATACGGCCTCTAAATGTACTACTGCTGGGCGAGCTACTTCTATGAAGGAGGAGAAATGAAGCTTAACTCACCATGCTACATCAGTGCGGGTTGGCAGATAATTTTAATACCAGTCGTACAAACACACATAAACAATAACCAGAAACAAATGTTTGTACAATTTTATTGTAAATATCCGCACGAAACGGGAATCGAAGCCGCAATCGTCGGCGTTACCTTCATACAACAACCTTGTTTCACTTTTAATTTACTAAGAAACATCATCATATATATATATATTTCTAAAAGATGTTTTTTCCAGGAGAGCTTAGATCTTTTTAAATATGTACTTAACCAAAATTAATAGTTCATATACCATTTTAAAGCTTATGTTCCCTGCTTTTGACGAAAAATATATATTTAAAAAAAAACATTTAAAAACTTTTAATTCATTAAAAAATTAATAAAAATAAAAATGAAGTAATACAATAATTAGTTTGGTTTATCAAGTTTCTCATATCTATACGAACCTTATAGTGTAATGTTTAGTATGTGTGGTACACACCAGTAAGACTGTATACATATATTTGTCTAATATTCACAAACATGGTAAGATTTACCATCAACATCAGACAAATATGATAAGTATAGAATAATTGTTTAATTGTATAGCAATAGAAACTTTTTTTGATTTGTTCCGCCTGCTGATGTAAATTTATTTAAACCTTTGAGAATAGAATGGAAAGATCCAAAACACAATATCGCTCCACTGCTGAACTTAGGGCCTCCCCCATCATCTCCGGGCGGGTTTGCCAATACTCGATATGCTTGGCAGGCGGGTTGGCAAGCGCAATGTGTTGTGGCAGGATATGATGACGCTGCTGTCCATCAGCATCCTGGTTGGTGTACAATTGTTGGCACCACTATAGTCACCTAGTCACCTATTAGTCACCTTTTACGACACCTCGGCAAGAAAGAGGTCGGAACTATTCTTCTCTGCCGGTCACCGCACGGCAGGAAAACGGAAAAAACCAAAATTTTCGCAGTAATGACAAAAATTTAAGTAATTAATTAGATTTAGAACTAGAACCAAATCAAATTTTCAATTTTTTTACTCTGAAATTTCGACTAGAAACCTCATGGCTATTGTAAGTCACGTTGTAACAAATATAATTAAGCAACCTTTGCGTAGGGTGAAATTGCTCACGTGAATGGATAGGCGTGTTGGTTGTTCAGTGTGGGTAGCATTGTTATCACTGAATTGTTTAGTGGGGATCGGAGGAGGAGCCGCTCGGGCCCTTATAAAAGGACGGGCTCGGTAAAATCTTTCTTTTTCCTCGTCTCTTCGGTGCAGGGTGCGAATTGTTGGGTGAGTCATTGTAATTATTATGTAGAAGCTTGGTATTAGTATTGGTATTGGTTGTGGGCTCAATTTTCCGCATTTAGACTCGCTTCTGGTCCATTATGCGTGAAAGAAGGCTGGCTAATTTAGCCAGCCAAGCTCCTTCCAGAAGCACAGAAGCCTCCTGGGGCGTTCGCAGGCGTCTCGGAGCGTCCTTATTTCTTTAAGGATATTTGCCCGGTGTGTGGCCACTCCCTCGCATTCCAGGATCACGTGGGCGGCTGTTTCTTCAGCAACTAGACATTCCCGGCAAAGAGGACTGTCCGTTGCATTTATAATGAAAAGTTGGTGGTTGAGTGCCATGTGGCCGGTAATCGTACCAACAACTATTCTGATGTCCATACGGTTCAGATTGAGTAGTCGACTCGACAGGTGTGGTGATACTTCCGCGAGTACCATTTTGGACTGTCTGCAGCCGGTTTGGTCTGCCCAACGGGCATTGTGAGTTTCACGTGTGCGTTGTCTTACCCACGAGCACAGTTGTCTAAATGGTAGCGGCAGTAAAATAGTTGGGCCAGCCACCTTTGTATTAGACCCCTGTCTCGCTAGCTCATCGGCGGCATCGTTACCGTGTGATTCGCTATGTCCTTTAATCCATTGGAGGATTACCCCATTAAATGTGTAATCTTTCCAATGTTTGGTGACATTCGTAAATAAGACTAGAGTTAGTCGAGGAACTCTCTAGTGCTTTAAGTACGGCCATGCTGTCCGACAGAATACGGATATTATAATCCTTAATGTCTTTCGACAGGACGGCGGTAGCTGCATAAGTTATAGCAACACATTCACATTGAAATATGGAACTGTGTTGACCTAGCGTTATTGACAGTTTGATGTTGAGATCTTGTGAGTACACACCGGCACCGGTGCCAGACCCCATTTTGGAGCCATCCGTATAAATGCGGACTTCCCGTGTGCCGGACTGATCTCTTTCGGTCTCACATATTTGTATGTGGTATTTCCTTTCGAAAATATGTTGTTTGGGAATCCTGTCACACGGAGCCGCAATTAGCGGCTCATAGCTCGTAAGGCTATTCCATAGTTTATTGTGTGGACCTTCCTGGTTGCACCACAGGCCCAAGTGTTTCAGCCTGATAGCTGACATGGCTGCTTCCTGCTGTATAAACAGATCGAGCGGTGCCAGATCAAGCATAACCTCAAGGGCTGCTGTGGGGGTAGTACGCATAAAGCCAGTGATCGCAGAGCATGCTATTCTCTGGAACCGCTGTAGCTTGTTTTTAACGGTGGTGATTTCTGTTTTCTGCCACCAGATTACCGCACCGTAGGTGATTATAGGCCTGACGATGGTTTTGTAGAGCCATAAGGTAATTTTAGGTGATATGCTCCAGCTTTTGCCGAGCAGCCGTTTGCATTGGCAGAGAATTATGCTGGCTTTGTTGATTTTTGAGTCTAAGTGCCTGTTCCAAAGAAGTTTGCTATCCAGTATAACACCGAGATATTTGACTTCCCTGGTAAGGGCAAGACTGGTACCCAATAATTTAGGGAGTTTTAGGTTCCCTAAATTCCGTTTGTTAGTGAACATCACAAGTTCTGTCTTTGCAGGGTTCACTGTTAGGTCATGGTCCGTGCACCACTGTTCGACAACTATCAATGCGGCCCTCATTCGGTCGCAAACTACGCTCTCAGAGGGTCCGCTAATAAGTATCGTTAGGTCATCTGCATAGCCCACTGTGAGAAATTTCCGGTCGTTGAGCAAGGTGATCAGCTCATCGATCACTATGTTCCATAAGAGTGGGGATAAAACCCCTCCCTGTGGACATCCTCTCGCTACGACCCCTCTTGTCGTTTCATTCACAGTGAATTGGATGGCCCTGCACCTTAGCATGTTGTCAATCCACCCGGCAATAGTGTTATTGACTCCATGTTTAGACAGGGCCCGGCTTATGCTGGTAAACTTAGTATTGTCAAAGGCCCCTTCTATATCGATAAAGGCGCCTAAGGTTGATATTTTGTGGTGGAGATTGCCCTCTATATAGGATATAACCTTGTGCAGGGCAGAGTCTGTTGATTTGCCTGTTGAGTAGGCGTGCTGGTTGGGATTCAGAGGTTCTTCAACTAAGGTTGGACTCCTCAGTTCCCTATCTATAATCCTTTCCAAAACTTTCAATAAAAAGGAGGTATGGCTCATAGGTCTGAATGATTTAGGTTGCGAGTAGTCTCCTTTGCCTGGTTTGGGTATGAAGACTACTTTGACTTCCCTCCATACTTTGGGAGTGTAGCGGAATGCTAAGCAACTCCTGTATATGGAGACAAGGTGGTCTATTAGTTTCCTATCACTCCATCTAAGTAGGCCTGGAAAAACCCCATCCAGTCCTGCAGATTTATATGGGAGGAAACTGTTAATGGCCCATATTACTTTATCATGGGTGATGATTTCCTTGGCGGTGTTCAAGTCCACCGTTTCCGGCGGCTCCCTTTGCTTTTCTTCCCACGTCGCTCTTTCTTTTATTTGGCATCCTGGGAAGTGCGTTGTTATTAACAGTTCTGAGGTTTCCAGATCTGTTTTGGTGTATGTTCCATCTGGTTTCTTCAGACACCCCAGAGTGTGAATCGGTTCGCTACACAGTACATTTTTAACTCTGTTAGCCTGGTTGTTCGTTTCAATGTTGGTACAGAAGTGCCTCCAGCACTCTCTCTTTCTGAATCTGATGCGCTTCTTGTAGTGATATTGGGCTTGTTTATAGGCATCCACAACAATAGGTTGAACAACTTCCTCACCTTGCGTCGTAGCTTTTCGAGCTCCGGTCCCCACCAGTGCTTTTTATAGAGCTGTCGCGTTTTTGGTATGGAAAGTGGGCATGTTTGTTCGAAGCTAGTGATTAGGCAATTGGTTACCTGGTTTATGTGGTTGTCAATGTCGGTCGTGGGTTCATAGTTGTCTGGTAGTTCGACACCTTTGAGCTTTTGGGCTGTCTGAATCCCGTACCTGCCACGGTCCATTTTCCGTGGGTTGCGTCGAGGTTCAGGTGGCGTAAGCGTAACTATCAGGTTAAACTGTAGAAGCTAAAATGTAGAAGCTTGTATATGCCACTCAGTAGGTCGTGTAGATGTAAAATTCATTTTTATCTAGTGTGTTATTTAAAAAATTGTGTTTCTCTATAAACCAATGGTTAGGTTGTGTCCTTGTCTTGTGGGCCATTTCCATGTCAACCCAGAAACAACTGGGGGTTGACTACGGGAAGGCTCACCGGATGGTGTGTCCTTCCAGGGTCCGGGTAGGCGTACGGAGCGGTCGACACTAACTCTTCCCACGTGGCGACTTCTGCGGGTGAACCTCGGACCCCAACAACAGGCTTTTTTCTTGATCTCGCTACGAGAAGGAAGCAGGGGGCAGGGAAGCCCATCCCTACAACCGTTCTACGGCGAGAGAAGTCGAGCGTCGGACGGGGTACGCCGTCCACGTGTCCCAGCGCGCACATCCTGCCCGACACCTACACCAAGGCGGAGACCGGCTTGGGGTCATCCATGCTCCACGTGCCAATAGTTAAGTGCCCGTCCGGTTAACCTCTAGACCTGAACCAGGAATAGTAATTGAACCACGTAGCTCATGTTCTTTTAAAAGTTAATACGGAATGATTGAATTCCCAGTAGTTCTACCTTAAAACATTGTTTATTGATAAATTTTTAACATTTTTGTAACTTGCCTACCTACTTATATCACTATGAAAATAAATGTTGTAGTTTTGTTCATTTAATTTTTTTTTTTATTTCTGTCTTTTACTTAAATATCTCTCTATTGTTCGTCGATATAATATAAATATTATACCGCGACAACGTGACCTCGCCAGAGCCAATAGTAACGCGGCAAGTAAGGATGCAGACAGCTTCCGATAAACGCTCTCTCTCATACTACGGCTTGCCTATAGCACTACTCAGTCGCACATGGCAAAACAAAAAGAAAAACTTACGGTAAATTTAATAAATCCGGAACCTTTTGAATGTTCAGTGAGTTTATCAATACAGATGAGCGCATACTTCACGGGGCCGGTCTTCTCTGCAAATGTTTTCAACTGATCGTTGTCAACGCTGAACGGTATATTTGTTAGGAAAACTGTACAACCGTCTTCTGCGTCGTTTAGCTTCCTCCTAGAAGAGATATTATTCAATTATATAATTATTTTAATGCAATATTTTCATCATGTACCCAGAGTTCAATCTAGTGAACTGAACTGAAACAGTCTATAAACTGCTAGATAAATAGCCTCCACTATAAGAGGAGGAGGAGTTGGAGCTTAATTCAGCACGCTGCTCTTCTGTTGGATAATTTCCCTCAAAAGAGTGTTGAATACATCAGAATTATATACACACCAGAACTGTTGTCAAATGGCAACCATTATATAATTAAAAAATTCTAATCTCTAATGTGTCTTACTTCTCATGTCATCATCTCATTACATTCTCATCTTCATGCATGAAAAATTACCGGGCCATGAACTGGACTGAACAGGCCGGATTAGACATGAACAGGCATGATTGTGTCTAATTTCAGGCCTGCTCATACATGAACAGCTCATGATCATATCTGACATCAGGCATGAGTAGGCATGACTATGTATGATCAGGCCTGAACGTATTTTTACTCTTCAGATATGATCATGCATGAACAGACCTGACCAGACATGATGTTGTCTAATTTCAGGCCTGCTCATACATGAACAGGCCTAATCCCGGCCATTTTTCATACATGATCAAGCCTGGTCATTTTTTTCCGGGTAATTCTAAAAAAAATAAATTCAGAAAGGCATTAATTTATTACTAAAAGTACTTCCGATAAGTGTTGTGAAAAATTATAACATAAAAAACTATAAGAATATAAGAATCAGAGAAACTATATAAAAACTAACGGCGAGTTGCACGAAACCGTCGCTAACTTTCCGTTAGTTAAGTTGCAATTAATCTTAAAATTAGTTGATCTCATGATTAATTTAAAGCTGTTGGAATTAATCATCCGTTAGATAGGTCTTTAATTAAACTAAATTTTTTTGTTAACTTTTCAGATGTAGGTTTCGTGCAACAGATAATCACGATTCTTGTGATTAAATTAGTTTAATAAACACTTAAATTTAAAATTTGTTTCGTGCAACCCAGCGTAAATGAGTTGGAGTTCAATCCAAAACATTATTCCTCTACACATTGGCGGATTTTATTATCCTAGTATCCTATATTAGTAATGATCGCTATTAGGTGTCTATGATATCAACCGGGAGCGACAGTTTTACGTGCTCTGCGAGACACGGCAGGAATACCCACCGTGTCCAAAATTATAATAATACCTTTGAATATCATATAAACAAAAAATATATATATTACAAATACCTTTGGATATCAGGCTGAGTGCTTGTAACACTCTTATCATCATCATCGCCATCGTCATCGTCTTCATCACCCTCAGATTCTTTTTCATTTTCATCTCCATCATCTTCACTTTCTGATTCTTCATCTTTTTCTGAATCCGATTCTTTGTCATCATCATCATCGTCATCATCACCATCATCATCATCATCTGATTCACCTACAATAAGTGAACTGAAGTAAATCAGCCTGTAAGCGTCCCACTGCTGGGCAAAGGCCTCCTATCCATATAGAAGGGTTGCAGCTTAATCCACCACGCTCAGTGGAACAGCCGTGAGTAACGATCGTAGTCAGGTGTTTATGATAACAACCGAGACCAACTGCTTTACGTGCTTTCTGAGGCACGGTGAAGTGACAAGGACATGCACTCGGACTAGAAACAAATATCTGCCCCAAACAGGAATTTAACCCGTGACCGCAACGTTTAGGGCTTCTAATCGCACCACCACAGCAGAACTGTTACCAATATCGATTTTTATAGCCTACGTTAATTTCTGGGTAATGTATCTATAATGGTGATAAAGATATTAAGATTAATTCAGAAGTTTCAAACTTTATCGGCAAACCTTCCAAGAGAAAATGGGTGAGGCATACAGTAGTGGACATCGAAAGGCTTACACGGTGCGGTAGAGTAATTAATTTGTCAATCTATCACCTAATAGTATCCGCCCGCGGCTTCGCACGCGTGGATGTCGGTTATCGCGTACAAAAAAAAAAGTATCCTATGTTACTTCTTATACCTTCAAGAATATGTGTACAAAGTTTCATGATTATGGGTTAAGTAGTTGTCGCATGAAAGCGTAACAAGTAAACTTACATTTCACATTTATAATATAGGTAGGGAGGTAGGGATATTCTTAAATAAACATGCATTTTTTTTTAAGCAAACAGAAGCAAGTTATTTTTGCACACTAGATGAGTAAATAGTATAAAACATACAAATCGCTCATTTGGAGCGACAGTGACACAAATGCAAATTAGTTAACTTTACACCAGATCAGAATAAAGATTATTTCATAGTTCAAAAGAAGATACTCAAGCATTGTTACGGCTAATTATTATTTTAAAATTGTTTTATTATAGCTGGATATTGTGGGATTTTCACTGCCAATGCAGATGTTTATGCATAGTCTTTTGGCATTAATAAGTCATTTTCGCGTATTTTTGCAAATGTGTCACTGTCGCTCCAAATGAGCGAAATTTTCTTGTGAAGTTTTTCTCCTCTAATATTTTCTTACTTTTAATCTCCTGCTTAACATCCTCAGTGGATACATTCATTGGGTTATCATCATCGTCGCTATCCGAGTCCTCCTTCTTGATGTTTTCCTGCATTTCTATTTGTTTGTTGACAACATGTTGCATGTATTTGTCTTTAGGTACCGCCCAATCCACTGATATTGGTCTACCTAAAATTTATTTGCTTAAATATTAATAATTTAAAAAAAAAATAGGTATTATAAGTAGTTGATCAGGACAATAATGATTACACCTTTTCTTATAATTTCAAATATATGTCAATTGTATTTATTAAGAAGTTTAACACTGCATCGGCGCAGTGGTTACAGCACTAGCAACTATGCTAGGAGTCACGGGTTTGATTGCCGCTCATGACAAATATTAGTGCAACTCATATAGATGTTTTTCAAGGTAGTAGTAGTAGTAGTAGCAGTAGTCTGGTCATTAAGTGACTTTTAAACAATTATCACATTTGCATGTTCATGTTCAAGTAGCAAAATATTATAAATTAACTATTGAATAACTGAAATATTGCGATTAAAAAAAAAATCTGGCAGATTATTGTTCATCCAGTAAGCGAATATTTTTTTTTTTATTTCTTAAATTTAATATGGAATGTGTTCAAATAATTTTATTAACAAGGTATCCGAAATGGCCTTGGCTTGCATAAGGCAGAGCACCCATTTTTTTTCTGTATTTTCATCCTTCTGGGAAAATTATAAATATTGGTCCTACAGTTCTGGGAGTTGTGCCCTTTTTTTAGGAAATTTCTTCCTCTTTTTGAATTTTAGTTTTTGAGATTATTGCAACCCCCTTTTTGACGTGATAACGTCTAGTAAATTGATGAAAGCTACTGGGTGCCAGTTCGAAGAAGATGACATCATTGTCACAATTAGTGAGCGAGAACGCGGAACAAGCGGTAGAGAGGTACGATCGGCTCGGCCTAAGTGTTCGGCTCACGATCGGCGGTCGGCCTAACTTACGACGCGTCCGAGTAGAAATGACAGCGGCAAATGGCGGCAAACTATTTTGTCAATATTGAAGTTATGTCAAATAGTGAAAAGTTGATAATATAATGTAATGTAATAATATAAGTTAATAATATATAAGTAAATAAATGTAACTTAATAATATTAAAGTTAATAAAATCATAAAATGGTTACCATAGTTTATTACAACAACAATTGCAGCAAAAAAGGTAATTAATTCTTGCATTTTAAGAATCCAATTAGCGATATAATCTCATATATTTGTTCTTTGATTATAAAATAAGTAGCATCGGTGTGCGAGTGCAGTAATAATAGGTTACATTACAATTTTGACTAAAAAAATATTAGGACTCATATAATTACGATCGTATAAAAAGTAAACTGTTTTTATTTAGTATATTTTTACAATTTTCATAAGTGGTTAATGATAATCTAATTTGTTTTGCTAACTTTAAGTTATTAAGCTTAACTTCTTTATTAAACTTGATTATTTCTTGTATTACATATCAAAGTATTTAACTTTATTTCGCTTTTATATTAAATACAATTAATTACCTGTAGCTTTAAGCTTTAATTACCTATATATATATTATAAAAAATAATGATAATTCAGTGATAATAATTCAATTCCATTCATGTTTTCTTATGACGTTATCACGTAAAAATTATCGTCCGTAAACTGACTTTACAGACAACCAATTTTTTTAGTTAATTGTCTATAACTTTTGCTATTTTTCAAGCAATTTTTTATTATTATTATTATTTTTATAAATCATTTACATGTTATTCCAAATAGAATGACATCTTGTTCATATTTTTCCGAGACTGCTAAAAAAAGTTGACCAAAAAGGCACTTGTTGACTAGACTATAGGCATTTCTGTTTGTTGTGTGTGATTCTGCACCACGGACACAGGATTTCCACCCTAATAAGGGCCTTTGAATGTGTAATGTTTATTATTATTAAGTAAAAAATAATTTTGCATTAATATGTATGAAGATGAGATATCAGTATAGCAATTAGAATAATTTAAGTTACATACCTAGGAAAGGTTTCAAATTTGTATTTACAATTGCCTCTTTGGCCATTGGCACATTCTTATAATGTACAAAAGCACATCCAACGAGTTTTCCATCAGGTTTTTTGAGTAGCTTCACTTCTTGGATTACACCATATGGTGCAAAATGTTCTTTTAATGATTCCTCTTTTGCTTTAAAGGATATATTACGAATTATAAGACGTGCTTTACGGTTCAGTCTTGTTTTATCCTTTTCTTCTTTTAACATTGGTTTATCTTCTGTGTCTTCTTCTATAAAAAATGTTTTTACATATATCTAGTGAAAAATATTTAATATTTTATGTGAAATATAAGTGTTGTATTAAAAATATAATTTTATTAATATAATTTACAGTGAATAATAAAATACCTTTCATTTCTGGTTTAGAATCTTCTGAATAATTTTTAAACTTTGTTTTGGGGCCATTACTCTGTATTTCTCCATTATATTTGTGTTGTGGCACTGCCCAGGCTACATATATGGGTCGGCCTACAATGAATGAATGAATGAATTTTTTTAGATGTATTATTCATTTATTAGATACAGTAGAATCTCACTAATCAGGCAATTCAATAAACCAACACATCCAATAATTTGGCATCCTCTGCACATGCAAAAGGTTTTTAAACAAGGACTACAAGTTGCACAAAAACAAACCTCAATTAAAGATTATTTAAAACTATGTAATTAGTTAATTGTAAGATATGTATTAAAATACCTTTAGAAAATGTTAAAATACAAAAATAAATATACAAATATATAATTTATAGTACGACAAGAAAAGATATATATATATATATATACTAGCAAACCCGGCGAACTCTGTTTCGCCACCAGATGGCTTCGTTTTTTGTAACATTTCGTTTGGGGATAAAAAGATGAAGTAGTACATGCTATGTATCAGAGATGGCGCTGTATGTAAAAAATGATTTTCCCTGTTTTCCTGCTTTTCTTTTGAAATTTTTCCTGAATTTTATTTGCTATAAACCTCACCGAGCCAGAGACCTTTTCAACGAATGCAAAACCGTGGAAATCGGTTCGTGCGTTCTGGAATTATAGCGTCAGGAAGGAAAACCCGACTTATTTTTATATATAAGATATATATATATATATATATATATATATATATATATATATATTATCTTTGGTAACTTTTAAATTTAATTAACTTAAGATACATAATTAAATGTAAAAATAAATAAATGTAAAATGTAAATAATAAAAATAAGTAAATAAAAAATAAATAAATGTATAATTAAATGTAAAAATTAATATGTAAAAATAAATACCAAGAAAATGTTTCTTATGTGTCGCAGCCAAAGCTTTATTGGCCATCGGTACATGTGTGTAGTGTACGAAAGCGCACCCGACGAGCCTTCCATCGGGCTTTTTTAAAAGTTTAACCTCTTCAACAGTACCATACTGTGAAAAATGTTCCTTCAGATTTTCTTCCGTAGCTTTAAACGATATATTCCTCACTATCAAACGGGCGTTTCGATTGACCCCATCTTTATATTTTGTGTTACTTTCAGAATTCACATTATCATCTTTTTCAGTCATTTTTGTCAATTAAAAGGTTAATACAATAAATTAAAAAATAAAAGTACTAATACATGTGTGTTTTAAAAACAAATTTAAACACAGGTTTCGCTTTTCGAGTTAATTTGTTATAAATTAAAAACTCTTCATTTATTCGTTATTTCTTACAGTTTTGCTTTTAAAGTTAGATTTAAGCGAACACGATACATACGCACACAATACGCACATTGTTTTCAAAATTTGACATAAAATTTCCGGACACGTTGACGTTGACATGAATTTCTAGTGTTGTCTGATGTTTCCATTATTAAAGATAATTTAGACACCACTACATTGGGTATATTTCTAAGTGAAGATTTTCTTCACTTTAATACGAGCTCATGCTCACATCATGTTTTCCCATTTCCGCGCATGTTGAATGTATACAAACATAGTCCTTATAAAATAAGGGATAAGATTTTTTTTACTCCTTGTTAACAAAAATGTATTGATAACAAATAAATTATATTTATAAATATTGGAGAGTTGTGTGTCTGAAAAAAAATTTCATGATTATTTTGTCCAAAAAAGAAGTGAAAATCGATATGTCGCTAGAAAGAGTAATGCTCATTTATTAGAAACACATCCACACTGACAGCAAAGAGAGTATTATATATGTATGTATGTGTTGTGTATAGCACAATATAGCAAACTAAAAAGCAACGGCTTCGCAGTATACTGAAATGACGTCACACCTTGCAGTGCTCCAGTCGTAGACAGAGAACGGCTCCAGCATAGATCAAGTATTGTAATATGGGCTCCAGTGCAAAACGGAACACGGCCAATACCTCACAGCTGATTGTCAATTTTGACTTCTAGTTTGTGATTTTGACAACTTGAATTTTTAAAAATAGGGAAATTAAATTACAATAATAGCTAAATATATTGATTTAATCAAAATGAATTCTCGGAATTTATTTCGCGCGTTAACTAAACCGTTGTTTATACATAACATGTGTAAACGACAGAAAGGTTACAAAGTTGTAAAGCGGCCGGATCCTAGTACCTTAAAAATGCCTAACCTAGCCGATGCACCGAGTATAATGGATATCATAAAAGAAAAAGTTCGTCTAAATGGGCCTTTAACTGTTGCTGAATATATGAACATAGTCATTACGAATCCTACAGAAGGATATTATATGAAAAAAGACGTAATAGGTGAAACGGGAGATTTTATAACTTCACCTGAAATCAGTCAGCTGTTTGGTGAGATTTTAGGAGTTTGGTTCTATGCAGAAACACAGAAAATGTGTTCTGGTAAACCTCTTCAAATTGTCGAACTGGGACCTGGGAAAGCAACATTACTAATAGATATCTTAAGGGTAACATATATTTATTTATTTATTAGATTAATTGGTAGCAATTAAGTTAAAACAATTTACTATTAGATTTAATACAAGTTCGGATTACATAGTTTCTAGTTAAATGTCATCTTTTTAAGCCATGTGCATTTCAGGGCGAAAATATGTTAGAAAAAACTACTAATTTTACATAATATAATATAACATAGTTCCATACTTCATTGTCTAACATCTCATACAATACATTTTTGTTCCATTGTATTTAAAATACATTTATATATATTTAATAATTTTAAGGTACTGAATCGCTATGGGTACAAAGCAAATGACCTCAGTCTTCATCTTGTAGAGATTTCTTCAACGATGCAGTTGTTACAAGCTAATAGATTGTGTGTTACACATAAAGAAACTGGCTTAGAATTACCTTATAATCATGAGGTGGGTATATTTTACAAATATTCGTAATTAATTTAATTAAAAACCAATACTTAATTTCCAAAATTACTTACAATTATTAATTATTAATAAATAAAAAAACTATAGAGCAAATTTGAGGAATAAGTATGGTTTATTATCATTAATTCTATAATTGTGATTTAATTTATTTCAAAATTCATCAAACTCAATTGAAAAAGTTTAATTTTGAAGATATTTATACAGGGATGACTGGTAAATTACTATCAATATTTAAGGAGACTACTCGGTACATGATTATCATTCGAATTATGTAAAAAAAAACAGGTAAGTATTAATAAACTTTTAAGTAAAGTTATTCAACAATTATCCAATTATGTACGCGTCGTCTGGACATCCTAGCAGCTAGCTGCACTTTCGACACAAAACAGGTAGTTTACCTACGTCCAAACGCCGCCACGTGTTAATAGGGTAGCAGGATAAACAAGCATGATCCAGTCCCCTTTAATACTTTAATCCGGGCTTAGGATAGGCAAAAATACTAAGATATTTTACTCGTTTAAGCAACAAATTTGTTGACTAGGTAAATGATGTGAACTTTGGCAATTTTTAGATGTGAACAAGCGGCACAATACAACACCTGTGCACGTGCCGCCGGCATGACTGTAGGGTGTCAACGCTTCATTTACTTGAATTGAAATTTATGAAAATTTGATCAAAAATTAAGTACCTATTTTTTTTACATAATTTGAATGAGAATCATGTACCGAGTATTCTCCTTAAATATTGATAGTAGATGATAGTCAGCCTGTATAAGAACTCGAGATGTCGTGAATTTTTAAATATAAAATAAAACTTCTAAAGAAGTAATTGTTTAGGGAGAACAGAGTAGCATCCTAATCAAAATTTAAAAAGTTAATGTATTTTAAAAGTGTATTTTTTTTAATCTTCAGGGTGAAACAGCAAGTGGTATTAAAGTGTACTGGTATAATGATCTTAAGAAAGTGCCCAACAATTTTTCATGGTATATTGCACATGAATTTTTTGATGTTCTACCCATTCATAAGTTTGAAGTGAGTAAAAGGTATTTAAGTTTTGTTTTGTATAACAAGGTCTAAAAAAAAACATTTTTGTAACTTAATTTTATAAAATATTGAAATCTACAATACTGTTATATTTACATAATATGTTATAGCTTCTTTTCATTTGCTTATCATAATGCTTTGATAAGTTAGTCTATATTTATGTTCATCCTCTGACAATACATCATGTAGGTTTTTTAAATTGAATTTTTGATTAAAATTTTACAGAAAACAGAAAAAGGTTGGCGGGAAATACTAATAGACCTTGATGCGAATGGCAAATTGCAGTACAGGATAGCTGCCAATGAAACCCAATCTGTCAAAGTGCTCGTTAGACCGCCATTGGATGCTGGAGACAGAATGGAACTTGAAATAAGCCCTAGAGCTCTGGGCATTGCAAGACAACTTGCTAATAGAGTAGACCAACATGGAGGTCTTGCTTTGATTGCTGATTATGGACACAATGGAGAGAAAGGAGATACTTTTAGGGTATTTTTTTAATTATGTCTTCATTGCTTTCTTATATCAATTACTAGCGAACCGCCCCAGCTTCGCACGGGTAGTTGTTCTTAGCGACAGCGAGAGTTAGCGGAGGTCGCATCAAGCGAGTCCCATCATAGGTGTGAGACCCACACTTGAATGTATATTCGCACATGTTAGTTTTAATTTTGCAGTAACTCCTAAGATATTCATTTAAATTATATGATGTAAATAATTATTATAGTTTGCATTAAATGCTTAGGGTATCTGACATATTTAAGTCGTTAAGTATTAATATAGTATGAGTCTAAATAGTTTTTCAATTACCGCACTAAACATGACAATTTTTTTTTTTTTAAGTTTGAATGGGTATAGTAAGTTATTCTTAAAAGAAAAGGCACTTGCGACTTTTGTGTAGTCCTATAAAAGAGGAATATCACACCAATCACTGTTGTGTTATATCTCAAAGGGATTTTCAAAGAAAGCTCTCAGGCGAGTTGACTTATTCGGACATTTTCAACAACTATCGTTATATTTCAACCAATTTACACAAAATCCTAACAAATTATACCTACACCTTTCTCATGAACCACTCTGTCTATTGGTGAACACCACATAAAAATCCGTTAAGTGGTTGTTGAGTTTATCGCGAATAGATAGATAGAAGTTGGAGTGGTAGACTTTGTTTTATTATATGTGGTGATGTAGGTAGTAGTAAAAAATATGCGAAAAAAATACAATTTAGGACCTAAGTATAATTTATATAGGACAAATACGATAACATTTAGAAAAAAATTGGTTGTCTGTAAAGTCGGTTTATGGACGATAATTTTACGTGATAACGTCATAAGAAAACATTGATGGAAAATTGGATACTTTTATGAATTGAATTGAATTATTATCACTGAATTATCATTATTTTGTATAATACACAACGAGTTAATGACCGTTGACCTGACCCGTTGGCGCAGTTTGCAGTGACCCTGTTTTCTGCTCCAAGGGTTGTGGGTTCGATTCCCGCCTCGAGTCTGGGTGTTATATATGTTTATTTATAAGTAGGTATATTTATAAAAAAAAAAAATATCAGTCGGCTGTTACCTAAAACACAGGCATTAAGTTGCCTACCTTAGGAACAGAGGACCTTGTGTGTGTGTTAAACATATTTATTTATTTTATATTTTATTTTATTGTTTTTCTCTTCTACTCGGACGCATCTACCGATGGAGCGGAAGAGAGATGGATGCGTCACGAGCCGGTCGATCGTGCCTCTCTATTGCTTGTTTCGTGCTCTCGCTCGCGGAACGTGACAACGAGTCATGCTTTTTCGTGTAGCCGGCGTTCATCGATTTATAAGACGTTATCACGTCAAAAATAAAATGAATTTGTAACCTTTTTAATCTATAGCTTTACAGGACTGCAATTTTATGAAATATTATTTTTTATTTCAAGGCTTTCCACAAACACAAAGTAGTAGATCCATTAGAGAATCCTGGTGAAGCAGATCTAACAGCTGATGTAGATTTCAGTCAACTGAGGATATCTGGATCTATGACACCTGGGGAGGAGAACTACGCTGTTGTTGTAGGACCAGTCAAACAAATCGAGTTCTTAGAACGGATGCAAGCTGGTGTTCGACTACAAGTAAGATTTTTATAACTTTTAGTGAATTTATTATCAATTGCTTATAGTCAAGGAGTATTAATATTTCTATTGTGGATCTCACCAGTAAGGGGGCATCCATTAACAACGTGAGACAATTTTGGCAATTTTTGGACACCCCCCCTTACCCCTTGGTATGGTGTGAGATTTTGCTCGACCACCTGCCCCTCCCCTAATCTTACGTGAGATTTTTTTAAATGGGCATTTGTAATGTAAATCAATTACATCATATCTTTCTTCTTTCATACACGTGCGAGCAGCATAAAAGCGAGATCTGTGTATGAATGAGTTTGCAAATAAAAACAATTGTAAATACAGTCTCCCCATACCACAGGGAGGTTAAGTAAACATAAAAAATAATAATAATATAAATAGCATAAAAAAATGTAAATCAGTTAATCTGTGCTCGATTACATAAGATTTATAATAAAAAAATGTTATATATATTTTTATATAAGACTAGTATTTAAGAATTATAATGATCGAATAAAATTACGTGATATTTGTTGAGATCACACTCTATCCCACGTGAGATTGAGTGAGATATCGCTCGAATACGTCTCACGTAAATAATGAATGCCCCCTAATGCATATAATAGATTATTTTTTAAATAAAAGCTTAGAATATTTTACTTATAACTTTTCTTGTATAACTGGAAATTTTTTAAACATTAGAAAGCAATTTGGAGATATTAGCAAAGGCTTTCAAATTTACTTAAAAGTATCAATATTGTTTCAATAATATATTTGATGTTATATGACAAAAATATTCAGATAATTATATATTTTCCAGGTGTTAATAGATAATGCTAAAAGTGACGAAGAAAAAGAAAAAATCAAAGCGGCATATGAAATGCTTGTTGATCCTAAAAAAATGGGAGAAAGATTCAAATTCATGGCGTTTTATCCATCAGCAATGGCACCAATATTGCAAAAGTTTCCTCCTTTAGGTTTCTCAACACCTAAGTAATTGTTAAACATAGCAGCAATAACAAAATATTAAATAAGTCTTTAGTCGTCAATGTACTATACCAGTGAAATATTGTTAATAATAAAATTTAAGATTTTCTTATATTTTTTATTTCATCTTCATCTCATAAAAATAATAGTTAATGCTATAATACTTTTTTAAATATTTTCATAATAACTCTACTTTTACCAATATCTATTTATAAAATATTATAACAGTTGACATCAAGAACCCCACATTTTTCTACTAATAAAATTAATGTTTTTTAATGACACTATTTTTAATTTAAATTGATTGAAAATTATTTACTACTTTTTAGTTTGGTTATCTATTAGTTTTTTTTAAACTTTCATTTATCTTTGCTGTAATAAAAAAAAATGAAGCCGTGAAAATGTCAGCACGTGCCCTGGTGCTTGGCATAAAGACACTACTGGAAAAATCGCTAATCCTGAGTGTCCTGTCAAGAATAATGGGACAAACTATTTAATACATTCATTGCATTCTCATCGGTCTTTGATAATTGTTTTTTGGTATTTGATATTGTGCAAAGTTTCAAATCAATCCGACGTTTTTAAGGGGGTGAAAATCACGTTCAAAGATTCTGTTACATATATACAAAAGATAAATAAAAAAGCGTGTTTAAAAGAGTACGTAATTCCTGATATTAGTGAAGTGTTTTGTAAAACGAAAGAAAGGTTTTTAAAAAATACGTTAACTCTTAGCCTGGAAACAGTGCTCGACCGACGGTTGCAAAAATGCATTCAGTGCTACGCTGCGACGCGTCTGCGGCGTTCATAAAAATATGTACGGTCGGTCGCGTCGGTCGAGGGCTGGATGTGTCCAGCACTTAATCTAAAAACTAAACTGTTTTTAGAAGTTTAAAATGTTTGTCTAGTTTAATTAAAATATTTGACAATTTATTAAAACATTTAACGAAATTCATATAAAAGTACAAGTAGAAAAATAATAAATATAGAATGCTGTCGGCCAAGAAGTGGCCTATTTATATTACTAGACAACTGGTTTCGCGTAAACAACCCGTTGATGACTTTATTTTGGATGATGGAGGGCAAATTCTCACTCTTCCAGTCCACATTTATAAATTTAGCTTTACACTTGAATTCTTGACTCAAAAATTTTCTGCAAATGCATTTAGTGTCCCAATTCACTGCCGCTCCCCCTGCTGTTTATAATATTGAGCCAAGCCAAAAATCATACGATGATCGTACGATATGAACACCTGCTCATAGTGAACACGTGCGTCCAACGTTACTCCGCCTTCAAGCAAGATGGATGCGCCTGCGCCTTTTGTTCTACGCTCCGCCATATATATCTCATACCATCATATATATAATATATCATACTATCATACCATATCCACGTGCAACATGGCTGCAGGCGCACTATTGTCTTACACCCCTACTCAAGCGAGTGACGTCACAGTCTCACAGTGGGCAATGTTCACGAGGATCACCATTCACCTGATCCCCCACCACACTGGACACCATCCTGAAGAGCGACAGGGTACAAAAGCCAAAAGGACCTAGGACCACATCAGCACAACGCACTTCATGTTTTCCACCGAATAGATCTAACCTTAGCTAACTTTCGTATTGTTAAATCTTAATATTTGTAATTTACTACTATTTAATAATTATTATAATTCTAAGTAATTCTACTCTTATTTCATCTCCTTAGTCTCTTTAGTAAATCAGTAAAGTAATCAAATAGATAGGTTACGTTAGATAACTAGGACACCTAACCCGAGTCAAGCAGCTACACTGGTGACCCCGACGTAATACACTGGTGACCCCGAGTCTACACGCCTGACCCAACGAACAATATCGGCAGAGTTCAAGACCTCCAATAAAGAAAATGAAGCAGAAAGAAGACGAAGTCCCGGAAAGTGGTGGTCCAATCGCAAGAAACCAAGTTGGTGATGATTCAAGCGCTAGCAGTCAAGCCGGTGGTCCAAGTCTAAGCGGTCAAGACGTATGGTGTTGGTGTTCGAGTCCCACCATTTTGGCCCGAGGAACCGGAGGTTTGGTTCGCGCAAGTGGAGAGTCAGTTTGTATTATCCAATATTACTACTGATCTTACTAAATTTCATTTCGTAGCTGACCAATTTTGTCAAGAGTCGGTACGTATTATTAAAGATGATTATGGCCCCACCATCCGCTAACAAGTAAGAAAAACTCAAGACGGAACTAATTAAACGCATATCACAGTCGCACGAGAAAACCCTAACAACCAAACCCTACAATTGATGCAGTATGAAGAGTTAGGCGATAGAAAATCCACTAAATTTTTGCGACATTTACGCTGTTTAGTGGGACCCCAAATACCTGATGATTTTTTACACACGGTGTGGACTAGAATCTAATTTCTAATTTTCTTATCGGATGAAGAATGAGAAGTATTGATAATTTTTGTGTATCCCAAGTGCACATTGTAACGTTATACGTACATAATTTATATTACTACACTAAAATGCATTTAAATTTAATATTTACAATACTTAAAACTAATTAAAATTACTATAAAATTAAATCTTATATTAAAATCTATGTTTAAATATAAAAGATTTTTTTATTATAACTAATTTAAAAAATAATTAAATAATTTTTATATTGAAAACTGGCTATTTACAATAATAAAAATATATACAGTCTCTAAATTGCAACATGAATTCATTAAGCGGCATTTTATACTCACGCGATGTAACATTTTAGCGCTCCGAAGTAAATCTTTAAGATCGACCTTATCTCGAGCTAGTTGAGAGAACGCACGTCACAAGAATATTGAACATTCATAAAAATTTTACGGTCGCTAATACGGGATTTTTCATTAAAACTACGTAACCGTAAATTTAAAATCTTCGTGTTCGTCTCTGGGCGTTCCTCGAATAAATAATATATTAGTGAGTGTTGATCGCCCCTAAACTGGGTAAGTGGTGTTTTTATGTCGCAGATATTTAATGTAGTCTCTAGTGCCTAATCAGTGTGAAACCTAATATTTGTGTTCAACAGTAATTGTTAATAGTAATATAAATCACCTTCGAATTGATTTTTATAGCTATGTTCATTAAAATATTGCTTCATCTTACAATTCTACCCTCATTTTTTTTATTAAATTTTAATAACTGCAAATTCTATTATAAATTAATATTTTTTTAATAATAATCTCCGTTTCTGATTTTGATGATTCCACGGCACTGCTACTACAGTTTAGGTGCTTTCTTTTATAATGCAGTGCCCGTGGATGTTCGCAATCAGTACTGGACCGCTCGTAATTTTATTGATGGCGCGTTCCAGGGTTCAACGCTCGGGTTACCGAATTAATCGGTGACCTCTCACAGCCCCTTACATTCACGACAACGACAAGGGTGCTCTCTCCTGCCGCCTCCGGTCGCCTGCGGTTTCCAGAGCGCGACTCCCGGGATCACTATTATACGCAGGAGAGTACCTGAACCGGAATAGATTAACTTGTGTGAATTAAGTGTCGAACACCGCCTGAGAGAACAATTATTTTTTTTAAATAAATTTATTTATTTAACGTTTTCTTTTAAATTAAATTAAATTTTTTTTTATTCTAACGCGACAACATGAGAAAAAAAAAAACAGATAGTCGGAGATCTAACATTTATATTTAGTCCTGTAGTATATCTGAATTACTAAAAAAGGCAACCCGTCATCCAGTATCTACATTGACCCGCTTGTACCCTAGAAAGTCCAAAAACCACCCTAACCAAAAACCTAAAAAAAAAGGTCGTCACTTTACCTGTGAAACATTACTCGATAATTATCGGCTAACGTATACCGATAATTATCAAATCACAATTATCGATAATTATCGGATCAAAAAAAAAATTATCGGATAAAAAAAAATTTATCGGATCAAAATTTTTTTTATCGATAATTATCGGATCAAAAACGAATTATCGATAATTATTGGTTGAAAATTTATCAATAATTATCGAATGAAAAATTATCGGTAATTATCGGATCAAAATTATCGAATCACACATCAATAATTATCGAATGAAAAAATATCGAGTAGTTACGACTTATCGATAATTATCCCACACCCCTAGCTGTGGTAAACAACTAAACCATAGATTATAAACTTATATACTTATCCTCTCGGGTCACGGAAGTTAGCCCCCCAAAAAAATTTTTTTTTTATTTTCCCAATTTTCGTTTGCCTATATCGTTTGTTCGTCGTTTGTTCTTGATTGTTCGTTATAAACAATCGTTTGTTCGTTAATCGTTTATTTATAAAAAAATATTAAAAATATGCCTTTAAGTTAGCCCCCCCTACTCCAATTTCTAATTTTTTTCGTTATTAGTAGGCTCTAAATATTTATAAATGTTTGTTCTTTTATAAAACACGTTTGTTCTATCGATATAATGTCTAGTTTTTGTTTAATTAACAATTTTTATTTTGCATGATAACCGTCCAGAAACACTTGTGTTGCGCATGCGTCTGTTTGACGTCTAAGCGGTTTATTACCCGACTGCGACAGAAGGAGGGTTATGTTTTTCGTGTTCATGTATGTATGTATGTATGTATGTATGTATGTATGTATGTATGTCCATTTCTTTGGCACGCCCTACAGCCCAAACGGCTGGACGGTTTTTGACATATGAGGTGTCGTTGGATTTGTCTAAATTGTAGTAGTGACAAAGGCTATATAAATTTTCAAAATGGCGCCCGCAAATGGCGGAATGAGGAGGGGGAGTTGAATTTTTTTTCTTACTGTAGCAATATGGGTATCAAATGAAAGCTAGTAAATTATTTTATTCTTTTTAGTTTATAATGAGAGTATTTTACGCAGTCGGGTTTTTTGATTTTTTTAATTAAGCATACTTGTTTAATTTAAAAATCACAATCACAATAAATAAACTTAAAACAAGTTATCTGGATATTAAATTTAATCTTTTAAAAACATAATTATTTAAAATTAGTAAACAACTAAACAACATAACTGCGAAAGACCAAGTAACAAGATTTGTGAAAATAATGAGTTTTAGATGTTTATCATTGGTGTCTTGTGTCTGAATGCAATAATAGAAGTGTAAAAACGACACAAAAATTATGGATCCATTGCTAAGTGATATTAAAATGAGAAACACTTGATTGAAACTGGCAAGAAGAGATCAAACATCATTAAATAAATAAATAAACATTGTCTACAAAGACTAGACTGTATTTCTGTGAAGACCACTTTGATATAAGTATGCGTTATAAATGGTATATTAACTATCAAATAAACAAAAGAAAACCTTATGTTTATATTACAAACAAAATGCCATATTTTGTAATGTATTTATAGGTTACGATATGTAGTGAGTTGAAAGCTTCATAAATATTTTATTCTACATTTTAGCTAGAAAATGATATGGAAAATTATACAGAGTATAAGATCATGGGTTCTGTTAAACAAATTCAGATCAAACCAAACTGTGTAACATCTAGATTTGATTACCAAGCAAACAAGAAACACGAGTCCACTTCAAGTGAACCTCAGCATGCCTTTATTAAATCAATCTAAGATCTAGATCAATCAATCTAGATCTAAATCAAAATTAATTAAAAGGCAAAGAATATCTACAATTAAGGAGAATGAAGAGACCATACATAATGAGAATTATGTTATAACATTACCGTCTTGTAGTCTAGGTAATTTTTTAATTTTGTAGTTTATGCAGTTGTAATAAATTATCAATAGTATCACTGGGACTGATATTATATTAATCATATTTTACTATTATTATCAGATTTTTTGACACCTGAAATTAAGAAGTGAGACAATAAAGCAGTCCAAGTAGTACAAAAGCAGGAATATAAAGCAATTCAAGTCCGTCGGATGACACACTACAGAAGTAGAAATATGCAGACTAGTATAAAAAAAGAAGACAGCATGATGTCACCTTTCAAGACAACTGTGTGTGCCTACTGCAACATCATCCTTAAAATTATCTCAGGGAAGAATGAGTACTCTATGTGTATCTATTCTTACAGCCACTAAAAGGGTACTGATTTTTTTTTTGAAGATAAATATGAGAGTGATGAGTTATGCACACCATCAATAGCAGGTTCGATGGTAGATTACAATTCCACTTCATACAAACTATCTAGTCAATCAAAAACTACTTCTGATGCTAACTCTCAAGAGGAATTGGAAAAAAGATGTAAAAGTAATTCTACTGAGTACTTTGTCTAAGATAAAAAGTAAGCCTCAATTATATATTGGTCTACTAAAGGAACTCTATTTTCTGATAGATTTGATTGGAAAACATACCAATCTTTCGCAACAAAATATTTTATTAATAAAATTATATAGAACATTTGCATAACTCGCTGATTATTTTGATATATAGGTGACTTGAGCTAACAATGTAAGTTTCAACACAATGCCAGAAATTGTGAATTTACTTTCACCCTTTATTAAAAAGTTTTCAACTAATACACTCAAGAAGTACCTATCTATTGCTTTTAGGCATAAATATAATAAAGTTACAAGTATGATAAACTGCTTAGACATTGAAATCCAATGTATTGTCTGTATGATCTGATGGTCTCGGAAATTTTGTCTCTACTGGATATGCAGGAAGGACAAAGGATGTGAACTTCGTTCAACATAGCAAATTTTTAGATAGTTTGCCATCTAATGCTTGTATTTTAGCTGACAGAGGGTTTGAGCACCTTGAACATTTTTATCATCATAGTATTTTTTTTGAACATCATAGTGAAAATTGTATCAAAATAAATCCAGTGGTTTTGAAGGATTAAATGAATACTTGCACTATATACTACTATTATATTATAATAAAAAATATAACCAATATTAAGTATGGTTTTATTATTTCCATGGTGCACTGTATAAAAGATGATGTTGGTCAACACATGGCCGAATTGATTTGAAGATTTGGTCAACATAGCCACCATAATAGATGTTAGTGATATAATAATAGATGTGCATTTTTCAAAAGTGCATGTGCAAAATATGTGAATACATAGACACTATATACAGGATCTACTGTACTGCTCTCTTGGTATCAATTCAGCTTTTAATATTACTCAAAAAGTAAAAGTAAAATTAATTCAATAAAACAATTATTTTCATTATAAAATTAATGTATTGTAAAAATCTACCTCATAGGTTACAATGTCACAAACAATAACTTTTACATATTATAAGAAATTATCAGTTATTCATATAATAACACGAAAAGTATATTTTCAGTGGTTTTTAAACTTTTAAACGCTTTTATATAAAATTGGAAAAATGTATTCTTCCAAAAAGCAACTACACTATTTAATAACTTCATGACATATTCATGTTCATATTCAACAGGAATTATAGTGACTCGATTATTTAACACAAAAATAACTTTTATACAAATATATGGTTTTCTTTAGCACAATATTTTGCATTTGAACTTGCACAAAATATTTCTTTGACATTGTACCATTCTTATCTATACAGTTTTGTGCAGTTTTTTCACTAGACGGACGCTTAATGTAGTCTTGTTATTAAGCCAGCAACCATTGGGAATGACTGAGAAATATATAGACCACATTTTTCTATCTTCATTCCTATTTTCTTTTTCACTGTTATCCTTACTTTGTCTTCCAGTTTTTTACCTCTTGATATTGCTGGAGTTTCTGGAATTTTTGCACCAAAAATCATAGCAACAAGAGTACTATCCACAGTTTTGCACTCACTCAATTTATAGCATTTCGAGGCTGTGCTTCTGCCATATCTTATTTGATGCCACAAACCACTTTAATGATAATCTCTAGTTCTACTCTCTAGGAATGATATGGTTTTTTGATTGAATACATGTAAGATTTGTGTTAAAAAAAATGTCACTTTTCGTCGTTGTATTTAACTGTTAGATGATGCAGTGATAACGTTGACTTGATGTCAATGTCAAAATCGGTTTCATGCTTTAAAAACTGGTATTTGTCGATTTTTCTTTTTTTTGCATTCTACAACAATTTTATTTAACACTCTGCTGTCTGGAACCATCTACTTTGGTTTTCTTTTAGAGATTTCTTTTACACCCAAAATTTTTATTGACGAGCCAATATTTTCTGACAAGGGGCAATCGTGGCACTTGATACTAGTCACAGTCTCTTCCATTTCATTCACAATAAGTGTCACCGCATTTTGAACCCGCTTGAGCTGCATATAGCCTATTGCGTCGTCCCCGTAAGATTCCCTTCACGACCTGACGACAAAAAATAAGTAAGGTTCGATTCTAAATAGTAAATATAGGTATTATCGTGTTGTGTATTGTTATTGTTCTTATTGTTAGAAAAAACTTGATACGATAGTTACTTACATTGCTGTTTTAATATTTCTCAGCTCGGCAGAACAGAAATCTTGGTTGGATGCAATAATTTCGCCACCATCAACGTATTTATCATTAGCAGATTTTGTACTTTGTGCTTTCACAAAACCATCTTCGATGATGCGATTTTAATGAAATAGAGGATAAAAGTCTACAAACGATACAAAAAATTGTAATAACTATCTTGTAAAATTTCAAAACAAACTCGGAGCACGACAAAAACCTAAATCCAATATGGCGAATGACATTGACGTTATTAATCAATTTTATCTTTTTTTTTGGGATTTTATGACCTGGTATCTACAGATACAATAAGAACAATAACAATACACAACACGATAATACCTATATTTACTATTTAGAATCGAACCTTACTTATTTTTTGTCGTCAGGTCGTGAAGGGAATCTTACGGGGACGACGCAATAGGCTATATGCAGCTCAAGCGGGTTCAAAATGCGGTGACACTTATTGTGAATGAAATGGAAGAGACTGTGACTAGTATCAAGTGCCACGATTGCCCCTTGTCAGAAAATATTGGCTCGTCAATAAAAATTTTGGGTGTAAAAGAAATCTCTAAAAGAAAACCAAAGTAGATGGTTCCAGACAGCAGAGTGTTAAATAAAATTGTTGTAGAATGCAAAAAAAAGAAAAATCGACAAATACCAGTTTTTAAAGCATGAAACCGATTTTGACATTGACATCAAGTCAACGTTATCACTGCATCATCTAACAGTTAAATACAACGACGAAAAGTGACATTTTTTTTAACACAAATCTTACATGTATTCAATCAAAAAACCATATCATTCCTAGAGAGTAGAACTAGAGATTATCATTAAAGTGGTTTGTGGCATCAAATAAGATATGGCAGAAGCACAGCCTCGAAATGCTATAAATTGAGTGAGTGCAAAACTGTGGATAGTACTCTTGTTGCTATGATTTTTGGTGCAAAAATTCCAGAAACTCCAGCAATATCAAGAGGTAAAAAACTGGAAGACAAAGTAAGGATAACAGTGAAAAAGAAAATAGGAATGAAGATAGAAAAATGTGGTCTATATATTTCTCAGTCATTCCCAATGGTTGCTGGCTTAATAACAAGACTACATTAAGCGTCCGTCTAGTGAAAAAACTGCACAAAACTGTATAGATAAGAATGGTACAATGTCAAAGAAATATTTTGTGCAAGTTCAAATGCAAAATATTGTGCTAAAGAAAACCATATATTTGTATAAAAGTTATTTTTGTGTTAAATAATCGAGTCACTATAATTCCTGTTGAATATGAACATGAATATGTCATGAAGTTATTAAATAGTGTAGTTGCTTTTTGGAAGAATACATTTTTCCAATTTTATATAAAAGCGTTTAAAAGTTTAAAAACCACTGAAAATATACTTTTCGTGTTATTATATGAATAACTGATAATTTCTTATAATATGTAAAAGTTATTGTTTGTGACATTGTAACCTATGAGGTAGATTTTTACAATACATTAATTTTATAATGAAAATAATTGTTTTATTGAATTAATTTTACTTTTACTTTTTGAGTAATATTAAAAGCTGAATTGATACCAAGAGAGCAGTACAGTAGATCCTGTATATAGTGTCTATGTATTCACATATTTTGCACATGCACTTTTGAAAAATGCACATCTATTATTATATCACTAACATCTATTATGGTGGCTATGTTGACCAAATCTTCAAATCAATTCGGCCATGTGTTGACCAACATCATCTTTTATACAGTGCACCATGGAAATAATAAAACCATACTTAATATTGGTTATATTTTTTATTATAATATAATAGTAGTATATAGTGCAAGTATTCATTTAATCCTTCAAAACCACTGGATTTATTTTGATACAATTTTCACTATGATGTTCAAAAAAAATACTATGATGATAAAAATGTTCAAGGTGCTCAAACCCTCTGTCAGCTAAAATACAAGCATTAGATGGCAAACTATCTAAAAATTTGCTATGTTGAACGAAGTTCACATCCTTTGTGCTTCCTGCATATCCAGTAGAGACAAAATTTCCGAGACCATCAGATCATACAGACAATACATTGGATTTCAATGTCTAAGCAGTTTATCATACTTGTAACTTTATTATATTTATGCCTAAAAGCAATAGATAGGTACTTCTTGAGTGTATTAGTTGAAAACTTTTTAATAAAGGGTGAAAGTAAATTCACAATTTCTGGCATTGTGTTGAAACTTACATTGTTAGCTCAAGTCACCTATATATCAAAATAATCAGCGAGTTATGCAAATGTTCTATATAATTTTATTAATAAAATATTTTGTTGCGAAAGATTGGTATGTTTTCCAATCAAATCTATCAGAAAATAGAGTTCCTTTAGTAGACCAATATATAATTGAGGCTTACTTTTTATCTTAGACAAAGTACTCAGTAGAATTACTTTTACATCTTTTTTCCAATTCCTCTTGAGAGTTAGCATCAGAAGTAGTTTTTGATTGACTAGATAGTTTGTATGAAGTGGAATTGTAATCTACCATCGAACCTGCTATTGATGGTGTGCATAACTCATCACTCTCATATTTATCTTCAAAAAAAAAATCAGTACCCTTTTAGTGGCTGTAAGAATAGATACACATAGAGTACTCATTCTTCCCTGAGATAATTTTAAGGATGATGTTGCAGTAGGCACACACAGTTGTCTTGAAAGGTGACATCATGCTGTCTTCTTTTTTTATACTAGTCTGCATATTTCTACTTCTGTAGTGTGTCATCCGACGGACTTGAATTGCTTTATATTCCTGCTTTTGTACTACTTGGACTGCTTTATTGTCTCACTTCTTAATTTCAGGTGTCAAAAAATCTGATAATAATAGTAAAATATGATTAATATAATATCAGTCCCAGTGATACTATTGATAATTTATTACAACTGCATAAACTACAAAATTAAAAAATTACCTAGACTACAAGACGGTAATGTTATAACATAATTCTCATTATGTATGGTCTCTTCATTCTCCTTAATTGTAGATATTCTTTGCCTTTTAATTAATTTTGATTTAGATCTAGATTGATTGATCTAGATCTTAGATTGATTTAATAAAGGCATGCTGAGGTTCACTTGAAGTGGACTCGTGTTTCTTGTTTGCTTGGTAATCAAATCTAGATGTTACACAGTTTGGTTTGATCTGAATTTGTTTAACAGAACCCATGATCTTATACTCTGTATAATTTTCCATATCATTTTCTAGCTAAAATGTAGAATAAAATATTTATGAAGCTTTCAACTCACTACATATCGTAACCTATAAATACATTACAAAATATGGCATTTTGTTTGTAATATAAACATAAGGTTTTCTTTTGTTTATTTGATAGTTAATATACCATTTATAACGCATACTTATATCAAAGTGGTCTTCACAGAAATACAGTCTAGTCTTTGTAGACAATGTTTATTTATTTATTTAATGATGTTTGATCTCTTCTTGCCAGTTTCAATCAAGTGTTTCTCATTTTAATATCACTTAGCAATGGATCCATAATTTTTGTGTCGTTTTTACACTTCTATTATTGCATTCAGACACAAGACACCAATGATAAACATCTAAAACTCATTATTTTCACAAATCTTGTTACTTGGTCTTTCGCAGTTATGTTGTTTAGTTGTTTACTAATTTTAAATAATTATGTTTTTAAAAGATTAAATTTAATATCCAGATAACTTGTTTTAAGTTTATTTATTGTGATTGTGATTTTTAAATAAACCGCTTAGACGTCAAACAGACGCATGCGCAACACAAGTGTTTCTGGACGGTTATCATGCAAAATAAAAATTGTTAATTAAACAAAAACTAGACATTATATCGATAGAACAAACGTGTTTTATAAAAGAACAAACATTTATAAATATTTAGAGCCTACTAATAACGAAAAAAATTAGAAATTGGAGTAGGGGGGGCTAACTTAAAGGCATATTTTTAATATTTTTTTATAAATAAACGATTAACGAACAAACGATTGTTTATAACGAACAATCAAGAACAAACGACGAACAAACGATATAGGCAAACGAAAATTGGGAAAATAAAAAAAAAATTTTTTTGGGGGGCTAACTTCAGTGACCCTATCCTCTCGTATGTTAACTGTCTAAATGACGATTCAAGCGCATCTGTGGATCCCATTACAGGACTTTCCACAGATATGGATTTGAGCGCTAATTTTTGAGACCTAGGTTTGGAAAAAGTAGATGTTCTCTTAATCTAGTTAGAATTTTGTAAAACTACAGTTAATTTTATAATTAAGACATATTTTTGTAATTTCTTACACCACTTAACCTTAACTTTGAATTGCATTGTAACTGTTCCAGGTTAAATAATATTGGTCTCCTAAAACTTAACTTTTATTCTCTCATGTATAAAAAATAAAACGATTGCTGGATGTAATATTATATTTTTTAATACAATCTCACATATATGATAAAATTAAAAATACAAATGGCATATGTTCCATACAATTTTTTTTCAGTGCACTTGTTTTTAGACTTAGGACTGAAAAAGCACCTCTTCAAAAGTCACTTCAGTGGGTCTCATATTTCGTTAGTTAATAATACATTCCTGGCGTCAGGGACAAAGCATTTTTTGTTTACAATAATTTTAACTTATTGTCAAGCTAGTTTATATAATGACACGTTGTAATATTCAACATATCTTAAGTATGAATGTGTTAAAAATGAGACTCATAATTGGTAGAAAAAACATTGTCTCACAAAGACTAAGATTTTGCAGAATTATGTTCATACAAGAGTTATCATTATTAATTATTCAAGATTTACATAGAACTATGCATTAAATACAACGAAAAAAAAAAACATGTTTGGAAGAGAAATATCAAAAACCATGTTCTTAAACATAGTGAAAAATTAACATATCTGCTCCATGAAGGCTAAATAGTATGGATATAACTTATACTTGTATGTTAACGCGTCCCATTACAGGACATTGTCATTTGGTCGTGTCAGTGGAAGGTTTTCGGACTATTATTATTATATATTGGTTCACTCCACCCGTTCAATAATATATATAGATACACGTAATATAAAACAATACTTATACAAGGCATATAATAAATTGACATAAAATTACATAGATAAATATAAGCGGGTGAAGGATTACGCCCCGGCAGGGAGACAAACGGCCGGGGGTTAGGGCTTTAGGCTGAGAAATCGGCGGACAATCCTAGTCGAGTCGAGCAATACCGCCTTTTGCATCCTGGCTGCGAGCGAACCGTCACGGATACCCAGCTGCCTCAGATGGTGAGCGAGGCTAACTGGGATCAAACCATTGGCAGATATCACGATAGGGATGATTTCAGCGGACTTAACATGCCACATGTCGACAATTTCGTGCGCCAAATCCAGATATTTACGTTTTTTCTATGTTTTGGCTTTCACGAGGTTCTCGTCATGCGGGATGGTAATGTCCACTAAAAACACCCTCAACCGTGCCCTATCCATCACCACGATATCAGGCTTGTTCGCCAGTATCGTCCTGTCCGTGGCGATAGGCAGGTCTCAGTAGAGCCGGACTCCGTCGCGTTCGAGTACTGGCACCGGTGTGTACTGGTAATACGGCATCCTCTGTTCCAAGAGACAATACATTAGAGCAAGATCTTCAAGAAAACAAACTGTGAGTGCAAAATTAACATTTTCAGGGTTAAAAAAAATTAACAAGATTAAAAGTGCTAAAAGCAATCAAGTCAATAAAAATGCAACAAAGAAGTCAATAAAAATACATTTTAAAAATCTATCAAATTGAATTTTTTAAATTAATTGTCATAGTAACTGTCTTAGATAAGCATCCAATCACTGTTTAAAATATAGGTATATTAAAAAAACAAATAATTTTAATTAAAATAACAAAAGTGAAATTGATAAAAAAATCAGATATGAATTTTAATAGCCCATTCCATATTATCCTTTTTTTTTTTTTTTATCGCTGGGAAATGCATTTACGCATCCCGCCGCACAAGGTGGCGGGTATGTGGGACTCACTGACACGGCAGTACGTGCCAGAATACCTCACTAAAACCCAGCGGTGCCCTCATCGTCGTAGTGGAGCGCCACGGGATCGCTTTCGCATGCAACCGTGACGCCCCGACGGTAGGCCCGCCTCTGCGGGCCGCCTTCGCTTATAGAGCGCTCTCGGGCACCTTGAGCGCTCTATTGCCCTGGTGGCGAGTGGAAGGATGTGGTGCCCTCTCCCACTCTATTGCGGAGGGTGGAGGAGTGCATATCGGCGTCTCCTCCTCCCCGGTCGTCTACTGCGGAGCGAGCCAGCGTGTGCGGTTGCTTCCCGCTCTCGCTCCGCGGCCTCCTTCAGTGCCATGACCTCCTCGCAATATGAGGTCACGGCCGACCAGCACCTCTCGCTGCCAAGCATGCAGCGGACCACACTCGACAGCGAGAGATCTCCGCCTATCACTGCCACCAGGGCCCTGCGTTGGGACTCCCAAGCGGCGCATTCCTCCAGGGTGTGACGCGCCGAGTCGACTGGCGCGCCACACTCGTGGCAAGCAGGGGTGGCTTCTCTCCTTGGAATTTGGTGCAGGTACTTACCGAAGCAACCGTGCCCGGTAAGCACCTGCGACAGCCGAAACGTTAGCACCCCGTGCCGCCTATTGACCCAGCGACGAAGGTGAGGACATATGGCGTCCACCGTCACTGAGCCCGCCGCTGGGGACCCCAGGTCCTCCTTCCACCTGTGGATCAGGGCTCTCTGAGCTAGAGTCCTGATCCTGCCGACTTGGTCCACACTTGGACGTTCGCCACTCGCTCTCAGACCGGACCGGAACTGGTACACCTCCGCGAGCACCTCCGCCTGGAGTTCCCAGGGTGGATCACTCGCGAGCAGTGTAGCCGCCGTCCAGGACACCGTACGATATCCCCGTATCATCCTCACCGCTATGACCCTCTGAGGCCTCCTCAGAAGAGCCTTATTACGAGCGGTGAGGGCGTCGACCCATACGGGAGCACCGTACAGCGCCATGCTCCGTACTATGCCGGCGTATAAGCGCCGGCAAGGGGAGTCCGGTCCGCCTACGTTAGGGAGGAGTCGTCCCAACGCAGCGGCGGCCTTCTGCAGTCTCGGAGCGAGTTGGTCGAAGTGTGGACGGAAACTCCATCGCCCGTCCAGAGTCAGGCCCAGGTATCTCATCTGGGCCCGAACCTCCACCTCCGTTCCCTGGACGGCGATCCGCGCACCTCGGGGGGGGGCCCGGCGTGGGCCGTGAAAGAGAAGGGCCTCCGTTTTCGATATGGAGACCCTCAGGCCCAGCATAGCAATACGGTCGACTGTAATCGACGTGCCGGCCTCTGCGAGACGGGCGGCTTCCTCGAAGCTCCTCGCCCGGGCTGTCACCAACGTGTCATCAGCGTAACATATGACGCTCAGCCCGGGCGGTAGAGGCGCCCGCAGCATCCAGTCGAAACCGACGTTCCACAGAGTCGGTCCCAAGACGGAACCCTGTGGAACGCCGCAGCCGACGCGACGTCGGTACAGTCGACCGTCGCCCCCCTCCCAAAGGACCTCTCTGTCCCGGAGATACGCCTCCAGCAGCCTCCGGAGATAGTGGGGCACCCTGTGGTATTTTAGTGCCTCCACGATGGTCTCAACAGGAAGGCTGTTGAAGGCGTTCGCTATATCCAGCGAGGTGGCCAGGAGAACGTCTCCACTGGCCACCGCCTCCACAGAGAGAGCCTTCAGGGTGTTCAGGGCGTCCAAGGTGGAACGGCCCGCCCTGAACCCGAACTGCGCCCCCGAGAGGTCCGGCCCCGACTCTTCGAGGTGCTGGACGAGGCGGGCAGCGAGAATCTTCTCCAGCATCTTGGCCGTCTCGTCCAGCAGCACGATCGGCCTGTACGCAGAGGGAGAGTCAGATGGTCGACCCTCCTTGCGCAATAGGCACAACCGGCCCGTCTTCCACGGCTTCGGGAACTGTCCGGTGCTGAGGCACTTGTCGAACAGGGCCCGAAGCCGCCCTCTCAGTTGTTCCAGGGCGATGCTCAGTACTCGCCCTGGAATACCATCCGGCCCTGGCGCCGTCCTCCTGGCCCTGAGACGCTCCAGGGCCAAGTCCATCTCCACCTCGGAAATCGGAGGGATGGACACCTCGGGCTCGTTCGAGGAGGACGGCGCCATCGCGGGTGGAACGTGGCCCGGGCGGTGCGGAAAGAGCTCCGACACCACCCGTTGGAGGAGATCCGGCGGCATCGTATTCGTCACGGAGGCGGCCTGACCGCGCAGCCTGTTACGAGCTGCGCGATAGGGACGCCCCCATGGATCTCGGTTGAGACCCGCCAGCAATTCCTCCCGGCCAGCGTCCTTCGCCCGGCTGATGGCGAGCTGCAGGGCCTTTTTTGCCTCGTGATAGGCATTCTGCAGCTCGCGCTCCAGGGCCGGATTTGCCGCATTACGCCTGCGGCAGCGCACGTACCGCCTGCGGGCTTCCATGCTGGCCGCCCGAAGAGCCGCTATTTCGGGCGACCACCAGTACACCGCACGCCGCTGCCGCAGGCGTCGCCGCACTCTTGGCATGGCCGCATCGCAGACATCGGTTAGTGACCTGCGCATGCGGCCAGCCAATTCTTCCACGCTGGCACCCTCAGCATCTTCTCGAGAGGCCCACCGCTGTACAATCGCGGCCTCCCGAGCTAATTCCACGTCCAGTTTGCTGAGGGCCCAGCGGGGAAACTTGCTCGGGCCCCTCGGGGGATTTCCCGAAGAGGACGGGGTGGAGACCCTGAACCGAATATAGTTGTGGTCCGAGAGGGTCTCCACCTCCTCCTCTACTCTCCAGTCCGTCACTCTCCGTGCGACCGCGGGGCTGGCGAACGACAGGTCCACCACGGAACCCCCACGCAGTCGCACGCAGGTATGGGCTGTCCCCCTGTTCAAGAGAGACAGACCGGAGAGAAGGGCCCAAGCCTCGACGGCACGGCCCCTCCCGTTCGTCGCTGGGTTTCCCCAGACCCGGGACTTGGCGTTGAAGTCACCGAGGACAATAACCGGTCTCGGTGACTGCCGGCATACCGCAGCTCTGACGGTGTCGAGAAAGGTTTCGAACTCCGCCAGTCTGCGGTTGGGGGAGAAGTACAGACCTACTATTACGTACTCTCCCCACGCCACCACCACGTATCCCGAGCCGCGTTCCACGAACGCGAGGGAGGGGCCAGCGGTATCACCTCTGATCACCGCCACCGTGCCGTCCAGATCCCCCAACCAATTTGATTGGGGGGGGACCCAGTATGGCTCGCAAGCCACCGCCAGGTCAATTTGCCACTGCGCCATGGACTGCATCAGCAGATCCTGAGCCCTGGCGCAGTGGTTCAGATTCGCCTGAAGGAAGCTGCGGCAGGTCATGAAGACATTTCCGCAACTTCCTCCGCAGACTGACGCCTTCCTTGCCTAGCAGCGGTCGGGGTCCCTTCAACCGCTCTACCCTTAGTTTTGGGAGGGCGGCAGTCCCGCCCCCCCATCACATGCGACGCTGGCCTGCCAGCGTCGGCGCAGACGGCACACCGCAGTGCTCCGGTGCACGTTCTGGCCAGGTGGCCTTCTATGCCGCACCGGTAGCACTGCTTTCCCCTGTCGACTGCAGTTGGGCAGGTGGGGCGGGTGTGTCCCAGCCCCATGCACTTGAAGCAGCGCAAAGTACGCTGCTCCAGCACCTGCACCCTGGCCGAACTCCAGCCGACGAGGATACGGCCGGCGTCTTCGAGCGCCTTGGCGGCGGTGATTGGGCACCTCACCACCACAGTACCCATTCCGCCAGGTCCGGCGCTCAGTTCCCCGGCCCTGACGGAGCCGACGTCACACCCCACTATCTTCACCACCGCAGCCGCCACCATCTCCGATGTAACGGAGTCGTCCAGCCCCGTGATGCGAACACTAGCGAACTTCGTCGGCTGGACGACGCTCGCCACATCTTCTAGGGCCGCCCGCAGCTCTTTAGTAAGGCGTTCAGCATCCTCCGGGGTTTGCCCTTTCGGCAGTTCAAGCAGCCTCGCCCCGGTTGCGGCACGCCGAATTTTTAGGCCGTCTTTGAACCCAAGTTCTACGAGGCTCACCTTTTCGGACGCCCGCTTCAGAACCTCGCAGTAGGTCACCCCCTTACTTACTGCCTCCGGCCGCAGTGTTACCAGCACGGCTGGAGTACGGGGGGCAGACAACTTGGGCTTTTTCGCTTTTTTCTGTGGTTGCGACTGCGGCTTCTTTGATTTTGGTGCCGGAGCTGCGGCGGCGGCGGCTGCGTACGATTTTGGGGCCGTTTTCTTCCGCCTAACGACGGTCCACTCACCGTCGTTATCGTTACCGGCACCCGTCGTAGCCGTTTTGGCCGATGTTCCGATCTTTGTCAACTTGGCCTGCGGGCCGCTGGCGCCACGAGTCTTTTGTGGCGCTGGCGTCTTCTTGGTGGCTTCGCGCCGTTTGTCCACCGCCAGAGGTGGACGTACTCTCTTCTCCGGCAGTAGCCGCTCCTCAATGCCGGCGAAGCGGGCGTCGAGTAAACGCCTGACTGATGCCATGATCGATGCGCTCAACTGCTCTACCAGGCCCTCGCCCTGTATAGGCAGACAGGTGGGAGCGACCTGCTCCGAGCGCCGTTCATTTAACTCAGCCACCTGTCTGCGGAGGTCGTCCAATTCAGACCTCAGACGAGAGTTCTCCGCCTGGACTTCGTCCGAGGCCGATCTCTCTTTTAGGGCCTCTACGACCTCTTTTATCGAGGCCGCTGCATCTTTCAGGGCCTTGACAAAGGTGCTCTTCAATTTCGACTTCGTCGCCACCTTACAAACCACGTCGAGATCTGTGGCCACCTGTTTTGCCAGAGCATCGGCCGTTCGTGCGTCCCCCACAACCACGCCCAATGCTTTGCGACCTTCCTCGGCCGCTCGCGCCTGCTCTTCAATTGCCTTTTCGGCCTCGGAACATGGCTCCTCCCGTTTTGAGCTCTGTCTTTTGAGCTCGGCTAGGACAATGCTTTCGTCACTAGACGAGCCAGAGCTTATACGGCGCCGCTTTCCCGTCAGGCTGACGCCGACTGGTATGCCGCTAGTGAGCTGGTGTCGGACTCGACACCGTTCATCTCCTCCAATACCTTTTCGTTCGTTTTGTTTCTTTTTTATTTTGGTTTTAACAGATTTCATTGCTGTTCCCACGAGTATGGGGGAAAGGACGGTCCGCCCAGGCAGTGCCCCCTGTACCTGGGTAAGCCTAGCGTAACTCGTCGCGGGTGTCGGCCGGTACCCGGACGAGGATCACAGTCGAGACTGAACCACCCGTCAGCCATGCATCCCCTCGCGCTGCGTCGCCGCTTAGGATTCGGGGTAATTTTTATAGAGGTTTTCTTCCTCGCGGTCCGGCCGGTTAAGGCAAGACCCTCGGTCCCGCACGTAGCCGCGAGACATGACCACGACACCACGTAGCGGGATTACGAGAGGACGGTGAACGAGTAAGACAAGCTTAGCCGTTCTGTCTGACGGCAGTGTGAGTGCACGTCAGACCCGTCCGTCCTCCGTGGCGTCACCGCGCGTGAGCGCAGTGGTGCCGGAGCAAGCCCCCGTGGAGACAGTGGTCCCCACTACGCCATGTGGCTGCTCAACAAGTCAACTCTGCATAAGCAGAGCAGTACCCGGAGCGGCTCGGCGCTCCCCCCCAGTCAGTCGTTAGCCGTAGGCAGCAGCAGCTCCGCGACTGTGGAGCTGCTGCTGTCTACGTTACCAGGGTGCACCACACCACCACACACACACCACAGAGGTCACCGACAATTGGCACCCCATTCCATATTATCCTACCGGCGGCCATTTTGTGATTCAAAATTCCTATCTGTGGCAAGTCCCAGAACAGGACTTTTCAGTGTCTTCATGTATTTGAGGTTGAAATTTACACATATTCGACTAAAGTACACATATTTTGTAATTATTAGATTGAAGTTCAATATAATTGTGACCTAATTACACAGATTCGTTAAGGTTTAATAATTTGTCGACCAAATATGACAAAATGAAATCCACGTACAAATTTGTAAAGTTACTTGTACGTTGGTTCTAAAGCTATTTATGACTTAAAAAGTAAAGAATATATCAATATAAGTAAATAAAATGAAATATTACTTACTGTTCCATGATTATTCCAGTTTAAATCACCAAAACTTTTAACAGTTAACGATAATTATCGGATAAAAAATTATCGATAGTTGGCGATAGTTATCGATAATTATCGGATAAAAATTATCGATACTTGACGACAGTTATCGATAATTATCGCCACAAATTTTCGGACGACGAAAAAAAAAAAAACGTCATCCGCCGTCCGGTATCGACATAATCCTCCGTTCCCTATCCGAATACCTAAAAAAAAAAAAACAGGTCATCCACCGTCCGGTATCGAAATAATCTATCGATAATTATCGAATCACACAAAAATATCGATAATTATGGGATCGCAAAAAATTATCGATAATTATCGGATCGCACAAAAATATCGATGATTATCGAATGAAAACTTATCGATAATTATCAAATGAAAAATTATCGATAATTATCGAATCAAAATTATCGAATAACACTTATCGATAATTATCGAATGAAAAATTATCGAGTAGTTACGAATTATCGATAATTATCGCACACCCCTAACTTGGGTGCACTAAACAAAACATTGGCTAAACAAGTAAACCAAAGAGTAGAATAACTTGCCTATACAGGAAAGTAAACACTCTTTGCACACGTTCCTGTATACAGTCAAACCTGGGTAAGTGAGAACTGGATAAATGAGAAAACTCTATAAGTGAGAGTAATAGCCAGGACCCGTCATTTTAAGCTCCCAAAACCTCTATTAGCGAGAAACAGAAACCTCTGTAAGAGAGAGTCGTTTTTCCCTCATGGACCTCCGTAAGTGAGACTGCTACTTATCTTTACCTCTATAAGCGACAGTCGAGCTTTATTTATTTATATTATTTAGGAGGAACTATGGCTACAATAAAAATACATACATACACATACAGTAACAAATGACAAAACAAATTACAAATTTAACATCTGCTATTTTATGACTCATTCTTAACTTTCGTGTGTAACATAGTGCATGAATTTTTGTTTTGTTTTCGTAAGCATCTTGATACCTACCCTTATAAAGTAATAATATGTCGAAATCTAATGAACGTAACATATACACACTATTAAAAATATATATGTACATAATATATGTTGTGCATATTATGCACATAATTTTATCATATTACCTATTTACTCTACATTCGTACTTGCTGTGACTTGTTATTGCTACAATATACCTCTACAAGAGAGAAACGCTACCCATGTACCTGCATTAGCGAGAAACTCGGGTTAGTGAGAAACCTCTATAAGCGAGAATGAGATTGTGCTCCCTTGAACTCTCGCTTATCCAGGTTTGACTGTATTACTTTTCTCTATGACGTGCAGCGTGCATGCAGCAGTTTAAAGAGATTTTGTTGTTTGATTTTGTATTTTATTTTTGGATTACTTAGTTATTAATTATTTAGTGAAAATAGTTGGTAAGTGGTTATACTAGTTCTTACTAACATTCGTAAGGCTTTGTGTAGTGGTTTAACAGTGTATATTAGGGTGGTCGTTAACAAAGAAAAAGAACACGTGCAGCTAGACGATTTAAGTATAATTTTTCTAAATAATCGTAATTTTTTTAAATATTATCACTTAAAGTAATTGGATTTGAGAAAAAGTTATGAAGGCAATTTGGTAGGAATTTAAATTCTCTACATCTAACAGTATCTTTAATTTTTTCATAAAGTTCTTATTTATGGAGATATTCTTAATAATAAACTAATTATCTCCATACAGTCAATATTTTAAGAATTATAAAAGTTACTTTTACGGAAATGTAAACAATTTCATTGAATTTTAATAAATTTTAAAGGATTTCGGTGTTATAGATAATAATAATTATTGCACAAAATATTAAATATTTTATTATTTATTTTATATTTTAATTTTATAAGGAGGTTTGAAATTTTCTCAAACAGTCGGTATTCAAGTAGTAGTTAATAAATAACTGATATTCTAGTAAATCGTGTCTTTCAGCCGAGAAAATTTAATTTTTTAGATTTTTTTAAATATTTATAAATAATAGTTGCACAAAACATTAATTATTACACATTAAAACATTAAGTATTTTATTACTTATTTAATATTTTTATTTACTATATATATGTTACGGCTAATACTCGAAGTGCGGCTAATATTAGGTGTAGCCGATTTCATTTGGTTAAAACTAGGTGTACTAGATTTGTTCATGGATAAAATATTAGGTGTAGTCGATTTTATTTGGTTAAAACTAAGTATAGCCTTAGTCGCCAAGGGGCTGGGTGGGATTACCTCTCACCTTGTGGTTAGGTTTTTATTTTTATTTTATTGATAGGTTGTTAGGTCTTTTTTTTTTACCGTTAATTCTAGTTTTAACAAAAGCATTTAGCAAGAACTAGTTTTTTAACTAGGGACAACGTGTTGTAACCATAGATGTATAATACCTCTATGGTTGTAATTAAAAAAAAAAAAGACCTAACAACCTAAAAATAAAAATAAACCTCTAACGACACAACAATTAAAAAAAATCTTTCGATATTTGTATACCTTGGTTTAACCAACGGGTACCGGCTACACTTAGTTATAGCCGGCTAGAACTAGGTGTAGCTGCACTTCAGGTATTAGCCGTAACATATATATACATATATGTTTATATATATATATATATATATATATATATATATATAACCTTTTTGTTATAGAGGAAGAAATACATGGATACAATGGATAAAAGAAGATTAAACCACAAAGCTCGTCTTATTATCCGCAATGTATCTTTCAAAGCAACCGACGAATCTTTGAAAGAATATTTTTCTCCATATGGAGTAATCCAAGAAATTAATTTATTGAAAAAACCTGATGGGAAACAGGTTGGATGCGCTTTTGTACATTATAAGAATGTACAAATGGCTAAAAAGGCAATTTTAAACAGAAATTTAAAGCCTTTCTTAGGTATGAAACTTAAATTATTCTAATTGTAAGTGCTATGATAGTATCCAAGCTTCATACATACAAATGCTCATTTATTTTCTACTTAATAATAATAAACGATAAATAAAAATTTTACACTCAAGGACCCTTAGTAAATCCTGTGTCAGGGGTGCAGAAACACACACAACCCAAACATGAATGTAGACCATGACAAACATCTACATGATTTACATCTACATGACTTACACTATACTAACACTACACATTTACAATAATACTTATACTCATATTTTTTATGAGTGGGGATCAAACACTGGTTTGATCCTAGCACAGCAGGTAATGCTTTAACCACTGCGCCAATACATTGTTTAACCTCTTAATAAATACCCTTTACATATATTTGAAATTATAAGAAAAAGTGTAACCACTGTTGTCCTGATTAATTTCACCGGCACACAAAAAAAAAAAGTTGTCAGTACTTTTGACGGGACCCATATATCTCTATGTATTTCGACCCGCTGAATCCGAATTTGAGGTCAGTTTGACCCGTACACGGTCAAATTTTCGAGAAAACGTTGAAAAATCGAAAAAAATGACGAAAATTGGTAATTTAGGCGATTTAAAATGATTCAAAATTTTTTTTTGATCTAAACTAAGCATGATTTTTATGTAACTCGACCCGCTTAATACTTATCTGAAGTTTATTTAGACGATAAGCCATTAAAAATTGAGTAAATTCCAAAAAACCCTGAAAAATTGCAAAAAAAAAGCAAAATATTCCAGATATTGTGTTTAAAAAAAATTATAAAATTAAATCAATCATGATTCTCATGTATTTCGATCCGTCGAATATAAATCTTGAATTTATATGGCTCAGACATCTCTAAAAATCTAAATAAATGGCAAAAAACCACTGAAAATCAAAATAAATCAAGTCCGTTATGATAAAAATCAATTTTTAAATAAAAATAAAAAATCTTTAACACGTTATCCGATCTGTGGAATATAAATTTTAAGTTTTTTGACCTAAATCCTTAAAAAATTTTTAGTTAATTCTACTTTTTTTATATCGTTTTCATTACACTGGTGTCTTGGTGGAATCCTCCGCCTTACTCGTCACTGTAATCGCCAAGATTTTCAGGAAAGTGTAGAAATTAAGAATCTAAAATGTGCAATTTAAGATTTATCAAGCAATCTTAGGTTGTAGGTAATTGAAATAAAGTTCGAATTCGAGGTTCTGTTCAAGGACCGAAAATTCCTTCTTCTCATTTGGCATCGTTAACATAGTGATTTGTTCGATTTCAACTATCCCACAAACATAAATAGCAGAATATTTTGTGAACCCTGATTGTTGGTCGAACAGTAGGGGAACCTGGGGATGGTTGATCCCTAGGGGACACTTGGTAAACTTGATTTCTAGTTCTAACAAACGTGATACATTTTTTTACGATAGCAGAACTCATTCATTTATGCTTAACTTCACTTTATATCTTGGCGCGTTGTGACTAATATCACTAGTTTGCAAATGACGGACGGTGGAATATTTGTGTCGTGCCATACTTAATTTTCGGTAAGTTTTAACTGGATTTATTTGATGAAAAGTGAAGGAAATACTATTAGTAGGTGTGTTTATTGTGTTAGTCGTTTATTTAAGTGTAGATTGGCCTTGATTACATTAAAATACGTGATCACTAGTTTTGAGTATGGCATGTTTTATAACCTTACTATGTATGGGGAGACTTAGTCCTTTTATTTGAGGGTGAGATGATCCCGGGATCTTGTGTCCCATTGAGGGATCAAGTCTTACCTACGATTCATAAAGCTATCGATGATATATTATATTTCATCCGACTGCGACAAAGCCAAAAGGAAATATTATGATTTAGCAGTCTATGTATATATCCACTATGCATGAATGTAGTCGATGTATGTACTGTAGCGGGAAAACTATTGAACCAATTTAGACGAACAAGGTGTCGATCGATTCGTTACTATAGTCAAGTGACAAAGGATACATTTCACCAAAAATGTCAAAAAATAAATTGCCGTCACATCGAGTGATATGTCATATGAAAGAATATAAAATTTTAAATATAAATATAATATAAAAATAGAAATAGTTTTCCTTAGTTGGGTTAAACTTTTTCAACTTTTTGCTCTCTCCTTAGGAAATCATGCCGCAAAAATATAAATCAAGAGAATGTTAAAAAAAAAGAACACCAGTAGCCAAAGAAAAATTAAAAATTCTTCGATAACTTAAAAAGCCTCATGGATAGATACTACTTTGAGCCGCATCAAATATACAAAATTGATGAAACGGATTTAACAACAGTCCATAAACCAAAGAAAACTGTTGCTAATCGTAGCCTTAAACATGTATCTAAAGTTACATCTACTGAAAGAGGAAAGTTTGTAACGGTCTGTTCTGTCTGTTGTTAAATAATTTGGAAGATTATATCAGACTTAATGTGTTTGGAAATTATAAAGAGTCGGCTTGTTAGTCGAATTTTAATTGTTAGAAGAAAATGATGTTTAAACTTTTTGATAGTAAAGAAACTGATCACCAGTTGTGTGTTATTATTTGGAAAATAATACAGTTTGTTATTTAAAATTATGACAGATTAGTTCTATTTCTGTGATTCAAGTCAAATAATTAATGTGGTATCAACCCTCTGAGTATGTTATTCGCGCTGAAAATCTGTTTACCATGTGTCCCCAACTATGGGAGATTTGATTCGTGCAAATAAAGTCATCTGATCGGTGGGAATCAAACTTCTATTTATGGAAGACACGGTAAATATCTATTTGCTGTACGTTTGACTGCAAATTAAGTTATTTATTCGATGAGAATCAAGTTTAGGGAGACACGGTAAAAATTGGTTTACCAAGTGTCCCACGTCCCTGGGAGATTTGATCCCCTGGGATCAAGGCTCCCAATCAGGAGTAAACAAGTCTCCCTTACAAAGGAGACACATGGTAAAAGTCTACAGTATGGTATTTAATTAAATAGTAGCACAATCTTGTTTCTATTCAAACTATCATTGAATAGATAAATTCTGAATCTTTTGACCAAAAAAGTTTTCTAATATTGTAAAAAATAAAAAAAAATATAGTCCAAAATCAAAAAGGGGATCAACCATCCCCAGGTTCCCCTACTGTTTCAAATTTTATATCACCACAAACTTTCCATCGATGTTCCGAATACTTTATTTCACCTAATACGATTTGCAAATTGTAAGTCAGTGCCAATTGTTTCCATTGTGAAAAAGCACAGTTTTTAAACTTATCTTAGATGAATCAATACAACATTTCATATCTGGTCAACATTTTAATGGCTTATGGTCTAAATAAACTTCAGATAAGTATTAAGCGGGTCAAAATACATAAAAATCATGCTTAGTTTAGATCAAAATTTTTTTTAAAATCATTTTAAATCACCTAAATTGCCGATTTTCGTCATTTTTTTCGGTTTTTCAAAGTTTTCTCGAAAATTTGACGGTGTACGGGTCAAACTGACCTCAAATTCGGATTCAGCAGGTCGAAATATATAGAGATATATGGGTCCCGTCAAAAGTACTGACAACTTTTTTTTTGTGTGCCGGTGTTACGTATAATAATATAATAATTTACTATTATAATTACGTATAATAATATAATAATATAATAATTACAAATATCTCGGAATGTCAGAGGCATTGGGCATTGATGACGGAGCCATGAAACAACTGATTAGGGAACGATTCTTTGGCCGGCTGAAGAAAGTGCTTAACAGCTTTTTATCGGGCGGTAACAAGGTACGTGCCTTTAACAGTTGGGTTATGCCCTTAATCGTCTATACCTTCGGCATTCTGAGATGGACTCAAACGGAGTTAGATTCCCTTGATCGCAAAGTCCGTAAAATGTTAACAATATACCGAATGCATCACCCTCGTTCATCTTTGATGAGATTATACATCCCACGAAAATGTGGCGGTCGAGGCTTTTTAAACGCAAAAGACCTCCACAATCGTGTGGTGTATAATCTCCGAGAATATTTTTTAAATATCAAAAACGATATGCACAAGGATGTTGTTGCCGTTGATAAGGGCTTTACTCCGCTGTCCTTAGGCAAAGAGAAATTGCGTAAACCTATAGTAATGAGTACCATTGACCGTGTGGCCATATGGAGGAACAAAGAACTACATGGTCGGTTCTACAAAGCTCTGACAGATATAGATGTAGACCAATCCAGTTCTGTGTCCTGGCTACAACACGGGAATCTGTTTGGGGAGACTGAAGGTTTTGTCTGTGCAATTATGGATGAAGTTATCAAGACGAACAATTACCGGAAACATATCATGAAAGATGGAACTCCAGACATATGCCGAGCATGTCGTAAGCCTGGCGAATCCATCAGACATATTGTTTCCGGTTGTGGTCGTCTTGCTAACGGTGAGTATTTGCACAGACATAACCAAGTAGCCAGGATTATCCACCAACAACTTGCTCTTCGATATGGCCTCGTTGAAAATGAGTTACCGTACTATAGATACAATCCAACGCCATTTCTTGAAAATAGTCATGCGTTGCTCTACTGGGATCGGTCTATTATCACTGACAGATTTATTGCAGCCAATAAACCTGATATAGTGCTAGTAGACCGATCAACGCGCCGAGCTATTATTGTTGATATTACAATCCCGCATGACGATAATCTTGTAAAGGCGGAAAAAGAAAAATTAAGTAAATATTTAGACCTTGCCCACGAGATTACCGCCATGTGGAATGTGGACTCAACAATAATTGTTCCTATTGTTGTGTCGGTCAATGGCCTATTAGCGAAGAGTTTCGACCAACACCTTAAGAAACTCTCGCTCGACTGTTGGATCAAGGGTCGGATTCAAAAGGCTGTGTTACTTGAAACGGCCCGCATTGTGAGGAGGTTCCTCAGCCTGGAGCCTTAACCACCGATGGCCTGGGACTCAACCTGCCACCGGAGGAATACCTTTTTTATATTTTTAAATATTTTTATTTGTATTTTTTATAAATATATTTAAAAATGTAATTATAGGGAAGAATGTTGAATAAAAGAAATAATAATTTTATAAATAGTTATTTATGCAACTGTTGTATAATAAGGAATATTAAAACACTAATGTGGGTTTAACATAAATATAATAGTAACACATGAATGTTTTAATACCTAATTATCAACAGTTGCATACAAGAATTTATCTACTCCCATGCTTTAAATCCAATCAAAACAATAAAAATATCGGAGAAAAATGGCAGAGAATGAAATAACCTATCTACTTTGTTTTTACGTTGTTGTTGTTTTAAAATTTATGCCCAATATGGAAAGGCAAAGGAACATAGTCCATACAGCCTAGTCTAAATTTCCTTTTTTTTTACAGTGTGTGGCTTTCTGATAGTGAAACACACATGAATGACAATTTTCTTTTTTTTTAAATTCATACAGACGTTCTTTATTTGAAATGTATGAATTTCATTACTATGATAGGATTCATTATCCATACCATGATACCATGCATCGAGCAGTAAGAATAAGGCTGTCTGTTATTAACCTTTTGTGCAGAAGGGATGAAAAAAAAAACAAAGGAGAGATATTATAAAAACCAGTACAACATTATATACAAAGAATTTCTGGAATGCTCACATGCACTCAAAAAACATTCCTACGGCCGGGATTGCATCTCTTTCTACCATGGATTCAAGGCAACTCTCGTAAGAAAGAGACAAAATACCATTACTCAACGAAATGCTTGGAACGATTTTTCTCTTTACATGTTATAAGCCAATGTCAACCTTATATCAAATAGTTCAAGGTGCATATTTGAATACACAATTTTATTAAGTGAGCGTTCCAGTTATGATATAAATTTCTTGATTATTATGACATTGGGTGTTTTAATGTTGGCAATAAGCTGTTTCAGAATCTTTTATAGAGGATTTAAAGCTTGGGAGTAAGAAAATAATAGAAAAGAAAAACTTAACAAAAAAATTTATCACATAAGTTTTTGCATGTCGACTGCTGAGCGTAACCTCCTCCATCATCTCTGTGTTTGCTAATTCTTGCCACACTTGTCAGGTAGGTTGGTGAGTGCAGAATTTTGTGGCAGCATATGGTGACGCTGCTGCCAATCACCATCCTGGTTGTGCACCACTATGGCATTAGTCGCCTTTTACGCACCTCGGCAACAATTTTGTAATAGATACCAGTAGTAGTGACGACCGTTCTGGTGTAGTGGTGCAAGTAGTCGCCTCAACGCTTTGCGCCGGCGGTCGTGGGTGCGATATCCGCTCGGAAAGATATTTGAATTTGTACAAATATTTGTTTTCGGTCTGCGTGTAAGTCCTTGTGGGTCTCTCCACCTTGCCTTGGAGAGCATGTAAAGTCATCGGTCTCCATTATTATCATAAACACCTGATAACAATCATTACTCACGGTAGTAAAATTATCCACTACTCTGCATTGGAGCAGCGTGGTGGACTAAGCTCCAACCTTTCTATATGGATAAGAGACCTTGGAGACGTCTAGTTCTTTTTAATATCTTATTGTAGGTGAATCAGATGATGATGATGATGATGGTGCTGATGATGATGACAAAGAATCAGATTCAGAGAAAGATGTAAAGTTAGAAAATGAAGATGATGGAGATAAAAATGAAGAAGTATCTGAGGATGATGAAGATAATGACGATGGCGATGATGATGATAAGAGTGTTACAAGCACTCAGCCTGATATTAAAAGGTATATATATATGTATATATAATTATATTTTTTTGTTTATGTGATATTCAAATGTATTATTAATGTGTATAGTATGTGTGTGTGTGGGTATCCCACCCTGCTTCGGAGAGCACGTAAAGCTGGTCTCGGTTGTCATCATTAGACACCTGGTAACGATCTTTACTCCTGATAGAGAAATTATCCTAGAGAGGTAGGGCACAGTGGGGTACATACCCTACTCAAATCGGAGCAGCCCGACTGGCGAAGTACCTCCGCCTTACAGAAGATCGCAGCCAAATAACATTGTTCTCTGACGATGTTGTGTTCCTGCGGTGAGTAAGGTATCCAGAGCTCCCGAGGATTCGTTGTGTTGGTAGCGGAAGGCCGGTGATGCAAACGATACAGTCATCGGCAGGTGTAGGCGCGGAGTGTGGGCGCAGCGGTCAGTGAGACCCAGTGAAACGGTTTGTCGCTGGCCGCCCGCGGGTCAGTAGAGTTCCCGAACCCAGGGATCACTTAATCTCCGCCCTGGGAGGCTGAACTGCCAACCCGCGAAAAATCCCTGCTGTAGCAGTCGTGCCGGAGAAGGAGACCGGGGTGGACCCGGCTGTTGCAGTGGGGGGGACTGGGGGCCCTCTCGTTCGCTGCGCCGACAATCCGCACTACCTATGCTCACCCGTGGCTGGTCTGCATTGCAAATTTGCCTCTTTAGCTATCAACACAACAAATCTTCACAAAAAACCTATAACCCTCCCCCACAAAATGAAAAACAAAAAGAAAAGTGAGGTATACACAGCGGCTCCCCTCTCCACACAAGTGGACTTCTGCAATATCAGGGGGCTCCATGCTAACCTTAGCGCAGTCCATCAACATCTGGAGACTGCGCAGCCGACCTTACTATTCCTAACGGAGACGCAGATATCTTGCCCGGCCGACACTTCATACCTACACTATCCCGGCTACAAACTCGAACATAAATTCCTGAGACGTGCCGGTGTATGTATGTTCGTTCGGGAGGATATCTGCTGTCGCCGTCTCCTTCATTTAGAGGACAGGAACCTGTCGATATTGTGGGTGCGCGTGGACTACGGTGGCCACACCCGTGTTTACGCATGCTTACACAGGTCTCATAGCGGTGACAGGGAAACAAAGCGGCTCTTCGAGCACCTGCAATTGACGACGGCCAAAGTTCTTGAGCTATACCCCTCTACGGAGTTGGTGATTTTAGGAGACTTCAATGCCCACCACACTGAATGGCTTAGTTCTCGGTCCACTGACTACGCGGGGAGGTGTGCTCACGAATTTGCTCTGGCCTATGGTTACTCACAACTGGTACATTCTCCTACAAGAATACCAGATATTGAGGACCATACGAGCTCTATACTGGACCTTCTGCTGACTCAACGTCCGGATGGATATTCCATCTCAGTGGATGCACCACTCGGCTCGTCCGACCACTGCCTCATCCGGACTCTTGCACCATGCACGCGCACAGATACACCTCGGCCAACTAGTTTGCGGCGCATATGGCAGTACAAGTCAGCAGATTGGGATGGATTGCGAGAATACTATGCATCGTACCCGTGGAGGCAGCTTTGCTTCACATCAGAAGATCCCGACACCTGCGCAGCTGCTGTCTCTGAGACGATACTGGCGGGTATGGAATATTTCATTCCGAACTCGCTAGTTGCTGCCGGGACAAGGAAACCACCGTGGTTTAATCGGCCTTGTAAGGAAGCGAAACGCATTAAGCAAGCCACGTTCAGGGCTTGGACCACGGCTCGGAGTAACAGCGATCCAAACGTATCTGACGTGAAACGCAAGCTAAATGCTGTCTCAAGGTCCTGTAAAAGAGCAATTGCCAGAGCTAAATTCGAGTTCATCGGGAGAATTGGCGAAAGGCTTGCCAACTACCCTTCCGGGAGTCGAGCCTTCTGGTCGCTCACCAAAGCTGCCGAGGGAAACTTTTGTCTGTCGTCCTTACCACCATTGCAAAATGCCGACGGCAACCTGGCCCATAGCGCCAAGGAGAAAGCCGATCTTCTAGGTACACTCTTTGCCTCAAACTCGACTTTGAATGTCGATGAGAGCGCCGTACCGCCGACCATCCCGCGGTGTGGATACTCCATGCCGGAAATAAACTTCTCACAAAGAGATGTCCGGCGGGAGCTGCTTACTCTCGATGTTCATAAGTCGAGTGGGCCCGACGGCATTCCAGCGATGGTGCTGAATCAGTGTGCTCCAGAGTTGTGCCCTGTATTAACGCGACTTTTCGCACTTTCCTACCACACTAGGCAAGTACCGTCTTCATGGAAGACCGCGCATGTGCACCCGGTACCCAAAAAGGGCGATAGATCAGATCCATCGAATTACAGGCCTATCGCTATTACCTCCCTTCTCTCCAAGGTTATGGAGCGTGTTATTAACACCAAGCTCCTCAGGTACCTAGAGGAACACGATTTGATCAGCGACCGGCAATACGGCTTTCGCCACGGTCGCTCGACTGGTGACCTTCTAGTGTATCTGACACACCGATGGGCTTCAGCCATCGAGAGTCAAGGTGAGGCATTAGCAGTTAGCCTAGATATGGCGAAGGCGTTCGATCGGGTCTGGCACCGGGGTCTTCTCTCGAAGTTGCCATCGTATGGACTACCCGAGGGTTTGTGCAAATGGGTTGCCAGTTTTTTGTCTGGTCGATGCATACGAGCCGTTGTAGATGGCTGCTGCTCCGCAAAACTAGACTTAAACGCTGGCGTCACGCAAGGTTCTGTGCTGTCTCCAACGCTGTTTCTCCTGCATATCAATGACTTACTGTCTATTGATGGCATTCATTGCTATGCGGACGATAGCACTGGAGACGCATTCTACACAGGCCGTGCAAACATCCCTCGTTCCGCTGTGGTAGAAAGTCGCGAACAACTTGTGTCTCAAATCGAGAGTAGTCTTTCCAAAGTCTCCGATTGGGGTCGAGACAATTTAGTCCAATTCAACCCCTCCAAGACACAAGTTTGTGCGTTCACCGCTAAGAAAACCCCATTCACTGTGGCCCCTCAATTCCAGGACACAACCCTTACCATCTCTAACAGTATTGGTATCCTTGGTGTCGACATATCCAGCGACGTCCAGTTCCGATGTCACCTGGAGAACAAGGTCAAGATGGCATCTAAAAAACTCGGTGTGCTTAACAGAGCGAAGCGGTACTTCACGCCGGGGCAAAGACTGCTTCTGTATAAATCGCAAGTCCGCCCCCATATGGAGTACTGCTCTCATCTCTGGGCGGGAGCACCGGCATACCAGCTTGGCCCTCTTGACTCGGTTCAAAGGAGAGCTGTGAGAATTGTCGACGATCCAATACTGACGAGCGATATCGAGCCCTTAAGTCTTAGAAGAGATGTTGCATCCCTATGCGTGCTCTATCGTTTGTATAATGGGTTGTGTTCCGAAGAATTGTTCGAAATGGTGCCAACGGCCACTTTTTATCATCGCACCGCTCGCCATCGACAGGGAATTCATGCTCACACATTGCAGCCCAAATGGTCCCGTACAGTTCGGTATCAGAGGAATTTCCTCCCACGGACCATTCGGCTGTGGAATGAACTCCCTGCCGAGGTTTTCCCACAGGACTACAGTATGGGGTCCTTCAAGAGGGGAGTAAATAGGTTTTTAAAGGGTCGGCAACGCGCATGTGATGCCCCTGGTGTTGCAGGCGTCCATAGGCTACGGTAACCGCTTACCATCAGGCAGGCCGTATGCTTGATTGCCACCGTCGTGGTATAAAAAAAAAAAAAAAAAAAATTATCCAGCAACCCGCAGTGGAGCAGCGTGGTTGATTAAGTTCCAACCCTTTTCGTACATGGAAAAGAGGCCTTTGCCCAGCAGTGGGACGTTTACAGGCTGATTCACTTCAATTTAGTTATAGGAGTGAAACACATTTTAGCTTACTAGTAGTTGCCCAGTGGTCGAAATTCGACCTAATTTATAATTGACAGCATTGTCAACATAACATCATAAAAATACGATTGCGCATAACATGGTGAGCATATGCAGCAGTCATTGGACCTGATCTGTGATATAAAATTCGTTGCGAGACCTGTATTTAACACCGTGTGCATTGTACATGTGTGTGTGTGTGTCGTAGTGTTTTTTTTTAAATTAATTTAATGTATTTTTTGAGCATTATTATAAAAAATATTAGCATTATTCATTTCTTCTTCGTATAAACTTTAACAGTGCCAAATTTCATACTTCTCCGTCCGCTTAATTTTCGTAAAAAGGGGTAAAAAGATTTTGCTTCATGTATAAATATATAGATTTTATTTTGTGAGATTAGAATTTCTTACTTATATTATGGTTGCTACTTGACAACAGTTCTGGTGTGTATATATTTCTGATGTATTCAACACTCTTTTGAGGAAATTACCCACCAAACAACAGAGGAGCAGCGTGGTGAATTAAGCTCCAACTCCCCGTCCACTTATAGTGGAGGCTATTTATCTAGCAGTTTATAGACTGTTTCAGTTCAGTTCACTAGATTGAACTCTGGTTATATGATCAAAATATTGCATTAAAATAATTATATAATAGAATAATATCTCTTCTAGGAGGAAGCTAAACGACGCAGAAGACGGTTGTACAGTTTTCCTAACAAATATACCGTTCAGTGTTGACAACGATCAGTTGAAAACATTTGCAGAGAAGACCGGCCCCGTGAAGTATGCGCTCATCTGTATTGATAAACTCACTGAACATTCAAAAGGTTCCGGATTTATTAAATTTACCGTAAGTTTTTCTTTTTGTTTTGCCATGTGCGACTGAGTAGTGCTATAGGCAAGCCGTAGTATGAGAGAGAGCGTTTATCGGAAGCTGTTTGCATTCTTGCTTGCCGTGTTACTATTGGCTCTGGCGAGGTCACGTGACTTACAATAGCTATAAGTTTTTTAGTCGAAATTTCAGAGTAACAAAATAGAAAATTTGATGTTGTTCTAATTCTAAATCTAATTAATTACTTAAATATTTGTCATTACTACGAAAACATCGGTTTTTTCATAAGAGATATAGCGCTACTCAGTCGCACCTATACATTAATTTGTTAGATCGCCTGGCAGGTTGAAAATCCGAGTTGGGGTATAATAGGAGAGGTATGAAACAAGTTTTCAGCTTGCCTCAAATACCTACCCAAAAATTGGTGCCAGCTCTCGGACCACCATTACCATGTTTGTCGATATCAGACAAACATGATATACAGTCTTAATGTTACACACACAAACTAAAAATTACACAATAAGGTTCATATAACGGACTAATTATTCTGTTACTTCACTCTGAAGACTGAAAATTGCAATAATTGATTACATTAAGAAAATTCAACCTGTTTGAAACTTTTTTGTTTCAAAGCTTATTTTTATAAAAGGAAGCGTATTAATACATGTTGTGGTTGAAATGTGGTGAAGATCTGAATTTAAAATATGGAGTTATTTAATTAGTATTTAGTATATAGATTAAGTAATTAGTATATAGAGTAATTAAATTAAAAGTGAATTGAGACTTCTATTCCTGTTTCAAGCGAATATTTGCAATTGTACAAACATTTGTTTCTAGTTATTGTTGACGTGTATTTGTACGCCTGGTATGAAAATTATCTGCCAACCCGCACTAAAGTAGCACGGTGAGTTAAACTTCAACTCTCCTCGCGTGGTCGCCCAGCAGTGGTACATTTACAGGCCGTATAGTACATTATGTACTAATTTTTCATAAAACTTCTAGAACGTAGAAGACGCGGAACGCTTCTTATCGTTAAAGCCGTCGGAGTTGAAGCTAGAAGGTCAGACTGTACAAGTTCGGCCCGCGTTAAAGCGGGACAACCTCACCCGCGGGAACAAGAAGCAACCCAAGGACAATCGCAACTTGTATCTGGTTAAAGAGGGAGGTTGGTAGAGAATATAATACATTTATTTATTTACTGGCTGTGCATAACTTGTCAGTACATAGTAGTGACGTCACAGTTTGGTCATTTAATAATAGTTTTAATATACGTCAAAGTTTCTCTCAAACAGAATTCTAATAACAAAGTCCCAAATACTTTAAAAAATATAGTTTTCCTTTACAAACTTACATCGCCTTTTAACTTCTCGAAGTATGTAATTCAAAAATTTTTGAGTAGTAGATTTTAAGTGTCATCTACAGCCTAAATACCTACATGAACACTTCCGTGACCAGAAATAACAAAGTTCCATATAAACCGTAACCAGTTGATATATGTTGTGTGGTTCAGTGATAGTGGCCGGCACTAAGGCGGCGGAGGGCGTGTCCGCGTCCGACATGGCCAAGCGACTCGCGCTCGAACGGAGCAAGACGCAGATGTTGAAGAACCTGAACAGGTAACCGAACTTAATTATACTGCAACACACGGAAGTTGACTCAAAAAAAAGGCAAATTAAAATATTTATATGGTATCTCAAAATAGCTACTATAGCCAGTACTACCTCAGTTTAGTAATTGAAAAATTGTGTTTTATTTATATAACTAACTAGCATCTGCCCGCGGCTTCGTCCACGTGGTTGTATTGATAAAAATTAGTCTATGTTATATCAAATTTCATCACAAACGGCGCAGCAGATAAGCCACGAAACATACATTTGCATAAATATAAACTAAATAACTAACTACGATCCTATAACCTAAGAAATCCTATAAGAAATAAAAATAAAAAATAATCTATATTTCTACTCAAAATATACTAACTAAAAATAATAATTTTGCCTGCTGTACTCTTCGTAAGTAATAAATCGCTCCGAGAATCGAATTAGCTATAAGCAAAAAACTCAAAATGAACACAGCCGTCAAGAACGTCAAACATTTAACAACTTGTGTCATGTGTGAGTTTTCTTAAAGAAACCTTTAGGTTTAATTTGTAGTTTTGAACGACATTCCATCTTGGGATGCGTTAGTGACAGTGATTATTAGTTATAATTTATATAATAACAATAATTTATTTAATAAGTTAGTAAATTTTTTTTTCTCCTTCAACTATTTCATATAAACCGCACTCAATACAAAAATGTTTGTGACCACTGTCAGTAGGCAAAGAGGTCATTGTACGAAATTCTTTCTGCTCCGCGATCCGACTATAGGAGTGTGCGATATACATATATTGATAATTCGTAAATACTCGATATATGCATTCGATAGCTATCGATATATTTGATTCGATATATATCAATATATCTTCATTTGATAATTATCGAGTAGTATCCATATATTTCATCCGATAATTATCGAGTAGCATCGATACATTTTATTCGATATAATTATATCGAGTAGTATATTATTCTATCCGATTTTTATCGATACGTTGAAGCGAAGCATTTTTTGTGCACTTCCGACACATCAAAACTATCGATATATTTATCGGATATATCGATAAGTAACGATCGTATCGTATCGATAGATCGTAAGCGCCATGAAATTGGTAGCACTTATGCGTTTTCGAGTAATATTTTATAAAATATGTTATATTAGGGCAAAATCACATAAAATCTTTATAAATTATAGCCTATCTGTTATTCTGATGTATAAGCTATGTTACTGTAAAGTTTCATCTAAATCCGTTCAGTTGTTTCTTTGTATGTGTGGATTACATACAATGGTTGGATATGATGGTTATATACAACTAAAAAAAAAAAAAAATGGGATTAATAATAAAAATGGGATTTATATACAACTGTTTGAATTCTTTTGAAAAAGTGAAAGTCGGTTTAATATGAGAATCAACGTTTATTTTTAACGGAATTACAATTTTATGTACTATACTCGTAGTGTCACAGGATAAAGTGTCATAAAGTATAGAGTAACCAGAGATTTAGTCTAACAAACTGTGAAATTACATTAGAAGGCGTAAAATTTAAATTAACATTTCAACACGACTCGTAGACAGAAAAACAAGTTTTTTTTTCATATTTTGTGCAAGTGTAAGTTTATAGTATTATAATATTATATACTAACAAGGGGAGTGCACGACCTCGAAATTTTATTTGTGGATGAGACTTTGCAGGTTTGTAGTATACCTAAAGGGTATCTATCCTGCAAAGCAAAAAGACTAGATGGCCAGTAGTTATCGAGAAAAACGGCCCTGAAGTTCCACGCGCAGATTATATACCGGTAATTTCACTCACGCAGTAAGCGGCGCAATGGCCGAATGGATAGTAAGCTTGGTTACCGCATTCGAGCAGGCGACTAGGGTTCGATCCCCGTTTGTCGATTTTTTGTTTTCGTTTTTTTTTTTCGTTTAATTATTAGAAATGCTAAATAAAATACATATTCAATTAAATCATGCATTTTTTATAATAATAAAGAAACCCTAACTTAAAATTTACAATCAGTTTTAGACAGTCTTACTTATTGTTGAAGTTATTTATTGTTTAATTGTAAAATATTCTGTTCGGAGATTTTTCTTCACGGTGTAACGTTGTGCTGGCACGTTACTTTGTACACAAGCAAAAAATTAAAATAATTTTTATTTTTACTAATTTCTTTTATCTAATCTTTCTAATAGCGCCATCTTTCCGTAACTTGTTGAAGTTGACAGTGTCATTAGCTATCGACCTGTCAACATTTTTTTCTAATTATCATAACAGATGTCGCTTCTTATCCTAATACTCGTGGTTTAAAAAATATCTTTCTTTAATAAATCGTTAAAAAATTAATAATTGAAATTATGATGATTAAACCTAATTTTTAAATTATAAATTGTTAAAAAATATATAATGTTGAAAATCTATGGAAAGTTTTATTGAATCATAAATGTCAGTTTTTAATCTGTAATAAATTCTCAAATGTGACGTTTTGGTATGGGAGGTCTCTCGACCTTTCTAAGAGGCCCGTTTCCCTCTGATCACTCTTGGTGGACTGACGCCGACCCTCGAGGCTTAACCTCGAGCTACTACTAATCCCGCTGGGGATCACGATTACTATTACCACTACCCTTACTTTTTTCTTATCAACCTACTACACGTCGACGTCGTAACCATCTAAGGACGTGACAGAGGCCGGCCGGCCTATGATTGTATAATACCGGTGGAGATCTCCCCGCGTGCTCGGAGTGGACGAAGCCATCACCATCGGAAGCCAACAGTCAGGCCAGTGTCCTTTTCCGTTTAATCACGCTGTCGGAACGTGGGCCAGCTGGCGAAAAACAAGGCTTAAAACAAGGTACCTAAAGTACGTTGTTACGAACCTGCTACCCTCTAATTCTGTCCGCGACTACCTAACTACCTACCCCTTCTCTAAACGCGGCAGTGGCGCCCAACGTGGGGCAAGAGAGGCTCTCGCTGTCTTGGTGGCTCTAGAACACTGGAGATGCTACTTAGATAACGGTAAAAAGTTCACAGTGTATACTGATCATTCAGCTCTGAAATGGTTCCTTAACTTAAACAACCCTACCGGTCGTTTAGCTAGATGGGGTGTAAGATTATCAGCATTTAATTTTGAAATTAAACATCGCAGAGGAGTGGATAATATCATACCCGATGCTTTATCTCGTACTTGTCAGATCTCTACAGTTAATAGTAATTCTAATGTAATATCTACTACGGATTCTTGGTACTTAAATATATTTAATGGTTGTCAAAATTCTCCTACATCTTTCCCAAATTATTTAGTAAAAAATAATCGTTTATTTCGGTTCATGCAAACTAAAAATCCTCTTAATAAGGAGTTCGAGTGGAAAGAAGTGATTCCCTCTGAAGCTCGAACTGATATTATTCTAAAAAATCACTCAGATCCTACCGCTGGTCATGCTGGCATTTTTAAAACTTACAAACGTGTTAGTCTCAGGTACTACTGGCCTCGCATGCATGCTGATGTAGTTAGGCTAGTTACTTCTTGTGAAACTTGTATCTCCCATAAACATCAAAATCATGCTACTCTAGGTGAGATGGGAAGACCTAAGCAATGCTCTAGACCTTTCCAGGTTATAAGTATAGATTTAGTAGGACCTCTACCCCCTACTAAAAATCAAAATTCTTTTATTCTAGTTGTGACCTGTTGCTTTAGTAAATATTGCTTACTATTTCCAATTAAGCGAGCAACCGCTGAAATTGTTACTAAGATTCTAGAGGAAAGAGTATTCTTAATACATGGTATACCTTCTACAGTTATACTTGATAATGGTAAACAATTTGTAAGTGCTACATTGAAGCAAATGTTAAATAAGTATAAAGTACCTAAATTGCATTTTACCCCTAAATATTCCCCTCATGTCAACACAGTTGAACGGTATAATAAGACTATTATTACTGCTATCTCTACATTTATTTCTTCAGATCAAAGAGTCTGGGATCAACTGGTCCCAAAAATACAATTTGCTGTTAATAGTTCTGTAAATGAGGTGACGGGTTATACTCCATCATTTCTGGTGTACGGGCGTGAACTGGTTGCTTGTGGTTCACACTATATTGATACAGATAATGATGAAGATCTCATCTTTCAACCTAGAGATTCGTATGCTGAGAACTTAGGTATTCTATCTAATATATTTAATAAAGTTCAGTCCTTGCTATTACAAGCTCATAGTAGAAATTCTAGTAAATATAATTTGCGTAAAAAGTCTATAGAATTCAATATTGGAGATATTGTTTGGCGGAAAACATTTTATTTAAGCGATAAAGATAAATATTTTAATAAAAAACTCGCTGAAAAATTCATTAAATGTAAAGTAATTGGTAAAAAGTCCCCACTTGTATATACACTTTCTGATATGTCAGGTAAACCTCTAGGTGACTGGCATATTAAAGATATTAAATTAGTAAACTATAAATCATAATATTTTCTACTTAAATTAACTACTTTAACAAAACTAAATTATTAACTTAAACTCTAATATTTAAAATCTACTACCTTAAACTATGCTGTATTATATAATCTACAATTATTTAATACTCTTGAACTAGCTTATTGAGTGAACAACATAGTGCTGCAGTTGTTTACTCTGTGTGTGAGGATCTTTATGTCGATGCTGCCGACTTGAGATAATCATGAGAGGTGATGTATGTATAGGATAGAAGTGTAGTAAGTCTAGTTACATGCATAGATGGTATGTGTGTCTGCAATTAATTATATTAGCTTGCAGTGAGTTTAGTAATTAGTTAGTTTAGTCGGATTTTGCTGTAGGAGGCAAAATCCTACGCTTTTTGGCGGGGTACTGTAACGTTGTGCTGGCACGTTACTTTGTACACAAGCAAAAAATTAAAATAATTTTTATTTTTACTAATTTCTTTTATCTAATCTTTCTAATAGCGCCATCTTTCCGTAACTTGTTGAAGTTGACAGTGTCATTAGCTATCGACCTGTCAACATTTTTTTCTAATTATCATAACAGATGTCGCTTCTTATCCTAATACTCGTGGTTTAAAAAATATCTTTCTTTAATAAATCGTTAAAAAATTAATAATTGAAATTATGATGATTAAACCTAATTTTTAAATTATAAATTGTTAAAAAATATATAATGTTGAAAATCTATGGAAAGTTTTATTGAATCATAAATGTCAGTTTTTAATCTGTAATAAATTCTCAAATGTGACGTTTTGGTATGGGAGGTCTCTCGACCTTTCTAAGAGGCCCGTTTCCCTCTGATCACTCTTGGTGGACTGACGCCGACCCTCGAGGCTTAACCTCGAGCTACTACTAATCCCGCTGGGGATCACGATTACTATTACCACTACCCTTACTTTTTTCTTATCAACCTACTACACGTCGACGTCGTAACCATCTAAGGACGTGACAGAGGCCGGCCGGCCTATGATTGTATAATACCGGTGGAGATCTCCCCGCGTGCTCGGAGTGGACGAAGCCATCACCATCGGAAGCCAACAGTCAGGCCAGTGTCCTTTTCCGTTTAATCACGCTGTCGGAACGTGGGCCAGCTGGCGAAAAACAAGGCTTAAAACAAGGTACCTAAAGTACGTTGTTACGAACCTGCTACCCTCTAATTCTGTCCGCGACTACCTAACTACCTACCCCTTCTCTAAACGCGGCAACGGAAATTATTATTTCTTCACGGATATTATTTAACTAGAGAATATTTTGAAAAAATAACTATTAATATTTATTTTTCAAAATATTCTCCTTCAACTTCTATATACACTGCTTCCATTGGGCGGACCAGGCAGTTTTTTTTTGTGGTATAGAAAACACCTTTAAAAAAATCTTCGTCCATACCATCAAAATATGCGTCGACAGTAGCCATAACTACCACATTTTTAGAAAATTTTAGACCTAAATATTTTTTGAGCTTTGGGAATAGATAAAAGTCGTACGCGTATAGCGAGATCAGGAGAATACGGAGCATGGGGTAACAATTCGAAGCCACACTGATGGATTTTTGTCATAGTCTCGACTGTTGTGTAAACTCGCATTATGCTGGTGAAACAAAACTTTTCAGCCGAGGTATCCACCGCGCCGACATCTTTGAAAAAAGCAGCTCAGTAGTAATTATATGGTGCATTCGTTCAGATGAGATAGATGCCAATGGTGTCAGCTATTTCCCTTTTCTTCAATGTTTTCGTCGGTGGTAGAAGTCGACGGTCGACAATTTGAACTCTGCTACTCACTTTTTTACAGTAGCATACGAAGGTCCCAATTCCACCAAAGCTGCTAACGTGTCCTTATTCAGGTCCTTAATCACACCATCCACAGCACGATGTTCGATTCCATCAATTTTTAAAATTATTACTTGTTCGACTTTATAGTGCCAGAAACCGTAACGAGAATGTCAATCAAGTATCAAAAATCAAAATGAGGGTAGTTTCATAAAAAAATAGGATGCTTCTAACTATATTAGACTACGAACTTTTCAAATGATCCTCGTAGAATAGCCACACAGGATCAATAAATATATCGCAAATAGTGGAAGAGTACATTCACATTGACAGTGAAACCTCCCCAGGTTCGTGTCCCGCTACCGGCTGGTGGTGTCGAACCTGCCGCCCGCGTGCGACGACGCGCGCCTGCGCCGCGAGTGCGCGCGCGCCGCGCCGCGCGCCGCCATCACGGAGGCGCGCGTCATGCGCGACCTGCGCGCGCCGCTGCAGCGCGACGGGAAGCATCCGTGAGCTGCGCACGCGTTATATACGTTATATTATACACACACATCCCTCGCGACTTCACTCGACACGCACTATGAGCCGCGCCGCGCGCCGCCATCACGGAGGCGCGCGTCATGCGCGACCTGCGCGCGCCGCTGCAGCGCGACGGGAAGCATCCGTGAGCTGCGCACGCGTTATATACGTTATATTATACACACACATCCCTCGCGACTTCACTCGACACGCACTATGAGCCGCGCCGCGCGCCGCCATCACGGAGGCGCGCGTCATGCGCGACCTGCGCGCGCCGCTGCAGCGCGACGGGAAGCATCCGTGAGCTGCGCACGCGTTATATACGTTATATTATACACACACATCCCTCGCGACTTCACTCGACACGCACTATGAGCCGCGCCGCGCGCCGCCATCACGGAGGCGCGCGTCATGCGCGACCTGCGCGCGCCGCTGCAGCGCGACGGGAAGCATCCGTGAGCTGCGCACGCGTTATATACGTTATATTATACACACACATCCCTCGCGACTTCACTCGACACGCACTATGAGCCGCGCCGCGCGCCGCCATCACGGAGGCGCGCGTCATGCGCGACCTGCGCGCGCCGCTGCAGCGCGACGGGAAGCATCCGTGAGCTGCGCACGCGTTATATACGTTATATTATACACACACATCCCTCGCGACTTCACTCGACACGCACTATGAGCCGCGCCGCGCGCCGCCATCACGGAGGCGCGCGTCATGCGCGACCTGCGCGCGCCGCTGCAGCGCGACGGGAAGCATCCGTGAGCTGCGCACGCGTTATATACGTTATATTATACACACACATCCCTCGCGACTTCACTCGACACGCACTATGAGCCGCGCCGCGCGCCGCCATCACGGAGGCGCGCGTCATGCGCGACCTGCGCGCGCCGCTGCAGCGCGACGGGAAGCATCCGTGAGCTGCGCACGCGTTATATACGTTATATTATACACACACATCCCTCGCGACTTCACTCGACACGCACTATGAGCCGCGCCGCGCGCCGCCATCACGGAGGCGCGCGTCATGCGCGACCTGCGCGCGCCGCTGCAGCGCGACGGGAAGCATCCGTGAGCTGCGCACGCGTTATATACGTTATATTATACACACACATCCCTCGCGACTTCACTCGACACGCACTATGAGCCGCGCCGCGCGCCGCCATCACGGAGGCGCGCGTCATGCGCGACCTGCGCGCGCCGCTGCAGCGCGACGGGAAGCATCCGTGAGCTGCGCACGCGTTATATACGTTATATTATACACACATCCCTCGCGACTTCACTCGACACGCACTATGAGCCGCGCCGCGCGCCGCCATCACGGAGGCGCGCGTCATGCGCGACCTGCGCGCGCCGCTGCAGCGCGACGGGAAGCATCCGTGAGCTGCGCACGCGTTATATACGTTATATTATACACACACATCCCTCGCGACTTCACTCGACACGCACTATGAGCCGCGCCGCGCGCCGCCATCACGGAGGCGCGCGTCATGCGCGACCTGCGCGCGCCGCTGCAGCGCGACGGGAAGCATCCGTGAGCTGCGCACGCGTTATATACGTTATATTATACACACACATCCCTCGCGACTTCACTCGACACGCACTATGAGCCGCGCCGCGCGCCGCCATCACGGAGGCGCGCGTCATGCGCGACCTGCGCGCGCCGCTGCAGCGCGACGGGAAGCATCCGTGAGCTGCGCACGCGTTATATACGTTATATTATACACACACATCCCTCGCGACTTCACTCGACACGCACTATGAGCCGCGCCGCGCGCCGCCATCACGGAGGCGCGCGTCATGCGCGACCTGCGCGCGCCGCTGCAGCGCGACGGGAAGCATCCGTGAGCTGCGCACGCGTTATATACGTTATATTATACACACATCCCTCGCGACTTCACTCGACACGCACTATGAGCCGCGCCGCGCGCCGCCATCACGGAGGCGCGCGTCATGCGCGACCTGCGCGCGCCGCTGCAGCGCGACGGGAAGCATCCGTGAGCTGCGCACGCGTTATATACGTTATATTATACACACACATCCCTCGCGACTTCACTCGACACGCACTATGAGCCGCGCCGCGCGCCGCCATCACGGAGGCGCGCGTCATGCGCGACCTGCGCGCGCCGCTGCAGCGCGACGGGAAGCATCCGTGAGCTGCGCACGCGTTATATACGTTATATTATACACACACATCCCTCGCGACTTCACTCGACACGCACTATGAGCCGCGCCGCGCGCCGCCATCACGGAGGCGCGCGTCATGCGCGACCTGCGCGCGCCGCTGCAGCGCGACGGGAAGCATCCGTGAGCTGCGCACGCGTTATATACGTTATATTATACACACATCCCTCGCGACTTCACTCGACACGCACTATGAGCCGCGACACCCGTTGCGTTCGCGGTGAATCCGCTTTAAAATAGTCATTTATTTGTATGCGCTGAACCAAAACTATTTGTTCCCAGTTTCAATGATACGTTAGCCAGAAAAGGCTATAGAACGTCCATGCAGATAAAAGCGCACGGGTTGGGTCTATAGAAACTTTTGATCACATTCTGTAATTACTTGATCTTTTATAGGAAATTGATTTTTTTGATGTAATAGGCACATGCTTTAAATTTTTTTATTTGAAAATTGCTATATAAAATTTATGATAATTACTAAATTTTCTTAACAGTTCCAAGGGGTATGGCTTCGTGATGTTCATGAGGCATGAAGACGCGCTGGCGTGTCTCAGGCAGCTAAATAACAATCCGGATATTTTCGACAAGAACAATGTAAGTAAACTAGTCACAAAAATTAAGGGATATAAAAAAAAATTAATTTTTGGGCGATTTTTAACGCAAAAAAAAGCAAATCCTAGTTCCAAATGTCTAGTTTTCTGATACGACTGTGAATTTTTTTTATCATATTTGTTAAACGTTCGAAATTTTTTCTCGTCTCAAAAAGGTTATTTTGAAGGTATTTTGAAGTGATAACTTCTTAACGGAGGGTAATTTCGTTACGTAACGCGTTACGGCGCCAGTCTGTCTTAATTGACAGATAAGGGTTATGTACTATGTATGTATGTATTACATGTGTAGAAGGTATGAATGAATCTTTGTTTTTTAAATGGTTAAAAAGAAATTAAACCGATAAAGATCGTAATTATTTTTTAAATATTATAAATAAATCAGAAAAAAAAAATTTTTTTTTTCTTCCATTAACAAAAGTAGGTACATGTACCAGGAAAACAAAAAACACAACCAGGTTAGTTTGTTAAGAATATTATAAATTAACCTAAATCTATTTTTTTTTAAATAAAACATATGCAATATAATAAAAAAAATGAGCCGTCACGGGACGCCTGGCAGATGTGAAACATCGACATTATTTTGTACTTACACACACACGCACACGCACACGCACACACACACGCACACACAAACACACACAGACACAGACACACACACACAGACACACACACAGACACACAAACACACACAGACACACACAGACACAGACACACACAGACACATAGACACACACAGACACACACAGACACACAGACACACACAGACACACAGAGATACACAGACACACACAGACACACACAGACACACACAGACACACACATACACACAGACACACACATTATCGATAACTGTTCATTCGATAATTATCGATAACTATCGATAAATCAATACGATAATTATCGATAGTAAAATTATCGATAATTTTATCCGATGAACACCCCTACCCCGCACACACTACTGCATATAGACTGTATATATATATACCATCGTATAGCGTGGAGACGCGTAGCCACGGCATGCGTCGCCACGCCAGAAATCGGTTTTACGTGCGGCTTTAGATGTTTCACATCAATAATTAATTTCAATATTAAATAGTTCAACTTAGATTAGTTTAAGTTATCACTTCTGTCGGGCGTCCCGAGACGCACAAGTTTTGTTTTTTCAAATTTCTTAAAAAATCAATCTCTGGTCGAAAAAATAAAGAAAGAAAAAGAAAAAAAAAAAAAAAAAAATTGAAAAATTATTTATAATGGTGATTTATGCGAAAACAAACAATTTGAAGCTTCGGGGCACTATTAAAAAAATCGCAGCGCTTTGAATTTTTTAGGGATTTTAAGGGACACTTTAAGGTTGTAAAATTACAGTAGAATCCCGATTATCTGAACCTCGATTATCCGGACACCCGATTATCCGGACTCATTAATCTAGGCTCTAATTCTCAATTTAAATTTTTTTTTGATAGACCAACGAGACATGTTACGACAAGTTTATTTCCGCCTCCGACCGTTTACTCCCGCTGTTTGCGAGATAGTGTTAGTTATTGTTTCATTTTCTTTGATAGCGTTCAACTTACAATTAGACCTGTGTCAATCGCGATCGATCGAATCACTTTGATTCGATCACAACCCGCGAGTGAGTGACTCGATCACGACCGTAGAAACGACTCGATCATTTGTGATCGACGGGTCGCCCACCGCCGCCGCGCGCCGCACTGGTTCGCGGTAGGTCGTGGGTCGTGGGTCGCGAAGACGTGTCGCTCACGCGTAATTTACCGAATGTATAATATTTTTGTGTTGTTTTTCTTTGAATTTGGAGGCGGTTTAAGTAATATAATTTAATGCCTTTAAGTACTATTATAAAAAAATAACGTGTGTGTATATAAATTATTTTTGTGGTTATTGGATATAAATTAGTTTTTAAGTTTTATAACTATATCAGAACTTTCTTCCTTAAAAAAAAAGTTATTTGTCCTACATCTAACCATAACTACGTATCAGGTATGTCTACTCTACAGTAGACTACTATCTACATTCTAGGTACCTACCTAACCCTATATAATATATTCGTGAAGTACCTAAGCAGTATTGAGTCTCGAACTTGACCCGTGCGTGAATGAATAAATGATCGAGTGATCGAAGTGATCGAGTCTTTGTGACTCGATCACTATGCCTATGGGTCGCGATCGACTCGGGTCGCCACGAATGATCGATCGACGCAGCTCTAGTTCAACTGAAAGGTAGTTATGCATGCACCCCAGCCGTCTGTCTTAAATTAGTATATGACTGTTCCGCTGACGTAGCATTGCCACTGGGCAGTTCATAGAATTAAGTGCACAGACAAAACATAGATATTAATATTAATTCTTGGATTAGTTTTAAGAAGATATGAATGTATTAATGCATACGTTTTATTAAGACCAAAAATATAACTGCCTCCAAATCGGCTACTTTCATCAATTATTTTCAAACAAAATTTTAAATTACATAGGTATTATGTAATTCATTATCTATCGTTATTGCTCGTTTTTTTATATATCGTATTATCTAAACAACGCATGAACCATTACATAATAAAAAAAATATTAAAATTTAAATATAGGTGGATTTGCTTTGAAATCGATTATCCGGATTTTCGATTATACGGAATACCCCTGGTTTTATTTGATCCGGATAATCGGGATTCTACTGTACTGACGATAATCTTCGTTCATTCATTTTATCCAGTCATACCAAATTATCCAAATATCCTTAATTATGCGAATTTTAGTCTCTTTTTCAAAGTTTTCAATTATAAAAAAATTTTTTCGTCAAAAGCCATTCACGGTATCTTATAGAGAATTAAGAGAATATTGCGTATTTTCTAAAACCCTCCTTCGATTTCCTATACGATAATTATTCCCAGGGTAATTGATTAACAAATTTTAAAAGGACCTTTTTTGCTTTGATTGACGATAACTCCGCGGCAAATCATTGTACAGGCTTTTTGATTACGTCAAATGAATGCGCATTAAATTTTGTAAAATAGCTTTTGAGTGAAACAATGGATAAAAATTTTTGAAGCCCGTAGACCTTTTTTTTAGACAAGAAAAAATTTGGATTATTTTTTTTGTAGTAATTTTCTTAGGACTTCTCCAGACCCAAACATAATAAAAAAAAATTCATGGTCATATCTGAAAAAATTTTTTTTGCTGTACTATCATTTTACTCAGAGTTACAACTCGTTGAAAATCACCCAAAAATTTTGTTTTTTTTTATATCCCTTAATTTTTGTGACTAATTTATTTGATAAGCCGATATGACCGCATATGATATAGATCGTAGACCATTGGAATCTTTGTCAGAGGATCAATGCTTTTCAACATTTCAAGTGATATAATTGTCTTTAAAGTATAATATCTCATGTTGACCGTTAAAAGTTTCATCGTGAGAAAAATTGAAAGTTCCTGAAGAGATTCTGAGTTGTATGTCTATCAAACTCTCCAAAAATTCTCCTTCTCAAGACAAGATTCAATTGCCCAGCGCTAGGACATTTATAGGGTGCTAAATTACAGTACAGGACATGTTTCATAATTTTTATAAATTTGTATAAAATGAACCACTAAAGAGGCATCTCATTTTGGACTAAAATAATGAAATATATAGAGTAGGTCAGGTAGTCACTAAGACTTTTCTAAGATTTCTTTTTTTTTTTTGAGATTTCTTAATTTTCAATTTAAATGAAAAGAAGAAACGTCAACGGCCTCCATTGTTTTTTTTTAATTTAATTCAAAATCTTTGAATCTAAATTATATAAATGTCATTCATATAAATTAAGCCACTTGTTCCATTTTTTATTCAATTAAACATTATTTTATCTATTTTGAATTTCAGAGGCCCATCGTATCATTCTGTATAGAAGATAGACAAGCCTTAAATGCAAGAAAGAAAAGATTAAAAAAATCGATAGAGAACAATCCTTTATCAAAAAAGGACCACCAAAAAAACTCAAGGTACTCCAGTTATTGTAGTAGGTATTAAAGGTAACACCAAACCACTGTTATGTTAAACGCTTTATTAAATAACGTTTATAGTTAAGTTATCTGAGCCGCACTATATTTTGTTATATTATTGCGAGACGAATGTTTAGTTGCGACTGTTTAAAATACGTAAAACGAATCAATTTATAGCCTAAGCTAAACGAAATTGCTGTGCGAGCATTATTGGATCGTACAGTACAACTTTAGTCAAAATTTAAAGCGACACTAATGAAATAATACTTACCTACATTTGTATTATAGTGTTTCGTGTCACGAGGGACGAAAGTACTACTTTCTGTCCCGCATGTGAAATTGTGGGAAAGGATGTAGTACTTTCGTCCCATGTTGCACATACTTTTTTTTTTATACTTAGACCGAAAGTTCAGGTTTTTTCCCTGTGCAGCGGGGTAAATACTGTCACTTTTGTCCCGCTTCACAGGGACGAAAATTGACCGTTCGGCGGAGGTAGGCAAAAATATTAATTATTCAATCGGTTCATAATTGGTTGATATTCGCGTTTGGTACTGTGGTGTCGTGTGCTGTGCTGTCTCGTCGTGTTCTGTGCCGTCGCGTCGTGTGTTTCAGTGTCATGTCGTTTGCTGTGTCGTCCTGTGTCACGTGTCATTACCTGCATGCCCATCTTGCACCAGCTCTCGTACGCGCTGCGGTTGCTGCGCTCGGCGCCCACGGGGTCGCTGGCCGACAGCAGGATCAGCGCAGGCGCGCGGCACGGGGTCGTGTGGAACAGCTGCGAGGAGCGGATGTAGTGGACTGTGGCAGCGTCGTGGAACGTTTTCATGTGGTACCTGGAGGTAAGGAACTCCATAAGCAAGTTTTGTAAAAAAATAAAACTAGTAATTTTTTAGGAAGTATCATACTAATATTATCAATTCTTGGCTATGCAGATGCAAAGGTATATTAATCTAACAGAGGACCAACTTAATAAGCTTGAGCGACTTCAAAACCTCTGTACGATTCATATTCTGCCTTCGCAAATATGACCATGTTTCCGAATTTCATTCTAAACTCAAGTAGCTTCCAATACGTTCTCGACGAAACCTGCATATTTTGAATCTTCTGTACAGTGTGTTATGGAATGCTATGGAATGAAAGCTATGGAATGATTTACCCTTAAATATAAAAGAAGCTAAATCACTCCCAATTTTTAAACACTCTGTAAAAAGACATTACCTTAATAAAAATGCGGACGATTCAAATTAGGTGTTTTTTTTTTTTTCGTTTTTCTTTTGGTATCCTTGACTATGAGTTCGATAACATACTTTTGGTATATTGATAAGTGTATTATGCTATGTTCGTATACGAATATATGTATAGTGTTTAAGTATTAATGTGTAGATATTTGTATGTAAGTTTATTATAATATAACTGCACCACCTACTCGTTCTCTCTTATTAAGTTAATTAAAGGAAATAACGATAGGCGTATATCACGCTTATCTACACGTGTATCGGTGTATCATAATCGATACCAGAAGTATCAATTAACGTAAGGGACAAACCACGGTTTTTCAGGAGAGCCAAAAAACGATTTTATTTTTTTAAATCTGTCCATAACTTTTTACTGTCTGCTCCAATTTTAATTGTGTCTAGAGCAAAGTTTCTTAGAATTTCCTCTTCTTTTATGCTATAAACGAAAGATTTGGGAATTTCCAGCGGTTTAAAATTTAGCATGTCTCTTACATTAAAAAAATATGCTTAGTTGTCCCTTACAATACTAAAAAATTATGTGTAAACCGTCGAGCATACTGTAAGAAACAAGATAAATAAAAAATTATATGTAATGTTATTGTAAAGGACTTCTACAGTGTTGCAATTTAATGTAACTATTTATTATCTACTAAAATTGATGGTATTTTAACACCATGGAAATAAGTTCTTTGCATGATTCATGTTGTTATGAACCAACATTAATCATTCAAAGCAAATTTATACGTTAGTTTTATGTTTTACAGCTTAGCTATCACAGATTTTAATTAAATTTATTTAGGTATACAAACATAAAACAATTTCCTTATAATATTTAATTTAATTTAATAATCTATTAATAACTATTATAAATTCAATACACTAAACAATCTTTAAAGCTTTGTGTTAAGTTTAGAAGTTCTAAAAATAAGTGTCTTACAAACCTTGTAGTTACCTACTAATGTTAAAATAATTATGTTAAGTTGACTATATGGATATGGACTCTACAAACTCTGGACTTGTATTAATTATGTTTAATTGGTTTTATAATTATAATCATCATTTGAAACATCACCGATTGAATAAAAATAATTCTCAGACTTAATCAGCAGTCTTATTTAATATGTAATTGAATGAATGAACTGGAAACGAAAGATCGATGAATAAAATAGAATAATAATAAATAATCATCTTTCACATAATTCATAATTATGTGAAAGATGATTAGTATGTTGGCAATGAAAGTTGAAATGACGAATAGAAGGGACGAATGGATGTAGATAAGGGAAGAAGATCGAATAATAGGTGCATGAATTGTGTGAAAGACGAATGAATAAATATAAATGACATATTTTTGCACCTTTGAAATAGTTGGAACAACTTTTTCTATTTAGCATTTTACCTAGACGTCATCATTAGCTGTAATCACGTCATCTTCATCGTCGTCGGTTTCATTGAGGGTATCTTTAACTGGTGATTTATTCGGAAATTACAAATATGATGACATGACATCATGACATCTTTTTGGTATTATACCGGTGTCACACAATTTTTTTAGGTCATTGTATTTTGGAATGGCAATTGACAGCCTCTCTTTAGAGATGGATAATTGTCTGTGTTGCTTTGACTTATTTCATTACTAGTACTTTCAGCTGCAGATTGATTTGTGGTTTCTATATCGATACCTCGGGGCTCAAAGGGTGTAAGCACCAAAACTCGATTTTACAGGAGAGCCAAAAAACTAAAAAAAATAAAATATTTTCGACATAACTTTCTTGATTGTTGTCTTAAATAAACCATTCTAGGAGCAAAAGTTTTATTTTTTTATGATGCAGAACTTTGTATAATTATATTTCAAATACATTTTAAAGTAACAAAAGTAGCTTGTCTATACGCCTCGGAAAATTGAATGTTTGGGGCGCTTATGCCCGAAAAATCAATGTATATGTGATTAGTGATGGATGTAACGGTAAATTTTCTCAAATATCTATAATTTTGTAGACAGCTGCATTGTTTTCTTCATTAAATCGATTTCAGTGCAATTTTGTACGAACTTTATTAACTTTTGTATATACTTAATTAACCTTTTTATTGATTTTATTACCTATTTATCAACTCAGATAACTAATTAGCTATACAAATAATAATTGATTTTATCTATACTTAATTGCCTGGCCTATCTAAAACCTACTCAAAAATTTATTTATTATAAAAGAAAAATGATAAATAAAACTCACTTGTTATTGAAAATATTAAACAAAATACGAAAAGGGCTCTTATTTTTATATATATATTAGCATGTTTATAATTTCAGTTGTAACGAAAAATCTTTTTTAAAGTAAAGCAGAATGAACGATTAAAAATAAATTGTACTGAAATAGGAAGTACTTTTGTATCGCTACAAAATTTTGCACTAATGTCTAATCTTATGTTTAAAATTAATAGAAAATACAAGGAACTCTTGTTTTTTGATCAATTATATATCATTTATGAAGTCTTTTGGTAAAAGGTTATTTAGGTAAATATCTTAAGAAACCCTTACCCTACCTACTAAAAATCATATAAATTTAGCAGTCTCATTAAAATTTGACCTTACTTGAATAATTATTCATTTCATTTCAATTATTGATCAACCTGAGAGATTGCTCTTACGACCCAAAACAATATATTTCCATGTAAAATATTAGACGTAAGAACATTCGTGTCGTTTACTACCATCACGTTTATGATTATTAACAGTGATTGCTGTTACGATACAAAAACTAAAAAAAAAAAAAATAAGTTGTATTTTGTACAAAAAATAGGGTCGTAAACGCCATTTTTTGGCGAATAGGAAGACTTTAAATATACAGATCGATAGAGGAGAAAAAAATAAGTAGGGCTGCATTAAAAACTCAATTTCGCCAAAATGGCGGTTACGCCCTTTGAGCCCCGAGGTATCGATATTTTCTGTCTTTTTACCTCTAACAGTACTTCTTTTCCCAATCCTTTTACCCTTTCCTCTTGCATTAAAATTCTTTGGAGGTAATCCTTCTGAGAGTTCTATGTCGTAAGCATCACCAGTTTCTAACATTGTATATTTCACTTCAATTTTAGTCCAGGCATTTTTTTTTTAATGTGCACACTCTTATATTTTTCATATGCAGATCTTTATTTTTAAAAGTAGCTTGAGTGAATACAGAATCCGCTAGATTCTGGAAGTTAATGATATCTGTATGTACTAAGACACTCACATTATATGGTTGAGGCCATTTTCTAGCACTGTCTATAAAACTTGGGCATTGTGAAGGTGCCCAAACAATTAGTTTTCTTACTTCTCTCTCAATATATATATATAGCATATAATATATACATATAAGCATGCATGCTGTCTACTGGCATATAATATGTATATCCAGCTAGAAGTTAATTGATTTGTTATCTTTGAGATTTTGAGATTATTCCAAGAAATGTTTGAACATTGAAAGTATTACTTTATGTATTTATTTAATAGGCATATTACATTAAGGAGCATATAATATTAAAGATAGTTTTGTGAGATATTAATGTAAAAGAATTTTTCTTAAAAAAATTCTAATCATGAATTAAAGTAAGGGACATGTTATTTAAATAGACTGATGTAAGGTTTAAGCTAAGGATGTAAACTATTTAATACAATGACTTTATTTTTCTGCGAATAATTTTTTTAATGACTGTTAAATCAATTTTTTTGTCATAAATCGTTTTAAGAATTTTTTGTTTTTCGAATTTTTTTTAACGATAGAATAATTTTAATTATACCATTCGATAGAGCGGGAATTTCTGAATCCAATGATATATATAACTCATTTTCGCCAAAATGTCCCTTACGTTAATTGATACTTCTGGTATCATATGTTTGTTTATTTCACTGATGGAACTACGGGCCGGTGGATAATTTTCTTCGGACTTACGATGGCTATCAGGTTTCACAGTGACAAATAAACAGACCACAAACAAATATTTGTACAAATACATATACTATTTATATTCGGTCCGAGCGAGATTCGAAACCGCGACCTGTATTCCGCTCACGTGACGTGAGTTCAATTCTCGCTCTGAGTCTGGGTTCTAATATGTATATTATAATATATCTGTAATGTGTATATATTTATCGGCTGTTATCTAAAACACAATCATTAACATACCTTAGAAACAGACGACCGTGTGTGTATGTTAAATATATTTAATAATGAGTTTAAAAAAATAATCAATCTTTTCTAGAGTATTTTAAGGTAGAGGAGAATACGAAAATATAATATTCGAATCAATCTACATTAATGTAATAAAACGTCAGAGTTTATTTATGTATTCGAACGTGATATTGAGATCTACCTATCATCTTTATCGGAATGTGAAACAGCATATATATATTATTACTATCGCACGATTAAATCGATACATTTATCAAAATACTAAAGTCACGTTCACTGGGTCATGAATTAAATCTTCGCTAAAAGACATTACAACCAAACAGTCGTCAAGATTCTATTTAGAATGTACCTATTCTCCCTAACACTCCATGGTGATCGTTTAAATGGTTTTCGCGTGAAAGCGTAACATACAAACTTACTTTCGCATTTATAATATTTATTTATTTTGTTTATTTATTTACAATTTTTTTGTTCACCACAAATATACAAACAAGACAGGTTGATAATTACAACATGTGAAGTACAAGGGACGGTCTTATGGCTAGTTGGCCAGCCATTTCTTCCAGACAACCCGAAATAAGTTGGAGTAATTTATCTAAGAGAGAACGAGTAGGTGATGCAGTTATATTATAATAAACTTACATACAAATATCTACACATTAATACTTAAACACTATACATGTATTCGTATACGAACATAGCATAATACACTTATCAATATACTAAAAGTATGTTATCGAATTTATAGTCAAAGACACCAAAAGAAAAACGAAAAAAAAAACCTAATTTGAATCGTCCGCATTATTATTAAGGTAATGTCTTTTTACAGAGTGTTTAAAAATTGGGAGTGATTTAGCTTCTTTTATATTTAAGGGTAAATCATTCCATAGCTTTCATTCCATAGCATTCCATAACACACTGTACAGAAGAGTCAAAATATGCAGGTTTCGTCGAGAACGTATTGGAAGCCACTTGAGTTTAGAATGAAATTCGGAAACATGGTCATATTTGCGAAGGCAGAATATGAATCGTACAGAGGTTTTGAAGTCGCTCAAGCTTATTAAGTTGGTCCTCTGTTAGATTAATATACCTTTGCATCTGCATAGCCAAGAATTGATAATATTAGTATGATACTTCCTAAAAAATTACTAGTTTTATTTTTTTACAAAACTTGCTGATGGAGTTCCTCACCTCCAGGTACCACATGAAAACGTTCCACGACGCTGCCACAGTCCACTACATCCGCTCCTCGCAGCTGTTCCACACGACCCCGTGCCGCGCGCCTGCGCTGATCCTGCTGTCGGCCAGCGACCCCGTGGGCGCCGAGCGCAGCAACCGCAGCGCGTACGAGGGCTGGTGCAAGATGGGCATGAAGGTGATGACACGCGACACGGGCCGACACAGCACACGACATGACACTGAAACACACGACGCGACGGCACAGAACACGACGAGACAGCACAGCACACGACACCATAGTACAGAACGCGAATATCAATCAATTGTTAACCGACTTGAATAATAATTTTTGACGTGATAACGTCTAGTAAATTGATGACAGGGTGCCCGTTCTAAGAAGATGACGTCATCATTGTCACAATTAGTGAGCGAGAGCGCAGAACAAGCGATAGAGAGGCACGATTGGCCTAAGCGTTCTGTCTTAGACTCCATCGGACCGCGTTCGAGTAAAAGAGACAGTGGCGCCACGCAATCTACACGCGAACTGTTTTGTAGGGATGTTCATCGGAAAAAAATATCGATAATTTTACTATTGATATTTATCGAATCGTTTTATCGATAATTATGGAATGAATAGTTATCGATAATTATCGGAGGAAAAGTTATCGATAGTCGGCGACAGTTATCGATAATTATCGGATAAAAATTGTCGATAGTTGACGAAAGTTATCGATAATTATCGGTCGATATTTATCGATAATTATCGAATTAAAAATTATCGATAATTATCGGATCAAAATTATTGAATAACACTTATCGATAATTATCGAATGGAAAATTATCGAGTAGTTACGAATTATCGATAATTATCGCACACCCCTACTGTTTTGTGATTTGTCAATTGTTTGGTAGAAGTAGGGATGTTCATCGATTAAAAATATCGATAATTTTACTATCGATGATTATCGAATCGTTTTATCGATAGTTATCGATAATTATCGTATGAACAGTTATCGATAATTATCGAAGGTAAAGTTATCGATAGTTGGCGACAGTAATCGATAATTATCGGATAAAAATTATTGATAGTTGACGAAAGTTATCGATATTTATCGAATGAAAAATTATCGATAATTATCGAATAACACTTATCAATAATTAGCGAGTATTTACGAATTATCGATAATTATCGCACACCCCTAGTGTTTTGTGATTTGTCAATTGTTTGGTAGAGAGTACCACTTGAAACACTCCCCTTGATTTCCTACTTTTCCTATCATCTTCCCATCCTTAACAAAATAACTCAGATTGGAAAATCTTGAATATCACACTCTCGATCATCACACGCCCGAGCTCTGAGCGCGCCGCCCGCCCGAGCTCTGAGCGCGCCGCCCGCCCGAGCTCTGAGCGCGCCGCCCGCCCGAGCTCTGAGCGCGCCGCCCGCCCGAGCTCTGAGCGCGCCGCCCGCCCGAGTTCTGAGCGCGCCGCCCGCCCGAGCTCTGAGCGCGCCGCCCGCCCGAGCTCTGAGCGCGCCGCCCGCCCGAGCTCTGAGCGCGCCGCCCGCCCGAGTTCTGAGCGCGCCGCCCGCCCGAGCTCTGAGCGCGCCGCCCGCCCGAGTTCTGAGCGCGCCGCCCGCCCGAGCTCTGAGCGCGCCGCCCGCCCGAGTTCTGAGCGCGCCGCCCGCCCGGTTTACGGATAACTCGTAGAAAGTGATGCTCTATTACGTAAATATATATATATATATATATATATATATATATATATATATATATTTATATAAAGTAATACACACTATCATATATATGTGATAATAATTCAATTCGATTGATAAAAGTATACAATTCTACATCTATGTTTTCTTATGACGTTATCACGTAAAAATTATCGTCTGTAAACCGACTTTACAGACAACCATTTTTTTTTTCTTGCCTCCGCCGAACGGTCGATTTTCGTCCCTGTGAAGCGGGACAAAAGTGACATTATTTTCCCTGCTGCACAGGGAAAAAACCTGAACTTTCGGTCTAAGTATAAAAAAAAAAGTATGTGCAACATGGGACGAAAGTACTACATCCTTTCCCACAATTTCACATGCGGGACAGAAAATAGTACTTTCGTCCCTTGAGACACAAAATACTATGATACAAAAATGTATTATTTCATTAGTGTCGCTTTAAATTTTGTCAAAAGTTCTACAATTCCTCCACGTTTGTTTTCTCAGAAGAGATAATTGAAAAAGCAATATTTAATTTAACAATGTAATCGTTACACGTGCAGTGCACGTGGCAGTGCTGGGAGCGCTCCCCGCACGTGCAGCACTTCATGAAGCACCGCGACGAGTACGCGTCGCTGGTGCGCGCGCGCGTGCAGCGCCACGCGCTCGCGCTCGCCGCGCCGCAGCGCGCGCACGCGCTCTGAGCGCGCCGCCCGCCCGAGCTCTGAGCGCGCCGCCCGCCCGAGCTCTGAGCGCGCTGCCCGCCCGAGCTCTGAGCGCGCCGCCCGCCCGAGCTCTGAGCGCGCCGCCCGCCCGAGCTCTGAGCGCGCCGCCCGCCCGAGCTCTGAGCGCGCCGCCCGCCCGAGCTCTGAGCGCGCCGCCCGCCCGAGCTCTGAGCGCGCCGCCCGCCCGAGCTCTGAGCGCGCCGCCCGCCCGAGCTCTGAGCGCGCCGCCCGCCCGAGCTCTGAGCGCGCCGCCCGCCCGAGCTCTGAGCGCGCCGCCCGCCCGAGCTCTGAGCGCGCCGCCCGCCCGAGCTCTGAGCGCGCCGCCCGCCCGAGCTCTGAGCGCGCCGCCCGCCCGAGCTCTGAGCGCGCCGCCCGCCCGAGCTCTGAGCGCGCCGCCCGCCCGAGCTCTGAGCGCGCCGCCCGCCCGAGCTCTGAGCGCGCCGCCCGCCCGAGCTCTGAGCGCGCCGCCCGCCCGAGCTCTGAGCGCGCCGCCCGCCCGAGCTCTGAGCGCGCCGCCCGCCCGGTTTACGGATAACTCGTAGAAAATGGTGCTCTATTACGTAAATTGCGCGATCCCGAGAAATCGCTGTAGTGTCGAATTTAATTGCTAGCTGAAACTCAATTGGTAAAGAAATTCGACATCACAGCGTTTCTCGCGATCGCGCAAGTTACGTAATAGCCTCACCGTCGTAGAAAATCTACAGGGTCGAAGAATTAATAAGCTCTAATAGTAGTTGTATAAACAACGACGAATCCCAGGCAAACAATGTTTGTTGTTTGGCTTCTAACTGTGTCATAACTCATATATATACAGAATAAATGGTGAGTTACTATCAATATTTAAGAATAATACTCGGTACATGATTCTCATTCGAATTATATAAAAATATAACATAAATATTAATAAACTTATAAGTAAAGTTACTTAACAGGTATCTAATTATTCACGCGTCGTCTGGACACCCTAGCAGCTAGCTGCACTGTCGACACAAAACAGGTAGTTTACCTACGTCCAAACGCCGCCACGTGTTAACAGGGTAGCAAGTTACCTTTGATAAACAGGCATGAATTTTGGCAATTATTATTATTATTATTAAAAATTTGAGTGCGTTTGACCTCAATCTTGTCTGATGGTAAACAACGATGAATTCTAAGGTGAAGCACGCAAACTCAAATAATGCCTGTTCACTCTTGCCTTAAAAATCCCTAGGTTGTACGTATCGGGAAACAGTGACGCAGGAAGAGAATTCCATTCTTTTGCAGTTCTAATAATGAAAGATGATGCGAACCGCGAGGTACGAACCCGAGGGATGTCGACCACGTATGGATGGAATCCCTGCCCACGTCGAGTTGTCCAATGGTGGAATGGTGCTGGGGGAATTAATTGATGCAATAGGGTATTCTACTATGTTTGAAAAAGTACTTCAAAATGTTAATTTTCGTAATAAAAAGCCACAAAAAAAATTATATCGGCAAAATAAACACACTTTCTTGCCATAAAATTAAATTAAATTTTAAACCTTTTTAATTCCCGCGAAAACGCGGACACCTATTTTGGTGACGTAATATGCGTAAAGTTGTGTTCCGCTATACACTGAGAGCACTCTGAGGTGTGACGTCAATTCAGTATACTGCGAAGCCGTTACTTTTTAGTTTGCTATACTGTGCTATACTGGTTACTGATAAAACGGAACGCAGTCCAGTATACTATCATCCTAATTTTTCGACATTGTTTTCAAATAAAATATTTATCAATTATATGTTTTCTGTTCAAAAATAAATTCAAAAATATTCAAAAATTATTTTTTGAATATTGTTGACATTTTTGAATAACAAATCATTCGTGCTGTTATATTTTTTAATCAGGTGATCAAAGTACTGAGATCACCTTACTTCGAAAGCGCCAGTGCTCACAGTACAAAAATTATGCTATTTATGACGTCATATATTTCTATATGGTATTGCGGCAGTGTACTGGCACTCAATAAAGAAACGAATTTTTTACTTTTGAGAGCACTGAGGAGTGCTCGCAGTGTATATCGGAAACATTGTCTTTACAACGTCACATCATGGCGGCTCGTGTTTTAGGTCACGTGATACACAGATTAAATATTACGACTTTTCATTTCAATATAATAAAACAATAATGTGCTTTTATGACTCAAAATCAGAATATTTAAGTATATTTCTACATAAATTTTAATTTTTATCAAGTCTCATAATTTATTTTTCACTACCGAAAGTACCCTATTCCTGCGCACACTCGCCGAAATGCAACCTGTAGAAGACACACAGACTAGCAACCAGTCGGCGATGTTCGAGGCTCCGGAGCTGTCTTGAAGTAAACATCTCATCGCCAATGAGTTTCCTGGCACGCCTGTCGATAGTTTCCAGGGCTTCGAGCTGGTACTTGGCGGAACCATCCCACAGATGGCAACAGTTGTACTCCATGCAGGAGCGGACTTGAGCTGTATAATAAAGCTTTAACAGCTGGTCCGGTGTGAAATAATGACGGACCTTGGAGAGGATGCCCAGTTTTTTTGAAGCAGTCTTAGCCCTAGATTCGATATAGTTTCCAAAATTGAGTTTGGACGATAAGTCTATACCGAGTAGTTAAAGGTGGTTAGTGACTGGAACAGGTACACCCCGGAAAGTGGGAGCCAAGTTAAACGGGCTCTTTTTAGCGGAGAAGATTTTAGATGTGAACAAACGGCACAGTACAACACCTGTGCACGCGCCGCCGGTATGACTGGAAAAGTGTCAACGCTTCATTTATTGCAATTGAAATTTATGGAAATTTGGTAAAAAATTAAGTACCTATTTTTGAAGTGAAACTTCTTTATCGGGGTTGGAAAAAAAATTTGCGTTACGCGCCATCTTGCGTTACGCGCAAGAGGGCATTATAATATTTAATATTTTAAAACCAAAAGACGTAGTTTTTCAAAACATTTGATATTGTGCGTATGTGCGTATGTGTGTATGTATGTATGTATGTCCATTTCTTTGGCACGCCCTACAGCCCAAACGGCTGGACGGTTTTTAACATATGAGGTGTCGTTGGATTTGTCTAAATTGTAGTAGTGACATAGGCTATATAAATTTTCAAAATGGCGCCCGCGAAACTTAAAGTTAAAACTTAAACTTAAAAGGTATTAGGAGTCATATAATTACGATCGTATAAAAAGTAAACTGTTTTTATTATAAGTTTCACTTCTTACGAGTGTACGCTAGTACACGCACAATTTTTTTTTTTTACATAATTCGAATGAGAATCATGTACCCAGTATTCTCCTTGAATATTGATAGTAAATAGTAATCACCAGTCACCTGTATATGGCAGCCCTAGTAAAATCACTACATCAATAATTGCGACATATTCTTAGTCTGACATATGAAAGAATCTGAAAAATTGAGGGAATTTTAAAAAAAATAATTAGATGTTGTTGCTTTATTTATTAGCTGTTTGATATTTTCAAAATTGTATTATACCACCATAGTTGTTAATTTTCCATTTTGTATTTCATAATGAAATCAGTAGTAAGTAGATCTGGAGTAAGCTAAAAACCTAATAGTGGAGTGCCTGGAGCATTCAAAACCGTAAAACCTCGGATTAGAGTTATAGTGAATGAATTAATATGATCGATGTGGGATATTGTTTTTTAAACTATAAATTGCAATGTTTACCCAATTTTTTTTTGTGCACTCTATTGTTTCATTGTTTAAACAAATTATTATGAAAAATTAATGTTTGACCATATATTTTCACTTTAAACAGTAATTTTTTTTTTATTTATATGCTAAATCTTACCTGAGTAGACATATAGGAACATTTTTCAAAGATACCTGTCTATAAAAATAGCAGTAGGGATCTCGAACAGGTAGAAAAACGTGGAGGGGAGAGCGGAGCGACAGCTACTATGTAAAATGGAATTTCTCGGCCAGTTTAATTATAAATGAAACGTACTCTATTGTGTACATTAAAAAAAATAAGGTAATTAATTACAACTAATGAAAAGAAAAAAAATTATTAGTACAAAATCTGTTTATTTAAATATATTACATTGTTGTCTACATCAAATATTTTCTTCTACTTCATCTATCTGTATAATAGGTTAAGTATTGGAACAAAGAAATTTCGCTGCACTGTAAACATGCTACACTGCAGTATAAACCACTTTTTCGGCATCCACACGCAGCTCCACATCCCTTTTTGCAATTTCAAAATAACATTTGCAATAAATTATCCGGAGCAGGTAATCGATTCATTGTTATTAGGATGTACATGTTATTGGAAAATTCTTCTTCTTCTTTACTACTATATTTTTGATTGTACCAATTTTCTGTTAATACATCATGGTTAATTTATTTAAAACATATAATGGTATTGGACCCAAATTTAGTTGAAATTATAATATAATATGATATATAATAAATAATAGTTTTTTCATCTGGGATATGCTCTGTAGTGATGACGTTTTTAAACTTTTGCATGGTAAATTGGCAATCATCATTCACTTCTATGTACTTGTTTATTTGCTCCATTGCTGCATCTCCCATCGAAATTCTCGGATTAATTTTGTTTTCAACATTACTGAGGTGAATAGAATTTTTCAGCAAATTATAACAATCCGAATGATGTTTTGCTGCAAGTGTCTGTAAGTCGGTTATATCAGAAATCCTTTTATGGATATCTCGATAATAATCAGTTTTCTGGACGGCTATAAGATTCGTGATGGATTCATTTAAAGTTGGAGTGTTGATGTATGGAATCTGCCTACGTCGAGCTTTATTTAATTTTGCTTATTTTGTTTTATCAGCTTCTTGTCCGCAAAGAAAACAGTTTTTTTCCTAATTGAAGTTATTGAAATTCATGCTACTGCGAAGTTTTTTTTCGGAGGCGATAATGAGAGATTTTCACGGACCTTATTTTTATACATTCCGATATACTTTTTATTAATATATTTTTGTCGACAACTTGAATGAGCATAAACAAATTCAGTTTATAGGTGAGGTAACAATCCATCTTGTCGTTCGGTTGAAGCAGCTTGTAAAGAGGTTACTCTTCTACTAATTTTTATAATTTTACCTAAATTTGAATTTGTTTCGGAAGATGAACCCAGGTGTATACATAATATGCAGCTATTTTCATCAGCCATGCTGCTAGCCGTTGGTTTATCCATTGTTCGAAATCTAATAAAAACAATAATTAATTAATTGCATTTGATTCATTATTATCATATTTTTTTTTATTGAAACTGATCTTTAAAGTATGCTTAATTCTTTTCCAAATTAAGCAATACAAAATAATTTGTAGTTCAATATCAAAACGTCGTCTTCAATACACCTTCCAGTACAAAAATATACCATACTAGCAAACCCGGCGAACTCCGTTTCGCCACCAACTTATTTTCGTGAGGGATACTCACACCACGTACTGCCGCTGCCGCTATGTATCAGAGATGGCGCTGTATGTGAAAAATGATTTTCCATGTTTTCCTGCTTTTCTGTTGAAAATTTTCCTGAATTTAGTTTGCTATAAAGCTCACGGAGCCCGAGACCTTTCCAACGAATGCAAAACCGTGGAAATCGGTTCGTGCGTTCTGGAATTATAGCGTCAGGAAGGAAAACGAGACTTATTTTTATATTATAGATATATAAAACCAAATTTTCACTGTTATAGAAGCACAATATTCACAGAACACGTGTTACTTCATTACTTGCAACTAAACTAGCCGAGAAATTCCATTGTACATATCAGCTGTCGCTCCGCTCTCCCCTCCACGTTTTTCTACCTGTTCGAGATCCCTACTGATATTTTTATACACAGGTATCTTTGAAAAATGTTCCTATATGTCTACTCAGGTAAGATTTAACATATAAATAAATAAAAAATACTGTTTAAAGTGAAAATATATGGTCAAACATTAATTTTTCATAATAATTTGTTTAAACAATGAAAAAATGGAGTGCACAAAAATTTTTTGGGTAAACATTGCAATTTATAGTTTAAAAAACAATATCCCACATCGATCATATTAATTCATTCACTATAACTCTAATCCGAGGTGAAAACCCCCAGGCGCTCCACTATAAGTCTGTAATACAAATTAAAAGTACCTATTGGGAACTGACATGGAGGCGTGGCTTAAAAAACATGTCGGAAAGTAGCTTACACTTTTAAATTTTTAACTGCACAACGAACTCTACATTTTGATTTAACCCGTTCTGTAAAAATTCCAACTTCCATTTTTATTTTTATTTATCGTTAATTTATTATTTAAAATTTATTGCAATTATAAACAATATGCATTTACTGTGTATTTACTCGACCGTTGTAAGCTATTAATAGTTTATCTTTTTGCCACCAGACTGCGTGCCTCAATCCGTCAGTTCCCAATAAAAATTAATATGAAACAAATATAGTTTTTTTTTTGTTTTTTTTTTACATCTACTATTTTTACGGTCGTCCAATTTCAGTTGAGATTGTAGTCTCGATCGCACCGATAAATCTCCTTCGTGTATTCTCCGTTATAGGTACTTGATTTCTACTTTGCTAAATCACCCATGTTATCTCGGCACTAGTGAAATAAAAATTTAATTCGATAATCAATAAATCAAACAATAATTATAATATATAATAGTGATAATATCAAACAATTAATTAATAATAATATACATAATTATAACCGTTTTTTATATTTCTTGAGTAACTCTGGTTCTTCTTTCGTGTGTCAAGCTATAGATATGAAGATAATTTGCTAGCTAGCTTAGTATGTTCTACACTATTTTATGTTTGTTTTATTTATACAATAAAAATATCAATTTAATGTCATATTAGAAAAATTTATTCACCTCTATATGACTATTTTTTATAAAAATCTAAAAGACAAAAACTTAAGCAATAAATTTTTTATATATACCTATTTACAGATTGTAGTTAATTATCAAGTCGCTACGTATTTACATTAGAACTTAAATCTATATAAATTTTATGGTGGATTAAAAACAAACCCATATCTCAACATAACATATAATTTGGAATATTCGTGTTTTTGAGCAGTCGTTTAAAAACATTGTTACTGTTATACCGTTGGACAGGGGTATTTAGTTTTATATAAAGTAATTTAATATTTTATAATCTATATTTAAAAGTATGAATGAAATCTAGTTAATATATTATATTTTTTTCTGTAATTTGTTACAAAAAATGTGTGATCGGTGTCTTACGAAAATTTAATGCACTTTCGCGTATCGACTGAGTATTTAGTATAAGTTTTAATTCTTGTAAAAATTATCTTGAAAACATTTTTACATAGTAAAATAACTTTTGATCGAGCTGTTGTTTTATTTTGTTAGATTATTTAATTACCTAAATATTTGTCATAAATGTAGTCAGCTCAGCTCATACAGCTCGCTTGTATGATAATTTTCATGTTTCGGCTTAATAGGGTACTTTCGGTAGTGAAAAATAATTTATGAAATTTGATAAATTTTAAAATTTTATGTAGAATTATACTTAAATATTCTGATTTTGAGTCATAAAAGCACATTATTGTTTTATTATATTGAAATTAAAAGTCGTAATTTTGAATCTGTATATCACGTGATCTAAAACACTAGCCGCCATGGTGTGACGTCGTAAAGACAATGTTCCGATATATACTGCTCTCACTGGTGAAAAATTCGTTCCTTTATGGAGTGTCAGTAAAGTGCCGCAATACCATAGAGAAATATATGACATCATAAATAGCCGCCATTTTTGTACTGTGAGCACTGACACTTTCGAGGGAAGGTGCTCTCAGTACTTTGATCATGTGATCAAAAAATATAACAGCACAAATGATTATTATTAAAAAAATATCAACAATATTTAAATAATAATTATTATTCTTGTTGAACAGAAAACGTATACATGACAAATATTTTTATTTGAAAACTATTTTGAAAAGTTAGAGTTGAGAATAATAGTATACTGGACTGCCTTCCGTTTTATCAGTAACCAGTATAGTACAGTATAGCAAACCTCGACCGTGATCGGAACACAACTTCACACATATTACGTCACCAAAATAGCTGACAGCGTTTCCGCGGGAATTAAAAAGGTTTAAAATTTAATTTTATGGCAAGAAAGTGTGTTTATTTTGCTGAAATATATTTTTTGTGGCTTTTTATTAGGAAAATCAACATTTTGAAGTACTTCTTCTTCTTCTTTTAAATTCTAGCTTCCTCCAGGATTTGCCAGCATCAGAGTATTTGAAATTGTTCGGTTATTTTTAAGTTGACTTTATTAAAAATGTTGGTTTTGTGAGACTACAAATATATGTACATAGAGAAGGACAGAAAAAAAATATATTGAAATTAAATCAAAATCTGTTGTTCAACCTGAAACAAGACATAGACAAATATATACAAACTTATATGGGTTAGTATAACAAACAATTCTACAACCTAATATTATTTATTGAGACAAATTTTGAATATCTATAACGGGGTATATACATATGACAGAATAGATTTAAGATTAATAGGGCGGGATATATCAGAAGGGAGATAATCGTAAAGAGAGGATGTATTCCTTGGACAAGAAAAGAAAATATGATCAGGAGATCCCTCGTCCACACTCACAAAGTGAACTGTCTTTCACTCTAATTTTAGCAAGGAAAACAGGAGTGCAAGAGTGTCCGAATCTAAGACGACAGATGGTGAAACATACTGTTTTATTTGCTTTTTTATACTTGAAAAACCAAGGTTTGTTAGGGACTAATTGCTGTATATCTGCGTAATGTTTGCCCTTGGTTCTACTAGACTGCAACCAAAGTTTATTCCAGTCTGATATCAAGTGAGTCCTGGCTAGTGGTATGAGGTCTTGACAGTACACCCTAAATTGGCTGAGACCTCCGGACACAGTAGCCTCCTTAGCATAGGAGTCTACGCTTTCATTTCCTCTAATGCCACAGTGACTTGGTATCCATGCAATCGCAACCTGAATATTTTTAGAATGGCAAGTAAAAAGAATTTGTTTAATTTTAAAGATAAGAGGAAATTTGGATTTGGACCTAAATTGGTTAGATTGGATGACTTCCAGAGAGCTTCTAGAATCCGAAAATATAATAGATTTATTAAGATTATGTGATTCAATAAATCGTAGTGCTTCGAAAATGGCCAAAACTTCTCCTGTAAAAACAGAAGCCACTGGTGGTAATTTAAAATTTAAGATATTTTGGAATCCAGACTGCTACTCCGACACATCCAATCTCGGATAATTTTAAGGCGTTAGTGAAAATAAGAAGCCAGTCTCTATATTGACTATTGATGATTGAATTGAATTGTAAGTTGGCTAAATGGGAATCTTTATCAATACGAAGGTTTAGAATAATATTTGGAGAATATATGAGTGAGGCAAAAGGAGTGTCATAGAGGGGATTGAGATTAAACTGAGTAATCTATAATTCTATCGGGCATGGGAGGCTGACCATTTTCTTAAAAGTTTTTACAAGACAAGGTGTGTCCTTATGGGACCAATAGGGAGAGGAGGAGATAAGTCGAGTAAGTGTGTGAAGTTTGTAAATAATAGGATGAGAGGAGCATTGCCATGCCTTAAAAAGAAACCTGTCAGAAAGATACTGTCGCCGTAAATGAAGGGGGGCGTCAACACACTCCACTTGAAGCGCATTAATTGGAGAAGATCTCATTGCACCAATAATGATCCGAAGTGACTTAGCTTGTATTTTATCTAACAGTTTTAAGTATGATTTACTACAGGGTTCGAGGAGAAAAGATCCATAATCAAAATGACTACGAACCAGGGCATTAACAAAAGCTTCTGCGAATATGGATGGGAACCCCACCAGACCCCAGATAGAGATCGTATGATGTTAAGATTTTTTTCCGTCTTCTTAAGGACATGGTTAATATGAGGGATGCAAGTCATTTTAGAATCGAGATATACTCCTAAGAATTTCACTTTATTTTTAACTGGCAAAATATGGCTATTGGAAGTAATTGCAATGTCATGGACAGATCTCTTGCGAGAAAATATGACCACACTGCTCTTCAATACCGAAATTGACAGACCATGTCTGTCTAACCATTCGTTAAGGTAGATAATGGCAGTATTAAGGCGTGTCGAACCTTCTATTAGATCTCTACAGGAAGTATACAACAACAGATCGTCCGCATATTGTAAAACACTACAGAAACAACTGACTGAAAGGTCGAGGTCATGTGTGTAAATGCTATAGAGAAGAGGACTGAGGACCGAACCTTGGGGAAGACCTTTCCAGATTAATCGAGGAGGGAGGGAATAATTTTGACAGTTAACTATGAGGGAACGGGGAGACAGATAGTTAGATATGAAGTTCACTATCTTCACAGGGACACTCAGATGAAGCATTTTCTGCCTGAGCACCGGAAGAAGGACATTATCATATGCGGACGATATGTCAAGGAATACTCCTATTACATCCTCTTTCTTCGAGAAAGAAATGCGGATATCTGTGACAAAGACACCAAGACTATCCAATGTACTTAAACCTTTACGAAAACCGAATTGTGTCTGCCAGTATACCCTTATTCTCCATTAACCATTCCAACCTATTTCTAACAAGGTGTTCTAGAATTTTGGCCATTGTTGAAGAGAGAGCAATGGGGCGATATGAAGAAGGGTCTCTACCGTCTTTGCCCGGTTTCAAAATAGGAATAATGATCTGCGTTCTCCAATCCTCCGGAGGGGTCTCAGACTGAAATATTTCATTTAGAAATTCCAGGCATACTTTTTGAGCAGACTTACCACTATTTACAATAAAAGAGTATGGGATACAATCTACTCCCGGAGAAGAGTCCTTCAAGGTACCCAGTACCATCTGAAACTCCTCCAGAGAAAAGGGTCCATCGAGATCCCCGCAGGCTGTGGATGGAGGTGTTAAATAGACACAGCAGTTTTCTACAGAGGGCACATATGGGGGTGCCAACCCTTGCGCAAAGGAATCTATCCAAGCAGATGTATCATTGGTGTGGAGGCTATCACTTACTCTAAAGGAACCACGAAATTTTTTAATATTCTTCCAAATTAAAGAGGGGTGTGAGGAAGGAGATATACCTACTTTCACAGAAAATTTGCCAGCTTTTCTTCGTCTTCTGTGAAAATATCCTAACAACTTCTGCTGCAACTCTCTTATAGTATAGGTAGTTTTCTGTTGTCATGGACAGAGAGTACAAGCGCTCAGCACATTTGCGGCGCTTGCATGCATCAGTGCATTCGGCATCCCACCATGGAGGGGAGGAAACTCGAAAATTGGTATAATTTTTAAGAGGTATTGTTTTTTCCGCAGTTCGCATAAGCGCGTTTTTAACAAGAGGATAGAGTGAGTAAACATTGCTGGAGTTCACTGAGGGAATACGTGATACTTTTTCATCCGAGATCACAGCAAATTGGGACCAATTAGCCTTATTCAGTTTAAATTTTTGTCTTGACGGATAGTTTATTATAAAGGGACTAGGTGAGCAAATAAAAGAGATGACTATGGGGTAATGATCGCTACCAAAGGAGTTAGGGAGAATTGTCCAAGAAAGTTGGGATGAGATTGAAGAGGAAGCAAGTGATATATCCACTGCACTTTTAGGATTTTGCAATGGAGCAACCCGCCTAGTGGGTGATCCATCATTAAGTATCACTAAGCTATTATTATCAACTATGTCTAGGAAAAGGGAGGATAGATTGTCACAAAAATAGGAACCCCAAGATATATGGTGCAGATTAAAATCTCCTAAAATAATAATGGGGGGAGGGACCGAGAGCAAAATTGTTGAGAATTGAGAAAGAAGAGTAGGACTAGGGCTAGAAACATATACAGACACAAAAGAGATATTAAATACACGAACAACTACAACATTAATTTCATCATTATGTGATGGGATAGGGATAAAAGTGTATAGACATTTACTGGACACCAAAATGGCTGATCCAGCTTTGCCATCGTTCCTGTCATCCCGGAGTATTGAAAACCCTGGAACTCTAAAATGAGAGCCAGGCTTCAACCATGTCTCCTGGATGGCAACAACAAACGGATTATATTTTTGAAGTAGATATATTAATTCTTGTTTTTTATTTCTAGAGCTACTACAGTTCCATTGAATGATTTTGTTCGGCATTTTGATTAAAAAGACAAGTCAGCTGAGTTAAGTTTTTTAGAGTTTCGTACGGTAAGCCGGTGTCACTAAACCGGGAAATCATGTTAACTAGAACAGAAATTAACTGTTCTATTAAATTATCATTAGGGGAGATTGTATTTTGTGGGAGAGCACACCCATTATCTGTGGTTGAAGGAGGGGTTTCAATAATTCCCTCAGTCGCGCCAATAAGACCCTGCTGCGACGTCCGCAGCGGGTCATCGCAACGAGGGCGATACGCGGTTACCGGACGGTATCCTGGACGGCGGCGTGCGTGCTGGCCGGTGATCCCCCCTGGCAATTACAGGCGGAGATCCTCGCCGAAATATACCACTTTGTGGCGGCGAGGAGATCCCGGGGGGAAACCCTGATGTGGGAGGAGGTCGCACGCATGCGGAGGCAGGCGCAGGATACCCTGTTACAGCGGTGGACGGAGGACCTGGCCCCGCCGGTCCCCGGGCAGTGGACGGTGGACGCGGTCAGGCCAGTCCTTTGTAAGTGGGTGAGGTGGCGGTTCGGGCCGCTGACCTTCCGTTTGGTGCAGGTGCTTTCCGGACACGGGTGCTTCGGTAAGTACCTGCACAAAATCGCCAGACGGGAGGCGACTCCAGCCTGCCACGCGTGTGGGGCGTCAGAGGATACGGCGCTCCACACGCTTGAGGTGTGTGCCGCCTGGGAACCGCAGCGTCGCGCGCTTTCAGCGGTCCTCGGGCGGGATCTCTCACTGCCGAGCGTCGTAAGAGCCATGCTCGACAGTGAGAGATCGTGGCATGCGGCGGTCTCCTTCTGCGAAGAGGTAATGACGCAGAAGGAGACTGCGGAGCGGGCTAAGGAGGATGACGCCTCTGCTGACCCGCTCCGACGCAGACGCACGGGGGTAAGGAGGAGACGGTTTGCCCACCTCCTCCCCCCCCCTCGTAATAATGGGGTAGCTGGCCGATAGTCGGGGGACTTCGGCCAACTTAACAGCGCGACCCCACATGTCTGAGTGGTGGCCTTTGTTGTGAGCAAGGCCGCCCACCTTGTGTCGGGGCCCGGATGTTCATCCGGGCCTACCGCCGGGGCGAGGTGGTGAATGCTAGTGCGACCCCATCTCGTCCCACCCAGGCGGATGACTGCTCACACGTGGGGTTTTTAACCCGCGGGAGTCGGGCATAATCACTTCGGTGCCCCTGCGCCGGAGTGGTATCCATAATGGATTTTCCCCACGTAAAAAAAAAAAAAAGGGGGTTTCAATAATTGCCTGATGGGCTTGTTGATCATAACCAGGGCTAGTAGGTAGAATGGGACGACGTTGTGTCACTACAGTTTTTTTATATGTAGATGTTACAGGAGAGGATTGCCTTATAACACTAGTAGATGGTGAAGTGGGGGAAACTGTTCTGGTTGAGTCGGCAAATGAGCGCCTGACCTGAGGAAATCTAGCAGAGGCTTCTAGGTAAGAAATACTTTCCTGTGACATAACAAGCTTAATAGATTTTTGTCTAGAATGCTCAGGACATGATGAGTCGTTAGCCATATTACGACCAGAACAGAACAGGCCAGAGGGGGTTTGTACTGAGCAGTTTTCTCCATCATGCATTCCGGAGCACTTGTAGCACCTAGGTTTAGACCTGCATTGTGCCTTCACGTGTCCAAAACGACGGCAGTTATTACACTGAATTGTAGGCAATAGGTAAGTTTCAACTGGTAGGGACGTGAAAAAACAAAATACACGGGGAGGAAGTTTCTGCCCCGTAAATGTGAGAACAACGGACTGTGTGGGAATCCATACAGGGGTATTACTATCATTAAAAGATTTCCTGCTCATTCTTCGTGCCCTTACTACTTTTCCATAACCATTTGGGATTTCTAAATTTTCTACTAACTCCTCCATGGACCATTCGACAGGTACTTCTCTTACAATTCCCATACGAGAAACACTATAGGAAGGGACCGAAGCTATGTATCCCGCATTACTGATAGCTGGTAAATCTAAAACGGCATTAGCATGTTCAGCTGACTTAAATTCAATGGAGATTCGATTGCGACCTATCCTCTTAATGCCATCCATAACAACATTTTTTATATTATTTTTAAAAAGAAAATGGCCAAACTGTATGGGTCGTAGTATCGTTCCACTATTTGGTTCTAATTCACGTTTTGAAACATGAACCACAAAAGGAGCAGAATCATTTACAGAGTAATGTAACTTTTCATTATTAAAATCTGGGTGAATGTATGTAAGCTGTATAGAAGGTGATGTCAGGGTAGAAGTGACAGCTTTTTTGGACTGCGGTGTATTTTTATCAGTTAAACTATCCTCATTCGGACGCTTTTTTCTATTGTTTATTGAATATGTTAAATTTTCAGGATCATAACCTCCACCAGGATCTGGCGGTTCGATATCCATTGCGAATATGTAATTTAATATATACTTACAGTTAGACACACACAATATAAGCAACAACACAAACAAAACGGACAGATATTACAACAGTTATTGTTAAAAAATAATAATTACACAAGAATAATACAAAACACTTGTACGTAACACTCGACCATAAAGTCAACCTCAACTTACAAGGTCTCCTTGCCTTAGCAACCCTAGATGTCACTTCTTGCCAAATCGCGTAGTTACCCAATGGAACAAGTTGCCAGAATCAGTGAATAGTGCACCATCAGTAAACACTTTTAAAAATAGACTTGATGAACACTTAAAAACTAAACTAAAGAGAACATAAGTGCAGTGATATGCACGCATCAGCTCCAAGAGCTGCTAATAAAATAATAATAATAATAAATAGATAGAATTTACTAAATCGAATATTACTCTTGTTGTTTATAATATGTAATGTCTAAATACTGCTTTGAAACGTTTCTTTAAATAATTGGAATCACCGTCGATATTACATTTGAAATAACATTTTAATAATTCAGCTGATTTCGGCATTTTAAAATACTTAATCGAAATTGCAAAAATCGTAATCCGTGTAATAGAGAGCCAAGTTATCAGTCACGCAATCAGTCCGGGGTTCAAGTAACAAGCCAGGTGATGTCGTAGCACGTAGAAGATCAAAAAGTCTGTAAACAAGCCAAAACGTAGGAAATAACACAATAAAATTAAAATCACAACGCACACCGAGCTACGTACACAAATATGGCTGACTAACGCACGTGGTCCTCAATAATATTGCCACCAATTGCTACGGTGAAAAATATTGGAGATAAATTAAAATATATTTATAGTTTATAATATATTTTTTTTATACTTATGAATCGTATAAATAATGTTTTAATAATTTTTTTTTTTAAATAATTATTTAAATTAATTATATAATATTATAGCAAAAATTCTCGACTTTATTACTGCTACTGCCATCTATTTTTGACTCATTAATATCTCACCCCGAATTCACCCTCCTCGTCCAAAAGATGGCGTTAGTTTGTATGACTATTTTTGAATTACGATAATGTAGGCGCGTTTCACACCCTTGGTAATATTGTTCTGTGAGTGTGATCACAGGACCGAAGATTTCAACTTTATTATTCGAGATTGTCATAATAACAAGCAGTCCTTTACTGCACATGCGTCATTAGAGAAAGAGATGTTGGTACCGCGAATCTTCTCTCTCTTTCTAACCGTTGGACCATATATATATACTCTTTGCGTTGGACGTTTCCGTCATGTTTCCGTTTACATGCAGCCGTATGTCTTCCCCATAGAGAAAAGTAATATACAGGAAATACTCTATCTATAATACCTCTATGGTTTTATCCCTATTCACCCCGTTTTACGCTTAGAATGTCTCATTGTGGTCTCATTCTTTATATTACTATAATCATATCAAGGAATTTATATACCTAAAAAGTTATGATATAAATTCTTTGAATCATATATATTATATACTCTTTGACTATAGTACTCCACAGATGTACTCTTTGATTAGTTTGATTCTTGTTTGATTCTTTACAGTTGTGTCACAGAGCTGTTCGAGCTGTTGTAGTTAATGTTTAAAGATCTTATTACAAACTTACTATTTTAAATGTAGATTCTTATTTTTTATCAGTCATTTCCATCATCAAGGATAAACAAATGTATGAAACGAACTACGTAACAGATAACTAGCATTTCTGCACGATATATTTGGTAATTTCACGCTGTAATGAAATGTCAAAATTTCAGTGGATTTGTGCCAATGATAGAGAAATCTAGTAAAGTGAAAAATTGTGATGTTCATGCAATCCGTAAATTGTGATTATAAAAACGTTTTTGTGTTCAAAGAAATATTTATCGAAGTGTCTTTGGCAGTAAAGTTCGTGCCAAACAAAGAAATCGAGTTGGATGATTTAACAATTTCGATCGAAGGTAAGGAAGAGATTTTCTTTTGTTGCGTTTTGTTTTATTCCGTCGCAATTTTGCTGATGTTAAATTTCGCCAATGTTGCTCCTTATCGAGTCAGCGGACTTTTTAATTAGTTTTCTCATGCAAATTGAACAGTATATTACGGTAACCTAAGATTAAAATAATTTTCGAGATATTAATATGATTAATTCAAAACCTATATATTATATTTATAATAAATTTTACCTTTAATATTGTAAGTAAAATAACAAATTGATGTATATTGACGTCAGTCTAATTATTTTATATCTTATTCATATATTTTTTTAAACCAAGCTAAAACAAACGAATAAATTATTCAAATTAAAAGAAAAGAATGATAATGCCTCATTTTGTATAAATATACATTTTGTTGAATATTTTTGAATTATGTGTATCTAAAGACTGATTATTTAAACAATTTGTAAGTTAAAAATAAGTTCCTTGTCTGATAAAATGTTAGTTTTCTTTGTAAAATAGTAAACTTTACTAGATAATAAAGGTTCTAAAAATATGTGACATCATAAAAAATAACAATATTTTTGTTGATTTATATTGACAATATTTTATTTGAAATATGAACACAATGAAGAAATAACAATGAAATAAATACTTTATAAAATGCAATATTTTACAAAGAAATTTTTTAGTAAAATATTGCACAATATTATATAAATATAAAAAAAAAATGATTATAAAACTTTTATATAGGTAGTTGATATAATTTTACATAATACTAATGTTTATTATCTTACAATAATTTACTTCCATATATTAATATAAACAGTACAGTACCTCAAATTAACAAATCAAGAAATGAAAAAGTAAGACTGTTAAATCTATATAAACCTGTATCTCAAAAATAACTCAGTGTCAGGGCTATCATTTTTAAGTATATAAAACAATTGTAATAATATAATAAGGTTATAAATAAATTTGCCTATTGGGAGCGAGTGCTATGTCTAGGATTGGCACACAACCTATTAAAATTGAAATAGAAATGCTTATTCGGCCAAAATTTACAAATAAATAAATAGTTGTATAATACTGTTCTGATAAACATTCCGCAGTACTAATGCGAAATGTCACCTCAACACCAGCTTTAGTTGGTTCGATTCCTGCTCAGGGTAGATATTTGTACAATTATTTGTTTCTGGTCTTTTTTCATGTGAGTTTCTCCACAGTGCCTTGGAAAGCAACGTGCTTTCTATCCTGATTGCTATCACAGACATCTCATAGGGGTTGTTACTCATGGTAGGAAAAAATATCTGCCATCCTGCAATTGAGCAGCACGGTGGATTAAGCTCCAAGCCATCACCAATATGGGGAAGAGGCCTTTGCCTAGTAGTGGAACTTTTACTGGCCGATTCTAACAATTCAGTTATAAACATAACCCTACCTAACTAAATTAACAAAAATAAAACTATACAATCTATTATTAATTATATAACATTTCATAAAACTCGGCTGTATTTTTTTTTACAAATGTTATATCAACTCGGAACGAGTACTCTTAATTAAATTCAAGCTCATTAATAAGTTATTAACATTTACTTTTTTACTGTTACTGTTGTTTTTATCTTTTTATGCCAAGTATAAGTACTGTGATAATGTGAATTGATAATATAAACTTTAATTCACTTTCCTTTCAAAAGAAGTTCTTATTTTAATAAAAAAATTGTTATTAAATAAGACTAGTCATCCTAAAGTCATCCTAAAGCCCATTTGGACATACGGTCTGCAACTATGGGGCAGCGCAAGCAATTCAAACATTAACATAATCCAGCGCCAACAGAACAAGATCCTAAGAACAATTGCAAAAGTACCATGGTACATAACCAATAACGAAATTCACGAACAGTTGAAAATGAGAACAATTAAAGAGGAAATTCGGAGTTTGGCAGCTAAATATAAAGAGCGGTTAATCCATCACCCTAACGAACTTGCTCGCCAACTCACCACTGACCACTATGTGAGACGATTAAAACGTCATCACATACTAGAACTAGAAGACCGACAGTAGATCTGGGCAGCAGATGAGTATATGCTTCCAATGGGAAGCAGCTCCGCATGACAACATCACACAAAAGATTTGCTCATAGTCTGACACTGATTGCAAATAAACACGGAGAAAAAAAAAAAAAAAAAAATTAAATAAGACATCTTTATATGAGGAAATAAATGTAAATTTATCTTTATTGAAGTTTTTAACCAATCAGATAATTTTTATAGATACTTATTCTTACATAATTAGTTTTCCTTTACTATTCTATCTTTGTCTAAAAATAGATATATAACAGGACTTTCTTGCTTATGTTTAGTTGTATCAATTTATAAACCAAATTCCTTAAAGCAAAAAGTCACAAAAAAGTTGTGTACTTATTTTAAATTGATGACTAATGCCGAGTTGCACGAAACAAATTTTAAATTTAAGTGTTTATTAAATTAATTTAATCACAAGAATCGTGATTATCTGTTGCACGAAACCTACATCTAAGTAAGTTAACAAAAAAAAATTAGTTTAATTAAAGACATATCTAACGGATGATTAATTCCAACAGCTTTAAATGAATCATAAGATCAACTAATTTTAAGATTAATTGCAACTTAACTAACGGAAAGTTAGCGACGGTTTCGTGCAACTCGCCGTAAGAGATTCAGCATTACTAACATTATAATGCAGGCTTAGATCAGCATTGATATTACGTTAGAAACTTAGAAGTTAAGTAATATTATTACATCAATTATGTGGTAGGAATATATAAATTTCATAGTCTGTTAATTTTGTTGACTACAAGAACATTTTGGAAGGTTTTGTTATTCAAACCCTGAACAGGGTTGATTTGAAACAGTAATTTCTTAGCTAATGTTGTTTATTCAACCAGAATTTTTATTATTAAATTACAAAAAAAAAATCTTTTCCTATACTATACATAATATAATAAAACTGGAGATTTTATTTCTTTTTGTCAGAATTTTTTGACGAAAAAATTTTTATGCATCTAAAACCACTAATTATATACATTTATATCATTTTTAAAAATATGTGTATGTCTGTCTGTTTGTTTGAACAATCATTACTGCTAAAGTTCTATGTGGGTTAAAAAATCAGTAAAGTACATAGTAAATTTATGAAGTATATCCTGAGTTAGTATTTAGTTTTTATTTCATCAAAATCACCTCACTCTGTCAAAAGTTAGAGAACAGTAGGTAAGTTACACATTGAAATGTGATACGAAAAATGGTTACAATTTTTTCTAAAGTAATGTTTCGCATTTCGTACTTAAATATTAATTACGTATATTACCAGTGGTCTGTGTAATTCCTGTACTTTATTATTAGAATACCTAGGCAATGTATAGAATCACTAAAATAATCAGGTAAAGTAAGAAATATGATTTACTCCAGTCTCTGCACTGAGGAGAGATTTGAGTTTTTTCCAAACATTTTTGAAAAAAAACTTTAAAAAAAAATTAAATACTTCTTACTGTTCTCTTATATTTACGCCATTTTTTTGTCATTTAATTAAAAGTCTAGACCAAATTAAACTGTAAAGTTTTTTAAACAAATAAACGCGATAAAATCAGGTCTAAACTTTTAATTAAATGAATACTTCTTAGCTAGTGCTAAATAAATGCATTGGCATACTTGGCATAGTACATCATAATAAGAAATGATAAATTAAATTATACTATATTACTGCCTAGTAGAGGTTAGCACAGTGTTTCCCAACCTTTTTTAGGCCATGCCCCACCCTAACATTTCTAAATTTTTTATCCCCTCCATGCATAATTTTTAACCTTTAAAATTGTTTTGTTCCCTTAAGAAATATAAATGTATAGCATTGCATTTAAATAACCCAAAGCGAAAGGGTTAAAGTCGTGTCGAGTCCATTTTTAAATTGCCCCCCTTAACTATCAAATTGCCCCCCAGTGGGGCGTGGGCCCCACGTTGGGAAACACTGGGTTAGCATGAATGACAGAATGACTAGGTATTTTATAAAGTAAATAAATTAATAAGCTTTGATGGCAACACAATACATAAAAATGAATTTGGAAGAAAAAATTTCCTTAAGGCCTATGTTTTGCCTTTGGATTTTTTTTAAATCAGATTTAGCTAAAAGTAATCAAATTAATATTTCATATAAATCATATTATCACACTTCCTACTAATGTTATAAATGTAAATTTTTATGAGGGATGTATGGATTGATGTTTTTTGATGATGTTGCTGTTTACTGCAAAAACGACTGAATCATTTATAATCAAATTTGTATGTATGAAGTTCCAGCACAACAAACGCATTCATCGGGAAATTGCGCAGGTAAAGCCTCGAGGAATAGCTAGTTAATTTATGTTAAAGGGGTAAATATATGCCATAAAAGTACCATCTGTGTTTTTTTACCATGTTGGAAACAAACTACTCCCATGATAAATATACATTACTGAACTGAATCGGTCTTTTAATGTCTCTTCCCTTCGCTTCGCTTCAGCCTGTCGCAGTCCACTGCGGGACATAGGTCTCTCCAAGTTCGCGCCAAATATCCCGGTTTTTCGCAATCCTCATCCAGCCTCCTCCGGCGACCATGCATAAGTCTTTAGTGAAGCGGGCCGGAGGACTCCCCACACTGCGTTTGCCGATATGCGGTCTCCACTCCGGGAAATGTCTGCTCGAGTGGCCATCGGTACTGCGACATACGTGACCAGCCTACCGCCACTTTAACATGCTGATTCTACGGGTTATGTCGGTTACTCTGGTTCTTTTGCGGATAATCTCATTTCTGATTTTATTCTTGAGAAAGACTTCAAGCATTCCCCAACAGAGATTTTTATTTTTGTTTATTTTTCATTCATAGAGATGTCGGATCACTCTGCATCTGCTTCTACCGCATCTATCACAAGGAGTGTTCTGCGGAATTGTTCGGACTAATACCTGCAGCAGAATTCCACCACCGGACATCGCGTCGAAATTCCAAATATCACCCATATCACCTCGATGTCCGGAAATCTACAACAACTCGGTTTTTACGATATTTCCTGCCTCGCACGACCACTATAATTATAGAACCAGCTGCCAACTACGGTATTTCCGAATCGATACGCCTTAGGGACTTTCAGGAAAAGAGCATACTCCTATTTGAAAGGCCGGCAACGTACTTGCTAATCCTCTGATGTAGTTGGTGTCTATGGATGTCGTTGTTATAGCAACTCGTTGACTATTCGACCATTGCTAACGGTTCGTAATGAATCTATCTTTGGTTTTGCTTACCAGCAATAGATTTCTGATACAAATCTAAATAAATAAATAATATGTTTAACATATACACACGGTCGTCTTTTCCTAAGATAGGCAATTTCATCATTATCATCATCATCATATCAGCCATTGGATGTCCACTGCTGAACATAGGCCTATGGGCCTATGCCATCGACCTCTAGAGCGACCGCCTGGACTCTGTATTGCTGATCATTTTGGGGGAGTTTGCCAATATTCGCCACGCTTGGGGGGCACGGGCTGGCGAGCTGTAATGTTATGCGGCAGGGTATGGTGACACCGCTTCCCATCACCATATTGTTTGGTGGTTAATTAATCCTACCATTAAGGCCTTGGTCGCTTTTTCCGACACCTCGGCAAGAAGGAGGTCGGGACTATTATACCCACAACTCTGGAGCTACAAAGCAGGTTCACAGCAGTTATTTAATCTAATGAAATTTAATGATTTAAATTATATCTGTAGTAAGCGAAATCAGATGTTACTGAGACCGGCCGTGAATCACTTGTCTAGTCTGATTAATCCAACGACATATAAATGTGCGCATTGAAATTAAATATGTCATTACAAATTTATTTCTTTTGTTTATTATACCTATAACAGACATAATACAATATGGAATTACATTCACAAATATATATAAATTAATTATATAATTCACATAACATAACAATTTGGCATTGATATAAGATGTCGTTGACATTGGCTAGTGTTTTTTCTTTTACATTACGGTATAAGAAAAAAAAAATGTAGCTTATAATGTGCTTTTTGTCAACATGCAGTCTTGTTGTGTCTGTTATCAGCATTAATGTATGCTACTGAAACTGACAATTGATTATGAAATTATCATTTCGTATTTGGTACTACTAGTGTATTAACCTGTAAACCACCCACTGCTGAGTGAAGGCCTCTTCTCCATAATAAGAAGGGTTGGCTGCTGGAGCTAAATCTACCACGCTGGCTCTACTGCGGGTTTGCTGATAATTTCTCTATCATGAGTACCTAATGATTGTTATCAGTTGTCTATGATAACAACCAGGACCGACGACTTTACGTTCTCTCCGAGGGACGGTGGGGAGACTAACAAGGACATACAAACAGACGGGAAACAAATATTTGTACAAATACAAATATCTGTCCCGAGCGGGAAAAGTTATTCTGAAAAGTGATTTAACATCAAATTTTAACATATAAAAGATTGTAATATATTACTCGTATATTTGGATTGTAATTGTAAATAACCAACTTTGTTTTGACGTTTTCTATCAGTCACCAAAGACTAACTCTAAAAAAATATTTTTCCTAGCTGTGTTTCGCGGTTTTTTTACTTCATTCCCGCTCCCGTAGACAATTCAAGGTCAATGAACCTGTAAGGGCTTATTTGCATTTCTATATGTGTTTCTATCTCTTTCTCTGTGTTTTCTCTTCTAAGTGGATCTTCAGCTATATATAATAATACGAAACATTACAATTAGTTCAAAAGTTTTAATATGGAGAAGTATTAAACATCCATTTACTCATACACCCACCCATACATCCAAACATTTTCTCGTTTTTATTATTTTATTCATTTTATTTTATTTCATTTATTTAGGATAACAACAGCTTAATTTAACATTCTTTTTAGTACATGACAATCAATACAGAGCCAATAATAGTTATCCACGAAAACAACATCCATTTATAGATCACAAAATCACTGTGTGCTAGAACTATAGGTAACACTTCTTCTATGTACAACTTATAACACTACTTACTACTACTATACTTAATACTACTTACTAACTATACTTATAAAACTACTACTATATAGAACTTATAACACTAGTAGGACAGGATATTAAGTTGTGCACGTATAACCACGTATAACTATAAGGTCTATAAGATTATTTATTTATACAAACTTTATTGCTGTAATAATTTACAACCGTCTACAATAAACTGTGCTCAATTTTTTGTCCATCTCCTTTAAAGGGCTTACATTTCGTTGCACTATTTGTATGAGAGAAAATACCTCTCGTAAGTTTATGGCAACGTTAATATTGCATCGGTAATGTTCGGAAGTTTATCGAATGACTTGTGTTTTTATTGTATTGGTCTACGAAGGACAACTACATCGCTGATTCATCTGTCTGCACTTTCTTGTTTATTACAAAAAAAGTTAGCGAAACATGCACTGTTGAGTGTCTTACCAGTTCTTTTCGGTAGAATATAAATTTTGAATCGGTGATAGCTTTTATTAACTATAATTTAATTGAGTAATAATAATTTCAGAAGCGCTTTTGAAGCTAATTTGCATGAAGTAATTTTTTGTTTTATCATTTAATTATTTCAAATTATCTTTTTACGACAGATGTTCTTCTAACAATAAGATTCATGATTAAAAAAAAAGTATAGTCTCCAACTTTAACGATATTAAAACTACGTTAAATGTACTATAGTAAAAACAGAAGTAATATAATTCAGGTGTGAATTTAACGTTTTAATGATATCTTTCCATTGTTTCAGACAAAAAGCGTCAGAGTTAAGTGGACATGGGCACACCACCGCCGATGCAAGTCGATGTCGGAGTCGGCGACGAGTCTATGGAGGAGGACGCAGCGGACATGATACCAGAAGCTAGGTAAATACTTTATACTGCCTTTATACTCACATATCAATTGACCGTAGATAATAAATTAAATTTTATTTTTATTATGTTTTACTAGTAAGCATTATATAGCTGTGCCCGCAGTTTCGTTCGCGGTTGCCTTCTCTTTCATTAACCCTATAAATTAAAGTAAGGTAAAGTTTATACGCCAGATTAAGATGAGCCGTACGTTCAAAGATTTCGGTACATTCCTAGTTTTAAGATATTTGGACTTAATACATAATAACAAATGGGGTTATGCTATCTGTAATTTTTGTACTGTTTAACCAAAGACGTTCGAAGATTAACGATACAATCTTTAAAATATATCTTTTGTAACAAAAAAGGAATAAATAAAACCAATTAAATTATAAAATCGTACACAATACCCTAATAGAATTTCCGGATAAAAAATATGCAGTTTTCTAACTCGTCGTATGGACTCAAATCATGCCAAGTTTCATTTAAATTCATTCGGTACTTTCAACTTGATGTACGGCCAAGATGCAGCAGATATTTGGTTTCTGTATCAATTATAGACTATCGACAGCCACTCTGGTGTAGTGGTGCGAATAGTCACCTCGACACCGGCGGTCGCGGGTTCGATTCCCGCTCGGGACATACATTTGTATTTGTACAAATATTTCTTTCTGGTCTGGTTTCTTGTGGGTCACCCCCACTGTGCTTCGGAAAGCACCTAAAACCGTTCCAGTTATTATCACAGATATCTGCAATAGTTACTCATGGTACGGAAAAATATCCACAAATACGCAGTGGAGCAGCGTGGTGAATCTCTGATATCTGATCTCCAACCCATCGTCAATATGGAGAAGAGGTCTTTGCGTAGTAGAGTGACGTTTAGACTTTATTAGTAGTAGTTTAGTTCAGTTCAAGTAGTTTTAGTATGAAAGTGTAGAAAAGATCCATCTATTATTCCATTCCCATAAACATTAAGGAATAGGAGAAACCTCAAATCTGTTCCACGATATGATAAAGCGAAAGAATCTGTTTATTTGTTGTAAGAAACTTAGTTTAAATTTTCAAGACCTATTTGATAAATTCTTTTTCCATTAGAAATCCTGCTTATCATTGTTGTTAGGTAGTAAAATATCACATGTTATTGTAAAAAATATTGTGAAAATCAATAATCAACAATAACGTCTTGTCGGCCACGTTGAGATAATTGAGGGTAACACTTCCAATCACCCCGCTGCAATCACAAGTTAATCTGTTTCATTGTTTCCACCGACCTTGTATATCTTATCAGTTTTCATATTTCTGTCACCATTGTTATTGATAGCGAAATTTATTATTAAAAAAAAAAATATATATATATATACATATGTCATAAGTACAGTGTAAACACAGTGTTGCAAATTGCTTTATATGCGGTGAACTGTTTTGTTAGATTTTTTTTTTAATTAACACTAAAGTGAACCTATGCGATGAAAATTATTAATATTGATTTTTAGGGCTGGTTATTATTTAGCTTTCTTTTATTTTCTTATATAATTAATTAAATAAAATCTAAATATATTTTAAAGTATTGTGCTTTGAACGTTTTTAAGTGTTGGTGTATGTTTAAAAGTTTTAATTTTAAAATGTTTTGATAAAATGATATTGAAAGCGTTACTGAATTTGTGTTGCAAGAGTGATGATGATGAATCTGTGACCAGTGAATGTGTAGTTGATCAGAGCGATAATTCTAAAGAAAGGTAGGGATTAAATACTAATTCTTTTTTAAATAAATTAGTTTTAGTTATAGAGATGATTTTGTTCTTACAATTAGTGTTAAAATTAAAAAAAAAAAAATAATAATTTGTTCAATAATTGTTTGTTCAATTTTAGTTGTGAGATAGTTAGAAATGTTAAAAAAATATTGTAATAAATTCTAGTAATCAAAAAAAAAAAAATGAAATAAGAATTTTCCCAATAAACGTTCGACTGTAACTAAAATAAACAACTTATTTTTATTCAGAACAAGTAAAGGTACAAGTAAGTAGTACAGAACAAGTAAGAACAGAAAAAAAATCATATTGACGGGTATGTATGTTATAATGAGGCCATATAATAATAACGCTATTCACGCTTTCAGCCTTAACGTCTTCAAATGTAATCCTATTACAAGAATATTAGTTATTAACTCTATAGCTTTGTTTCAGAATATATTAAAGTATATGTATGTCTGCGTATGTATGTAGACATATGGCTTTTCGTGTATGTGTATGTATGTATTTGTGTGTATGTATATATATTTAATGTGTATGTATATGTGTGTGTATGTGTATGTATATGCATGTGTATGTATATTGTGGATGCTTTGTACACCCCTACTGTTCTATTTATATCCTCTACCTAAGGTTGCCTGGAAGAGATTGCTGCTTTAGCTCCTTGGCCGCCTCTTGTACATTTTGCTTATAAAAATTTTACTCTGTATTTGTAATTTTTTTTAAATGTGCAATAAAGAGTACTTGTATTGTGTACACAAAAATAAAAGCCGTCAGGCTACGTATTTCTAAAAAAAAAAGGTCGTCTGAGATCCACCATCGATGTTTACCCTTGTAGCCTATCTGAATTCCTAAAAAAAAAGGTCGTCCAAGATCAACCACTGACTGTAGCCTATCCGAATACCTAAAATATATGCCCCCCCAAAAAGTTCGAGTGTGCGGCTGCATACTTCGCACACGCCTCATAGGCCGGCCCTGCTGATAAATTGTCTAATTATAGTACGAAACTTATAAATTCTCTGAAAATACGATTTATATTTATAAAAGTATTATAAAATCTGTTCGGGAATCTAATTAATTTATTGTATATTATAAATGGAAATAAATAATAAAGTATATTTCATCTTACTTTTCCATAATCAAAAAAAATAATATTTTTCTTCAGGGATCCGACGACATTTTCATAATAATTCCAATATCGTTATTAACGTTTTTTTCCGTGTGGTGACCGGCTGAGAAGAATAGTAACGACCTCATTCTTGACGAGGTGTTGTAAAAGACGACTAAGGCTAAAGTGGTGCGAACAACTGTACATCAACTAAGATGGCGATGTGCAGCAGTATCACCATATCTTACCACAACACTTTTCGCCAACTCGCCAGCCAAGCGTGGCGACTGGCGAGTATTGGCAACCCAGAGATGAGAGATGAAGTTTTGGGGGAGTGAGGAACAGAGTGTAAAGTTCCTCATCTACCTTTGAAAAGGGAGGATCCTCCAATCAGACGTGTGTTGTGTCTAGTGGGCTTCTGCTCCCGAAGTTTGTTGTCGGGTTCTTGTATATATGTTCGATAGCTCGAATAACTTTAATAGCGCGATGTAGGATACGTCACTTTATAGTTCGTATGTGGCGAGATAGATGTCGCTACAAAGTCTACGTTTAGCAGTTTAGATCCAACGGCTGATGTAGCTGTGGATTTTTCCATTCTACCTTCAAAGGTTTAAATACGTTTACATCAGCAGGCTTAATCAATCAATCGGACAAAAAATGTTTTAAGGGTGTAAAATTGGAAAGTTTCCTGGAATATTGGAAAATTTCAAATGGAACTCTGTCAGGATAACGTCAGCTTGTTTACAAATGTACTTTACTTTGTTAACAATTTACGTATTTTTTTTTTAATGTTATATATGATAATGTCAAAGATAAGTTGTTTTTTAAATCTATTTACGCATTTATAAAATAGCGTATAACGTATGTAGGTGTAACACCAGTAAAACTTTACGACCAACCGATAATAAGTTTTATTTCTGCGCGTTTTATCGTTACGTGTAATTGAAGGGACTTGAAACGTATTTACTTAGATTATAATTTATTTATTAGCTAGATAGACCTACGTGGCTTCATTCGTGTTCAATTTCGATACTTTTCATAGTTTATAGAGTTTATATATAGTTTATAGTTTTACTTATTATTACTCTGACCCTATAAGTGCTGTAATCTACTGCAAAAATTCCAGTAGGACGTTCCCACGGCTGGGAGTAAAATGATATGCAATAAGATTGGCGCTTAATCAGAAAATGTGCTCCACATACTTTAACCTTTTAAATATTACTTCTTCACCCAAAGTACAAGTATACAAGGTATATACAAGTATACGAGTACAAGTAACTCGTGATTTTCGATCTGGGTCATTCCATGTCAAACCAACAAGGCAACAATCAACCATCAACAATCAACCTGACCATTTCAGATTTGGCTGAAACTTGGTTTATTGATACTCTCTGACATCTTGAACACAAATATAATTTTCAAATTTTTTTATCCCTGATAGTTTTTTAGTTATAAATTTTTTAAAATCACAAAATGCCGCGTTTTTAACGTGTTCTAAAATCTAAAATCTGCAATAACTTTGGTTATATTAGTACTAGAGAGCTGAGAGATAGCCCATTTTAAAGAGGGTTTAATGGGCTTTAATTTGATATCCAATTTGACCACATTAGAGGAAAAAGGAGAGTTTGAGTAAAACTCAAAAATCGTTTTTGAAATTTTTGAGTACACGTAAAAAACGCGGTATTTTGGGATTTTTAAAAATTTATAACTAAAAAACTATCAGGGATACAATTTTTTTTAAATTATATTTGAGTTTAGGATGTCATAGAGTATAAATAAACGAAGTTTCAGCAAAATCTAAAATGGTCAAGTTGAAAACATTTTTTTTTTTGGTTGGTTTGACATGGAATGACCCATCTCTGCTTTCACTCATAAGGGAGATATGGGGGTAACAGCCCCTAAAGGTTTTATTTTTTTCTCAGAAACGATGACAGATATTTAAATAAATCCAATGCGAAAAAATATATATCAATGAGCTCCATATATTTTAGTATTTTTTTTTTATATTTTTTGGTTAATTTTCAGAAGTGTAAAAAATATTTTTTATTATTTGACGGTGGCTTTATATATGAACTACTGGAGATACACTAATCAAAAAAATATTATACAAGTATATCAGAGTCTACTGCAACATATTATAAATACAAAACTTTGCATTTGATGGAACATAATTAAAATTGATATTTGTTTTTTCGAGTTGGATTCATTTAAATATCTGTAATGGTTTCTGTGAAATAAAAATACAACCGTTAGGGGCTGTTACCCCCATATCTCCATTATGATAGAAAGCAGAGATCTAAAGTCACAAGTACAAGTACTTTGGGTGAAGAAGTAATATTTAAAAGGTTAAATAAACTATGTCCAAAGACGTCGGTCCAATTTTCTTATAGTAAGTCTGCTAGACCCATTTATGTTATGTGTGTCCGTGTATACAATATTGTTTAAGAAAAAGAATTTACTATACGCAAAAAAAATACAGAAACATGTTAATTTAAATAAAAATTTATTCGGTGGTTAATATTACTTACTAAATGCCACGCGGAGGAAGTCGCGAGTTTTGCTTAGCATAAGCGATATAAGCTTATGCTCCGTCCCCAAGGGAATCGAGCTGAATGTCAGGATAAAAAGTATCATGTGTCCTAGCTCATTCTATTAACTCGAATCATTCCCGGTTCTGACGGCCGGCTGGTCGAGTGGTCAGGCAACTGGACTTTACGCAGCGGTCGCGGGTTCGAATCCCGCCAGGTGCAGATAATTTGTATGACGAATATAGATGTCTGCACCGGGTCATGGATGTGTATTTATGTACCTATATATGTATTTATATAAATTTCTTAAATTTATTTCCGTTCCTAGTACCTGTAACACAAGTTCTTACGAACTTACCACGACCTAGCCGGTTAACGTAGTGTGATTGTTGGTTAATATTTATTTATTTATTTCATTTAAATTCATTAAGTAGTTTTTGACATCATGCGCGGCCAAGATACAGACAGACGGAACAAAAAAAATTTTTTTTGATTCGGTACCTTCGAAAATAATTCAAAATATCATCAATGTACAGAATTGAACCTGTTACAGTTTTATGATAAGAAAGAGTAGGTATAGCTAATGTGATTGGCATAAAAACCTGATTTATAAATATACAAAATCTACTTATGTCTTAAAATACATATAAAATAAAATATACTAGCTCCGACCAGCGGATACGCCCACGTATATTTCGGAAGTGTTAATTATATGTCTGCCTCGTGAAACTATTTTTTTTTAACACTCAATAGCTTGGAGTGTGAAAAATACGACGATAAGAGTGGATTGGTATAACGCAAATGAAAACCGTGCGTAAATTTTTTCGCAAAACCGCGGTGTAGCGACGTAGATTAATCTCCAACCACTTCAAACATCTATCACTATATTATATTTAATCATAATCAACTCAACTATTTGTCTGTAAAAGCACTCTTTACAATTGATACTCACATAGGAAACATTATTAAATGCGTCCAACAAGTTTAACACGTTTAACACGTTTATAAGTTTTTTTTTTATTGTAAAGTCGAATATTAATGTTTATTATAAAACGTTATTATTAAAACAATGGACCGTTGCTTGCAAAAAGTGTATATTTCTCTGAGTACTTTTTTTTTGTTTTTCAACAAGGTCGCAATAATGGTTCAGTGTCATCTACAAGGTTTTAAGAACTCTACACACCGAACGCGTTTCGTTGCGCTGAATACATATCTATTTTTTAACATACACACACGGTTTACTGTTGGTAAGGTAGGCTAATTAATATGTGTTTTAGGTAACTGTAGTTTTTAAGCAGTGTATGCATAAGATACATACATATAAATATTACACCCAGACACGGAGCGGGAAGCAAACCGGAAGCGAAGAGCTTTGTCACTGACAACTGCGCCAACAAGCCATTTAAAGTGAATAAAAATAACTTTATTTAGAACACAACAAAAGAAATAAAAAATACAATAAACTCGTGAGAGCGGTTGCGGACTTCTTTATGAAAATATGCAAAGACTTCTTTCTTCTTATTGACTACTTATTTTTTATTATTTACAGCAGTAGTCTTTTGATTAGCTATTCTCTTCAGATAATAACCATCGTATGAGCTTATAGGCAGATTCGACGCATTTAGTTAGACTTGTATTAGACAATTTATTTCAATTTATAATTATTTTTTTTTAATTAACTCAAAACTTTATTGCAGTAGGCTATAAAAGCAGAAAGTACATAACATGTTATAATTCATTATAAGTATGAAGCGACCACCGATTCGGAATGAACGTTCTGAAGAAGAATCGGCAAGACACTCAAACAGTTACACTTTTAAATAAACTGTTTGTATAATACAAGATTTTTATAAATTCGGTCATATGTACTGCTTAAAAAAAAAAAAATAGCGCCACTAAACTCGTACATCATTGTCACTTATCTAATCTTGTACCGAAAAATATGCTTTAGAACTTTAAATTTATTTATTGGCAATTATAAAATCGTTTGTGGGATTTTTTTATGTACTTATAAACATATAATATGTATAGGTATGCGTTATGTACCTTGACATATATAGGAAGCGTTTATTTTGCGAAGTTGAAAACTTGGTGTTACAATTTTATCATTATTTCTCGTACTTATACTACGTTTTTACATGCTATTGTCAAAGTAATCAATATTTTTGTGAATATAAATGTACTTACAATTGCGTCACACGATTGTAAGTATATCTATCTTATTCAAAACATAACGTTTATTTATACCAGTACGTTGTTTATTAGCCTGTTTACGTATAAGCCGTTATTGATTCGAGCACACCACGACCAGTCTAAACGTACGTCGCGGTGATCCGCGTAGTGTGAAGGCACCTTTTGTGTGCATTGTCTCAAGAGCCAGTAGTAATTGCGGTCACTGCACCGCATCACGTTCGGTGTGAAATGATCCAAGCGGGTACTCTCTTTAATGGGACATTGCTAGCTTCATTTATAGAAGTATACAGGGACACCTATATTTACTTATAATTCATTAACGTCTAGTCAGATTTCATTCGTTTTTTTTTTTTGGTTTGTTAGAATGAAGATATTTTAGAGATTGTCTGGCCTCGGTTTCAGGTGACCTGATTGAGGTCAATATAACTTGAAGTCCGGAATGTACAGAAACCTTTGAAACTACGGTTCATCTTACGCTGGTGTTTATACTTAATCTTATAGACTTGACAAAAGGGTTAATCGCGAACCAAGTCGCATGTACAGCTAGTCTAAAATTTATTGTTTAAAAATATTCTATGTACAGAATTGACAAGATTTTTTGAGTAGTACCTATATGTAGTTACTAACACTAAACCTACCAGAGCGGCCAAATAGCCGCTTTTAAGACTTTAATTAAAATTGTTCAATTCTAGATTTAAATTATTCATGAACTTCTGCACGTCTTTTTTTATAATATATATAGCTATTTAAGAAACCTGTAAATCTGTAATGGTGCCAACGGCCACTTTTTATCATCGCACCGCTCGCCATCGACAGGGAATTCATGCTCACACATTGCAGCCCAAATGGTCCCGTACAGTTCGGTATCAGAGGAATTTCCTCCCACGGACCATTCGGCTGTGGAATGAACTCCCTGCCGAGGTTTTCCCACAGGACTACAGTATGGGGTCCTTCAAGAGGGGAGTAAATAGGTTTTTAAAGGGTCGGCAACGCGCATGTGATGCCCCTGGTGTTGCAGGCGTCCATAGGCTACGGTAACCGCTTACCATCAGGCGGGCCGTATGCTTGATTGCCACCGTCGTGGTATATAACCTGTAAATCTAGAAAAGAAAAATGCAAACCTAGAATTTATAATTTATATATATAAACATCACTACACCAGAACGGTCGTCGACGGGTCAGTCAGATAGTAGCCGTAATTAGTAGCAATAATTAAGTAGGTGAAACCGGGAAGGAAGTCAAGTACATAATAAATAAGCAGTGATATATAGTTGATAATTTTTGTATCTCTTGATAGCTTAAGAAATACACCACAGCAATAATAAAATCGAATGACACAAAATAATAAATAAAGATATTAAACAAAAAATGTCCTTTGAAACATTAAAATTTTTATCGAAAGTTCAAACGATTAATCTGTCCTATCTCTTGAAACACAAAAACGATCTAGTGGAACAATTTTAAACTATATCTTGCTTATCATAAGACTGTAAATACCGTTTTGTATCCAGTCTCAGAACGTGTCAGTGACCGTGGGATATATATAGAAATAATTTCGAAATTACGATTATGAACTTTATGTTTATAATTTTAGAGTTTATTATAATTTAATGTTCACTTTTTATAATATGAGGCTCTATTCCTGAATGTAGGCTGTTAAATATTTTATTAATAAAACAGGTGGGCCGTTCCTAAATCTGTGCAAAAGTGTCAGAGATACGTGGACGATAAAATCGAAATTTTTATTTTTTATTTCGTTCGGTATTCAGACGGGAGATAAAAAATGTTTTGATGCATTGACCCTTTCAAATATGGTTTACATTATCTTGACTTTTGTTATGACAGGTCACGTATTATATTTTCGTTTTTAGTAGAAAATAAATTTAAAAATATTTTTGCATTTTATACTATACTATGCACATCAGGTTGACAGTTTGACAGTTAAGGTTCAGATTAGTTGACAGTAATATTGGTCTCATAGCGTCGTTTCATATAAGCCTATAATATTCTTAAATATATTTGTTCGATATGTATTGAATTTTTTTTTGTTTATTACTGTCATACAATAGTAATAAATCGTAACAAACCGGAAGGTTACATACTCGTATATATGTAATTTTGAAAAACCAAACGCTTGCGTGATTTAGGAATGAGCTCGCCGTAAATCACTCACACCGCTGTTGCATTCTGTCGAATAAGACTTTATCACTTTATCTACCATTTTCGAGATTGCTAAACAGCAATAACAATACTTTTAAATGTCAAGGACACCAGATAATTTAATAAAAATTGACAAAAAGTTAATTAGAGTCGATATTAACTATAGGGAATTCGCGCCACAAAATGTAGTTAAAAGTTATTTTCTTTGAAAACCAGGCTCAGTCAAAAATTTGAATTTGGAATGTACTCTTATAAACATTATGGCACTTTTATAACTGGCCAGTAACATGTTCAAATGATTAAAACCTTTTTGGTATTTTATTTTTTTCAGCCAGGAAGAAAATCGAAACCGCCCGTTTTTTTTGCAAATGAGTTTATATATATTTTTAAACAAGATAATTATTATGGACAACATAATTTATATATAGAAACTTTTTTTATCCTCTATATTAATCGTGTTTAATTAAATAATTAAATTTAAGTTTTTTTTTTTTGTTAATTCAACCTAGACGTACGATGCGCTATCATCACCCGTTTAACAATATAAGTAACAAGACATTTGATCACTGTTCCAATAATATAGATTATTATACTGTAATTTTTTACAGAAAATAATTTTGCCTTTACCAATAAATATGTTAGCCAATATAAGCTTGGATAACTCGAGTGAACACGGCGTCGTCGTGACTGTTCAGAGGTGAGCCGGACAGTCCCATACCATCCCATAGACCTTTTCGCCGAGGTCAGTCTGTCGTTGGAGGGATCCTGTTGCCTGCAAATCCGGGACCCTCCAATTAACGGTATTGCACTTCCAAAGTGCCGAGTCCGACATAGGTCTAGGACTGCCTACCCGGGGGCGTCCTGGATATCATCCGTAAATGGATTCCCCTGCGACACAAAAAAAAGGATAACTCGAGTGATTCCTGAAATCGGACTGTTAGCTGTGTCACTCTAGTGTTTATTCACATCGTTTCATTTATTACCGGTATTACCTAATTATATTTTACGAATGATTATGATTGTTTTATTAAAATTTCTCTACCTGTCTCTCAACGAGCAATAAATCACGAGTGCGTTAAAAGGAACGGTATGTCATCCACAATAAATGACGTCATCAATTATCTTATGATCATATCATTTCCTCGTGTATTTTTTTTTAATATAATTACATTATAGATCTTAATGGATGGGTCAAACGCGTGGGCCTCATGCCAACCTGAGTTTATTGTATACCGCGCTCCGGAATTATCGCGTTTGTTTATTTTATATCGTGCTTTGTTTTTAATCTGAAATATCGTGATTTAACTCGTTCGTAACTCGAACATTTGTGTCGATAATCTGGGTAAAATAGGCAAAAGTCATGCTGAAAATTAAATGGAAAAAGAATTGTATTAAGTGTATTGTGTTTTTATTGATTTAAAATTTTTATTATATAATACTGTGAAAAGGTTCTATTTGCCATTATCCTCAAACATATGTTCAAAACCCCCAAACGTTTAATATTCACCAAAAGTAAAAATGAAGAACAATTTTAATGTCCATTTGAAACTATAATAATGAGTGATATTGACAGAGCCCCGCTACCGGTGCTTGCTGACGCCGTCGTAGCGCTATGGAGAGCGAAATTGACGGATGGCGTTCTCTCTCCGTCACTCGTCCAGGATCACTTTCGGCTTATCGTACCCAGGATATATTCGCCGAAACCAAACAGGACATGTTTAGGTAAGTCTAAATGCTACTTAAATTAAACTTACGTTTAACTAACGAGAAAATTAGAAGTAGTCAGGGTAATTCATCCACAACCTGAGACGGTCAGATGATGGAAAAAGTGAATCGAACCCGACAAGCAGTATTAAAATCCGCCGAGTTTTATAGTAACATTTTCTTCTTATAATGGATGTTGAAGAAAAACTTTGTTAAGAAAAGGAAATAATAAATAAATAAATATTAACCAACAATCACACCACGTTAACTTAGCCCCGTGCTAAGTTCGTAAGAACTTGTGTTACAGGTACTAGGAATGGAAATAAATTTAATAAATTTATATAAATACATATATACATAAATACACATCCATGACCCGGTGCAGACATCTATATTCGTCATACAAATTATCTGCACCTGGTGGGATTCGAACCCGCGACCGCTGCGTAAAGTGCCAGTTGCCTGACCACTCGACCAGATGGCCGTCTGTCGCTGCTTATGTTTTAATCCTTGCTCTTACTACTCCTTGTTCTTGATAGACTAGATGCCTCTGTCCAGTCGTGTGACACTTACCAGTAAAACGCAAAAAAAAAAATCGATCGCTTTGTTTATTTTTAGTTGTGTTGCGTTATTTCGTTACTTTTGACTACTACTGAGAATTGTTTTAATTAGTTAATATTTATATGTATAACTGTTAATTATATCAACAGATGTATTATTATTTGTAAAAAAAAATTAAGCAGGCTAAATCTAATGTTATTAAATGTGGATTTGAATTTTTATTGCTACGAAAATAGGGCGACGAAAAATACCGCTACGCAAGTTACGTTTTTAAGGGCTGAGATATGTATGCCTAAATAATTTACATTACTACTGAAATATTATATAAAGAAGTTGTTCATATAACATAGAATATATTATGATACTCCCTCCAATATTAAAGGAAATATTTATCGCTTATTATTATTTGCTTTACTTTTTCATTTCTCCCATTACAAATTGCGATGATTAATGTTTAAAAGAGTATGTTATTTCTAGATAATAAAGTTTTGTATAATATGTAATTCATAAAAATTTTAGGCAACTCGGGTGTCATTAGTTCAATTAGTCTGAAATATTACATCTATTTCTTATATAAACAATCATAAACATGAAGACGATAGACAAAAATATGAAGATGTAGGAAAATATCATTGATATATGTACATAAATCGCCTATATCTCAAAAGGAGACAGCGATTCCAAACTTTGTAAAACTATGCTCCTATGCTCGAGGTACTAAATTTTTTTATTACACTTAGCAATTAATACGATATCTTTCCAGATTGGTCTTTCGATGAGGATATGGCTTTCAAGCTTTTGATACAGCCACTGGAGCAGTTCGTCTGGGGTTCAGAGGAGAGTTCTCAACCGCCGCCGCCTCGACGGTCCACGTTATGTGGTCGTGTGTTCAAACAGGGCGAGCCGGCGTACAGTTGCAGGGAGTGTGGTGAGTGACGTCACTACCATTATTCATTAGTGTTGGGTTTGGGGGAAGTGGCAACCACCGTTAATGCCATCGGTTGCGCTCGGATCAGATATTTGTATTAGTGCATATATTTTGCCCCCGTCTGGATGTCCTGTATTTGTGGGTCTCTACTGCGTCTCGTAGTGCATTATTAGTTGTTATCAATAAAAGCTCATAACGCTCTTTACTCTTGGAAGGAGGGAATTATTCGCCAACCTGCAGTAGAGCAGCTTAGACAATTAAACACCAATCCTTCTTCTATATGGAAAGGAAGTCTTTGACCTGCTGTGGATAACAAGCTGTTTCAGGACATTTAAGTTCAGTGGGGAAAGGTCTTTTCCATAGTGGTGTTCGCCGCCAATATTGCTCCTACGTTTATAACAATATCAGGAATATTGTAAAATTTCGCTATTTTCAAAATATACATAAAAAGACGCTTCTAAATGCAATCTCCATTCATCCGTTCTTAATCATATTCATCCGAGGTACAATACTTTTCTACTTTTTTTATATATGTATGCTAAACGTTTTTATAAACAAATTGAATAGTGAGTAAAGTTGTGTGAGAGAGAATAATTCGACTGTCCCTACGTATACTATCGATACTGAAAAAGGGTACTTTACAGGAGAGCACTTTTAAGTTAATTTTGTGTACAAAATTGTCATTTATTTGTTAAGTATCGATATTATACTCATGAAAAATGTAGTTTAATATGTATTTTTTAGATTATTCTCTTTTTTTATATGAAAACATAAATATAAAAAGGAGTTTCTTAGTGCAATAAAAAAAAATCGCAAATTTTTAGTTTCGATACTGTACGTAGGGACAGTCGAATTATTTAGTTTAGAATTTTTATCAAGAAATAATTATTGTTCCTATTTAAGAATTATTTATTATCTAGTTGACTGGCCCGCTGGCGCAGTTAGCATTGGTCCTGCTTTCCGCTCCAGAGTCGTAGGTTCGATTCCCACCCCGAGCCTGGGTGTAATATTTGTACATTATGTATATGTATATATATTAAAAAAAAGTATTAAGTTACCTACCTTAGGAGCAGACGACCATGTGTGTATGTTAAAATCTATTATTATATTATCTTGTTTTATCGACCTCTTATAATTTCGCCGCGTGACGCAGACGAAGCCGCGCGGGTCGTCTAGTTCGCGTTATAAAAATAACAATTCGTTTTCCAGGCATGGACAACACGTGCGTTCTCTGCGTGGAATGTTTCAAGGTGTCCGCGCACCGGCACCACAAGTACAAGATGGGCCAGTCCGGCGGCGGCGGCTGCTGCGACTGCGGCGACACGGAGGCCTGGAAGAGAGACCCCTTCTGCGAGCTGCACGCGGTGAGACCGATATATCCAATAGCGATAGCAGGGGCGGCCTAGGGTGGATTTGCACCCGGGGCGGTTTTGTATTAAGCACGCCTTTTATTGTCGCTGGGAAATGTATTTACGCATTCCGCCGTGACGCCGCCACGGGTATGTAGGACTCGCTGGATGCAAAGCGGGGAAAATATCTCAAATTCACATCGGCGGAAGTGGCATTATCTAGTAACAGTAGTAGGTACATTTTAGTTGTTATTTTTGAGAAATTTAATCATGCAAAAAATAGAGAATTTAAAATGAAATCTTGTATTTATTTATCAATTGTTGAGAGGGTTTTTAAAACTAAAACCTTTTTGAGTATTTTAATATTAACGAAAATATCGCATATTATACACCAATAAACAGACGATTTGATAAATTTTTTTGAAGTCTTAGACTGAAAGCTTAGACTAATGTAGTCTAATGGTAACAATAACGCCACAACGTTTAGCCACAAAGCAATTTATTGCGCCACTAACAAAACTCATCAGCCTACCATAACAAATCTATCTTGTTTACTGAATTTGCGACTTTTTATGATGTATATATTTGCTGTTTAACATTTAGTTATCTCACACTCTCACATAAAATTATTAAAAAGTAAACAAAGACACGAAACTAATATTCTCGCTATGTCTCCTTCAGGCTCCGGACAATGAGGAGCAGGCTCAAGCGAGCATCGGCCCAGAAGTGCTAGAGCGGATGAAGTTTGTAGCGTCCGTGTGTCTGTCGTATTGTTTCCGTCTGCTCACGCTTGACCACGCGCCCGGTCTGCCAAGTGATTTGAGGTAATATGTGTATGCTAATTTAAGACTATTCTGGTGTGCCCTAGGCATACGACGCGACGCGATGCGATGCGACCCAATGCGACATATCGCTAGCAATACTTTGAACCGAACTGAATCAGTCTGTAAACAATCCACTACTGTGCAAAGGCCTCTTTTCCATATAGAAGAGTTGGAGCTTAATCAACCACGCTGCTCCACCGTGGGTTGGCGGATAATTTCCCTCATGAATAACGGTCGCTATAATACAAATAGGTGTCTATAATACAAATCGGGATTGACAGCTTTACGTGCCGAAGGCACGGTGGGGAGATCCGCAAGGATAAACACCCAGACAAATATTTTTACAAATACAACTATCTGCCCCGAGCGAAAATCGAACCCGCGACCACTGGCGTTAAGGCGACTACGCGCACCACTATACCAAAACGGTTGTCCAATATTTTATGTGATGTATAATTTAAGGGAGTTATTTGATCAATGGTGCATCACGTCTCTGCGGCGTCAATAGCTTCCAATATTAATAACTGGGGTGCGATACACCCGATGATGCTTTCTTGGTTGCTCACTCCTCGTTTCTGATTGGACATTTATTTTTGTCTCCTATGTAAATTATTTATTAATTACTTATTTAAAATTAAACGAGTTTAAATCATCGTCGCATAGTTGTCGCGTTTGATGTTAAGGAATCGAAGGGTTATTGTTTCAACCTGTAATAGTACGTGTTTTAATTTATGACATGTTTCTTCGTTATATTTATCGAAGAATATTCTCCGGAGTAGTTTTTTTGATGGAGCGACGTCAAAAGTGTTGACGATGTACTATGTTTATTGAATACCCTCCAAATTTTTTTTTATTGGTATATATAAATTATATTCTTATCATTTACAGATTAAAGGACAATGAAAAAGACTTACTACAAATTCTAGATCAGCCGGATTGCTATTGTACTGTACTGTACAACGACGAAACTCATACCTTCGAACAGGTAAACTGTATAGATGTTATGTAATAATTCCAACTAAATTTTAACTTAACTTAAAAAACTAAATTTAAACTAGTCAAACATATTAATTAATATAATAAATAAATAAAAAGAGTGCGGTCTCGGTTACGGTGGGGCGGAGGATGCTAAGAATCACCAGGGTATGGTAGGCTGCCAACCAACTATACACCTGGACAACATATAACGGACGCACTCTACTGCTGGACCATCACCTCACCGAACTCGAAGTGGAACTAAGTAATATTAATTGTATTGGAGTGTATTGGAGCTATCTGAAGTCCGAAGAGAAGGCGAAGACAATATATTCCTAGACTGTGGTCACACTCCTCCCGTGTAGGTGATGTAATGACGTATGGGCTTGCCTAAGGTGGCGTCGGTCTTGCTAGATACGTTGTGGAAGTCAGCAGTATGTCGAGCCGGTTAGCGTACCTAGTAAAAACTTACTGACAGGTATTCCCTGAAAATGGTACAGGTATATGCGCCGACCTCGTCACACTTTGACGATGAAGTTAAGACCACGTATGAGGATATTTCGAAAGCTATACATTTTGCTACGTTGGCCTTCTATAACGTTGTTATGGGAGGCCAACGCAAAAGTGGAAGTACGAAACCGCGGCGAAACAGGAGGGCCCCGGGGCATAACAGAATGACGGATTTGGGGGGATATCATGTCCCAGAAACTGTTTTGCCCTAAGTCCCTAAAGGCCTATTTCACCGGTTACTGATAAAGCTATCTAACGTTTAACGGCATCCAACAGATAAAAGTTTACGATATCTTTTTCCATTTCACTATCAACTTCCACTATATGTGTCAGATACTTTTAATTGCAAATTTATAGTTTAATGTCTGAGGTGAAACAGGCCCTTAGGTCCTGTTTGAGCTTCCTGTTGATAGATAGATCTATAGATAGATAGCTTATCGGTAATTTATGTGTGAGATAAATTTTGTCAGCAACCGATTAAACAGGTCTGAAGAAGTGTATATTGACAAATTTGAGCTTTGTAGTAGTTGAGTAGTATTGAGTTTTGAGTAACTTTTAAGTTTCTTGCATTATTTTCTAAATAAAGCCAATGTTCTAAGGCTGTAGTAGCTTATTAAATAATATAATGTAGTAAAATGTGTTCAAAAGGGTTCAGAAGCGTGTACATTTTTTATTTTTTTTATTTTGTAGGTGATAACGACCTTAAACCGTGTGATGAAGTGCAGCCACCGCGACTCCGTGGAGCTCGTCAGTCTCATAGACCGAGAGGGCCGCGCTCTCGTCAAGTGCAACTCCTTCCAGGTCTGCGACAAGCTCAAGAATGATATCGAGATGTGAGATCGCTTTATCCTCTACCGATAAGGGGGGGTGGGGGTGGAAAAGACAATTCATATTTGAATACTTGCAATGGTACTTGCATTGGAATTGGGAATTAAAAAAAGGTTACATGAAATAATTAGAATAAAATATTACTCTAGAATAGTGTTTTTTGCTAATTATGAAGAATCTAAATGACCTTGAAAAATATTATGAAGTTAGTAAACCTGTGCCAGTTTATAATTATTTTCTCAATACCAGCAAGCTTTAGATGTCATTGTTATTATTTAGGGAACTTGCCTTTAAAAGCTTAAACGCTTAATCGAACTTTGCTGCTGAGCTCGATTTATTACAATTTTTTTAAACAAGTCTTAAAATGTAGTTTAAATAATGTTTATACCTAGTGATTCCTTTGATCGTGACACGAGTGACTATCGTAAGTTATATCGCGTATAGTCTTATGATTGCGACATTATTGTCACGGTTACGCGTTCAAGTCCCGCACGTGACACGCGACTCGTGTCACGTGACACGCGACACGTGACACGAGTCGTGTGCCGTGCGTGTGCGTGTGAGACCGTTTGCACTCAGCCGGCGTGCGATGTTCGAAAGGTTCACGTCACGTCACGGGCCGGCGCTGAAGGTGCTCGTCATGCACGCGCACGTCATCGCGCACCAGATCTTCGCGATGAAGCTGCTCGCCTGGTAAGTGTACCGTTGTCTTTCAAACTTAATAATTCATTCTAAATATTTTCATTTCTTGATTTGCTTCTGCCCCTGGCTTCGCTCGCATTGAAGCCATTGAATAAGTATCAGAGAATATTGCAATAGAAATGAATCAATTACTGGAATGCTAGATGGCGTTGAAGTAGCTAGATTTTGAGATTTTTTGTCAAACAGTTTTTTTATCTTTCGTAAAAAATATTTTTTTTAATAAAAAGTATTCTATGTACTTCTAATACCTCCAAGAATACGTGTACAAAGTTTTATGATGATCGGTTAAGCAGTTTTAGCGTGAAAGCGTAACAAATAAACTTACTCTCGCATTTATAATATTAGTATGATTGCTGGAACAAAACGATAGTGAGACTCCATTATAAACTTGTTTTTTCGGTGCTTTATATCTTCTCGTAAATTGTATATTGGTACGGAATCCTTCGGGCGAGATTCCTACTCACACTCGACCGATACTACTTTTTGTATATGAATAAACGACGTGCCTAGAAGTAATGATGTACGTTTATCACCACGTGTATTGACCACTATATGGAACCAGCTGCCACCTACGGTATTTCCGAACCTATACGACTTAGGGACCTTCAAGAACAGAGCATACTCATATTTGAAAGGCCGGCAACGCACCTGCTAATCCTCTGATCTAGCGGGTGTATTGATGTCGCTTTCACTTATCACCAGGTGAACCGACTGTCAGTTTGCCCCCTATTCTATATTTCTAAAAAATAAATTGAGTACGTGCGGCGGTCGCAGGCTGCAGAACTTCGTGAGCCAGGAGCAGAGCCTGCGGCTGGCCGTGAGCCAGGTGGCGCTGGCCGAGGAGCCGGCGGGGCTGGCGGCGGGCGGCGCGGCGGGCGGCGTGGCGGCCGGCGTCATGCAGAACGACTGCCGCATGTGGAAGGCGGCGCGCACGGCCTGGCACCGCCTGCTCATCGCCACCACGCTCATGGACTACTCCACCAAGCGCGCCATGGCTATCCTCTTCACGAAGAACTACGGTGAGTCCCGAGGAAACTGCGCGTCTTCACCGACTAACACGGGAGCATTCCCCCTCGTCATCACCGATTTCGCTTAAATTTATAGAACATGAAAGGCTTGACTAGAAATTAAACTAGCCGAAGTGGAAACTCCAGATGACTGACCATGCGCTTGATCACCTGGCACCTTCTGACCACTTCGAGTAGTTTATAAAATTGAGTGAAGTCGGTGATGACGAGTAGGGAATGTAATGCCCCTTTGTAATAAATACACAGGAAAATGTTATAAGTAGTCTTAAGTGTCAATATAGGGTTTCAGCTTTGTATGCTAAAAATGTCAAACATCCATGGATGGTTAACTGTTTGGTGCAAAATTTAGCGCTTAATAATATTTTTTTCCTACCTCTGCCCAACGTTAGATTTCGTCCCTGTGAAGTGGGTCAAAAGTTCACAGGGACAAAACCCGAACTTTCGGCCTAGGTAGAAAAAAAAAGGATGTGTAAGACGGGACGAATGTGCTACATCTCTTCCCGCATGTTTGCCCCCCTCGCCTTCAGCTCGGTGGCAATTTCATATGCAGGACAGCAAGTAGTACTTTCGTCCCTTGTGACAGAATATACTATTTACCAGTTTAGAACGTCCATCCTGTCGCCTCCCGCAGGCTCGATCCTGAAGGACTTCATCCGCGACGATCACGACCACTCGTTCTCGATCTCGTCGCTGTCGGTGCAGCTGTACACCACGCCCACGCTGGCGCACCACCTCATCGCGCAGCACGACGCGCTCTACGTCGTCATGAACACCTTCGTCAGCGAGTGCACGCGCCGCTGCAATGCGGAGGTGGGACCGGCTGCTCTACTCTACTCTACTCTACTGCTCTACTATACTACTCTACTACTCTACTCTACTACCGACCTCCGGCTGGGTTCATGATATACCGGGTGTATTTGGAACGCTTGAAAAGATTTAAACCTAATAATATACTATTTATATACTATATAATGCATATAACCATTTATCTCAGAAACGGTTTTTTACGAACATTTTAGGACTTATCTATTTTGCGCACCCGCCATGTATACATACACGCTGTGAACTCTCGTTCACCGCGAGACGGGCGACTGCCGACTAGCAGGCGGCGCCGCGGGCGGAGGTAAAGTACAGAACCACTTACCTGTTTACATCCTTCGGGTGAAATGAGGTGAGGTTCAAATTGTGCTCCATTCCTATGGATGTAAATCTGGGTCGGGGCATTGAAGAGGGAGCCACTACACAATCTTCTCGCAACTTCGCAAAAACACTGCAAATCCGATCACGCATTTCGATAAAGGTATCACACTCCCGATCGAACATCCTTTCCTTTACACACACACACACACACACACACACAAAAAAAATCTAATGGGGTTAGATCAAGTGAACGAGGCGGCCAGGCGTGAGACCCTAGTCTGCCAATCCAGCAATCGCCTAACAACTCCGTTAGACGCTGTCTTACTGATCTAACGACGTGTGGCGGTGCACCATCACGCTGGAACCACGTTATCCGATACTCTGACAGTGGAATATTGCCTAAAATTGTTTCAAATTGGTCATTTATAAACTCGAGATAACGTGGTCCATTTAATCGCTCCGGCAAGATACTGGTGCCAGTACCTGGTTATGAAATATTCCAGCCCACACGTTCACAGACCATCTGGTTTGATGCCCTATAACCTGGTAGGCGTGTGGATTTTCATCTGACCACAAATGAAGGTTCCGCCTATTCACATAAATAAACACAAAACGTCCTTCACATCTTCAAAAGTGCAAATAAAATAATAATAACAAATACGAAACAATAATACGTGAATTAAATTTTTGCTTAAACCATATCCGACACTCACGAAACCTCGTACCGACTGCCACCGAGTCACCGACTGCGAGTGCGACTGGCGACACGTGATTTGCGAATATGCTTCGTTTAAACACTTGCTGGAGCATTCAGTGCTATTTAGCATGCAAGCAGGCAAGTCGAAAATTAAATTAAATTTATTATTTTCAATGTTTGCATATGCATTATCTCTAAGGATTTTGTTTTTATAAGTTTCACTGTATGAATCCCACAAGCACGCATTTTTTTAATTCTGTTTTTCGTATTCTGTTAGTAATTTAATTTTTCTCGTGTCCACTTAACTTGCGACGCCATTTTTATTAGATACTTTTTCAAAACACACATAACGACGACACACATAGCGTGCTAAAAAGCATAGCACATTCACGTTTGCTAAATACGTGCTTTTTTAGTATGCTTTGAATGAGCATGCTAAAAACGTATAAAAAAATTGCAAACGTAAACGCGCCTTCAAAGCGGCGCGGGCGCGCGGGCGGTGGAAATTCGTGGAAGTCCGCAAAGGCGGCATATGTCTTTACAAAGGTCGCCGCGGCCGCGCGAATAGGTAAACTTGTTATTACTACCAGTATGTACCTACTAAGTAAAATACGTAAAAGTTGTTTCATTATAATGAGTTAAATTCGCGTAAATATTAGAAAACAGTGTTTGTATTTATTTATTATTTTTGTAGTACCTACTACGTAAAGATATTTTTTATGAAAGTTAATAAAGTTCGTATGAAAATTTATAAGTACCTACCAGTGTTTATTGTTCAGCGTGCAGTTTGTATGTTACGCTCAAACACCAAGAAGACTTATTGAGCGAAAAAAACAAACCACCATACAGAAAGTCCACAACGCGTTGTGGTTGTTTGCATAATTTGTATGTTCTGTGTTTCGTGTGTTTTATAGTGTCCACAACGCGTTGGGGCTTTATTTTTCGCTCAATGAGCGTTTTCGGGTTTTTGGGCGTAACATGTACACTCATAACAAATAAGAATAATTACAAAAAATGGGAAGGTTGTTATTGAATTTATTTGTAAAAACTAAAACGATAAACGACTAAAGCGATAAATCGCACCGGAGACGCAAGCGGACACGGGAGCGCGCGAGTGGTGCGGGAGTACGTTAACCTCGCGCCGCCGCGTTGAACTTTGTCAGCACTGAGCCGTTGGCGCGCTTGAACGAACGTAAACGTACCGTACGTAACGATGTAGTATTCAATTAAATACACTGCAGATTTTCTTAAAACACGATTATTTTAAAGCATTATCTTAAAATTTCTGTTTCATTACTTTTCCCAAAACCGGATTACGCCGAAAAAAGTTATAAAAAGAGGCAAACAAAATAATAATTCCTTTCGCGTTTTTTTCACTTGCATCATGTCAGGTCATGCCAACACTATCATACCTCTTCGTTTTTTCAAGCGTTCCAAATACACCCGGTATGTCAGGAATGGCGAATCTTAATATATCAACGTGACATTTTTTTCTAAACAGATATTATATTACTGAGATCATAGGCATGTCATCAAGTAATTTTTACTTTATAATTATTGGGAAAATAATAAAAATAATAAATCGTGTCAATCAACTCAAAAGTCTTTATCCTGTGTCGGAAGTGCACATAAAAAAAAGGTCATCGCGACCCCCGTACCGATGTTTAAGGTCACAGCTCATTAGAGCCTCACCGAAACGCCTCGTGCTCGGCGTCCACTCGTTGTCGACAGGTGATCCACGGGTGAACGACGCATTGTTACTTTAAACGTCGAGTGGTCAACCAGTGAACCTCGCGTGGACCACGAGTAAACGTCGCGTGATCAACGAGTGGACATCGTTTGGTCCACAAATCGAGTAGTCTGTTATCATTGTCACTAGTCACTACACGGCGCTGAACGCTATTAAAAAACAGTAAAAATTAGGAATGAAACAGGAAACAGGGGCATCAATGTGAAAACAGCAAAGCTACTGTTAAAACAGTAGGGTTCGTAACACTGTCCCCGCGTGAATCATTCGCGGGCAGCGCGCGGTCCACTCGGGAGCCGGGCGCGGTCAACGCGAGACAAGCGTACGAGCAGCGAGTTGTCACCGAGCGGTCCACTCGCGTCCGCGCGTGGACAGCTTGCGAGTGAGGCGTCCGGTGACGTTACGGAGTTGATGTATTGAGCGCGTATCCATACAAGTCCATAGAAAGAATACTATCCACTCGAGGCGAGGCAGTGCTAATCGGGTGCCGGGTGGCTCTAATGAGCTATGACCCTTAGTGTCCACAGGCTATGCGTATTCGTAAAAAAACGCTTCTACGTATCGATATTACTCGATAATTATAGGATGAAATTATGCCCCAAATTGTATGCTCCTTTTTTTCTTAGTGCATTATGATTTTCGTGATCGGTGACGTGCCCAAAATGTGCCCAAAATGTGTCGCGTGCTAAAAATGGCACGCATGCTATTGGTTCGCCATCCCACATATATATATGATTGTTGCCGTATACCTCAGTACAGAAAATAAATACTATCGGTAATTCTAAAATGTTTTCATTTCAACAGTTTAATAGTGTTTTAATCAACAAGAACTGACACATTATTAAATGGCCCTTCGAGCCGGATAGTGTTTTAGTTATCAAGAATCGGGTCACAATGCGAAATTTGTAATTTTTTATTAAGCCCTGAATAAGTTATTAGTACTAATTTATTAATGTAGCCAATTTTATTCCCCAGGGCCGTCTAGAATTTGACAGAAACCAAATACCAACGGGCTTCAAGCGTGCTCAGTTCATACTTTACGATGTGAAGTACCTGCTAGGTTCCGTACCTACCACATTCGATGATGATCTTCGAAAGGGCTTCCTGCACGGCTTGTCGCTGATGCTGAATCTGCTCGTGATGATGCAAGGCATGGATTCTGTTGTGAGACAAGTGAGTTTCACACAGCAGCTGAACAGGTCTCTCGAGTTTCAGTTGTTAAAAGTTGAATCGATAAATTTAAAAATTTTCGTTTAGCCGGTCCATCCGGATGTCCGTTTAATTCCTGAACTTAAGTCCCAGTAGCGAGATGTTAACCCGCGCGCCCCGCAGGTCGGGCAGCACATGGAGTACGAGCCCGAGTGGGAGTCCGCGTTCAACCTGCACGTGAAGCTGGCGCACAGCATCACGCTCGCGCTCGAGTGGTGCAGCGCCGAGCGCGCGCTCGCCGCCACCGCCTACCGCATGGCGCTGCGCCGCCACGCCGACACGTGCGCCGCGCGCGCGCACGAGCTGCGCGGTGAGTACACGTGCGACACCTACCTCGCTGCGTCTTACATTGCTCTGCAGCACTACATTTTATTTATTAACAGACACGTGCCCAGGCAAAATACACACTTCCCACATGTATTAGGAGCTGCACTGCCGGTCGACACGCTGACGTTGTGCGGTAAGCTCACACTTGTGCAGCATTGTTAGAGCACTGGTCGACATGCTAACACGAGAGTAGTGATTGCACACACTTGTGCACTAGAGTGCTAACAAGCGAACCCTCTAAAATTCAAACTCAAGCTCGTACAGCTGCTGAACTGCTTTAGCACTAAATTATACGACGTAAGATCACAAAGACCCAAACTTGTCTATATCGACATTTTACTTTTTTTTTCTGTTGACAAATAGTATAAGTCAACTCTATTGTCATCATCGTCATGTGTCCGCAGAGCTGGGCAACCAGAGCGCATCGGTGATCCCGTACGACGTGTCCCGCGAGCCGGTGTCGGTGCACCGGCCGCTGTCTCGGTTCCTGGCCGGGCTGCACCTGCAGCTGCACCGGCATGGCCTGTCCTACCACAGCCGGGAGTTCGACCGACCGGACGCACCCCGGCCCTCGCCCGAGGAACTCATCGGTATGTTTGTTATTATATGTTAAGATGCGCCGTGACTTGGTAAATATTCATTTAGGAATAAACTAATCGCTTCACATTCAACAGTTCCTAGTAATGTTAAGTGTTAAAATATAAGATCAAGGTCTAAGAACTTATACAACTATAAAAAAATATCAGTATGCATAGGTAACACGAATCAACCGGCCATGAATTGAGCGTTTTATAGTCTTTTTTTTTAAATTTCATTGGGACAAATTAAAGAATATAAATAGAAAAAGAAGAATTATTTGGGAAAGTTTTTATTTTATTGTATAAAAACAATTTTGGCAAAATTGATTTTTAAGTCGAGGTAAATTATAACCCGAAATTGAACCCAAATATTCAAAAGGAAATATTTCCTTACCATCAGTCGCAAGGTAACGTTAATAATTTGAGTATAATCTAATCTTAGCTATAATTTATAATCTTCAGGGGAAAAAGTATGTGTGTACTTATGTACGCACGTAAGAAGTTATACTTCTTTGGTGAAAGAAGTTATAATTATATGACGTAACAAGATAAAAATCTTTTAAAAAATTTGGTCTCTGAACCCTGTCCAACAGTGGGCCATCTACGACAAAACGTATATAATAATTCGCTGTGTTGTTGTTTCCAGAGCCGGTGCTGTGCACGATGGTGATGGTGGCGCAGGTGCACTCGGGCATGTGGCGCCGCAACGGGTTCGCGCTGCTCAACCAGCTCTACTTCTACCACAACGTCAAGTGCCGCGCCGAGATGTTCGACCGCGACGTCGTCATGTTGCAGGTGAGCGACTTTTATTTTCGAAGTGAAACTTCTTTAGAATCGTTGTGATTTGAAACTCACGATAAAGAAACAAACATAAATAATCTGACTACGGTATTTCCGAACCGATACGACTTAGGGGCTTTAAAAAAGAGCATACTCTTATTTGAAAGACCGGCAATGCAGCTGGTAATCCGCTGATTTAGCAGGTGTCTATGGATGTCGCTTTCACTTGCCACCAGGTGAACCAACTGTCTGTTTGCCCCCTCTTATATTAAAAAATAAATAAATAAATGTATAGGATTAAGTCGGCGAGAGAATGAGATAGTAAATATAGTCCGCGCGCGAGCTCCGAGGAATCGGGGTGGGGAGGATCAGGTTGAATGGGGGTGGCGCCCGACCGTCGCTTCATACCCCGCACTCTCCCACTACTAGTGACGACATTGACATTAAAGCACGCTAATCGAGTCTTTTTTAACTAAGAAATATTAATTAATTATTATTTTTTACTTTATTTATAAAGACCTATAAGCATCAATTCACTAGCTGATATTTTAATATACTCTTTAGTCTCTGACATCTATTAACTATTAATTAATAAATTTTAGATTGAGTTTGCCAAAGAAGTTTCACTTCTAATATGTGTACTCTGTACACACCAGAGTTTTTTTTTTGACACACACGGTCGTTTGTCCCTAAGGTAGGCAACTTAATTTCTGTATTTTAGGTAACAGCCGACTAATATACATTTTTTTTATTAAATATACTTATAAATAATACATATATAAATAAACATATATTACACCCAGACTCGGGGTGGAAATCGAACCAACAACCCTGGAGCAGAAAACATGGTCATTGCCAACTGCGCCAACGGGCCAATCAAGCTTTTAGCCTATACATATCTGTATATTCAAAAGTATTGTGACTTGTATTAGGTATACGTATTTGTGTGTTGGGGGTCTAACGACTATAACTTTCTTTACATTTATTATTTTTGCTTAACGTTTTTTAACGGTTTTTTTTTAACGTGTTCATAGATATATCTAAAATCTAGAGTATATTAATTCTGACAATCATAATAAATAAGTAATATTAGTAATAATATTAATCCGACAAATGTTTAATATTGATAATATGTGTGACACTCCTATGATTAAAATAAATTATATCACCACATATTGTGAAGTCTATTGTGACATGCTACCACAATCACCAATAAAAGTCAAAGACATGTACGTACATATACTAAGTAAATGTTAACATTGTCTGAAAGTATAAATGCTGTTTTGTTATATGTTTAGTTAAAATCGTATATTAATCAAACATTTTTTTTTTTGCCTTTAGATCGGCGCGTCACTAATCGAAAGCAACGAATTTATAATTCACGTCCTAAACAAGTTCAATCTTCTCGACTGGGCAGCGGCTGACTTCGAACAGAAGTCAATAGAAGATGACACTTTGAGGCACACCATCAGTATGGTCGAAGAGTTCCTGAGTCTCCTTATTACAAGTAGGCAAACAGAGTTTTTAAATTAAAATATTTAAAGTGTTGGCTGCCCAAATCCTGGATAACTTAAAAATTTCGAGATAAAAGCTGGCCTATGTTTTGATCCAGGTCTTTATCTATGTAACCAAGCGTATGTTAGTAACACAATTTTTGAAGATTTTTGACTCCTAAGTGTAACGCGCCGTAACGTTTTTCTGTACCCCGTACGTACCCTCCCTAAGCGTACACACGTACGTAACACCCAAGTTACCATTTTAAAGACAATTATGTTGCGCAAGGTACCGGAAAGTCGCTAAAATACCTTTGTTATTGTTTTAATCGCGAAGGACTTGGCGTAAACCATAAACGAAAACGGTTGCCAACTTGGGAGATTTTAATTACCTAGTTTTTTTTTTATTTAAAAAAAATTTTACACAACGCGTTGTATGAACCCCACTCTCGCCCTTGTAACGCATCGTAACGTTTTACGAGACCGCCCCGCCTCCCCCCTAAATTGCGTTACGTAATACTTGAACACCTCCCTATCTATATAATATAATTTGTATAAGTATGCTGACACAAGACCATTTCCTCTATCCGTAGGTTCCCTGGAAGAGATCGCTTTAACCATAAGGCAATCTTTTGTATCTAATGATACTTTGTTCTGGGTTCTCGTTCCATATAATATTTTTATTTTGGTGTAAAATATTATTATATACTAAGTTTCATCGCAAAAGGTTTAATAGTTTTACCAGTTAGTAGTAGTTTAGTAGCAAAGTTTTAGTCTTTCAGACTATTATTTTAATAAGCCATCCCACCATCAGAAACTCCTATGAATTTTGCACTTATTGTTAGAACTTACGCCAACAGAACTGCAATGAGCAACTAGTTTTTGCACACTTATTTTTAATAAATAGGTAGTTTAATAAAACAATATTATGTTAACAGTCGTGGGTTCTCGCTACGTGCCCGGAGTAGGCGAGGTGACCAACGAAGACAGGACCAAGAAAGAAATAATACAGATGCTGTGCGTTAAACCTATGCCGCATTCGGAACTCAATCGGTATTAATAGTTTTACACTGCTTCATTAAATTTAATGTTAAAAGTGTAAAAAATTGTGATAAAAATTAAGTATTTTAACCACGTGCTTATACCTGTATTTACGTTCTCTATTGAAAAACTTCAATTGGGTAAGATAGAAAGCGACCAATGCCGCATAGGAACTAATAAAATTTGTTGGTCTATTTTTCAGTAGAGTTTGTTTAAAAATCTTACTGATGCATAAATAATATTTCAAAGTAAACTCGTACATCCCTAATTACATTCAATTGAATTAAAAAATTAAATTAGTTTTTGATTTAAATGTACAAGCGCATTTCAATCGAGAATTCATCTATGTTTTCTGTATATAGATATAAAAATATGCATGTTATCCAGCTCACTTCCCGAGGATCAGTTACACGAAACGGGACTCGAAGCCGTGATACACGAAGTGGCGGATTTCGTGAAACCGACGGGCGGTAGCAACCGCGGCGTGTACAAGTTGAAGCCGCACCTTTACGACGAGTACGACACGTTCTTCTACCACTACACCCGCGAGGAGCTGTCGAGGAGCGAGGAGGAACAGAGGAAGAGGCGGAAAGCTGCTGGTTATTACATTGTTAATATTAATTTAAAAAAAAAACTGTTTCAGCACCAACACACGACTGGAGTTTACTCCTTAAGAACAATTCTCTAAATATGCACAAATAATTCGTATGTGACACAGAATAACACTTATCGCTTATTTTACAGTCATTACGTGAAAATAGCGCCCTTTGGATTTCTAAGGGAATAAATTGTCCGTTATAAATTTGGCTTCATCATCAAAAAGACTTGATAAGCGTACTCTCACGTGAAGGTTGTCACTAGTTAGTAGTGGGAGAGTGATTCCTCGGTCTTAATACTCACGACTAAACAGTGAAAATAGGTTGTGCACAAAAAACGTAACGAGGTCATTCGATCAGTAGAAGTTACTTATCTTATTTTTTTCTTACCGGGGGTCTTATATGAAAATCGATTCTTAAGGAGTAAACACCAAAAATAAGTTTTCCTTAAAAAAAACGTTAGAGACGAAACATACACGTGTATATATGTATATATGGCATAAGAGATGACACTAAGCAACTTTGTCCTTGACAGGTCTTCCGGAATGCTGTCCTCCTCCCCCCCTCCCGAAGCTAGCTGCCCCCTTCAGACTGCTCGCCAACCTGCTGCAGTGTGACGCCGCCTTACACGTGCTGCGATGCGTGTTGGAAAGGGCTTTAGATTTACGAGCGAGGTCCTTCTCCGAGCCGCAAGTGCATAAGGTGATTTATCGCTCATTTTATATTTGTTGCACAACACGCAGTTGAGCTGCAGGAAACATTAAATTACCACCTACTCGATCTCGCAAATAAATGGTCAATCCTATTTTAGGTAGTCTCTTTGTACTTCACAATTTGTAATTGTCTTTAATGTCTGTATTATTATTTAATTATTTTTCACTCCACCCATTCAATATATACATACATATTTATATGTATATATAATGTCATACAGTGTCAATGACAATAAGGCATATAATAAAACAAACTTATATAGATAAATATAAGCGGGTGGAGGATTAAGCCCCGGCAGGGAGATCAAACGGCCGGGGTGGGGAATCGGCGAAAAATCCTAGCCGAGTCGAGCAAACCGTCTTCTGCATCCTGGCTGCGAACGAATCATCACGTATACCCAGCTGCCTCAGATGGTAAGCGAGGCTAACCAGGATCAAACCGTTGGCAGATATCATGATAGGTATGGGATATCAGATGATTTCAGCGGACTCCACACCTCACATGTCGACGATTCGTTCGCCAGATCCAGATATTTACGTTTTTTCTCTGTTCGGCGTTCATGAGGTTCTCTTCATGTGAGATAGTTATGTCCACTAAAAACACCCTCGACCGTGCCCTATTCATCACCACGATATCAGGCTTGTTCGCCAGTATCGTCCTGTCTGTGACGATAGGCAGGTCCTAGCAAAGCCGGACTCCGTTGCGTTCGAGTACTGGCACCGGTGTGTACTGAAAATAAGGCATCCTATGTTCCAGGAGACCGTACATAAAAGCAAGCTCTTGATGAAAGATCTTGGCCGCTTGATTATGTCTGTACAAGTACTCAGTGTTGGTAAGCACTGAAAAGCCCGAAAGCACATGTCCGAGTGACTCGCCGGGATGGCGACAAGCTCGACAGAAGTCGGGAGTGCCATCCTTCAGAATGTGCTTTCGGTAATTATTCGTCTTAACCACCTGAGCCTGTATTACACAGACAAAACCGAATCGCAGCCACTGCACGGAGGCCTTTATCCACGTGAAGTGCATGGTGCGCCTTGTAAAACCTTCCACGCAGCTCCTCCATCTATACGGTCTCCCGGTCAGAGGTGCTAAGTACAATCGTTACTCGCCATTCCTCTTTGGCCAGGGATAAGGGGGTGAGATGATAAAGATTTAGGGTGATGTATGCGATGGTGACTCATAGTCGTGCGGATTCTTCTGTCCAGGGCGTCGAGTTCGGTCTGAATCCATCTGAGTACGCCAAATTTGTAGAAGAGAGTGGGCATGACCCAGCCGTATAAACTCTGACCATTTTGGCGCCCGACAAGTAGCTCCGAAAAATTTTTGTCAGCCGGCCAAAAAAGACCTTGCAAACCGCCCGTTTCAAATCCGTCTCCTCCACCCCAATGCATTGTGACATGCCCAGATACAGGTAAGATTTAGCCTCGGAGAGGGTTTTGAAGTTGGACAACTCTAGCTTAAGTTCCGCCGATTACGTCATCTGTCCCCTGTCTACATGCACGACCGCACACTTACGCACTCAAAGCTGCATGCTGATGGAGCCGCTGAACTCAGTAGTGATTTTTCAGCCACTCCATAAGGCGTACAGCATTAGGTGCCAGCAGCTTGAGATCATCCATGTAGAGAAGGTAGGAGACTTTAGTATCTCCTCTTCGAAATTGAAAACCTGTCCTCGAACACTCCAGCAGCAGTGCTTAAAGGGTTTAAGGATAAGCAAAACTAAAGCGGGCTCAGAAAATCACCTTGGAATATACTCCTCCGTATCCTGATTCGGTCATTGGCACCCGTCGTCAGTCACTCGCCCTGGAGACAAAGAATCGTACTCCATTTCCTCATGCATACTTCGAGGAAGTCTCGAACTGCACCGGCGATCTTGTACAGCTCGAGGACCCTCAGAAGCCATGAATGAGGCACCGAATCGAATGCCTTCTTGTAGTCAATCCAGACAGCAGACAAGTTCCGACGGTTGCGTTTGTACTATTTACTATTTAATTTGTATATTTTACTATTTAATTGTACACTCGATAAGCGTGGATTTCAAGACGCTAGCCGGAACCAGAGAGAGCGCTTTTCCCTCTATGTCCACAGACCCGAAAAACTAAATGGAGTAATTCATAAACAATAGATATATAGAGCAGCGTTTGACAAGCTGGCACGCAACAGAGTCAATGAGAAGGAGCTCCTGTGTGCCGCGACATTCTCTACGACATTCGTTCTGAGCTGTAGACAAGATGTTAAATTCGTCAATATGATGAGAGATCTTGCAGTTGAGAACGGATGTCAGCGTCTTATTGGTGAAAGTCAGACACGTTATGGGTCGGTCAGCGCTGTCGGTTGACTTACGAGTTAAGTGAGTGATCCCAGTAGTGAAAAGGTTCGGAAGTGTCATCCGCTCTATTGCCTCTTAGTATTTATTGGCTTTGTATTATTATTGGAGGCACGGTAGAAAAGTAGTCTTATCCATAAATATTTAAATAATAGATTTGAATTGTCCAATGACCATAAAACTATAAGCCATCTACTGAAATGCATTAAAGCTAGGGTATGCGGTTGGGTTTCTTAGGTTTTCGACAATTGCGTGATCTCTTTATTTTATCTCGATATTTACGTTTTTATGCATAGGATCACTTTTCTCTTAGACACATCACCGTACAGTACTAGAAAACGACTTTACAGTAACATATTTCGTGTGACCGACAGGCGCTCCACCTGATCGGCTACGCGCTGCGCGACGAGGAGAGCGGACACTACGAGTTCCTCGCCTTCGCCGAGAGCGCGGCGCGCAGCGGGCTGCTGGCGCTGCTGCAGCGCCTCGCCGCCAGCCCGCGCGTCGACGCGCACCGCGCGCTCGCGCGCTGGCTGCTGCGGCGCGTGCGGTCAGTACGAGCGTGGCGGCGGGGGCGGGGGCGGGGGGACGCGCCCGCCACATCGTATGTAGTTCACAGAGAGCGCGGCGCGCAGCGGGCTGCTGGCGCTGCTGCAGCGCCTCGCCGCCAGCCCGCGCGTCGACGCGCACCGCGCGCTCGCGCGCTGGCTGCTGCGGCGCGTGCGGTCAGTACGAGCGTGGCGGCGGGGGCGGGGGCGGGGGGACGCGCCCGCCACATCGTATGTAGTTCACAGAGAGCGCGGCGCGCAGCGGGCTGCTGGCGCTGCTGCAGCGCCTCGCCGCCAGCCCGCGCGTCGACGCGCACCGCGCGCTCGCGCGCTGGCTGCTGCGGCGCGTGCGGTCAGTACGAGCGTGGCGGCGGGGGCGGGGGCGGGGGGACGCGCCCGCCACATCGTATGTAGTTCACAGAGAGCGCGGCGCGCAGCGGGCTGCTGGCGCTGCTGCAGCGCCTCGCCGCCAGCCCGCGCGTCGACGCGCACCGCGCGCTCGCGCGCTGGCTGCTGCGGCGCGTGCGGTCAGTACGAGCGTGGCGGCGGGGGCGGGGGCGGGGGGACGCGCCCGCCACATCGTATGTAGTTCACAGAGAGCGCGGCGCGCAGCGGGCTGCTGGCGCTGCTGCAGCGCCTCGCCGCCAGCCCGCGCGTCGACGCGCACCGCGCGCTCGCGCGCTGGCTGCTGCGGCGCGTGCGGTCAGTACGAGCGTGGCGGCGGGGGCGGGGGCGGGGGGACGCGCCCGCCACATCGTATGTAGTTCACAGAGAGCGCGGCGCGCAGCGGGCTGCTGGCGCTGCTGCAGCGCCTCGCCGCCAGCCCGCGCGTCGACGCGCACCGCGCGCTCGCGCGCTGGCTGCTGCGGCGCGTGCGGTCAGTACGAGCGTGGCGGCGGGGGCGGGGGCGGGGGGACGCGCCCGCCACATCGTATGTAGTTCACAGAGAGCGCGGCGCGCAGCGGGCTGCTGGCGCTGCTGCAGCGCCTCGCCGCCAGCCCGCGCGTCGACGCGCACCGCGCGCTCGCGCGCTGGCTGCTGCGGCGCGTGCGGTCAGTACGAGCGTGGCGGCGGGGGCGGGGGCGGGGGGACGCGCCCGCCACATCGTATGTAGTTCACAGAGAGCGCGGCGCGCAGCGGGCTGCTGGCGCTGCTGCAGCGCCTCGCCGCCAGCCCGCGCGTCGACGCGCACCGCGCGCTCGCGCGCTGGCTGCTGCGGCGCGTGCGGTCAGTACGAGCGTGGCGGCGGGGGCGGGGGCGGGGGGACGCGCCCGCCACATCGTATGTAGTTCACAGAGAGCGCGGCGCGCAGCGGGCTGCTGGCGCTGCTGCAGCGCCTCGCCGCCAGCCCGCGCGTCGACGCGCACCGCGCGCTCGCGCGCTGGCTGCTGCGGCGCGTGCGGTCAGTACGAGCGTGGCGGCGGGGGCGGGGGCGGGGGGACGCGCCCGCCACATCGTATGTAGTTCACAGAGAGCGCGGCGCGCAGCGGGCTGCTGGCGCTGCTGCAGCGCCTCGCCGCCAGCCCGCGCGTCGACGCGCACCGCGCGCTCGCGCGCTGGCTGCTGCGGCGCGTGCGGTCAGTACGAGCGTGGCGGCGGGGGCGGGGGCGGGGGGACGCGCCCGCCACATCGTATGTAGTTCACAGAGAGCGCGGCGCGCAGCGGGCTGCTGGCGCTGCTGCAGCGCCTCGCCGCCAGCCCGCGCGTCGACGCGCACCGCGCGCTCGCGCGCTGGCTGCTGCGGCGCGTGCGGTCAGTACGAGCGTGGCGGCGGGGGCGGGGGCGGGGGGACGCGCCCGCCACATCGTATGTAGTTCACAGAGAGCGCGGCGCGCAGCGGGCTGCTGGCGCTGCTGCAGCGCCTCGCCGCCAGCCCGCGCGTCGACGCGCACCGCGCGCTCGCGCGCTGGCTGCTGCGGCGCGTGCGGTCAGTACGAGCGTGGCGGCGGGGGCGGGGGCGGGGGGACGCGCCCGCCACATCGTATGTAGTTCACAGAGAGCGCGGCGCGCAGCGGGCTGCTGGCGCTGCTGCAGCGCCTCGCCGCCAGCCCGCGCGTCGACGCGCACCGCGCGCTCGCGCGCTGGCTGCTGCGGCGCGTGCGGTCAGTACGAGCGTGGCGGCGGGGGCGGGGGCGGGGGGACGCGCCCGCCACATCGTATGTAGTTCACAGAGAGCGCGGCGCGCAGCGGGCTGCTGGCGCTGCTGCAGCGCCTCGCCGCCAGCCCGCGCGTCGACGCGCACCGCGCGCTCGCGCGCTGGCTGCTGCGGCGCGTGCGGTCAGTACGAGCGTGGCGGCGGGGGCGGGGGCGGGGGGACGCGCCCGCCACATCGTATGTAGTTCACAGAGAGCGCGGCGCGCAGCGGGCTGCTGGCGCTGCTGCAGCGCCTCGCCGCCAGCCCGCGCGTCGACGCGCACCGCGCGCTCGCGCGCTGGCTGCTGCGGCGCGTGCGGTCAGTACGAGCGTGGCGGCGGGGGCGGGGGCGGGGGGACGCGCCCGCCACATCGTATGTAGTTCACAGAGAGCGCGGCGCGCAGCGGGCTGCTGGCGCTGCTGCAGCGCCTCGCCGCCAGCCCGCGCGTCGACGCGCACCGCGCGCTCGCGCGCTGGCTGCTGCGGCGCGTGCGGTCAGTACGAGCGTGGCGGCGGGGGCGGGGGCGGGGGGACGCGCCCGCCACATCGTATGTAGTTCACAGAGAGCGCGGCGCGCAGCGGGCTGCTGGCGCTGCTGCAGCGCCTCGCCGCCAGCCCGCGCGTCGACGCGCACCGCGCGCTCGCGCGCTGGCTGCTGCGGCGCGTGCGGTCAGTACGAGCGTGGCGGCGGGGGCGGGGGCGGGGGGACGCGCCCGCCACATCGTATGTAGTTCACAGAGAGCGCGGCGCGCAGCGGGCTGCTGGCGCTGCTGCAGCGCCTCGCCGCCAGCCCGCGCGTCGACGCGCACCGCGCGCTCGCGCGCTGGCTGCTGCGGCGCGTGCGGTCAGTACGAGCGTGGCGGCGGGGGCGGGGGCGGGGGGACGCGCCCGCCACATCGTATGTAGTTCACAGAGAGCGCGGCGCGCAGCGGGCTGCTGGCGCTGCTGCAGCGCCTCGCCGCCAGCCCGCGCGTCGACGCGCACCGCGCGCTCGCGCGCTGGCTGCTGCGGCGCGTGCGGTCAGTACGAGCGTGGCGGCGGGGGCGGGGGCGGGGGGACGCGCCCGCCACATCGTATGTAGTTCACAGAGAGCGCGGCGCGCAGCGGGCTGCTGGCGCTGCTGCAGCGCCTCGCCGCCAGCCCGCGCGTCGACGCGCACCGCGCGCTCGCGCGCTGGCTGCTGCGGCGCGTGCGGTCAGTACGAGCGTGGCGGCGGGGGCGGGGGCGGGGGGACGCGCCCGCCACATCGTATGTAGTTCACAGAGAGCGCGGCGCGCAGCGGGCTGCTGGCGCTGCTGCAGCGCCTCGCCGCCAGCCCGCGCGTCGACGCGCACCGCGCGCTCGCGCGCTGGCTGCTGCGGCGCGTGCGGTCAGTACGAGCGTGGCGGCGGGGGCGGGGGCGGGGGGACGCGCCCGCCACATCGTATGTAGTTCACAGAGAGCGCGGCGCGCAGCGGGCTGCTGGCGCTGCTGCAGCGCCTCGCCGCCAGCCCGCGCGTCGACGCGCACCGCGCGCTCGCGCGCTGGCTGCTGCGGCGCGTGCGGTCAGTACGAGCGTGGCGGCGGGGGCGGGGGCGGGGGGACGCGCCCGCCACATCGTATGTAGTTCACAGAGAGCGCGGCGCGCAGCGGGCTGCTGGCGCTGCTGCAGCGCCTCGCCGCCAGCCCGCGCGTCGACGCGCACCGCGCGCTCGCGCGCTGGCTGCTGCGGCGCGTGCGGTCAGTACGAGCGTGGCGGCGGGGGCGGGGGGACGCGCCCGCCACATCGTATGTAGTTCGTTCGTGTGATGCCACCGCCCCTGCGCCGTACCCCACTCGATCGTTAGGAAAAATGTGGACATAATAATATGATATGCTATCGTGCGCAGCCAGAGCCAGGTTTTAGCGAAACAAATTTTTTTTTTGTCAAGTTTATCTCATTATATAATTTGAATGAGAAAAAGTACATATTTCAAAGTATTATTTTTGTTACAGTTCACTGCTGGGACAAAACGACGAGAATTTAGCAGATATAGAAAATATGGAGACAGACCAGGAGGAAAAACCGCCGGTCGGCGATACAGCTGGTATGTCTGTGACACTACATATTAGACCTTAGTTATATACCTTATATATTTTACTTTTATTACTTTATGTTGTTTTGTAATATGCTGTTTATTGAAACAACAAACTAAGGTTGTTGCTCTGTAAAGGAGAAACAACATTAAAAGTTATTGCTTCAAATCTTAATTTTTAACAAAATCTTGTTAACAATAAAAACTCGTTACAATCAAACGTACAAAATGAGAGAGAATCTATTCTACCGATGAACCTCCAGAACAAATACACTGCAAAGCGCCGCCACCACAGATAATACTTTAAAATACAAAGTCAAAAGTATTGCGCGGAAAATTTAAATAAAATGAAGAGCAAAAGAGCTTCATTTATATACTTAAAAGTAACCTATTCGTTCTGATCCGCTTAAAGTACTGTCCGCCTGAATTGACCGATCCTTAACTAACAAATTAAGTTTCATCACAACGGTCTTAGTGCGAAAGAGTAAGAAACACCCATCATTTACCAAGTTTTTTGTGCATTTATACAGATATTTCTTTAAAAAAAAAAGCTACTTCCTGAAATAAGAATTCTTCGAATCGGACCAGTAGTACTAAATATAGTTTTATTAATATTTTTTTTAATGTATTTAACATACACACATGGTCGTCTGTTCATAAGGTAGGCCACTTATTGTCTGTGTTTTAGGTAACAGCCGACTAATGTAAATATATATTTTTTAATTAATGTACATATAAATAATACATATATAAATAAAAATATGTTACACTCAGACTCGGGGCGCGAATCGAACTCACAACCAGGCTGGAACCGACAGCAAGGGTCACAAGAAGAGTACCTACTAGTAATCAAATATTCTTTGAATTTAGTATACTTGCTTTGATTCTGTGCTTCGTAACGTGACGTCTATAATCGCCCTCAATATGTTTATTTAGCCTGTTTCTTTTCTAAAAGATTTCTTTAGATTGATTTTTTTTAATCGGACTGATAGATGCCAAGATTAATAAACTCGTATCTAACTCTAAAATGGTAGTTTTCCAATTACAGAGCATAATGTACTCAGTGGCGCACAATGCCGAAGTGTGCTAATGCTTAATTTTATTGGAACGTCAATTAATGGATATTCACATTTTATTTGTAGAATAGAAAAAAAATTGTCCATGTTTATACCTTCATCCATACAAATATTTATTTTTTAACACGGTCCGAACAAACTTTTTAATATTTACAAAAAACTACGACGAAAACTTTTAAAAAAAATCTAGATTTTTTTTAAAATTATGTATTATTATCCGTCAATTATGAAATTGCAAGTCTGGCAGGCATCTCGCGGTTGCGTCATCATCCCTTAAATTTTTGAAAATGTCAAAAAAAATGCCTTGACTCGAGACTTGCAATATCATAATTGACCGATAATAAAACATAATTTTAAAAAATTCTAGCTTTGTGGGAAACGGGTTACTCGAATGGTTCAGTAGCTCTTAGGCGATAAATAAAATTTCGATCAATGCCAACTTAAAGAAAAAAAAAGCACTCGTTAATTTTCTGCTACTGAGTTGGTACCAATAGCACGCATCATGCGAAAGCAGTACTTTTAAAAGTGCTCGATTCTGCGAAGCGTTGCTGTAGTTGAAACATTCAACGTTGAATATTATGCGCTTTAGTGCTTTAATTGGAAAACTACTATTGTATATATAGTATATAGTGTAAACTTTATTATCTTAACTCAGACGCTGAGAAGGCTCGTCGTGCAAAATTGGCAGCAGAAAGACGCGCGAAAGTAATGGCGCAAATGAAGGCTCAGATGAACAACTTCATATCCAACAACGCTACACTGTTCCAAGAGACTACGACTGAGGTGATTCCCTGTCATTGTTTTTATTATCTTGTAATTATTTCCGTGTTTTTATTTTCAAAATTTTAAAATAAAACATTAGTTTCAGTCATTTTAACTCGATCGTTTTTCATCGCTGGCCGGTAGTGGACAGTCGTGCCGAATTAAACTCTAACCATTTTCTTTCAGAAGAGAAGTCTTTGCCCATTATTGGGATATTTACAGGCTGTTACAGTAAAATTACCGTAAAGTGCTGAAATATTTTGTGGAGCGGGTAATTCATTCGCTGAACGCCTTGCTTTTCTTTTTTTTATCATGTTTTTTTTCTTTTTTTTTTTCTTTTTGTTTTCTCAGTCAGCAGATAGCTGAGCCAGCTCCCATTGCCACAGATATATATTTTTTGTTTCTTAATATTTATTATGTTTTAATTTCGTATATGTAAATATCTTTTTCAATGAAATGGTTGTAAATAAATAAACAAACATAAATAAAGATGTCCAAAATGTTATCCAGGTGACGGAGGAAGAAGAGAAACAAGATCTGCTGCCGCTGTACCGGGGCGCAGCGCTGGGCGTGTGGGGCGGCGGCGTCAGCGAGCCGCCCCGGGTCTGCATCATGTGCCAGGAACAGGTCGGCCGCACTTACGATACTTATCTACCATTCTACGAGTATAAGGGGACGTTCAAGTATTAGGTAACGCAATTTAGGGGGGAGGGGGTTATTGTAAAACATTACGATGCGTTACAAGGCGGGAGGGGAGTTCATACAACGCGTTATGTAACTTTGTTTTTTTGACGTGATAACGTCTAGTAAATCGATGAATGATAGTCGGTACTTCACGAACATCTGTCACGAGTCGCGAGCGAGAGCGCGGAACAAGCGATAGAGAGGCGCGATCGGCCTAAGTGTTCGGCTCACGATCGGCCAACTTATGACGCCTCCGAGTAGAAGAGACAGCAGCAGACGCTACGCAAACACACGAAATGTTTTGTCAATTTTTTTTTTTCTTAATATTTGGATAGGCAAACTGGCAGACGTGCCACCTGATGGTAAGTGATCGACGTCGCCCATGAACATAAACTAGTTTACCTGGAACTAGCCCAGACAACTCATTTATGTGTTGCCTATCCTGAGACATATGATGTTAAATCTCGGTGCCAGTAATTACACTGCCTGTCTTGCCCTTCTTTCCGAAACACAGCAAATCTGTTTCACAGAAGAAATGTAAATGTAATGTAAAGTTAGTGAAAAGTTAATGTGGTTTTTATTATTTATAATAACAACAATTGCAGCAAAAAGGTAATTAATTCTTGCATTTTAAGGATTTGATTAGCGATATAACCTCATATATTTGTTCTTTGATTATTAAAAAGAAGTAGTATCGGTCGGCGAGTGCAGTAATAATAGATGCAGAAATTAAAATATGGCACGCAGCGTGTAGTGCTTTTTAAACTCACAGATGACAACACTACACAACACTATCAGTACTACTGCTGGCCGTTAGTGACACGGAGTGCCCGTCAGCGATTAAGAACGAAGATGTAGCTTTAATGAACTAACGCAATATTTTTGGTAAGTTCTCTCTCTCAACGTTTCGGTCGGCAGGCGCGCGTGGAGGCGATGTCGGAGCCGCTGGTGCTGGTGGCGTTCGCGCAGCACTCGAGCGTGCTGAGCCGGCGCGGCGCGGGCGGTGCGGGGGGCGCGGGCGGCGCGGGCGGCGACCCGTGGCGCAGCGCCTGGCCGCCCGCCGGGCTCGGCGCGCAGCCGCACGTGTCGTGCTGCGGCCACGCGCTGCACGCGCGCTGCTGGCGCAAGTACGTGGACGGCGTGCTGGACAAGGAGAAGCTCAGGTGAGCTCGACTGTTGCATCATCGTCACATCAGCCATCGGAAGTCCACTGCTGAACGTAGGCCTCCCCCGTCTACCTCCAGAGCGGCCGGTTCAAAGCTACCTCCAACCGACGGCTTCCGGCGTAAATTTAAAGCTGTTGGAATTAATCATCCGTTAGACAGGTCTTAATTAAACTAATTTTTTTTTTTTTGTTAACTTAATCAGATGTAAGTTTCATGCAACAGATAATCACGATTCTTGTGATTAAATTAGTTTAATAAACACTTAAATTTTAAAATTTGTTTCGTGCAACTCGGCGTATGTTTTTTAATTAAGTCACTACTAATGTAAGCAGCTACCATTGTACTAGGTACCTAAATTAAAAAAAAAAAAGTAACTGGAATAAAAAAGGCATAGGCAAAATGAGCCCGTGGACATACACTTATATATATATAAAAAAAAAAACGGCTTCCGGCGACTTTCCTCAAGTCGTCTGTCCGTCTCGTGGCCGCTTGCCGGAACATGGTCTCCACTCGATAATCTTTCTACTCCATCGGCCGTCAGTTCTACGAACTATGTGCCCTGCCCACTGCCACTGCAGCTTGCAAATCCACTGGACTATGTCAGAAACCTTCGATCGTCTGCGGATCTCATCATTTTTGATTCGATCTCGCAGAGAAATACCAAGCATAGCCCTCTCCATTGCACGCTGTGCGACTTGGAGCTTGTTTAAAAGGCCCATAGTCAGAGACCACGTCTCAGATCCGTATGTCATCACTCGTAATACACATTGGTCGAAGACTTTCGACTTCAGGCGCTGAGGTATGACGCATGAAAAGACGTTTTTTAACTTTTGCCCGTATGTTATCTACTTATCGCGTTTGTCGCTATAACTACGCTGATACACGTATCCCGCCGGCAGACCGTACCGCATCCGGCAGCCGGCCGCGTTCGACGTGGAGAAAAAGGAGTACCTGTGCCCGCTGTGCGAGCGGCTATGCAACACGGCGCTGCCGCTGCTGCCGGCGCCGGCGCTGCCCGCGTGCCCGCCGCCGCCGCTCAGCGAGCACGTCTTCAGCGACGCCGTCGACCTCATCCTGAAGCTGAAGCACCAGGTACACGCACGGGAGTATATTTATACATATATATCGCCCCAGCCTAAGGGAGCGTTCAAGTATTACGTATCGCAATTTAGGGGAGAAGGGGCTTGTAAAACGTTACGATGCGATACAAGGGTGGGATAGGGGTTCAAACAACGCATTATGTAACATTGTTTTTTTTTAATTTAAATAAAAATCTACCAAATTAAAGTCTCCCAAGTTGGCAACCCTTTTCATTTAAGTTTTACGGCGAGTCAAACACAAATAACAAAGATATTTAAGCGATTTTCCGGTATCTTGCGCAACATAATTTTGTCTTTTAGGTGAAAATTGTAACTTGGGTGTTAGGTACCGTTTAGGGAGGGGGATACAGAAAAACGTAACGGCGCGTTACATAGGGGGGAGAAAGTGGCAAAAATCTTTAAAAATTGTATTACGTAGTACTTGAACGCCTCCTCAAGGCGAAAGTGGGACGTCAAGGAACATTAATAAAACTAAGTCTCGACGGCCATCTCACCACTAATGTAGGTGAGCCGTCGACGCCCACTCCTATCGTCGTATCGTAACGAACCGAACGTGTCGCGCAGGTGTGCTCGGAGTCCGTGCACCTGTGCACCGAGTACTGCGAGGAGATGCACTGCCGCGCGCGCGCGCGCAGCGTGGGCGCCGCGTCGTCCTCGTCGGAGGAGTCGGCGGACGAGACGGAGGTGTACGTGTCCACGCACGCCGAGACGCTGCTGCCGGCCGAGCTGCTGGCGCACTTCGCCGCGCCGCCGCCCGCCTACCACCGCACCACGCGCGCGCTCGTCGAGGACTTCGCCAAGGTTCACTCATCCCTTTTTTTTTGACGCTGTGAAATGCGTTTACGCATCCCGCCACCCGCAGGCGACGGTTATGTGGGACTCGCTGACTGTGAAGTCAGAATACCCACTAAAACACAGCGGTGCCCTCGTCGTCGTACAAGGACGCCACGGGATCGCTGGCGCATGCCACCGTGACAAGGTTCACTCATCCCTACTAATATTATAAATGTGAATGTAAGTTTGTTACGCTTTCACTCAAAAACTACTTAACCGATCATCATGAAACTGTACACATATTCTTGGAGTTATTAGAAGTAACATAGGATACCTTTTGTGAAAAAAAACGTGTGTGTATGTGTACTTATGTACGCACGTAAGAAGTTATACTTATAATAAAACGATGCGCCGAGTTAATGGGTAGTGCGCGCCGTCCGTAATCAGAGTCTGGTAACCATCTAAAAACAAAGTACTCGTCAAGACGAATCAAACGAGCCGAAACTCGATGGGGTGTCGTCGTTTCATTACAGAGTTCCTATAACCACCTTCCAGCTCCATCATCAGACCCTGGTTACCATTGAAAGACAAACTTCTCGTCAAGACGAATCAAACGAGCTGAAACTCGATGGGGTTGTGTCGTTTCATAGCGAAGTGCCTATGGCTATCTTCTAACTCTATCATCAGATCAACACCATTTCATCATAATATTGCATTGTCACGCGATTTACACATGTATGAAAAATTGTAGCTCAATCGGTAACCGGGAAGTGGATCAAATTTAATTTGTAAGATTTGATGACAAATATAGGAACAGACAGACATTCATGGTTTCGTCACAGTGTGCGCGCGAAAAATTTACTCTCATAATTTTTCCTTAACTCTCCAAAAGAAGTACCTATAACTTGTTGTTTGTCAAAAAATCTCAAAATCTAGCTACTTAAACGCTATCTGACATTTCAGTAATAAAGTTCCAACCCTGACTCTACCGACGGTCACGTCAATGTCCAATCAAATTGACTATGGTTTCAGCTGTTTGGATAATTTTTATCAATACACCCACGCGGGCGAAGCCGCGGGCAGATTGTAGTTAATAAATAAATATCGTTTAATCGAGTTCATCGATCGATAAATCGAAAAAATATTAAAAAATATATATATTGATATTTAAAAATATACATATTTTTATATAGGACGAGAAATTTACAAAATTTAATAATTATTTTATTTTTGTCTAACTTTCGCTGGACTCTTTTGCAAAACTTATCTACAACTTTCTTTTTGATAAGTTTTTTTTTTATTCTCAGATGCTACCAGGAATTTGTGGACTGTCAGAGTCAGGCGGCATGGTCTCCGTAGCGGCTTTGTACCGTGCCACCTCATATACAATCATGAGCACCAACGCGGTACTTCAAGCTGAAAATCGACCTCTGCTCGGCGATTTACCTTCGAGGCATCGAGACGCTTTGCAGGCGCTCATCCGTCTCGCAGCTGTCGTACCTACTACTTGGTCGTCACCGAAACACATTTCCCATCACGCCCTGAGCACGTTGGCAACCCTGGAAAAAACCTCACCCCTAACACACGAAGTGTTCGGAACTCTAGTCGCCCTAGTCCTAGCCGCTCCGTCCTTGTTCTGTAAAACTGCAGGCCCCGCTCGGCCGACGCACTTAGCGAGACAAATTACAATAGAAGCCTTTAGAGCGACCCTAACTAGAGCAATGATAGCCACTGACATCACATCCTGCATCAGCGAAGCCATGGACGGCACTGAAACGAACACGAAACCGGACTTAGAAAACCTATTATCGTTCATGAAGGAACTTCGAAGAGGAAAACTCGAAACGGAAAATCTAAGTCCGAATGAAGTCTGGGAAAGTATAAAGGGACAGTGTCATAACTTTTTGAGGTGCTGCTGTTTGTTCTACCACTTTTTGAGTGATATTCAACCGCCCACCGAGCTGACGGTTGTCGGAGGAGACACTTGGGAGACGATGTGCGGATACTTAGACCTGCCTAGTACGTTCAGAGATCTAATAGACAACTTGTTGGCTAGGAAGAAAGCTCTGGCCTGGGCGGAATTATCGAGCGATTGGTTCAACGGCGAACTAACTCCCAAAATAGTCTTAGAGCCTAGCGAGCCTCCACGGCTGATCACATTGCCAGAAGATTTTTCAGAGTTAATGAACGTCGTTTCTGAGTTTTCTTGCCCAAATTCCGAAAGAGAAGATAACAAGAATCCAACCATGTGCCTTGTCTGCGGGCAAATACTGTGCTCGCAGAGCTACTGCTGCCAGATCGAGATACGAAAGGTAATATATGACAAATTAGTATTACCTTTTAGATGATATTTTTGCAGATTAGTTTTGTGTAACATTTCTTATAACACATTTTTGTTAAATTATTTAAAAATATGGTTAGTAAAATTCTACCTTATTTAGTAATTATTTTAATAATAAATATGTAGACTCAGTATCATTTCCAAATCTTATGAAATGTAGCCACATAATAATTATTTTTAAGACTGATATTAAATGCGACAAGTAGCTACAGAATAATACTAACACATCGCCTAAAATAAAGTTCTTGAAGAATTATGTACTGAACTACATATTTTAATATAAAAAATATATAATGAATGAAACAGATTTACCAAAAGGATCTACGATTAAAGCGGGCGTGGCACTTCTTCACTTTCACTCTCACTCTTGAAACTTCTGTGACTTCTCAAAAGCATTCGATTGTGTCGTTCATGAACCACTTTTGTATGAATTAGTAAAGTTTTAAAAATAAAATGTTCGATCTCGTTGCCTCATAATTAAGTGGTCTAACAAGACGCAATGATCGTACAATGATCGTACGAGCAAGACGCAATATATATACATACGGAAGGACGCGGGAGTGACAGAGACAGGTTGTAAAATGTAATGGATGGCTTAAACGGAAAAATTGTATATTTTAAGTAATTTTAAGTTGGATGGTAAAATAATAAGTATTTTATATTTTTATGTCATCAATATTAAATTTCATGTATTCTTTCTTGGGTATACATCATACTCTTGATTCAAAACTTCAGTGGAAACCTTATTTTTGAGTGGACGGTTTTTCCGAAAGCCTCAGTTCGTTATTCTGTCATTTATTTAAATTTGGAATATTTTTAAAAATGACATTAAACATGGTTCAGCAGAGCGGTCGCAGCGGCGGCACGGACCTGGTGGGCGCCGTCGTCGCGCATGCGCTGAGCTGCGGCGCCGGCGCCGGTGCCTTCCTGCGCGTGCGCGAGTGCGAGCTGCTGCTGCTGGCGGCGCCCGCGCGCGGCGTCATGCTGCCCGCGCCCTACCTCGACACCTACGGCGAGAGCGACCAGGTACGCTGCTCTACTGCTGCTGCTGCTACTGCTGCTGCTGCTGGCGGCGCCCGCGCGCGGCGTCATGCTGCCCGCGCCCTACCTCGACACCTACGGCGAGAGCGACCAGGTACGCTGCTCTACTGCTGCTGCTGCTACTGCTGCTGCTGCTGGCGGCGCCCGCGCGCGGCGTCATGCTGCCCGCGCCCTACCTCGACACCTACGGCGAGAGCGACCAGGTACGCTGCTCTACTGCTGCTGCTGCTACTGCTGCTGCTGCTGGCGGCGCCCGCGCGCGGCGTCATGCTGCCCGCGCCCTACCTCGACACCTACGGCGAGAGCGACCAGGTACGCTGCTCTACTGCTGCTGCTGCTACTGCTGCTGCTGCTGGCGGCGCCCGCGCGCGGCGTCATGCTGCCCGCGCCCTACCTCGACACCTACGGCGAGAGCGACCAGGTACGCTGCTCTACTGCTGCTGCTGCTACTGCTGCTGCTGCTGGCGGCGCCCGCGCGCGGCGTCATGCTGCCCGCGCCCTACCTCGACACCTACGGCGAGAGCGACCAGGTACGCTGCTCTACTGCTGCTGCTGCTACTGCTGCTGCTGCTGGCGGCGCCCGCGCGCGGCGTCATGCTGCCCGCGCCCTACCTCGACACCTACGGCGAGAGCGACCAGGTACGCTGCTCTACTGCTGCTGCTGCTACTGCTGCTGCTGCTGGCGGCGCCCGCGCGCGGCGTCATGCTGCCCGCGCCCTACCTCGACACCTACGGCGAGAGCGACCAGGTACGCTGCTCTACTGCTGCTGCTGCTACTGCTGCTGCTGCTGGCGGCGCCCGCGCGCGGCGTCATGCTGCCCGCGCCCTACGTCGACACCTACGGCGAGAGCGACCAGGTACGCTGCTCTACTGCTGCTGCTGCTACTGCTGCTGCTGCTGGCGGCGCCCGCGCGCGGCGTCATGCTGCCCGCGCCCTACCTCGACACCTACGGCGAGAGCGACCAGGTACGCTGCTCTACTGCTGCTGCTGCTACTGCTGCTGCTGCTGGCGGCGCCCGCGCGCGGCGTCATGCTGCCCGCGCCCTACCTCGACACCTACGGCGAGAGCGACCAGGTACGCTGCTCTACTGCTGCTGCTGCTACTGCTGCTGCTGCTGGCGGCGCCCGCGCGCGGCGTCATGCTGCCCGCGCCCTACGTCGACACCTACGGCGAGAGCGACCAGGTACGCTGCTCTACTGCTGCTGCTGCTGGCGGCGCCCGTGCGCGGCGTCATGCTGCCCGCGCCCTACCTCGACACCTACGGCGAGAGCGACCAGGTACGCTGCTCTACTGCTGCTGCTGCTACTGCTGCTGCTGCTGGCGGCGCCCGCGCGCGGCGTCATGCTGCCCGCGCCCTACGTCGACACCTACGGCGAGAGCGACCAGGTACGCTGCTCTACTGCTGCTGCTGCTACTGCTGCTGCTGCTGGCGGCGCCCGCGCGCGGCGTCATGCTGCCCGCGCCCTACCTCGACACCTACGGCGAGAGCGACCAGGTACGCTGCTTTACTGCTGCTGCTGCTACTGCTGCTGCTGCTGGCGGCGCCCGCGCGCGGCGTCATGCTGCCCGCGCCCTACCTCGACACCTACGGCGAGAGCGACCAGGTACGCTGCTCTACTGCTGCTGCTGCTACTGCTGCTGCTGCTGGCGGCGCCCGCGCGCGGCGTCATGCTGCCCGCGCCCTACGTCGACACCTACGGCGAGAGCGACCAGGTACGCTGCTCTACTGCTGCTGCTGCTGGCGGCGCCCGTGCGCGGCGTCATGCTGCCCGCGCCCTACCTCGACACCTACGGCGAGAGCGACCAGGTACGCTGCTCTACTGCTGCTGCTGCTACTGCTGCTGCTGCTGGCGGCGCCCGCGCGCGGCGTCATGCTGCCCGCGCCCTACGTCGACACCTACGGCGAGAGCGACCAGGTACGCTGCTCTACTGCTGCTGCTGCTACTGCTGCTGCTGCTGGCGGCGCCCGCGCGCGGCGTCATGCTGCCCGCGCCCTACCTCGACACCTACGGCGAGAGCGACCAGGTACGCTGCTTTACTGCTGCTGCTGCTACTGCTGCTGCTGCTGGCGGCGCCCGCGCGCGGCGTCATGCTGCCCGCGCCCTACCTCGACACCTACGGCGAGAGCGACCAGGTACGCTGCTCTACTGCTGCTGCTGCTGGCGGCGCCCGCGCGCGGCGTCATGCTGCCCGCGCCCTACCTCGACACCTACGGCGAGAGCGACCAGGTACGCTGCTCTACTGCTGCTGCTGCTACTGCTGCTGCTGCTGGCGGCGCCCGCGCGCGGCGTCATGCTGCCCGCGCCCTACCTCGACACCTACGGCGAGAGCGACCAGGTACGCTGCTCTACTGCTGCTGCTGCTACTGCTGCTGCTGCTGGCGGCGCCCGCGCGCGGCACCGTACTGCTCGCGCACTATCTCGAGATAGCACACCTGTGACAAGAGCTACCAGATACGTTGCTCTGTTACTGCTGCTGCTACTGCTACCACTGCTGCTGACGGTGACACACTGCTTGTGCTAGTAGAGGTCGTGGGGTCATACAATTCACGCCGTCAGTCACCTTCATATCCTTTTTAAAAAAATGCTTTTAAACATTGTCAAATATTTTTTTAGAAAAGACGACAAATGTTTACAGGCGACATACTAGTTCAATCGCAGTCGTCATAAGTTTAGTATTTTGACCCGCCCCTAACCACGAAACTATAGAGATAATGTGAATGGATATATGGATATATATTTTAATTATTTATTGGTCACATAAATCTCAACAGCTATCTTAATGTAAACAATAACCATTCCAGGGTCTCCGTCGCGGCAATCCGCTGCACCTGTGCCCCGAGCGCTACGAGACGCTGCGCCTGCTGTGGCTCAGCCACGGCATCCACGAGCGGATCGCGCGCGGCGTCGACACCAACATGCTGGTCACCATCACCTGGCAGAACATGTGAGCACGTGGCCGACGTGCGCGTGTCCGTGCTTGTGTCCGTGTGTGCGCGTGTCCGTGCGCGGGGACTTGTGACAGCCGAGATCGAGGCGAATCGTGTAACAGTCGAATTCGATAATGTACCTATTTGATGTTTGATCACCCGTGAACGTGTACGTGTGTGTACATGTGCATGTGATGCGGTAACATGTTCTGTGTTAAAGGCGAATTAGAAAGAATCGGAATTATAAACTGTTCATTGTAATGTATCCACTTAGTTTGGAATGACAAGCTGATATGTATTCATCTCTCAATACTGACGCAGGTATGGAAATAAGAAGCGACACTATAAAACTAAACTATTTGAAACCTAGCATAGTAGGTTTTTGTCATGTTATCAAAATATTGATATGTAATACAATGTTTTTTTTTTTGTAATTTTGTCGATACATTTGTTGTTAATAATTATCAAAACGGTTGTTGTGTCTAAATGTAATCTCATTGATAAGAAATTAGTTTTATAGTCCTTGTATTTTCGATAACTGCGACAAATTGAGTTAAAAATATTATAATTTTGTATCAGATATTTTTCATTTAAAGCGGTTTTGTATAGAAATATTTGATAGGAAACCGCACGCATGTCATCGTTAACGAAAAAAAAAAGAATAAGTTTTTATGTATCTTAGAAGATCTCTCATAATTACCAAATAGTTGAATTTATAAATTTCACGATAGTAACGATCGAACTGTGATAAGATGCGACAGCTTCTAACATGCACGTACGTGCGTACTCATATTGAATATATTTCAAAGGGTTAGTTTTTAGATTATTAGTATTAATTTATAAATTAAGTCCGTGTTCTGTTAAAAATATTCGGCTTCTTTGTATTAGATAAAACTTGTGTTTTCAAAACACGTAATTAGGTCGAATGTTGCTTCGAAATCGAAGTGTTCTTTTTTTTAACCCAATGATTTATTTTGATATAAATTTAGAACTTAAAATTTCGATTCGTTGCCTATGTCGTTAAGATAGTTGTTGCACAGATTATTATATAGCTGTTAACACTCAACCTACCAGAGCGGTCAAATGACCACTTTTGAGACTTTAATTAAAATTGTTAAATTCTAGGTTTAGATTTTTCTTGAATTTACTGCACGACTTTTTCTATAATCTATAGCTTTCTTAATTAGCTACTTACTATAGAAAAAGCGGTCATTTGACCACTCTGGTTGGGTTAGTGTTAAATATCTAACATAGTTACAAAAATATGCAATATTTTACCTTTTTTTTTTCTTGAACGGGATATGAATCCCATCCAATAGAATAGTGATCTTCGATCATTATTTGTTTAATAAGATGCTCTCGAAAATATGATTGTATATGTGAAATTATTATTATAAAACGTATTTATAATATATTTGTTATTAACGTTTGTCTTATCCCGTTGTGAATTTTTAAAAAAATTTTGGTTGCAACTTAAAAATTATACTTAAATTTGTTGTTTGAAAATTGTATATTAAGCACAAATGTAATGTATGATACTTGTAAAATATATTTTTTTCACGTGTTTGCAAATAAATTTGTTGCTTTATTCGTTTTTATTCTTCTTTTGTTTTTTGTATAAATATATATTACGATGATATATATTATATTTTCATTCTTGACATTAATTGTATAAAACTATTTATATTTTCTAATTACAGAACGATGAAATATCAAATAACGATTATTTATTTACTTCCTATTTATTATATAATAACGCTTATGCGAAATACAAATTAAAATAGCTCTATATAAATGTTAATTAACATAAATTAAAAAATATCTTTTCAAAATACATTTGTTACATTCAAATATATTAATAATTATTACCTGTTACATTGCATCACATATTTTTTTTAAAGTAATTTTTTTTAAATTCCGCCTTGAATCATTAATTTTCTGATCACACGGGACCATAGAGCCATTAAAATTAAAAAAAAAAAAAAAAAGAACCACCCGCTTATTTTTAATTGAACAATTTGTCGATAAACTGAACTTTATATTTTATTTTCAATTTGTGTATACGTATATAAATATTATTTTGTCCGTGCGATAAAGTGACTTTATTTTTGTGTCATTTTACACGTAGCTAGTAAAATAGACTTAAAAAATATAACTTGTAATCATCGCTAAAAGGTTGTACAAAGATAACACCAATATAACAGATATAAAAATTATATTGTCTAATACACGTCTCTTAGTTCATTTGCTCATAAATTGAAATTAATAAATATAAAAAGCTTCTATGACAGGTATATAAAATTATTATTTAATAAAGTTGTTGTGTCGTTATTGAATTATAAATTGAAATTTTCAATTTTAAAAACGAGTGAATAGATCTCGATCAGACTGGTTCGATATATTTGTTTACTAATTAAATAATAGAAAAACAGAAAGAATTTTTTTTTTATTTGAGAAAAGTAATTATTGATAATTTAAATACCTACATAAATTTTTAAAAATTGATAAAAATTTAATGTAATTCATTTAAAAATGACGAGCGTATAAATATTACTTGATTACTGAATGGTTGTATTAAATGGCAAAACTATAATGTTAATTGTCAAACTTGTAAAATAAAAATACTTAAAAGCTTATACTTGAGTATTATTAAAAAATAAAATACCCCTATTTTAAAGATATTTCGAATACGTAACACACCACATAATTATGTTATTGTAAAAATATATTTTAGACTTTTGCATGTTACAATGATTAACTAATTTATTATTAACATTAACACTTAAGTTTTAATCAATCACAAATAAAAGAAATGTATTTACATAAAAATAAGTCAAAATTAAAATATAAGTTCATTGACCCCGACGTGATTTGAACACGCAACCTTCTGATCTGGAGTCAGACGCGCTACCGTTGCGCCACGGAGTCACTGAATGTATTTGCGAATTTTAGAAATTGTTTTAGCTTTTATACATATGTATATAAATATTACGTACGAGCTTATGTTTATTCGTCGTAACTTAAGGTAATATGACGTCAAAATATAGATTAAAGAAACCTTCATCCTCCTACATTCGTAAAAATATCCTCAAACCTTATTAGGAATTTATGTTAACTCTACAGGTAGCCTGGAAAATAAATCTTTCAAACGATATTTTTATAACGACTTCTTCGAACGATATATTTTGTTAGACATTAGTGTATCGCAATAAAATTATAAAAGAAAGCGATACATAAATAATTGAAACTTACGAGTATTGAATATATTTAATGCATATTTTCTAATGAAATGATGTAAAAAATAAATTCAGAGAATCACTAATCATTTGGTACTATTAATTTTTTATGTATGTATTTTATATATAATTTAAATTTTATTTTAAATTATAAAAATGTAGCCAAATAAATATACAGTCTACATATATTATGTATATCAGAATTAGAAATCAATTAATTACAAATTATCTTCACCACGGTGTAATAAATATTAGGTCCTTACATATGAAATTGGCGTTTTGTCGTACTGGCCACTTTGATCTTAAATATTAATTTCCTTTGATTAGGAATTACAAATTCTATACAGCTATTTACTCATGCATTTGCGTTTCGAAACCAATTTTTTTCATGTTTTTTCCTCTTTTGATTTTCATCTTTGCATCACTTAGTTTACAAAATTGAAATATCGTGTTATTTACAAGTACGAATTTCACCGTGGCACTCAATGCTGCAGAAACGGCTGGAAGAATCAATGGTGTGTATGGCTGCGGTGTGACAAAAGAAAACACAGTGCGTTTTTGATTCCAACGTTTTCGTTCCGAAAATTTCGACCTGCAGAACAAGCCCCGAGGACGGCCGGAGACCAAAGTTGATAATGAACAATCGAAGGCTATTGTGGAAGCGGATCCATCACAAACCACGTCCGAGTTAGCTGCAGGCTGCGGTGTTAGTGATAAAACTGTTTTGATCCATTTGAAGCAAATTGGGAAGGTAAAAAACGCGCTAAGACTGCTGCGTTACATTACTCGACCGGCACAATAATGAAGGAATTTTAAATCGTTATTACATATAATGAAAAGTGGATCATGTACAATAATCGTAAGCGCTCACCGCAATGGCTGAACCCTGGCGAGCCAGCCAAATCCTGCCCCAAGCGAAAATTTACTCGAAAAAAGTTACTTGTGAGCGTTTGGTAGAATAGAGCCGGTGTCGTTCACTACAGCTTTCTTAAATCTGGCCAGATGGTTACGGCAGATGTGTATTGTCAGCATTTGCAAACCATGATGAAAAAGCTAGCTGTTAAACAACCGAGGATAGTTAATCGCTCTAGGCCACTGCTGCTTCAGGACAACGCTAGACCACACAGTACACAACAGGCGGCTACCAAATAATCAAATAAGAGGAGCTTCAATTGGAATTCACCGTACTTCCCGGACCTTGCTCCAATAATATACCATTATTTTCGAAATTTGGATAACTTCTTGCAAGGGAAAAAATTCAACTCCGATGGGGTGGTCCAAACCACCTTCAAACGTTTTATTGATTTCCATCCGACTGGTTTTTGTAGTAAAGATATCAATGAACTACCCATAAAATAACAGAAGTAAATAGATAGCAATAGTACATACTTTGATTAATTAAATATATTATATATTTAAAAAAATCGACTTTGTTACGAGTGACCATACAAAACACCAATTTCATATGTAAGGACCTATTAATATTAAGAGTATGAATAGTTAAATAATAAATCTAAAAATGAAGAAACAGTCGTATCGACAGTGGCAACTGAGTTAAGAAAATAAAATCAAGATTAGAACAGTTTACCTCAAACAGTTTTTTAAAGAACCCGAGTAAAAAATCCAATATTTGTCTGATGTAAAGAAAATTTTATTTTATTTTTTTGCTTTATATAAGAAAAAATAATACTTTAATATTCAAATAGTAGAAGTTGATGGACGACCGTTCTGGTGTAGTAGTACGAGTAAGCGCGTCAGCGCTGGTGGTCGCGTGTTCGATTCTTGCTCGGGGCAGATATTTTTATTTGTATAAATATTTGTTTCCGGTCTGGGTGTATGGTATGTCCTTGTGGGTCTCCGCACCGTGCCTCGGAGAGTACGTTAAGCTGGCGGTCCCGGTTGTTATCATAGAGACCTGATAACCATCGTTACTCATGGCAAGGAAATTATCGGCCTACCCGCAGTGGAGCAGCGTGGTGGATTAAGGGGGACACTTAGTGTGACCGCAGTCATTAAAATAAAACAAACTATTGTAACGATTTATCTTCAAAAATTTAATCTCATCACTGAATTACACTTATAAATATTTTGACATTGCATATCTTAAATAAAAAATTTCGTTTTATTCTACTTCTCGATAATTTATTTTATATAATAATACACTATAGGTACTAAGCTGCCTGTTTTTTATGTATTTTTAAAATAAAAATATTAATTAAGTTAAATATAATTAACAAGGAGAAATAAAAATAGAGAGATCAATAGTTTAGTGTATTTTATAATGCAATAATATATCGTCTATTACTGAAAATCAGAGTACATGCATTCGTTCATGATAATTCATTGGGTACGTTTGCGGCCTTCTTCTAATTGAAGATTTCTTCACTTTGATAGGAGCGCATGCGCACGTCATACATTCAACATGCACGAAAATCGAACATGGTGTGAAGGGGGCATGATACTTCTGTAGGTAGCTTTATTTTGGTAGGAGCGCATGCGCACATCATGTTGTTCCATTTCCGCGCATGTTGAATGTATGACGTGTGCATACACTCCTATCAAAGTGAAGAAATCTTCAATTAGAAGAGAGCCGCGAACGTACCCATTGATTGGTTAATAAAGTGACATATTCCAATTTAAATTGTTAAAAAAATACCTACTTATTAGCAGGCGTGTGTATAGATAAGACAATAATGACACTGTTTATCTTTAGGGGATTACTATTTCGCATAAAAAACTTAGACGTGTGTGACAAATTAATATTTTAGGAGCTGGCAAACAAAACCAGGCCATTGGATTTTTTTTCATATATGTACTAAAATATTATTTAAAATTTAGATTCAACAGTCAGATTAGGCTATATATTATATACTGCGAAATTTTGTAAATTTTTTTTTGTTTCGCTTTTATTGCAAAATTTAATCTTGTAGTTACCGTGTTTTGCTCGCTAGCTCTCCAAATATATAAATACATTTTTCAATCTGCTCTTTTTTATTTTAAAATAATTAAAAATTAGGTAAATCAAATTAATATCAGTCTAAATCAAATTAATAGGTACATGTTTTGAAAATAATTATAAAAACAATAATAATTTTACAAGAAATGTAAGCATGTATGATATCAAAATAGGTGTAAAAAAAATTATCAGGGTTTTTAAATCAAAATATTATTATTTTATATAAAATATACTATTATATATGTATACTTTCTGTTTTATTAACATTAACTAGCATTTCTACCTATCTGTAATAAAAAAAAAATCAAAAAGAAATCTCATCAAATAATCACTTTTATTACAATAATTACTTGAATATTTGTATTGATTTTTAATTTATTAAATGAGATGAATATTATTCAATATCTTAAATTATTATACATCAACACTAGTGTGTATCAAAAAATGTATAAAATTGGCACATCATATAAGCAGTCCTAAAAGATGTACAACAACATTAAATCTACATATTCATGTTAAAATAATTTTCCAAGTGAAAGCAATCAATTTAAGGTACAAGCAAATTCTATATGGTGTACAGGCCTTCGCTCAGCAGTGGGTTGTTTACAGGCTGATACAGTACAGTATAATAAAAGCAAATTATTGCATAAACATTAAAAAAAAACTACAATCAAGTCACTGTTTAATACTTTCTTACTAAAATTCTCAACACAATATTTTCCATTTCATTCTTCATTCTTCTCAATTTCTGGTAAGATTATAGTTAGTATGGTTTAAACCAAATAAAATTTGTGTTGTGCTGTTACATTTCATTGTTTTTACCAATATATAATTAGTATACATATTGTGTGGAAGTGACGTCATCTTTAAATCCATACTGGCCACTTGCAACGAATATTATAATAATTTGATTTTTATGAATAAGAATCGACTTTGTTTGTGTTTCTTAAAATACACCATACAATTTACCGGTGGGAGGGATGCGCTGTGCCGCGCTCCCGGCTGCATGGGTACCACCATCTTGCTTATTTCTTCCGTGAAACAGCTTTGCTGTGTTTCGGAAAGAAGGGCAAGACAGGCAGTGTAATTACTGGCACCGAGACCTAACATCATATGTCTCAGGATAGGCAACACATAAATGAGTTGGCTGGGCTAGTTCCAGGTAAACTAGTTTATGTTCATGGGCGACGTCGACCACTTACCATCAGGTGGCACGTCTGCCAGTTTGCCTATCCAACTATCATAAAAAAAAAAAAAAAAAAAAAACAAATCTATTTGTAATTAATGTGTTATTAAAGAATAGACTTACAAATAGAAGTCGGTGTCATGCTATCTCGTTCGAACAGTATTCACATCTCTTTTACGCTGTACCGTAAGAAAAAACCAAGGAAATTTAAATCTTTTTTACTACTTGAATAAGTGTAGGTAAACAATAATAATTTTATGATTGTTTTGTTAATAATTTATTAAATTTAGTTTATTGTATCACATACGAGTGACTTTCATTTACTTGTATAAATTTTAACTAACCAGAGAATAAAATATTCTCATTAAATTATTCATAAAAACTGCCCACCATTTCTAAGTATATTATTTAATGACACAAGTTATTTACTTAATAATTACCACCTAACGTTCTCAATGTACCACCGTTTGCGACTTACGCTCATATATTATAAATGTTAAATTTATTTAATATTATTAAAAGGTGTAGAATCATACAGCCAAAAAGTTCTATCCAAAAATACTAGTTTAGTTAGAATTTTCAAAAGTTAAATAATTTAAATGAATAACAATCTGCAATTGGAATTTTTAAGTGTTTTTTTAACCGTATCATTTGTCACTTATGTAGTAGGTATATATGTAATAGGGGATCGGACAGTAATCAGATTAAAATCTGATGGATTATATTTATCTAATAATAATTTAATATAATTAATTTAAATATTTTAAATGAAGAAATAAAATGTTGTTATTTACAATATTTTTAATCTGTATTAAAACATCAATCACAGTGCGTGACGTCGCTTGTGGGCAATCATTGATTGCACGGATACTACCTACTCAGTTCACTCTGTTATTTCCATAATTTTGTAGGAATTCTAAAAGTTGCTAAAGATAAATTAGGATACGGTAATCGATTTTCGTCTGTCAGTCTGTCCGAACTGTCACGTGGTGTTTCTCCAGTTTTTCACAATGAAAACAAGGTTTACGAAAGCCGACAATCAAAATATACTAAAAGTCCATATGTTTATAATTTGCAATTTCTTTGCAAGTAATTCAGACTTTTGTGACGCTGAATTTAGAAATGTGAAAACTTGAAAAAATACTTCCTTGAAAAATAACCTCTAACATTACACAATGTATATTTACTCCTAATTAATATAAGCAAATTTCATTCTATTTATTTGTAGTGAGTTATTACTGTACACTTACGTCAAACTGATCTTCAAAAAAGTAAATTGGTGAAGTTATAGACATTCCGTCGCACATTCTTCTCGCTAAGCCTAACCATTTTTTTCGTATAACTGCTTTTATTGGCACATCAATGAATATTTTATTTGGAGTACTTTTTTATGTGTTCGTACATTGAGGTACTGCACACCAACGATATTTTTTTCGTTCCATAAAAACAAATAAAAAATCTTACTCCACAAACAAACTTCTCGCGAACTTATGCTCATGCAGCTGTTTTGTTATGACCACAAATGACGTCATGCTCTCTATGATGACATAACGTAGCGTTTTGGCGGGATTTTTAAACAATATTAAAAAATAATTTTGAGTACCTAAAAGGCTATTATAAATACATAGAATTTTATATTTTATGAGAAAAAATATCCATAAAGATTAATTTAAAACACTTTCTGAAAATTTGACCGATCCCCTATTATTGAAAATTTTTAACATATAAGTTCATAACGTTTTTTAATATTATTCTGTAAATATCTACTAACATAACGTCCGACATGGAAAAGGAAGAAATTACAAAATTAGCATTTTATGACAATACAATTAATGTTTGAATTTAATACATCTAAATACCGTCACATCTCCATAATAGGAGAAGAGATTTGCCCAGAAGTGGGTTATTTAGACTCTAACTGTACAGATAGAACTCGAATATTCTTCACACTACAGTTCATAAGTGTACTGTACACTTAAGTATCTGCAGTGTTTTAAATTAGCGATATGATTTTGACATAATTATACGGAATTTATATCAAAAATGTTATCTTTATCAGGTAAAAGATATATAACTTGTAATAGACGGTTGATAGAAGATGTGTTAAATTATGTCTCGGAGTATATCTAGCTGCAAAGACAACTTCCGCTGTCGGCATTGCTTCGCTTCTGTCGAGACAGTGTTACCAGTTTCGGTTTATTTTCTCCCTGGAAATTGATAGGAATACATTAAAATACAAAATAATTTTATTTTTTCAATTATATTGGACTTTTGGAAATTGCGAAGCTGGTGCTATGAAAAATTTTCTTCCTCAGCATTTTTATGGAACTACATTTTTACATTGCTTTTCTTAGATTATAAACAAAACAGCTATTTTTAAACAAAATTTACGATTTACATAAATATAAAACTGACCCTCACATAAGTACATGATGACATGTATTTTAAGCCATTATTGTAAAAATGATGACCGTTCTGGTGTAGTGGTGCGAGTGGTCGCCTCGACGCCGGCGGTTACGGGTTCGATTCCCACTCGGGGGCCGGGGCAAATATTTGTATTTGTACAAATATTTGTTTTGTGGTCTGGGTTGTGGATCTCAACACCGTGCTTCGGAGAGCACGTAAAGCCGTCGATTCCGGTTGTAATCACGGACATTTGATAATTATACTGATGGTATCGTTATCGGTAATCATTCACCGCAGTTGAGTAGCGTGGTGGATTAAGCTCCTACTGCATCTCCTATATGGAGAAGAGTCCTTTGTCTAGCAATTGGGCATTTATGGACTGATTCAGTTCAGTTTAATAAAATTTGATACATTTACCTAACGGTATATAAAATGGTAACACCATTTTATAATCACTAGCTTCTTAATTTAAAAATAATTATTATTTTATATAAAATTTCTACTAGAAAGAAAGCGAAAGTTAATTTAGAAATCTTTAATTTTATTTATTTATTCATACTTTATTGCACAACACAATATTTAATTGTACAAAAGGCGGGCTTAATGCTAAAAGCATTCTCTACCAGCCAACCTTGGGACGTACAAGAGCGAAAGTTTGTAGGCGTGCAAAAATTGGAAATTGACAAAATTTATTTTGTTTGAAAGGCAAAAAAAATAACAAAATTCGTAACAATTATTATATTAATTTTGATATTGGTTCAAAAAAAAAAAAAACGAAATGTAGAAATCATACAAATGAAATAGGAATGCAAAGGTATGCATCATCATCAACTCGCAACATCTAGTCATCATGGCACAACTAGTATATAATATTAAGCATTCACCTCGACACTGAGCACACGCAGCGGCTGCTTGGAGTAGAGCTTGTGAGCGAGTGTCATGAATATGGATTCCACATTGTCGCACTCAGACTCCAAGAGAGCAGATGTCTCAAACAACTGAAATGATAATATCATTTTGTTAGTAATGTAAGTATATTTCTGTTTAAAATAACTTACGTAAAGAAAAATAAATAAATAATAAATAAATATTAACTAACAATCACACCACGTTAACCTAGCCCCGTGCTAAGTTCGTAAGAACTTGTGTTACAGGTACTAGGAACGGAAATAAATTTAAGATATAAATACATATTATATACATAAATACACATCCATGACCCGGTGCAGACATCTATATTCGTCATACAAATTATCTGCACCTGGCGGGATTCGAACCCGCGACCGCTGCGTAAAGTGTCCAGTTGCCTGACCACTCGACCAGCCGGCCGTCGGCTAATAATAATAATAATTTATTGATTATTTATTTCGCCCAATTAATTTAAGAATAGAATGGAAACTCTCATTTATTTTAAACAAAAGCCAAAGGAATCTAGTTTCTAAATAAATCGGTATTTTAGTCTTTTCGAAAATTTCACCTGTAAGAGACTTTAAATAAAAAGCAAAAAAAAAAATGTTTTATATGATCAATCTCCTTCATACTCTCTTCTCCATTTTACATGACACTAATGAAATCATCCGTGCTACTTTGGCAATATATAAAGCTATTAATCTAAATAAATGAAAATTTAATACTTCTGTCTTAAAAAATAACGGAATTTCTAGTGTCTGACTTAAATAGTTTAGTATCAGAGATAATTAAAGTAGGAGGTTGTATCAACAAATTTCTTATTAGATTTATGTTAAAGTTCTTACATATTAGAATTAAACTTTATACTATTTGATACTTGGAGCAATGGAGATAAATATTTGTTTGTTTCTTATTTATCAATAATGTCAGCAACTACTGATTTGATTTTAACAATTTATTCTTTGACTACAAGATAGCTAAATTCTCTAATAGTAACAAGCTAATTAACAAGGCGCTACGGCTCTTTATCAGCAATAAATAATAACCATAGGGGACAATTATAAAGGAAAAGTCTATTATAGACAAATCTATATAAGTAAATAGTTTAATGCTTACCGGCATACCATGCTTATCAGCAAGACGTTGTGCATAAGTGGTTGCAAGTCTCGACTCGGGTGTTCCGCAGTCACACTTGTTGCCCACTAACACTCGAGGGGCACCTGTCAAGCCATGTGATTCTACTTCCTGCATCCAATTAGCTATAGACTGAAAGATGAAACAATGAATTCTATATAAATATAATAATACTAAAGTTTGTGGTGTGTTTGAAGATATAAATATCTGTTTCTATTAGTACATTTTGGAATATTAATTTTTGTGTATTATAGTTTGTCTACTGAGAGAGGTCTAATGGTACAAAATATTATCATACAATTTTAAAAGTGATACTGAAGATTTTTAGCATTATAAAAATATACAAAATTAATCAAATATTTTTTATTAATAATATTTACATGGAATGTTTCTGGTTTTGTGACATCGTACACTATGACTACTGCATGTACATTCCTATAGTAATGTTGCACCATTGACTTCCGGAATCTTTCTTGCCCAGCCGTATCCCATAACTGCAACTAAAATATTACAAGAATTTTTAAATAAATCTTTCAAAGTCAAAATATTGTTTTTTATTTCATGCTACTGCACCATTTAGTTGTTTTTGTTGAATTATCTGTTTATAAGACATAATTCAATTTATCAATAGTATATATTTTATTTGTATCATATTATTGGATTATTAATGAAAGATAATGAGATATTATATTAATAAGTGCAAGTATAGATTGCTAAATAGTTTTTTCAGCTGTTTAAGTAAACGAGTAAGTACTCGTAAACACTTGCGTATCTAATATTGCGTGTACTATTACACTATTTAGTTTGATTTACCTATTAGATGGAATACTCTTTAAATATTTATAATTAAGATGATAGATTTAAATTTTATATTTATATTTTATACCAAGAAGCATACTTTCATATGTATTACTACAAATACAATTAAAATATAATAAAACTTATGATTACCTTGATATCTTCATTTCGTATGCGTATAGTCCTTTCTCTAAAGTCCACCCCTATCGTAGCCTCCGATTTATCCAGAAACTTACCTTCGCAAAAGCGATAAGTGAGGCATGTTTTACCTACTCCTGAATCTCCTAGTACTATAATTTTAAAAACTTTCTTCTGTTTTAGTCCAGGTACGGACTCATTTAGTTCTGACATTGCATAGAAAATTTGTAAAAAATATTTAAATAAACATATCAAGGCTTGACTAAAAGAAAAATATCAATATTTTGATTATTTTGTTCCTTGATACCAACCTGATAAATTGATAATAAATGACACTGACACATACAATGACAAAATATTATAGTATTTACCATAACAAAAATATATCAGTACTATAGTAATAATTATCTACATTTAATAACAGAACTTCTAGGAGTAGAAGTTACTTTGATCAATTTTATGTAATGTATACTTTATATAATAGCAATACTGTTTAGGTTTTGGATTGGAATGGATTTCGAATCAACTTTAATGTTGTATACATCACTCATCTTTAGTAGTCTTGGGACGTAGGTGGTCATTAGTAGATACTCCCGGAGGACCACAATAAAAGGCTCAATGACCTCCATAGAGTTTCTCAAAAGGTGGGCTACCAATGAACAAAATAGATTATGTTTAATGATCATATTACCCTCCATCCAAAAACCGTTTTCAATCGTTTTTCGTACCGAAAAGTTTACTCTCAAATTTTCAAAGATTATAACTCAGACAAACGGTTCAAGTAGTAATATCAAATTTCGAGAAATAGGCATATAGGTAGTGTTTATAAAACTTACCAATATCTTCTCGTCCGAGATATCTTAATGCCATGAAAATGTTGTCGAGTAATGCCAATAATAAATAAATAAATAAATATGTTTAACACACACACAAGGACTGATATACATTTTTTTTAAATAAATATATCTACATATAAATAATACATATATAAACAAAAATATATTACACCCAGACTCGGGGCGGGAATCGAACCCACAACCCTTGGAGCAGAAAACAGGGTCACTGCAAACTGCGCCAACGGGTCAGTAAATAATAATAATAAATGTATATAGTTCCGAAACATGATTAGAAATAGGCCTTATAAAAAGCTAAAAGTAACCCAGTAACAATGCAGAGTAGTATTCTCATCGTATTTTTACCTCATGAAATCAGAAAATACGAGATACGTAGAAGAACTGGAGTAACTGACATAGCTCACGATATTTATTTAAGCAAGGATAGCAACAAAACAAGTATTTTTGGCTACCCCATCTAGGTCTCCTAATTGTAATTACTTATTAATCGCTTTATTTTATTCTCACTGGCATTTCTGCAGCTATGAAGTTAGCTGTGTAAAAAGATAGTAGTTTTTGTGTAAACTATGGTGGCAACATTAAATTGATATTATATTTTTCTATGTGGTAGTGTGGTAGTGATAGTAGTTTTTTGGAAATGTCGGATGACGAGAGAGAGTTTCTGATAAGTTTGTGGCGATTATTGTCGAAAAATTTGCAAATCCTAAAGCGTTAGTTTTTATCGAAAATATTTAGCGATTTCGGACTCATTATTATTTAGGCAAATATATATAGAGAAAATTATCTTAAATTTAACTGTCTTATAACCTCTGGATTTGGGCTATCGTAATTACTTCTAGTAATTGAAGTTAAAATTGTTGAGATTGCGATAAATGAAAGTGTTGTTTATATTTTCTGAAGTTCATGGTGCGGAGCGCGTCGCAACTCGTTTCGAATGGGCGGTGGTGCTTGAATATGTGATTTAATCGAAAAATGTGTCTGGTTTTGTGTAATTTAATTACAAAGTGTTTTTGTGCTGTTGATCGGATGTTGCGGTAGGATTGCCATGTCCAGGCTAGTGGACTATTTTGTCATAGTGGGCTTCGACCATGAGAAAGAACGTAAGTAACTAAAAATATGTATAATATATATATAAATGTATGCATATTTTCCGAGTATTTAGTTTATAAATCTTTATTAATCTTATATAAATATTGTTAATCTTATAGGAGTCTGCTAAGAAATTTCAAAATATTATTATAAAGAAACTGTTTCTGTTATCTGTTTTCCCCAATTATAGTTTTTAATCATATTTTGCCACACATTGTTATTACTCAGTTGTAATTTTAAAGTTATGATAGTAATGAATCATCGGTCATTGTTTTGTCACAAAACTCCTGTCAGTCATTTAATTTCCAATAATTAAATTTATATTACATTTACAGTAAAATCATATCTAACATGAATTTTCAGCTCTTATGTATTCCATTTTTTGTGTTATACCTATATATATTTTTTTCATAACAATCATATATAAGTAAAAAAGTTTTGTATGGATAGATAATTGTTACTTAATTAAATCAGAGCTGAATGGATCGGGATGAAATTAGGTACTAGGCTACATTTTATCTTTTAAAAAAGTATTTTTCCTATGGAATATAGTTCCACATGAACGAAATCCCGGGCTACAGTTAGTAATATAATATATTTTGTATATGTAGTTAAAATGTAAATTATAAAATTCAGTAAACATTGTTAGCGTTTTGTTTATTAGCAACAAATTCATCTCCGAGACTAGTTAGTTATTCTTAGAAACAGTCTAGTCAGTTTAAATTGATGCATAATTAATTGAGCCTTGGTACTCATCTATATTTATAGCCCATAAGTTTTGAATTTTCTAGAGAATATGAAACTAATGTAATTTTTTTTTTTGGCTATTTATGCTCAATCTGCCACCTAGCTTTAGGTACCATAAACTATTTTATCTATACATACAATAAAATTTTAACTAGCTGATTGATTTCTGTACATGATAGATATTTAAGCTAAATTTATAAAAGAGGTCTTTATAATAGAAGCCAAAACAATTACTTTTAAAATTTTCATTTGTCTCTCTCAGAAACTGTCGCTCGTGGAATGTAACAATGAGTTATGCTTTTTTTGTGCGTGCCAAAAAAGCATGAGTTGTTCATCGATTAACAAGACATTATCACATAAAAAAAGTCTATGAAAAACTGACGAGGACAAGGCATACCTAATGTGACCATTTATTTATTTTTTTTTTTCTCTTTAATTAGCAGGTTTATTTACTTATTGTATTACGGCATGTAATTATTGTATTATGGCTGCACATAGCACGAAATACTTGCGCTGCAAGTATAGCACCTATTGCTACTATGATGAGGACGAGTTCAAGGTCAACCCATACATCATTTGATGTGCGGCAGTATGTATTTCAACAGAAAAACACAGTAAAATAAAAAATAAAAACACTTTTACTACGATTACACAAACACTTTTATTTTTCTTTATTTAGGAAGGTTAATTATTACAAATTAAAAATTGGATGCAAAATATTTTTCTTACTTATTTTTGTATTTATCAGAGAAACAAACTTGCTTTAATACAACAGGTGAGGATTTTAGATAAAATAAAATTATTGGCACTTTTTTTTTTAATATTTACTTTAACAATCAGCATCGCCTTTAAGACTGGAATCTTTCACTGGGTTTTTTTCAGACGTCCACACTTTTTTCGTCAAGGAAAAGACTCTTTCCACTAGCGCGTTAGTATCAGGCAGACATAAAATATATTCAATTAAAATATTGAAGTTTTCATGTAGTTTTCCGGCCTAATTAACACAATATTTCATAAGTCTTTAAGATATTTACGACGAAACTACTGCGCGAATATCAATTAACACCAAAGTAATTGGGCAAAATGCGCGTCGCTATTAATCAGTGAAAAAACGAAAGAATTTCGCATAGGTAATGTATTGCAATCTAATCTCTTACACCCTCCTGCCCGCGTTGCTAGGACAGACAAAATATATAGACCGTGCACACAGGCGTATTGTGCCAACCGATGCGGCGATGCGCGGTCCAGCCAACAAAATTTTTCCGCCATTCGAAAAACGGGACATATTTGCGTCCCGGGATTATTCTTGGGGACACCGGGACACACAACCGAAAAACGGAACGGTCCCGTTTAAAACGGGTCGTCTGGTCACGTTAGGCATACCTTCCCCTACCAGACATAACTGTAACCATCTTTAATCTATTCCTAGAAAGTATTATCTCCTGTCAGAATAAAGCGAAGCATAATGTAATCTAATCTTCAAAACATCGTGCCCTGTGATAGCAAGTTGTTTTTTTTAATTATTTCAAAGGCCCTTGCCAGATAAGCCGGGAAAAAATGCCCCCAAAGCAATCGGGCTAATTTTTTTTTCTGAAATACCTTATACTGTGGACAACATCTCAGCCCAGTTTCAACTCTGAAATATCACGCGTTTTTGAGTAAAAAAAAAAAGTTTTTTTTTTTTGAAATCCATTTTTCTCCGAATCTACTTGACAATATTTAAAAAAATGTTTATGGGTTTTAAGATATCACTAACTAGTATTCCTAGAAAAATTCGCTCGATAATCGGGTAAGTTGGTCATAGGTAAAAATGCAATTATATTTTAAAAAAAATTTTTTTTAAGCCAAAAACGTATGGTACACCTTAGTTTTTTTTTTCACGAATTACTCTAATATTGATCTACAACATATATTTTTTTAAGATTTTTAAAAATATTAGACGATAGTTAAAAAAAATTAAATATAAAAAAAAAAATTTCTTGCCTTAAATTCCTTAAGTAGGTACAGTCATGTAATTTTTTTATACATTATCTCTTCGTCTCAGTTTACAAAATATATTTTTTTCATACTTTAAAAAAATATTAGATGATTGCAAGGATCATTAAACTTGTTTTTTAATCAATTTTTTCAACTTGTTTGTACTTAATTTTTTTTTTCTAGAGTCATTATTTATTGCTCTGCTCTTGAATAATTATTTTATACATAAGGTAAAGGACCCAGTTATTGAAACTGGCCTAGTTGTTTGACACTTGCAATTTTATTCTAATTAAGGCCAGTATATTCGAGCGTTGTAGGTATTTAGCGCTACCTCCCTCCCCGCGCGACTAGTTACGCGAAGTCTCCGATCAAATGAACTCTCGATGACCCCGCGCGCGGCGACGGCGCACGGAAATAATTAAATATATAATTTTACAGTAACTTACTAGGTTTTTTTTTACTTTAGGTTATTTCATAATTCAGTTTTGTTTTCGATCCTGAAGGCACAGTATAAAATGCAACATAAACATTTAATACCTAAGAGAAGTAGATAAAAACCATTATTTAATTTTTTATGGGTTTATAGCTAAAAAAAAATTTACTATTAATATTTTAATTTATATTAATTATCAGTAATTTTTTTTTTGTTAATTAATACACTTTACAACATTTAATACCTAAGAGAAGTAGATTTAAACTTTATTTCTTCTCTTAGGTATTAAATGTTTATGTTCCACCTATTACTGCCACCAGGGCCCTGCGCTGGGGCTCCCAAGCGGCGCATTCCTCCAGGGTGTGACGCGCCGAGTCGATTGGCGCGCTACACTCGTGGCAAAATCAGGGGTGGCTTCTCGCCTAGCGATTTGGTGCAGGTACTTACCGAAGCAACCGTGCCCGGTAAGCACCGGCGACAGCCGAAACGTAAGGGCCCTATGCCGCCTGTTGACCCAGCGACGAAGGTGAGGACGTCGCTCTGTCCATTGCCTGTCTCAATTCGTTGTCGGCACCTCGCAGGTTAGTCCCATTGTCGGACCAGATTTGAGCAGGTTGTCCTCGTCGAGCTTTCATTCTTCTTAAATTCATTATCACTGAGTCTGTGCTCAGTGACGTCGCTATCTCTAGGTGGATCGTTCTTACAGTGAGGCACGTGAATACTGCCACGTAACGTTTCTGTTGGCTGCGTCCCACGGTGACTGTTAATGGTCTGAAGTAGTCCACCCCTGTGTATGTGAAGGGTCGCTGATGGTGAGCTAGGCGACACGCAGGTAGGTCTCCTGTTCTCGGGTGTGGCGGGATCGCTGCCCTAATCCGGCAGTGTAGACACTGTGGAAAGAGCGTTCTTGTGCCGGGCCGCAGGCGTAGTATCCAGTAGTGCGGTCGACATTCGTTCACAGTCGCCTCGACTCCCGTGTGATGCCTCGTTCTATGCATCGCTATGATCCACAACTTCACTGTGTGATGATTTCTATCTAGTATCATCGGGTTTTTAGATGGCGTTGATAGTTGCTCCGCGGCGTTAATACGACTACGGACTCGGAGGGCTCTCTCTGCACACTCGACGCTCAGCTGCTTGAGGCGACTGTTTCGGGTAAACGACTTCCCGTCTTTAATGCTTTCTACTTCATTTGGGAAAGATTCTTCTTGGACTGTTCTCATGAATAGGTCTTCAGCTTTCCTGGTAAGTTCCGCGGAGACCGGACGAACCTCCAAAGTTTCTTCGAGCTCTACTCTTATTTTCTGGCGTGTTTTCAGCTTCTTGTTCGTCCTTTTCCAGTCTGGGTCTTTTAACGCGCTTTTCTTAGTGCTTTTATAGTTGACTCGTTGTGTATTGGCTCGACAGAGTTCTATAAACTGTAGCACTCGAGCCGTCGTGTAGCGGAGTCTGTTCCAGCTGGAGTACCGTGTGCAGTCTGGTAACCCTTCTTTGAGTCGCGGCTGTTTACGATCGGTGACGTGATGAGTTTTTTCTTCGCCTGTAGGTTCGGTTGACGACGACAAGGCGGACGTTTCCGTGGGCCAGGTGGACTCCGGATGATAAGGAAATTCAGGACCTGTGTACTATCTGTGACCACTGCTGAATCCCGCTGGTACGTCCCGCGCCGCGTCGTCGGCTACGTTTAGCCTGGTTGGGACCCATCGCCATTCGCTGACCGTCGAAGAATCTTCAATTGCCGCTAGCTGCTAGCTAGCCGCTGTTAGGTGAAAATACTAATATAACTTATTGAAATTTTGGATATACTAATATATCGGTCTAAGATATCGATGACAATCATTATATTCTAGCTAAAAATAGATTGAGTGTTCATTAAACTTACGAGTACTTATCTGATCGCTTTTCTAAGCTTACGTAGTTCACGTCTAGATATTTTCTTTTTATTTCTAGTTTTATTCCCCATTTTATATCTACACTACACTGCTATACAGTAAAAACACTTCCAACGTTGTTAGAGTACTAACTAAACTAATCTAATAAAATAATCAATAATAATCTATACTAATAGATAAAACTGAAGAGTTTGTTTGTTTGAACGCGCTAATCTCATGAACCACTGGTTCAAATTTAAAAATTCTTTTTGCGTTGGATAGTCCATTTACTGAGGAAGAATTTAAGCTATATAACATCACGCTACGACTAATAGGGGCTGAGTAATAATAAGAAATGTTACAAAAACGGGAAAAAATAATCTTTTTTGAGAGCTTCCGTTGCGTCCTTTATTATTTCTCTTCTCAAGACATTTTTTAATTATAGTTCCACTTTTAAAGTAAATATAACATCACTCTTTTACTGTAAATTTTCGAAAAAAAAACTCAGTAATATGTTGAACGACCCAAGAATCAAACCTGAGACCCCTTGCTCGGCAGTAACGCTTGGTACCACTGGACCAACGAGGTGAAAATATTTAAGTACGTTTTTCCCTCAAATTAACGCGGGTGAAACCGCGGGGCACAGTTAGTACTAAATAAAATTATCCAATCTATTTCTCAAACCACACTATTCATTCTCTGAGGATAGAGAGGTTCACTGGCGCTCGAATTCCTAAGAGACAAGACCGGACCCTATACATCGGTTTTCACACAAGAGGAAAAGAAGACGTTGATAGACAAGGGATACGGCACCGGACAGGGATCGAGCGTCATGACTATCCACGAGGCACAGGGACAGACACGCGAGGCAGTCATCATCGTCCAGACAAAGACTAGGAGGCTGCGGATTCATGACAGTGTTCCGCATGCTGTGGTTGCGGTGACCAGGCACACAAAGACCTGTGTCTACTACACCGACGACGGTGGTGATGCAATCGGTCGTTTTGTCGGCCTCGGTGGAGGCCACAACAAAGGAAATACTCGAGCACACCCTCAAGATGGCTATACATAAAAGAGACACCGCCGTCATTGAGCATGTGCTCGAACAGCTTCCCTCGGGGTGGTTGCGGCAGAGTCTCCAATAAATAATACAAAAATAAAGAGCCCAAATGTAAATGTAGACAAGCCGTAAAAATGTGGTGGCTGGTATGTATGTACTAACAAGCAATGAAATATTAGATTATATTAGATCAAGGAATAAACGCATGTACATAGAAAATAAGAAACATGATGTAAATAGATGTAAGAAAAAAAAAGACAAAATAAAATTATATATATATTATATAATATACCGCCATAGTATATGTGTGTGTGTGTATATATGTATATATATGTATGTGTGTATATTTGTATATGTAAATTATATTTGTAAATAAAGATTATGTTTATTAAAAATGATTATATGTATGTAAATATGATAATATGTATTAAAAAAAATTATAATAATAATAAATAAATAATGGTCAGTATACGGACTCGCGTCATAGAGATCCTGACAATAAGTCTAGCTAATGTAAGTCTAAAATAGTACGCATGAAACTATATTAACAATCTTATACATTTAATTAAAAAAAGGCACGGGCAAATATAAGCCCGTGGATATTTTTGTTATAAAAAAAAAATCCAATCTTTAGAGGGGGGGGGACGCCGCCAGACAGCAGAGATACAGGTCCTACTTCGATGACGCCTCGCAGGCAACTAAAGCGAGGCGCGCGGGCCGTTTTCTTATATAATTTAAATATTTAATATTAAAAAAAAATAGAAACATTTATTTAAAAAAGTAACCGTTAAATGTTCTACTAAAAGTTATTACCTATTTTTACATGTGAATATTGTAACTTAAAGTCTGATATTCTTCGAATACAACTCGAAAAATAATCAAAAACATCCTTTCTTTATGGTTTTTTTTATCGAGTCAAGTTACAATTATCGTGTTTTGAACCGTTGAATAATCAAGAACATTTGTTAAACTATAACATATATTTTTAACGGATCAAAAAAATGAATATTACTATGTTTAAAACTCTATCAAAAACAGGTGATTTGGGATATACTGGCCTTAAAAAAATAAAATGTTCTCAAAAAATCAATTATCTTAAAAATAATTCAAAAAATATATTTATTAATGTATTTTTTTTTTAATTAAAATAAAATTGCAAGTGTCAATAACTAGGCCAATATCAATAACTGGGTCTTTTACCTTTTATTTAACAATATATTTATAATATAATATAATAGTAATGTTATGTCTACCGAGACATTAACTTGTAATAATTTGAAGTATTTGTTTTAAATGATTTTTTTTTTACATTCGTTAAGTGTGTAAAATCACCTTATGACGAAATAAATATTTTCATTTCATTTCATTTCAATATTAAATCTTTCAAACAACGAAATTCCAAAAATTCTTGTTACTCGAAAAATTGTGCCAGATTGAATTTTCCCGTCTCTGCTTGCAATGCTACCTGCCAGGCAAACTCATCAGCTCACTTTGTGAATCATTTACTTACTTCAGGTTTGTCATCTTGGCGTCTAATATGATTTATGTCAATCACTCTGCAATTGTTTTTAATGTTTAGGCAAAAATAATACTTCTCTATCCACAAATTGTTATATAATATTGTAATTACGAACTTTATTATTATTATTATTTTTATTTTTATTATTTTAGCAATTATTTATCATTTATCATATGGCCGATACCTTTCAAAAATTCCTAGACCTGCATAAAAATTGAGTCGTTCATTCAACACAGAAAGTATTACTTTTGTAATCCATGAAGATAGTGATGATGATAATTAATTGATTGTTTATTTATTATTGTTGTTTAAAAGATTTAATATTGTTAAATATATGTATAAAATAATTATTCAAGAGCAGAGCAATAAATAATGACTCTAGAAGAAAAAAATTAAGTACAAACAAGTTGAAAAAATTGATTAAAAAACAAGTTTAATGATCCTTGCAATCATCTAATATTTTTTTAAAGTATGAAAAAAATATATTTTGTAAACTGAGACGAAGAGATAATGTATAAAAAAATTACATGACTGTACCTACTTAAGGAATTTAAGGCAAAAAATTTTTTTTTTATATTTAATTTTTTTTAACTATCGTCTAATATTTTTAAAAATCTTAAAAAAATATATGTTGTAGATCAATATTAGAGTAATTCGTGAAAAAAAAAACTAAGGTGTACCATACGTTTTTGGCTTAAAAAAAATTTTTTTTAAAATATAATTGCATTTTTACCTATGACCAACTTACCCGATTATCGAGCGAATTTTTTTAGGAATACTAGTTAGTGATATCTTAAAACCCATAAACATTTTTTTAAATATTGTCAAGTAGATTCGGAGAAAAATGGATTTCCAAAAAAAAAAACTTTTTTTTTTTACTCAAAAACGCGTGATATTTCAGAGTTGAAACTGGGCTGAGATGTTGTCCACAGTATAAGGTATTTCAGAAAAAAAAATTAGCCCGATTGCTTTGGGGGCATTTTTTCCCGGCTTATCTGGCAAGGGCCTTTAAGTATTTTTTTTTTGTAGTTTAATTAAATTGTTTTAGTCTGTTATGAATTTGCATGGTTAAATCATACCACCACCATCACCACATCAGTCCTTGGACGCCCACTTCTGATTGTAGGTCTCCATCATCTCTTGTGGAGTTAGCTATTAATAGCTACAACATACATCTGCACAAACTATCACATTTACATTATGCATGTAGTACTAGTAATATTAATATGAAATATAAACCTTTTGATGAAATGCTTTTTATATAAAGCTAAAGAGCTTGGTCACATGTTTGATCGTCTACTCTCACAATCTAAAGGTTAAATTCTAAAAATTCCTTTTTATAATAGTACGCCTATTGAGGGTAGTAACATTAAATAAATCTAGTAAAAACTACAGGTGTTTTATGCGAGAGTAGTTAGTTATAGTATATTCAAATTAATTCTTCATTATAAGGCTTTTAGTTGTGTCAATTTGACACAAATTATTTCGCCTATGACATGTGGGATAAAGAAGACAGCGGAGATTGTTCAATTTATTGATGTGAAACATCTATAGCCGCACGTCAAACCGATTTCTGCCGTGGCGACGCATGCCGTGGCGACGCGTCGCCACGCTGTACGGTGGTATATATATACAGTCTATATGCAGTAGTGTGTGCGGTGTGGCGACGCGTCGCCATGCGCATTCGAAGTCACTGATTAAACGAATTAAGTAGTCACGATTTGAAATAAATTCGTAAATTTTTGTATTTAATGAAAATAAATGTTTGTTCAATAAATAGTCATCGTTATCTGGAAAAAAATCGTAATATTTTATTTTATCATTATGATATATTTAGTTCCTATCACAATATGTTCTTTTCTGCATATTACTTTTACAAAATAATGTCGACAGAGACATGATACTTACAACTAGACAGTGTACAAAAAAAATTTGTTTTGCTAAAATGAGATCTATTCTTTGACTGTTACGGTAGGTATTTCCCTATAAGCGGTAGCTAGCTAAAAGCGGTCCGAGCGAGACCGCTCCCGCTGGTAGTGTGTCCTTGTCTAACATCTTGCCAGCTCACATAATCATTTCGTTTGATAGAAATGGGTGTACCAGAAGTTTCGAACGTTCACTATAACAAGAATTAAAAATAATAAAAAAAAAATACTATAGGGGTTGACTTGGAGATGATTGACAAAAATTAAGTACGATACTTAGTGAAATAAAAAAATTTTTCCCCCAATTTTGTCACCCTCCTTGAACCACCCCTATACTGAAACATCACCGTGCACCCGGTTCACAATTCTAAAAAAATCTGAAATAATTCAAGAGACCTTTCTTCATCTCTACCAACGCATTCCACCAATTTTCATTCATCGGACTCACCCCCGTGACCCACCCTTATACTGAAACATCACCGTGCACCCGGTTCACAATTCTAAAAAAATCTGAAATAATTCAAGAGACCTTCCCTTAAATCTACCAATGCGTTCCAGTAATTTTCATTCAACGGACTCACCCCCGTGACCCACCCTTATACTGAAACATCACCGTGCACCCGGTTCACAATTCTAAAAAAATCTGAAATAATTCAAGAGACCTTTCTTCATCTCTACCAACGCATTCCACCGATTTTCATTCATCGGACTCACCCCCGTGACCCACCCTTATACTGAAACATCACCGTGCACCCGATTCACAATTCAAAAAAAATCTGAAAAAATTCAAGAGACCTTCCCTTAAATCTACCAATGCGTTCCAGTAATTTTCATTCATCGGACTCACCCCCGTGACCCACCCTTATACTGAAACATCACCGTGCACCCGGTTCACAATTCTAAAAAAATCTGAAAAAGTTCAAGAGACCTTCCCTTAAATCTACCAATGCGTTCCAGTAATTTTCATTCATCGGACTCACCCCCGTGACCCACCCTTATACTGAAACATCACCGTGCACCCGGTTCACAATTCTAAAAAAATCTGAAAAAATTCAAGAGACCTTCCCTTAAATCTACCAATGCGTTCCAGTAATTTTCATTCATCGGACTCACCCCCGTGACCCACCCTTATACTGAAACATCACCGTGCACCCGGTTCACAATTCTAAAAAAATCTGAAATAATTCAAGAGACCTTTCTTCATCTCTACCAACGCAATCCACCGATTTTCATTCATCGGACTCACCCCCGTGACCCACCCCTATACCTACTGAAATCATCACCGTGCACCCTGTTAACAATTCTAAAAAAATCTGAAAAAATTCAAGAGACCTTCCCTTAAATCTACCAATGCGTTCCAGTAATTTTCATTCATCGGACTCACCCCCGTGACCCACCCTTATACTGAAACATCACCGTGCACCCGGTTCACAATTTGAAAAAATCTGAAAAAATTCAAGAGACCTTCCCTTAAATCTACCAATGCGTTCCAGTAATTTTCATTCATCGGACTCACCCCCGTGACCCATCCTTATACTGAAACATCACCGTGCACCCGGTTCACAATTCTAAAAAAATCTGAAATAATTCAAGAGACCTTCCCTTAAATCTACCAATGCGTTCCAGTAATTTTCATTCATCGGACTCACCCCCGTGACCCACCCTTATACTGAAACATCACCGTGCACCCGGTTCACAATTCTAAAAAAATCTGAAATAATTCAAGAGACCTTTCTTCATCTCTACCAACGCATTCCACCGATTTTCATTCATCGGACTCACCCCCGTGACCCACCCTTAAACTGAAACATCACGGTGCACCCGGTTCACAATTCTAAAAAAATCTGAAATAATTCAAGAGACCTTTCTTCATCTCTACCAACGCATTCCACCGATTTTCATTCATCGGACTCACCCCCGTGACCCACCCCAATACCTACTGAAATCATCACCGTGCACCCTGTTAACAATTCTAAAAAAATCTGAAAAAATTCAAGAGACCTTCCCTTAAATCTACCAATGCGTTCCAGTAATTTTCATTCATCGGACTCACCCCCGTGACCCACCCTTATACTGAAACATCACCGTGCACCCGGTTCACAATTCTAAAAAAATCTGAAAAAATTCAAGAGACCTTCCCTTAAATCTACCAATGCGTTCCAGTAATTTTTATTCATCGGACTCACCCCCGTGACCCACCCTTATACTGAAACATCACCGTGCACCCGGTTTACAATTCAAAAAAAATTAGAAAAAATTCAAGAGACCTTCCCTTAAATCTACCAATGCGTTCCAGTAATTTTCATTCATCGGACTCACGCCCGTGACCCACCCTTATACTGAAACATCACCGTGCACCCGGTTCACAATTCTAAAAAAATCTGAAAAAATTCAAGAGACCTTCCCTTAAATCTACCAATGCGTTCCAGTAATTTTCATTCATCGGAATCACCCCCGTGACCCACCCTTATACTGAAACATCACCGTGCACCCGGTTCACAATTCAAAAAAAATCTGAAAAAATTCAAGAGACCTTCCCTTAAATCTACCAATGCGTTCCAGTAATTTTCATTCATCGGACTCACCATCGTGACCCACCCTTATACTGAAACATCACCGTGCACCCGGTTCACAATTCTAAAAAAATCTGAAAAAATTCAAGAGACCTTCCCTTAAATCTACCAATGCGTTCCAGTAATTTTCATTCATCGGACTCACCCCCGTGACCCACCCTTATACTGAAACATCACCGTGCACCCGGTTCACAATTCTAAAAAAATCTGAAAAAATTCAAGAGACCTTCCCTTAAATCTTCCAATGCGTTCCAGTAATTTTCATTCATCGGACTCACCCCCGTGACCCACCCTTATACTGAAACATCACCGTGCACCCGGTTCACAATTCTAAAAAAATCTGAAAAAATTCAAGAGACCTTCCCTTAAATCTACCAATGCGTTCCAGTAATTTTCATTCATCGGACTCACCCCCGTGACCCACCCTTATACTGAAACATCACCGTGCACCCGGTTCACAATTCTAAAAAAATCTGAAATAATTCAAGAGACCATCTCTCAATTTTCCTAACGCGTCCCAGTAATTGTCATTCTTCGGACTCACCCTCCTCACCTACCCTTATACTGAAACATCACCGTGCACCCCGTTAACAATTCTAAAAAGTTTAGTTTAGTTTTCTGTCAATTGAATTTTCGTAAAATTGAAAATCGTAAATGTTGCCGTTTTAGAATCTAGAAAAGCAATTTTAGCTGATACTTAGCCTACATGGTGAGAAATTTCCATTATTTTTTATTCTGCATGGATTTTAGATTTTACAATGCTCCATATTATTAGTGAACCTTATTGACTCAGAATAAAATTTTACAATGGCCCATAGTAATTTCCGAAACAAATGAAATCAGACATAGCAAATGGTAGAAATTGAAATGTACTAGAGTAAAATGAAATATGCAATAATTTAAATTTCCGAATGTACTATAGCAAAAAAAATAAGAAAACGTTTGTAAAAAATAAAATTTTTAGAGTAAAAAATGTTTTTAGCAATCAAAAAAAAATTGTGCGTGTACTAGCGTACACTCGTAAGAAGTGAAACTTATAATAAAAACAGTTTACTTTTTATACGATCGTAATTATATGAGTCCGATGAATGAAAATCGGTGGAATGCGTTGGTAGAGATGAAGAAAGGTCTCTTGAATTATTTCAGATTTTTTTAGAATTGTGAACCGGGTGCACGGTGATGTTTCAGTATAAGGGTGGGTCACGGGGGTGAGTCCGATGAATGAAAATTACTGGAACGCATTGGTAGATTTAAGGGAAGGTCTCTTGAATTTTTTCAGATTTTTTTAGAATTGTGAACCGGGTGCACGGTGATGTTTCAGTATAAGGGTGGGTCACGGGGGTGAGTCCGATGAATAAAAATTACTGGAACGCATTGGTAGATTTAAGGGAAGGTCTCTTGAATTTTTTCCGATTTTTTTAGAATTGTGAACCGGGTGCACGGTGATGTTTCAGTATAAGGATGGGTCACGGGGGTGAGTCCGATGAATGAAAATTACTGGAACGCATTGGTAGATTTAAGGGAAGGTCTCTTGAATTATTTCAGATTTTTTTAGAATTGTGAACCGGGTGCACGGTGATGTTTCAGTATAAGGGTGGGTCACGGGGGTGAGTCCGATGAATGAAAATTACTGGAACGCATTGGTAGATTTAAGGGAAGGTCTCTTGAATTATTTCAGATTTTTTTAGAATTGTGAACCGGGTGCACGGTGATGTTTCAGTATAAGGGTGGGTCACGGGGGTGAGTCCGATGAATGAAAATTACTGGAACGCATTGGTAGATTTAAGGGAAGGTCTCTTGAATTTTTTCAGATTTTTTTAGAATTGTGAACCGGGTGCACGGTGATGTTTCAGTATAAGGGTGGGTCACGGGGTGAGTCTGATGAATGAAAATTACTGGAACGCATTGGTAGATTTAAGGGAAGGTCTCTTGAATTTTTTCAGATTTTTTTAGAATTGTTAACAGGGTGCACGGTGATGATTTCAGTAGGTATTGGGGTGGGTCACGGGGGTGAGTCCGATGAATGAAAATCGGTGGAATGCGTTGGTAGAGATGAAGAAAGGTCTCTTGAATTATTTCAGATTTTTTTAGAATTGTGAACCGGGTGCACGGTGATGTTTCAGTATAGGGGTGGTTCAAGGGGGGTGACAAAATTGGGGGAAATTTTTTTTTATTTCACTAAGTATCGTACTTAATTTTTGTCAATCATCTCCAAGTCAACCCGTATAGTATTTTTTTTTTTTATTATTTTCAATTCTTGTTATAGTGAACGTTCGAAACTTCTGGTACACAGAAATGGTAGAAAATTAAATACTTTTCTTTTTAATAATTTACTAATACGAACGGTTGGTAGACTTAGAAACGTATTTAGACGTATTTCTACAGTGTCAGTAATTAATAAATCAATTGGTTGTATTTAAAAAATAATTAAATACTGAGTAAAGGTAGTATTAAATGTTTGGGACTGGTAATACTAAATGTAAGATGGTGGTTTGCTTATTTGTTTATTTGGTTGATTGTCGTGTTTCGATTTGCGATTGTGTCAATTTTCTGACTAAAGTTGATTGTTTTTCCATGAAAAATGGTGAATTCTTGTTGTGTGATAGGGTGCAATAATGAGTCTTATTGCGGTAGTCGCTTTTCTTTCCACGAGTAAATAAAAACAACAATCTTAATCTTTAGGGTAACCATGATTTGAATTGGAGATGTACCGGTCAATGACAAGAGTATACAAAATGAGCAATACCCGAAACTTACATTTTTTATAAAACACTTAAATTGTTGTGTTGAAGTTAACTATAAGTATACTTATTTATAGTCCCCCGGTTCACAATTCTAAAAAAATCTTTTTCCGATTTTTTTAGAATTGTGAACCGGGTGCACGGTGATGTTTCAGTATAAGGATGGGTCACGGGGGTGAGTCCGATGAATGAAAATTACTGGAACGCATTGGTAGATTTAAGGGAAGGTCTCTTGAATTATTTCAGATTTTTTTAGAATTGTGAACCGGGTGCACGGTGATGTTTCAGTATAAGGGTGGGTCACGGGGGTGAGTCCGATGAATGAAAATTACTGGAACGCATTGGTAGATTTAAGGGAAGGTCTCTTGAATTATTTCAGATTTTTTTAGAATTGTGAACCGGGTGCACGGTGATGTTTCAGTATAAGGGTGGGTCACGGGGGTGAGTCCGATGAATGAAAATTACTGGAACGCATTGGTAGATTTAAGGGAAGGTCTCTTGAATTTTTTCAGATTTTTTTAGAATTGTGAACCGGGTGCACGGTGATGTTTCAGTATAAGGGTGGGTCACGGGGTGAGTCTGATGAATGAAAATTACTGGAACGCATTGGTAGATTTAAGGGAAGGTCTCTTGAATTTTTTCAGATTTTTTTAGAATTGTTAACAGGGTGCACGGTGATGATTTCAGTAGGTATTGGGGTGGGTCACGGGGGTGAGTCCGATGAATGAAAATCGGTGGAATGCGTTGGTAGAGATGAAGAAAGGTCTCTTGAATTATTTCAGATTTTTTTAGAATTGTGAACCGGGTGCACGGTGATGTTTCAGTATAGGGGTGGTTCAAGGGGGGTGACAAAATTGGGGGAAAATTTTTTTTATTTCACTAAGTATCGTACTTAATTTTTGTCAATCATCTCCAAGTCAACCCGTATAGTATTTTTTTTTTTTTATTATTTTCAATTCTTGTTATAGTGAACGTTCGAAACTTCTGGTACACAGAAATGGTAGAAAATTAAATACTTTTCTTTTTAATAATTTACTAATACGAACGGTTGGTAGACTTAGAAACGTATTTAGACGTATTTCTACAGTGTCAGTAATTAATAAATCAATTGGTTGTATTTAAAAAATAATTAAATACTGAGTAAAGGTAGTATTAAATGTTTGGGACTGGTAATACTAAACGTAAGATGGTGGTTTGCTTATTTGTTTATTTGGTTGATTGTCGTGTTTCGATTTGCGATTGTGTCAATTTTCTGACTAAAGTTGATTGTTTTTCCATGAAAAATGGTGAATTCTTGTTGTGTGATAGGGTGCAATAATGAGTCTTATTGCGGTAGTCGCTTTTCTTTCCACGAGTAAATAAAAACAACAATCTTAATCTTTAGGGTAACCATGATTTGAATTGGAGATGTACCGGTCAATGACAAGAGTATACAAAATGAGCAATACCCGAAACTTACATTTTTTATAAAACACTTAAATTGTTGTGTTGAAGTTAACTATAAGTATACTTATTTATAGTCATTCTACTTTGTACCGATGATGTTTATGATTTATAATAAATTTCTTGTATCTTAGATTTCCGAATAATGAAAACTACTACTTGATTGATGTTTGTAAATTTTCTTCTTTTATAGCCTTTGTAGACAGAGGAGGCCTAAAATATGCTTCAGCATTTGTGTCAAGAGTTTACAAACTAACCGCAATAACCGCAAGCGCCCGTGTCAAGTAATGGTCGCCATGGCTATATTGCCCATGTCAACTTTTTTTCGACACGGGCATTAGTACGCGAAGTGCATCTGTCAACTACAGGTTGATTAACGTATATTACATTATCACCGATGGGAAATTACGTAATAAAACGTGAGAGGCCTTGGGCAGTTTTGTGCAGTTGGTAAACTAAAAGGTCATTGCCCGGGCACTCAAGCGGTTAAATTGAAAAACTTTTTTTTGGTAATGTCGACTGCCGGAGGGTAATGTTTTTATCCTTTACACAGTTTGAATATGAAAAAGATGCTTAATATGACATTACATCAATTCTCTCCGAAAATCAAGCGTGTTTCACCTGTCCATCCAAGCTCTAACGAAACTCATCAATTGAAAGTGATAAAATATATTCATATTAAAATTTATATTTGTTCGAGTGCTTACCGCGTTTGTAATTTTATTGAGGTCCCTATAGTTCGGCAATGTGTCAATCGCCATGATCACGGGAAGATTGACGTACGGTGATGGTGGATGGTGGCAGATCAAAAAAATCTGCCTACTATAATGATTTTGGTGTTTTTTTTACTTTTACATATACAGTACAACCTTGATATAACGAGCCTCAATATAATGAATTCCTCGATTAAACGAATTTTTCGAAATCCCCTAGAACTGCCCGTAAGAGATAATACAAAATATACCTCTACATTACGAATAACATTTATCAAAAACCTCTTTATAACGATTTTTCAATCATTGCAGAATATAGGTAGAAGGTATTTTTACATCTATTTAACGAATTTTTTCAACTTAAAACCTTGATATAACGTATCCTATTAATTATTTCCACTTAATTCCAAGTTCTTACCTCGTTAAAACGAATCGCAGTCCAGTCTAACCTCTATATAACAAACCTCATTATAGCGAATTACTTGGTATAACGAATATTTCCTAATTCCCTTCAGTTTCGTTATATCGAGGTTGCACTGTATTAGGTACATACACACCTGTAGGTAGTGTAGTTAGGTAGCATCAGTATAAATGATCAGAATACTTACACAATTGTCTGTATAGTTAGTCCCATTTTTTGTTTAGTCATGGTCACCTCATTAGAAAGGGACACACTACCGCGGGGGCCCCTCTCGCTCGGCCCGGTTTTTGCGCCACAGTGCACAGTCTAGTTGTAAGTATCATGTCTCTGAATGTCGATGTTTCACATCTGCCAGGCGTCCCGTGACGGCTCACATGTTTTTTTTTTATTTTATTTATTTTATTTGGAGGAAGAACAATGTGTAATTTTTAATCTACAACAACACACATAAAATATTAATAACATTAGATATATACAAATTGTGATATACACTCGTTTGCAAAAAAAACGGGCACTTAAGCAAAGAACTATTTTATAGTTACTATTAGTTTGTTTGACAATTTTAGGTATTGTTATCCTCAGAATTTTATAAATTAATTAGGAAGGAATAGTTTTCATCAGTTTTATCATAACATTTTAATTAAATTATTAAGAAATAATGTTTAAGCTCAAAACACTATGATTGTACCTGCTCGCTAAATAAAAATGAAACGCGTTAATTTCTTTGTTTTTCTTGAATACATTAAAAGCAGATAAAAGTTTAGTATTGAGTGTGACCCCCTCTTGCTGAAATCACAGCTTGCATTCGTCTGGGCATGCTAGTGAGTATATCTTTTATGGTTTCTTGGGGAATACGTTCCCACTCCGCGGTAATCACATTCTTTAGCTCTCTGATGGTCTGCGGAGCCGGCTGCACTGATCTCACTCGTCGCTTCAGAACGTCCCAGACATGCTCTATGGGATTGAGGTCCGGACTTCTAGCTGGCCAGTCCAAACGACGAATTCCGACTTCTAGCATATACGCATCCACACCGCCAGACCGGTGGGCGCGAGCGTTGTCGTCCATAAAAATTGAGTTTTCGCCAAGAGCGGTTAAAGCGGGTTGTGCATAAGGAATTAGAACTTCCGTTATGTATCGGGGTCCAGTCAGTGTACCGTTTTCGATGAAGACTAACTCCGTACGATCCATAGAATTTATTCCTGCCCAAAACATAACAGAGCCCCATCCATAAGGTGTGATTTCTCCAAAACATGCCTCTGCAAAGCGTTCTCCTCGTCTACGTAGCACTCGCCGACGTCGGTCTTCACCATGCAGAGATATCCTGGCTTCATCGGAGAACAATACCCTATCCCAGTCTTCATGAGCCCATGACACACAATTTCGAGCGAAGCTAAGCCTGGCAACTCGATGTCCACGGAGTAATTTAGGGCCGCGTGCCGGGCGATGACTGTGTATATTAGCAGCGAGAAGCCTCCTCCTGACCGTCCATAGACTAATTTGCACATTTCTTACTTCTTCGAGGGTGTTCTTGAGGTCCACATAAGAAGATTTGCGATTTCTCAACGATTGACTAACTAGAAAACGATCATCCCGTGGTTCGGTACATGTCTTTCTGCCAGAACCAGCCTTCTCTTGACGGAACCGGTCTCTTGATAGCGCTGCCAGGTCCTTTGAACTGTCGACCGGCTCACATTTAGCCTCTGAGCCACGAAGCATTGACTGCAACCTTCTTCAAGCAGCGCAATAATTTTGCTCGCTTTTATCACTTTATCTACCATTTTCGAGATTGCTAAACAGCAATAACAATACTTTTAAATGTCAAGGACACCAGATAATTTAATAAAAATTGACAAAAAGTTAATTAGAGTCGATATTAACTATAGGGAATTCGCGCCACAAAATGTAGCTAAAAGTTATTTTCTTTGAAAACCAGGCTCAGTCAAAAATTTGAATTTGGAATGTACTCTTATAAACATTATGGCACTTTTATAACTGGCCAGTAACATGTTCAAATGATTAAAACCTTTTTGGTATTTTATTTTTTTCAGCCAGGAAGAAAATCGAAACCGCCCGTTTTTTTTGCAAATGAGTTTATAAACAAATAATTAGGTATATGGTATGCAGGGTTGGAAAAAGAAGTTTTTTTTTTAAAAAGAACAAAACATCCTGTTTCAAACAGAATATTAAAAAAAACATTGTTTTAAACAAAAATTTAACATGTTTTTTTATGCAGCTGTTTAAAACATGTTTAAAACATTGTTTTAAATTAATTATTAAGTATAGTATGTATATCTTATTAGTAAAACAATTATATCAAATCTACTCTATTATACGGAGTGAATCGAGGGCAATCGATGATATTTTAACCTCCTGATCTGCTTGTAATACTGAAAAACTTTCCCCAAGAAATAAACCCTCTCAAATGAAGTTTCGTTTTCGATCTCCCATACAAAGTTCGATACCTAATGTGCTATTTTTTCACCATCTCCAGAAAATTACTAAAATGTCGCCAAAGCGGATTCTTTTTACGTCCTGTCATCATTTTTAATTAACATGCAACATAACTAACGTAATTCGAACAAAAAATCAGGATGGCAAAACCGATTCCGATTCTACTCGAGAATCAACTTTTGAAATAATCGATTATTTAGAATCGATTCTCGATCGAGCAGGTAATATTTGATACCAATTGACCTTTTTTAGGAGTGTGCGTAGATTACCATAGCTATGTAGAAGAAATGTCCTTTTTTTAGGCATGTAAGTAGATTACCAACGCAAGTATAGAGAATAAAAATATCGTAAACTATCAATCCGATGCTACGATATATTCATCATATCCATTAGATGTCCACTGCTGAACGTAGGCTTCCCCCATTGACCTCCAGAGCGACCGGTTCAAACTAGCCTCCATCCAACGGCTTCCGGCGACTTTCTTCAAGTAGCCTAACCATCTTGCGGACGGCCGTCCGACGCTGCGCTTGCTGGTACATGGTCTCCCCTAGAGAACCTTTCTTGCTCCATCGGCCGTCAGTTCTACGAGCTATGTGCTCTGCCCACTGCAACTTCAGCTTGCAAATCCGTTGGGCTATGTCGGCAACCGTCGTTCGTCTGCGGATCTCATCATTTCTGATTCGATCTCGCAGAGAAGTACCAAGCATAGCCCTATCTCCTTTGCACGCTATGCGATAAATTACTAGTAGATATTAAAAATAATTATTATTTGGGACCAAAAACTAAGACTATTTTTGTAAATATTTATAATCTATTTGTATCTAACTTTTTATTCTATAAATAATAAGTGAAACTCACTTATTTCATAATATCATATTGCTCACAAACATTTTTAAACATGATGTCAAAGTTGCGTCACTCGTATTGGCGGGAAATATAGCCATTCTGAAGTACTTTTTTTTAATTTAGCCAGTATTTTTTTAAACATGAAATTTTAAAAATTCAATTTTGGCAGCGTAATTCTGCCAGTAGAAAGAACAGTGAAGATTGTTTATTGAAATACATAATTATGAAGATTTAACAGTTTTTTATGTTTTTATGATTATAAGGCCATGTTATCGAATAGTATTTATCTACATGTGGGTGTAGTGAAGTATCTGTTAACTATTTATTTCGTGTATTTTAAATATCACAGTTTATATAAAAAAATCAGAACAGTAATAACTCAAATATTGTTGATTTTACTAATCTTATTATAATAACAACTGTTGGCACAACAAATATTTTGTTGTAATCAACATTAATTACCCTGGGGCCACACTAGCGAGAAACATCAATGCCTATCATCGCGGTAGACATTCCGATAATTTTAGCGCGATGAAGTGAGTGGCTACACTTGAAAGTTCAATGTCAACGCCCATTCTTGGCGATAAAATTGGCGCTAATGCTATTTGAATTTCAAGCAAGATAGACGTTGACGGTGCAACTCTGTATTTGATGAGTGCAATTCTTTTGGTATAAATAATAAATAAATATGTTTAACACACACACGATCGTCTGTTTCTAAGGTAGACAACCTAATGCCTGTGTTTTAGGTAACAGCCGACTGATATACATTTTTTTTAAATAAATATACATATAAATAATACATATATGAATACACATACATTACACCCAGACTCGGGGCGGGAATCGAACCCACAACTGTCACTGCAAACTGCGCCAACGGGTCAGTCATCATGAACATATGCATGCCATCAACTTCCCGGCTATCTGAGATTAAATAAGAAACATATAATAATAAGTATTAATTATTTATATCTATAAATATTATTGAATGGGTGGAGTGAAGCAGTTAGATAATAATAATATATTTTATTGCCCACCAAAACAGAGAACTAAATTAAGGACATAAGCTAACTATGCTGTTGCTGTTTTGCCAGACAACCTGAGGTTGGGACCTCCACCGGGGGCTACCCTTCAGATCAGAGAGGGGAGAGTCAGGATGAGCCCCCAAATGAAATATCTCGGGCTCATCCTGGACGGAGGGTGGACCTTCGGCCCACATTTCGCGATGGTGGGACCGAAGGTCGTGAAGGCGGCGAGTGCGCTGGGCAGACTCCTCCCGAACCTCGGAGGACCCAGCGCCGCCTGCAGGCAGCTGTACTCCGGAGTCTGCCGGAGTATGGCGACGTACGGTGCCCCGGTTTGGGCGGATCGCCTCACCGCGAAAAATAAGGCGGCGCTGCGCGCTGCGCAGCGAACAATCGCGGTGAGGGTGATCCGGGGGTACCGTACGGTATCGTGGGCTGCAGCTACTGCTCTAGCCGGCGACCCACCGTGGGAACTCGTGGCGGAGGTTCTTGCCGAGACCTACTCTTACGTCTCGGGTAGGAGGGCTCTTGGTGAGAACCCTACGTTAGACGGAATCCTACGGGTGCGTCGGATAGGGCAGGAAGCGCTTATGCGGAGGTGGGGGGGAGGACCTGGCGGGGCAGCCGTACGGCACACGCGTAACGGCTGCCATTCGTCCGGTTCTTGAGCGGTGGATGCGTCGAAAACGCAAGCCCCTCACCTTCCGTCTGACGCAGGTTCTCACCGGGCACGGTTGCTTTGGTGACTACCTGTGCCGGACGGCCCAGAGGGAGCCGACGACTGAATGTCACTATTGTGGCGCGGCGGTGGACTCTGCCCAGCACACCCTCGAGGTGTGCCCGAGATGGGCGGCGCTGCGTCAAGGTCTGACGTCGGTCCTCGGAGGGGACTTGTCGCTCCCGAGCATCATCACCGCGATGCTCGGCGACGACGAGTCCTGGAAGGCGATGGTCTCCTTCTGCGAGACAGTAATGTCCCAGAAGGAGGCCGACGAGCGGAGGAGAGAGGAGGCCGCCGATGTGGCCTCCATCCGCGGGCGACGAATGGGGGTGCGTAGGAGGCGCTACTTAATGCGCCTCCAGTAACGCCCTTGTGCCCGTGTCGGGCCGGGATGGGAACCCGGTCCTGCTAGACACGGCGTCGTCGGGACTGTTCAGAGGGAGCCGGACAGTCCCCATGGAGGAGAAGTCTGGCCTTTTCGCCGAGGCCAGCCTGTCGCTGGAGGGATCCTGTTGCCTGCAGATCCGGGACCCTCCAATTAAAGCGGCTGAAGGCTCCCGCAAGGGTTTAGTACGGTATTGCACTCCCAAAGTGCCGAGTCCGACATAGGTCTAGGATTGCCGACCCGGGCGTCCTGGATATCATCCGTAAATGGATTCCCCTGCGTCACAAAAAAAAAAAAAAAAAAAAACCTGAGGTTGACAGTAATATTGCATTTGCAGATGGGCAGATTGTATAACAATAATAATATATTATAAATATATGTTATACAAAATAGTAATAATTCAGTGATAACAAATAATTCAATTCCGTTCATAAAAGTATGCAATGTATCATCAATGTTTTCTTATGACGTCATCACGTAAAAATTATTTATCGTCCGTAAACCAAATTTACAGACAAATATTTTTTATTAAGAGTTATTATATCTATTATTACTATTATCTATTCAATTAAATTGAAACAATATTTTTATACTTTACAAAATAAAACAACATACTCTGCATTTACCTGTGTACCATTTATTTATATATTATATATTTCAGGCAATTGGAATATTACCTATTAAAGATACATGTGATTATATTACTGTTCAATTTTTAAGTGCAATAAAGAATAAAGAATATATTAAAGTAATTAATGTGGCTTTTACATAATTTTTCGATCTTTTATTATCTTTATTTCACCGAAAGTTAAAGTAATTAATGGTTAAGTTGTTTTAAAGGTAATAATTCCGTTATTCGTCGCCAAGCATCATTTAGCGACGTACGATTCTTATACATTTTTAATCTCGAATCCGTAAACGTAATTACTTTTTCGTTACTCCACTCCATAGTCATAGTATGTATTTATCGAAAACAAACACGTGCGATTCCGTCGCGCTCACGGTGCACAATGACATATGTTCGTAGTGTGCTGTGTGGCCGCTTCAACGTATTAAGGGGTCTGGCCACACTGGATTATTTTTTTTTTAATTTTTTTTTTTTTAATAAACCCTGAACTGTAATGGACATTTTAAGACCTGTTGCGTATCGAATCGTATCGTATTTATATTATTACACATTTATTTTTTAATATTTTCAAATAAAATTTTACAATGTTATTTTTGAAGCCCTTTGTGATATTGAGTTAAAAAATAAAAATATTCCGGCCCATAGTTTCGATTTTATTAATTTAATAAAAAAAAGTGCATTTTTTGTTCCGCCAGGGTGGCTAGACCCCTTAACTCTCGCGGTTATCTCTTTGATGTAGGTACCGCCACTTGAACTATCGCCCAACGTCCAACGGCAATGTGAATGCCGTTGTCAAATTATCGCGATGAGTCGTGGCCACACCAACGTTCATCGCCATAGTAAACGGCACATCCCGGTAAGTCGTGGCTACACCTGCGTTCATCGCCATAGTAAACGGCATTTCCCGCTAGTGTGGCCGCAACTATCGCACAACGTCAAACGGCAATGTGAATGCCGTTGTTAAATTATCGCGATGAGTGGTGGCTACACCTGCGTTCATACTGGGGCCACACTAGCGGGAAATGCCGTTGACTGTGGCGTTGAACTAAGACTAATCCATTGACGTTCTCATATTCGTTTCGGTTTATTTATTTCGAATAAAATGTCGTCTTCTATTTTTTCTACAACTACAGTTAGTATTTTGCGTAGAATAGCGCGTATTTGGCAACTTCGTTGCCTGTTCATTGTGGCGTTGAAATGATACTCTACTGGAAGAAATGTAAACGTTCACTCGCAGCGCACCAAAGCACTAAAGAACTTGCCTTTCAAGTTGTACTAAAATACTCTCCTAAACACTAAGATAATGTAAATCGGGCCTTATATTCGCCGAAGGTTTTTTTTAAATTTTATTTTAATAACTGTTATTTTTTTTAATATATACATTGAAGCAGATGTCTTCAGCTAAATTAGAACTCATCAGTGGATAACATCAATCATATCAAACTGCTTTTTAAAGATGTAAAAATAATAAATCAGTAAAAATTTAGCAAAAATCGTCAGTTAGAAAACAATTGAAATTGTAATTACAAGTATGCCTAATGACACAAAAAAAATTGTGACACTCAATTGCGATAGCTTTAAGTACAGAATTTAATTTTCACGCTTTTTTTGTTTATTGGCGATATGTTATAAGGCCGGCCACATACAGCCGGGATGTCTCTCTGAATTCATATTAATTTAGAAAACCCGGAATTCCATACAATTTCAGTATTATCCACACACATTATATTTTTTTTAGATTATGAATTTCTCAGATCAATCTGTAAAAATGATACTGACGCATGTTCTGAATTCCGGTTCTGAATATTTAAGATTATTAATTCATAACGCGCGCATTCCCATACATTTCAATTAACCGGCACACACATTCTGGAAATTAGACTATAAATTATTTCAATGTTGACAACTCGGATTTTGAAAAAGGAGTAGGCTAGATCAGAAAATTACGTAGAAATAGTAAAATTTGCATATGAAGTATTCGTAGATCTACGTACTTTTTTTGCTGAGTGAAATAAAGAGGATGAGGCAGACAAAACTGAATAAAACGACGATTTATTTATTTATAGTTATGAATCTGAAATTAGCAGACAGCAGACAAATGAAACTTTGGTTAGAGATATCTGCGAGAACAAAAATATTATTCTATTTACGGATACGGATAATTGTCTGTTTTTACATTAGCTCCATGTGGCTGTAAGCTGTAACATACATATACAGGTAGTACTTAAGAGTTATAAAATAATTGCTTAAGTGAAAACCTAATACTCCCGACTGTCGTGAGCAAAAAATGTTTTTACGTAACCCAATTTCTTTATTACTAACTAGCGCAATGAGATTTCCCAATGGAACATCTGAAAAACTGTAAAAAAAAGATGAATTTCTTTGCAAACTTTCTATCATTAAAACTTTTAAGAAATCTTATCTCTATCTTAGTTTTCCTACTTTGTTTAATTATGGAACATAAGCCCAATAAATGCTTTTAAACCCATATAGACTACTACTAGTAGCAGCTACTCTTGACTTTGTCCGCGTGGAATTAATTTTTTCTAACCTATTTTCACTTTTAAGTCGTTAGTATTAAGACGTATAGTCCGCGCGCAAGGTCCGAGGAATCTGTGGCTGAGGAAGCGGGCGGGTGTGCATCGCACCCGACCTTCGCTTCATACCCCGCACTCTCCCACTACTAGTGAAGACCTTGACGTGAGAGCACGCTTATCGAGTATTTAATTAAGAAATATTAATTCATATATTTATTTTTGACTTTATTTAGTACATTTTTTTTAAATATTAGATAGATAGATTTTGCCTATGTCACGTAAAAAATAGAGATGATAAAGACACGAAGGAAATGGATCCTCTACAGTAATTAAATTTCTAATAAGTCTAATTTTCAATTAATACTGATAAAAGTTGGACTAAGTACGATTTACATCAAGTTTCAGTAGTCTTGTCTATTATTATCTCTGATTTTGCTTACTAGAGACAGATTTATGACTTAAACTTTGTACGAATTATGGAGGGTAGAGGTAAGGAGCGTAATCTCATATGGCTGTTTGATACGAAAAGTGTCCACAAAATAGCATTAAATAAAGCAGGCGCTGTTACTACAACAGAGGTTATAATCTGAACTTAACTGTTTTAGATGACTTGAATTTTGTTGAGTGGAAGTAAGTATAATTTTAAGTATTCTCACAGACTAGAGGAATTGGTAAATGTGTTGTAAAATAAATTATATAACTTAAAAACTGTCCTCTGGTACAACAACGCCATCTTTATTTAAGGTTATTTTGGGGACACTTTTCGTAACACAAGATTGTGCTCCTTCTAACCTTCATAACATGAATATTGTGACGCAATTCTATACATAGTAAGCAAAATATGAGATTATATTAACCGGACGTCAATCTATAGGCCGTTTACAAGAACTTTGTAGCAACGTGATTACAAATCGTGGATACGCAACGAGATGTAAACACATCTTACATCATTCAGGATGATGGGCCATTTTGTGGTAGGTGGTATCCTTGCTCCGTTTATAATATTACGTTAGCGAGTCGATGTTGAAAATCATTACGGATGCATTAAGTAACTCTATAGCTTGCGTTATGTTTTTATTTATATTATACTAGTCGACTCGCCTTGTCACACGAGTTTGACGATCGTTCTCGTTTAGCGAAAGTTCGAATATTTAAAATTTTTATAAATATTTGTTTCGGTCTCGTTGTATGTTCTTGTCATCCTGTCGCGAAGATAATGTACACCGTCAGTCCTGTTTGTTACCATAAGCGACTAATAACGACCGTTGCTCTTTTAGGGAAACTATCCGTCAAACACGCAGTGGAACTAGGCAAAGACATCTTCTCCATATTGGAGAAGGCTTGGAGTTTAATCCACCTCGCTGCTCCAGAGATAAATATCTACTACGAGTAAGGATCACTATCAGGTGTCTATGATAACAACCGGGACAGACAGCTTTACGTGCTCTCCGACTTGAAAACCTTGGCACACTAGCGCTCAACATAATTTCGAACACTATATTATATGATGTAAAATATTACAGTTATTTTTTTTTTTAATATCTATTTTAACTATTTATCTATAGTATAGTTAGTATGTGAACTTATGTACCGTACGAGTACCATACTACATAGATAAGAATGTAAGTTGAAACATAATTAGGGTTGCCATATTTGGCAAGGCTCGTGACGGGACGCAAAGAGAAAACTATTTAAGTACGAATATTTTATTAAAAAAAAAAAATACAAATTCTAATGTATGGAAGCATTCATGGCTTGATCGTATTTTGCTGAAGACCTTACCTTTTTTTCAGTAATTCTTTCTGTCCTTTTACTTATTTATAAAACTCCGTGAAAGTCATATTAAAGTTAACCTGACACTGTAAAATCGGCTACATAGTCTCCGGCAGCAAGCGATTTCTTTCATCGGTCCACTGTCACTGTAGTTTTTGTTTACCAAGTACTAACTGGCAAGTGGTTCTGCCTCGCTGTTGCTACGATAGTCGATAGCACGCGCACGTGGCGACGTAGGGGGTATTTGAATTGCTATAACTGCGCCAGAAAACGGGGCGTAATTGGGCTTTGTCGGGACGTCGGGACAGTGGACCCAATTAGGGTGACAGTCCCGATATATCGGGACGAATGGCAACCCTAAACATAATACAACAAAATTTAAACAATTGTTTTGACACTACGTTTTAAAATCTTCACGCAAAAAGTTATTAACCTATTTCAATTAAACTTGGCACGTAGATTATCTGGAGATCCAGAATAACACATCGGCTAGTTTAAATCCCGACGTTCCCACGCGATCGGAAGTTACTCAAAACCGCGAGTAGCTACTTAGGTATGTACATGTAAAATGTTTGCTTCTTTGTTTGATACGATGTAATACATACGTAAGGTCAAAATTGAACGTGAGGTCGCTATTCGTTTAATACTTTTATTTTTCGGTTAAAATTAGTATAATTATTCAATTTTGGTAATTCGAAGGTTAATTTATTGAAAAAAAAAAATAGTTTTATTTGATTTTCGTAATTTATAACCTGACCTTTTTGTTACGTTTTTATGTAAAGTTTGTAAATTTGATAACTATGTTTAATAACTTCCTAAGGTGCTACGTCGTCATATTTTTGTTTAAATATACATAAGTATCACTCTGCTCGCCGCACGCTTGGTAAAGTAGGGTTGCTATTTTATTTTTTTAAATATCTAATTATAATTTTCTAAATATACAAGGCACTTAGTAACGGTTGTGAGGTGACCGGCAGAGAAAAATAGTCTCGCCTCTTAGACGACTTCTTTCTTCTAAGGTGGCTAATAGTGGTGCGAATAACTGTACACGAACCAGGATGGTGATGGGCAGCAGCATCACCATATCCTACCGCAACACTGCTCTCGCTGACACGCCTGCCAAGCGTGGCGAGTATTGACAAAATCCCCCAGAGTTTATGGGGAAGGCCTACGTTCAACAGTTGACATCCAACGACGTAGTGATGCGACTCGAGTCCAATTTTACCACTCGAGTCATTCGAGTCATTTTGCAATGTCACTCGAGTACCACTCGAGTGGTCGAGTCATTCGAGTGGTTTTGGAGTCACTCGAGTGACTCGAGTAATCGCTACAATTTTCGGACGACGAAAAAAAAAATCGAATTACACTTATCGATAACTATCCAATGAAAAATTATCAAGTACTTACGAATTATCGATCATTATCGCACACCCCTACTAACGGCTTTTCACACTCGTACATATTTAAACTTGTTTGTCTCGACGAGTGATAACTCGAGTCCAAGTTAACTCGATTCAATATTTTTTTCACTCGAGTATGATTTTTTCCGTAGTCAACTCGAGTCACTCGAGTAAAAGTGACTCGAGTCGCATCACTACAACGACGATGGGAAGCATACACACAGGGACTACAATTTAAAAATAAAATTTTCCATACTCTAGATAATGAGATGAGCTTCTATAGAACCACCTTGTTTAATAATTTTCTTAAAGCAGTCTAAGATTTTTTTTAACTACTTAAACATTTCATTAGCCAATAAGACTATAAAGAGGAAGGACCCAGTGAACAGAAATAATTAATTGATAAAAAAGTATTTATCAAATCGGACTCGCGATAAGCGCGTTCGAAAACAGAAACAAACTTTCTAATTTTTAGGGTTCCGTAGCCAAATGGCAAAAACGGAACCCTTATGGATTCGTCATGTCTGTCTGTCTGTCCGTCCGTATGTCACAGCCACTTTTTTTCCGAAACTATAAGAACTATACTGTTGAAACTTGGTAAGTAGATGTATTCTGTGTACTGCATTAATATTTTCACACAAAAATAGAAAAATTCAATAAATTTTGGGGGTTCCTCATACTTAGAACTGAAACTCAAAATTTTTTTTTCATCAAACCCATACGTTTGGGGTGGTATCTATGGATAGGTCCTCAAAAATTATATTGAGGTTTCTAATATTATTTTTTTCTAAACTGAATAGTTTGCGCGAGAGACACTTCCAAAGTGGTAAAATGTGTATCCCCCCCTGTAACTTCTAAAATAAGAGAATGATAAAACTAAAAAAAAATATATTATGTACATTACTATGCAAACTTCCACCGAAAATTGGTATGAACGAGATGTAGTTAGTAGTTTTTTTTTTTATTAAAAAAAATACCCTATTATTAAAACATCGATTAAAGTTACAACGAACTACAAGAACTTTTATATGATGTTACTTATTATACCCAGTTCAAATATTTGTATATCTGTTAATAGTTACGTTGGTATGTCGAGTCGGTGTTATTTTTATCGTTTAAACTGAGAATTTCTTATCCCGTGTCAAGGCCGCGTCCGACGCAAGGCTGCCGTTAGGTCGTTAACTTTGACATTGGTAAATATTGACGGACATTGTGACATCTGTGTAATGTGACGCTGAAATGAGAACACATTTTTTTTGCCGAGTTTAACTAAGTATTCCTTATTAAGAAAATATAAAGCTTAGTAAAGTTTCGTATTCTTTTTTTATCTATACTCGTACAATGTTTGGAAATAATCAGGGCCGGATTTAGAGTTGTGGAGGTACGGGGCAACAGAGGAGTGGATAATCGGTATATCGTTTTATATTGGTCTCTGATAAATTTTATTACTCCTAATATAATTCTTTTTACAATACCCTTATTACATATTATTATATTGATTATATATTATAGTAAACTGTAGTTTACATTTATTTTTCAATTGTTTTAGGAGGCGGGCTCAGTAACGGCGTCATCCTTCAGCGATTTCCCGAGACCAACTGGGAGGACACACCATTCCACGACGGTATAGAATGGGTACGGTTACACTTTCTATTTTAGTCAATTCCATAAGGTATCGTTATAAACTCATGATTTTCTTCTGGTGAACAGTTCTGTCAGCCGCAAGGATGGGCACTCTCGACGGAGCGTTCAGAGCCTCGCTTCTACGTGTCGGTATTGACGGACGTGGATGCGAACAGGCATTACTGCGCCTGTCTCTGCTTCAACGAGACCGTGGCCATCACTCCCACCAAGCCCGCAGACGAGGTACGAACTACATTTAGTAGATTTTAACTTTAAGGCTGTTAATTAATTTTATATTAAAATCTAGTTACGCTGTAGTAATTGACAATAACTCTAGTACAGCTTGTTTGACTGCAGTAGTACTATTATCATAAAGTTAATTTCATACGACGAGCGAGACGGAAGCGAAAAGTTCCCCTTTATTATATTATATTTATCACATCATTAACTCCTTTGTGCTCCCCTTTCATTCCCTTATTCAATAACGAATTCGTGGTTCATTTGGTGCTGCAAATACATGTGAGGGTTTTTTAACTTCAGACGAACCCCATACTCGTTTGACATAAATAAATCGTGAAGATCGTATCCATAATTGTAATCGATTAAGAGTTACGCCTTTTTTCATTTCGTTTTTCACCATCCTAAAAATACCACAAAAATTATTAAATTTTCTAATAAGTTTCACGAACAGCTCGCCAAACATTTATCTGAAATCTTGACGATTCAAAATTGCTTTACGGACTTAGTAGGTATGCAACTTATGATTTTCGAGTTTGTTAACTACAACGGATATTTGCTTTTTTATTTTTATAAAAAAAATGGGTCTAGCTATTAAATAGTTTTAAGAAATTCGTTGTTTATAAATAATCATACAATGAAATGTCATTATATTTTTCTACACATCATTGTTTTAGGTACTAATAATGATGCGAAAGGAACAAAACCTGACAAAATATTCTATTATTTTTTCGGAAGGCTCTTAAGGGCGGACAGCACACTATGACTTCTGCCGTCGACTGGTGCTATGGCTTTTCGTGGCTAAAATTTTATAATTATTAAATATTCAATAAAAAAAATTATATCGATATAAAAAAAAACGGATTTGGGCACAGTCTTCATGAGTTACGAACGCTTTCATTCAACATCGAGATCTTTAAATGACTAAAGCTCGTGTATTCAAGTTTTACCTACTATATTTTTGACTGACCCGTGGTGCAGTTGGCAGTGGCCCTGTTTTCTGCTCCAGGGTTGTGGGTTCGATTCCCGCCCCGAGTCTGGGTGTAGTATGTATTTATTTATATATGTATTATTTATATGTATATTTATTAAAAAAAAAAAAAAACTGTATATCAGTCAACTGTTACCTAAAACACAGGCATTAAGTTGCCTACCTTAGGAACAGACGACCGTGTGTATATGTTAAATAAATTTATTTATTATTTATTTTCTCTATTATTCTATATTTTCTCGACGCGGCAGTCTCAGTCGACCTTTAATATAATCGTTCCAGTCTAATAGACGCGGTCTGTTAAACCGTAAAGTCATTACCGATACTTTAGACATTCAAGGTCGGCTATACGTTTGGTAAACAATGGCGTCAATAGCGTCAATAACTTTTACCGGCTCGTCTTGTGGTTGTTTGGTAAACGAGACCGTTAACGTTTACACCCGTCAATATAATGTTATATAGCAAGGGTACGGAGAAATTAATTGAATTAATACTTTAACTGAGTACAAGAAAAATCGGAAGACGTATTCATTCGAGTTTGTCTCTTAAATAATCACTTCGTAAGACAATTTTAGGGCGGCGTAAATTTACAATATATGAATGTGATTTCTATTGAAAAATTATCTATATACTCAGATAACTAACTATAGTAGAGACTATACAAGAATGTTCCGCTCACGAGTCGTTTCCGTTAAATTAAAATACTCTCTTGTTCAGTTCCATTATTAGATATAGATTCTAGTTTAGGTATTTTAATAGATATTATAAATAATATACGTAAATTTTTAATGACAAAACCTAAAAGTTATGTCTTCTTGAGTTATAAAAGTTTGATTACTGCGTTATTGAATATTCTCCTGTTAAAGCTTACAATTAGTTGTCCCTAAAAGTACTTGACAATACGACTGACAGACACACGTAATGTGTGTGATATTAATGTCAAGGAACATAGTCCAGTTGGGGCGCTTAAATTTATGTAGGTATGTTTATCTTATTTACTTTGTGTAGAAGAAACACTTTAAATACAATAAAAACTATTTACTATTGTCTAGAGATACTTAATTATATGCTCTACCAATTCCACCACCACCACAATCACCACCGTCACTGACAGCACATAGGTAAGCCGTTGGATGTCCACTGTTGAATTTAGGTCTTCCCATATCATCTCTGGGGAGGTTTGCTAATAGTCGCCACGCTTCCATGGTGGCTTGGCGAGGACAGTGTGTTGTTATAGGATATAGAGACGCTGCTGCCCATCACCATCCTTTTTTTTTGTCGCAGGGGAATCCATTTACGGATGATATCCAGGACGCCTGGGTGGCAGTCCTAGACCTATGTCGGACTCGGCACTTTGGGAGTGCAATACCGTACTAAACCCCTGCAGGAGCCTTCAGCCGCTTTAATTGGAGGGTCCCGGATCTGCAGGCAACAGGATCCTTCCAGCGACAGGCTGGCCTCGGCGAAAAGGCCAGACTTCTCCTCCATGGGGACTGTCCGGCTCACCTCTGAACAGTCCCAACGACGCCGTGTCTAGCAGGACCGGGTTCCCATCCCGGCCCGACACGGGCACAGGGGCGTCACTGGAGGCGCATTAAGTAGCGCCTCCTACGCACCCCCATTCGTCGCCCGCGGATGGAGGCCACGTCGCACAGTGGGATGAAACGCCAAACGGTGTTTCAAAATTCTGGATTCAACTGGTTTTTTGAGCTAAACGTCTGAAAATTTTTTTGGAGTTACGTTTCAACATATAGAATTCGAATCCGTTTCCCTCGCAATGGTGTGCGGTATATATATATATGTAAAAAATGGCTGAATATGAGCTACTTTAAGCTTAAAATCTGCTGCATGCAAATAAAATATTAATGCCGTATTTAACTAATCTTAAAAAATCTTTTTTCTACTTGTAATATACATGTAATATATCATTTTTATCAATTAAAATGATGTATATATCCGATAAACAAGCCCAAGTTTTATTAATGCAATTTCACTACAAAATCCAAAATCTGACAATACATGGTGCAAAAGGTAAGGAAAATTAAAATACATATCGACATATACCTATACCTATTCCTATACCTATATATGTATATGTGTGCATGTGTGTGTGTGTATACACATGTGTAATCATGCTTTGTCCCATTGCGAGAAAAACGTAAACAAAGTCAAAATGACTGTCATAATAAAGTTGAAAACGTAAACACATTAGGTTTTCTGCTGTTAGTCTGTAATAAACACTCAAATAGAATAGGTGTAGGCTACTGTTATCAAAATGAATAGTTTTAGTATTCAACGAAAGGAAATTTTCCATTTTTATAATTCTAGCAGTGTCAAGGATGAAAGTGAAAAAAGGAAGCTGTAGTGAAATTTTTGACTAAAAAATTTAGTAATAAAAAAAAAAAAATATATGTATAGGTATATGTCTATATGTATATATATATATGTGTGTGTACATACTACACACACACACACACACACACACGCACACACACACGCATATATATATTCGCTAGATAGGTTTTATGTACTGAAATTGCATTAATAAAGCTTGGGCTTGTTTATCGGATATATACATCATTTTAATTGATAAAAATGATATAATACATGTATGTTACAAGTAGAAAAAAGATTTTTTAAGATAGCCAAAAAATGGCGATTTTTATCGGCATTAATATTTTATTTCCATGCTGCAGATTTTAAGCATAAAAGTAGCTCATATTCAGCCATTTTTTACATATATATATATATATATATATATATATATATATATATATACCGCACACCATTGCGAGGGAAACGGATTCGAATTCTATATGTTGAAACGTAACTCCAAAAAAATTTCCACCTGATTGGTGTATAGTTGTTCACACAGCTATGGCCTTCGTCGCCTATTACGATGCCTCAGCAAGAAAGAGGTCTGGACTATTCTTCACTGCCGGTCACCGCACGACTAATATACTCCATCTGTTACCCAGGGGCCACACTAGCGGGAAACGTCAATGCCTATCATCGCGGTAGACATTCCGATAATTTTAGCGCGATGAAGTGAGTGGCTACACTTGAAAGTTCAACGTCAACGCCCATTCTTGGCGATAAAATTGACGCTAATGTTATTTGAATTTCAAGCAAGATAGACGTTGACGGCGCAACTCTGTATTTGATGAGTGTAATTTTTTTTTGTATAAATAATAAATAAATAAATATGTTTAACACACACACACGGTCGTCTGTAAGGTAGGCAACCTAATGCCTGTGTTTTAGGTAACAGCAGACTGATATACATTTTTTTTAAATAAATATACATATAAATAATACATATATGAATACACATACATTACACCCAGACTCGGGGCGGGAATCGAACCCACAACCCTTGGAGCAGAAAACAGGGTCACTGTAAACTGCGCCAACGGGTCAGTCATCATGAACATATGCATGCCATCAACTTCCCGGCTATCTGAGATTAAATAAGAAACATATAATAATAAGTATTAATTATGTATATCTATAAATATTATTGAACGTTTTGCCAGACGACCTGAGATTGACAGTAATATTGCATTTGCAGATGGGCAGATGGCATAACAATAATAATATATAATAAATATATGTTATACAAAATAATGATAATTCAGTGATAACAAATAATTCAATTCCGTTCATAAAAGTATGTAATTTATCATCAATATTTTCTTATGACGTCAACACGTAAAAATTATTTATCGTCCGTAAACCGACTTTACAGACAAACATTTTTTATTAAGAGTTATTATATCTATTATTACTATTATCTATTCAATTAAATTGAAACAACATTTTTATACTTTACAAAATAAAACAACATACTCTGTATTTACCTGTGTCTTTCATTTATTTATATATTATATATTTCAGGCAATTAGAATAATATTAATGATACATGTGATTATATTACTGTTCAATTTTTAAGTGCAATAAAGAATAAAGAATATATTAAAGTAATTAATGTGGCTTTTACATAATTTTTCGATCTTTTATTATTTTTATTTCACCGAAAGTTAAAGTTGTTGGTTGTTTTAAAAGGTAATAATTCCGTTATTCGTCGCTAAGCATCATTTTGTGACGCACGATTCTTATAAATTTTGAATCTCGAATCCGTAAACGTAATTACTTTTTCGTTACTCCACTCCATAGTCATAGTATGTATTTATCGAAAACAAACACGTGCGATTCCGTCGCGCTCACGGTGCACAATGACATATGTTCGTAGTGTGCTGTGTGGCCGCTTCAACGTATTAAGGGGTCTGGCCACCCTGGATTATTTTTTTTTCATTTTTATTTTTTTATTTTTTTTAATAAACCCTGAACTGTAACGGACATTTTAAGACCTGTTGCGTATCGAAACACTCAAAATTGGCCAAGTTACAGGCATCTTAATTTATATTATTACACACTTATTTTTTAATATTTTCAAATAAAATTTTACAATGTTATTTTTGAAGCCCTTTTGTGATATTGAGTAAAAAAATAAAAATATTCCGGCCCATAGTTTCGAATTTATTAATTTAATTAAAAAAACAGTGCATTTTTTGTTCCGCCAGGGTGGCCAGACCCCTTAACTCTCGCGGTTATCTCTTTGATGTACCGCCACTTGAACTATCGCCCAACGTCCAACGGCAATGTGAATGCCGTTGTAAAATTATCGCGATGAGTCGTGGCCACACCTACGTTCATCGCCATAGTAAACGGCATTTCCCGGTGAGTCGTGGCTACACCTACGTTCATCGCCATAGTAAACGGCGTTTCCCGCTAGTGTGGCCGCAACTATCGCCCAACGTCCAACGGCAACGTGAATGCCGTTGTTAAATTAGCGCGATGAGTGGTGGCCACACCTACGTTCAACGCCACAGTCAACGGCATTTCCCGCTAGTGTGGCCCCAGTATTAAACAAAATACCGAAATGCAAATGAATAGTTTTTGTCATAAAATGTACATATTATCTATAGCAACACAATAAATATTGAATACTTTTAAACATAAGGCAGATATAGATGGAGGAAATGGTTATTCCATCATTAATATATATAGGAAAATCGTATTTGAGGATGACGACGGAATTAAATTGGTATATCCTCAGAATCTTGCGCTGTACGATTTACTTTAAAATTTACAATTTATTGTTATGAGTATAATAATTAAAGTAAAAACAATCATCCAAATCGTACTCTTCTCATAGAGCTCGAGATTAAACAACAAAAAGATAAATTATTTTGCTATAGTATATTAAATGACATATTATCATTAAATTTTAAATATTCGGTCCGCAAGAAAAAAATCTGCCGTTTAATAGTTTGGATAGCATTAACAATAAGATTTGGTGATGAAAATCCAGCTGCAATCCCTGGGTATGCTAACAACATTATACATTTTGGTCAATAGAATGACTTAAAATATAGGTTAGGTTAGTGTATGACGTAAGTTGTCGTTTGACTTTAATTGCTGATTGGCTAAGAATTGTTTGCTACTGGCCAATTTGGCTGCATAATTTTTTTTTTTTTTGTTACAAGAACACGAATAATTTGCTAACCTTTTAAATGATAGCCATGCTTAATTATACTTGCTCTTTTGTATTTCCAGTATAAATAACAAATGCAAGTGATGTTCCTTTGGCATTAAGTTCATTTATAAATAACCGGGAAGTCTTTGGGAGCAAGAACTGTGTCATATTCGTGTATTGTATATAATATAGCCTATGTTAATATAGTTTCGAAATTGCTTTTCAGAAAACGTTCGTTTTAAAAAATGCATTCATAAAGCAATGATCGTAAATATAAAACAAAGTGACAAAGCATTTTATCTCTATGCTCGTGGAATTAGAACAATACGGTGACTGAATTGTCCCAGTGGCAGATGACACTGAAACGACGTCCACTTCCGACGCGTCACAGGATGTGGCTATCTTTGTCAAGGTTGCTACGTCTACTAGGTCCAGATTTAGTTTCAGTAGCAATTATACACACGCAATTAATTTTGGTGTAATTGTCACGCGTTTTAGAAGAATCTGTTTCAACGGTATTCCAAATTTTCCAAATTCCAAAATTTCCAACAGTATTCCAAATATAATGGAAGATTAACGTGTTGTCTTTATACTTACATATGAAAAAGTTATTATTATATATGTAACGTATATTCTAACGTATAATACGTTAGAATTATTTGTAGAATACACCGTAAATAATTTGATTTTGATGAATTGGCTCACCAGTTAGCGCAGTTGGCTGTGACCCTGCTTTCTAGCCCAGGGTTGCGTGTTCGATTCCCGCCCCGAGTCTGGGTGTATATTTATTTATACATGTATTATTTATTGTATACAAAAAAGTATATCAGTCGGCTGTTACCTAAATCACAGGCTTTAATTTGCCCACCTTAGAAACAGTCGACTGTGTGTTAATGAAGTATAAAATACTATAAATGCCTAAAAATTGAATTATATAATTATCATCTTCTCAAAAACAAGGAGAGCTTAAAGATAATTTTAAAAACACAAAGCGTTTCGAAATTATTGAATATCATGTGTCGCTCGCAAATGCGTCACAAATTATTCCGCCGAAGAAAACTACATAATTACGTCGCGGAATTCCGGTCTAAAAGTTGTGAGTCAAGCGCAAGGGACGCGAACCTACCACGGTTGGTAGCACATGAGTAAACGTATGAAATGGATAATATCCTTGACATTGGTAAGAAATATGAGCAGAGAGAATCAGTGGCATTTCTGGTTCATTAGATCATCTATTAACTTAGAAAATTCAAGTTTTTAATAGTGTCTGGATCAGAGTGCAGTTCAAAATGATCGTCATTCGACATATGACAATCTTATCATTAGAAACCCTAATAGACGAAATCCGCATATTATGATTGTGGGAAGTGACGCATGAGAGGTCTTCTTGAAGGGGTCTATGTTGGCCGATCAGGTCATTAAGTTTATTGGCCAAATACAGAACTCAATGTGTATGTAAGTTTTTATTTGAGAAAATGTACTTTTATTCAAGTGAAAGTATTCTCAAGATATCTTCTAAAAGTCAATTTGGTCAGCAAACATCCGCCATAAATACATTAACAGCCTTTTACTTACCCCAGTCGGATAAATCGTGATACGATTTCAATGCTCGTACACATAGTATGGAACATTGCATTCCTAGATCAGAGGGAACACGGAAGGGACATGGTACATTCACACAAAGATTAATTGTATTACGTACGTGACAGTTGTAATTCTTTTTTTATCAATTTGCAGAACCTTTTTTTATTACTTACGTTAAACGGTTAAAATGAAAGTGATGTATCAGTTGCTTTTTTTTCATTTACTGAGAATAGTAGAATATTATACTATGAGTAATATGATTATATGACTTCATTAAATGAGGATATTCTCAATTTGCTAGTATTTTTTTAAAATGTTTGTCACCTCAGAACTTTGTCATTTAATTTTATGAATCGATAGAGAAAATTCTTTTTTTTTTGCGAGGGTACATTTTCCGTATGGCCCCAATTAAATTTAAAGAAAAATAAAATACGTATGTTTGAAAAAATATTTTATAGACTTAAATTTTATTTGTTTCAAAAGCGAATTTTTTGTAATTTTTTTTTTTTTTTTGTAATTAATAAGGTAATTCAGATTTTATTCATTTCCATAATATTATGATTATATTATTATTGACCATTTCTCGTAATCTATGTTCTGTGTTTGCAGTAGGTATAATGGTTCTCGTTACTATCGAACAAGACGGTACGAGTGCATGAACCCGGCTTCAATGTGTGCTATGTTTATTTTAATGGCGTTCTTCCGGCGTCTGTGTGTATCGTTTATTTTATAATTAAATTTATTCCTATATTTTATTATTTATATTATATTTGAACCTTTTGATTACCGTCGGTTTTTGTAGAACGACATGTAAATTGCTTTTATAATACTTTTTGTTTTAAATAAAATTGTATGGTGTTATTTTAAAACGAGAAGATAACGAATATATTTCCAAAAAAGTAGGTATTCGTAACGGTGATTTAATAAGAATATGATATCATTTAACAGGGACGAAATTTATTTCACTATGGTTTTTATTAAAATTAAAACTTTGTTTCAATAAATGTTAGTCAAATTTAAAAAATATAGGTAAAGGTGCTGTTAATTTTTTTTCAGTGTTCAAAAACTGTTTCATTCTCTTAGAAAGTTATATGCTATCAATATGTTAAATTCCAATAGACGTTCTTTCATATAATGTTTTATTTTAATATAATATACTGTACAAGACTGATCTGAACTGAACTGAAACAGCCTGTAAACGTCTTATTGCTTAACAGCCTCTTCTCCATATAGTAAGGATTGGAGCTTAATCCACCACGCTGCTCCACTACAGGCTGGCAAATTAATGTCACTAGCATGAGTAATCGCTATTAAGTGTTTATGATAACAACAAAGACCGACGGCTTTACGTGTTCTCCGAGGCACGGTAGGACTCACGAGGACATAAACCCAGATCAGAAGCAAATATTTGTACAAGTACAAATATCTGCTCCGATCGGGAATGGAGTCAGCGACTGCTGGAATAGAGGTGACTATTTGCACCAGTACGCGAGAACGATGCTAGCCTGTAATAAATGTATAACTGCTGGGCAATTTATTGCAATCCACTGCCAATTATGGAATATTTTATATTTCTCAGTATTTCTTCCAAGACACGATTTCCTCACGATTATTTTTGAACACTAGATAGTAGATTATTTTTTATAACAATATTTGATATAGCTTCATCTAAGTAGGTAACATCCTTATAGCCTCTACTATAATATTACTCAACGGTATTCGGTCTAGAATCTTGTGTCGGTGGTCCGGAAACACATACAACTGTACTGTACTGTACCTACTGTATCAGCCTGTAAACCACCCACTGCTGAGCAAAGGCCTCTTCTCCATGTAGAAGAAGGGTTGGAGCTTCATCTACCACGCTGCTCCACTGCGGGTTGGCGGATAATTTCCTTATAATGGGTAGCGATCGTTATCAGGTGTCTATGATAACAACCGGGACCGACGGCTTTACGTGCTCTCAGAGGCACGTTGGGGAGACTCGGAAACAAATATTTGTTGCAAATACAAATATCTGTCTCGAGCGGAAATCGAACCCGCGATCGCCCCGGTGCGCGACGTTGAGGCAACTTCTGGCACCACTACACCAGAACGATTGTCACTACACCAGAACGGTCGTCACATATACAATCACAATCTCAAACGTCCATACTATGGAAAATATCTGTATATCCTACAATAAGTATTAGTCATGAGCAAGGATCGAACCCGCATCTACTAACGCATCACACAGTTTCTGTGGCCATAGCGCGAACCTGTCGTCATCTATGAACTCGTTATGTAGCGAGTATGTAAATTCCCATATAATCTACATCGAGGGTAGATGTACTTTGTAGTAATGGCTCCCATTCCCTATTCATGAGTCACAGTCACGGTATGCGCTTATCGTCCTATCGTCCTTTTTAGGGCTGCCGTTGCTAAAGTTGTTGAAACCAGGTATAAAATTTAAGATCCCGGATATGGGCAGGATCAGGTTCTTTCCGCGTATACTATTGAAAAAATATTTTACACTAAAATATACAACTGGTTTTTGTTCTTTTTTTTTAGTTAAACGGCTTTTTCTTGGTAAAAATAGTCCAGATTTTGTGACAGGGGACGGAACCTGAAATACAGATAATGAAGTTGATAAGAGTGTCGCCATATAAGAAATGTAATTTTTTTTTGACTTGTTTAATTATAATAATACTCAACTGTTCATGTGGCAGCCCGACACACTAGATATGACCGAATATTCACAAAACGTAGGATCCCCCCATCATCTCTGGGGGATTTGCCAATATTCGCCACGCTAAGCAGGCGAGTTGGGAAGCGCAGTGCTTTGTGGTAGAATATGGTGACGTTTGTTGCCCATCACCATCGTGATTGATGTACAGTTACGTACACACCACTATGGCCTCGGTCACCTTTTACGACATGTTCGCAAGAAAGAGGTCGGAACTTTTCTTCTCTGCCGGTCACCGCACCGAACTAAGACGAACTCGGAAAAACCGATGTATGACTATTGACAACCCTAGTCCTGTTTTGTATCAGCGCTGCACGAATACTTTGTGAATGATGCAAATAGTAGGGTTTATTGTTTGGGTTCACAATCTCTGCTATTATTTAAGTAGTAGTTTTGAACTTTATGCTTTAAATATAATCTATTTGAAAAATTAAAAGACGATGGGCAACATAAGAAACGTCAGAAATAAAATACTAAAAAAAAAGAAATAGAGCATCTCATGTCTAAAATAATAGTATTATTAATCCATTTCAAGTTTAAAATGAAATAAAATATAACATCAAATTGACATTTGAAACTGAAAATTTTGTATTGCATTAGTAGCCAGTATATTATTGTCAATGTATATAGAGCTTAACATTGTTTGTAATCGATGTTAATTATTTCTATATTAGTAATCCTTGTTTATATATAAAATAAATTTATACTATTATACATAATTAATATAGCAGATATCCAGGAAGAAGATCAGGAAGAAGATATTTATTACATTTTTCGGATATACAATTGTTTCAGATAATGCATATTCAATTCTAGACTTGAAATTCTAGTTGACTGCAATTTATTAATGAATGCTCTAACACAAAAATTCTATTATTTTACGTTCCTAAATCATTAATTTTTACAAGTATGCTTAATTAAAAAAATCAAAAAACCCGACTGCGTAAAATACTTTTATTATAAACTAAAAAGAATAAAACAATTTACTAGCTTTCATTTGATACCCATATTGCTACAGTAAGAAAAAAAAATTCAACTCCCCCCTCATTCCGCCATTTGCGGGCGCCATTTTGAAAATTTATATAGCCTATGTCACTACTACAATTTAGACAAATCCAACGACACCTCATATGTCAAAAACCGTCCAGCCGTTTGGGCTGTAGGGCGTGCCAAAGAAATGGACATACATACATACATACATACATACATACACTCGAAAAACATAACCCTCCTTCTGTCGCAGTCGGGTAAAAAGGCTATAATATACGTCTGGTGAATAGAACCACATTAACATTGACTTAAATTTTTTTGCTCTCACATCCTCTTCAGAACTCGCCTGTTCTAAGACATGCACTTGTCGGTGTGATCAGTCCCTTCCGTCCCAAAAATATTTCAATCGGAAAATATTACATTAATAGTGTTTAGCTACTAACATTTTTGTCTTCAGAAATATTAAAAAGATATTTATTTTTTGGGGTTACGTTAGAAAAGATACAATACAATTTTATCAGTTTTTGTCTTCTTCTCTTCTTTATAAAAATAATACAATATTTTTATTTTAGGGTATATCTATTTATTATAATAATGGATTAATTATCATTAAATAACTTCGATAAAAAAATATATTTATAACTAAGCGTATCAATGAAGTGATAGTGTTTATTACGTGTTCATTGTTTATATATATTTAAAGTTTTTGCCTAGATAGGTTCATATTTCATATCTATGCATATGTATCGTTTCATTATATGATAAAATATATTAAATAATAATCGATTACGTATATATTTTTAAACCTCTTTAAATATTTAAATATTTTGAAGAAATTTCATTGTTCTCGTATTTTTAATAATATATACTTAATACAAACGAATACTTAACATCGACCGTTGTGTGGTATTTTGTATTCAAGTGTCAGACGTCTTTCCGGTGCGAATCTATTGTACCGTCGCGTCGTCATCGTGCCGTAGGAGACCTTCGTTCTGTTGCCTCGCCTCATAGAACACGTAGTTGTATTTTGTAATTACCCGACTACGTAAGAAGGAGTGTTATGTTTTACGAGAGTATGTATGTATGTAAGTATGTATGTATAATTGTTTGGCACTCTCTGCGGCCTGAACGCCTCGTTGGATTTTAGCTTGAGAGGTGTCGTTAGATTCGTATTTACAATTTGATTTTAAATTCGTTTGAAAATATTTATAGCGACTATATTGTCTGTCCCTCTCCTATATTTCTACTACAATCCGTTCTACGCAACCATCCCAAAACGAAGCCTCTCAGAATATTATGGGATTTTTAATGATCTTTTTATATTGTTATAAATCATTGACGTCTGACAGAAAAACTGCTCTCTAACAATGTTCGTCATAATAATAATAATGAGTACAGAACAAATATTTAGACGATAAATAATTTATTCAATTTTCAAAAGATGAATGACCTACACTGCGGCAAGCAAAAATTTATATTAGCAAGCCATCTGCGCCTTACATTAATGTTGGTCTACGGTATGTAGGCGATAATTTTAAAATATTACCGCGTAGGTATATATAAAAACTAGCTGCGTCTAGCGGTTTTACCCGTGTAACTACTCAACCGTTTGGGAGTTTTGGAAAAAATGCTCCATGTGTGTTTTGGATATCCAGCTATCTACATACCGAATTTTATCCAGATTTTTCAACTGTTTTGGAATGTTTGAGTAATAAATCCATCCAAACTTTCGTTTATATAATATTAGTTCAATGTAAGTTAACCTTCTACTATATACACGCATAAAAAACACATAACCGGATATTTATGAATAATCGACGGAGATTAAAATATAGTTACGAACATAATACTGTAGCTAAGTCATGCAAAAAGTCGTTCTCACATGTGTCTTCGATACAAAAAAAAAAACAGACAGATATGACGAATCCTAAGGGTCATAAGGGTTCCTAAGGGTCATAAGGGGTATAAATCGTGAACATTAATTTTGTGTGTATGTAGTGTAATCATGTAATGTCACATTATTTTGAGATCAGATGCAACACAGTTCTTCTATGACGAAGTGTGCCACGCGGTGTCGATTTCTTTCTACTGACAGTGATTTTTACGTAAAAGTTAGTCTTCGTTTCTAACTCCTTTTTCATTTTGAGATAAATTTTATACGACTTGTGTCCAAAATTATATCTATGTAATAAGCAAAATCAGAGATATATGATTAAAACTGTTTGTAAGATGTTAAGCCTATATTTTATCGAAATAGACTAATAATTTATTAAATGAAAAAAAAAAATGTAGTTCCGTAGTTCCTGAAATTTACGCGTCAAGTTTATCAAATTTTTTCAGTTTTCGCTTTGTACAAAATTGTAACCATTACTCCGTGGTTCCGCGTGGTTTTGTATAGTAAAATGTTAAATCTAAAACTTATGATGCAAAGTTACACTAAGTTTATTTTAAAATAAAAATCTTTCCAACTCTTAAATTAGATTGTTCGAAATCTTTTTTTTTAATGATTTCAAACTATAAGTACTATAATTAAAATTTTTCATTGCAATAGCCGCGTTACAGACAGATCACCTACTTTTATGTTTTTAATATAAGTATATATTTATACTCGTAAACCAGATTGTTGAGTGGAGCAATTTAAAAAAAAGTATGACGTGATTCTTCGTGAAACCGGTACCCGATTGGGATCCTAATACAGAACGTACGATTCCAAATTTACTTTTTAATATATTAACATTAAAAAGAAATACTCGCAATATAATCTCCGTAAAAAGTATGTGTCTTCTACATAAATAGGTACTTTTATCTCTTCGTAATCGCTTCGTAATTTTCTTCGCATAAAAAATTATGGATGAACTGAGCGATGATTGAAATGCTTTATGTAATGAAGCATTACTTTTTTTATTTTTTTTTATAATTACTAGCTGCGAGATTGGGTTTTGTTATCGTTTATTTTTTTAAGTTTGTTTATATGTTAATGTAATAATATTATTTCCTATAATTTTTCTCAATTTTGTATTTTTTTTACTCCGTTTTTTTCCTTTTAGAATTAGAGAAATGAAAGCGAAATTATGATTTATGTTAGTCACGTTTCAGACACTATTTTTTTATTTTTATTTATGAGCTTCGATACGATAAATTTCTTTCTGATTTACGCGGCGGATATAGTCGTTATACCGTCTTTTATTTTAGATCTAAATATGGACGAATGGGACATAAAAAACGCCGGAGTTTATCGTCTATCCTGTAGATTAAATGGATGTCGTTTTGTATAAAATGTGATCGTTACTAAGAAATGGTTGAAAATAAATCGTGAATTAATATTCTTTTTTTGTTCTAAGTAAAAACAATTGAAAAGTAAACAATTTTATCCTGTATGTTTCATTCAACATTGTTGTTTTTGGTTAAGTATTCATTAACTTGTTATTCAAATTCACTGATTATGTAGTGAATACCTACAGCTTCACTAACGTAATTAATGAAAATTCCACAATTTCACTTCCACATTAGTTTCTAAGATTAGAATATTAAACAATCTGCTTCGTCTTTATTAAGCATCGTTACCGTAATTAAGACGAATCTATCAATACCTCGCATGTCATTAAACTAATACAAGCTAATTTAAGCTACAGCGTTTACAAAATATATCGGTATACCTCTGTAAACACATACCAATAGATAAAGGAAAAGAATCACCCATCTCCGGCGGTCCGGTAACTTAGTTTATCTAGTCGACAGAAAACCGTGTAATGTTTATTTAGTACCACTTTTCATTATTGCGTTCGACCGCAGGAGGTTGGTAATCTGAAACTTCTGGCAGTCTTGTGGGTTTTTGTTTATTAGTCCACTTGTAGTACAGCGGACATATATTATATTTACCTGATTAACGGAGTTCTTTAAAGTTTGTAGAATAAGTTGCAATTTGACTGTACTGACGACCTTTCTGATGTAGTCGTGCGGGTAGTCGCTTTAACGTCAGCGGTCGCGGGTTCGATTCCAGTTTCGATTCTCGGGGCAGATATTTGTATTTGTACGAATATTTATTTCTGGTCTGGGTGTGTGTCCTTGTTGGTCTCCCCAGCGTGCCTCGGAGAGCAGTCGATCCCGGTTGTTATGATAGATATCTATTATAATAGTGACCGTCACTCACACGGTAGTCAAATTATCATCCAACCAGTGAACCAGTGGAGCAGAGTGGCTGATTAAACTCCAACCCTCGTTCTATATGGAGAAGAGGCCTTTGCCCAGCAGTGGGTTGTTTACAGGCTGATTCAGTTTAGTTCATACTGTACTGACTGACGACTGTCCATACATGTAAATCTAGCGATTTTGGGCAATAGGCTTTACTTTAAATTAAATACGGATAAGGATTGTAGCGTTATTAGTTACATTGCTCCGCTATTTATTTATTTATTTATTTATTTATTACAACTTTATTGTACAACTTTATTGTACAAAATATTAAAGAATTGTAAAAAGGCGGGCTTAATGCTAAAAGCATTCTCTACCAGCTTATGTCTTTGTAAATATATATGTTTCAAAATTTCTTCCGAGACATAGAAGTTCCTTATGAGGAAGGTTTATCTTTACCGGAACGGACGAGATGATGAAATGGCTGAAGGATGTGATCCTGGTTTTGATCTACGTGTTCCATTCCATCCACATGACAAATCTACTAACGATTTGACGATATCGTCTCATATTTAATTAAATGAGATTATTTACTGAGAATACTTTTGGACGGATATTTTATTAAATGTAAAGTAAATTTTAATGTAGATTAAAAGAAACAGATGTTTCAGAAGAATTTCCTAGATATACATACATATATATCCGCTAACTTATTTAACGCATTGTGGCGCTTTAAACTTCAATCCTTTCCCTTTTATAATAGAACGGGTCTAAGCTCAGCAGAGATACATTTACAGGTAATTTACAATACAGTACAGTAAATAGAAACGTACATGTACATGGAAATGGAACATACTCGTAAATCGGGTGTTGCTCTAAATACTTCGGTAAGTTTCAACTTGTAAGAGGATTACACGAATTCGTACGCCCTTTTCATGTTAAATAACGAAATTCTGTTGTACGTAATCCGATTTTAAGTTCGCGTTTTTTTATTCCCTCGAGAGAAATAAGAGTACAATTTTTATATGAGAATTGTTTTTTATCAAGATAAAGCATACTGAACGTCTCCTTCGGGATTCCATCACTGCGATGAGGATAAAAACGTAAGCCGAAAAAAAAGGGACTTTTTTAATTTAAATAATGCCTGTTAGATGAAAAAGTAGATTTTTTTTTACCGACATTGCTTTTATCGATTTTTCAATTCCATTAATTTATGTTGGTACATTTCTCTGTTACTTATATTTGTGGTGAATTTTTTATATATTTTTTTAATTTTTTAACTTTTTTTTTTCTCTTCATAATAGTGAATAAATAAGCGAAGTAATTCTTTTTGATTTTTTTTGTTCTTTTTAATTGTAAACATATACTTTATTTTATCTTATTGAACTATGATATTTGATGTTCTGTTTTGTATAAATATTTTAGTACAAATATTATATTCTATCTTAAAAATCCTTCGCAACAGATCTAGAAATATAGCTAAGCATTTCTAGAGTTCACTTTTGTTTTAAAATTTTTTTTTTTCAAAGTTTTGCGTAGAGTAGTAGTTGGTCCAGACAAGTCTTTTTTACCAAAGTTTAGATATTTTGTCCTCAGTAACTTAGACGATTTTTTGTCTTGTATGTCTTTGTGTATTCAATATATATACATATTAGTTCGGGTTGGATAATCTATTAATAAAACTGATTCACCTATAGAATACCAATAAGGGTACCATCAAATAGGTCTTCAATGCGTATAGTAAAACAATATTGAATCTCGTAAGTGAGCTTAAAATGTTACCCATATAATGAAATTTAAGAATAATTATTGTTTGTTTTTGTTGGCTTATTTGTTTATTTGTTTTTTTGAATGGGCGAGAGAACACTGGCCAATAATTTTGTAATACGGTTGTTACCGCGCGGCTCGTTTTATTTTACTATGTAAATGAAACCGTTGTACGAAATACCGAGAGAATATTTCTGTTTCCTATATGCAGTTTACATTCTATAGGATTAAAGAACCTTATAAGATATTAAAAAGGCTCGTTTCTACGTTCAGTCAGACAGACAAAGGATTCTTACTTTTATCAACCCTCTTTTCTACATGGGGGATTAAAATTGAGTTTATTATCCTGGAATCTGAAACAAGAACTCATAGTTGCAACTGATATATTTTTTGTTAGTTTATAATATACTAGCGATCCGCCCCGCCTGCGCTCGGTGTATGTATACCTAAACCTTCCTCACGAATCACTCTTTTCTATTGGTGAAAACCGCATGAAAATCCGTGTAGTAGTTTTTGAGTTTATCGCGAACAGACGCGGCGGAGGGCTTTGTTTTATAATATGTAGTTATTATAAAATGTTAATGAATCTGAAAAGTTTGTTTATATGAACACCCTAAGCTTGGGATCTGTCGTGTCGTGCCGATATTTATCATCAGAAGACCTGTTTATCGAGGTTATAGGCTTTAAAACATAACGCTACAGGCTAATAAAAGCGGATTTGTAGGTAGGTAGTCATAAACGCGCCTGCAAGCAAGCGGTCGTCTAGTTTATTAACAATAAGCTGTAACTTCATTTATTTTTGTTTTTTATTTTATTGTATTTGTAATGTTTAATTGTTATCTTGAATTCTTTTAATAAACTTATATAATATTACAAAATTAATCGATGCTACTGTTGTTTATAAACTTAAAATAAACCTAATTACCTATAATCGAATAGGCCATTGTCTTGATTTATTCATTATCCAATCGTTTTCTGTAAATGTAATGTAAATATTATTTATTTCAAAAACTCATTCAAGTTGTTATGATCAATATACGATGGTGTGCGATAAGATGCCAAAAATATTTTATCGATGGATTCCTGACGCAACATTGATCATCGGTTAATTGGTGTGAGTGTTCAATTGGTTGTACGCTTATAACAATGTCTGAGACTGGAAGCACTAGATCATTACTCATGTTTGTTTGTTTTAAATGTAGTGATGTAAGACAGCGAACCGGAATCGTCTTCTCTATCGATTATCTCTATCTATTCTATTGGATATATAACGTGAAACTATATAAAACGATATTATAAAAATAAGACGTTCGCGGCTCGTGTTTAATACATGGATAACTATGACTGGCCCTTTGGCGCAGTTGGCGCAGTTTTCCTGCTTTCCGTTCTAGGTTTGTGGGTTCGATTCCAATCCCGACCCTAGGTGTATCAAATATATGTATTATTGATATGTAGGTACATTTATTACAAAAATAAAATATATCTATGTATCAGTCTCAGTTATCTAAAACACAGGCATTAAGTTGCCTACCTTAGTGTGTGTGTTAAACACATTTATTTATTTATGTATTTGATGAATCGGTTTCGTGAGCAGTTCTGGTATATGTATCTCCGCAAACCCGCGTTGTATATTATGAATATAAGGGTTAAAAGGTAAATGGTTGTCTTTTCAATTGGATCTTGTTGACAACTCTGTCCCAATATTGCGACTGATATTTTTATAACTCACTTGTTCTCTTTATACACTTTGACGTTGTTGAAAGAAGTTAGGATACTACTGGGGGTAATGGAGTGCAGAGCATTTTATTTATTTACATACTAAATATAATGTACAAGAAGAGTTGGAACTTAATCCACCACGCTGCTCCACTGCGGGGTGGCGGGTAATATCCCTACCATTAGTAACGATCATTACCAGGTGTCCATGATAACAACTGCGATCGACGGCTTAACGTGTTTTCTGAGGCACGGTGGGGAAACCCATAAGGACATACACTCAGACCGGAAACAAATATTTGCATAAATACAAATATCTGCCCCGACAGGGAATCGAACCCGTGACCGCCAGCGTTGAGGCGACTACTCGCACCACTACATCAGAACGGTCGTCACCACTACGTCACCCTTCTATATGGAGAAGAGGCCTTCGCTCAGCAGGGGGTTGTTTACAAGCTGATATAATGTAAAAATTAGAGCTGTTTTGTCTTCAATATAATTAGTTAACCATTATATTACATACTAAAGAGGTGGTGCTAGAGTATGTAGATATAGGAATTTAAATTGCTAATTGTTTTCAGAGATCCGAACTTATTATAATCATAATGCATGCAGAGCTTCTGTAACGAGTCTATGCTGGTTTTTGATACCGAACTTTAGTCATAAAAACATTAAGTTTTGTTCATAACGGAAATATAAAACAAGTTTAACTGACCTTTACGAACAGTTTAGTATCTATTACTTAGAGTCTTAGAGGTCACATTAACAAGTCTAGTGATAAACAATTCTCTAACAGTTTTGCGAATTGGGATACATACTAGTACAAATTGAAATCAATTGTAGTTTTAAGTGTACATTCTGTGTGATTTGTTTCAATTTCAATTCATCGATTATTATTATTATAATTGTTAGAATGTTTATCTTTATGAACTTGTATTTACGATACTGCATTATTATTGTACTAGTTACGTACTCGTTGATGTTTCCAAGCTAACGGGATATTTAAAATAAAGATGAAAGACTGTTCAATAGGTTTACTGGTTATAAAAATTTAAATGTTACAATTGGCGGTGCGCTGGCGATGCGTATCGGACACGGCCGTGTCTGATCCGGTCGGCGGCTGGACGAAAATGGCAGAGTTCTCGAACTCGAAGCGACGCGTGAGCAGGCCCCTCCCGCGACCCGCACCTCCGCGGCACCGCCCGGCGGACCGAGCTCGGCGGCGCGGACAGGCTCCCCGGGTTGAAGGGAGAAAGTCTTCAAAAGTCGAGTGGCAGCACGCAGATATTGTTGAAGCCCCTCCGGAGGGTTCCTTTTTTGGTCTTGATGTCTGCTACTCTGCTCACCCCGTCGACCCCGGGATAGGTCTTCATTATTCTCCCGAGAGGCCACAGAAGAGGGGGAGCAGTTTTGTCGCGTATGAGGACGAGTGGCTTGTCAGGCAGGAGTCCGTCGCCGGAGGGCCACTTGTTCTTCTCTTGGAGTAGCGAAATGTATTCGTGGGCGAACCGCTTCCAGAAGTGTTGTTTTAAGGCTTGTACCCGTCGATATCGTTGCATTGAAGTCAGGTTGGCGTCCTCGGCAACCTGTAGAGACGGAACGGCTGTGAGAGTTCGTCCAATAAGGAAGTGGGAAGGGGTCAACGCTGCCAGATCCGTAGGATCCGTGGACATAGGAGAAATGGGGCGAGAGTTTAAAATGGCCTCAATTTGAGTTAGTAGGGTATACATCTCTTCATAAGTAAGATTAGTTAAGTTGAGAATAGTTTTTAAATGTCGTTTTGCCGATCGAACGGCTGCTTCGGCTAGCCCATTAAAGTGTGGCGAGTAAGGGGGGGTAAAACTAAATTTGATACCTTCGTCGGCCAATTCAGAGTGTAAATTAGATGATGACAAAAAAGAAGTAAGCTCGTTGCTAGCTCCGACGAAGTTGCATCCATTGTCGGATGTAATGGAATGCGGTTTGCCCCTACGAGCTATAAACCGGCGCAACGCGGCCAGGTACGCCTCCTTGCTCAGCTCCGTGACAAGCTCCAGATGCACCGCCTTTACTGCTGAACAGATAAAAATGCACAGGTAGGCCTTAATCAATCTACAACCACGGCCCTTTCTGTCAAGTATTTGCACCGGCCCGGCATAGTCAACATAACAGTTATAAAATGGATACTCTAGACTAGTTCTCTGTGCTGGTAGCTGGCCCATAATTGGTTGAACATTTTTAGCCCTTTGCCTGAAACAAGTTACACATTTGTTTACAATGTATCTCGCGAGATTTCTGCCTCCGAGAGGCCAATAAGTTTGGCGGATGTTTGCAAGCAGGCACAGCGGACCTGCATGCAGAAGCTTTATGTGTTCTGTTCTAAATATAAGTTTAGTTATGTGATGTTTGCTACACAATAACGTAGGGTGTTTCTGTTCATAGGAATAAGGAGAATTATTTAATCTGCCTCCTACTCTGATAATATTATTAGTATCCATGAATGGAGACAGAGACAGCAGACGATTTTTATTTGGCAAAGGTTTCCCTGAGATGAGCGTTTTGTATTCACTTTCGAACATTTCTGCTTGACAGTGTCTTATGATCTTAACTAAAGAGTTTTGAATTTCGTCAAGTGATAAGCTACCGCTGATTTTATTGTGCTTATTTTTACAATTATGTATGAATCTATTTATGTACGCAAAGGTGTGTATGAGACGAGTGAGATTCGAGTGTTTGTGTATGACTGCTGAGATGGAATCGGAGGAGAAAGAATTATGAGTGTCTTGAGTAAGATGAACGACTACCTCGGGCAGATCCCGCCTCTCATTGGGTTTTGAAGGCCATGTACTAGGAGGATTTTGTAAATAATTTGGTCCTGACCACCACAGGCCACACGCGCTGATAAGATCAGCCTTCACCCCGCGAGAAACGAGATCAGCGGGATTATCGAGAGATGCCACATAACTCCAATCATATCCAGCTGTAATTTCGTTAATTTCATTAACACGGTTACGTACGAAAGGTTTTAAACGGTGAACAGGCATCTGCAACCAACCAAGAACAATAGTGGAATCGCACCAAAATTTACATGTGACTTTTAATCTCAGTGACTGAGTTACTTTGTTGCACAGTCTCGCACCGAGTAGAGCTCCACAGAGCTCAAGCCGAGGCATCGTGGTTGGCTTTATAGGCGCGATTTTATTCTTGGATGCTATAAGCTGAACATGAACTGCATCATCAGTGCCAATTGAACGGGCGTATATGCACGCTCCATATGCTTTTTCGGACGCGTCAGTGAAAATATGCAGCTCAACATGACGATAATTATCCTGTAAAACCCATCGCGGTATTCTAATGTTATTTAGGTACTGTAATTTGCTTGAAAATGAAATCCAAGGAATTTTAATGTCATCTGGGACTTCTGTGTCCCAATCTAGTTTGCATTTCCACAGTTTTTGCATAATTATTTTTGCTTCTACTATCGTGGGACCTACCAGGCCTAGTGGGTCAAAGATTTGGCTAATTACAGATAATATATGACGCTTTGTTATTTTCTCAAGTAATTCAATGTTTATTGAAAATGACAAGTTATCAGAGTCACTTATCCAATTTAATCCTAAGGTTTTATTTTGAGAGTTTACACTATTTTCCTGCAAAGGGAGAATATCATGGGAATCGTCACAGCCAAGTGATTTTAAAATTAAAGGACTATTTGACTGAAATTTTCGCAAGTTGAATTTTGCAGACGATAAGGCTGAGACTGCGCCTTTAGTTTTGTTGATTACTTCGTCCTCGGTAGCCCCACCACTCAAATAATCGTCTACATAAAAATCATGACTTAAGGCCTCTTTGACATTCGGGTCAGATGTTGTACTAGCAAGTGTGGAGAGACATTTTGTTGCTAAATATGGAGCGGAAGCGGTACCGTACGTCACAGTATTAAGAGTGTATGTTTTTATTGGATGAGAAGGGTCAAAACGAAACAATATTTGTTGAAGAGGTCGCTGTATGGGATTTAATTCGATTGCTCGGTACATTTTTTCTATATCTCCGGAAATGACAAACTTATGTTGTCTAAAACGTATCAGAATAGAAAATAAGTCATCTTGAACTGTAGGGCCAACCATCTGTATATCATTAAGTGATAATCCTGAGCTAGAGGCGGCGGATGCATCAAATACTGTGCGTAGTTTAGTGGTGGTGCTAGATTCGCGTAAAACGCCATGATGAGGCAGAAAATATTCCACATGCTGAGGGGATTTTGTTTTCGAAGGAGGTTTATTTTCAGACATGTGCCCCAGATCTTCATACTCATGCATGAAATCCATATAACGATTCTTGAAGACCGGGTCTTTATTAAGTCTACGCTCTAATGATAAGAATCTGGTCTTAGCCATTATATAAGAATTCCCTAACTCTTTAGGGTCTTGTTTAAAAGGCATTGAAACTACGAATCGACCGTCATCATTTCGGTAAGTGTTTGCCAAAAAGTGTTCTTCACAGGCACGTTCTTCACTAGTCATAGAAAAGGAATGGTTAACAGAATCTAATTCCCAGAATCGGGTAAGATCTATATTTTCATTAAGAAAATGACATGAATGTGACTGTGACGTGTGTGGAGCATGACCGGAGATTAACCAGCCTAGTTTTGTTTCATGTAATTTGGGTTGGCGTTTACCTAAATCAATTGAGCTGTTACATAAAACATTCCAGAATGTTTCTGCGCCTACTAACATATCTATTTCAGCTGGGACATTAAAATTGGGGTCTGCAAGTTGAATTCCGGATGGTATGGGAATATTACTTATGTCAATAAGGTTTGAAGGTAAAGATTTTGTAATTTGTGGCACAATGATACAGTCCAAATTCAACTGGTATCGACTATACCTCGATTGAATTCTAATACTGCAAGACTGAGAAGTAGTAATATTCTGATTGCAGATACCCTGTACCGTGAAGCCTGTTGCACGTCTCGACAACCCCAGCCTGGCACAGAGCTCTTGGGTGATCAGGTTTGTAGTGCTGCCGTTGTCTAACAGGAGCCTGGCACTGTGTGCTTTGCCCTTGCAGTCGTACACCCTCACCAAAGCTGTGGACAGAAGTACATGGGATGACGTAGTAGGCTGATTGTTTGTAGTGGCGGATAATGCTACATTCTTTGTGTCACATATAGATGTGTTATTATGCAAGGTTACATTTTCAACATTATTTGAAAGTGCATTAGGTGCAGGCGCAGGATCACTTTTTTCAAGGTGCAATAATGTACTATGTTTATACCGACAGTAGCGGCAATGAGAAAGGCGACACTTGGTATTTATGTGACCTGGCCGCAGGCAATTAAAACAAACTTTTAAATCTTTAACTTTAGCTATACGTTTTTCAATACTTAAATCTCTGAATTTATCACAGTGAAATAAAATATGAGTTCCTTTACACATGGGACATTTATTTAATTTCCTATTTTCAGTATCAGAGTTACCGGAGACTACTAAAAAATTTTTTGACTTTGACTGATCAGATTTAACTTGTTTCGGTTTACTTTCATCTATGGTTTCAAGCAAATCCGCTCTATTACTTAAAAACCTGTTGAATTCAGCTAGAGTGGGAACTTCCTTTAATAAATTCCGGTGTTCCTCCCACTGTCTGCTAGTAGTACTATCTAATTTATTGGACATCATGTGAACGATTAGCGTATCCCAGTGCTGGGTAGGTTGCCCCAGGGAAGCAAGAGCCCGTATGTTTTTGTTGGTAATATCAAGCAAATACCTAAGTGATTGACTTGACTCTTTATTAATGGAATCTACATTAAATAATGCTTGTATATGGTTATTAATTAATAATCTTGAATTATCAAATCTCTCACATAGCATATTCCATGCTGTGTGATAGTTGTCATCAGAAAAGTTAATATTTTTAATTATTAAGGCTGCATTCCCCTGTAATGAGGCACGCAGGTAATGGAATTTACTGATGTTGCTAATAGTTTTGTTATTATGTATCATAGACAAAAATGTATCACGGAACTCGAGCCAGTGCAAATAATTACCACTGAAGGTAGGTATGTTTATTTTGGGCAAATTAAAATGGTTGTATGACTGATCAAAGATACCCGACCTGTGTCCGGAGCCTGCCACAGAGTCGTCCCTGCCGTTGTTGTCAGCAGTAGCGAGCAAGTGACGTCCTCGTGACAGTAATTGGTAGTACTGGCTTTCGAATGCCTCACGATCAGCGTACTGCTCATCAGGCGGATCGCACAACTCCTCGAGTTTAATCTGTAATTGGTCGAATTCCGCATATAAGCTTTCAAATTTTGACAAACGACATTCCATTTCAGTTTTATGTAATTCACTTAAACTATCATAAGATGAGGCTAATTTTATATAATTTTCAAAGTGAGTTAGTTTAGCTTTGATTGAGCTTTTGCTCTTCTTTAGTTTTTTAATTTTCTCATCATCAAAATCACCCTCCTTAGGCATGTTGAAGGCCAATGCGCAAAGCAGCACGTGAATTAGAATGCAAATACAAAAAAAAAAATAGGCTTTTGAAGCAAATGTGGCGTCTTAAATTACAAAAGGCACTTTACGCACACACAGAAAAAAAAGAAAAAGAAAAAAAAAGAAAACGTGCAATTGAAGCAGTTTGGGGGTATATTGTTTTCAAAAAGCGTACAAAAAAGCGCAATAATAAAGTTACACAGACCAAGCGACGGTAGTAAAATAAAAAACTTGACCCCACCCAAGCTATTGTTACCATGCGGTGGTTACCTACCCTCTACCTGAAATATTTCAGAAATACGTGTTTGACCACGTGTAAAAGGGATAAAGCAATTAATTAGGAATAATTATTAATCAATTATGAATATTTTAACTATTTTTATATTTAATATTACAACCAACCAGGAATAATCCTGAATTAATTATGAATATTTTAACTGATTTTATATTTATTACAACTAATTAGGAATAATCTTGACTTAATTATGAATATTTTAATTGTATTTGTATTTATTATAACTAATATTGATAATCAGGAATATTCCAACCCTAGAAATAACTCTAAATAATTGAAAGCGAGAAGAAATGGGTTGGAATGATTGTAGGTAAAGTAGGTAGGTAGGTAATGGATTATGGAACGAACTCACGGGGCCGTAACGTCGCAGGCTGGAGGACGCCGCGCCGTGCCGTGCCGTCGGGACTCGGAGACAGGATGCACGTGGCTTGTTTATCGAAGTTCACGCCCTCTTCGTCTTCAACCCGCCGGCCCGCCACGCGACGCCGCCGTTGTACTTTTCTTCAAAGAATTCTTCGGGCGTGGCAAAATCTTCTCACGATTTGCCGATGAATTCTTGACCTTTTCGAAGGACCATGATGTTTCCAAGCTAACGGGATATTTAAAATAAAGATGAAAGACTGTTCAATAGGTTTACTGGTTATAAAAATTTAAATGTTACAATTGGCGGTGCGCTGGCGATGCGTATCGGACACGGCCGTGTCTGATCCGGTCGGCGGCTGGACGAAAATGGCAGAGTAGGGATGGGCAAAAATAATCGATATATCGAAATATCGATATTTTTTTAGAAAATAATCGATAAATATCGGCGATATTTTTAATTTTGAAATATCGATAATTGATATTTATCTCCGAATATCGGATTCGATATTTTTTTAATAAAAAAAAATATTATTTTTAAGTTTTCAAAATTATTTTCGTATCGAAATACTTTTGTCGAAGGATAATGTTGATACTGGACGCCGGATGACCTTTTTTTTTTTTTTTTTAGGTATTCGGATAGGGTACGAAGAATAATGTTGTTACTGGACGCCGGATGACCTTTTTTTTTTTTTTTTTTAGGTAATCGCATTTTGAGATAAAAATATCGATTTATCGAAATATCGATATTATTTGCTCAGTATGTATCGATATTTCTGAAAATATCGATACGATATATATCGATATATTTTATACATTTTCCCATCCCTATGGCAGAGTTCTCGAACTCGAAGCGACGCGTGAGCAGGCCCCTCCCGCGACCCGCACCTCCGCGGCACCGCCCGGCGGACCGAGCTCGGCGGCGCGGACACTCGTAAATACACTTTAAGAGGACTAAATTGAACTGAATCAGCCTGTAAACTTCTACTGGGCAAAGGCCTCTTCTTTATTTAGGAGAAGGGTTGAAGCTTAATTCACCACGCTGCCTACTGTGGCTTGGCAGATATTTTCAATAGGTACCATGAGTGACGATGCCGTAATTCTTGTTAAAGAGGGCTGTTGATGTGGGAATTCCCTCGATGGTAACAGAAGTGATGTCAACGTGACGGAAATGCAGTTGTAATTTTAGAATTTTATTCTTCATGATAATTTTCATATTATTGTTACTGTGTCAACCGTTTACGACGGCTTTACTCGAGATACCGCCAACCCGGTGTAGCAGCACGCTGCTCCATCACGATGGATCCAAATATTCTCTTATTTGGAAAAGAGACGATTGGGGACGCTTATAGGCTGTTTTATTTCTGTTCAGTTCAAAGTAGAAAACAAAAATAATAATAAATTATTCTTTTAACTCTTCCATAATCTAAAGTGTATCTCGTTAAATGTTATGTGCTTGTTATATGTAAGTACGTAGTTGGATTAATAGTAATTCCATTGTAGTACTAATAATAACTACACTATTAAAACATCGAGCACTTGTTACTTCACAGCCGAGTCCTGTATTAACTATTAACAGGTCAACGGCCTTGCGGTTAGACGGCGTTGTGAAATATATTATCAAAGATTCATGATAGGGTGGATGTGGTACCTCAGGGAATTGATTAATTAATGATCGCTGTGTGAAGTTTAAACTATATAATTTATATGCAGTGACAATTTTAAGCTGACTACGGCAAAGTAATTAGGAGGGTTGTGATGTTGATCGGCATGTATGTGGGTACGTACGTTAATTTGTTCCCTCATAACATTCAAACTACTTAGAGTAATATGACAAATGGCTTGTCCCGAAACTATACGAGTACAAAAAAAGCAGATAGCGGGGTGACAGGTCACTTTAAAACTATTGAATAGTTTTTAATAATTATTTTACCATTATAAAGGTACATGATACAGATGTGTAAAAAATATCATTGTAGCGGAACCATAGCTATAACTGTCAGCATGGGTGAAGCGGCACGTGACATCTAGTGTGTGAGTAACAGATTTAAATACGGGTAACTGTAGTAATTACAAAATAAAATCTATAGTTAGAACGGTGTGTGTTTATAATACAATTCATTATAGAAACAAAACAAAAAAAACTAAAAATATAAAATTTAAGTAACTGTATAAAAGCCGTCAATCCCTTTAAAAGGTGAAGTCAAGAAATAGTTTTGCAAAATGGAGCCCCTGTACCAGTATGTACATCGTCGTATTTTTTTTTAATGTTTGAAAAAATAATCACAGGATCCTAAGCTCCTAAGGTACTTAATGCCCGTATTTTATATAACAGCCGATAGATATACGTAAATATATATATACATACATAATATACAAATATTACACCCAGACTTAGGTGGGAATCGAACCCACGACTCTGGATCGGAAAGCAGAGTCACTGTCAACTGAATCAACGGGCCAGTCGAATTAAGTCTTTTATTCCAGATAAATTTACATTCACACCAAACTCTGCTTCCATTGCATGCCGCATCCATATAGATACTCGTTATACTTCGTTAATGTTCGCTATATTATCAGAAAACATAGATTTAATTGAAGTGGTCTCAACGAGGCCCACTTTATTTTGCGGTCTCCGTTGAGATGATAAATATAGATAGATAATTTATAATTGTGTGGCGTTAAATTAGATGTTCATTTCGATAGTGCGTAGAATTAGAATCACACAATTACAATGGATATGTAAAAAACATTTAAAAAAAATTGTTTTTTATTATTATTTTATAACAAAAAATTATCTATGCTGAAGCGGAAGCCGTATGAAGGAAATGAATACAGAATTTTTTATAAGGAACCCTGTTTTACTCATATGTAGTACTAGCTGTTCGCCGCGGTTTTACCGACGGTAGATTAGCAGTATACTCGTATAGTAAAGATAATTTGATAATAATTTAATAATAGCTTTGAACTGTACTTGAATCAGCCTATAAACGTCCCACTACTAGGAAAAGGCCTCTTCTTCAGTAGTCCTATAGTAGAAGGGTTATAGCTTAATCTACCACCCTGCTCCACTGCGTGTTAGCAGATAATTTACCTACCATGAGTAACGATTGGTATCAAATGTCTATGATAAGTCCCTTCCCCAGTTGGGAGCGACGGCTTTACGTACTCTCCGAGTCACTGTGGGGAGACCCACAACGACATACAATCAGAGCAGAAACAAATATTTGTACAAATACAAATATCTGCCCCGAGCGGGAATCGAACCCGCGACCACCAATGGGGGGTTGCGCTGACGCCGCCGCCGCTGCCCATCACCATCCTGGTTGGTGTACGGTTGTTTACATCACTATGGCCTTAGTCGCCTTCTACGACACCTCGTATATGTTATATACGAGCACCTATATTTCACTTTTCACTCGGAATTCACACACGACAAGTACGATCATATTGGCCGACTACTATTGAAAACATTTAAAATTTAAGTTACATTTTTTTACACTCGCATTAAATTTATTGTGTGTATAATTTTATCCATTGTCATTATCAAGTTTTATGTTTTTATTTTAAATTTCAAACAGTAATTATTTTAATTGAGAACTTATCTTGATGCGAAACATTTTATTTTTGAACTTTAGTTCACGTGGCACAAATTGATTATTACTGAACTCAGTTCTTATACAAGTGCATCGTCCACTTGTTAGAGAGTTGACGTGACTGATGATGAGAGCTGATGACGACATTAGCCGATTACACGCAATTCAACGTCATCGATTCGAGCGTGCATTCGTTTAATATTTAGAAAGAGCGCAAGGTGTGCCTAAAGAAGATTCCGTTTAGTTAAATTAATATATTACAAATTTACATTTGTTTCCTTCATTTTTGTAGTTTTTCTAACTTTCGACTAATATGTAGTAATATACGAGTATATGGAATTATATACAGAAACTAATCATTTCGTAATATGAAATTTTAGTAAACTACAGGGTACACATATTATGTGTACCCTGTAGTTTACTAATCAATATAACACTTGTATTAATATCATTTAATATTTGTTCAATATTTTAGCTGTGATTTTATCGCTTCCGCTTTTTAAGTCAATACAAATTACACATTCCTTAAAAACAATTTGAAAAAAAAAAAGTTTAATACGCTATTCATGTCAAAAGCGCAAATGTTTGGCGCCAAAAGTATTATGCATACTTTTTACGAGTGTGCCAATATCCAAAGGCATATTTTATACAAATAGTTCATGGAAACTTTATCGGATTGTTTGCCAGCTACCGGCTACATCCTTTGTCATATTCCACTGAAATGTTAGGGACCGTACCCATACTACGTGACCCATTTTTAACAATTTTTTAACCTCTCAGTGACCACCCATAGTATTTTCTAAGCCTCCTTCCCTCCTCCTTGAGTTTTCACGTAGTCATTTATAAAGTTTTAAAACATTTCTTGCAAATAGAAAGTTAAAAACTTTTTTTGTCAGTAGTAATAGTGGTAGTGTAGCGTAGTGTTGCCACTTGTGAGTTTAAAAAGCGCTAAACGCTGCGTGCCATATTTGAATATAGATTGAAAAAGCGCGATATTTCTATAGAGAATATAAACTACGTGACGATAATCTAAGACCCCACCCCGCCCATATGACCAAACGTGGTATTTTTAAAGACTGCTTCCCCCCTGAATTGATCACGTAGTATGGGTACATCCCCTAATTGAATCGACTACTCGCACTACTACACCAGAATATTTATTTCATATACATACGCATTGGTATTTGTCTTTCCCTCTAACAATGAAATATATTTAAAAAAAAACACTCGTCATTAGACGAAGTTTTTGGACGACAGACGCCATTAATGTGAGAAATGGTCATCGGGAAAAGGGAAGACGTTTCCTGGAAATAATAAGTTCAGTAAAAAGTTAGTTACGCTGAGCCCTAAGAACATACAATTTTGCTAACAAATCTGAAAATCACAATTTTTTTAAATAAGATTATACAAAACTATTACTTAATTTTCCATTTATTTAAATGAATTTACTAAAAGAATAATAGTAATTATAAGTGTATATACTGTTATGTATTACAGTTACGACTTGTACGAAGTAAAATTGCAATAAAAACATTTTTTACGACCACTACATATGTGTAAGTCCTTTTATATACACGAATTCGTTGCATTCGAAGCAGAACTGAGTTTCGAGGGAACTCGTAAAATTGACGTAGTAGGTAATGTCGTAAACAAAGCCGGAAGATGGGCGGTAACTATAAGCTTGAACACAGGAAACGTGCAGTGTGCAGTTTCTTTTAAAAGAAATATTAACGCTTTCGAAGTATTAGTACAAGAATAATGTATCGTATTTGTAACTATATAGACATATTAGATACATAAACATAATTACTACTATATATGATTAATTTGACGACCGGCTGGGCGAGTGGTCAGGCAACTGGACACTTTACGTAGCGGTCGCGGGTTCGAATCCCGCCAGGTGCAGATAATTTGTATGACGAATATAGATGTCTGCACCGGGTCATGGATGTGTATTTAACTATTTATTAATATATGTATTTATATAAATTTCTTAAATTTATTTCCGTTCCTAGTACCTGTAACACAAGTTCTTACGAACTTAGCACGGGGCTAGGTTAACGTGGTGTGATTGTTGGTTAATATTTATTTATTAGTATTAATTTTTGATTGATTAGATTGTATTAACACGAGAAGGAATGGTTAAATCTCAAAGTTCTCAACATCGGAATTTAAAATAAATAAATAAAACAATGTTAAAAATCGTATACGCTTATGGCCTGGCCTAGGCTATACTCAAAAATAAAGTGGAAAATGTACAGAGAAAATAAAAAATAAGATACCGAAAGAGAAAAATACTATCAGCGTCGTACCACGTCCAAGTCTTCCCTGGGCAGCCTTTGGAACTGCTGATCTGTAGTCTAATACAGGGGTGTCAAATTCAAATACAATCTCTAAACTTTAGACTTATAAGAGATTGTATTTAACAGAATTGGCCACATTGTAACACAACTAGCCTAAGTCTAACGGTAGATCTAACTAGTTTGCTAGCTATGTCTTTTATCTAATGAACTCGTAAGATAACAAATAGCTAGAATCTAGCTATAAATTGATACACCCGGCCGTATCTTTGACATCCCTGGTCTAATATAAGTATATAAATCGCCTTAGGATAAGTATGTAATATTATACATAACACATGTAAAAAAGGGCAGGGAAACTAGAGTTTGTGGATGTATTTGATATCACTAAAAATATTTATAATAAATATAAATGTATCATTTCTAGGTTAAAGTATTAATATTTACAATAGAGTTAAAACATAAATCGCCTATGACTATTAAAATGTCGGATATGAAAAAACGACTTAATAACTTTACAGGAGAGCGATGCAAAGTGTAAATTGCATGCGTCTTTTTACATATATTTTTTTAAATACCGACATTTATAAATTAAGTGATTAAATACTATGCATAAAATAATATTTTTCTTTTCAGCTGATGTTAGACTTGGTTATTTAGGAACGTTTTATGAAATCAATAAAAGAAAAATCGATTTTGCAGTTCCGACGATGTTAATAGTCACTAGCGAAATATATGTTTAAACAGTGATTTCAATTAATCTGCTCAACACAACTCAATCAACTTTACAACAGTAACTGTACAGCCAGCCCACAGTAACCCCAACAACTTCGGTGTACACATTTTATTTTACATCCTTCACTGTTACAGATATCAGTTACACAATTTTATTATGTTATTTAGTATTCCATTACATTAAAAATAAATAAACCCACAAACGATTTTACAAGTGTCATTAAAATAAATTAGTATTAAAAAGTATTTATTCAATTAGTTTTTTGCGAATACAAGATTATATGAATGATTAAGATGTATGAATTCAGTAACGCTGACTTGCATGCAGGACGCACATTATTAAATTGAGCATTGATAACTTTGAAAGTTTTTACTCAACAGTTACTCTGTTGACTTGAATCTACATTTCGAATTCAGTGGTTCGCCCGCGTGGTTGTATTGACAAAAAGTAGTCTATGTCTTTCCCCAAGCTTCTTCAGAGTCTTACGACAGCTCGGTAACAAAGACTCATATAAAAAAAAACGTTCCTCCTCGCTCGCAGAGTGCACGGTAATAAATAATGCTCCCAGTTGACACTCTAGTGAATTTTCGCGAAAAGAAAGTCGTAAGCGACGAGGTAACGGCGTCACTTACGCGTTTTCGCGTGGTAATTTTTGAAAAATGCTATGAGTATATTATGGCCAAATTACACAAAATATAAACTGTAGTCTATCGGCCTTATTTATAAACGTACTAAATAAGCCCGATATAGTTTAAAAAAATTTTGTCTCTTTCGTTCTGTAGTATTTTTATATTCGGATATTTTAACTATATCGCGCTTATAGTACGTTTATGAATACGGTCGTATATGTTTTTCCGATGTATAAGCTATATTACTGTTAAGTTTCATCTAAATCCGTTTAGTAGTTTTTGCTTTCAGTAACTTTCGCATTTATAATATTAATAGGTTTCTTCACGATACATTACACTATGTACATATATAATATATATGATTCTTGGCGCGATTAGTATGAGATAGTAGCGATGATAGCATAACATTGTATTGTCACTGAACTTTCATAGAATTGCCGAACAGCTTACTCGGACATCATCAAGTGGGTAAAGATATGTTTTCATTTTTTTTAACGGAAAGACATAACGTTAACGCGTTCTCTAGTTTAAATATGAAGTTAACGTTAACTTCATATTTAAACTAGAGAACGCGTTGTGGTTTTACTCGTTTTGCAACTATAAAATACGAGTCCGCTCGTATAGCTTGAAACCTTTCTATATAAACTGTGATACCATTCTGCTATTAAAATCATGTAACAACGGTATATCAGTAGTCATTCAATGACTTAATAATGATTGTTTTCGAAAGGTTCATCGTGTTATGACACGATGGCGTCATAATGAGGTAATGATTAGTGAAGTATCAGTAAAACTGAAGATACAATGTCACTGATTGTCCGTTGGAAAACGATTGAAGTAGCAGATTGATTTTCCAGACTTTTTAATGGAACCAACAGGGTTTATTTTTGACGTTGACTTGTTCATACAAACAAAATTTTCAACACTATAACATTAATATAGATGTGTCTTTACTGTTATTTTCTAATTAAAACTGACGATCCTAACAATGTAGCTTTTAATTATACGTCTCTTATGAGCTAGGCGAATGAAATTTTTTATAGAGGTTTTATAAATACTTAATTAAATCATTTTTGATATTTATTTGTGTTTTTTTTTTCTTACACAGACAAGATTTACGTGATAAACTAGTTTGTATAAAAGTCGTATTTTTTTTCCGTAAATATAGAGAGAAAGAAACGGGGTTCTTTTATTAATCTTTTTTTTTGTGTTTTTATGATAATTAGAGCGTATACGCGTAATAAAATGTAACGGATATTTTTTTTTCTAAAAAAAAAGAGAAAAAAGAAAAAAAAAACATATTTTTTTTAAAAACCAATTTAATCAAATTTTCATTACCATTACTTCACTATTTTCATTTTTAATATAACTGCTGAATTATAGTAGAATATTTTCAAAAAAATTTTTACGTTATTATTTCTCGTGATCAAAAAATGTTTATAAATATTTTAGCACGTTTAATATTTATGTAGGAAGAGAGCTGATGAGAGATTGTAACAGGTTTGACATAATATTACCCATACCTGTTGGCGGCAGGCTGGAGGCGTTCGTAAACAAGTTTAAATTGCCTTAACTGTATCTAGTACTTTTTATTTTTTTGCTTTACTGACCAATTACTATTGAATTACGATAATTTTCAAATGCCAATCAATATCTTGGCTGTATTTTTAATCAACACGCTTTTATTATCTTGGTATGTATCTATATAATGGAATCTTTGAACGTGATTTCACCCCCTTCAAACGTCGGATTTGAAACTGCACACCTGTCTGATGACAATGTAATAACTTAAATATTTGTCCCATTATATTTTTCAAGAAGAAGCCGCAAAAGAGTTGGTCATGGCAGAGCCCTGACACTGTGACAAGGAATGAGATAGATTTCACCATGGCAGATAAGAGGCATATATTCAGAGATGTCTCCGTGATTAACAGACTTAACACTGGCAGCGATCACCGACTGAAGTGACGTTTAGTGAGTCCTACCCTCCGATTTACGCCGCTTCAAATACTATGTGGCTCCGAGCAATTCCGACTGAAAATGCAAAAACGATTATATTTGCTGGAAACCACTAGCAACGTGAACGTGATGACCGACAACGTGGTGAAGACGTTGTTTACACTGACTGTAGGCACTTTCCGCCGACGAAATCGATTAAGCAGTCCAAACTTTCTCCCAAAACCTTGGATCTGATGGGACGGAGGTGCGAGATGTCTTCTGCTCAAGCAGCTTCGCCAAAATAGCAGGCTCTTTCCAAGAAGGTAGGGAAACTTGTACGCAGAAGTTTCCGCTGCTCAAGTACATGAGCTATCACAGCTCTTATAGAGCAAAACAGGGGGTCAAAAGTTTTCCAGAGACCACAGGGGAGGAGAATTGTTGCGAAGCTTAAAATAGCGCATGGCCGAATCGTTTGTACTTTCTCTGAGATACGAGAAGAGGTCGAGAAATTTTATGGACTGCTGTACTCGTCTAGCGCACACAAGCCTAAGACTGAGGACACCGAAGATCCACGATCACCACTGTTGCACCCTTTTTTTCGGATAATATCCCGGATAGTGATGTCGGTGAGATTAATGCGGCGCTTAGGTAGCTTGAAAACGGCAGGGATCCGGGGAATGACGAAGTTATCACTGAGCTTGTGAAGGCCGCGGTACGATATGTTCTAAAAGCCTTAGCGGAGCTCCTTAATGTCGTCATCCGGCGAGGTACCACGCCGGAGGCGATGTCCAGGAGTGTGCTTGTGTTGTTTTTCAAGAGAGGTGAGAAAACTCTCTTGAAGAATTAAACCAATCTCATTTCTAAGTCACATCTATAAGCTCTTTTCGAGGGCCGTTACGAATCGTCTCGCCGCAAGTCTCGACGAATTCCAGGCTCCAGCTACCCGAGCAGGCTGGGTTTCGAAATGGCTATAGCACCGTAGATCACATCTGTGTGTATATGTGTACATATTGTAAAACCATTTCAGAAAAGGTTTGTTAAATTAAAATCACAAGTATAAATTTGATATTATGTAATTGAACAAGGGAGTAGTAATCACAAATAAATCACATTAGTCATTGTGACGTATTTTCATTAGTCTATCACTCAATAATAATACATTAGCTTACTCGCAATTACAAATAACTAAATAAAAGTAAAATGATGTTACATATTATCCCAATTTCATAAATATTCCCTTAAATGTTACGTATGTGGCGCCTTGTTTTTCAAATCTTACTTCACTGACTCGCTAAATTTTGACTTTGATTTTGATTTTTGATTTTGAAATTTATCCCTTTAATGGGTGTAACAGATGATGAAATTTGTATGAAGCTCGGTCATTTTTATTTTTAAACGAATGAAACGTGGTCTTTAAATATAAAATAATAAACCACGTCTTCAAAGACACTAGGTAAATGCTAGTTTTATAAGTAAAGTTATATATTCCCTTTAAAAAAAAAGTAACATATGGAATAACATCGAAATTTCCACGAGTGGCAAAAGTTAGTAGAATAAATTTATACCTTCCTGCTGCAAGAATATTTTATATCGATCGACGTAAGGAATATCAAAGCAAGCTGCAAATAGTCTATTTACAAATACCCAATCTTTGATGATGGACGCTTTGTCAAGTTCAAAGATGCTGTTTTAACCTCTTAAACAATTCCTTTAAACACCGTTTTCCCATGCACATATTTCATATAAAAGTTTATCCGATTTCGTGTTATATATCTATGGGCATAAAGTTTGAATTTCAATAAATGCGTGAAAGATAAGGAGGAAATTCGAAACGAGATTTCGAGATGAGATCCCGAAATGCAATTTACGTGTTGATTATCGTTTACGTCGTGTCATATTTCGTTTTTTTTCTCTCGATGTTTGAGGGTGTTTACTGTTTTCGGTTCGTCGAACTGACGTAAAACAAAAAACAAAAAAAAAAATTCATATATTCGTCTTGTAGGTATACGAAGTTTAAACAAAAAAAAAAGTAATATATTCGTCTTGTATACGAGAAATGGTTTTTTAAAAGATGGGGGAAATGCTCTTGATTTTCTATTTGGCAATGTTACAAAACGTCTGACAATGTATGAATGAAATGCTATAAATTGCGGAAGCACACCCACTCGAAAGTACTTAAGAGTTTATAGTTCAGTTTCTTGCTACTGGCTAAAGATTAGCTCTTCTATTAAGAATATAATACGATATAAGTCAATAATTGCTAAATAGAACAACTTTCAAAGGAAGGCTATAGAACAACATTTGATTTTAAAATAACGAATTATAAAATATAATCACTAAATAGTAGTGTGTGTGCAATAGCAGATATTATATAACAAATCTTAATTAGTTTCCTTTGATGATGAATTATCTACCTATATATATTTATAGTAAGTTGCAGGTTCATGCCATATATGGCTATGTACAAATGATTACTGATAACATAATTATGTTGTACATATTTAGATTTAATAATGTACAATGTGTATAACTACTTGTCAGTTTTCAGAGTTCTGTACCCAAAAGGTGCCAGCGGAATACTATTACTAAAAGATGGGGCTACATCTACATTCCATTATTTCCTCTCATTTTTTTATTTTGTAGTAAGTTATTTTAATTGTTTGTTTACAATTACATTTTACTCGATTATTTTTGTTATATTTTTTTTCGGAAATTGTTCTGGTATAATGGTGCAAGTAGTAGTCGCCTTAACTCCGGCGGTCGCGGCTTTCCCTTTCGGGATATTTGTATTTGTACAAATATTTGTTTCTGGTCTCGGTGTAGTTCCTTGTGGATCGTGCCACCGTACCTATGATGAAGGCACGTAAAGCCGTCGGTCCCGGTTATTGTCATGCACGTCTTTACTCATGGTAGGGAAAATATTCGGTAACCCGCAGCTGTTCCAGCGTAGTGGATTAAACTCCGATTCGTTTACAGGCTGATTCAGTTCAGTAATGTAATACATGCAAAAATTATAACTAATATAATTTTTGCATGAATGTTAACTTTTCTTGGTTAAGTGTAAAAAGTTACACAAAATGTACATCTTTTTTAACTTTTTATGCACGTCAAGTGCGCTATGGATTTTTTAATCGGTGTATTTTAGACAAAGAAACAATTGTCAACAGCGCTTGGCTTTTTATTTAATAAAATAAAAATGTCTTTGGAACCGCAATGAACTTTAAAGCAATGATTTCTTTCATATATTCAAATGTACCTCACAAATTGAGGTATTGCTTGAGATTGCGAAATGGAAAATCATTTGAATGCAACTTAATGTATGCACTTTGCGGTTCCTGCAGGATGTTTACATGTTTTCAACCGTGAATAATTATTGCTAATTAAAATACATTTGTAAAATCAAATGTACATGTAATTAGACTATGACTGTCTCGCGATTTCACCTTCGTTGAATTTCATTTCTTGCCAAATTGGTTTGCGTTAACTAGTACCCTAGTAAAATTCATTCCATCATTGTAATATTTGGTTACACTTGATAAGATTTGGTAACATTACGTAACACTTTCTAATCTTGGGTAACATTCCGATAACATTTGGTAAGAAAATGAAACGCTTAGATGAAGATTGCGGTTTTATTTCTTTTATATTTAGGCATACAAATAAGTAAAATGTGGGGCTTATTTAGCGTTTTTGCCAGCTAATCGCCGACTAGAAATATGGTCACATAGTCGATTTATTACATATAGAATAGAATCATATTACAATTTCTTTAAAATATAAATTACTATCAGATCTTACATAGTCACCGACTTGCCGACTCCGTTACCGTTAATAATTAACATTTAAATTTTGAATTTTTCATTCATCTACCTACATCAAGAAATAGTATAAAAAGTTGTAAATTATATCTCCTTGATCAATACATTTCATTAATAAATTCACAAAATGACCGTGAAGATCTGTAAATATATATAAAAAAAAATCAAAATATTTTATTCGTTATTAGGTGATTGATTACACACACTGAACGAATGTCAAAAAAAAAAAATGTCTCGGTAGACATCTACAATTTCATCATCGGCTTGACTAAATATTACAATAATATAATAATGTTCCTAGTGTAGGCCGAGAGAAAAAAAGCCGGAGGAAAAAAAACTCTCGGTACTCTTTTTACCATATCATATTTTGTACATACAATATAAAAAATTATTCACAAAGAACGAGCAAATCATGTCACTGCCAAGCAGCCTTGTCATTTAAAAAATCTTTAATGCTATTATATAATATGCCTTACTACATAATTTGGATTTAATGAAGTGTTTAAATTTATTTAGGGACAAGTCTTGCACATTACCAGGCAGTGTATTGTACATGCGTATACAGTTACCTACAAAAGAGTTACTTATTTTGTGGAGCCTAAAATAAGGAATGGCCAATTTATTTTTATTTCTTAAATTTATATTATGTCTATCACAGTTCTTGACAAATTTATTTTTGTTTTTATGTGTGTATAATAAATTTTCAAAAATATATTGAGAGTAAACAGTTAGTATTTTTATTTCCTTAAATTTATTTCGTAAAGATTCACGGGTGCCCATACCGTAGATAGCTCTGACAGCTCTCTTTTGCAAAATAAATATACATTGAATATCAGCAGCGTTTCCCCACAGCAGTAAACCATAAGTCATGATGCTGTGGAAATAGCTGAAATATACTAATCGCGCGGTTTTGATATCCGTCAACTGGCGTATTTTTTTTACTGCGTAAGCTGCGGAGCTGAGTCTGCCAGATAACTTCCCAATATGAGGACCCCACTGTAATTTTGAATCTAAGGTTATACCCAGAATATATTATTTATTTACTTGTGATTATATATAACACATACATTATAGACTAAATACATCATCCTCTTTGATTCCATTTTGCGGTGGAACGGATAACATTGATACAGCGGTCTGAGAGCAATAGACACGTGAAGTACTATTTTAAACTCAGACATGACTGTATTTAATATTAATAAATTCAAACGAAAGGCTCGTTTTAATTAACTTAAAAGTTGGCTAGACACTCGCTTCATTGAATAAACAGTCTAGACAGTTTTTAGGCTGAGCTCAGACACGACGAAAGTCAACGAATTTCTTGGTAATAGTATTTTAAATGTTTCGATTGACTTTGTACTCTAAACATAAATATATAAAAAACGTACACGAAACTTATGAAGAACTAGTCGTTTCATGCGATTTCGTTCTCGTTGACTTTTGTAGCTACTATTCAACAAATATTAGTCTATTATAAATAAACCATCAAATCTTTCTTCTTTATATTTATGTTCACTTAATAGATTAGTACCTGGATGACCGAGCTTTGCTCGGTTAAATTATATTTAGATATTATTACATATTGATGAAACATAAATAATATTTTCGATCTGACTGACATAATAGTAAAATAATAGGAACTGGTTATTTAAATATAAAATAAAAAAAGCTCTCAATAATAGTTTTTCTCACAAAAGAAGAAACTTGAAAAAAAAGGAAAAAAAAAATCGGTCTGTAGACACCTGGATTCGAACCTGGGTTTTCTGGTTTTAAATCCGCCCCATACCCATCCGAGCTATTGTAAGCTTAATAATGACAGCGAAATTTACGTTCGTATTCTAATGATATTTTTTAATTGCGTAAAAAAAGGGATAAAACGACATTTTCTAAAAATAAATCCTAGCTAGATCGATTTATCGCCCCCGAAACCCCCTGCATACTAAATTTCATGAGAATCGTTGGAGCCGTTTCCGAGATTCAGATTATATATATATATACAAGAATTGCTCGTTTAAAGATATAAGATAATATCGTTATCGGAATATATCGTTGATATTTAAAAAACGAAACTTTTTGCGATTAAATTAGTAGTAAAAAACCTATATTTCACAGTCACGAATCAAAATAGCTCAGTGGATTACGTAGGTCTTAATCAAAGGTTACGAGTTCACGGTCGGACGTTGCGTTTTTCGAATTCCTAATTAGTTCGTGCAATTTGTCCCACTTAGCTGTAATGAAAATACCGTCAGGTAACTTGTCTTGACATGTTCAACAGCGATTTATAAATTTATTTATTTAAATGGTAAATCAACATTCACACATTCACACATATAAACATTTATACATATAAAATATAAATTATTTTGAGTCAGATATGAGTGAAAATTATGGGACACAATATTACGATAAAAACTATAGTCTAGCCGTTCTAATCTACATTATTTATTCGATAACAGAAAAAAATCATACATTATTACGTCAAAAAGTATCTTGCTTGTTTCTTCCGTGAAACAGCTTTGCTGTGTGTCGGAAAGAAGGGCAAGACAGGCAGTGTAATTATTGGCACCGAGACTTAACATCATATGTCTCAGGATAGGCAACACATAAATGAGTTGGCTGGGCTAGTTACAGGTAAACTAGTTTATGTTCATGGGCGACGTCGACCACTTACCATCAGGTGGCACGTCTGCCAGTTTGCCTATCCAACTAACATAAAAAAAGCAGTGAATATAAAGTTTCTGGTTGACTCTTCTCGGTAATTTAAACTAAAAATGTAAATTTTAAATTGACGGTTTAAAAGTAATTAGTAAAACACTCTTGAATAAAATATTTTATAATTGATATTTCACATTTAAAATTTACTTCAAGAGACCTCGTCGATCGTTTTATCTTTGGAAAATTTTTAACGTACTATGTCCCTATTTTTCATCTTAAAATATTTTACTCTTACATTTGAAATATTTTATTTAAATTTAAATATTAATCATTCTAAGTATAATAAATTTTATTAAATACAGAAATATTGTAATTGGTTTACAATAGGTGGGATATTTCGTAAATTTTTTTATTTTATTGTTTAATGATAGCAGTGCACCTAAAAACGCTACGCTTGTATTTTTTTATCCAGATTACGGAATATGTTAATTTTTACAGGCTATGGATTTATCATAAATAAACATTTCTAAGTTCAATGTTTGTGCTGTTTTAGGTTAAGGGCGATTAATTAAATTAAAACTATTTCATCTCTGTTCTCTTATATTTACGCGAATTTTACTCATTTGATTAAAAGTCTATACCGGATTTTATCGCGTTTATTTAAAACTTTATATTTTTACAATATTTTAAATTATTTCCCGACGTTTCGGACCCTTTACAGCGTCCATGAACGTTGTAAAGTCCATGAACGCTGTTTCGACCCTTTACAACGTTCATGGACGCTGTAAAGGGTCCGAAACGTCGGGAAATAATTTAAAATATTGTAAAAATATAAAGTTTTAAATAAACGCGATAAAATCCGGTATAGACTTTTAATAAAAAAAAAAAAAAAAAATTTCATCTCTATTAAAAATTTAATGTAGGTTGTGATTTCGACCGCATCAACCAATCTCCTCAGTGTGTTCTCCGTCCTACGCAACAGCGACCTAATCATCCGTGCTATTTTGGCACTTTAAAAGCTATCAAATAAAATAAATATAGGTATATATGTCCTGAATAGAAATATGTAATAAAAATAAGAAAAACACACACAATCGCCTATTCCTATTTTTGTCTCTATATTATTTATATTTCTAATAATAAGTGAGGTATTACGTTACGTCACATGTGACACTTGATGAATGCTTGGGAATTTTGAATCTTATTCCCATAAGGAATATTGCTTTTAATTATACCACAATAAAAGTTAATCGAGCAAGGAGTACCGACTGTATACAATATGCGGGCGTTTTTATTTTTTATTTTGTGTCTTTAGAATTTAGATTGACTGTTGAGTCATATCTAATTCCACTGTAGCATATTAAAGATATTTAACCGAGTTTTAGTGTGGTACCCTATTTGCCGAATCAGACTGATTGTAATCAGATTTAGACCGACTTTAAATAGGATTTTTTTAAGGCGATTGCCCGATATATATTTGTCTGTATATTACGTAATATTAGTTAATGAGTAAACCCATGGAAACCTGTCGAACTGGAGAACTCTTCATCGGCTTCACCATGATCGCAGTTCGTGATTCGAGCAATCGTTGTAAAAACTGCCCAAGAGTAAGTCGGATTCGATGGACTAACGTCGAATAGTGATCGCATTTAGTTTTTAACAGTATTTTATTTTTATTATTTGCCTTTATGACAATTGTCATAGAAATTCTGTGAAAATTTTACGTGTCTACGTTCTAAAAATATAGTGTCACACAGACGGAAGGACAGACATATTGAACAAGTTTGATTCAAGTTTAGTTAGTTACTCTTTCACTTTGCGTGAATTGATTGCAATGAAAATAAGTGTGCACAACACATATAATACTTCTAATCCCGAATTATATGGGTAAAACCGCGAAACATACCAAGTCTTGCTACATATGCTCGAGATTTTACATTTCCTTCCACCCTGGAGATCATGAAAGGGTGCGTTCGCGTATTCATCGCCTCGTGAGTAAACACGGAACATCTAACCGCAAGTGGGTCCGGTGAGACACGCCGAGCGAATCTTACACTTTTCAACTAGATAGCTCGGCTATTTTGAGCCTCTCCCTCATTAATATGATAAGAGGTTTTGTACCGGCTGGCCTTTTTTGGCTGTTACGTTGGAGTACAGAACTTTTCGTTTCGTTTTCAATTCGTTACTGTAAGTTTTAGTTTTAATTATAACTTAATTATTAACGTATTTATTAATATAGCACTAGATGTTCCACACGGTTATACTCGCATTTTTCGCAAGCTAATAGACATTTCTGATTGATCCACTCTCCATGTATCGTAACTCTTTTTTATTGTATATATATGTATGTTTAACATTATTATGAAATCTGGCAAAAACATTTTGAGATTAGAGCGTTTAGACTTTAGACAAAGAAATACGCTGTGTGCCTATATATATAGATAGATAAAAAGATGCTAAAAATTATACAAGAACGATGATAAATAATTAACAATCATTATAAAAACAATAACAATGCGGAGCACTCTAGAGACGAATAGAACGTCAGCTTGGCATTGAGAAAACAATGGTTCCGCTGGGTGTACGTAACATACGTAACAGTGAAATAACGTTCATTGTCAGCGATTGTATGTATGAAATATTATGTCAGTGGGTAATAGTTTTTATTATACACTACGAGAACATTTTAGAATATACCTTAAACGGATAAAATTATAGAAGTGTAACGTAAAATGTAATTATGGTACCTATACTATATATTATGTATATGACGGTTTTGGTCAGGGTTCGAGGATATATATCAATGGATATATATCATGATATATATCGTGATATATATCCGATATATATCAAATGATTTTTTATGATATATATCAATACAAAATTGGTTTAAAAATTTTATATTATTAGGTAATTTTTGGCGTTTGTTACTGTATTTCTAATTTTCTACTTCCTAAATGTAGAAGACGTTGGCGTAGAGTTAAAACAAACTCCCTAATACGGAATTATTTTATTATTTTATATTGAAAATTAACAGTGTATTACGAATGACTGATAACTGATTTGATAACTAAGACTTTTTTGATTATATTCTAGAGTTATTATTTGTAATGTTTATTGTTTTATAACAATAACCTTTAATTCAAGACTATCCCATATAGTGTTAGTTACAAAGTTTTTTTATAACCGTTAATAATAACTGAACTGAAATTTAAATCGAAATTAAATCAACGACAAAATTCAATCACCTAAAAATTAAAAATAATCATACTCAAAATTAATACCAAAATTCATTAAAAATTAATTTTTTTTTTAATACCTCGACGGTGGTAATCAATCATACGGCCCGCCTGATGGTAAGCGGTTAGCGGTTACCGTAGCCTATGGACGCCTGCAACACCAGGGGCATCATATGCGCGTTGCCGACCCTTCAAAAATCTATTTACTCCCCTCTTGAGGGACCCCATACTGTAGTCCTGTGGGAAAACCTCGGCAGGGAGTTCATCCACAGCCGAATGGTCCGTGGGAGGAAGTTCCTCTGATATCGAACTGTACGGGATCATTTGGGCTGCAATGTGTGAGCATGAATTCCCTGTCGATGGCGAGCGGTGCGATGATAAAAAGTGGCCGTTGGCATCATTTCGAACAATTCTTCGAAACACAACCCATTATACAAACGATAGAGCACGCATAGGGATGCAAGATCTCTTCTTAGACTTAAGGGCTCGATATCGCTCGTCAGTATTGGATCGTCAACAATTCTCACAGCTCTCCTTTGAACCGAGTCAAGAGGACCAAGCTGGTATGCCGGTGCTCCCGCCCAGAGATGAGAGCAGTACTCCATATGGGGGCGGACTTGCGATTTATATAGAAGCAGTCTTTGCCCCGGCGTGAAGTACCGCTTCGCTCTGTTAGGCACACCGAGTTTTTTGGATGCCATCTTGACCTTGTCTTCCAGGTGACATCGGAACTGGACGTCGCTGGATATGTCGATACCAAGGATACCAATACTGTTAGAGATGGTAAAGGTTGTGTTCTGGAATTGAGGGGCCACAGTGAATGGGGTTTTCTTAGCGGTGAACGCACAAACTTGTGTCTTAGAGGGGTTAAATTGGACTAAATTGTCTCGACACCAATCGGAGACTTTGGAAAGACTACTCTCGATTTGAGGCACAAGTTGTTCGCGACTTTCTACCACAGCGGAACGAGGGATGTTTGCACGGTCTGTGTAGAAAGCGTCTCCAGTGCTATCGTCCGCATAGCAATGAATGCCATCAATAGACAGGTAGTCATTGATAAGACAGTAATTCATTGATACAAATTAAAATTAAGAATTCAAAATCAATACTAAAATTCTGTCAAAAACTAAAATTATAAAAGAATTACTAAAATTTAATTAAAATCACAATTAAAATCTAAATCCAATCAATATACCTACTAAGTTTAAATTACAATTCAATCAAAATTAAAATTCAAAATTAAAACCAAAACCAAAATTAAAATCAAGACCAAAATCAAAATCGAAATCAAAATCAAAATTATATTTATGGCAACTTACGGTGCCCCGATTTGGGCGGATCGCCTCACCTCGAAAAATAAGGTGGCGCTGCGCAGCGAATAATCGCGGTGAGGGTGATTCGGGGGTACCGTACGGTATCAGGGGCTGCAGCTACTGCTCTAGCCGGTGACACCCCGTGGGAGCTCGTGGCGGAGGTTCTTGCCGAGACCTACTTATACGTCTCGGGTAGGAGGGCTCTTGGTGAGAACCCTACGTTGGACGGGATCCTACGGGTGCGTCGGATAGGACAGGAAGCGCTAATGCGGAGGTGGAGGGAGGACCTGGCGGTGCAGCCGTATGGCACACACGTTACAGCTGCGTTACGCCCGGTCCTTGAGCGGTGGCTGCGCCGAAAACGCAAGCCCCTCACCTTCCGTCTGACGCAGGTTCTCACCGGGCACGGTTGCTTTGGTGACTACCTGTGTCGGATGGCCCAAAGGGAGCCGACGACTGAATGCCACGATTGTGGCGCGGCGGTGGACTCTGCCCAGCACACCCTCGAGGTGTGCCCGAGATGGGCGGCGCTGCGTCGGGGTCTGACGTCAGTCCTCGGAGGGGACTTGTCGCTTCCGAGCATCATCACCGCAATGCTCGGCGACGACGAGTCCTGGATGGCGATGGTCTCCTTCTGCGAGACAGTAATGTCCCAAAAGGAGGCCGACGAGCGGGTGAGAGGAGGCCGCCGACGTGGCCTCCATCCGCGGGCGACGAATGGGGGTGCGTAGGAGGCGCTACTTAATGCGCCTCCAGTAACGCCCCTGTGCCCGTGTCGGGCCGGGATGGGAACCCGGTCCTGCTAAACACGGCGTCGTTGGGACTGTTCAGAGGTGAGCCGGACAGTCCCCATACAGGAGAAGTCTGGCCTTTTCGCCGAGGCAAGCCTGTCGCTGGAGGGATCCTATTGCCTGCAGATCCGGGACCCTCCAATTAAAGCGGCTGAAGGCTCCCGCAGGGGTTTAGTACGGTATTGCACTCCCAAAGTGCCGAGTCCGACATAGGTCTAGGACTGCCACCCGGGCGTCCTGGATATCATCCGTAAATGGATTCCCATGCGAAAAAAAAAGAAAGTATTTGCCGGATTAGAATTTATAAAAAGGCTTTATGTTTTTAAGTTGATTTTTTAATATATTAGATTTTATGTTTTTTAGTTGATTTTGCCTGATCTAGAAAAAGATTTTATGTTTTGGTTTCATTTGTCAGATTTTAAGTACCTAAATAAATAAAACATTAAAAGCATTTTAGTTTTTTTAAATAATTAATTATGTTTATGTAACACGTATGCAAATAGTATACATAAATAATAATAATAACAATAAATTAATAATATAGCTTTCATAGAAATTGGATATATATCAAAAATTTTGATATATATCGGATATACATCATAAATATCCGATATTTTGATATTTATAATAAATATCGGATATTTTCGAACCCTGGTTTTGGTGTAGTGGCGCGAGTAATTAACTTAACGACAATGTTTAAAAGAATACTGTCGGCCAATTTGCACGTTCAATTGTTGTATGTATGTGTTTGCTTCATAGCCGACCCGTTATTAAATTTCCATAAAAACAATAAGCTGTCGACCGCAACACGCATGACGTCAGTGCTGCGATTTTGGCTGAGCGTACGCTGAGATGTCATAATATTACTTCAGTGTCCCATTATCTATTATTATTTATATTTTTTCACTCCACCCGTTCAATATATACATACTGTACTTTATCAGCCTGCAAACAACCCACTGCTGAGCGAAGGCCTCTTATTCATATAGGAGAAGGTCTACCACGCTGCTCCACTACGGGTTGGCGGATTATTTCTTTCGAAGTGTTTATGTGTAGCTAATACACGTATATTATATATTTATAGAAAGCCACTGTTTTTTAATAGTTTTCGTAATATATTTTTATATTTTTTTATTTGTAAATTTATTACAATATTTTTTTAGTTTGAATGACTTTTTACCTTTCCGAAACTGGTCAGAACGGGTTTTTAGTTTATGCTTATAATTTAATTACAAAAAACGTTCGATTTGCTTGCTACACTATCATGACCAAATTGCCGGACCAATTATGGTGTGATACAAGACATAGATTGAAATCCAGGGAATGATTTACGGAATAATAATGATATTCTTACTAGCCATCTACGGAAAGGTGAAATTTCACGAGTGAAGCCGCGTCTTATCTTTAATATATTATAGTATTTGTTTTGTATTTCACGTAACTGTATCGCTTCCGTCCCAGCATACGTGCACCTTAATACATTTACATACGCTGCTTCTGAATACGCGAACATATGTGTACCAGATTGTAAACTATGAAGCTAGCATGTAACAGACATGCGCATGACATGCATATATATAATAACCATCGTATTGTCTAACAGATGTCTGCACCAAGTATTAGCTATCTTGCTAGTATCCTTTTATTATGAAAAAACTTTTAATTTTAATCAAGATCTATTATATATACAATGTGTGGCGATTTAAAGTCTTAGAATAACGAAATGCATTCTGTACGTTTTTTTTTCAATCTAAAGTCAATCTGATTATATATATCTTGTATGTTTTTATTTTTTTGAAATATGTACGCTGTTTGTTCCCAAGATAGGTAACTTAATGTAAATTTTTAAAAAAATTCAGAAAATGTTTTAAAAAAAATTATTTCCTTTATAATTGCACCAATTCTGGTTGTGTGTGTGTATATATAATACACTCAGACTCGGTCGGCGGAAGTCCAACCCGCAACCCTGGCTTGAAAAGCAGGTTCACTGCCAACTCCGCTAACGGACCAGTCAATACCTAAAACATAAACAAATACATATATTATGACAATGTGTTGCGTATTTATTATATTAAGTAAATCGTAAGTAATTCGAATATTATCTAATATTCATTGCATTTAGTTTCTGATAAAGATATTAAATTTTACTTAATAAATGTATTTAACTGATTGACAGCCAATATAAAACTTGAAGCGGTAATTATAAGGGACCGTCACTCCGGGTACTGATAAAGTTTATCTCGTTACTGATAGGATTTATCATTAGGAGGTAACACATCTCTCACTCTTGAAGGGTAAAAAGTAAAATATATCATAAACTTTGACCTTTTGATACCGTTATACGTTAGATAACTTTATCAGGGTCCTGTGAAACAGGCGCTTAGTGCTGATTTTATAACGTATAGGTAACTTTCCTTAATAAACTTGCCTTAATAATTTATTAGTATTTGAATATATTAGGAGGGCCCGACGGCCGACTTGTGCATTAAAAAAAAAACAAATCTCTCAGGCTAAATACTAATAATATAATAATATATATTACAGATAAGACCTGATAATATTGTAGATGAAAAGCATAATGGCTTAGTAAGATACAATATGTAAATCCTTAAAAGTGCTAATTATCATATGTAACGAAATCTTCTACTTAAAAGAAAAGAGATCTAGAGGGAGATCTACGAGTAGCTGTAGACAGGACATTTCGAACACGACTGTTTTGTGTTATTGGTGGCGAAAATTTTATACTTCGTCGGCAGTCGCGTATTCTTTTCCCGCACTGTTGTGGCTGTAAACCGTGTCCAGGCCGTTATCACAAATACCTGACAACGATAATCATCGTAGTAAAAGTCGTGTAACCACTCTTGCTGGAGAATTTATTTTCTTTAGGGCCTGTCTAACCGGTTGCTGATAAAGCTATCTGATGCATAACGGTATCCAACAGATAACAGTTTTTTTTTACTTATTCACCGTAAAAGTTCAAAGGTGCAAAAGAAAATCACACTGTCAGATATTTCTATTTGAAACCTGTGAATGCAATAATTGTATTCCTGTCAGCCTAGAATGCTCGTACGACAAAATGTTGTCTACCCCTTTTCTCATATTATCTCTCTATCTCTCAGTTGCTAACATGCGTGCACGTGATACTCTCCTCGTTACGTCAATAGAAGAGATAACAGGATGTATCATTAAGGTTTAACTTAATTATCAAAAATAATAATAACTTAATGATCAATAAAAGTTTTAACTTAATGATATATCCTGTTATCTCTTCTATTGACGTAACGAGAAGAGTTGAGAACCCAAAACTGATTTTCAAGGTTCAATAACCTTCAATGGGCAATCCATTACACATATACAGCCGATACAATATTATTTAGAATATTAAATTAGTAAAGTATAACGTTATTCTAAAGTAAACTTTAAAACAAAGTTTCCACGAAGTTCTGGTTTATTGGAATCCAACAGAGGCGTGCGCTCCTTGTAGGCAGAAATGCAGTGCTTTACTTGCCATTCACAGATATTTTAATAAAACGTTCGTACATTTTAGATGACTTTAATTGATAGTAAATAAATGAATAAACAAAATATAATAACTTAAAAACGCCTAATATTTTATAAATAGCACCTATTTGCAAGCACACAAACATTATCTTTGCCATGCGTTTGGCGACAGGCAAGCGGCGCTGCAAAATATTGTACTTAATCAACCAAATCATGCCGTCGCGTCCCGCAGGAGATTTGTTCGCATGTGTGTAGAAATTTTGGTGTCCGTACACAGTTCGCAAACGCACACACCTATGAATATCGAAAGCCGGACCAGCCGCGACTCCTGCGGCAGGCTATAGTCTAAGATCCGAACCTAAGTCGACCTTCACCGGTGTGATAATAGATTGAGACCTATTTTATAATAAATTTAGTATATTAAAAAATGTATTAAAAATGGGTTTACTGGAATAATCCTGGACAGGATATTTTTAATTCATTATAAAAAAAATATTTGTGTTTTAATTTTGCAATATTAAGAAAATATTTTTTTTAAACAATAGACTTGAAGTATGAAAAATACTTCAAATTTACATACATGATTTTTTATAATTATTTATATAATATATAAATATTAATAATATAATATATAAAAATTAATAATATAATATATAAATATTAATAAAAATATTACATAAATGATTTTTTTAGATTAGAGAGATTAGACTTAGGTTCGGATCTTAGACTACTACGAAAGTTGTTCGGCCGCTGTCGGGAGTATTCGGAAATGTTAGCACATGAGTAAATAAGCCGTATTTATTTACTCATGTGATGTTAGTTACCTATAATCCGAGTAACCAATGTAATGTTTAAGACCCCGTTCAGATGACAAGCGCTTAACGCGCGTTATGATAACGCGCGCTTACAACTACATACATTTTATTCAGGCCGTACACATGCTAACGCGCGCTTAACGCGCGTTAGCATGTGTACGGCCGTACGTACGGCATGTGTAGTTGTAAGCGCGCGTTATCATAACGCGCGTTAAGCGCTTGTCATCTGAACGGGGTCTAATTGTGTTTCGTGGGGGCCATTTTGCTTTTTTTATGTGATAAGCATTGTTTACTATTTTATTTGCGCCAGTATATTTATAGTTTTCTTAGAAGATTTTTCATTTTAACATTTGAAAGTGTGTACATTTAACAGTTTATTACTGAGTTTCTATAATAATTGTAGTGATTTGCTTTTACTAGTGCGTTTTTTGTTTGTTTTTAAATGTTATTTGATTGTAAGGTTTGTGTTGAAAATGTGTGTTTATTAAAAATTAAAAATAACAAGTTCTCACAAATTGTCATTCAGTGAAAAGATTCAAATTGTGTCTAAAGGTAGGTACAACAATTAAACCAGCAAAAAAAGGAATGTAACTCGAAAGTTTCATGTTATATAACTATAATATAATATTAATAAAAATGTTAATAAAATAAAAGTTATGAAACGTACAACTAGCTGTGTGGTTGTGTGCACACGATTAAATTATATTGTTTTTCTTGCAAATTGTTTAGTAATTCTAGTACAGTGTGGACTGATTCGGGATATTCAGATTTAAATTTCTATTCCGCGGCAAAGAAGCATGATCATACAGAAAAACATCTGATCCAACAGAGATCCGTCGCGTGGCTGTAGCTATGCTAAAAATCTATAAAAGAATAAGTTTTTATGACCGAGTACTCCGCCGCATACCCAGTGTCATAATCCTGTGCACGCCGCTGGAATCCAATATCAGAAACAGTTTACTTATTCTCGGAATCGGTAAATGTAAAAATCCGTACAGAATAATAAATATTCCTTGCACGTGTTGTTTATAAATTAAATACGGTTACGAACGATGTATGTCGTTCGAAGTGTAAAATAATTGCAACTATTGACTGGCCCGTGGCGCAGTTGGTAGCGGTTCTGTTTTCTGCTCCAGGGTTGTGGGTTCGATTCCCGCCCCGAGTCTTGGTGTAATATGTATTTATTTATATATGTATATTTATTTAAAAAAAATGTATATCAGTCAACTGTTACCTACACAGGCATTAAGTTGCCTACCTTAGGAACAGATGACCATGTGTGTATGTCGAACATATTTACTTATTATTATTAATTTTATTTATACTTAAAATGTTTTGTTCGTTTTAAAGAAAATAGTTCTTTTTACTCAAAACCATAATCGACTGTAATCGATCTATCGGTCCCTATAAAAAATGTATATGTGTAGTTTTTGTAGTCTGTGTGTAGTATATAAAAGACATATATTCCTATATAAAAGATATTTGTAGTCTGTGCATAACATATGTGTGCAGTCTTTACAATTACTGGGTGATCCGCCCGATTTCACTCACGTTTTCTTTTCACGTTCACTTCCATAACTATAATTCTTTAACTAATTTTATAAAATGAATATTTAAAATAGCCCCGTAAATCTTAAGTGCGTTCAAACAAAGGAAGAGTCTTATATTTATAACTATAACTAGACGTTCCTCGTGGATTCACTCGCGTTTAAATTGAGATAATTAATATCCGCGGAGAAATGAGAGCAAGCAAGAAACAGTTTTAAAAGAATAGTATACATAGTCCACTTTCTCTTTTTCGAGGAATTCCATTCAATTAAGTTTTAATTACGTTTACATAAATAATAACATCTTTTGAGGTGTAAAACATTCGATAAAAATAAATCAATATAGTTGGTATATAATTTACAAACACTTCATATAAATAATCATAATAATATATCTTTAAAAATATATATGTAGCCATATTGAAGATACTTTTTAAGTCGATTGTAAAGTTAATAAAAAACAACATCCGTAATATTGTATTTATAAAGCCATAACATAGCTATAAACGGCGACTACCGTCAGTCAGGCAGACAGTAATTACGTAGTCCTAAAAAGAGTAAAGTCAACGGAAATTTCGAGATTCCGACGGTAGACGGTAGGAGGCAGACATCACTCTATAGTTATAGCCGATGTTAAATATTTACTTTCAGACTTAGCTGAAAGATGCACCAGAATACAATATACTTTAGAATATTAATATAATAATGAAGAGTTAGTGTTTGTACTTTGACAACGATTCTGGTGTAGAGGTGCTAATAGCCTCAACGCCAGCGGTCATGAGCTTGTTACCGGTCACCGAAACTCCATAATGAACTGAACGGAAAATGAAATGAATATGTTGAATAATAGTTAAATTTTATTTTCTAAATTTTCAGTAAAAAATATTTATACGACGTGTTATTGTATTCGATTTGCTAAAAAAGGAGGAAAGATATTTAACAATATCTTCATTATAGATGCTTAAATTAATCTGTCATGAAAAACAAATCTCCCTTCTGGACTCCAATAGTTTTCTCGTAAGGGAAAGAAAAAAAAAAATGAGGGAAGCGTACTTTGAAAGTAAATTATGATATTTTTATTTACAGGACGAAGAATCTCTGGACTCGAGCCGGCCGGTTCCAAACATAACCCACCACAGCATCATGTACGCGCCCAAGTGCCTGGTCATAGTTTCGCGGCAAGACTACATCGACACATTCCGGGTGAGCGTTCTGAAACCGCATCTTTCTACTGCTCTCATATATTTACCTAAAAATTTTACAGTTTGTAGCCATATTTTTTTTAAACTACAGTAAAAAAAAAACAAAGTAGTTTCGTTAAGAGTTATTAATTTTTATGAGAGGATTTAGTCTTCATAATTCAAAATACAAATTTAACAATAAAAATCACTTGAAATATTTTATAACAATCGAGTTTTACTGTTTTTGTAAAATAAATTATGAATAATAAATATACGCTTCACTTCAACGATCCAGTAGGATGTGAATCGTTTGTCAGAGACCGGGAAAACAACACAATCACAAACGTCCAGACCACGAAAAAATCTATTCGACCTGTATAAATAATTGTCATATGCGGAGATCGAACCCGCGACCGCCAGCGCATCAGCCGGTTGCTGTGACCACTGTACCAAAGCGTCGACTAATAATAATTTATAAGCGACAAATCTATTAATTAAAAAATTAAACAAGTGCAAGTCGGACTCGCCCATGAAGGGTTCCGTAGCAGCAAGTAACATTATATAAAAGTTCTTGGAGTTCGTTGTAACTTTGATCGATGTTTTAATAATAGTGTATTTTTTTATATATAAAAAAGAAAAAAAAACTACTTACTAGATCTCGTTCAACCAATTTTCGGTGGAAGTTTGCATGGTAATGTACACCATATATATTTTTTAGTTTTATCATTCTCTTATTTTAGAAGCTACAGGGGGGGGGGGGGGGACATTTTACCACTTTGGAAGTGTCTCTCGCGCAAACTATTCAGTTTAGAAAAAAGTGATATTAGATACCCCACGCGTATGGATTTGATGAAAAAAAATAATTTATCGTTTTTTTATTTTCTATTTTTGTGTGAAAATCTTGCGGTTCACAGAATACATCTACTTACCAAGTTTCAACAGTATAGCTCTTATAGTTTCGGAAAAAAGTGGCTTTGACATACGGACGGACAGACAGACAGACATGACAAATCCATAAGGGTTCCGTTTTTGCCATTTGGCTACGGAACCCTAAAAAAGGGGTTTAGTTTTTTGCAAATATCTCAGAAACTAATTAAGATTTTTCGAATTTAAAAAAAGTTCAAAAAGGAAAGGAAATTTCCTTAAAAAAGTCTCGACTCCCGGAACTGTAGGAACAATATTTATAATTTTTCCAGAGGGGTTAAAATACGGCCTAAAACGGGTGCTCTGGCTTGCGTTAGCCACGCCCACTTTGCATACTATATTAATTAAAATTATTTTAACACATTCAATATAAAATTTAAAAGAAGCAAAAATTCAGGGGCTTAGTGGATAGATGAATGAATAATAATAATCCAGCTGAATAAAACTCTTATCACAAAATTTCAATCAGTTATGCAATACTTAATTAATTTTTTTTTCTGCTTGAACATGAACATTGCAAGTGTGATAATTTTTAAACTATAAATTTAAGATTTTTTTCTTGCTTGGAGAGGAGTTGAAAGGCTTCAGAATAAATTCCTGTTGGAAAAATTAAAAAAAAATTTATTTATTTTTCCAGTTTTTTATTAATTAATTTTTTTTTCTATGATTACCTTGAATTTTTAATTTTGCAACAACTTTACAGATTAATAGATGCCATTCCGAATCAAATGACACCTTAATCGTAAATGTCAGAGACTACTGAAAAAAGTTGACTAAAATAGCACATGTTGCCTAGACTATTTTATTATATCTATTTATAAATATCTCCTTCAAATTTTCAATCGTTGATAAAATAGTTTTTATTCATCCGCTGAATGTGCAAATACATTTTTTAAACTTGTTGTTAAATACAGTTTTTTTTTTATTTTTATCTTTTTATTTTAATACGTTAATTAATTTTAATTTTATATCTGAGGCAATTTTTTTTTTTGTTCTTTGTTGTTTGTTCTAAGTAGGGTTTACTTTTTTATATTATTTGTTTTTGTTTAAATTGTTATCAATTTCTTTTTATTTGTATTAGCTGTGTATGCATGTAATTCTGTGGTCTGTGCTATGGACCCGTAAGTGACTGAACACACTAGAACTTGTAATTAGGTGTTAATTAAAAATGTATTGTGTTATATTGTTGGTTTCCTTAATAAAAAAAAATTAAAAAATCTCAACCACTAAATCGACTCCCAATACTTGAACAATTTTAGGGCACTTGCACATCTTACCTAGTCATTTTTCTAAATCGAATGAAGAGTACACTAAGGTTTACAAGTTATTATCATTATATGAATCATAAAAACCTTGAAATCAAAATAGTGCAGTATGTCATTCAATCCATACCAGTATTGTAAATGCCAAAATAAGTCTGAGTTTCAAGGTCTTACCGCTCTGAACTATTTTATTTAGTTATTAATAAATATACTTCAGAACGCTAAGTTTTCAAGTGTTGAATTTATTACAAATCCAATTTTTTTTTTTAGAAAAAAAAGAAAAAAATAATATAATTTTAACAGAAAGAAATATTTTTTGCAGAACTGCCTCGGCATAATCTACACGGTGTGGGTTGAGAACTTAGGCGTACCACTGGAGACACTAGTCGGTAACCTCCTGGGTTGCGTGCTCGTGCCCCCTCCTGGGGGGCCTCAGGTCCGCTTCAGTATTGGAGCTGGTGATCGGCAGGCGTTGCAGCCGCCCGCAGCGCCGCCTATGCCGGTGACGCATAATGCTGTGTACATGCTGTTGAGATTATTAGGTAAGTTTTATTTATACAGTATGACACTTGAAGGTAGAACTTGAGTTAGTTGTGAAGTGTGTTTACATGGCAACATTAAAAATAACGTATTTTAGGTCTTCTATTGAGTAAGGAAAACGTACGTATTTTAGGTCAATGACCCGTTTAGTTCGCGCGCTCAATAAAATGAAACACATTTAATTAAATTAAAATTAAATAATTTTATATTAGATCATGGACGCTGTAAAGGTCCGAAACGTCGGGAAATAATTTAATTTAATTAAAAATCGTTAAACTGTAAAGTTTTTAAAACAAATAAACGCGATAAAATCCGATTTAGAGTTTTAATTAAATGAGTGAAATTCGCGTAAATATAAGAGAACAAAATGAAACACAATTTTACAATTGTTGGTTTTGTTGTCAAAAAGTAATAATTATTTTCTTTTAAAATATATTTTAATTTAAATTAAAATATGTTTTTTCCAGTGGACGATATGATCGATTTTTAATATTTTTAGTTTGACGTAATTCTGCTAATTTATATTTTTACGACATTCAAGTATAAAACTGAACTAAGACTAGGTATGGTGGTGATATAGATATACCATAAAAAGGTTTTCAGTTATGCGTTTTTAAGGTTTATCATTAATGTTTGAAATTACTAAAGTTTTAAGTTAATAGTAAAATGAAATTTTGTTTGACTGTAGGTATAGAATTTGATACGTTATATGAAGTACTTGTTCAAAACTTTACCTGCAAAGAAAGAAAAATACTTTCATAGCAACCACTAATTCCCAGAACACGGAAATCATAAAATTATACTATGAAACTCCTTCATAAAATAAATTTAAAACTAAAATAACGTATGTTACCAACTCAATTCAAGAAATATCATCATCAACTATGGGAGTAAATTGTTTTAAACTGTTTAATCAATTCACTAAATATTTTTAAGATGGAAAATGGAAATAATTATATAGCTCAATTCTTTTCAGGTATTCACAATTCAGTGACACTCTGGTGTGCGGTGATGAGCGAGCATAAAGTGTTGCTCGTATCATTAGCTGCTGCGAGACTATCAGCGGCTTGCAGGGCGCTCGCCGCTCTCATGTTCCCCTTCAGGTTAGTGTGGATTTAAGTAATTACTCTGACTAGGGCTGACATCACCTAAATTACCGATGACGATAAAACTTAAGGACTCCAGAAATTTGGCTCTGCCCACGCCCCCGCCCCCCAAAAAAGATTTATTCAAAGACATTCCTGAAAAAAACATTTTTTTATTTTTAGTTTTTAGTTTTTTGTACAACACAACATACAAATAATAGTAATAATAAGACATTTAACACAATTAAAAATTGTGTTATATTATTGTACAACGGGCATATGACTAGTTAACTATTTCTTTCCGACAACCAGTACGTCTACCATGAGTTTCCAGAAACGATACACGTTAGCGAGTGTAGTAGACAATTTCAACAATTTGTATGGAAAGTTGAGCAGCGCCTCTACCGGATACTATCATTACTATTGGGTTGTATGCGCGTTTCTACGTTTACTACTGTAGTTATGTCATGCGCGCTTGTAACAAAAACTCATGGTAGACGTACTGAAATACGATTGATCATTTATTTGAGCAATTGGTTATATGGTGCAGTTATATTAAAATAAATTTACGTACAAATGTCTACATATTAATTTTTATACACAATACATAATAATGTATAAATTAGTATAAAATACATAGTATAATAAATTGATAAATATACTACAATTATCTCAGCATTTGTATAGTTAATTACGCCAAAAAATAAACTTTATTTGAATCGTACCCAGTATTAAGTTTTAAGCCTCTTAACGCAGTTTTTAAACATTGGAAGTGATTAGGCTTCTTTTATATTAAATGGTAAATCATTACATAGCTTAATTGCCTGAACAGTGAAAGATTGATAAAAAATCTAGTTTTATGAACAGGCAATTTTAACATTATTCTTCTTGAAGATCTTAGTAAGCAATGGTCTGCAAGAAATTCAAATTTTTCTTTTAAATAGAATGGAGTCATTAAATCAAATAACGAACAGTACAGAAGAGATAAAATAATCAGGTTTCGGCGAGATTTAAATATTGGGAGACACTTGAGTCTAGAAAGAAATGTTTTTCGAAGTTAACTACTATTTTTACAACAAAGTTTAATTATTATTATTATTTTTTAAATACATTTATCTGTTTCTCGTAAGATAAAAATAATAAAACAAGTTATTTAATGGGCTTAGAACAAGTTATTAATCTGTGTATTGTTTTATAAATTTGGGTGCTAGTCAAATGTATGAAAAATGTGTTAGCTATACTTCCCTGTTATTTTAATGAATACAATTTAAAAAAAAAATTATTATGTGTATGTTTTATATTACTAATGTTTGTAATATATTAATATGGACTCTTTAATACAAAACTCTCTCACGAACCAAGCAATGTTCATAATGCTCGACGCTTTGTTATGACTCGATCGACAAACGAACGAACGTTTGTAACAGTACATTGGGTAAGGTAAGGGTTATAGTGAGTATTAGTGATTATATTCATTCGTTACAACCTTCTAATAAAAGATCAAAATATAATATATAATAAAATATCTTTTTATTTTTATGAACTGAATATTCAGATCTGTAGAGACTATTACGTAACTTGCGCAAGTTATATTATATAGTCCTTATAGTCCCACCGATTTGGAACACAGAGTCGAGCATTAACAGAAACGTTACATCATCTGTAATCTTTCGAGCAAATGCCTTAATGTGTAATTATCTTTCAGATACGCCCATGTGTATATACCGCTCTTACCGGCCGGCTTAGCAGAAGTTCTGGCAACACCCACACCGTTTCTTATTGGAGTTCATTCGAGCTTGAAAGAGGAGGTATCTGAGTTGGTAAGTGTGTAGTTTCAGAAGATGTATGATGTATGGATCTATTCAGATGAAATGGAACGAGATCACGTTAATCTGTGTTCTTATCACTAATACTCATTGTCTTAATATGAAATAATGAAGTTAATTTAAAACTTCAACATAGCTTTATAACATTTGCACTTTTGTTATTAATTGGTTTAATATTTTAAAGTGGTCAACTTGCAAAGAAGTTTTTAAATAAAGGTTAATAGTTCGCGGTAGCTAGCGTAGCTAAGCTACTGTTTCGATGCTGTTAATTATAATACATAATTAAGTAGCAATGCAAAGCAGTAATCAGTATAGTCAACGTAGCTAAGTTTGGCAAGAGTGATTTTTTTAGCAAAGTTCAAAGCACTTGATTTGCTTAAGTTAAAGGATTAAGGAAAGGATAGTTTTTTTTACTTCATCTAAAAGCGTAACCCGGAAAAAATCTCTGGCTTTAAAATTATTGGAGTTTAATAGTAAATCTCGTTCATAATTTCAGCTGGATGTCATAGTGGCAGATCTCGACGTAGGCTCGCTCCACATACCGGCGGGTGTGAACATCCCTCGTCCGGAAGGGAAACTCCTGTCTTCCCTCCAGGATTCCTTAGCCCTTGTGCTGCAGCCTGAGTTGAAATCAGCTGACTCGGCCTTTGCCCCACCACCCCCTTCATCGTCCCCGCCACACATGTTGGACAAGGAGATCAGAGCGGTTTTCATGAGGACTTTAGCTAAATTATTACAGGGTTACAGGTTAGTTTTGGTAATTTCGAGTGAAATTTTTAATAGATAAAATGCAATTCTAAATAATTTATATTATAAATTATTGAGATAGACTATAAAACGTAATAGGGCGAGACCACGTGGAAAGTCTAGTGTATAATAATGTAATTTTTTACATTTAATTTTTAAAGTCAGTAAAAAAGCATTACTAATTAACAATAAGAAAAATATAGCGAACATTTTTATAGTTTCAATTGTGCAGATAATAATAACACTCGTAAAGCTGCTACTTTTAATTGTTATTTTTATCGCAAATTATGGTCTCGACAGTTTATCGAGTTTAATGATATTTTCTTGCCGAGAAACTTATACACTAATTGGTCATACAATTTTTTTTTTTTTTTTTAATCGGAGTTAATTGTCTGTATTAATAAAACAGCGAGTAAACTTTAGTTTCTCTAATATTTCTATAAATTGTGTGACTACTGGACGTATTTTAATAATAATTTCGCCAATAAATAATAAATAATATTATTTATAATATTAAATGACACACACAAACATGTTGTCTTATCTGTCTTAAATGAAAAAAGAAAGTGTAAGAATAAAAATTATTGTAATAAAATTTAAAGTTTTCTGTTGAAATTATGAGATTTTAAAATCGTATTTAAAAAAATATATCTTTAAAACTCCTAGGCCAGGAAACTGAAATTCAGCGTCAATTCATTGCTGGCTAAAATAAATATGGTGAATAGGAGTAAGAAAGGTATGGAGAAGGAAGGAGAGGGTTCTCATATTTGCTATAGTAGCTACTTCACGCCAAATCTCTTCGGTCGAACCAATTATATACGATCTGCAGTCAACTGCAGCTCTAAGAATAAATTGTATTTAATTCTATTAAATACTATATGATTATATTTATATTTCCAGACACTGCCTCACAATAATAAGGATCCACCCATCACCCGTGCTAACATTCCACAAAGCCGGTTTCCTCGGCGCCAGGGGACTGTCGCAGTGTCCCTTCGCAGTCAGGCTCCTGGACTCCATGTTCTTCAACGGCCTGGTCGCTGAACGTGGACCTCCCTGGAGACCGACGGACATATGGGACGAACTAGTGCAGTGTGTATACTTTCATCCTCATTTCTCATTTATCTATTATGAAGTATGAGTTCATTGACTCATTCATTATTCTACAGCTGATATTATATGTTGAAACTTGAAGTATGGACATGTATTTCATTTTTGTGATGTAGATGCTCACTGTGAAGCGATTTTCTGAAAATCGATTATAAATTAGTAAACGAGATTTCTAAGAATCGTATAGAGATAAATAATCTTATTAGTATTAAATATAATAATATTCACCTATTGAATTGACTCTGACTTGACTTAAAATATAGTATAAAAACTACCAATATAGCCATATCAATTGAACGGGGTTTCAGTTCCAGAGTCCTCGTCAAGAAATTCTCATTACCTAGTTAATTTTAAATTAAACAAAAGAAAAAGAATCCATATTGAGAAAAAAGAAGAATGGTAAGGACCTTATGAGGATCCATATTGGGTTTACCGAAGTTGGTTCTATCACCGATGCGGGATTGGCTCTTCGTAAACTTATAAAAATATAAAGTTATATTATAGAAAAAAAAAAAAAAAAAAGTATTTTATTTGTTACAAATAAAAGGTACAATTTACACTATACAATTTTGTAGGTACATAGAAATGTATTTGATACTAAAGTGCACCTGTTATCTGAACTAGTTAGATAACTGTATCTCAGAATAACAGGGTTCTCCCCTCTAGGAATCTTATTTTATTACAAATTAGACGTGAAATGTGACAATACAAATACAAATAAAAATTAATAACAAATAATATAAGCTTGTGTGTGTGCGTGTGTGTGTGTGTATGTGTATGTGTGTGTGTGTGAGTGTCGGAGTGTGTATTTTTATAGTTATTTAAGTGAACGAGTATATGTGTACGTATGTCCATCCGTAATAGTGATATAATATTAGTTTATGCCTTAAGCAACATTTCCGTATCATAATAAGACTTTTGTTGAAGCCAGCTAAAAACTTTATTTTTACATTGCCGTTTGGTAAGCGAATATATTTTTAATGATCTATTAATTGAATTATAAATTATCGACCCATTTACATAAAAGTGCTTTCGCGCCAGCTTAGTTCTATGCTTCTCGACAGCACATACCAGATCAGTTCTCCTTTTTGTAATGCCTCTGCTATAGCCTATCATGCAATGCTTACGAAGTACAATTGTTTGAATATAAAGCTGGCGAACCGTTAGAACTTTACACTCTTCATACAAGTCATCGGTGGGATATCTAAACGGCTTACCAGTCAGAACCTTCAGTACCGCCCTATGTGCTCTCTCCACCTGTAGCATAGATGTCTTAGAACTACAACCCCATACAGCAATACAGTATCCAAGCAGCGATTTAACCAGGGCATTATACACAGTAAAAAGAGTTTTTCTGCAAGCAGATGCTCTCAATTTCCTAAATACATAAATTAGTTTTCTTATTTTGGATGCAATATTAGCTATATGAAGGCTCCAAGTTAGCGTGCTATCGATTAAAACACCCAAATATTTAGTATTCCTTGCATATTCTAGAGCTGGGCATGTGCAGGAACCGTCTCGTGGATATAGGCCGCAACTATGGATTTTAAGAACACATTGATCCGGGGATGGCAGCGTACGAGTAGATGGAGTAAAAGTCAAAAATTTGGTTTTATTAACATTTAAGCTTAAGATATTAGTAGACAGCCACTCAGAGACCTTGTTCATAGCATTTTCAGCATTTTTTAAAACTCTATCCCAAGTGGAGCCAGACACCAGTATAACCGTATCATCAGCATAAACAAAAATCTTACCTTCATCAAGACTTAGACGACAAAGACTATTGATATATATAAGGAACAACGTAGGACCCAAGATGCTACCTTGTGGGACACCGTATGTAAGTTTTGCATCTTCGCTGACGTAGTTGTCAATTTTTACCTGCTGACGGCGGTTTGATAGGTAATCTCTAAAAATGTCCAAAGCCAGGCCTCTGATACCCAGATCCTCGAGCTTAGAGAGAAGTATGGGGATGGAAACAGTATCGAACGCCTTGGAGAGATCCAAAAAGATACCAATACACTTCATTTGATTGTCCAACGTTCGTACAATAGACTCAGTTACATCAAGAATGGCGTCCTCAGTTGACCTTCCTCTTCTAAAACCATATTGGTTTGCAGCTAAGAGATCCTTACTTTCTAAATAATTAATTAACCTATTGTTTAAAATCTTTTCTAAAATTTTAGACATAACTGGAAGCACAGAAATAGGCCTATAATTACCCACACAGTCCCTATCACCGCCCTTATGAACTGGTATGACTAAAGCCTTTTTAAAAACATTGGGAAAGACACCCGAGGAGAAGGAAGGAAGGAGGAGAAACTTACAATAATACTCATAGTATTTAACTAAACTCTATATTTTTGTTAAAATTTCAGAAATCTTCCCGAACAACTCCGATTAGAATCTTTGAACCCCGAGTTAGAACTACAACATTTACAGGACCTGGCGATGCAGTTACATCTCAACGAAAATCCTAACCCACAGGTATTGCGATGCGTCATTGGAAAGGTTATCTCATGGTATAAAATTTATATTGAACTGAACTGAATCAGCTGTTGACGACCGTTCTGGTGTAGTGGTGCGAGTAGTCGCCTCAAAGCGCTGACGGTCGTGGGTTCGATTCCCGCTCGGGATAGATATTTGTTTTTGTCCAAATATTTGTTTCCGGTCTGGGTGTATGTTCTTGTGGGCCTCCCCACCATGTCTCGGAGAACACGTAAAGACGTCGGTGCTGGTTGTTATCATAGACACCTGATAACGATCGTTACTCAAGGTAGGGAAATTATCCGCCAACCCGCAGTGGAGCAGCGTGGTGGATTAAGCTCCAACCCTTCCTCTATATGAAGAAGATTCCTTCGCTCAGTAATGGGTTTACTGGCTGATAAGTACAGTACATTACAGAATCAGCTGTTTGCAAAGGCCTCCTTTCGTAGAAAGGAGTAAGGTTTGAAGTTAATTTAACCTGCCAAGAGTAACTATCGTTATCAGGTCTATGATAACAACCGAGACTGACGACTTTACGTGCTCTCCCAGAGAGGAAGTTAATTAAATTAAAGAATATCATAATTACTCTTACTCTCTTACTACTACTACTACTCTTACTTAAAGAATATTATATTTACTCTTTCACGTAAAATTACTGAACGGATTTATATGAAACTTTACAGTAACATAGCTTATACATCAGAATAACACATAGGCTACAATTTATAAAGATTTTATGTAATTTGGCCATAATATAACATAGTTAAAAAATTATCACGCGAAAACGCGTAAGTGACGCCTATACAACGGCACTTACGACTTTCTTCTCACGTGAATTCACTAAAGTATCGGTTGGGCGCATTTATTACCGTGCACTCTGCCAGAGTGAAAGAACATTTTTTGTGTGAGAGTCTCTGTTACCGAGCTGCTGTAGGAATTCGATACGGATACTCTGAAGCCTGGGGAATGACATAGGCTACTTTTTGTCGATACAACGCAGGGCGTGTCGACAGCGACGTACTCGCAGCGCGTGCTGCGGCCGCCGGAGGGCGCGTCGGCGCGCATCCACCAGCCGCCGCTGCCGCCGCTCGACGCGCGCCGCGTGCGCGCCGTCATCGACGAGCTCGCCGCGAGGAACGCCGCCAACCCCAAGTGAGAGAGTGAGAGAGTGAGAGTATATAATACGTGCGCGTGCTGCGGCCGCCGGAGGGCGCGTCGGCGCGCATCCACCAGCCGCCGCTGCCGCCGCTCGACGCGCGCCGCGTGCGCGCCGTCATCGACGAGCTCGCCGCGAGGAACGCCGCCAACCCCAAGTGAGAGAGTGAGAGAGTGAGAGTATATAATACGTGCGCGTGCTGCGGCCGCCGGAGGGCGCGTCGGCGCGCATCCACCAGCCGCCGCTGCCGCCGCTCGACGCGCGCCGCGTGCGCGCCGTCATCGACGAGCTCGCCGCGAGGAACGCCGCCAACCCCAAGTGAGAGAGTGAGAGAGTGAGAGTATATAATACGTGCGCGTGCTGCGGCCGCCGGAGGGCGCGTCGGCGCGCATCCACCAGCCGCCGCTGCCGCCGCTCGACGCGCGCCGCGTGCGCGCCGTCATCGACGAGCTCGCCGCGAGGAACGCCGCCAACCCCAAGTGAGAGAGTGAGAGAGTGAGAGTATATAATACGTGCGCGTGCTGCGGCCGCCGGAGGGCGCGTCGGCGCGCATCCACCAGCCGCCGCTGCCGCCGCTCGACGCGCGCCGCGTGCGCGCCGTCATCGACGAGCTCGCCGCGAGGAACGCCGCCAACCCCAAGTGAGAGAGTGAGAGAGTGAGAGTATATAATACGTGCGCGTGCTGCGGCCGCCGGAGGGCGCGTCGGCGCGCATCCACCAGCCGCCGCTGCCGCCGCTCGACGCGCGCCGCGTGCGCGCCGTCATCGACGAGCTCGCCGCGAGGAACGCCGCCAACCCCAAGTGAGAGAGTGAGAGAGTGAGAGTATATAATACGTGCGCGTGCTGCGGCCGCCGGAGGGCGCGTCGGCGCGCATCCACCAGCCGCCGCTGCCGCCGCTCGACGCGCGCCGCGTGCGCGCCGTCATCGACGAGCTCGCCGCGAGGAACGCCGCCAACCCCAAGTGAGAGAGTGAGAGAGTGAGAGTATATAATACGTGCGCGTGCTGCGGCCGCCGGAGGGCGCGTCGGCGCGCATCCACCAGCCGCCGCTGCCGCCGCTCGACGCGCGCCGCGTGCGCGCCGTCATCGACGAGCTCGCCGCGAGGAACGCCGCCAACCCCAAGTGAGAGAGTGAGAGAGTGAGAGTATATAATACGTGCGCGTGCTGCGGCCGCCGGAGGGCGCGTCGGCGCGCATCCACCAGCCGCCGCTGCCGCCGCTCGACGCGCGCCGCGTGCGCGCCGTCATCGACGAGCTCGCCGCGAGGAACGCCGCCAACCCCAAGTGAGAGAGTGAGAGAGTGAGAGTATATAATACGTGCGCGTGCTGCGGCCGCCGGAGGGCGCGTCGGCGCGCATCCACCAGCCGCCGCTGCCGCCGCTCGACGCGCGCCGCGTGCGCGCCGTCATCGACGAGCTCGCCGCGAGGAACGCCGCCAACCCCAAGTGAGAGAGTGAGAGAGTGAGAGTATATAATACGTGCGCGTGCTGCGGCCGCCGGAGGGCGCGTCGGCGCGCATCCACCAGCCGCCGCTGCCGCCGCTCGACGCGCGCCGCGTGCGCGCCGTCATCGACGAGCTCGCCGCGAGGAACGCCGCCAACCCCAAGTGAGAGAGTGAGAGAGTGAGAGTATATAATACGTGCGCGTGCTGCGGCCGCCGGAGGGCGCGTCGGCGCGCATCCACCAGCCGCCGCTGCCGCCGCTCGACGCGCGCCGCGTGCGCGCCGTCATCGACGAGCTCGCCGCGAGGAACGCCGCCAACCCCAAGTGAGAGAGTGAGAGAGTGAGAGTATATAATACGTGCGCGTGCTGCGGCCGCCGGAGGGCGCGTCGGCGCGCATCCACCAGCCGCCGCTGCCGCCGCTCGACGCGCGCCGCGTGCGCGCCGTCATCGACGAGCTCGCCGCGAGGAACGCCGCCAACCCCAAGTGAGAGAGTGAGAGAGTGAGAGTATATAATACGTGCGCGTGCTGCGGCCGCCGGAGGGCGCGTCGGCGCGCATCCACCAGCCGCCGCTGCCGCCGCTCGACGCGCGCCGCGTGCGCGCCGTCATCGACGAGCTCGCCGCGAGGAACGCCGCCAACCCCAAGTGAGAGAGTGAGAGAGTGAGAGTATATAATACGTGCGCGTGCTGCGGCCGCCGGAGGGCGCGTCGGCGCGCATCCACCAGCCGCCGCTGCCGCCGCTCGACGCGCGCCGCGTGCGCGCCGTCATCGACGAGCTCGCCGCGAGGAACGCCGCCAACCCCAAGTGAGAGAGTGAGAGAGTGAGAGTATATAATACGTGCGCGTGCTGCGGCCGCCGGAGGGCGCGTCGGCGCGCATCCACCAGCCGCCGCTGCCGCCGCTCGACGCGCGCCGCGTGCGCGCCGTCATCGACGAGCTCGCCGCGAGGAACGCCGCCAACCCCAAGTGAGAGAGTGAGAGAGTGAGAGTATATAATACGTGCGCGTGCTGCGGCCGCCGGAGGGCGCGTCGGCGCGCATCCACCAGCCGCCGCTGCCGCCGCTCGACGCGCGCCGCGTGCGCGCCGTCATCGACGAGCTCGCCGCGAGGAACGCCGCCAACCCCAAGTGAGAGAGTGAGAGAGTGAGAGTATATAATACGTGCGCGTGCTGCGGCCGCCGGAGGGCGCGTCGGCGCGCATCCACCAGCCGCCGCTGCCGCCGCTCGACGCGCGCCGCGTGCGCGCCGTCATCGACGAGCTCGCCGCGAGGAACGCCGCCAACCCCAAGTGAGAGAGTGAGAGAGTGAGAGTATATAATACGTGCGCGTGCTGCGGCCGCCGGAGGGCGCGTCGGCGCGCATCCACCAGCCGCCGCTGCCGCCGCTCGACGCGCGCCGCGTGCGCGCCGTCATCGACGAGCTCGCCGCGAGGAACGCCGCCAACCCCAAGTGAGAGAGTGAGAGAGTGAGAGTATATAATACGTGCGAGTGCTGCGGCCGCCGGAGGGCGCGTCGGCGCGCATCCACCAGCCGCCGCTGCCGCCGCTCGACGCGCGCCGCGTGCGCGCCGTCATCGACGAGCTCGCCGCGAGGAACGCCGCCAACCCCAAGTGAGAGAGTGAGAGAGTGAGAGTATATAATACGTGCGCGTGCTGCGGCCGCCGGAGGGCGCGTCGGCGCGCATCCACCAGCCGCCGCTGCCGCCGCTCGACGCGCGCCGCGTGCGCGCCGTCATCGACGAGCTCGCCGCGAGGAACGCCGCCAACCCCAAGTGAGAGAGTGAGAGAGTGAGAGTATATAATACGTGCGCGTGCTGCGGCCGCCGGAGGGCGCGTCGGCGCGCATCCACCAGCCGCCGCTGCCGCCGCTCGACGCGCGCCGCGTGCGCGCCGTCATCGACGAGCTCGCCGCGAGGAACGCCGCCAACCCCAAGTGAGAGAGTGAGAGAGTGAGAGTATATAATACGTGCGCGTGCTGCGGCCGCCGGAGGGCGCGTCGGCGCGCATCCACCAGCCGCCGCTGCCGCCGCTCGACGCGCGCCGCGTGCGCGCCGTCATCGACGAGCTCGCCGCGAGGAACGCCGCCAACCCCAAGTGAGAGAGTGAGAGAGTGAGAGTATATAATACGTGCGCGTGCTGCGGCCGCCGGAGGGCGCGTCGGCGCGCATCCACCAGCCGCCGCTGCCGCCGCTCGACGCGCGCCGCGTGCGCGCCGTCATCGACGAGCTCGCCGCGAGGAACGCCGCCAACCCCAAGTGAGAGAGTGAGAGAGTGAGAGTATATAATACGTGCGCGTGCTGCGGCCGCCGGAGGGCGCGTCGGCGCGCATCCACCAGCCGCCGCTGCCGCCGCTCGACGCGCGCCGCGTGCGCGCCGTCATCGACGAGCTCGCCGCGAGGAACGCCGCCAACCCCAAGTGAGAGAGTGAGAGAGTGAGAGTATATAATACGTGCGCGTGCTGCGGCCGCCGGAGGGCGCGTCGGCGCGCATCCACCAGCCGCCGCTGCCGCCGCTCGACGCGCGCCGCGTGCGCGCCGTCATCGACGAGCTCGCCGCGAGGAACGCCGCCAACCCCAAGTGAGAGAGTGAGAGAGTGAGAGTATATAATACGTGCGCGTGCTGCGGCCGCCGGAGGGCGCGTCGGCGCGCATCCACCAGCCGCCGCTGCCGCCGCTCGACGCGCGCCGCGTGCGCGCCGTCATCGACGAGCTCGCCGCGAGGAACGCCGCCAACCCCAAGTGAGAGAGTGAGAGAGTGAGAGTATATAATACGTGCGCGTGCTGCGGCCGCCGGAGGGCGCGTCGGCGCGCATCCACCAGCCGCCGCTGCCGCCGCTCGACGCGCGCCGCGTGCGCGCCGTCATCGACGAGCTCGCCGCGAGGAACGCCGCCAACCCCAAGTGAGAGAGTGAGAGAGTGAGAGTATATAATACGTGCGCGTGCTGCGGCCGCCGGAGGGCGCGTCGGCGCGCATCCACCAGCCGCCGCTGCCGCCGCTCGACGCGCGCCGCGTGCGCGCCGTCATCGACGAGCTCGCCGCGAGGAACGCCGCCAACCCCAAGTAATGCTACCTCGCGTTCACGCACCACTGAACTAAACTTAACTGAATCAGCCTGTGAACGTCCCACTGCTGGGCCACTGCTGGGCAAAGGCCTCTTCTCCATATAGGAGAAGGGTTGGATCGTGATCTGCCCCGCTGCTCCACTACGTGTTGGCAGATAATTTTCCCTTTCATGAGTAACGATCGCTATCAATTGCTTATAACAACAAACGGGATCGACAGCTTTACATGCTCTCCGAGGCACGGTGGGAAGACCCACGAGGACATACACCCAAACCGGAAACAAAAATTTTTACAAATACAAATATCGGTTACGAGCGGGAATCGAACTCGTGACAGCCGATGTTGAGGCGACCACTCGCGTCACTACACCAGAACGATCGTCGTGCCCTATTAGATTTATTTTTATATATTTATTTATGTATACATATAAAAATATATTATTAGTATAATAATATTAAATGAGAATCGAATCGAAATAAAGAATAATCGAAAGATGATAAATATAACATTTTATTTATGTTACAGATTATCTGCAATGCGGTTGCCAGCGCCCAGAATCATCCCGCCCGGGGCTCCTCCCACCGGCGCAGTGGAACACACGCAGTTACTACTTACTAATTCAGCTAGACGACTTGAGGTAAGTTTGCAATAAGTTCGACTACCTATTACCTGGTTCGACAATAAGTGGACGCCTGTGTGCGCGAAGTACCGCGCCCAGCTGAGAAGAGTTCCGGGGCGTGCCTTGGTGTTGGTTTCGTCTCTGGAAAACAGGTTGAGGCGGCTGTTTAACAGTTGCCCCAATAACGCTGTTACCCACGGCCTGAAAATGGTTTCTAATTACGTATAAAAATAAATGTATTCGATATTATCCAGGTGTTAAGATCTTGCATAGCTGCGATATTCGAGTGTCGCTATGCAGACGCGCGCAAGTCCTTCCCCGGCGTCATACGAGCACTGCGGGCACCGGCAGCCAGAGCGGCGCTCGTACGGGACCTGGCCACCCGCCTGCCCACCAACAAGTATCTGCTGCAGCACCACCAGTTCGAGCTCGTCGTGCGGTGAGTGTCTGTTACTGTGACCTGGCCACCCGCCTGCCCACCAATAACAACAACGGTCACCTGCCCCATCAGAAAATTCAGTATGACTGATTCATGATCTTTTTAGACTCTGATTTTTTTACTACTCGGTAATTATTTGGGCATCAATCATAGAATTTTCAGTATGGTTTTAATACGAATCCATATTCCAGGCTCATGAACTGCGCTCTGCAGTCAGCGACCGCACTAGACGAACATTCCATCGCGGCTGCGATCCTGCCGCTGGCCACTGCCTACTGCCGCAAGCTGTGCACCGGCGTCATTCAGTACGCCTACATGTGTATACAGGTTTGTTTTATTTAAAAAAAAATTACTTTATTAAACTTAGCATTCATCAATTAAGAATTTAAGATTGATATTTTAAATGTACTTAAAATAGTATTTTTGTATTGATATAGGATTAGGATAATTTATTGTTACGTATTTTAACGACGGCAATTAATGATAGATGCATAGTTTTATATATGAATTTAAATTCACAATAATTACAATAATACATAGTTACATGTACTTTTGTTTTTTTGCATCTGTATGTCCCATATAAACATTTCACCGCTAGTGCATGTTCACTTGCCGTGACCGCTGCGCCAACGCGTCGTCAAAGAGAGCGTGTGCGTCTGCGTCTGCGTGTAGTTCACAAGTGCGCTAGGGTTTTCAACATTGCCTTTGATTTTGTATATTAATTCAAAATTTACTTTTTAACGTGGGTATAACTATAGTCTGTTCGCGTTAAAAAAATAGTGACTCATCGTTGTCACTCAGCTTAGCCACGCCTCTTGACCAATAAGATCACAGTAAATTATAAAGTCGTGTTCACTTTGAACAGTTGAAACCCTTCAGACAGTACGCACGTGTTCTTTGCCAATTTTAAAAATGAATACCTCACCTATTTTTAAAAATAATAGTGGATCAATATTACATAGCGGAGAAAGACGAGTGATTTACAATGTTTTTAAATACTTTAAACAGTGTGGTGACCAAAACGTGTCTATGGAGAGTATAGTAGTGAAAAGGGGCTAGTGAATGCGGTGTATCTGAAAATACGGTTCTGACGATTCTAATCATTTTTTTAATGTAATAACTACTTAATTTTAATATTTTAAAATACTGCCATAAAAACTTTGCTTTAATATTAATGGTTTAATTTTTACCCCAGTATGAATACGCCTTTACTTTGATGAGTCACTATTTTCTTAACGCGAACAGACTATAATATAAATTATTTATATAATTTCCTTCTGTATGATTTCTAAATATTTTCGTAAATATGTATACATAGAGTATGTATAATTATACTTATATGGCATATGCCTATATTAAAAATAGCTACACTATTCCTGAAGAGCATTTAAAATAAAATAACATTTGTTTGGAAATGGATTTATTATGATTAAAAATCTCTGTTCAGACACTCATTCTCTTTTATTATTTATTTCACTTTACTTTCCTTGAATAAACATAATAATAATAATATTTAAAGTTGTGCATAGAAATCTATTACAATTTACCTTGAACAATACAACGACTAATCAAAAAAAAAAAAAAGAGTACTAAGTGATTTTCTTGCGTATTGCATATTTGGCGGGTAATTTAAGTTGTAGAAAACAGTGTCAAAGTAAAATTTTTAATGTATACCTAGGAAATTGGTGATAAATTACAATTTTTCATTAATAAAACTGTGACAACCCTATACACGATGATTTTTGGTTTGTTTACAAAAAATTACATATCGACTTTGGCTAAAGTATAGACTATGAAGTCCGAGTAGCGAATTCTTCTAAAGAGCGTATAACGTGGGCAGGAGCACCAGGTGTGGACGAGCCAGCAGTTCTGGGAGGCGGCCTTCTACCAGGACGTGCAGCGCGACATCAAGGCGCTGTACCTGCCCAGCCCCACGCACCACCACCGCGTGCCCAGCCCCAGGTACCACCGCTACCTCACTTCTACCAGGACGACTGGTACGACTGGACGAGGCGAATCGTATTACGATTGTAACTAAAGATAATTTCATCCGTAATTGTGTAATAAGTAATAAACATAATCGGTAATCTTGTTTCAGGGAGGATGACGAGTACATATCGTTACTGAAAGCACAAGAACCAAGCGCGCTGGAAATCGCAGCGGAACAGATGCGTTTGTGGCCTAGTTTACCACCTGGTAATTTATTTGCTATTTATATACAATAAAATTAAGTATATATTTGTTTATAAACACATGAACTAAATAGTAAATGTGATAATATTATTACAAGCACATTGCAATATTTTTGGTATATAATGTATCGACTTATAATAGAACACATCTGCAGCGTAATTTGAAATGATTTAGCAGTTATTACATTCAATTGTCGAAGAGTAAATATATCATATTTGTTTGAACCCTCCGATTTGCCATAATAATTATTAAATAATTATAGGTATATATAAAACATTTGACGCGACGCGTTGAAAGAAGTAAAAAAAAAAAACATTAAATTCGACTTCAAAAAAGTTTATTTTTTTGCTAAGATCTTAATTTCTTTATTAGTACTCACTCGAAATCAACTTGAACAAGGCCGACCTATGTATTCATTGATGAAAACCTTTTGACTGTACACAGAAAAACAGCGCGAACTGATAGCGAGCGAGGAGTCGACGTTGTACAGCCAGGCCATCCACTACGCGAACCGCATGGTGTACCTGCTGCTGCCGCTGGAGGGCGCCGGCCGACGAGCCGACGCGCGGGACGACGACCGCGCCAGCAACAGCATCACCAACAGGTAGAGCCCCCTGTCCACCGTGATCCGAGAATAATGGTCACATCTTTGTCGTAGCCTGGAGGTAACGCCGCCTGTCCACCGTGATCTGAGAATAATGGTCACATGTTTGTCGTAGCCTGGAGGTGACGCCGCCTGTCCACCGTGATCGGAGAATAATGGTCACATGTTCGTCGTAGTCTGGAGGTGACGCCGCCTGTCCATCGTGATCCGAGAACAATGGTCACATATTTGTTGTAGCCTGGGTATTTGTGTTTTCGATTCTCATCCTAATAGGAGGCGCTGACTGCGAGGTGTTTATTTGTTATATTGGCTAGTTGGTGGCAATTTGATAGAGCATTGAATTGTTGTGAAGGCGTTACTCGGCCAAATCATACAATTAAATGGTTCCACTCGACTAGATATAAGATAAGATACCTTATATTATTTATTCTCAATGTTTCAGTGTCGCGGAATCGGACAGTGCAGATGCTGAGTCTGGTTTCGAAGAGGCAGATCCAGGAGAAGCGGGAAATAATGTGATAAAGATGGTTTCAAGATTTGTTGATAAGGTATTCTATTGTAACAACTTTAATTTTAAATTAGATAACGCTTATTTCATAATTAGTCTTACATGAGACACTAAATCTTGAGTGTGATTGTACACTTTTCTAGAGAATAGCTTTTAAATTTGGTTTCATTTAAAGTTCAAACTAAAACAAAATAATGTTTTGAAGAGTCAATTACAAACCAAGCATTAGCGTTTAATTTTTGTAGAAAATGACAATACTACCACAAAAACGTAACGTTAACGTTAACATTGTCGTATTTCATACGCGCCAGGTGTGTACGGAGGGCGGCGTGACGGCGGAGCACGTGCGCTGCCTGCACCAGATGGTGCCGGGCGTCGTGCACATGCACCTCGAGACGCTGGACGCCGTCGCGCGCGAGAGCCGCCGCCTGCCGCCCGTGCAGAAGGTGACACCTTACCTCACCACTCACTAGCTATGTGCCGACGTGACGCGGAGCACGTGCGCTGCCTGCACCAGATGGTGCCGGGCGTCGTGCACATGCACCTCGAGACGCTGGACGCCGTCGCGCGCGAGAGCCGCCGCCTGCCGCCCGTGCAGAAGGTGACACCTTACCTCACCACTCACTAGCTATGTGCCGACGTGACGCGGAGCACGTGCGCTGCCTGCACCAGATGGTGCCGGGCGTCGTGCACATGCACCTCGAGACGCTGGACGCCGTCGCGCGCGAGAGCCGCCGCCTGCCGCCCGTGCAGAAGGTGACACCTTACCTCACCACTCACTAGCTATGTGCCGACGTGACGCGGAGCACGTGCGCTGCCTGCACCAGATGGTGCCGGGCGTCGTGCACATGCACCTCGAGACGCTGGACGCCGTCGCGCGCGAGAGCCGCCGCCTGCCGCCCGTGCAGAAGGTGACACCTTACCTCACCACTCACTAGCTATGTGCCGACGTGACGCGGAGCACGTGCGCTGCCTGCACCAGATGGTGCCGGGCGTCGTGCACATGCACCTCGAGACGCTGGACGCCGTCGCGCGCGAGAGCCGCCGCCTGCCGCCCGTGCAGAAGGTGACACCTTACCTCACCACTCACTAGCTATGTGCCGACGTGACGCGGAGCACGTGCGCTGCCTGCACCAGATGGTGCCGGGCGTCGTGCACATGCACCTCGAGACGCTGGACGCCGTCGCGCGCGAGAGCCGCCGCCTGCCGCCCGTGCAGAAGGTGACACCTTACCTCACCACTCACTAGCTATGTGCCGACGTGACGCGGAGCACGTGCGCTGCCTGCACCAGATGGTGCCGGGCGTCGTGCACATGCACCTCGAGACGCTGGACGCCGTCGCGCGCGAGAGCCGCCGCCTGCCGCCCGTGCAGAAGGTGACACCTTACCTCACCACTCACTAGCTATGTGCCGACGTGACGCGGAGCACGTGCGCTGCCTGCACCAGATGGTGCCGGGCGTCGTGCACATGCACCTCGAGACGCTGGACGCCGTCGCGCGCGAGAGCCGCCGCCTGCCGCCCGTGCAGAAGGTGACACCTTACCTCACCACTCACTAGCTATGTGCCGACGTGACGCGGAGCACGTGCGCTGCCTGCACCAGATGGTGCCGGGCGTCGTGCACATGCACCTCGAGACGCTGGACGCCGTCGCGCGCGAGAGCCGCCGCCTGCCGCCCGTGCAGAAGGTGACACCTTACCTCACCACTCACTAGCTATGTGCCGACGTGACGCGGAGCACGTGCGCTGCCTGCACCAGATGGTGCCGGGCGTCGTGCACATGCACCTCGAGACGCTGGACGCCGTCGCGCGCGAGAGCCGCCGCCTGCCGCCCGTGCAGAAGGTGACACCTTACCTCACCACTCACTAGCTATGTGCCGACGTGACGCGGAGCACGTGCGCTGCCTGCACCAGATGGTGCCGGGCGTCGTGCACATGCACCTCGAGACGCTGGACGCAGTCGCGCGCGAGAGCCGCCGCCTGCCGCCCGTGCAGAAGGTGACACCTTACCTCACCACTCACTAGCTATGTGCCGACGTGACGCGGAGCACGTGCGCTGCCTGCACCAGATGGTGCCGGGCGTCGTGCACATGCACCTCGAGACGCTGGACGCCGTCGCGCGCGAGAGCCGCCGCCTGCCGCCCGTGCAGAAGGTGACACCTTACCTCACCACTCACTAGCTATGTGCCGACGTGACGCGGAGCACGTGCGCTGCCTGCACCAGATGGTGCCGGGCGTCGTGCACATGCACCTCGAGACGCTGGACGCCGTCGCGCGCGAGAGCCGCCGCCTGCCGCCCGTGCAGAAGGTGACACCTTACCTCACCACTCACTAGCTATGTGCCGACGTGACGCGGAGCACGTGCGCTGCCTGCACCAGATGGTGCCGGGCGTCGTGCACATGCACCTCGAGACGCTGGACGCCGTCGCGCGCGAGAGCCGCCGCCTGCCGCCCGTGCAGAAGGTGACACCTTACCTCACCACTCACTAGCTATGTGCCGACGTGACGCGGAGCACGTGCGCTGCCTGCACCAGATGGTGCCGGGCGTCGTGCACATGCACCTCGAGACGCTGGACGCCGTCGCGCGCGAGAGCCGCCGCCTGCCGCCCGTGCAGAAGGTGACACCTTACCTCACCACTCACTAGCTATGTGCCGACGTGACGCGGAGCACGTGCGCTGCCTGCACCAGATGGTGCCGGGCGTCGTGCACATGCACCTCGAGACGCTGGACGCCGTCGCGCGCGAGAGCCGCCGCCTGCCGCCCGTGCAGAAGGTGACACCTTACCTCACCACTCACTAGCTATGTGCCGACGTGACGCGGAGCACGTGCGCTGCCTGCACCAGATGGTGCCGGGCGTCGTGCACATGCACCTCGAGACGCTGGACGCCGTCGCGCGCGAGAGCCGCCGCCTGCCGCCCGTGCAGAAGGTGACACCTTACCTCACCACTCACTAGCTATGTGCCGACGTGACGCGGAGCACGTGCGCTGCCTGCACCAGATGGTGCCGGGCGTCGTGCACATGCACCTCGAGACGCTGGACGCCGTCGCGCGCGAGAGCCGCCGCCTGCCGCCCGTGCAGAAGGTGACACCTTACCTCACCACTCACTAGCTATGTGCCGACGTGACGCGGAGCACGTGCGCTGCCTGCACCAGATGGTGCCGGGCGTCGTGCACATGCACCTCGAGACGCTGGACGCCGTCGCGCGCGAGAGCCGCCGCCTGCCGCCCGTGCAGAAGGTGACACCTTACCTCACCACTCACTAGCTATGTGCCGACGTGACGCGGAGCACGTGCGCTGCCTGCACCAGATGGTGCCGGGCGTCGTGCACATGCACCTCGAGACGCTGGACGCCGTCGCGCGCGAGAGCCGCCGCCTGCCGCCCGTGCAGAAGGTGACACCTTACCTCACCACTCACTAGCTATGTGCCGACGTGACGCGGAGCACGTGCGCTGCCTGCACCAGATGGTGCCGGGCGTCGTGCACATGCACCTCGAGACGCTGGACGCCGTCGCGCGCGAGAGCCGCCGCCTGCCGCCCGTGCAGAAGGTGACACCTTACCTCACCACTCACTAGCTATGTGCCGACGTGACGCGGAGCACGTGCGCTGCCTGCACCAGATGGTGCCGGGCGTCGTGCACATGCACCTCGAGACGCTGGACGCCGTCGCGCGCGAGAGCCGCCGCCTGCCGCCCGTGCAGAAGGTGACACCTTACCTCACCACTCACTAGCTATGTGCCGACGTGACGCGGAGCACGTGCGCTGCCTGCACCAGATGGTGCCGGGCGTCGTGCACATGCACCTCGAGACGCTGGACGCCGTCGCGCGCGAGAGCCGCCGCCTGCCGCCCGTGCAGAAGGTGACACCTTACCTCACCACTCACTAGCTATGTGCCGACGTGACGCGGAGCACGTGCGCTGCCTGCACCAGATGGTGCCGGGCGTCGTGCACATGCACCTCGAGACGCTGGACGCCGTCGCGCGCGAGAGCCGCCGCCTGCCGCCCGTGCAGAAGGTGACACCTTACCTCACCACTCACTAGCTATGTGCCGACGTGACGCGGAGCACGTGCGCTGCCTGCACCAGATGGTGCCGGGCGTCGTGCACATGCACCTCGAGACGTTGGACGCCGTGGCGCGTGAGAGCCGCCGCCTGCCGCCCGTGCAGAAGGTGACACCTTACCTCACCACTCACTAGCTATGTGCCAACGTGACGCGGAGCACGTGCGCTGTACCAGATGCCAACCTGACCTTATAGTGTACTCACTGGAAAACTATTATAAGCACGATTAAAGAACCTATTACTGTGTAGCGACATCTATCTCACCACATACGAACTAAAAAACCGACGTATCCTACATCGTACTATCAAGGTTATCCGAGTGATTGAACATGTATACAAAAACCCGACAACAACCGTCGGGCAATAGCCCACCGAACTCAACACCAGTCTGGTTGGAGAATCCTCCCTTTCAATGGTGGATGACGCACTTTATACCCTGTTCCTCACACACCCAAAACTGTTTGAACAATTCGAGGGAAAGAATCATTATCAAATCATATTTTTAAGTAAGCTGACATAAATTTTTATACTATTTTAGTGTTTTTGGTCATTTTGGTCCGTCAAGCCGGATTTTACCACCTTTTTTTAACTGCTTGTTTTCGATACAGTTTATCAAGGAAAGTTGAATGTTGTAAATTAATGACTTTTTTCACTTAGAAAAAATTTATAATGTTCTCAACATTTAAAAAGTAATATTTGACATTTCTGCAGTCTAAATGTATCATCGCAAAAAAAATTATCATTAATGTATTATTTGCTGAATAAAGCAAAAAGTTTTAAGCGTGTGAACGTAAATAAACAAGTGCTCTAAAGTTGAGGCTTACTAAATGTGATGTGGTTTGCAGCCTCGCATCGCGTGGCCGACGCTAGTGAGCGGCGAGGCCGGCGCGACCGTGGCGCTGCGCGCGTTACTGCTGGCGGACGGACGCGGGTGCGCCCTGCCGCAACTGCTGCCAGCGGAAGGCGCGCTGTTCCTCACTAACTACCGCCTGCTGTTCAAGGGAGTGCCACTCGATCCGTATGGTGAGCTTCTGGTTTACATTGCCACATTTTTAAACTGATAACTTCTTATAGGAGGGTAAACAGCTTCGTTACGTAACGCGTTATGACGCCAGTCTGTCTGGCTTCCGTCGCTCTCAGTTATACGGCAGCGGTAGGCTGGCTCCTCCTCTCTCACTCTAACCCACAGCGCTAGCCGTATTTCGGACAGACGCTTCCCCCTCTCTCTACTCAGTGTTTAGTGTGAGATAGACATATACGGTTGACAGTGAGCATATAATCTAAAACTATCACCATTTTTGAAAGTGGTTAATTGGTATAAATAATAATGAGTAATTTCAGTATTAAATAGTTCAACTTAGATTCACTTCCGTGGGGCGTCCCGAGACGCACATGTATTTTTTCTTATTGTTTTTTTTTTTGTGATTAATAAATTTTTTGTTTGCATGAATGTAGTTTGTCAGATGTTACATATAGTTAATACATTTAAGAATTAAATCATTTATTTTCAAAAATGAATAATTTATACAGCATGCGAGGCGACAGTGGTGCGATCGTTCCCGCTGAGCGCGCTGACGCGCGAGAAGGGCGTCCGCGCGGCGCACGCGCAGCTCGACCACACGCTGCACGACGGGCTGCAGCTGCGCGCCGCCACCTTCCAGTTGATCAAGGTATATCTTAAATTATATTACTATCGGAAGTCACATAAAAAACGTGCACCTGCTAAAATTTCAATAATCAATATTGTTTCAATAAATAAAATACAGATAAATTGCTTACATTTTTATTTATTTATTTATTGAATTAAAGAAGGATATAAATTACAAACATCAGTAAGATGTCACATAAACTCATTCGAGTTTTACCGGACATCAGTTTCGTTAATATCTAGTAAGTAGATATATATTATTAGATAACTTAGTACTCAAAATAATATGATAGATAATAATACATGTATAATTAATTAAAGACAAAAATATTGTACGTTGTACGAGTACATAGTGAAAACTTCTACAGTAAAAAACATACGTCATAGTTATAATCACGAACACATTAATGTATTAATGCGTTTGCTAACGTATAAAATTACTTATATTTATTCTTTCATCAGGTAGCGCTTGACGAGGAGGTGAGTAGCGAGCAGGCGGAGGCGTTCCGCAAGGCCGTGGCGCGCCTGCGGCACCCGCCGCACCCGCTGCTGCACTTCGCGATGGCGCCGCGCGCGCCGCCGCCCGCCGACCTCGCGCAGCCCAAGCACCACACGCTCAAGTGAGCCGCCACCTCCTCTCCCCCCCCCCTCCCCCGTGACGTGCACGCCGCGCCACCGCCCGCCGACCTCGCGCAGCCCAAGCACCACACGCTCAAGTGAGCCGCCACCTCCTCTCCCCCCCCCCTCCCCCGTGACGTGCACGCCGCGCCACCGCCCGCCGACCTCGCGCAGCCCAAGCACCACACGCTCAAGTGAGCCGCCACCTCCTCTCCCCCCCCCCCCCCCCCCGTGACGTGCACGCCGCGCCACCGCCCGCCGACCTCGCGCAGCCCAAGCACCACACGCTCAAGTGAGCCGCCACCTCCTCTCCCCCTCCCTCCCCCGTGACGTGCACGCCGCGCCACCGCCCGCCGACCTCGCGCAGCCCAAGCACCACACGCTCAAGTGAGCCGCCACCTCCTCTCCCCCCCCCTCCCCCGTGACGTGCACGCCGCGCCGCCGCCCGCCGACCTCGCGCAGCCCAAGCACCACACGCTCAAGTGAGCTGCCACCTCCTCTCCCCCCCTCCCCCGTGACGTGCACGCCGCGCCGCCGCCCGCCGACCTCGCGCAGCCCAAGCACCACACGCTCAAGTGAGCCGCCACCTCCTCTCCCGCCCCTCCCCCGTGACGTGCACGCCGCGCCGCCGCCCGCCGACCTCGCGCAGCCCAAGCACCACACGCTCAAGTAAGCCGCCACCTCCTCTCCCCCCCCCCCTCCCCCGTGACGTGCACGCCGCGCCGCCGCCCGCCGACCTCGCGCAGCCCAAGCACCACACGCTCAAGTGAGCCGCCACCTCCTCTCCCCCCCCTCCCCCGTGACGTGCACGCCGCGCCGCCGCTCGCCGACCTCGCGCAGCCCAAGCACCACACGCTCAAGTGAGCCGCCACCTCCTCTCCCCCCCCTCCCCCGTGACGTGCACGCCGCGCCGCCGCCCGCCGACCTCGCGCAGCCCAAGCACCACACGCTCAACTTCTACTTCTTGCATAATTATCGCATTCACACGTACAATAAATCCGTAAATATTTAAACGTATACTACAAACTACATTGTCCAATTTGTTGTGTTTCATAGAGGCTTTGCCAAAAAGACCCTGTTGAAGACGGCTCGACGGGCAGGCTTGAAGCCGAAGCAGTCAAAGAGACAGAAGTACGTTCTACCATCTTCAGATGCGCGGTCCCTCACCTCGCCTCCTCTGATGTCCTCGTTATCAGCTGATACGTTGTCACGTTAGTAAATCTTCTTACATAATATGAACTGCGATGAAGTATATCTAATTATCGACAAAAATAAACATATAAAAGAAAGGTCCCATGTGGATTCATCCACATTGACATTTATGGCTACCGTCCCGCTACTAAGATCATAGTATGATGGATAGGTACCTTACTACGTTTTGTAATATGTATGTATATCAAAAACGGTTAAAAGCAAATAAATAAACACGTTTCTCCCTTTTTTATCTTTTTTATATTATTAGCATTTATGTTGACAGTTGAAGAGTTGGAACTGGGCGGCAACACGCCGGAGGCACCGGAAGGCGCACACGCACACGCGCGCTCGTTGGAACGCGTGCGCGAGCGTATCTACGCGCGCGACTGGGCGCGTCTCGGTCTCGCGTCGTCGCCCTTCCGACTGTCGCACGCCAACGCGCTCTACACGCTCTGTCGGAGGTGAGATAGCTCACTGTCAACTTTATCTTTTTAATATATTTTTTTCCTACCTTCGCCGAAAGTTCGATTTTCGTTCATGTGAAGCGGGATAAAAGGGATACTTTTTTCCCCGCTTTATTTTTTTGTCCCTGACAAAACCCGAACTTTACAAAAATCTAACTTTTGGTCCAAGTAGGAAAAAAGTGACACTTTTTCTCCCGCTTCACTGCGACAAAACCCGAAGTTTCGGCCTAGGTATGAAAAAATGTATGTGTAACACGGGACGAAAGTACTATATCCTTTCCCGTATCTTGGCAATTTCACATGCAGGACAGAAAGCAGTACTTTCGTCCCTTGTGACACAATATACTATTTTAAACTAACATCTGGTATTCTTGGAACTGACAAAGATAACAGGTATCTAAGACTTGCGGTCTTCTTCAGAGGAGAACATAGTGATTGTAATATATCTATAGAATTAATCACATGAATACCGATTTAAGTATACCGTTGTATAACATATAATAATGGAGTATATATTGTATGGTATTTATTATTATTGTTAAGTAATTGTTAATTATTTAAAGCTTAATTAATGTTAATTGTAATCAGTTACCCGGCGGTGGTGGCGGTGCCCGAGAGCGTCTCAGACGAATCCCTGCGGCGAGCCGCCCGCTGCTACCGGCAGGGCCGCGTGCCCGTGCTCACGTGGCGCCACCCTCGCACCAGGGCGCTGCTGGCCAGGTACCACCACACGTCACCAGACACCACCACACACCACCACTAACACGCGTCGCTACCGGCAGGGCCGCGTGCCCGTGCTCACGTGGCGCCACCCTCGCACCAGGGCGCTGATGGCCAGGTAACACATAAATATTTACAAGAGAAATGTACAAGAGGCGGCCATATTCCTAAAGCAGCAATTTCTTTCAGGCAACCTTAGCTAAAGGAAATAAAAAGAACGGTAGGGGTATACGCAAAACATATTCATAAGATACATATCCACGCATAAATACCCATATATATAAACATATGTCTACATAAATACGCAGACATGCATATACTTAAATATAAACTGAAACCACACCCCACCACTAACATGCGCTGCCGCTGGTAGGGCCGAGTGCCCGTGCTCACGTGGCACCACCCTCGCACCAGGGCGAACCTGGCCAGGTAGCACCACTTATACATAGTACACACTACATAGGGTCACTGCAACTACTAGACTGATTTTTTGTATAAATTTCAGAAGAACCTACCATCCGTCAACGACTAACTTAATAATAACTTTACTTCCTACATCAAATACTGTTCGAAAAATAACGACAGATATTATTCAAACCCTCCCAAAAGACAAATAGTTTTCGTTAGTAAAAACATCGATATGTGTGCTCTAGATCAGCTGCATCTCATCATAAAGGCGTGATGGGGATGCTAAAGTCTTCCAGTCACCAAACTCCCGGAACGACACAGAGTGGCACCGAAACTACTTCTAGTATAGAACAAGTAAGTTCGAGACTGAAAGAATCCAATTCAGTGTCATAAGCATTTTCCTATAATAAGTTTCCATCGTATTATTTAATAATACAGGGTGACTGGTAAATTACTATCCATATTTAAGGAGAATACTCGGTACATGATTCTCATTCGAATTATGTAAAAAAAATAGGTACTTAATTTTTGACCAAATTTTCATAAATTTCAATTCAAGTAAATGAAGCGTTGTCACTCTACAGTCATGCCGGCGGCACGTGCACAGGTGTTGTACTGTGCCGCTTGTTCACATCTAAAAATTGCCTAAGTTCACATCATTTACCTAGTCAACAAATTTGTTGCTTAAACGAGTAAAATATCTTAGTATTTTTGCCTATCCTAAGCCAGGATTAAAGTATTAAGGGGGACTGGATCATGCTTGTTTATCCTGCTACCCTGTTAACACGTGGCGGCGTTTGGACGTAGGTAAACTACCTGTTTTGTGTCGAAAGTGCAGCTAGCTGCTAGGGTGTCCAGACGACGTGTACATAATTGGATAATTGTTGAGTAACTTTACTTAAAGGTTTATTATTATTTACCTGTTGTTTTTACATAATTCGAATGAGAATCATGTACCGAGTAGTCTCCTTCAATATGAACAGTAATTTACCAGTCATCCTGTATAGTATAATACAAATTTTTAGAAGGTAATATATCTTAATTAAAAGACTAAAACGGATTTTTTCGCGTTTATCCGTTTTAGTCTTTTAATTAAAATGAATAAAATTCGCGTTAATATAAGAAAACAGTAGATAATATGTCGTTTGTTTAAGAAAAACTTATTAAATATATGCGCACAAAAATTTAACATACAGTTTAGTTATATAATACATAAATATGCACAACAGGTGGTCTTGTTGCTAAACAACTAACTCTTCTAGATCTTGGTTAGGTTAGTAGATACAAACGTAAATTTTTCAAATTGCTGGACAAACGATTACCAATCTTTTTTCGTAGATCCTAGAGAGATCCATACAAGAAGTTGAGCTCATATCATTCTTTAAAAAAAAAGAAGCTTTTTGAGACTTGCAGATCCTGAAATTCGCATGTGAATTCATAGAAAAATTCCTCTAACAGTTTGTTAGAATTGAACGTACGTAACGAACGTTACGTAATAAATACTTGATTCAGGAAAGATACCTAGCGACGCTAGTGTCTCTGACGCCGGCGTCCCGCGGCGAGCTGGACGACTCGAGCCTGAGCCTGGACTCGCTGCTGCTGTGCTGCGAGGAGCAGCCTCACAACCACACGCCGCTGCTCAGCAAAGCCGCTGGGACTCTCGGGTTAGAACATACTGTATCAGTCTGTAAACAAACCCACTGCTGAGCGAAGAACTCTTCTCCATATAGATGGCTTAGAGCTTAATCCACCACGCTGCTCCACTGCGGGTTGGCGGATAATTTCCCTACCATGAGTAACGATCGTTATCAGGTGTCTTTGATATCAACCGGGACCGACGGCTTTACGTGCTTTCTGAGGCACGGTGGGGAGACTCACAATGGCATATACCCAAACCGGAAACAAATATTTGTACAAATACAAATATCTGTCCCGGGCGGGAATCGAACGCGCAAACGCCGGCGCGCGGTTTGAGTTTGTTGGTGACCCCCACCTCACACACAGATCTAACCTATATGTTTCCAATAACACGCACATACACGTACACGCAACGTAACGCATGCGCCCGTGTCCGCAGCGTGCTCGGGCGCGGCAGCGGCGGCAAGGGCGCGGGAGCGGGCGGGGGGCGGCACTTCGGGCGCTGGGGCTCGCTCAAGGACCGCCGCCAGCCCTCGCACCTCGACCTCTACCCGCCTCGCGCGCGCCTCTCCGCCGTCGACCTCGACTCCGGTAAACAAACCTTCTATTTCCATGGCGATCTACGTAGGTGGTCTAACTCTTGAAAAGTTTTTATGTTAGGGACTTTATCGGTTTTTATGTTAGGGAAGTAAACATTGGACTGGGTCGTGTCACCGTGCTTGTAAAATGTATCGGGCCAATTTTTGACACCAATTATTATACTTAGATCTAGATTTTAATCGCTATACTCGTCCTCCTCGAGTGCTCAATTTTATATCATGACAGAAACTACTTCGACGAAATCATGTTTTCGCTTCGCGTTTTTTATCTACGCCTGTCACGGAATCGTAGCAGCAGCTTCAGTAGCAGTAGACGCAGATGTGTAACGTAGCGCGCGCTCGGCCCGCAGTGTCGGGCGAGGGCGGGTCGCGGCGCGCGGCGCTGTACGTGCTGGCGGAGAAGGGCGCGGGCGGCGGCGCGGCGGGCGTGGAGCCCGTGCCGCTCGACTACCCCGACGCGCGCGCCACCAAGCACGCCTTCAAGAAGCTGCTGCGCGCCGCCGCGCCCTCCGCGCCCGCCGCGCCCGCCGCGCCCGGCGCCGACGAGCCCGGTTTCCTCAGGTGACCGCTCTCTGACTCCTTACACGTCACACGACTATGTCAATATCGATAATGTATACAAGTAACACGTCGCTATCATACCGCTGACGCACCTGGCTTCATTGGCTGACTGTTACCGCACTAAACGTTACAAGTCCACAACTATTCAGGTTAAATAATTGTATAATTAATCTTGACTTAAATGAAAAAAAATGCATTAATTATTATTCGAAATAATAATTGTAAAACGTTTTATATATAAATATTATCTGCATTTAAAAGTTATGTGTGTAATAACGCACGCGAGAAATTATAATAAAACGATGCGCCGAGTTAATGGTTAGTGCGCGCCATCTTTAATCAGCAGACCCTGGTAACCATAAAAAAAACAAAGTACTTTGTCAAGACGAATCAAACGAGCTGAAACTCGATGGGATTGCGCCGTTTCATGACAGAGTTCTTAGGACCACCTTACAGCTCCATCATCAGACCCTGGTTACCATTGAAAGACAAAATACTCGTCAAGGCGATTCAATCGAGCCTGAACTCGATGAGGTTGTGTCGTTTCACGGTGAAGTTCCTATGGCCACCTTTTAGCTCCATCATCAGATCAGCATCATGTCATCATAATATTGCATTGTTACGCGATTTACAGATGAATGCAAAATTTCAGTTCAATCGGTAACCGGGAAGGGAATCAAATTTAATTTGCAAGATTCGATGACAAACATCGGGACAGACAGACAGTCATGGTGTCGTCACAGTGTGTACGCGCATCTTAAAAAAAAAAGAATCAAAATTATAATAATTAAATGTTTTCGTATTAGATTAGTAGAAGAGTCTGGTTGGCTGTGGCAATTGAGGCAGTTGTTTCAACTCTCCGGCGCGGTGGTCGACTTACTAGACGTACAGGGATCTTCCGTATTACTGTCGTTGGAAGACGGCTGGGATGTTACTGCACAGGTAATTAATGGTGAAAATTTTATTTCACTATATATAGGAAGCATTTATTGATATTATATAAATAAATGTAAACAGAATTGTTTCTCTATATTTCTACACTAATTTATTCCCTCGACTTGGTCTGCGTTTCTTGTTATAGTTTATTTTTAAAGATAAAAACGGGTACATACCACAATATAGTTTTTAACGATTTTTGTAGATAAAATATCTACACCACCAGTTACATGATCTGTCACGACGAGACTGCTTTGGAGCGATATGTCAATTGTCATCCGTCACTGACAATATCTCTCTACCCTCCGTCTAGTTCTTTTTAAGCCCTTTAAGCCCATCTCACCACTGATTTTCGACACAGACTCTTAGAGATATATAATACCTCTATGCACAGACTCCCGGCAAACTACACTAAACTAACTCACTAATAAAACAAAAAAGTAACGTTGCCAACGTCACTAATAAATAGAAATATCTATATATAGGAAGACACTGCAATAAATGTTCCCTAATAAACAATGGACTTCTATTAAGCAGAATTATTGCAGGTATAGTAAGAAGATAAAATAAATTGGCACGTTAATATATTTCACAATGACACTTTCTTGCAGATATCATCACTAGCGCAGATCTGCCTCGACCCGTACTACCGGACGCTGGAAGGCTTCCGAATACTGGTGGAGAAGGAGTGGCTGGCCATGGGGCACAAGTTCCAGCAGCGCTCCAACCTGGCCGCTACGCCGCAGCAGGGCTTCACGCCAACCTTCCTCATGTTCCTCGACGCTGTGCATCAGGTAATGGAGTATGCTTTAGTTAGGGCTACGATTGCCTATATTAGCCCTAGTCAATCTTCATAAACTGTTGCCCGGACATATGGATCAAATTCAGTTTTTCGGAAGATACTTCATAAAAGAAATACCTTATAGACTAGTGACTGTGCCGAAGTCTTTTAAAATGGTAAAAAGTTAAAAAAGAAAAATAGTAGGATGAAACCCATTGGAAAAGGAAGAGAATATAACAAAAATGAAAGGAAAAATAAATTACGGGCGATCTGAGTTCGGGAAGTAGAAGGTTCGACACAAATGTGTCGGTAGCTGAAGGAAAAAAGAAAATAATAATTTATAAAAATATGTATTATATATTTCAGCTCCAAAAGCAATTTCCGCTCGCGTTCGAGTTCAACGACTACTACCTGCGCTTCGTGGCGTACCACTGCGTGTCGTGCCGCTTCCGCACCTTCCTGCTGGACAGCGAGGCGCAGCGCGCCGAGCTCGGCCTCGCGCCCGACGAGCGCCGCGTCGACGCGTCGCGACTGGTGCGTGCACAGATATACAGATATACAGACGTGCAGGTAGCTCGCTCTCGCTCTCGCTCCGCACCTTCCTGCTGGACAGCGAGGCGCAGCGCGCCGAGCTCGGCCTCGCGCCCGACGAGCGCCGCGTCGACGCGTCGCGACTGGTGCGTGCACAGATATACAGATATACAGACGTGCAGGTAGCTCGCTCTCGCTCTCGCTCCGCACCTTCCTGCTGGACAGCGAGGCGCAGCGCGCCGAGCTCGGCCTCGCGCCCGACGAGCGCCGCGTCGACGCGTCGCGACTGGTGCGTGCACAGATATACAGATATACAGACGTGCAGGTAGCTCGCTCTCGCTCTCGCTCCGCACCTTCCTGCTGGACAGCGAGGCGCAGCGCGCCGAGCTCGGCCTCGCGCCCGACGAGCGCCGCGTCGACGCGTCGCGACTGGTGCGTGCACAGATATACAGATATACAGACGTGCAGGTAGCTCGCTCTCGCTCTCGCTCTCGCTCCGCACCTTCCTGCTGGACAGCGAGGCGCAGCGCGCCGAGCTCGGCCTCGCGCCCGACGAGCGCCGCGTCGACGCGTCGCGACTGGTGCGTGCACAGATATACAGATATACAGACGTGCAGGTAGCTCGCTCTCGCTCTCGCTCCGCACCTTCCTGCTGGACAGCGAGGCGCAGCGCGCCGAGCTCGGCCTCGCGCCCGACGAGCGCCGCGTCGACGCGTCGCGACCGGTGCGTGCACAGATATACAGATATACAGACGTGCAGGTAGCTCGCTCTCGCTCTCGCTCCGCACCTTCCTGCTGGACAGCGAGGCGCAGCGCGCCGAGCTCGGCCTCGCGCCCGACGAGCGCCGCGTCGACGCGTCGCGACTGGTGCGTGCACAGATATACAGATATACAGACGTGCAGGTAGCTCGCTCTCGCTCTCGCTCCGCACCTTCCTGCTGGACAGCGAGGCGCAGCGCGCCGAGCTCGGCCTCGCACCCGACGAGCGCCGCGTCGACGCGTCGCGACTGGTGCGTGCACAGATATACAGATATACAGACGTGCAGGTAGCTCGCTCTCGCTCTCGCTCCGCACCTTCCTGCTGGACAGCGAGGCGCAGCGCGCCGAGCTCGGCCTCGCGCCCGACGAGCGCCGCGTCGACGCGTCGCGACTGGTGCGTGCACAGATATACAGATATACAGACGTGCAGGTAGCTCGCTCTCGCTCTCGCTCCGCACCTTCCTGCTGGACAGCGAGGCGCAGCGCGCCGAGCTCGGCCTCGCGCCCGACGAGCGCCGCGTCGACGCGTCGCGACTGGTGCGTGCACAGATATACAGATATACAGACGTGCAGGTAGCTCGCTCTCGCTCTCGCTCCGCACCTTCCTGCTGGACAGCGAGGCGCAGCGCGCCGAGCTCGGCCTCGCGCCCGACGAGCGCCGCGTCGACGCGTCGCGACTGGTGCGTGCACAGATATACAGATATACAGACGTGCAGGTAGCTCGCTCTCGCTCTCGCTCCGCACCTTCCTGCTGGACAGCGAGGCGCAGCGCGCCGAGCTCGGCCTCGCGCCCGACGAGCGCCGCGTCGACGCGTCGCGACCGGTGCGTGCACAGATATACAGATATACAGACGTGCAGGTAGCTCGCTCTCGCTCTCGCTCCGCACCTTCCTGCTGGACAGCGAGGCGCAGCGCGCCGAGCTCGGCCTCGCGCCCGACGAGCGCCGCGTCGACGCGTCGCGACTGGTGCGTGCACAGATATACAGATATACAGACGTGCAGGTAGCTCGCTCTCGCTCTCGCTCCGCACCTTCCTGCTGGACAGCGAGGCGCAGCGCGCCGAGCTCGGCCTCGCGCCCGACGAGCGCCGCGTCGACGCGTCGCGACTGGTGCGTGCACAGATATACAGATATACAGACGTGCAGGTAGCTCGCTCTCGCTCTCGCTCCGCACCTTCCTGCTGGACAGCGAGGCGCAGCGCGCCGAGCTCGGCCTCGCGCCCGACGAGCGCCGCGTCGACGCGTCGCGACTGGTGCGTGCACAGATATACAGACGTGCAGGTAGCTCGCTCTCGCTCTCGCTCTCGCTCCGCACCTTCCTGCTGGACAGCGAGGCGCAGCGCGCCGAGCTCGGCCTCGCGCCCGACGAGCGCCGCGTCGACGCGTCGCGACTGGTGCGTGCACAGATATACAGATATACAGACGTGCAGGTAGCTCGCTCTCGCTCTCGCTCCGCACCTTCCTGCTGGACAGCGAGGCGCAGCGCGCCGAGCTCGGCCTCGCGCCCGACGAGCGCCGCGTCGACGCGTCGCGACTGGTGCGTGCACAGATATACAGATATACAGACGTGCAGGTAGCTCGCTCTCGCTCTCGCTCTCGCTCCGCACCTTCCTGCTGGACAGCGAGGCGCAGCGCGCCGAGCTCGGCCTCGCGCCCGACGAGCGCCGCGTCGACGCGTCGCGACTGGTGCGTGCACAGATATACAGATATACAGACGTGCAGGTAGCTCGCTCTCGCTCTCGCTCCGCACCTTCCTGCTGGACAGCGAGGCGCAGCGCGCCGAGCTCGGCCTCGCGCCCGACGAGCGCCGCGTCGACGCGTCGCGACTGGTGCGTGCACAGATATACAGATATACAGACGTGCAGGTAGCTCGCTCTCGCTCTCGCTCCGCACCTTCCTGCTGGACAGCGAGGCGCAGCGCGCCGAGCTCGGCCTCGCGCCCGACGAGCGCCGCGTCGACGCGTCGCGACTGGTGCGTGCACAGATATACAGATATACAGACGTGCAGGTAGCTCGCTCTCGCTCTCGCTCTCGCTCCGCACCTTCCTGCTGGACAGCGAGGCGCAGCGCGCCGAGCTCGGCCTCGCGCCCGACGAGCGCCGCGTCGACGCGTCGCGACTGGTGCGTGCACAGATATACAGATATACAGACGTGCAGGTAGCTCGCTCTCGCTCTCGCTCCGCACCTTCCTGCTGGACAGCGAGGCGCAGCGCGCCGAGCTCGGCCTCGCGCCCGACGAGCGCCGCGTCGACGCGTCGCGACTGGTGCGTGCACAGATATACAGACGTGCAGGTAGCTCGCTCTCGCTCTCGCTCTCGCTCCGCACCTTCCTGCTGGACAGCGAGGCGCAGCGCGCCGAGCTCGGCCTCGCGCCCGACGAGCGCCGCGTCGACGCGTCGCGACTGGTGCGTGCACAGATATACAGATATACAGACGTGCAGGTAGCTCGCTCTCGCTCTCGCTCCGCACCTTCCTGCTGGACAGCGAGGCGCAGCGCGCCGAGCTCGGCCTCGCGCCCGACGAGCGCCGCGTCGACGCGTCGCGACTGGTGCGTGCACAGATATACAGATATACAGACGTGCAGGTAGCTCGCTCTCGCTCTCGCTCCGCACCTTCCTGCTGGACAGCGAGGCGCAGCGCGCCGAGCTCGGCCTCGCGCCCGACGAGCGCCGCGTCGACGCGTCGCGACCGGTGCGTGCACAGATATACAGATATACAGACGTGCAGGTAGCTCGCTCTCGCTCTCGCTCTCGCTCCGCACCTTCCTGCTGGACAGCGAGGCGCAGCGCGCCGAGCTCGGCCTCGCGCCCGACGAGCGCCGCGTCGACGCGTCGCGACTGGTGCGTGCACAGATATACAGACGTGCAGGTAGCTCGCTCTCGCTCTCGCTCTCGCTCCGCACCTTCCTGCTGGACAGCGAGGCGCAGCGCGCCGAGCTCGGCCTCGCGCCCGACGAGCGCCGCGTCGACGCGTCGCGACTGGTGCGTGCACAGATATACAGATATACAGACGTGCAGGTAGCTCGCTCTCGCTCTCGCTCCGCACCTTCCTGCTGGACAGCGAGGCGCAGCGCGCCGAGCTCGGCCTCGCACCCGACGAGCGCCGCGTCGACGCGTCGCGACTGGTGCGTGCACAGATATACAGATATACAGACGTGCAGGTAGCTCGCTCTCGCTCTCGCTCCGCACCTTCCTGCTGGACAGCGAGGCGCAGCGCGCCGAGCTCGGCCTCGCGCCCGACGAGCGCCGCGTCGACGCGTCGCGACTGGTGCGTGCACAGATATACAGATATACAGACGTGCAGGTAGCTCGCTCTCGCTCTCGCTCCGCACCTTCCTGCTGGACAGCGAGGCGCAGCGCGCCGAGCTCGGCCTCGCGCCCGACGAGCGCCGCGTCGACGCGTCGCGACTGGTGCGTGCACAGATATACAGACGTGCAGGTAGCTCGCTCTCGCTCTCGCTCTCGCTCCGCACCTTCCTGCTGGACAGCGAGGCGCAGCGCGCCGAGCTCGGCCTCGCGCCCGACGAGCGCCGCGTCGACGCGTCGCGACTGGTGCGTGCACAGATATACAGATATACAGACGTGCAGGTAGCTCGCTCTCGCTCTCGCTCCGCACCTTCCTGCTGGACAGCGAGGCGCAGCGCGCCGAGCTCGGCCTCGCGCCCGACGAGCGCCGCGTCGACGCGTCGCGACTGGTGCGTGCACAGATATACAGATATACAGACGTGCAGGTAGCTCGCTCTCGCTCTCGCTCCGCACCTTCCTGCTGGACAGCGAGGCGCAGCGCGCCGAGCTCGGCCTCGCGCCCGACGAGCGCCGCGTCGACGCGTCGCGACCGGTGCGTGCACAGATATACAGATATACAGACGTGCAGGTAGCTCGCTCTCGCTCTCGCTCTCGCTCCGCACCTTCCTGCTGGACAGCGAGGCGCAGCGCGCCGAGCTCGGCCTCGCGCCCGACGAGCGCCGCGTCGACGCGTCGCGACTGGTGCGTGCACAGATATACAGACGTGCAGGTAGCTCGCTCTCGCTCTCGCTCTCGCTCTCGCTCTCGCTCCGCACCTTCCTGCTGGACAGCGAGGCGCAGCGCGCCGAGCTCGGCCTCGCGCCCGACGAGCGCCGCGTCGACGCGTCGCGACTGGTGCGTGCACAGATATACAGATATACAGACGTGCAGGTAGCTCGCTCTCGCTCTCGCTCCGCACCTTCCTGCTGGACAGCGAGGCGCAGCGCGCCGAGCTCGGCCTCGCGCCCGACGAGCGCCGCGTCGACGCGTCGCGACTGGTGCGTGCACAGATATACAGACGTGCAGGTAGCTCGCTCTCGCTCTCGCTCTCGCTCCGCACCTTCCTGCTGGACAGCGAGGCGCAGCGCGCCGAGCTCGGCCTCGCGCCCGACGAGCGCCGCGTCGACGCGTCGCGACTGGTGCGTGCACAGATATACAGATATACAGACGTGCAGGTAGCTCGCTCTCGCTCTCGCTCCGCACCTTCCTGCTGGACAGCGAGGCGCAGCGCGCCGAGCTCGGCCTCGCGCCCGACGAGCGCCGCGTCGACGCGTCGCGACTGGTGCGTGCACAGATATACAGACGTGCAGGTAGCTCGCTCTCGCTCTCGCTCTCGCTCCGCACCTTCCTGCTGGACAGCGAGGCGCAGCGCGCCGAGCTCGGCCTCGCGCCCGACGAGCGCCGCGTCGACGCGTCGCGACTGGTGCGTGCACAGATATACAGACGTGCAGGTAGCTCGCTCTCGCTCTCGCTCTCGCTCCGCACCTTCCTGCTGGACAGCGAGGCGCAGCGCGCCGAGCTCGGCCTCGCGCCCGACGAGCGCCGCGTCGACGCGTCGCGACTGGTGCGTGCACAGATATACAGACGTGCAGGTAGCTCGCTCTCGCTCTCGCTCTCGCTCCGCACCTTCCTGCTGGACAGCGAGGCGCAGCGCTGCATGTATAGTTTACTTCAACATGTATTATAGAGCAAACAAAAATCGTACACGTGTTTATATTCGATCACGTGCTCGCAGTTACTATATACATTTGAACCCTGCCCCGAACCCCCAGGGCGTGGAGACGGGCGGCAGCGGGGCGGGCGGCGCGGAGGGCGAGGAGGCGCGCGCGGCGCTGGGCCTGTTCGAGTACGTGGAGCGCCTGCACCAGCGCTCGCCGCTCTTTTACAACCTGCTCTACACGCCCGACCTCGACAACCCGGTACCGTGATCGTTATCTACTTTTCGGGCGATACTTGTTGTTGCGTTACCTTAACCCGCTTCTTTAGCTTTAATATGAGTGGGAATAAAATGATTACCCGATTAACTTTTATTTAATTTTGCAATTATTGTGTTTTTCGATAGCGAAAGATGGACGAAACTAGCGCCATCTATGAAGTGTGATTGATTGTGTTTTTCGATAGCGAAAGATGGACGAAACTAGCGCCATCTATGAAGTGTGATTGATTGTGTTTTTCGATAGCGAAAGATGGACGAAACTAGCGCCATCTATGAAGTGTGATTGCTTAAATTCTTTATTGTAACTTTTTATTATTGCTGCATTGCACCAGCGGTCGACGATCTGCTATGACCCAGTGCGTATAACTTGGTAATTATTCCATCACTCATAAAAATATGGTTTTGTAACCGATTGCCAAAAACCGTTACTCAGCCAGATAGTATTTGCTAATGTGTTGCATTATTCTGTTCTAATTTATGAAAATTCATGTTTTCTAAAAACTTTTAGTATTTTAATATTAAAAATGAATGACATTCGATCATTTTTTATACGTTTAAGCAATTTTTTGTATCACATATGTAGCATACTCCTAACATATATTCTATTTATTAAAATTTATTACTCTAAATCTTATAAATACATACCTATATAATTATTCATATTTCTTAAAGTTTATCCTCTAAAAATTTTCCTAGAAAGGTGATAGAGTTTTCGTAATTAAAAGTTTTCCGGAAGTATGATAAATTCTTTGGAGTACCAAACAAGGGACAATAAAAAAATTACTCTGATACAAAATAAACTAGATATGAAAAATATCAAACTACCGTTATATTTTACTTTATTGTGTCATCGAAATTTGTTTAATAATTTAAATTTAACAAAATTTGTCAAATATCTATAGTCTATTCGCGTTAAGAAAATAGTGACTCATCGTTGTCACTCAGCTTAGCCACGCCTCTTGACCAATAAGATCACAGTAAATTATAAAGTCGTGTTCACTTTGAACAGTTGAAGCCCTTCAGACAGTACGGACGTGTTCTTTGCCAATTTTAAAAATGAATACCTCACCTATTCTTAAAAATAATAGTGGATCAATATTACATAGCGGAGAAAGACGAGTGATATACAATGTTTTTAAGTACTTTTAACAGTGTGGTGACCAAAACGTGACTATGGAGAGTATAGTAGTGAAAAAGGCTAGTGCATGCGGTGTTTCTGAAAATACGGTTCTAGTTCTAATCATTTTTTAATGTAATAACTACTTAATTTTAATATTTTAAAATACTGTCATAAAAAGTTTGCTTTAATATTAATGGTTTAATTTTTACCTCATTATGAATACGCCTTTACTTTGATGAGTCACTATTTTCTTAACGCGAATAGACTATAGTTTTAATTAATCATATTTTTTACCACTAGTAGGAGTACCCAGTAAGTTCCGCCTAAAATCCGTTATATATTTATTTAACAACAGAATATATCATGCAACTTTTTACGAGACAAATTTATCCATAGACTATACTTGAGCCAAATTTATGAAAGTAATATATTTAAATACTTTGTATTTGTGACCAATCCAATAAATCAAAATCAAATCTTATCAAGAAATCTACATACACACATGAGATTATGTTAAATAATAGTATTTATCTTGACTTACGGTCAAGTGAAAAACAATCATGGTTTTAATCACTGTGAGACATCATTGTAGTAGCTCACTGACATTACAACCACTTGAGATAATTACATAGAATGTACACCAGTAGTAAGATGCACAAAAAATTAACTGTAAAATGGTTTATTTAGCCACAGTCTATCCTCATCAGTAATCCTTTATATCATATTTTCTACAATGAGACCGCTATACACATATCAAGCTAGATATTTGCGATTCGTAACTGTAACCAATATCGAGTCGAGGGTATCTACTAAACTTTACTGTACCGTATCAGCCTATAAACCAGCCACCGCTGAGCTAAGGCCTCTCCTCCATATACAAGGGTAGGAGCTCAATCCACTAAACATATAAGTTAAATCGAGCGGCAGACGGCGGCTGAGCGTGAGAGTGCGCAGGTGCTGCGGCCGGTGAGCGCGGTGAGCAGCCTGGAGGTGTGGGAGTACTACGTGGGCGAGGAGCTGGCGCACGGCGCGCCCTACGAGCCCGAGCTGTGGCCCGACGAGCGCGCGCCGCCCGCCGCGCGCCGCCTCGTCGTGGCCGGGTACCGACTCCCGCACTGCCACCCCTCCACTCACCCCTCGCACCGCTTGTAACGTCCAGCCTCTCGCACCGCTTGTAACGTCCAACATCCTATACTGTCGCTGATGTTCAGCACCCCACACTGCCTGTCGTCCAGCATTCGACACTATCCGCGACGATCACTAATTACCCCTCACTCTCTATATTGACTTTATACTGTGAGTATCGACTCCATTTTATATTTAATTGTGTATATTAATAGGGAATATAATTTTACACAGATATGATAGCATATCACGCTGCATGCCGGACGCGTTCACCGGTCTACTGGAGAGACTGCGACAACTGGAGCTAGAGCTGGGACACCTGCCGCAGAAGTGGCGCGTGCGATGGGATCAGCTGGAGCTGCCCAACACGCTAGAGCTGCAGGTACACTTAATCTCTACTAATTACTAACTGCCTCATGAGAATTCTTACGCGATTTTTTTTTTGATACGATAATACTCAACATCATCATCATGTCAGCCATCGGATGTCCACTGGTGAACGTAAGCCTCCCCCTTCGATTTCCAGAGCAACGGTTTCGAAGCAGCCTCCACCCAATGGCTTGTGACTCTCGTCAAGTCGTCTATCCACCTTGCGGACTGCCGTCCGACGTCATGCTTGCTAGAACGTGAACACTACTTGTACTTTTAAAAAAAAACGTGTGCGTCTCGGGACGCTTGACAGAAGTGATAACTTAAACTAATCTAAGTCGAGTTTTAGGTTATATGCTCACTGTCAACAGTATATGTCTATCTCACACTAAACACTGAGTACAGAGAGGAGGAAGCGTCTGTCCGGAATATGGTTAGGTTAGCGCTGTGAGAGAAAGGGAAGCCAGACAGTACAGTAGTAAGTAGTATAACTAGTCGTGGCCCCCGCAGCGCAACGCGTCGATGTGCAGCGGGCTGGTGCGCGTGGCGACGCGCGCGGCGCACCGGCGCGGCACGCTGGAGGTGCTGGCGCGCGCGCGCCAGTGGGCCGGCGCCGGCGCGCCGCCCGCCGCGCACCGCTGGGCGCCCGCGCCCGCCGCCGCGCCCGCGCGCTGCGACCACTGCGCCGACCTGCTGTGGGGCCCGCTGGGCGACGGCGTGCGCTGCGCCGACTGCGCCGCGCTGTGCCACGAGCGCTGCGCCGACCTGCTGGCCGCGCCCTGCGCGCGCCCGCCGCCGCCGCCGCCCGACCGCGACCGCATCGCGCCCCAGGGTACTAACTACTCACTCCTATGACTCTGTCTCTATCTCCGATTTCTTTCTTGGCAGTTCTAAATTACATCATTTGTTTTATTCGATTATAATTGTTCAAAACAGTCGAATAGTTTTAGTAAAATAAAAAAGCCGAGTTTACGTGATCTGTAATAAGTAAATTACTAAAATGATCAAAACCGATCACTGTGATAGAAATAATAGATCCCTTGTAAACGATTAGAACACGAATTTATTTTCATTCACATTCGTCAAAACAGGTCAAAAAGATAACTTAATTTTTCAAATTCAAAAATGATTAATTAATTCTCGCAGGTGTGGCAACACTACAGTCGTCATCGCAGCAGTACTACGAACAATTTTCGTCCAACGTGGCGGAGAACCGCACACACGAAGGACACCTGTACAAGCGCGGCGCCCTGCTCAAAGGATGGAAACAAAGGTACTGATTAAGAACTATATGTCGACCTACCCACACCGTCACGTGTAGCATAGGAATTTCAGTTATTTATCAATTAAGTTAGACAAACCCAAACCATAATATTTTTGGGTAAAATTGAGTTTTAGTCGATGCCGCGACAATGCGATTTATTTTAATATTGTGCTTATCTGTCATTTCATTGGGTTGGTTGGTTTTATAATGAATTAAGAAATACCTGGAAGATTTTAGTCAAAATTTTACTCAACACTAGCTGTGCCCGCGACGTCGCACGCACATGAATTTTACTTTAGTTGTCTAAGAGATTGTAGGTACTAACTATATTAAATAACCTCAATTCAGATAGCAACATCAGCGCCATCTATTGTGATAGTGTCGTACTTCAAACTGATGTAAAAAAAATTACGATCAGACATTTTGACGACGAACGTCCGAACGACGACGAAAACGACGATTTTCTTTTTCGTCTTTTTATTGACTTACTGTTATTTACTGAGTTTTGCATTATCATCATCATCATCATCATCATCATCATCATATCAGCCATTGTATGTCCACTGCTGAACGTAGTCCTCCCCCATCGACCTCCAAAGCGACCGGTTTAAAGCAGCCTCCATCTAACGGCTTCCAGCGACTTTCCTCAAGTCTCGAGTTTTGCATATAAACGTAAATTTTATTACGAATTATTATTTAAATGCTATAAAATATTATTTTCACAACGTTATTACTATTTTCGGATCTGTTTTAGGTGTATTAACTTACCTAGTATTCTCTTTCTCTCACGCCGTCATTCAAAATAATAAAATTCAAATACGAATAATTTTTGATAGAATGAAGCTATTTTGATGAAATAAAGACTAAACGTTGCCACAGTATATGCGGTATAATTTTAATACATATTTTTTGACCTTCTCTAGGTACTTTAGTAGTGATGCGTGTTCAAATAAACACAGACAGATATTTCTAAAAATGCAAAAATTATATATGTAGAAAAAAAATCAATAAATGTATATATAATTAGTGATTTTAGAACCCTACAGTGATTTTCGTCGAAAAATTCTAAAAAAAAAACAGACACGTGAAATTTACAATTATATTATATTTTTAATTAAAAGACTAAAACGGATTTTATCGCGTTTATTGAAAACTTTACAGTTTAACGATTTTCATTTTATTTCCGACGTTTCGGACCCTTTACAGCGTCCATGTTCTCGGGGGACTTTTATTATATGTCTAGTTCTATCGTCATCTGTTGTTGAGTAGTTTTATTACGTAACGTACGATGTACTGATTTCAATGTGTATTACAATGTAATAAACTTAGGAAGAAAGTGGAAGCGCTATTAGTAAAAAAATCCATGATTACACATCACTGTGTGTCACATGTACATATGATTTTCACCAATGGATAGAGTGATTCATGAGGAAGGTTTAGGTTCATATACATACCCCGGGCGTAGCCGGGGTGGGTCGCTAGTTGTATTCTGTTTTATATAATTTATCGTCAATCATTAAAACGTTTTATAAGAACATTGTGGTCTGTATTATGTATAATATATTTATCGTATAATTTAATATCCTCCTATAAAATTGCTCCGCCTCCTGTACAATGTACGTACGAGCAAGACGCAATATATATACATACGAACGGACGCGGGAGTGACAGAGACAGTTAATAAAAGGTCAATGTACGAAATTCTTCCTACTCCGCGATCCGACTATAGCCTTAAAAATTTGCTTCAAAATTCAGATAATGAGATATTTGAATGATTTCCTTATGAAATATATTTCAGATGGTTCGTGCTTGACTCTATAAAGCATCAACTGCGATACTATGACGCGATGGAAGACTCGCACTGCAAAGGATTCATTGGTGAGCTAATTATAAAATTGTTATATATTTTATTTTATTTAACGTTAAAAGAAAAATATCTGTTACGTCCTTTATAATATTATTTAGATTTTTGTTTATTAAAAAAAAAAAAAAAAAAATTAAATACTAATAGAATACTTATATTATAAATAAATAAAACCTGTTCTGTCAAGGAAAGGAATCGTAGCTTGATCCGCCTCCTTTAATTGCGCCTAAGCCGCAAAACTTGAAATACAAGACTCAATTATGTTTTAAGTGAGATTTTTTACGATTGCGTCCTTCACCGTCGAGTAAGAGTAGAATTTTTGAACAAACTTAGCACCTAATAATTCATCGACGCCAAGCCGGATATGAATCATTAATCTACGGCTCAAGTATTAGAATATAACAATAAGTAAAGTAACAGTACGTTCGTCCCGCAGACCTGGCGGAGGTGCTGACGGTCAGCCAGGCGCCGCCCGCCCCCGGTCCGCCCAAAAAGTGTGACGACCGCTCCTTCTTCGACGTAAGTCACCACTACCATTAGTAACACGACTACCACTACTAACACGGCTACCACTACCACCGCCACTATTAACACGACTACTACTACCACCGCCACTACTAACACGACTACCACTACCGCCGCCACTACTTACACGACTACTACTACCACCGCCACTGTTAACACGACTACTACTACCACCGCCACTACTAACACGACTACCACTACTAACACGACTACCACTACCATTACTAACACGACTACCACTACCACTGCCACTATTAATACGACTACTACTACTACCGCCACTACTAACACGACTACCACTGCCACTATTAACACGACTACCACTACTAACACGACTACCACTACTAACACGACTACCACTACTAACACGACTACCACAACCACTACCACCGCCATTACTAACACGTCTACCACTACCACCGTCACTACTAACATCACTATCACCACTACCACTGCCATTACTACCACCACTCGCCGCAAACACCTTGTGTCTTACCGCACATTGTATACCATTTACCACCCACGCATATCACCACCACCTAACACTAGATGTGTGACACACACGGACAAAGAAACTTCGGCTTAACATTTTGTATAATCATACTTATATTATAAATGTAACGAAAATAAGTTTGTTGTTACGTTTTCACGCGAAAACGACTTAACCGATCATCATGAAACTTTGCACACATATTCTTGGAGGTACTGAAAGTAACATAGGATACTTTTTTTTGGTCGCGATAACCGACATCCACGCGGGTGGATGCTAGTATTAGTTGTTGTCGCTTGTCGTGTATCTAAAGCAGTGTTCCGTGCACAGCTGCGCACGAGCCGGCGCACGTACAACTTCTGCGCGAGCGACGCCGGCGCCGCGCAGGAGTGGATCGAGAAGCTGCAGGCGTGTCTGCAGTAGCCGCCACGAGCTCTCGGCGCCGTTCTCGACGTTTTTGTATATTTCTATATCATTTACTAGCGGCTCGCCCCGGCTGCGCCCGGAGTATGTATATATACCTAAACCTTCCTCGAACCGCATGAACATCCGTGCAGTAGTTTTTGAGTTTATCGCGAACAGACAGACAAAGGCGATTTTTTTTAATTTGTTTCGTTTCATTCATTTAAAAAAATACCCGCAGTCTACTCGAAATACGTCTGAAAATATTTTATCGTTACATATCAAAAATCAGAAACAAAAATATGTGTCTGTTAATAAATATAATTATGACACTAAAAATTTCGAGTGCGTTCCGTTTGTCCGTCCCTGGTATGATTAGTAACGATTTAGACATAACGATTCACAAATTGAACATTATTATAATTTCATAATGAATATAATAACAGGGTTCATAGTTTTTCAAGTACAGTCTATAAAAATTGAAACTAGACATTTTACTGTAACGATCTCCTATTATTTTATATTTGGAAAAGTAAAAATATTACATATTTAACATGCATTTGTATTTTAAAAAAACGTTAAGGCTCTTAGTGGCGTTCAAGTTTTACGTAACGCAATTTAGGGGGAGAGCGGGTCTTGTATAATGTTACGATGGCGGGAGGGGGGGGGGGTTATACAACGCGTAGTGTAGCATTGTATTTTTTTTTTATCTAACAAAAGAGTAAGAAATTAAAGTCACCCAAGTTGCCAACCCTTTTTGTTTATATTTTACGGCGTGTCCCTCGATTGTATTGTATGTCGTTGTAATTTTTTTTTCTCCATGTATTACGAGTAAGAAATCTCTTGTTATATTTATTATTACCGCAAACGCGATTAAAACAATAGCTAAGGTATTTCAGCGCCTTTCCTCTACCTACCTTGCGAAACATAATTGTGTCTTTTAGGTAAAAATTGTTACTTGGGTGTTACGTAACCTTTAGCGGGGTACCAAAAACGTTACGGCGCGTTACATAGGAGAGAGGGAGCGTTAAAAATCTTTAATAGTTGCGTTATGTAATACTTGGACGCCCCCTTATCACATATACACAGTACTGTCGATATATTAGCTTAACGCACACAGAACCGTGTACGAAGAGGACTTAAAACATCTGTACTTATCTCGACAACAATACTGTAATGTATTCCAACATCAAAATAAGAGCAATGTGTTGTTGTTGTTGTTGTTGTTTGTTGCCTAATCCTCTTCACAGATAATTTAAATGCGGACACTTAGAGAAATATTCTCAAACATTGATATGACACATCTAAAATAATAATACATTTAGGGCCCGTTTCACCGGTTCCCGACAAAGTTTATCCGGCACAAAAGTTATTGATAGAATACTACACTGCTAATACATAGCAGGAGGTAAAACAGCCTCTTAAGGCCTCTTTACCATAAGTAATGTAGTACAACTTTTGGACCTGGAGCCATTACAAGTTAGACGTGTAACTGATTATGATTAGTAATATCTGACAAATAAAGTGGAATTCAATGGTGAAAAAGAAAAATGATTCATAAACTTTTATCTGCTGAATATCGTTATACGTCACATAGCTTTAGCAACCGGTGAAACAGGCTCTTAAGGGCGCCTGTCCATTGATGTCGAACGAGGCGGCGGAGCGGGGAAACGGAGAAATAATAACCAATAGGATTTCAAAAAATCTCCCCTCCGCTCCAGTGGACAAGAGCTCTGCAATCCTATGGTTAATATTCCTCCGTTTCTCCGCTCCGCCGCCTCGCTCTGCATCAATGGACAGGCATTCTAATACTTAATTTTACAATCATATTAATTGTAAAAAAATATATAAAGAAATTCTCGACTTCGAGATTAAAGTAATATAAATAATTTTCACTTCAGCGTTCTCGCGATCAGAATCGTTTTAATATTACGATCTAGATCTCGAGAGTGTTAAGCGATATATTCAAACACTTATACCGTAGTCTAGCTATCAATATATATATTTAAAATAATAATAATAATATCGTTACGTTGTTTATTTGTAAATATTTTATATTAATTATTGTTGTGTAAAGACTTCTGTTCCATTATAAATATTTCCGTTTGTATGTTCATTATTATTTTTATACGATTATAAACGTTATGTGTGTGTGTATTGTATATTGTCTATACCATCACAAGTTGGACGTGTAATTGTTGTAGTTCTTCGATGTTTTAGAGGTTATTATTGATATTATTTAAAGGGAATCTCACACGAGCCCGAATTATTGTTACTCATTGATCGTTTTATACTTGTTATGGAGGGTAGAGGTGAGGAGCACTATCTCATATGGCTGTTTGATACAAATAGTGCCCACAAAATAGAATTATTAATAAAGGGGGCGCTGGTAGTAGAGGGAAGTGTAGTGGAGGGAATGATCTGAACTTAACTGTTTTAAATGAGTTGAAGTTTGCGGAGTTGAAGCAGTAAAATATGGAGGATATAGATATTAAATGTGTTGTCATTGAAGGTTAAACGGCTAGCGTAGTTAAATAAATTATCTAACCTAAAAAGTGTACTGTGGACGTTGAGCTAAAAAGTAAATTAAAAATTTTATATTGTCTTTGAATGATGGGTAAAGTTTGTGCAATAAAAAAATCGATAGTGGACGCTACAGGTTCTTTAAAATACGGTCCTCTAGTATATCGCTTTGTAACAAGATTATGCTCCTTACCTCTAACCTTCATAGTTTCTTTGTAAATATTTCGTATTTTATGTTGACATATCAGTACGCCGTGACGTTTACCTGTTTATTGAAATATGTACGAACTTTTCTTTAACTGGCAATTTATTTTTTATTCTATAATATTTTCGATATTGCATTTAAATTGTCACGGTGTGTATGTAATGGATGTTGACGCGCGCAGATTAATTTGCAATTTTCATCTAATTGCAATTATTCTCATCAGATATCATAATTCATATAATTTATATCAATAATATACGAGAAAATATTTTTCCATTAATATACATATAATAGTCCGTGTAGTCCCTTATAGTGATGTCTGATAAGAGTGGTTGGTGTTTCTGAAAAATTTATATAATACTTGTCTGTGTTTTTTTTTAATCAGTGATAGGCTAGTTCGCACTAGGCTAGTAGTTGGTCAAGTAGCTAATTTAGTAACAAGGATGCAAGTTACACGTATTTTAAACTCCATTAAAACAATAGATTCGGAATTTTTCTGCCAGTGAACCCGTGAGCAGTTATGTGTTAAGGCGCTGCTACGTTTGTAAAATATTAAAATATAGATGAGTCTACTAAATTAATAATAATTAAGAGTAAATTTTTAGTTTTGATTTTCACATTCTCTAGTTTAAGTGAATATCACTTTTTGATAAATGATTTTTGTACTTATCTTGATGTACTTTACTCGATCGAAGTGAGAACTATTTTTTGGGTAGCAGCGAGAATTTTTAACTGACTTCATAGACGCCAAGTTGCATTAAATTAAATTACTAGTGAATTTGCGAACTAGCCACATCGATATTGATTTAATTATCGCGCGTTTGGAGATTATTGTCGTGCCAAATGCACCGAGTGCACCGCAGTTGCTCAGGACATTCGTACAAACATACTGTTTTGTCATATTTAATATATATAAGTCTTGTTTTACTATCGCTTTATACGTCGTAGTCAACGATCTTAATAAGCACTTTATTAACTACCCAGTCTTTTTTACTAGACGGTGTATTTAAAACATTATCCTAAATTATATAGTTAAATAGTAATTCAATTTAATAAACGACGAGCTAATGGGTAAATTGTTAATAGAATATCTTTAATAACACAATTACCTATCCTAAAATAGGACTAGACATTAAAAGACACGTCAGAATTTAAGTAAAAGTTGTGTAATCATGTCACTTACGGTATTTCACTAAACTTATTAACGTTGAGATGGTATGTTAGATTATAATACAAATAACCGTTTACCGTTTAGTAAAAATACTATAAAATCAATAAAAAGGCGAATTAAGAAATTTTGCTACGACATACATCGTATATCAATACAATATATTACAATTTTCTTTACGTTTTTTTAATACATGTGTATATAGAGATACCTTCTAAAGACCATATCAATTTAAAAGTGTTTAGAATAACTTTACTGTGAAACAAGGCTTATACTTTGTGTAAGCGATCCGTGCTTGACAAAATTATAATACGTGTAGTAGCTTCGCTTATTGTTAGACAATCCGACCTCCGTACGAAGACTAGCGATGTATCTTATCGATATCGACGGCTGAACTCGCAAACGTTAATCTAATAATTCCAAATTTTTTTTTTACCCGACTGCGCCAGAAGGAGGGTTATGTTTTTCGAGAGTATGTATGTGTGTATAATTGTTTGGCACGAAGGATGTTAGCTCGAGAGGTGTCGTTAGATTCGTATTTACTGTGAGAGTGACACTGGGTATATCAAGAAATAAAAAGTAAAAAAATGGCGGATTTTTGGCGCCAAATTAATTTTATTTCCACATTACACAGAAACGCAGTCGGGTTAGTTGGTTTTTTTTTAAATTACCGTGTTTATTCATTTAGAATATTTTATAGTAAAAAAAAAGTAAATAAATAATTAAACATTTATCTATGAATAGTTCCAAAACTGTGCTGTAATTACTATATTTTTTTATAAATATGGTAACATTGGTCTCAAGTACATTATTGCGAATTTAGTCGACGATATTTTGTTTATGTACAGCTTTATTTATGTAATAAGACGTTGGGCTGATACTCTGTAACAGTGCACTGCGTACAGTCGAAATAAAGAGATTTTTAAACGAATGTGTTTTTTTTTTTCAAACTTAAAACCCAATAATAAGCTTGACCTATCTCTACTAATAATATAAGAAGTACAGATTAATTGTTTGTTTCTATAATGATTTTAACGGAAAAAAGTTATTATTTTAGGGTCTTACCTTGCACTTGCGTGAGGAAGGAATGCTAAATATTAAAAAAATATCGCTAAATAACCTGCTTAAACGATTTTTTGAAGTAAAACTTCTTTAGAATCGTTGTGATTTGAAATGGGATGCGACGGAAAAAGCGACACAAATACAAAAATATGTAGGAGAGAATGAGATAGTATGATGTCGCGTATCCTAGCAACGCGTAAATAATAGAATGTTTAACTATAATATTAATAAATTTTAAATTGAGTTTGCCACAGATGTTTCACTTGTGACATATTATGTACTCCGTACACACGACATTTTTTTTTTAAACTGATCCCCCGACATGTCAGTCGGATACCGTATTATCAAAAAGACACTAACTCCAGTTTTTGCTTTTTTCTTCTTGTATTTTCATGCCTCGTATCGTGTTCCTAGTTATGAAGGTTTTGAATTGTTGAAAATTACTTTGTGGTGTAAAATAAAGTATGTTATTATTATTATTAACTAAGAGATAAAGAAATAAGTACATTTGTAACTACGAACCGTTCTGGTATAGTGTTGCGAGTAGTCGCCTTAACGCTGGCGGTCGCGTGTTCGATTCCTGTTCGGGACAGATATTTGTATTTGTACAAATATTTGTTTCGGGTCTGGGTGTATGCTATTGTGAGTCTCCACACCTCAGAAAGCACGTAACGCCATCGGTCCCGGTTGATGTCAAAGACACCTGATAACGATCGTTACTCAAGATAGGGAAGTTATCCGCCAACCCGCAGTGGTGCAGCGTGGTGGATTAAGCTCCAGCCCTTCTCCTATATGAACTTGAGTCCTATGCCCAGCACTTGCACAGTGGAATATTTACAAGCTGATTCGTTCGTTCGTTCTAACTATATGTTCGTCGTAACTATGATGATATGACTGTTGGCCTATCTCACATTTGTTTCAAATTGACAATCTATATATTAATACGTAAAGCAAAAACTTTGTACTCTTTTTTACGAAAATTACGCGGACGGAGAAGTATATAAAATTTGGCACAGTTAAAGTTTATACAGAGAAGAAGTGCAGAATGCTAATATTTTTAATGCTCAAAAAATACATGAAATTAATTTAAAAAAACATTACACACACTACAACATGTACAATGTACATATATACACAAATTTTGTTTATTGTCAGTTTATAGTCAACACGGTACTTAAATACAATTTTTTATCACAGTCATTGGACCTGATGTCCAATGACTGCTGCATATGTCGCTCACTATGTTATGCGCAATCATATTTTTATGATGTTGATAATGCTGTCAATTATATGTAGATTAGGTCGAATTTCGACCACTGGGCGACCACTAGTCTAATTTAATAATGTGAGAACATAATTCAGTAAAATTGATGGATAGTTATGTTATGACTCCAATAGAATATTGTATCATTGTGGGGGTTGAATAGTGTGATTTGTGAATTTGAATTTATCAAAGTAAAATATTAAAGTTTACCTTACTAACATACCGCTCGTTTCTATTTTTAATGAATTTAAAGCTATGAAAAACAATATGTACATATTACACAAAAGATAAACAAAGTCTATTATAGTATATATAGTATATTATTTTATTTCATCATAAATGTATACAATAATTAGTGGAAAAAATAATTTGTTAAAATGAGTAAAGAATAATTGAAAATCATAATCAATCGCATGATTTATCATCATCGAATTCATTAAATTCCATAACGGCTTTGATACAACCGACTTTGTCGGTACCTCGCAATAAATAGCCCATGGCTTCGAATTTACCATAAAAACCATCTCGGGGCAGTTTGCAGTAATTCATAATGAAATCTTCTACGTGATGTGTTCCCTGGAACATTAAAATATTATATAAGCAAAAATATGATAGTAAAATAAAATAATAAGATGTGTCGTTGTACATTATTGAGTGAAGTTAGTTAAGAATATACATATATTAACAAGTATTTCTGTTATCACGACCAAATCGCCTTAACTCAGGACATGAGCCTTAGTTATAGAGCACTTTGAAATTGATGATTTTAATAAATATATAAGATAAAATAATATACAAAATTTTCCGAAGTAAGACAGAGGAGGAGTATTGAGACTTTAATTAAAATAGTTAAATTCTAGGTAAATATTTTTCTTGAACGTACTGTACTACTTTTCCGATATATATATATATATATATATATATATATATATATATATATATATATATATATATATATATATATATATATATATATATATATATAGTTAAAATTAAACAATTTTAATTAAAGCCTCAAAAGCGGTCATTTGACTGCACTGGTAGGCTTGGTGTTAACTATTTATTAATAGATATATATGCAGTCGTATCTTCTAGTATATCAGGAATGTAAGAACACAAAAAAAAAACTGTATATTTACCTTTGGGATTGGAAAGTTTGGTGGATCAATATTAGCTAATGTAAATAAATTAATAATATTCTCTTCGCTGCCATATTCTCTCACCATGTTCGCGAAGCTGTTGTCTGATAGTACCTGGGCCCGCTTGCACCCTCCGTCAACAAACTTACATATTTCCACTAGCGCCTGAATATTAAAATAAAACTTATTATTCTAACACCTGACTATCTATTTACGAAATATATTCTCTAAAATTATTCAACTGAAATTAAATTGAAACGCTCGATCTGACTTCCTTTAGTCCTTTTACTTTTACACTTAGAAGAACCTAGATTATTTCTTATTAATTATTAGAACTTACTCCATAATTATCACCGACATCGTCGTAGAAATTTGCATCGGCGGAGATTCCGTCGTGTGTGCGGTTCAGCTTGTGCTTATATATATCAAATATTACTATTTCTTCTTCTAACTCTATAGGACATTTGTCTAGACTTATCAGCGAATATATTCCTGGACCCTGTTATATCAAATTACATTTTATAGCAAAATATGTTTAAAAATATATTTAATACTGAAATATGTTATTGTTAGTGTTCTTATGCTGCTGTATACCAATAAGTAGGTACGTTTCTCAATTGCATTGAATTTAATTATAGTGTTTCTAAGAAATGAATTGAATCAACTTACGCATTATTGCCTAATAACTAAGTATATAATAGGTTAAACAGTTAAACCTATTCTTATATATATTATTTTATTATTCACATTAAATACGAGTATATATTTATGTACTACTGGTCAAAGTGACAATGTTACTTTACATTTTATTTTTGCTCGTTATTTCAACGGAATTGAATTCGTTGAAACAAACTGATTTTCATTTATAAGCTTTCCTTTTCTTTTCTTTTTCTCATATATGAAATGCATTGAATATGTCTTTCAACGTCCCACTACTGGGAAAAGGCCTCCTCTCCATATTGGAAAAGTGTTGGAGCCTAATTTACCACGTTTGTCTACTACGGGTTAGCGGATATTTTTCCCTGCCATGAGTAACGATTGCTGTCAGATGTCTGTGATACTTTACAAATAGGACCAAAGGCTTTACGTGACCCACAGAATCCAGACAAGAATCAAATATTTATACAAATACAAATATCTACCCCGAGTTATTAAGGTAACTATTCGCACCACTACACCAGAACGGTGGTAATATATAATTATTAGAAATATAAATTGTTAAACTATAAAATAGTTTCACTAAGTTATTGATAAACTTATTTATTATCGTTAAAAAAATATATTATCTTACCAACATATCTGCCCTGATCTGAAGTACATACCAAGTAATGACTGATAATGCTGATGTTAACTTCAACATGGTGACATACAAGCAAAAAGCAAAATAAAATTAATAAGCTCGCAGACTTTATAAGTACTGTCTAATTAGGTAATATATACTGAGCTTCCTGTACGGTTTTACCTTCATGTATCACTATTGATCCGAACCGTGTGTCGTAGAGTGATATTTAACGTCCTATCCTCTTCATCGATAAACAGGTTTTATATCGAAAAAAAGAAAATTCTGAAATCAGACTGGTAGAGGTCGATATTAGTGTAATAAAAAACAAACAAACAATCTTTTCTGTTTTATAAAATTATAGAATAGGTGTCGTGTGTTGAGGTGCTTACGGTGTTAGAATTATCAGTAGTTATTATATCTTTACATCTGCAAACGAATACGCGTTCGTGAGAACATGAGATAGTAATAATAACGCTGTCGACATGGTATAATTGATGTTAGTTGAACAATTTTCATGGATTGGAATTTTGCATCAATATATAGCTTTAAAGTTGACGAAAACTCGCATAAAGTTATATCTCTTCTATCCTACTGAATTTTCTTTTAAACACAACAATAATATATTATTGCAGATTACTAAAACATGACGTATGAAAAATGAGTATTAAGAAATAAGTAGTTATTATTGTACTGAGTCTAGATCTTTAGCGATTGATTAGGGGTTGTCAACATTTCTTCGACGAAATGATATATTACGATATATATATTTACAATTCAAAATTTTAAATAGTTATTTACAAACAGTTTTGGTATAAATCATGTCCGCGTGGAATATTGCCAAGAATACTAGCAGCATTTCCCCGTTGAATCGCAATTCCGATTCTCTGGGCAAAAAATGCACCAGCCCTCCTGTCAGATGTCACCAGTGGAAGCTATGAGACGTGGGGTTAATTCTTTTAGAATTTTTTTTTGCACTGCTACTCCAAGGTCCGAGTGTTTCGACTGCAAACGGCACAAAAATATAACTTTGGATAAGTGACGAATATTTGTGCCGTTTAGTCATTTCAGCCTTCTCCGCAGCGGCTTCCACTCTTAAAGCCGTTTCCCTGACATGAGAGACACAGATTCTCTGAATGATACATATATGACTTATTTTTTAAACATTTAAAGAAGAAAAAACTTTTGGCCAATAGAGTAATTCACGTATAAAGCAATTGATCATTTTAAGTAAATCGTTAATTAAGTAATCGTAAAGTAGTTCGTATTGGCATACTAAAGTATTTCTTTTATACCTATTGTGTAGCACTTGGCTAAAATAATAGTGCAATATACATACATAGTAACTAAAAATATGTAGACACAACATAATATATACATGTTTTTATTTTGCCTTATGCAACAAGTGTCCTTTTATAGCGATAATTCCTTTATTACCCGACTGCGACAGAAGGAGGGTTATGTTTTTCGAGTGTATGTATGTATGTATGTATGTATGTATGTATGTATGTATGTATGTATGTATGTAGGTATGTATGTATGTATGTCCATTTCTTTGGCACGCCCTACAGCCCAAACGGCTGGACGGTTTTTGACATATGAGGTGTCGTTGGATTTGTCTAAATTGTAGTAGTGACATAGGCTATATAAATTTTCAAAATGGCGCCCGCAAATGTCGAAATGAGGGGGGGAGTTGAATTTTTTTTTCCTTACTGTAGCAATATGGGTATCAAATGAAAGCTGGTAAATTGTTTTATTCTTTTTAGTTTATAATAAGAGTATTTTACGCAGTCGGGTTTTTTTGATTTTTTTAATTAAGCATACTTGTTTTGTATATTTATTTCCGTTTCATATCTCGTCTACCATACATGGATATTATAGATTAACTAAACGGGGCATAAGTTCAAAGTAAGATTCCTTATGTGAGAAGACTTATTAAACGAGCAGCCTTAAAGGATGCCATGTTAATTTCCCCATACCGCGCCAATTGTTTCTTTTTAAATGAACTGACGAGATGCAACACAACTTCGAGTTGAGCGAGTAATTATATATTAAATTTTTCAGGCATATAGATACATGATTTTGTGTAAAATATGCTTGCAAGTTTTTTAAAATACCTTATATGATTCTACTGTGGAGTACACTCATATAATATAATTTTGTATGTGTACTAAGCTGTGCCACCTACTGTAACCTAAGGTGCGGCACATTCGTACAAATATTTCGTTCTCAAATAGACTTCTACTCAATCTCTTAACATAACTAATGCAAAATTTTTATTTTTTTGAGTTAAAATATATTTGTGTTATGTATGTAGGTACTATTCTTAGATGGTTAAGCTAGATAATTTGGTAGTTAAATTTAACGTATACGTTAAAAAAACGATAAAAGAAACCATCACCTACCATTTCAGCTTCGCAGCGCGTCGAGATATGTCGGTAACTACGGTTCTTATGCGAATTTCTTTATTTTGGTTTGATCTTTTAAGGCGATCTCTTTCACTCTCTTCATCTCTCTCTCTCTCTCTCCATTTCTCTCTCTCTCTTTCTATGTTCTATCTCTCTCTCTCTCTCTCTCTCTGTTCTATCTCTCTCTGTATCTGTTGTCTGCTGAGTGACTGAGATCTTTCGTATGAGGCTCCTAGTTTGCGATCATATTTTATAATTTTATCTCTTTGAAAAGATTTTGGTCTTGAGACGTTTAGGAATCTTGGATGAGAAGATAACGCGACATTTTCCGGACGCTACCTAGCCGAGTTAGGTTCGGAAGTTTCCTCTATCTAAAAGGATTGTGTGCCCCAGATTCATGTATTTATTTACAGGAGCAGAATTATCAACGATTACTGATCGGAGCAAAATTTGAGCATTGGAAATAATCTAATAATAAAGTTTGGATGACGTTAATTTTTAAGTTCACTTGTCGAAAATCGTATAAAATTTTTATTCAGTTCATCCATCATTGTATTAGTCCACAGAGTCCCACAGAGTTTCGGCTAATATGACTATGCTGTCGATAAAAAGAAGGCGACTAATTCTCGCAATTGAAGTTAAACTCAAATTACTACGGACAGACGCAGCCTAAACAAATTGAAGGTGAAAATGCTGCCACTATTATACTTTCCTCCATTCCATGCATATGTAATTCAGACGACAATTATCAAAACACGTTATTTGGAGCCTATTACAAAAGATTATAATGTTTTCAATTTCTGAACTATGATGGAAAGAAAAAAAAAAGTCTTTCAGAAACAGTTCAACTGTTTTAAAATCGTTTTTTTCATCCGCTACCAGGAGTTCTGTTGTGATTCCAATCTAGCTTAGAATTAACTTTTGTAATTTTATAGACAAAATGTTGTCGGTTTTAGGTAATTACAAGACTGAGATTAAGTTTCCTCACAAACTCATTATAAGTGACAATCGAGGATTTGCTTTATTCGTCGTAATAAAAATAATTTTTACTTCTTTTGAAAGCAATGGCTAATTTCGAGTTAAAGATATAAGGAAAAATAAAAAACCATAACTTTAATTGTAGTTAAATTTATTTATGTTTACAAAAAAATTTCAAATAAACTCTGTAAATTAAATTACTTCAAATATTAAATAGCTAAGAGAGTACCTTAAATAATTTAAAAACTACAATGTTTAAAAAAAGCACGATCTTTGCATGTTTATGAATCCTTGCAGTAGTCTTCGTCTTCGAGTTTATTGAATTCTAAAATAGATTTGATGCATGAGACTTTCTCGTTATTGAGCACTAAAAATGTCAAAGCTTCGAATTCTCCATAAATGGACTCTCGAGGTAACTTGCAATATTCGAAAACGTAGTCATCGAAGTGATACTCTCCCTGAAATGAAAGGAAGTATTAAATTACAGGCTACAAAAAAAATCGTAATGCCTTTTCAGATAAATGATGTTGTTTCTTCATGAAATTGCTAGTTCTGAATGTAAATTTGACGGAGAAGAGTCGATAAAAATACAGTAGTTATTTTTTTAAATCTTTTCTGAAAACTGCTGATGAATACATGCCGGAGCAGTCATCCTGCGATGAAGATAATATAAATCAATTCCACAGTGTCTTTTAAATATACTATTTAGAATTTACTATAATATAATGAACTTTATTTTCCACTTTTTACGTAACCTTCTGTTTAGAAAATGCTAGGTAAATTAAATATTGTCTGAGGGATTTTCTTATGTCATAAATGATTTGTTATAGTTACTCGTATCATGATGGCTGATGCCACACTTTAATAGCAAACAAAGTACGAGTATATATTGACATTTGATTGATCCTTCAATCCAGATTGTAAAATAAAATACAAAAAAATGAGGTTCGATAGTAACATATTAAGAATTTTTCTAAAGCATCAAATATCTTCTTAGCTGAGAAATATGTATCGAATTCTCAAATTACAAGTCTAACTTTTACCTTTTCAATGGGGAATTCCGGTGGATCAATACCCGCTAACGTAAGAACATTAATTACATTTTCCTTCGAGTACTTGTTCAACATGCTCACCACACTGTTGTCGGAAACTACTTGATATTGCTTGCATCCACCATCGACATACTTGCATACTTCTATCAAAACCTAAAAAAAATATATTGCCCTATTCTGATTTATTCAATTTTAATTAACTTAATTAATTTTGACTAATGATGGTAATATGTATATCAAAAGAAACGAACATAATGGAGTGTTTATAGAAACCAACGGTTATACGTATAACGGCTTTACGTGTTACGTGAGGCATGGGGAAAGACAAGAACAAACACTTTGGCAGACCAGACAGAACAAATATTATCACATACCTATACATGTAAATATTCGCTCTAAGCAGGAATCGAATCCGAGATCATCCGTGCTATTGAAACTTTTAAGTTAGTTAAGTTTAGTTTTTTAGAATTATGCAGACTACAAATCATGGCTGTTCTTCTAAGAAAGGCTAATTTCACAAATTTTTAGCCTGTTGTGTAAAGATAATAAATAATAAACGTTTCACACTCAACGGCCCCCAGTATGATGTGAATCCTGTGTCGGGGGTCCGGAAACACACACAATACACAATCACAAACGCCCAGACTACGACAAACATCTGTATGGCCTATACAAATATTTGTCATGTGCGGGAATCGAACCCGCGACCGCCAGCGCATCAGCCAGTTGTTGAGACCACTGCGCTAACGCGTCGTCAAAGATTGTACATAATTCTCAAAATATTTTTTTGGTAATTGTTAACTCACCCCATATTTATCATCAATGGTTTCAGCCGCAACAAAAGTTGCGGAGATGCCGTCGTGCGTGCGGTTCAATTTGTGTTTATTCACTTCAAACGTCGCTACTTCATTTTCTAAGTCTAGTGAACATTCGCTAATACTTATCAGCGACCACAATCCTGGACCCTATAATTTTATTTTTAATTTGAGAGAGTCATAAACAGTTCCATAATCTATAATATAAAAATAAGTCGGGTTTTCCTTCCTGACGCTATAATTCCAGAACGCACGAACCGATTTCCACGGTTTTGCATTCGTTGGAAAGGTCTCGGGCTCCGTGAGGTTTATAGCAAACAAAATTCAGGAAAAATTTCAACAGAAAAGCAGGAAAACAGGGAAAAATCATTTTTTACATACAGCCCCATCTCTGATACATAGCATGTACTACTTCATCTTTTAATCCCCAAACGAAATGTTACAAAAAACAAAGCCATCTGGTGGCGAAACGGAGTTCGCCGGGTTTGCTAGTTATTTTTAAAGAGCTTATCTCATTGTTATTATTGAACTTATAATTATATATCTACTATAACCTGATATAGAGTTTTATGGCTCATTGATCAAGTTAACCATTAGTAAAAAATAAATTCAACTTAAAAAATATTTATTTTGAAATTCATCGTTTGATTTATTTTCACTCAAAGAACCTTGCCGTAAGTTTTACAATAATACGGAACCACCATTACGGAATACGTTTTTTCTGTTTTTCTCGTTATCAGTGAGCGAAGAGTATTATCTCACTTACCAACATATCTTCAGCGTAAATCTGGACGACATAGCAAGCCAAAGATAGCGCGGATAGCTTCAACATGGCGTCATACGAAGCAAAGTTGGAAATAAAACATATCTGTACATAAATGTTTTTATAAATAGTATTTAATTAGTGGGTAAAACCTAGCAGGTTGTTTAGCAATAGTTTGATTTTATCATATAGGAATAAATGTCCTTTGCATGAACGGTAAAGATTTTTTTATATGATAAAAAAATCAGAGATCACTAATTTTTATCGGTTGCAAGTTTTATGATATTGATCAACAACAATCGAATATAGTCAACTGACGTTTATTTTTGTAATTTAAGCCTAAAGTACTTATATATTAAAAAAATATTACGATTGAACAACAAAAAATATTTACACATGTCTATTTAATGATACAATAAAATAACTTTTCCATCCATTCCATTTTTGTCCACGATCTTGCATGGACATTGAACAGCAAAAATGAGGACAAGGTTGCAGATCGTTTGTCTATAAAAAAACTTATTCTCCCTCATCTCTTTTACCTCAACTCTTTTTTAGAAGGTCTCAAGGAAGGAGACGGTCTCTAGGAGAACTAAGGAGGAAACTAGAAAGGTGTTGCACACTTTAGCAGATTTTCATATTAGAAACATAGTTGAGAAACATTTTGCAACAGTGGGTTGGAAGTCGACTATATCGTAACGGCACTGCTATAGAGTCTCGATGTGATAGAACGATGAAGGAGAACAAGGTTGTGAAATTATTGAGTACACTCAAGTCATAAGTCAAGTCGTCTGTACGTTTCTAATACGCCGTGTGTTTCCGCTCTAAGAGTTAAGGTAATAAGAACGAATCGTCTTGTCTTTAAATGTATTATTTTTTTTTTTATTACGTAAAGGTATATATGTACCTACTAACTTTTGAAATAATACAACAGAACCCAGAGGAAATAGAAATATTTCGTGTTCGGTGAATTACCGATCATTTAAGTGGCTCAGCAAAACAACGTCGCACACGCATGGCGCCGCGCTGAGTATATTAGACCAACGCCGCGCGCCGTGCATTTAGTTTCAGTGCATATTTTACCGTGTCTTTAAGCGGATGCGCTCATTAACATTTATAACATTTACATTCATTAATAACATTTAAATTTAATAAACAGTTTACAACAAACAGTTAGTCCTTTCTACTTTAACATTTATACAAAAACATTTCGCTAAGGCTCAGGCACCCTACATTTCGTTTCATTGAAAATGATATGTGGATATTTTGCGTGTCACTTGCATTGTTATTGCATTGTTTATCACTTCACGTGATTTTGATCGCGATGGAAACCGGAAATTAGATCGTATTTCAAATTGCGGTTCAAATATATAAGCAAATAATAGATTGTAATCTTTATATATGAATGGTATCTTACGTAGAGGTATAAAAAATTAAACATTGAAAAATTAATATAAACTAAAATATAAATAGTCATTAAATACCCATATACTCGTAAAAAAAAAATAATTTAATAATTTAACATTTTTTTCTTATTAAAAATTGACTAAAATAAACCCATCTTTAAATATCTAAAAACTAATGGAACAACTCCATAAAGATATATGCTGCTGTTCATTAAATGATTATAAATTCAGATTTTTATTATTATTAGCCATATGTGAAGTGACAAAAACGAGTCCTTGACGTAATAATGATGTATCAGTAGTCAGTCAGTAAATTAAAATTAATATATAATAATCTTTGTCGAAACGATTATTTAAAATTAAAAAAATAAAACACATAAAATCATATTTAACAATTTTATTTTACCAATATTAATAATATATTAACATATGTGGTCCGGAACCACCCTCTCTCTGATAATAATATAATACAAAGAATTTCAAGGTCTCTGAAACCATAACAAAGAAAACAAATAGCTCTACGACTAAAGATAAGTGAACTACGGTCACGAGTCAAGTGATAAAACATCAGCCTCAACTGACTCCTTTATATCTAAAACGAGGTAAAAAAGGAAAAGGAAATAAGGTAAACATCTTCGTAATATATTAATCGTAATCGTTATTTAAACTAGACGACGGGACGGCGACGGCGAGACGACTGCGAGACGACTTCACGTTACAAGGACACCGAACTTTAAGTTACGACTTAGGCCGATACATCCGCCGTCCCGTCGCGTTACATTATAATTACACGTTATATACAATGGGAAATAAATATTCTATATGCACGTCGAATATATAACCGTGTATGTACAGAAAACGCCTGCAGTGCAGTACAACCACCTATATCATACTTTATATATCACAAATATATAAATTTTTCGCCGTTTAGCGGTCGCTTGCCTACATTATAAATTGGCGTTCAATTTTTTGGCTTAGCTAGGTTTAAAAAGGTAGAATTACAACCCCCACTCCCCCCGTTCCACACTCGGTCAGTCGGTCGGTGCTCGCGCAAACTATACCTAATTTTCACGAAGGTCACTAAAAGACTTTTTGGTTTCCACATTGTACAAATATACTCCAAAAATATCAATCGCATAATTCCGAATCGCAAAACGCTTTAGATTAAAATGTTTAAAAAATTGGGCCGCGTTAATTTTTTTTATTTGAATTGGTATTAAAAGCGTAAAAAAAAAATGATCCTGCGAGCCGCGATGATCGGAATCCGACGTCATCGTCGGCGGTCGGACTTTCATAAGACTGTTTAAAACTTACGACCGACACACGGCTTCGCGTCGTGACACTACGATTTCGTTGCTAAAAGGCGCTATTCACGCAGAGACAGTCGCACGCGAATCGTTAATATTACATGAACTATAATGCACTTTTAATCGATCTCGTCGCATACTACTGTCTTAGCTTGAATGACCCTTTCACTTAAAACCTATTTTCATATCATACAAAACCCATAACAACAAAAAGTCTGAAGCGTAAAAATTCTTAATTTCAATACAAACAATCATCACACGAGTGAAGACATAACTTCCTTTAATTTAAACGTCCATAATACTTAGTATTGCTATTAGTAACATAGTTGATGGCGTATCAATGGCTGAATCTACTTCAGTGCCAAGCGATGTCGGATCCCGTGGAACGTTAGATCAAAGTGAATTTCTATAATTTCAATGTACTTAAATAATGACTGTGTGACATTACAATTAAAATCCGATGTACATTCCGTCACAAACAAATAATACGCTCTTATAATACAGCAATAAGATTTATCGTTACTTTGGAATTTTACGATCAACCGTAGTCCAATGAGACTTATTTATATAAACTAGTCTGTGAGACTAAATATTTGACAAAAAAAAAAAAACGGTATTTTTTCATATTAATAATTTAAAATTTTTCGTTATTAGCTAATACGCTAACTTTAATTTTTACAAAAAAAAAAAAACGACAAATTTGCAAATCAGTGACATTGGACTAATAGACATCTATGACAGCATCATAATGCTCCGCTCTCTGTTTGTTCGTGAACATCCGTTCTTCGATGCGCTGTTGTGCTGCGCTATGCTGCGGTGTGCTGCGAAGCGAAACGATATACTGCGGAGTGCGGCGAAGTGCTGCGGTGCTGCGGGGGTTAGTGCCCGACGGGCTCCACGTAGTTAGCGGGATAGAGTCCCACGCGCCCATCCTTCCGACCCTTGCACCAGCCCTGTTCATCTTCGTCTTCCAGTTTTTCGAATAAATCGCCTGAAACATTAAAAACAAATGTCTAATTTACATGTGTAACAAAAATATTGTACTTTTATATTACATAAACCTTTTTGTAAGATCTGTAATTTATAATTTCTGAGCATAATTATAAACTATAGACGATGTGGTTTTTAATATCCTCTGTTCTTGCTGGACCGTTAACGTAGTGTTTTGAAAGTATGCAGCAATAAGGATTCAGAAAACATCGCGATAACGTTTTGTTGTATAGCACGTTTATTACAGCGTATAAGTAAAAAGTAAAAGAGATAATAAGAGTACCTTTACTTATTGCTTTTTTTACCTATTGTCTTGATAAAGGTCACTCAAGCTTATAACGAAGTTATACTGCTAAATAATACCCGTATATAATACGGTTTTTGTATGCGTTTTGTACATTGGTCCTAGCCCGAGCCGGATGACACTCGGAAAGACTTTGATACAGGTTTTTGTCAGAGAAATAAGTTATTTCTGATAATATACTGTTTTATATATGCTTCTAAATAGAATCCGAAATCGTGTTTTTTAAATGGCACAATATGGAGACATTTAACACCATGGCAAATGCTTTTTTTTTTTCCTTTTGATCACTTCTAGGGCTGTCCAAAGCAAAGATTGCCAAGCATTGAAGTCTTTCCAGAAAATCAGCAGACAGCTTATTTGGAAGCTGAGCTCGTCGCTCTCGGCGCCGGTGTAGTCGTAGAGCGCGCGCACACTGCGGTACGTACCCTGTCGGAAGCTGAGCTCGTCGCTCTCGGCGCCGGTGTAGTCGTAGAGCGCGCGCACACTGCGGTACGTACCCTGTCGGAAGCTGAGCTCGTCGCTCTCGGCGCCGGTGTAGTCGTAGAGCGCGCGCACACTGCGGTACGTACCCTGTCGGAAGCTGAGCTCGTCGCTCTCGGCGCCGGTGTAGTCGTAGAGCGCGCGCACACTGCGGTACGTACCCTGTCGGAAGCTGAGCTCGTCGCTCTCGGCGCCGGTGTAGTCGTAGAGCGCGCGCACACTGCGGTACGTACCCTGTCGGAAGCTGAGCTCGTCGCTCTCGGCGCCGGTGTAGTCGTAGAGCGCGCGCACACTGCGGTACGTACCCTGTCGGAAGCTGAGCTCGTCGCTCTCGGCGCCGGTGTAGTCGTAGAGCGCGCGCACACTGCGGTACGTACCCTGTCGGAAGCTGAGCTCGTCGCTCTCGGCGCCGGTGTAGTCGTAGAGCGCGCGCACACTGCGGTACGTACCCTGTCGGAAGCTGAGCTCGTCGCTCTCGGCGCCGGTGTAGTCGTAGAGCGCGCGCACACTGCGGTACGTACCCTGTCGGAAGCTGAGCTCGTCGCTCTCGGCGCCGGTGTAGTCGTAGAGCGCGCGCACACTGCGGTACGTACCCTGTCGGAAGCTGAGCTCGTCGCTCTCGGCGCCGGTGTAGTCGTAGAGCGCGCGCACACTGCGGTACGTACCCTGTCGGAAGCTGAGCTCGTCGCTCTCGGCGCCGGTGTAGTCGTAGAGCGCGCGCACACTGCGGTACGTACCCTGTCGGAAGCTGAGCTCGTCGCTCTCGGCGCCGGTGTAGTCGTAGAGCGCGCGCACACTGCGGTACGTACCCTGTCGGAAGCTGAGCTCGTCGCTCTCGGCGCCGGTGTAGTCGTAGAGCGCGCGCACACTGCGGTACGTACCCTGTCGGAAGCTGAGCTCGTCGCTCTCGGCGCCGGTGTAGTCGTAGAGCGCGCGCACACTGCGGTACGTACCCTGTCGGAAGCTGAGCTCGTCGCTCTCGGCGCCGGTGTAGTCGTAGAGCGCGCGCACACTGCGGTACGTACCCTGTCGGAAGCTGAGCTCGTCGCTCTCGGCGCCGGTGTAGTCGTAGAGCGCGCGCACACTGCGGTACGTACCCTGTCGGAAGCTGAGCTCGTCGCTCTCGGCGCCGGTGTAGTCGTAGAGCGCGCGCACACTGCGGTACGTACCCTGTCGGAAGCTGAGCTCGTCGCTCTCGGCGCCGGTGTAGTCGTAGAGCGCGCGCACGGGCACGCCGGGCTCGCCGGTGTCGGTGAGCGCGCCGGCCGACTCCTCGTCCCAGTCTTCCTCCTCGAAGGGGTTGTCTTTGCCGACGCTGTCTTTGGCGGGGGAGGTTTTGTTCGATTTTGGTCCGGACGATGTGCCATTCCTGTAATTGTCCAGTGAGCTCATCAGAAAGTTATCGGTGAAGATCGTGTGTACTATACTGTAATTGGCTGTAAATGTTCTGCTATTGGACAAAGATCTCTTCTACAATAAACAAAGGTTGGCACTTAATCGTACGCTACGTAGCTTCTGATTGAACCTGAGTAAACATTTTGACCAACCTGAGTAAAGATTTAGATTTCCTCGTGATAATCTCCTTCACCGCACGAGAAAAATAAATTTTAAACACAAAAGTGTTAGTGTACTATGAAACTACAAATAATGGAAGATGAAATCAGTAAAGTGTATTTTGATGAAAGCTATATAAAATGATGAATCATACATTTATTTTTATGCTAATATTATTCGGCAATGAAATACAAATTGGATGTGTCAAAGATACAATATTATATATTATAGAAACACAACTAACTCAAGTTCGAGAATATTCATATCGCAAACAGTATATCTGAAATTCGAACGCTCTCGCAAGGCTTGGGCACACGCAGAGGATCCACACGAGTATATTTGTAAACGCTCTATGCTAGTAAATGGGATTGAAAAATTAGTAAGTAAAAAGTTGATATTTACTTAGAATTTAAGTTAAAAAGGTAAATACAAATTTAAAAAGATTTAAATCTACTTACGTGACAGCTATGGGGGCGCTTATAGTTTTCTTATCGATGGTGTTGTTTGCGCTCGTGTTGTTCTGCACGACGGAGTTGTTGGCCGGCGGCTCCGTGTGGTTGGCTGTTTTACTCGACTTGTTGTTAGCCGTGATTGGAGGAAGTTCCTGTGCCACAGATTATTTACTCATTGACATTATTGGTCCTTCAAACCCGATACTGGATTAAACAAACTTTAGTTTTTTATAATTATATTTATATATCATGTAAAGATATAGTTTTTATGATATATATATTTTTAGATTTATTTATAATACTTATATAAAGTTCAAATTATTTATAAAATTGTATATACGTATCTTAAAATATGTTAATATTATTAATAATAAAACGTGCCAATATGCATATCGGAAAAGCGACATCCATCATGCAACATCGAAATTTAAAAAATAAAAATTACGAAAAAAAACATTGAAATAAAAATAAAGCACATTTAAAATAAAGATCGAAATGAGAATGACCCATACACCGGTTATTTAAATCTAAACAATTTTCATGCAAAAACATTTCTAATACGCTAAGCAAATGCGAAATTATTAAATAGATGCTCTTCATTCTCATTTAAATCCCATCATTGGGCCTAACCACACTTCTAAGGGATTCTGAGACATTTTAAAATAATCTGAATTCAAGAAAGTTATCAACCTGCTTTGATCTCTTACCGACATCACAATCAAAAATGTGTTTAGCCCCGTCTTGTCTTAACACATATTATTACTGTATGAACAGCAAAATGCATACGACGACTCTATGAAAATAATATTTGCATAAATTGTTGTTCACACAGATTTATAGATTACTATATACTTTGAAGTCTCACTCGAAATGACCAAAGATTCATTAAAGTCGATTTTGTAACTATTCCAATGGCAAATCTTTCGAGTGAGATTCCAAAGGGTATCGGGACGTACGTCTTCGCTGACTGGTCGTTGGTTGAGCAGCGTGATGGGTCCCGTGGGTAGGCTCTCCTTGGATTTGCCCTTTGCGATGTCCCGGAACTCCTCAGTGTATTCCTGGTCGAGACACGCGGTCACAAGCGTCCGTGAACGAGCGACACGTTGGGACACACGATCCGCCACTTTTGTAGCTTATATATATACTTCGTGTTGGAACGGTTTGAACTAATCAATATTTGCATGTACACTATGTGGTCGACTCTAGATACATGATGGTAGGTTTGAATAGAGTCAATGTCGTGGTAATGTCCCAACGTGTCTACGTTTGTAATGGCGAAATTAAAATTAAAAAAAAATCAATGATTAAATAAAAATCGGTAACAATTTCAAACAAAGCCGGTGTATTAGAGGGCGACATCAAGCTTACACTCAGGTGTTTGTGAAATGTGACGGATTTGCAATTGATCAGGATCGAAGAATGAGTAGATGCATGGTATATATTGCTTTGCGTAGAATCATGGAAGCTGAAGTATTTATTGTATAAAAGGCAAAAATAACTTTATAATCTATTATTTTCAATTTTATCTATTGTACTTTTTGTTTTTTTTTTTGTTTTAATGTCATTAATTTTTTTTTTTTTTATAGCTGAGATAAAAATAAGTCTCCGTTTTATTCTCGATGTTTTAAATTACGTATACTATCTGCTAAATCTTAAACCTTAATATATGTAGTTTTCATGATAAGTATGGCTGTGTAGCTAGAATCGACAGTGGTTCATGCTCTTGTTTATAATGATTTGTTTATTTAGTTACTAAACATTTTTATAATAACTAGAATTTTTTTTAAAGTATTTAATAATATAAATGAGTTGAATTATTATGTCCGCGTACGAGTTTTGTTGTAAAGTTGAAACGGCGTTGTGGATAAACATTCAAGATAATATTAAAAATGCGCTGCAATGTCCACTGATTAGCGAAATATTCTTATATTGATATGGTTTGCAAAATATATTTGATTTCATCGGTGTTCATTTGAAATGGAACGTGTATTGGTGCTGACGAATCATTGCAATTTTTCTCGAAAATATTTTCAAACATGGGTATCGCAAATTGCCCAAGCCTGTGTTTCGTGCAAAGACTTACATGATCATTGGTGCCCTGTCGACCAATAAATTGTGAATATTGGTACGTGTCGGCGCTTTGTGCATTCAATAATTAATTCTAATAGGCGATTTTCAGAGCTGCGTAATAATGTATCGGTGTTTGATTATTGGGATACATCGGTTTATTCGTGTGAATTGGTAAATCGAAGTGAAAAATGTTGTCACCAATTATCTAATTGAGATGTTTTGAACAGTTTTGCCGCTAGTGATTCTGTGTAAGTGCCCATTGAATACCAATTCCTAATCTTTCTCGCAACCATCAGCTCTGCTAACCGTCCCAACACCGTGGCGTACCATGAACGAAACATTATAACAACGGCCGTCGTTATACACGCTAGTCGTGTCCGACGGCGCCACTCTGCTCTCCCTCCCATCTCCGAAGCAGAAGCTCGGGAGGGCGCGACGGAGTGTCCTCTGAGCTCGTGACCATGTGGCTCTGAAGGGTATAGACCGTGGTCGCGTGGTCATGCGCGCTATCACCGCTGAAGCGGCGGCAGGAAGGTATTTGTAACGTGGTTCGGTGGTCTCCGGCGGTTCGTCCTTTCAACGTTAAGATGTAGGCTAACTTTAAGACAGCTTATGATAATATTTTTATTATAAACGATAAAACTCAGGATATAATTCCTAAATTCAGCATAAAAAAATAATATTTAATCATATTATACAAATCTACTTTTTTATTTAATATAATTTAATTATTTTATGATACAATTATCTATCTATACACACCAATTTTCTGAAAATATATATTTATAATTAATTTATCTTTTTTAATTTTATTTAAGATTTTAAAATCAAAAATGCCACAACGCCACATACATTTCTTAATAAAGGGATGACAATACGACGCCTCGGGGATCACTTTGGGATTTCGTTACCAATTTGTGGCGACCGCTGTCAATTCTGGCTACACTTTTTATGCGCATTCCATCGTCAAAGAGGTTACTTACCTACATTATTTATTTACTTTTTAATATGTCTATTTAATCTTTTCTAAAACATTTATATTCTTCCATATTTTTTTTAAAATTTGAAATTGCCTTTTGTTTTAAATTGACAGTAGTATTAAATAAGAATGAATTAAGATAATATTTGCCACTATTTCTAATTGATGATTTACAAAATTTAATGAATATTTTTATATTATCCTGCAACGACGATCACGCCTCGAATCATTAAAATATTTTAGAGGTAAAATCACTTGGCGTATATCGTAACTTATTTGAGCAAATGTTCTGCAATAGGCGCTACATCAAATATTGTAGTATTGTCAATATTGATATTAACGTTATTTTACATGAGAACATCCGAAGGTCAAAGCGTCTCTACTGAGTCCTGTGTTAGAATTTCGTTCAATTTAAAAGCAGGCATCGACCGTGAACTAAACGCTAAAACCAATTAAAGAAGAAGAAAAGGAAGGATCCTAATGCATGCTCTAAGATTCCTAAACGTCTAACCTATCTAATCTAGATCGAAAGCATTCAGTTAATAAATGCATACATAACGGTATACTCGCATATATAGTTATGCAATGGTGGGTAAGTAAGGGGGAGGCGGATAGGTGGAGGAGGGTAGTTACCTCGAACTGCGGCCACGCCATAGCCATGTTAACACCGTGATTGTTGGCCCACCATTTCAAGTCCTTCTGGTGGTCCGCGTTGTTTATTGTGTGGTGGAATTCTTCGTATATTTGTGGTAATCTGGAACAGTTTCATCGCTTTTTTACACTTTCATTTTATTTAAGAAACAACTTCCACTTAAAGATAACACAAATATTACCAAACTGCAAAAAGAGAAGAAGGAAGATCATATACCTATAATTCAAAGATTTTTCTGCAAAACACGAAAGATAGGTACAAATCGTATGGAACTTACTCGTAGTTTACGATTAATGAATATATTATGCGCTACGAATGTAAATGACAGGCGCTATGATAGAAATAAATGGGTGGAACAATTTTGTGCGAAACCCTGGGGACGAATTATCAAATTTCAATTAGAATGCAAATTCAATTTTACTGCATGGTTGTCACGATTATAATGAGTCTTTAGATGGAGGAAATTGAGATATATTTTTATATCCACCAACTTTCAGTGCAGACGAGTGGCAAAATAGTTTTTCAATTTCAATAAGAGAAGAGGCTAATACAGGCATTTTGTAGGCATTAGCCGTGCGGTGACCGGCAGAGGAGAATAGTCCCGACCTCTTTCTTGCCGAGATGTCGTCAAAATACTGAATTATGGGATAATATTTATTGGATGCTGCCGCTGTCGTTCGCATAGTATCCTGGGTGGCCACTGAAAATCAGCGTGCGAAATTTAGGGATCTTATTATGGTCCCTGTATTTCCACAAATGCTGAGTGGCCATCCTTTTTGTGACGGTACACTGCTGTACAGGTGTTCATAACTTTCATAACTTTTGCAGAGGAATGTTGTGTTTTCGCCTTATTTTTATTTACATCCATCCAACGGCTGATGTGGTGGGATAGGTCTGACCGACTGATTGAAACAGCTTGTAAATACAAGCACTTGCTGGAATATATTTTCTAAAGCTGGACGAAAGGCGTAATTCGCCTAATAATTGAAACTTAATCTACCATGTAGCTCCACTGTGAAATGGCGGATTAATACAATTCAGATGGTCATAAAAATATTCGCGTTATAAAAGTGATATATAAGCATACCTATTTCGCAAAACATTTTTATCGTCATTGAACGTATAGTACTTGGCATTCGTTTACACAAGTTGCTCCTAAATCCCAGAGCAAATATTGCGGGTAACTGCCGCCCGTACAATCGACTCTCGCGGGATTATTGAAGATTGTTTAAGGATTACTTCCAAACAGTTTGCGTTTTAATAAAGCTGTTTCTATAATTAATATATCTTGTTTCATTCATTATTATATTCATTGTTTTATTATCATGCTTATAATGCTGCTGTTCTTTTTTATAAGATCCATTTGTAATTCTTAAAATATCAAAACTTATAAAAAAAAAATCAAATATTTACAATCTTTTTGGTTAAGATTTAAGTTTTTATTACAGTTTAGATTATGTACAGTTATTGTAAAAAACTTTTATGATATTAAGATGTTTTATCTTTATATACTTTTACGCTCTATATCATCATGAATTGTACGTGTTAAATAGGAAGAAATTAACTCAATAATTTTTCTATAAGCAACGTTGTACTTCTGTTACTACCACCAGTACCAAAACCGTTAACCAAAAATAAGCTATGAAAAATAACTGGATTAACAGCTCTATGAAAAACTCTATCAATGCCTTGCGGTTTCAACTGCGCAACTCTACATTTCGTAAGAATTTTAGGATGACAAATTTACCTTTTGTGTTGTTGGGGTTATTAACTACTAAATACAGAGTCTCATCGTAAACAGTGAAGCGCGAGTAGCTAGCGTAAAAGAATAACAAATATCCATTTATTCTAATACATTTTCACGTTTGTAAAATTTATACAGATTATCTACTAAATATATGAAGTTTAATATAATGATCAACTAACGTGGGTTCCTTGCTGATGTCCAAACATTTGTGGAAGCTGAAGAGCACGTCCTTGAAGAATGTGAGCCGCTGCGCCTCCATCTGCTGACAACGGTCGAAGACGCCCGTCATGTCCTCGATGTAGCGCGGGTTGTACGCCGTGATCTCGGCGAGGGCGGCTTGGTACTTGTCCCGGTTCTTAGCAACGTCCTCCCGGCATTTAGCGACGCGTTCCGCCATTTTCTTTACCTGAATCAAAAGGTTTAAATTACGATTACGATGGTTTGTTAGAAATTCTGTGATTTCCTGAATCAAATCTCAATTTGTTTGAAAAAAGGTGTAATTAATATTTTAAATGTGTTTTGTTCGCCAGCTTCTTAGTAAAAACATTATCTAGTTATACTACTATATATAACTATAGTGTCAGCTGTTGTGTTGAAATAAGTTATGTAATTGAAGTTCTAAAAAAAACACTTTGCTGTCGAAATCTCCCCGAGAGAGCTTTACGAGACGGGATGTATTTTTACCTCGGGAAATCTATCACTACGTTTTATCTTATACGAAATTCATACAAACGAGTACGAAAACTAAGACAAGTGAAGTTGAAAACTTATACAAATAAAATTAAAAAGTTTAATATTTAACGGAATTTATTTTATGTATACGTTTATCCGTCGGAGTATTTTGTTTTTGTTTTTTAAAATTTGTATTTTTGTTATTGTAGAAGTTTAACTATAACTATGTTTTGAGATTTATATAGGTACTTGAGTTTTGAGAAGAGAAAACTCTTCACTTCGTAATTGATATTGTAACTAACAGTATTGTAACTAACAGTTCAGAACTGTATCATTTATATTCATTTCATTTCATTTCATGTCTTTCAATGGTACCACAAGCGTACAGATGATTTCGCCAATGTCATCCACAATGGAGAATACTCGAAGATTGATCGTTATCATTAATATTGGCATATATACGATAGCCAAAAATGATTAAATAAGATTTATGACACAATCGACAATACCTACTACACACACTTCTGGTTTACTTTGAGTATCACTTCTTGTATTCTGTTTACATAAATATTAAATTGTATGAAGTTACTAATGCAGAGCTAGAATTATTTCAACATTACACACTCGTATTAGCTGTACTGTGTGAAACTGTGTCACAAGCGATAAACAGACACGTAGACAAATTAGCTACTACTGTACGTGTGTTATCTAGACATTATATTTTTTACCAGCTGACAAATATTTTATAATGAATATAGCAACTTTTTAAGTTATTTTTGATTTAACGTGAATTTGAAATTAACAAATTGATTATTTTTGAGGTCGTAAGGTCGAGGTACATTTCAAATTAATAGATCTTTTTGTCTATTTTTTTTTTAATCCATCAATTTTTTTAAATATATATATAATTATATATATATACTTACAGAAGTAACGTTTTTCGAAAGTGCAATGTTCCTAAGAAAGTGCTTTTTCTAGCTAAAAACATTTTCTTACCAGAATGTATCGCTGACGTCGGCCAAAACAGATAATGTATATGAATAAAATAAAAAAAAAAACAAATTTCTTTCAAAAAAAAAAAAGAACAAAAAAAAAAATAACAGGTTACTAAGTACACTCACAATGTATGTTTAATGTATTATTAATAAACAATAAATAAATATTATTCATAATTATTATTTTATAAGCCGTACCCGCAACTTCGTTCGTGATTATACATAATGACTTTCATTCATTATCCCAACGGAACCATACTTAATTTCTGAATAAAAAGTATCAAATTCCTAGCTCGTAGTATAGCATACCAAGTTTCATTCAAATCCATTCAGTTGTTTCGGCGTGATGCGCGACCAAGATACAGATAAAAAAAAACGACAGAAATGGAAAAAAAAATATATTTAAAAAAAAATGTAACAATTTTATTATAAGTATAGGTTAGGCAGGGGCTGAGAGGGGGTAATAAAGGTTACTGAAAAAATATATTACATATATTTCGAATGCCATGTATTTGTGTAGGGTACCTACTTATGTATATAACACCTAATTATGATTGAATGTCCTAGGTCTAAAATATATTGTCATGGTAACGAATAAAACAGAAAAGAAAATATATTGATCGTCAACCTGAACTCGTATTTTTATTTATAGATAAATATTATAAAATATAACGTTGACACCCGAACTTCTCAGCAATTTGTATCGGAACTGTTCGTGTAGGTCATGCAGAAGTCTGTTATAATCTGAATATTCGTGTTTCCGGACCACCGACACAGGTTTCTTATCCTACTGGGGACCGTTGACTGTGAGGCGTTTAATTTATCGTTACAGGGAAATTAAACTTATAAACAAAGACAGGTCTCGTTGTAACATAGAGATAATAAAACAAAACTCCCGGAGATGTTAGACGAGTGACGTCAACACTCGTGTCGAGCTCCCGTCGAGGATCGTTCACGCGCCGCCGAGTCAGCGACGCTTCAAGCTCAGCCCTGAGGGCTATTGCTCTCAGTAAACAGCGGAGCTTAGTGGGAATTGTACGGGAGTATTTTGTGATTTTTTACGATGCTTTTAGATTTTACTTAAATGTACCTATTATTTCAAAACATAGGACCTAATCTGACTAATAGTATTTGTATAAATGGTTACTTTTATAATATTAATCTAAGGTATTAACATTCGTTTCAGGAACCGACTATAAAAGCCTGGGTTCAATCTGCCCCTCATGTTTATATAGGTCATTGCCTTTTTACTATAGTTTGGTCGTTTGTGCTTGTATTGTATTTGTTTCCTGAGTTCCGACACAGAATTTTATCCCACTAGGGGTGCGTTTGCTACGTAAGTGTGATGCGTTTGTTTATTTTATTTCTTGTACAAATTACGTGACACTTTTATTTTTCGAAATCTTTTCAAATTGGACAGTAGCTTCTGTAATTAGTACGTTGAGACACAAGACGAATTCTTCATTTTTATTACATTAATAGAGTTTGTTAAGGGTCGTTCAACTGTCTAGGTGTACAATCAAAACAACGTTGACGTTTGTCATTTTGTATTATTTTAAATTAAAAAAAAGAAAACGCACTTGATACTCATGATACATAAAGACATACAAACGCACACCCACACACACACACACACACACACACACACACACATGCACACAAACGCGCACAATTGCACACAGACGCACACACGCACCGGCACGAACTCACTCAAGCACGCACGCACAGACAGATTCAGGCTTTGATTTAAATTATCTATTATATTTAAACAAGACGTTGTTGAAATAAAACTGTAATAGTTTTAGTAGACCGCTTTTCCTTGGTTGAAAAAAAATAATCGAATAGAGTCTGTTTTTCCTGTTATCAGAAATCGTGTTGACGGGCAAGTAAAATCAATATGGTAAGGTTGTTAGCTCGCGTTCGAGAACGAAGCTCTATTGATTAGATTCAATCAGTCAAGTAAATTGCTTACTTGGCTACAATCTTAGTGATTTTTATGCACCATACAGGATTTATGGTAATTTCTTATTGTAAAAGATTTAACAGTTACTCTTTTAACAATTGTTAATATATTATAAACTAGCTGCCCGGACAGACTTCGTTCTGTCAAAAGTCAATAGTAAAAGTTAAATAAATGTAACGTTTTCCGAGCGATCACGTTATTTATATCTCAACAATAAACAACAACGATTACTTACAAAAGTAACTTATCAATTTTGTAGACTTATAAACTTGATGATACTCGTTCTAATGCTTTATGGTATACATATAATATTATTTGTTTGGTTACTTGGCGCGTAAAAAAATAAAGCTGACCGTTTCCCATCGCGGGAGCAGGCAACATACAACTGTTCTCGAGAGAAGCATCGGATTTCTAGATTAACGTCGCAAATACTTAAACACTGACCGATTTATTTATGGTCATTGTGAAAGCAAGCCGTATGTTGTAGGAGGGCTCTTGGTGAGAACCCAACGTTGGACGGGATCCCACGGGTGCGTCGGATAGGACAGGAAGCGCTAATGCGGAGGTAGAGGGAGGACCTGGCGGTGCAGCCGTATGGCACATGCGTTACGGCTGCGTTGCGCCCGGTCCTTGAACGGTGGATGCGCCGAAAGCGCAAGCCCCTCACCTTCCGTCTGACACAGGTTCTCACCGGGCACGGTTGCTTTGGTGACTATCTGTGTCAGACGGCCCAAAGGGAGCCGACGACTGAATGCCACGATTGTGGCGCGGCGGTGGACTCTGCCCAGCACACCCTCGAGGTGTGCCCGAGATGGGCGGCGCTGCGTCGGGGTCTGACGTCAGTCCTCGGAGGGGACTTGTCGCTTCCGAGCATCATCACCGCAATGCTCGGCGACGACGAGTCCTGGAAGGCGATGGTCTCCTTCTGCGAGACAGTAATGTCCCAGAAGGAGGCCGATGAGCGGGTGAGAGAGGAGGCCGCCGACGTGGCCTCCATCCGAGGGCGACGAATGGGGGTGCGTAGGAGGCGCTACTTAATGCGCCTCCGGTGACGCCCCTGTGCCCGTGTCGGGTCGGGATGGGAACCCGGTCCTGCTAGACACGGCGTCGTTGGGACTGTTCAGAGGTGAGCCGGACAGTCCCCATGGAGAAGAAGTCTGGCCTTTTCGCCGAGGTCAGCCTGTCGCTGGAGGGATCCTGTTGCCTGCAGATACGGGACCCTCAAATTAAAGCGGCTGAAGGCTCCCGCAGGGGTTTAGTACGGTATTGCACTCCCAAAGTGCCGAGTCCGACATAGGTCTAGGACTGCCGACCCGGGCGTCATGGATATCATCCGTAAATGGATTCCCCTGCAAAAAAAAAAGAATAAAAAAAAACCTGTGTGCCTTAAGGAACATACAAAAAAAAAAAAATAGCTGAATTGCTCGAGCCATTCTCGAGTTTTGCGCTTAGCAGTAACATTTGTTTTTATTTATATATATAGACAATATTTTTAAAAAGTAAAAATTTAATAATAATTAATATGACCAGGATGAAAACAAAGAAGCGTTACTAAATGCACACTTGTCATCAACATCGAGTAGGTACATTTTTAGCTTACTAGCAACTTATATTCGTCAAAACATTGTAATTTGCATTTTAATGAATCACAAACACAGTCAACACGTAGACTGCTCAAAAAACACGTCAAATACAGTCGGATGCTATCAAACGTTTGATCAAACACGTAAAGTTTGATAAACGGTATGATCGTCCACAGATTAATTCTGTTTTTTCGTATGTTGAGGATTATAACAATAGTTTAGGGGCTTTCGAGGTGTGGTTAAGAAGCTGCGCCCGGACTGCGATGTCATTGAGACGTGTGAGTATGTCACCGAGACGTGCGAGTACTAGTGCCATGTTACGCGTAATAATGAAGAAATTAAGTGTTTACAGTTCTAAAATAAGTTGTATAACATGCGCATCTAAGATGACCTTAAATACAGATATAAGTAAAAAAAAAAACAGTTTTGAGACAAAGGATTTCTAGAATGAGAAAAATATTTAAAACTTTCGTATTCGGCAAGCATATAATATAAAATATCTAGCTCTACACTTCTGTCTACAATCTATAACTAACCTATATTTTTATCACTCTTGGATTTACAGGACAATCTAATAAAACACTTGTTTCGCTTGTACTAATAGACGGCAGGAAGATATGATTTCTTAAGTATCTAGATTTTTTTACAAATATGCTGTTTTGTTTGCCAGCTCAGCAAATTATCTTACAATGTAAGACGCCACTCGTAACAGTAACTAGTTTCGAATCTTGTCAGATCGTTTGAAATTTTAGGTCATTATTCAATGGTCTAGAAATGTTTAATAAAACATTTGGGTTCTTAATAAGCATGAAAATGTTTGCGTGAACGCATCTTATTACAAATTAGTATCGACTGTTACTTAACTGTTAATAAAATAACACTTATTAGTAAAATAAAAATATCCCCTTAAAATGGCCTAAAATAATGATGGGATAAATATATAATTTGAACTGTCAGAAATCTAACATCTGCATAGTCAGTGTCATTGCGAACATCGCAGCGACGAAACCGTGCGGGGTTGACGTTCCATTTCCTCCCCCCGACAGTTCTAGGTCACTGTGAGTATGCACTATCAAATCAGCACGTATGTCAAATATACGTGATGCTATTTATTATATTTCACACAAGTATAGACTCGTGACTTTGTTCGCTGTTGCTGCATAAAAGACTTATGAGTACCTAATGAATATTCATTTTAACTATTTCAAGATTTTACTAGCAAATGAGCAGCGATACATCCTAATATTAAGTGATAATAAAGGTTCGTGGACGTTTTGCGATGCAATAGGGTCTTGAAAATAATAATAAGTAAAAAGGTGATGGAGCAAATAATGAAAAAGAAGAGAGTTGTAAGTTAGAGTATCCGGCTCATTTTTAGCAAGAATTTATTATTGTGAATGTATTACCATGGTCGAAGCGTATGCGTGCAAAAGCAACAGCTACGTTCAAATATTATGGTGTACTCCATAACGACCGCCTGGAGCTGATGCTATATTTGTTTGGATTAAATTAATTTTATGGATTTTACTAAATGCTTGAATATAGAATGTTATTGGAAAATCTGGTTTTGTATATATATTGACCAACCGTGAACATTTTACAAAGTATTTACAAACATTAATAAATCCGTTTAGTTTAATAATAATGTTTGTTAAGTTCAGGCGGCAAGGATATTAGTAATAATATTGATATAATTGTTTTATGTGTTTTTACGTTTTTTTAGTTATGAACATGAACGATAAAACTATACCTAAAACTATTTTATATAGCTTTTTATATTTCATATTTTCAAAACATATAATTTTTGCTTGAGTTTCTTTTCTTTTTTGTAAAATATAAACTGTTAAAGCTGACACGTGTTATATTAATTTAAATGAGGAACAACTAAATAAACTCGAGCGGTAACAAAATCTCTGTATTCGGTTTATATTTGGACTTCGCAAATATGACCACATTTCTGAATTTCGCAAAAAAACTCAAGTGGCTTCCGATACGACTTCGCAGGAATACTCGCATATTATGTCTCCTTTATTCTATCCTTTTCAATCCAGCTACTCCGTTATATCTTAAGAACCGATTTGAGTTCCTTTGTGATGCTCACGAACGACCCCTCCGATCGAATGATAATCGAATTTTAAAAATTCCCGCTCATTCTACATCCTTTACTGTTGAAGCCTGTCGTGTTTGGAACTAATTGCAACTGTCTATAAAACACGCTCAGTCAGTTATGAGATTTAAACAAACTTGTCAAAGAAATGTATTGCATCCGGGAATAGAACTCACAAACCTGTAGCAGAAAGCAAGGACACTGTCAACCGCGATAACGGGCCAGTCATATACACGTACTATATTAGGAACATTGAGATATAAGTACATAATTATTACTTCAATGATTAGGAACATAGTACGTGCTAACTACTATCCCTAGTTTACCTTTATTATATTAAGGTTAAGATATATACCCATATGTCTTTTTATATTTTATTTTAGTTTTGTTTACGTATATATTTCATCTTATGTATTAAAAAATATAAAATATAAACACAATATTTGCCTACATAAATTTACGAATAGTTCGCTTGATTATATTTTTAAAAAAAGTTTAGTCAAATATTCTTTTGAAAACACTGTATAGACACTTGTCCACACATATAAAAAAATTGTTTGAATGTACATTTTTATATTAAGAGATTTAAGTGCAGACAATAAAGGACCACATATACATAGATCAATAATGGCTTTAAAATATTATGACACGAGAAAATCATAAAAACGCGGGTGAATTTACGCGGTACGCTTAGTTTTAGTATAATTTTCATCACATGCTCTTTGGATAGCAGGCTGTATACCTGCCTCGGCCATTAGTTGCGTAACGTTCCGTGATTGCGGTCGCGTGCAGAGCGGTCAATTTTATGAAAACTGAGCTAACATTTCGGACTTTTACGACGAGTATACATAGATATACTAAATAAATTGAGGTCGTTTACTTGAAATGTCTTGATGACTGGATGTTTGAAATGACTACTCAACTTACCGGCTCCCAGAAGTCACATTCTACACAAACAAATGCCTACACAATAACATACTTCATATGGTCCATAATATTATTATCATGAGCAGTGATCATACTCGCGACCGATAGCGCAACACTCACTAAGTCCCACGTGTACCAGCCCGTCGTCGGCCGAATAATTAATTTTATTACTGGGGTATTCCTTATTGGACTTCAATTTTCTCCTAAGTATTACAGCAAAATTGCTTTTTACATATTGCTTATTTTATTAAGTTTTTCATTATATAGATTAAAATGGTTTACAATTTTTAAGTGACCGCCGCCGTCGTACATAAAATATGAACATTTAATACAACTCACAAGTAAAGTTAGTTTAAAAACTTGAAGAGAAGCAAAGGAAAATGAGATAGACGATTCAAACTTTTTGTAAAAGCCGATTTATTGTGAAAATATGCGAGTAAGACACCTCGGTCGAGCTAGATATGTGCGATCGGCCAATATTTATATAGATAATAAAAATAATCTCAGTGTAAATGGTGTGATAGTATGTATTAAGCTTGTAAGATAGTAATGGTGTATGCTTGAGAAGATCTAGTAAAATACGGTATATGTAGAATAATAATTTTACAAAGAAATATTGAATGAAAAAAATGAATCTTCGAATCAAACTGTAATTTTTTTTCCGGATATTGAATATACACGCTCAACAAAGCGATAAGGATACGTGTTAATCGGACGGCGTCCACCGTGTATCCGTCACACAAATTACGGCAGCACGCAAACATACGAGTAGTCGCGGGACAAAATAAACTTTTTATACTATTGTCTGAGTGACACATGATATGACACCTATAGCACAGTCTATAAATCTAACAGTCGTCCGACGAAGCCGTCTAGACAGGGCAATCGTGCGGGGTGTGAGGAGTGAGACGCGGGTAGGCGAGCCCGAACTGCATACGCTTCGGCCGCCCGAATTAGTTAGTAGTTCGGGACACGACTTCAAGGGCTAGCGCGTGTTTGTTTTAATTATATATATTATTTTTTTTTAATTTGTAAACAATTAAAATGGTTCATACTACCTGTGCTGTGAGAGATTGCACATCGTCATCCCGCATAAATAGAGAACTGCGCTTTCATCAATTTCCGCGCACGGAAGAAAGGTAAACATATATATTAAACATATTTTTAATATTATTTTATACTGCTTTATACTGCTTATACATTTTGTCATATAAAAACAGAATAAAAATTTTTAAGTGGGCTCCCAATTCCCATACAACAAACGTGATTTTTTTGTTCGTTAAGAGCTCGATATTGATAACGGCAACATGTAGACGCTTGAAATATTTACAGAATATTGAGTTATATTATGCACTTTAAAAATAAATAATTAAATGAAAATAAAGTTAATATTTAAGGGGGATGATTTTTTGCCGTTTTTATAGATAATGGTATTTCTGTTCTGATTTAGTAACAAATATAATAAATGTAAGATATCAATTACGCCTCATCATCTGCATACGAAACAAATGAGAAAAATTTATACATCCGTTTGAGAGCTTATGATACTAGCCGTGATCGCTTCGGAGGACTACAAGCCCCTCCGGATGATTTTGTGGATTATATCCGTCGCTTAGAAACAGAATTGATGTCGGTTTTTACTTCCTTTACTGGAAACAACATTGGGTTAAAACTGTTTCAGCATTTGAGTCTAATAGAATTTAAGACCAAGCCATGTGCATGCTTCCCAAAAGATTTTTTGTTAAAATTATTTATTAGGATGAGGATTTTTTACATAATTAAGTTCAATAACAGAAATTTCAAATGCAGTAAATCTAGAAACCGAAAATATTTATCCGTTGCCCACTTATAATATGGTGATTAGAAATTAGCGGTGATTTAAATTTTTTTTTTATTTGTTTATTTCTTAGTTCAAGTAAGTTAAATGTACATAAAATACTCACCAAACTTAACGTTTGTCGGCGTGATGCGCTCATTATTTTATTTTTACATTACCTACTATACTATAACTATACAATCTATACTAACCATACTATATCTATACAAACTTACTGTATTATAACTATACAATCATAATTGTTAATATAGTCACAAGATTCATCCTTCGGTTTTACATAATATCTAATATTATTTTTTTAGTTTATTTTTAAGTAAACCAATTTTATGTATCTTCGGCGTCTGTCTGAGTATGTCTGTTTTATTAATTACATGGGTTACTAAATATTTATTTGTTCGTTTACCATAATAATTTCTAATTTTTACATTCTTTAATTTTTGTTCTATAACTCTTTTTGTATTATATTTATTATATACTATTTCTTTATACTCGTTACTGGAGTAGTATTCTAATCCTATCAAATATTCTACTTTCTTATTTATTACCATATATTACATTGTAAAAAATTTTGTCTGCGAAATGTCTTTTTGTATTCGTTTCTATGAAGAACTTCAATAAATTACTAAATAATAACATTATATTTTAATAAAATTATTAAAAAAAAAAAAAAACTGTGACAACCCTGCGTAATTCGGAGAACGACACTCGGTGTCGGCTTTTCGTCAAACATCAAAGGCGTCGGACCACTGTATATTTTTGTACACTGTGCCTATAGGCACTCGTACCTTGTGTACAATAAACGCTAAGTTATATTGTAAGCCTCAAAGTTGGGATCCATTATTTAAATGTATAGGAACTATTCATTAAAAATGTGATTTATAAATGCAGTTCAAACTTTTATTTCTTCAGTGAAAAATATATCATAGAGTGGAAAAGAATTCGCTTTCAATAAAAAACCCACACACAGGGAATATTTTTTATAAAGAAGTATATTTTATAATAGACTAGCTTTTACCCGCGGCTTCGCCCGCGTGGAATTCGGTTATGAATTCGGTTATATCGCGCTTCTTAGTTTTCCCGTATATATAGAGTTTAGAGTTTTTAAACCAAAACTGCGTGGTAAACTATATTATATGTTTTAGGTACGTTGGGGAGCAAAAACATGCAAATTTTGGGCACTGGATACCCGGGAACACGCTATATAGAGCTGGCCATGCGAAAAACAATGCTTTTCTAAGTGTACTCCAGCAACCCTTAGAGTTTGACCTTGTGCTTTATTAATGGTCATAGCAAATGAAACCCTTATAGGAAATTGAAGTCTTTTAAACTGAAATGGGAGGTCTGTTGGAATAATCGGAATCCGAGGAATGAGTACACTTTCACCCTTTGCAGCGCCAGTTAAAATAGTGGCGGTAATAATATTCCGCCCAAGGTGAGTGACACGCAGCCTGGTACCATTGCACAGTCTGCGCCATCTATCTCCGAACTAACAATATTTTTGTTTTCCCTCGGGAAAATCAAACTTTTTCGGGATAAAAAGTACCCTATTATTTAATCCGGACTTCTAACTTTACGTCTGCAAAATTTCAAAGAAATCGGTTCAGTAGTTACGGCGTCAAAGCGGAACAAACATACAAACTCACTTTCCCATTTATAATATTGGTAAGGATTTTCTAGAAAACTTTTGACTTTAGAAAATATATTTTATTATGAACTGGTTGTTCCATTATACAGATAAACTTGTTAAAAATTGAATCATGTTATTAAACATTGGATATTGTACAAGTGTTACCTGTACAATAGAGTATCTTTATTAAGCATGAGCTGTACCCGCCACTTCGTACTCATAAATATGTTTTGACTTTCACCCTTTCTCCCAAGGGAACCGTGTCGAAATTCGGGATAAGAAGTGTCCAGTTCGTAATGAAGTCGAATCGTGCCCAATTTTAGTTTGAAGTCATTGAGATATAGACAGACAGACAGATATGAAAAAAAAATACATTTTACAGTATCGATTATAAAATGTCAATTTTAAGTTATCTTTCATGCATAAAAGAAACGTAAACCTTATTATTTTTAAAACTAGATGTCAACCGCAGTTTTAATCGAGTTGACATGTACTGTTTCGATACCAATATGGAACTGAGACGTGATGTTTGTATTACAATGTTGCTTAGTTTTCTAATGTTAAAAGAATCATTACATTTGGTTCCGTAATTTTAAAATGAATCGATTACAAAAAAAAATCTTTATAATAGTATTTGTATAAAATTAAATCTATACATGTTTCAAGTAAAATAAATTCGCCAAATCTCTTAAACAATGCTATTTACCTATTCACACACTATTCGCTGTTTTGCTGTTTTGCTAGTTTCACTAGTTTTGCTGTCTAGACAATTTAGAACCTGAATGTTTATCTATAGATAAGTTACAAAATGTTTACAAATAATGAATCAATGACAATCCTGTTAAAATCGGAACTTGTTCTAGGAATTATTATTTCTGCTGTGTTGTTTATTGATTATTTAACTTAAAAGTGATAATAATGTCACTATCAAGTATCTTATCCCGGCTGTAACTTAGATATTGGTGAATATTGTTTTAATATTAATATATAACAAATATTGGAATGTGGTTAATTTTAATATTGTTTATTTATTTACCTATTTATTTATTTATACTTTATTGTACACCACAAATATACAAACAAGATAGATTGATAATTACAAAATGTGAAGTAGAAAGGGCGGTCTTATGGCTAGTTAGCCATTTCTTCCAGACGAACCCGAACAAATGGTTAGTGTTTATGATTGGCCAATAATTTTGTAGAATTAGCCTAATATAAAACGTCTGAGAAAGTCAGACAATATGGTTGCTATATTTTCAAATGTCAAACGGCTGTCAAGAAACGAAACGTTTCGTATTTCTTTACCGCTCATAATCAGTCAGTTGTGAATTGTAATTATACGTTTTTCCGATTTAAATACATATATTAATACCCTTTTTTTATTAAAAAGTTTCTTACAAAAACATAAATACTATTATACCATACATAGGTACCGAGTGTCGATACAATAGCAATTGAAAAGTTTTTTTTATAGGAAATATTTTGAGTCGCAAGTCGTTTCAAATTGACTCGTTTTCTGAATTTAGGAATCGGGCTTACAATGATCAAATAATTCCATTATAAATTACTTCTCAGCTAGTAGATCCCATATCTAAACGGATAAACTTGTAATGACAACGAAGGAAACAAAAAGTAAATAAGATACAAAACTACATCATTATTTACTTTTTCTTTCCATCGATTAAAGGAATTCCGCGTAAAGCAATGGAAAAAGCTTATGTTGTGTCAAACAAAAACTGTATTAAGGCTCTTAATGTATCTGACGTGTTATCTGTATAGACTTTATGTTAATTAGTTTCCGATTAACTCCTCGATTAAACACCTGTGAGGGCTGCAACATTACTCATTTGTTATTCGTTAATTAATAGGTTTTTTATTAAAAGGGTAATTACTATAAAGAGTTTACTTTGTAAACATACGAGTGCATGTTTCCCTTTTTTATTATTTTATATTAAATAAAGTTTGTATAAAATAGCTCAGCATTTAATTAAATTGTTGTGTTTAATGGCTTTTACTTGTGCTATATGTACGAGCAAGCGCGTAGGTACATTTAGGTACTTAGGTTGCATTTTTGTTGTGACCTAATTACATCACTTTAATATTTTACTTACAATATATAAATCAGTTCGCTGTCGGTCATCAAGAGTACCGCACGTAACTCAGAGTTCGCTGTCGGTCATCAAGAGTACCGCACGTAACTCAGAGTTCGCTGTCGGTCATCAAAAGTACCGCGCGTAACTCACCATTCGCATTCCGCCATTAAATTCATTATAGCCTAAGTTCCTTTATAATTATATATTTTACAGTTTTATTTAATATTTTATTTATACACATTCGTACGGACACACCGTACACGATATTTTAAATATTTATAGTAACCATATTGTACGTCCCTGCTGTACATTTTTAATACAATCTGTTCTACGGTTCTACGCAAACCTCTCAGCAAACGAATCGTTTTCTGAATGTAGGAACCGGGAAACTTTTAAAACGATATAATTGTTAATAAGAAATTATGTAATAATGGCCAGTGGCGCAGTTGGCAGTGGCTCTGTTTTCTGCTCCAGGGTTGTGGGTTCGATTCCCGCCCCGAGTCTGGGTGTATTATGTATTATTCATATGTATATTTATTTAAAAAAGAAAACGTATATCAGTCAACTGTTACCTAAAACACAGGCATTAAGTTGCCTACCTTAGGAACAGACGACCGTGTGTGTATGTTATACATATATTTAAAAAAATAAAAAAAAACTATAAAAGAAATTACTTCTTTGCCACTTCAAATAACATTTTGCATTCAATTCAATTCTTGTGTTTTATGGACTTAAATTTTTTGAATTATTTATTTATTTAAGTAACTCTTTATTATACGTACAGAAAATTACAAAAAAAATACAAGTCGTTTAAAAAAATGTATAAAGGATATTTTTTTTCCCTATAAGAGATTTCTTCCAGCAGACCCGAAAAGGAATTATCTTAGACATAAATCAGATAAGATAATTATGGTTGCCTTAGTGACCGAAAGGAAAGTGAGACTTTAGGAAAAGTGGCTTTATTGACTTCCGCGTAAGTATTTAAACGAGTAGGTACTTGTTGAAAAGTAGCGCGTCCTACCGGTAAAATATCTGTCGCCTAAATTGATGACGTTCTTTCAACGTTAGGTTCGACCTCCTGGTATCTATACTCCGTGATCCGGACAATCAGATATTCTGTCACGCTGTCATGTATTACTGATTGCCGACTGATAGCTGATATGATTATGTCAATTTTGACGATTTTATCTGTCAGTGTAACATCACACGTTCTGTTAGCTCTCTCGTCTTATACTTTAACCATTACAATCAAAGTTTGATGTCGCTATTTATTTTAAAAGTAGATGACCCGCACAGCTTCACTGTAGTTTATAGTTTTGTGTAGCCTAATTAACCCTCTTTGAATGAACGTACTGTTCCATGGAAAAATATTTTTTTTTTTTGGATTCGAAGATACCGAGAAAAGTGCACTCGAAAAACCAATATATTTCTTCGAAAATCACTTTGGAACTAATAATACAAAATAACTTAATCTGAATACATACTCAAACTACATTAGATATACATTGATTTGGCTATTTCGGTTAAATGAGACCACTATAGTTACCTACTCTATTTATAGAGGCCGATATCAAGTGAATATAGTAATGATGCATGCATTTAACATTCGCATAGCAATGATCTCGACGTTTAATTAGCGAAATAACACAGACTTGTAACGTTCGACCGCGATTGATATACAAAACGTTATGTTGCACATTACGCAACGCTTCTCGGTTTCATCGCTACGCCAATCTCCTGAATTCCTGACCAGTTTACGTCGCAGATAACTCTTTATTAATTTTGATGAGACAACTATTGACTGACCCGTTGGCGCAGTTTGCAGTGACCCTGTTTTCTGCTCCAAGGGTTGTGGGTTCGAATCCCGACCCGAGTCTGGGTGTAAAATATGTTTATCTATTTATGTATTATTTATATGTATATTTATTTTAAAAAAATGTATATCAGTCGGCTGTTACCTAAAACACAGGCATTAAGTTACCTACCTTAGGAACAGACGACCGTGTGTGTGTGTTAAACATATTTAAACTAGTTTGAGGATTAGTCACAGTAACTGGCTGATGCGCTAGCGGTTGTTGGTTTGATTCCTGTTCTTGATAAATGTTTGTATGGTTTTTGTCGTAATTTGGGTGTTTGTGTTCGTCCTATGTAAGATTCTCATCATATATAGGACGGTTCAGTGTGAGACGTTATTTACTTTATGTGAAAACTAGTTACGATTTCTTGTGAGAATGCAGATAGTTTGTGAATATGGGGTATATTTCAGGGGAAATAATCCAACTCTACATACTTAAATCACTTTTTCTTAGTTCTAACACCAGATGATTAACAAATTGCGTCGCTAGCTAGTAAAATGAAGATTAGTAGAAAGGATATATATTCACCTTCATTTCTTGGAACCTATTACTTTCTTATTCTGACGTTCACTTTCTTTTTTAAGGATAAAAATTCTGTGAGAATGTAGACTTCTACGTGACATTGGCGAAATCATCTGTGCTCTTTTGGCACCATTGAAAGCCATCAAATCAAAAGAAGTTGAAGTTGAGAGTGTAGAGTATTACACCTGTCGAGACAGCAGTATTTAAGATGTAGTTTATAATACCCCCAGTTTTATTCTGGTAGAGTCTATCTTTTAATGAGATACCCTCACGATAAACTTTTAATCTGCGCCATGTCTTCGTCAAATTCTAACCCCTTTACACGTCCGCTTAAAGTTCGCAATACTTAAAAAAAAATATCTGTACAAATAGAACAAAGCCGTAAACTTTGGTTACTTGTTTAAATCATATTAAGTCGTTCGGATAAATAAAGTATTTAAGCGTTAGATATTCTATTCGAGACCAAGTAGTGGCGGTATAGGTTTCAACGCTTTTTCCATATGGAGACGATGCTCGTTCCCATCAATAGGGTATTTACAGGTTGTTTCAGATCAGTTTAGTTAGATAGTTTAACAAGAAAAAATCAAAACCACAACTCAAATGAGTTCAGAAGCTGCTTAGAACCGATCGCTTTGGAGATCCCTCCATCGACTTCCTACTTATCGAGATCTACGTTCAGCAGCGGTCATCCAATGGCCGATATGATGAGTGGAAACACTACGCCGGTGAATCAGCGGTGCACAACTTTAATATACTATAAGAAATAATCATAAATACGTGCTCTTTTCTAAGCAACGTTCTTCCCACGGATCATGATGTTTATGTGAGTGTAATTTTGTCACTATCGTGGAATCAAACAGACGATTCCTAATAGATACTTAAACTCGTTTAATGTTAGCGGTCATTGAGTTTTTTACGTGACCTAGCAGCTGATGTAGTTTAACCACGCCGTAATGGAGAATACGAGACGTGTGAATCAAATGAAACAAATTTGAGATTGAATTTTTGCACGTTTTCTGAAAAAAAAATATGATATAGAACCTTGGGAACTTAAAGAAATTCTGTAATTAAAAAATATTTGTATCTGATAATACTAAAACATTTTTCTTAAATAAAAATAAATGTTTTGATGTGTTTTAACTGGTAGAGATGAAGTGAATTGAACTGAAACAGTAGGTAGACTTCTCATCGCCGGGTAAAGGCGTCATATCCTTAAAAGAGAAGGGTTGGAGCTTTAATAGATGTACTTTTCAATCACATATAATAATTATTATACGTAATTATTATTATGAGATTCATTTTTTCAAGTATTAGAACTATGAACATATTAATAATCAAAAATAAATGAAAGAATATTCGATCAACTATAGTTATTTAGACAAAGTAGCTATAGTATCTTTACATATAATAAAATCGTAGGAAAGTCAAAACTGTACATTGAATATTTTTTTAAAGAATACTTGGGGTGTGATCTGTAATCGATACCGAAGCCAAAAATATAGTTTTTAGAGTTTTTGTCTGTGTGTTTGTCTATATGTATGTCCGGGATAAACTCAAAAAGTACTGCATGGATTTACTTTAAATTTGGCACGAATATTATTAAGAAGTCGGGTCAACATATAGGCTACATATCACGCTATCACCTACGGGGAACGAGCAGTGAACCTTTATTTCTTCAACGCATTCTGTAACAACGTGTAATCTAATAGCGTTCACGCAGACGACGTCGCGGGCAGCAGCTAGTGTACAATAAATACCACTTACAACATTATATAATTCTTAGCAATAATATATCGGAATGTAAATTCTGCTGAGAAGAATCGGCGAAAAACTCAACAGTTACCTACTCTTTTAAAAAACGTCAATACATTACTCAACCGTTATACACTCAGTCATACATGCTATGTCCTGCATGAAAGCCAGCGATACTAACAGACATATTTGTCGTTATCAGGTGCCTATGATAACATCCGGGACCGACGGCTTTACGTGCTCTCCGAGGCACGGTGGGGACACCCACAAGGACATACACCCAGACCGGAAACTAATATTTGTACAAATACAAATATATGTTTACGTGCTCTCCGAGGCACGGTGGGGACACCCACGAGGACATACACCCAGACCGGAAACTAATATTTGTACAAATACAAATATATGTTCCGAGCGGGAATCGAATCCGCGACCGCGTTGAGGTAACTACTCGCAAGTTGAGTGTGAAAGTGTTAATTTTATTATTTTAGTTATGGTTACCCTACATGTGTACTCGCATATGATTGGCTAACTACGATTGTAAACACTCACAGTTCACACAATAGCTAGCTATGCTAGGTGAGGTCGCACGCCGCGAGTGTTTGTTGCTGTGATTAGATAAATGATAAGCTACGGAAGCAATCTTGTGCAATTATTATACTTTAGACATTATGAAGACGTTGAAAGCGTTGGCGCAGTGGTCACAGCAACTGGCTGATTCGCTAGCGGTCGCGAGTTCGATCCCCGCACATGACAAATATTTGTATAGGCCATACAGATGTTTGTCGTTTTCTGGGCGTTTGTTCTTGTGTATTGTGTGTGTTTCCAGACCCCCGACACAAGATTCACATCCTACTGGGGGACGTTGAGTGTGAGACGTTTAATTTAAATATTTTTCTTACATTGAATCGTTTCTTAAGTTTCATTCATTGTTATATTGATTGCGTATGCGTGTTTGTATACATTAATTTTGTTGTTAGTTGATTTTAAATTGTTATGATTAAATTATTTAAAAAAAATTGTATAGTTAAGTTAAATGCAGTTAAATGCAACTAAACGAAAATATGATTAAGCAACGTTTATATTTAAACTTAATTATTCGATCTAATCCTAATTTTACTCATTATTAGGAATAAGAATCTAAAAATAATAATATTTATGTACAATTTGTACATTTTGTAATTATGATTTTAAAAAATTCATTATTAAATTAATGGCTCTTTTTGTCTTCGGAACATTAAAATTTTCTTTAGAAAAATACACTGCCTAAGATCTTAGATCACTTTACAAGAGCAGACGGTCTTAACAGATGCCGGCAGATGTTCTATTGGTGAATTCATCCAACCATGTCTTCTCTTAAGGGTTGAAACCGGTTCTATTTTAAGTTAAACTGATCAAAAAAAAATTTAGGGGCTTTTAGGGGCAATTAGGGACAAAAAATATTTATGAATTGCAAAGATACGTTTACGTAATCTACACATCTGTCCTAAATCAACTTGCTCGGAAACAAATAGCCATGTTCAGTGGAGTAGAAAAAAAAAAACTTAAAACATTTATTCGATGCAGTCGTTTTAGCTTTCGCATCAAACTTTATTGAAACGTTGAAAATATGTATTTTTTTGTCGACGAATCAAAATATATGTGTACTTAAGTTAAAGTCACACGACTAATCAATTTTTACCATTATTTTCTGTAAGTCTGTATATACGTTTCGTAAGTTACTTATCAGATATATATTATGTATGTCTATTAAAACTGCTTCGAAATATGTTTTTTTTAATAAATATATGAAGATGAGATGACACGATAGATAAAACCCGTGAATAAAACGTTCCTATACGGGTTAGCGTCAATAATATAACCAGTGATAGATTTTTTTTATCAAAAAAAAAAAAAAAAAAGTAAAAATAAAACCCAACCGACTTTGCATTCTACTTCTTATTAGACGAGAGTAAGCAATGGAACATTACAGACTGTCATTTTACTTTAATAAAATATACTAAATACAATGGTACAGTCATAAGATACAGCATTTGCCAATGTGGATTTATTATATTAAATAATTTTTTCGTCCGCGCTCATTTCAAAGTTCCAATTTGTCCAATTAAATTTTAAGTTTTTGTTATACGAGTGTTTTCATTTTATGTATTATTTTTAGTACATTATTTAAAATGATGATGTTTATTCAGGGGCCGTTCATAAAATACGTTCGCATACAAGGGGAGGGGAGGGGTCTGGCTGAGTGTGACAAGATGTGACAAGGGGGGGCGGGGGGTATAAGGCAACGTGACGTTCGCATCGTCTATCGCAGCTCGGCGAGCTGTTATGCATAATAGGAGATGAAAACGATGGTACGGATGATGTAGAATGGTTAGATGACGATGAAGTGGACGGTAGTTTTGAAGATGAAGAAGAAGATGGTGCAATACCGATTGTAGATATTTCGGCCCATTTAGAAAATCCTTGGACTTCTGAATAATAGAAATATTATTTATTATTTATATGTTCATTATGAAAGATATTTATTAATTTATTTAAATTTAATTATAATAACTAAATAAATATTTTTAATTTTCAGAATTTGTGTACATTTAGAATTTATCATACTCAGCAACATTTCTAGGGGGGGTCACAAAAAGTGTGACACAGCGTGACAATGGGGGGGAGGGGGTCAAAAAAAGCTGATTTTAGTGTGACGTATTTTATGAACGGCCCCTCAGACAAATAATAATAATACAATCGTTCGATATCCGTGTAGTTGGGTGTTCCATTACTCCCTTCATTATACTATAATTAATATTTATTCTTTCGGTATTATCGTTCTGTTTGTTTCCAATAACGAAATTAAAAATAAAGTCCTTTTGCGTGGAATAATCCGCTTCAATTTCTCGCATCGTTTAGCAGAACTAATTTAGAAAAGCCACTGCTATCCCGTCTTTACTTAATAAGTGCTTTTATAAAGCCATCGGCTTTCTAGGGCTTCGATTGGGTGAAATTATCCCTACTCGGCCCTTAGTACGAAAGTTAAATATAATGAAGACGTTTATATTTGTTTGTACAATTCATAGTTTTGAATTTATTAAAAATAGTTTTTGATACGTTATACTGTAAATAGGTATCTGTAATCTGTATCAGCATGTAAACCAACACTGTTGAGCGAAGGCCTCTTCTCCGTATACAAGAAGGGCTGGAGCTTAATTCACAACGCAGCTCCACTGCAGGTTGGCGGATAATTTCTCTACCATGGATAACGATCGTTATCAGGTGTCTATGATAACAACCGGGACCGACGGCATAACGTCACATGAGTAAATAAACCGTACAGAGTGAAAGCTTCTAAGGAGCGAGCAAAATTTATACCTATTTTAGTAGGGTTGGCACAGGAGGATAAAATTTAATAAACAATAGTTGTTCAATAAGATGACAAAGTTTATTTTTGTTGTGTTTTCTATTGTGTTTGTTTTTTTAAATATTTTCCAAAAACTTTATAAATTTTCAAGGTATTAAAAAATTATTCTATCAAATTGATGTTTATGATTTTGCGATTTAAAAAAAAAAAGATTCTTTCATAAACATTTTTAGAAAACTTCTCCATTGATATTTTTTATTTTGTTAAATAAATATAAAAATAAAAATAAAAAACAAATTAGTTATTTATTATTATTACTAAAGTGAGATGTCAAATATCATATCAATTCATTAAAATAACATTCTCGGTACACTTACAGTAAAGCCAAAACGCATACCGAGTTAGAAATTACATATGTGACTACTGTAAAGCTCGTTCGTATTTTTTGTTTTATAAATGTTCGTATTTTAATTTATAAACATTATTAATCAATGATAAACAATAATTCAAATACTAGATAAGTAGGTATTACCTATAAATTTCGATAATTATTCGCAAGTGGGGCTCCTCCTTGAATCGAGTTGAAATTTTTTTTAAACGTTTTTTATGAATAATAAACACGATAGAAAGCAATAATAAGGTGGCGCACGCCCTAAAAAAGAATTTATTTTTATTTAGAGGTTGTTACGTCTTTTTTTTTTAATGTAAAACGCGATTTTCCTACTTAGAACTAGTTCTTGTTAAATGACTTGCCTTTAAAACTAGAATTAACGCTAAAAAAAGACCTAACAATCTATAAAAAAAAAATTTTTTTGGGCGTGCGCCACCTTATTGCTTTCTCTTGTGTGTATTATTCATAAAAAAACGTTTAAAAAATTTTTCAACGCGATTGAAGGAGGAGCCCCACTTTCGAATATTTAAACAAATTTCAAATCAACACCAATAATTTGGCATTAAGTATTAAATAAATGTGTATGTGCATTCACACACGGCAGAAGTGAAACTTCAGAAAAGTAACCTACGAGAGAATGAGATAACTATAGAGTATCTTATTCTAGCTTGAACGCGAGTTTGCCGACGCTACGGCTGGCCGGCGAACCGCACGATGCGGTAACATAATATCACAATAACATCAAATATAATTATACGAGCTATCTATCTACCAACACATTAAAAATAATAAATTATAATCATGTTAGTACTACTTACCTAGTGGAGTCTTTGGGATAAGAAAAAAATGATGTGTTTTTATTCTTTATATTATTGTTCATACACACTGTACAGTAAACCATATTTACACTTTTATATTAAAATACCATTAAAATTATATTAAAACACTATTAAAATTATATTAAAATACTATTAAAATTATACTAAAACACTAATAAAATTATATTAAAACACTATTTAAATTAATAAATCATTAAATAAAAACACGGTGCAACGTTGCTGCTGCAGCCCTTAAGTTTAAACACAAGATAGGCCGGTTTCTCTCGTATGTGACGAGGCGCTAGTGCCGACGCACATACGCGTCTCATGCTTGTAGTAGTGTACCTATCGTGGCGCGCTTGTATGAAGCTTTCACTCTGTACGGTTTATTTACTCATGTGTTTATTTACTCATGTGATAACGTGCTCTCCGAGGCACGGTGGGGAGAACTACAAGGACATACACCTAGACCGGAAACAAATATTTGTACAAAATCTGTTTCGTGCGGGAATCGACCCGCGACCGCCGGCGCGCGGCTTTTGAGGCAACTACTCGCACCACTACACCAGAACGGAATAATACGTAGGTATATATATATATATATAGCATTTATTACATATGAGTTATTTATTCTCTCATCAAATTGTATCTATTCTCTGTTAATTGTTGTGTATTAGGTTTTTAGGTTTGTCTGTAATGTTGTTGATTACTATCGGTAATAACAGTTTAATGTATAAACTTTTTAATATTCAATCCTTTAATTAAATATTTATTTTGTAAATAAATAATAAATTAATAAATTTAAATAATATCGATTAATTTATTCATCAGTGACAATACAATTAACTTCACGTCAAGCCATATTCTGTAATAAAAAACGTATCAATATAAAACAATACCATAAAATTAAGTTGAAATTAAAAATAAACAAACTTATAAACTATTACAGAAAAAGATTTCTTACATTCTTTTGAGGTAGTCATTAATATAATAAAACGGCATTAACAATCGCACATAAAAGATATAAACTCATTTGCAAAAAAAACGGGCGGTTTCGATTTTCTTCCTGGCTGAAAAAAATAAAATACCAAAAAGGTTTTAATCATTTGAACATGTTACTGGCCAGTTATAAAAGTGCCATAATGTTTATAAGAGTACATTCCAAATTCAAATTGTTGACTGAGCCTGGTTTTCAAAGAAAATAACTTTTAACTACATTTTGTGGCGCGAATTCCCTATAGTTAATATCGACTCTAATTAACTTTTTGTCAATTTTTATTAAATTATCTGGTGTCCTTGACATTTAAAAGTATTGTTATTGCTGTTTAGCAATCTCGAAAATGGTAGATAAAGTGATAAAAGCGAGCAAAATTATTGCGCTGCTTGAAGAAGGTTGCAGTCAATGCTTCGTGGCTCAGAGGCTAAATGTGAGTCGGTCGACAGTTCAAAGGACCTGACAGCGCTATCAAGAGACCTGTTCCGTCAAGAAAAGGCCTGGTTCTGGCAGAAAGACATGTACCGAACCACGGGATGATCGTTTTCTAGTTAGTCAAGCGTTGAGAAATCGCAAATCTTCTTATGTGGACCTCAAGAACACCCTCGAAGAAGTAAGAAATGTGCAAATTAGTCTATGGACGGTCAGGAAGAGGCTTCTCGCTGCTAATATACACATTCATCGCCCAGCACGCGGCCCTAAATTACTCTGTGGACATCGAGTTGCCAGGCTTAGCTTCGCTCGAAATTGTGTGTCATGGACTCATGAAGACTGGGATAGGGTCTTGTTCTCCGATGAAGCCAGGATATCTCTGCATGGTGAAGACCGACGTCGGCGAGTGCTACGTAGACGAGGAGAACGCTTTGCAGAGGCATGTTTTGAAGAAATCACACCTTATGGAGGGGGCTCTGTTATGTTTTGGGCAGGAATAAATTCTATGGTTCGTACGGAGTTAGTCTTCATCGAAAACGGTACACTGACTGGACACCGATACATAACGGAAGTTCTAATTCCTTATGCACAACCCGCTTTAACCGCTCTTGGCGAAAACTCAATTTTTATGGACGACAACGCTCGCGCCCCCCGGTCTGGCGGTGTGGATGCGTATATGCTAGAAATCGGAATTCGTCGTTTGGACTGGCCAGCTAGAAGTCCGGACCTCAATCCCATAGAGCATGTCTGGGACGTTCTGAAGCGACGAGTGAGTTCAGTGCAGCCGGCTCCGCAGACCATCAGAGAGCTAAAGAATGTGATTACCGCGGAGTGGGAACGTATTCCCCAAGAAACCATAAAAGATATACTCACTAGCATGCCCAGACGAATGCAAGCTGTGATTTCAGCAAGAGGGGGTCACACTCAATACTAAACTTTTATCTGCTTTTAATGTATTCAAGAAAAACAAAGAAATTAACGTGTTTCATTTTTATTTAGCGAACAGGTACAATCATAGTGTTTTGAGCTTAAACATTATTTCTTAGTAATTTAATTAAAATGTTATGATAAAACTGATGAAAACTATTCCTTCCTAATTAATTTATAAAATTCTGAGGATAACAATACCTAAAATTGTCAAACAAACTAATAGTAACTATAAAATAGTTCTTTGCTTAAGTGCCCGTTTTTTTTGCAAAAGAGTTTATATTTTTTAATCTTGATTTCCGAGACATATTTTTAGTACTTACCGAAAGTTATAACTGCGTCAGAGATAACAAAACAGTATCACGCGATCTAAGATTTTATAAATAAGAAGATGCATTGATAACGCGAATCGCTTTAACGACCTTTGTTATAAATTAATTATGGAAATTAAAAGTAATTACATTCAACTATACGTGATTGGGGTCGCGATAATTATTAAGTATATTAAATTGTAGCTATTGTTTGACAAACGGTTACTTGTAAGCACAGTAAAAAATAGAATTATTATGTATGTCAGAGTTTGTTTTTAGAAGTTATTGTCGACATTTTTATCAGAATTCAATATAAACTAAAATCAGATTTATTTGTTTTATTTGTGATAGACGTACAGCAAACAAAGATGTGAAAATATTTTTAATCCAAATATTTTAAGTTATTTTTCGTCGAACGTTTTTAGAATGTACAATTTTCTGTACAATACTGAATTTTCACTACATTTTTCCAGGATCGTCGGATGTACTTTTACAAAGGCACGACAAGCGTCATATACGTGTAAAGGAAACTGCCGGCAGCATTGACTTGAATGTACGAACGAGGTTGACAAGGTTTTTATAAGTATAACAGGACATTTTTAAAATTAACTAAACGCTTTAAACTCAACCAATAGGATGAGAATTCTGCATCGGAAATACGGAAACACACAAAACACATTAGAAGAACGACAAACTATATCTGTATGGATTATACAAATATTTGTCGTGAACGAGATCGCACCCGCCACCGCTAACAAAACTGCCGATTGCTGACTCTACTGCGCCACCCCGTCTTCATAAATAAAACAAAGTAACATAAAACAATGTAAATTTTATTTAGAATGTATTTTTTCATCCATAACGATATTAATATTCATCAAACTGTATGTCTATCATATTATATCTCCTTCGTTTTTTCTCCATTCCACGTGACATTATCGAAATCATGTGTGCTATTTTGGCACCATTGAAAGATATTGAATCAAATGAAGAAATATAAAATCGAAATATCCCGATAAGTCCCGATATCATGCGAACTCTAGTAGACGGAGTACATCGCTCGTCTTTATGATACAATTCAGCTTTGTGACAGCGAAGCGTTTGACTGAAATGATTAGGGCAAAATTGTAATCAACTTTTTAAAGCTTCGCATATATTCTATTTCGCTTTCATACTTCGATAGACAGGAAGGTAATTGGTTTTAGAAGATAAGTAGCATTTTTTTTAAAAGGGAGAAATTGATTTAGGGAAGGAAGCCAGCAAACGAATCAAAGTCTGCTTTTTATAGCATGAAACCTTATTAATGTGAAAAAAGTGAGATAATAACGAAACTAAACAAGTATGCTTAATTAAAAAAAATCAAAAAAACCCGACTGCGTAAAATACTCTTATTATAAACTAAAAAGAATAAAACAATTTACTAGCTTTCATTTGATACCCATATTGCTACAGTAAGAAAAAAAAAATTCAACACCCCCCCCCCCCATCATTCCGCCATTTGCGGGCGCCATTTTGAAAATTTATATAGCCTATGTCACTACTACAATTTAGACAAATCCAACGACACCTCATATGTCAAAAACCGTCCAGCCGTTTGGGCTGTAGGGCGTGCCAAAGAAATGGACATACATACATACACTCGAAAAACATAACCCTCCTTCTGTCGCAGTCGGATAAAACTAATTTTAACTCTTAAGATGCGTTGGTTATTCTTAATCTGTAACATTCAAGCGGACTTAAAATGAGTAAAATATTTCTTATTATCTTATTATATGAAGTTTACTCAAACAGCAGTATATCAAAACCGAGTACACACCTTTGAAGAAAATAAGTAACGTACCACGTTCTAACAAGAATTACATATTATATCCTTTTTCAACACCCAGGGGTATACAAGGTTGATTGCAGCTATATCTTATATCGGTATATATCTTATATCGGTCAAACTAAGCGATCTACTCGTATTAAAGGAACACAAAAGCAGTGAAAAAATTAAAGATATACCCATACAATACTCGTAGTTTTTCTTCGTATTTAGTTTGATCTTATAAAAACGAGACGTGTAATCATTTTACTCTGATATGGAACATTTCGTGATTGAGCCTGATTCGTACGATTTTATTAAATTTGTAACGGAAAAATACCGCAGGCGTAGTTCGTACTTTGCGACAAATATCTGTAAATGCGTTTACGTACCGCACTGCTTCTACCTGCAGCGACGCGTACATTTTTATCGATATTTTCGATTTTTCAATATTTATCGATTTGTAACGTAAATCAGACGTGAAACTTTTCATATATTATACGAATAGAGAATTGTGCGGAATCCAGTTATAGTGTGCACTACTTCTAATATCTTCATCAAATTGACTGCGTACTTAACGCGTTCCACTAAAATAAATAAACACACTCCGAGAACAAGTTTCTATTTGAAAGCATTATACATAATACGATTTAATCGCACCATCAGTACGGAGTATACTTTGACGCACACTGTTTGACCGGGGTATTATTACGTTACGAGCGCACTAAGCCGAGTGTTGTACTTCGCGTTAGTGCGGTCTAGTGGGTAGGTGGGTTTAAGCTCACGAGAGGTACGCTTGGACGCACGGATGGATGAATTTCAACGATACGTATATAGGTAAATATATAGGTTTACTTATAACATACATATTTCTGTTCGAAAATCTATGCTTATATTGTAGAGAGGAATAAATGTAGGCGATTAATTTTGGAATTTTTCGATTGCATGCAATATCTACTTACTATTGGAAAACCGTATTATCCAGATGATGTATAGGATGTAGTCGCGAAACATTGACCCTTAGTAGGCACTATGTGTCGCATACAGATTAAACCGCTTACGACATCTAGTGCATAATGATAATAATATTTATATTACACTTACATTATATTATATTATACTTACACTTTAGTGTAGAATATTTAATATATGTATTTTATAAATCAATGATATGTATCTAATATATATTATTGAAACGAAACTTAAAATCTGAGCAAGAGATTAAGAATGCCCCAAATATTCAAAAGATTACCAACACTATAAATTATTAAATAATAACGAAAAATAAAGAATAAACATTGTTTACTTTTTTTATTTCTGGGGGAAACATCTTTCTACCCAGCACTAAGCCTGTAAATTAAGTAATATTAACAAGTAATTTAAACTTTAAAGATAACTTCCCTCCCAAAATTCGAAGATCATTTATTATTAGACGTTTGTGATAAAAACCGAGATTAATGCCTGTATAAGGTGGGAAAAGAAGCACAAGGACGGAACACGGGTCTACACAAATCGAAACCGCAAAAATTAATGTTTTAACAGATTAAAGTTTACAACACTCCATTGCTTGTAATCTTGGCCGAGAAAAATATTATCTTTTTTTTTTAAACACAATTAAAAATCTATGTAACAAATTAATTGTCGTCATAATTGTTGATGAATGATTGATTGATTGATTTGTTGGTTTTCACACGACGCATGAGACAAATTTTAAATAAATTTGACACTTGGAAGACTCATTTAATTCTTTATAATTATTGAATGATGTAACTTCTTGAGTTTTTTTTTTTGAAGAAGAGAAGAATTCTCGGCAGAATCTACATTTCAAGTCAGGTGCTAACTACATATAAACTATAATAGAACGATTAAAAAGTCCTACATAAACGTCTACTTCAATAAAATAAATTTTGCTTTTATTTTTTTGAATATTGAGTTATATATTTTATTCATATTGAAATCTTTGTATATTATCCTTACTACCATCTCAGCTCTTACATAACGTAATTGATACGTATTTCAGGTACTGTAAGCATCTTAACTTATGCGTCATTTAGGTATATGTGACCTCAAAAAGTGTTATTATACGAGGTTAGTATTTCAAAACTTCAACATCTGTTTTTTCAAATAAATTATGAAATAAACATCGATCGAAACGGATACGGACGAAGAAGGGTGTTGATGAATCATAAATAAGCGGACAGTTTGTAACATACTCGGAATCGAACGCCCCAGATACCTGGCCGTAAATGTCAGACAACACTCTTACATAAAAAATTCAATAGGACAACTCTTTCTTACATCCTTATGAATATTTAAAATAAAACGAGTATTTGTTTAGATCAGAGGTTAGAAATTTAAAATCGTCTAAATACCACTGTTACGAGTCTATCGAAGTACTTAAACCATTTATGAATTCATTTATCAACAAATGAGAATCAAAAGGTCACGTGACCAATTGAATCATTCTTTTATTTTCATACATGTCATCAGTGCCGGCGGGGGGGAGGGGTTACCGGGGCTGCTGCCCGGGGCGCCAGGTATTCCAGGGCGCCGCGCGCGCCAACTCAACATAACCATTTCATTTGAATGCCTATTTTTATCGATCTAAAGAAAAACTAAATTTAGCGTTATTAACTTTTATAGAATTACCACGTAGGTAGTCAATCATAAGAGTGAGTATAAGTATTATTTGTCTAACAAGCACGACCTCACATTTTGTCACATGTCGTATCTCTCACTAAACAATATAGAACGAAATAGAGCCAACAGGCGGCCAATCTAGAAAAATAATATTTTTTATTTTTTTGGTGACGTGACTGATAGATAAGTAAGGTGCATTTTTAGAGACTTAATCGTTAAAATAAGTTTGTAGTTTTCTATTAATTCAATAAAAAAATATAGTACAATTCAAAATAAGTTTTTTTTTTTTTAAATTGTAATCAAATAAGTATACCTAAAAGGCGTAAAAGGCATGAATTGCCCGGGGCGCCTAGATGGCTATAGCCTGCCCTGCATCTCATTTATACGACAGCTAATATAACAGCATGTTTATGGAATATACAGATTGTTATTGATAAATATGTGCTGTGTGTTTTCGAAGCTTCAACACAGGATTTTATAATACTGTAGTATGTTGAGTGGGGGACTTTTTTGTTATATAATATTATGTCATAAAGTTCCTCATTAAGTTCTTTTTTTTTTCAATATATTGATAGAGCAATCGAAAATAATGACTATCTGTTGATATGGTAAACATCTTGTTAATATCCCACATGTGAACAAAGGTATCATCTGGTATTAAGATTACAGCTTAATCCACCACGCTGATTATTTGAGGATATATATATGAAACAATACTTCTTACAAGGAATTGAGGTTTTTTCACGATGATTTTTTATAATCTCCGATCACAGGATGAATTTTTCAAACAAGATCACTTGAATTTTTTAAAAGAAAACATATACTCTGCAAAATTCCATTATGTCTTCATGTATTATAAAAATTAAAATTCATTATAAAGTATCGAAAACACCTGCGTGTCCGAGAGTTACGGTAACGACCGCAGTGCGGTCCTTTGTAAATAATGGACGCACCTGCTATTTATATTCACGCTTAGAAAAAAGTTATAAAAATTATGCTCATTTTTACTCTATTTACTCTTTACTTTACTCTTTATACTCTCTCTCTCTCTTTCACTTAAGACTCGTTCGTTCAGTTAGAGTCGTTTCTCAGTCGTTCAGACTTCGTTTAAATCTCAAGAGATTTGCTGTCGTTCATTACAGTTCCTATCTACAAAGTGGATAACATTAAAGAAATATAATCCAGTCAATAAGTGAAGCTTATTAAGTATATGTATGTATGTACCTGTATATGTATGTATGTACCTGTATATGCATGTATGTATTTGTATTTATTGCTTTTGTATTTAATACAATAATTGTTAATTATTTCATTATCTTATTTAGCTTTTTGAATATGAATTTATTTGTTTACTTTGTGATTTTGGACACCTAATACCGTCCGGTCTTGTACGTCCTACGGTTGGCTGATACCGAATGCTTTTAGCATTAAGAACGCCTTTTATACAATTCAATAATTTAATGTGCAATAACGTAGTAATAAATAAATAAACGGTATCTTAAAACAGTATTAATAATATTTAGCCATATTTAAATCTATTTTATTCGTCAGGATAAAACAACTAAACAGAATTTATTGAAGGTATCAAAGTTGTAGCTGCTAATTTCCCTAACGCTTTTACCATGGCGTGTTCTATCCAAAATTCGTCTGGATGAGATCGCTTTTCTAGCGATAATACCGCCTTTGTACATCATTCTTTATTTGTAATATTTATTGTTTTTAATTCTTTGTGGTGTACAATAAAGTGTAAATGTCGACGATCGTGTCGATGATTTTGATGACGATGTGTGTCGATCAAAATATATGTGTACCCACCTACCTAAGTTAAAGTCACACAACTAATCAATTTTTAACATTTTTTTTTGTAAGTCTGTATCTACGTTTCATAAGTTACTAATCACATATATATATTTATATCTATAAAAATTACTTCGAAATATGTTTTTAATAAATATGTGCCGATGAGATGACACGATAGATAAAACCATGAATAAAACGTTCCTATACGGGTTAGCGTCAATAATATAACCAGTGATAGTTTTTTTTTATCAAAAAAATTCATAAAGCACTAAAATTGGTAAAAATAAAACCCAGTCGACTTTGCATTCTACTTCTTATCAGACGAGAGTTAGTCACACTACAGATTACAGATTGTCATTTTACTTTAATAAAATATACAGTAAATGGTACAGTCATAAGATACAGCATTCGTCAATGTGGATTTCATATATTAACTAATTTTTTCGTCCGCGCTCATTTCAAAGTTCCAATTTGTCCAATTAAATTTTAAGTTTTTGTCATACGAGTGTTTTGATTTTATCTATTATTTTTAGTACATTATTTAAAATAATAGAATGATGTTTATTCAGATAAATAATAATAATACAATCGTTCGACATCCGTGTAGTTGGGTGTTCCATTACTCCTTTATGATACTATAATTAATATTTATTCTTTCGGTATCATCTTTCTGTTTGTTTCCAATAACGAAATTAAAAATAAAGTCCTTTTGCGTGGAATAATCCGCTTCAATTTCTCGCATCGTTTAGCAGAACTAATTTAGAAGAGCCACTGCTATCCCGTCTTTACTTAATAAGTGCTTTTATAAAGCCATCGGCTTTCTAGGGCTTCGATTGGGTGAAATTATCCCTACTCGGCCCTTAGTACGAAAGTTAAATATAATGTGGACGTTTATATTTGTTTGTACAATTCATAGTTTTGAATTTATTAAAAATAGTTTTTGATACGTTATACTGTAAATAGGTATCTGTAATCTGTATCAGCATGTAAACCAACACTGCTGAGCGAAGGCCTCTTCTCCGTATAGAAGAAGGGCTGGAGCTTAATTCACAACGCAGCTCCACTGCAGGTTGGCGGATAATTTCTCTACCATGGGTAACGATCGTTATCAGGTGTCTATGATAACAACCGGGACCAACGGCTTAACGTGCTCTCCGAGGCACGGTGGGGAGAACCACAAGGACATACACCTAGACCGGAAACAAACATTTTTACAAAATCTGTTCCGTGCGGGAATCGACCCGCGACCGCAGGCGCGCGGCTTTTGAGGCAACTACTCGCACCACTACACCAGAACGGTAATAGAAATAGCTATATATATATATATATATATATATATATATATATATATATATATATATATATATATATATATATATATATATATAGCATTTATTACAAACGAGTTATTTATTCTCTCATCAAATTGTATCAATATGTGTTGTTTATTAGGTTTTTAAGTTTATCTGTAATGTTGTTGATTACTATCGGTAATAATAGTTTAATGTATAAACTTTTTAATATTCAATCCTTTAATTAAATATTTATTTTGTAAATAAAGAATAAAGTAATAAATTTAAATAATATCGATTAATTTATTCATCAGTGACAATACAATTAACTTCACGTCAAGCCATATTCTGTAATAAAAAACGTATCAATATATAACAATACCATAAAAATAAAGTTGAAATTTAAAATAAACAAACTTATAAACTATTACAGAAAAAGATTTCTTACATTCTTTTGAGGTAGCCATTAATATAATAAAACAGCATTAACAATCGCACATAAAAGATATATATTTTTTAATCTTGATTTCCGAGACATATTTTTAGTACTGAAAGTTATAACTGCGTCTGAGATAACAAAACAGTATCACGCGATCTAAGATTTTATAATAAGATGCATTGATAACGCGAATCGCTTTAACGACCTTTGTTATAAATTAATTATGGAAATTAAAAGTAATTACATTCAACTATACGTGATTGGGGTCGCGATAATTATTATATATTAAAATGTAGCTATTGTTTGACAAACGCTTACTTGTAAGCACGGTAGAAAAGAGAATTATAATGTATGTTAAATTTTGTATTAGAAATTATTGTCGATATTTGTATCCGAATTCGATATATACTAAAATCAGATTTATTTTTATATTTGTGATAGACGTACAGCAAACAAAGATGTGAAAATATTTTTAATCCAAATATTTTAAGTTATTTTTCGTCGAACGTTTTTAGAATGTACAATTTTCTGTACAATACTGAATTTTCACTACATTTTTCCAGGCTCGTGGGATGTACTTTTACAAAGGCACGACAAGCGTCATATACGTGTAAAGGAAACTGCCGGCAGCATTGACTTGAATGTACGAACGAGGTTGACAAGGTTTTTATAAGTACAACAGGACATATTTAAAATTAACTAAACGCTTTAAACTCAACCAATAGGATGAGAATTCTGCATCGAGAGTCCGGAAACACACAAAACACGACAGAAGAACGACAAACTATATCTGTATGGATTATACAAATATTTGTGGTGAGCGAGACCGCACGCATCGCACCCGCCACCGCTAACAAAACAGCCGATTGCTGACTCTACTGCGTCACCCCGTCTTCATAAATAAAACAATGTAAATTTTATTTAGAATTTATTTTTTCATTCATAACGATATTAATATTTATCAAACTGAACACAAAAGGAAACTGAAAACGGAACACAAAAGCAGTGAAAAAATTAAAGATATACCCATACAATACTCGTAGTTTTTCTTCGTATTTAGTTTGATCTTATAAAAACGAGACGTGTAATCATTTTACTGTGATTTGGACCATTTCGTGTATGTGCCTGTTTCGTACTATTTTATTAAATTTGTAACAGAAAATACTGCAGGCGTAGTTCGTACTTTGCGACAAATATCTGTAAATGCGTTTACGTACCGCACTGCTTCTACCTGCAGCGACGCGTACATTTTTATCGATATTTTCGATTTTTCAATATTTATCGATTTGTAACGTAAATCAGACGTGAAACTTTTCATATATTATACGAATAGAGAATTGTGCGGAATCCAGTTATAGTGTGCACTACTTCTAATATCTTCATCAAATTGACTGCGTACTTAACGCGTTCCACTAAAATAAACACACTCCGAGAACAAGTTTCTATTTGAAAGCATTATACATAATACGATTTAATCGCACCATCAGTACGGAGTATACTTTGACGCACACTGTTTGACCGGGGTATTATTACGTTACGAGCGCACTAAGCCGAGTGTTGTACTTCGCGTTAGTGCGGTCTAGTGGGTAGGTGGGTTTAAGCTCACGAGAGGTACGCTTGGACGCACGGATGGATGAATTTCAACGATACATATATAGGTAAATATATAGGTTTACTTATAATATAGCGAGATAGTTTGGGGTAGAGAGAGGCTGCCATTGAAAAGGAAGGATCCTTCGACCAGACGGTGTTGCGTCTGGTGGGCTACACGCCACTTAACGTTTGTTGTCGTGTTCTTGTATATTTACTCTATCGCTTTGAAAACTTCGATAACGCGATGTAGGATACGTCTGTTTCTTCTAGTTCGTATATAGCGAGATAGATGTCGCTACATCAACATACATATTTCTGTTCGAAAATCTGTGCTTATATTGTAGAGAGGAATAAATGTAAGCGATTAATTTTGGAACTTCTCAATCGCATGCAATCTACTTACTATTGGAAAAGCGTATTATTCAGATGTTGTATAGTGACCCTTCTTCTATACGGAGAAGAGGCCTTCGATCAGCAGTGGGTTGTTTACAGGCTGTTACAGTATAGTGTAGGATGTAGTAGCGAAACATTGACCCTTAGGGTGTGACTCCACCAGAGCGGAGATGTGTTTTAAGCAACCAATAGAATTTCAAAATAATATATGTTATATTATTGAAACGAAGCTTAAAATCTGAGCAAAGATTATGAATGCCCCAAATATTATTCAAAAGATTACCAACGCCATCAATTATTCAATAACAACAATATGTTGTATGAATAAACATTGTTTACATTTATTTCTGGGGGAAACATCTTTCTACCCAGCACTAACCTTGTAAGTTGCGTAAAGAACTTTTATGGTAGTAATAACAAGTAATTTAGAACTTTATATATAACATTAAATAAGATAACTTCCCTTCCAAAATTCGACGATTATTTATTATTAGACGTGTGTGATAAAAACCGAGATTAATGCTTGTATAAGGTGTAAAAAGAAGCACAAGGACGGAACACGGGTCTAAACAAATCTAAACCGCAAAAATTATTGTTTTAACAGATTAAAGTTTACAACACTCCATTGCTTGTAATGTTGGCCGAGAAAAATATTATCTTTTTTTTTTAAACACAATTAAAAATCTATGTAACAAATTAATTGTCGTCATAATTGTTGATGAATGATTGATTGATTGATTTGTTGGTTTTCACACGACGCATGAGACAAATTTTAAATAAATTTGACACTTGGAAGACTCATTTAATTCTTTATAATTATTGAATGATGTAACTTCTTGAGTTTTTTTTTTTGAAGAAGAGAAGAATTCTCGGCAGAATCTACATTTCAAGTCAGGTGCTAACTACATATAAACTATAATAGAACGATTAAAAAGTCCTACATAAACGTCTACTTCAATAAAATAAATTTTGCTTTTATTTTTTTGAATATTGAGTTATATATTTTATTCATATTGAAATCTTTGTATATTATCCTTACTACCATCTCAGCTCTTACATAACGTAATTGATACGTATTTCAGGTACTGTAAGCATCTTAACTTATGCGTCATTTAGGTATATGTGACCTCAAAAAGTGTTATTATACGAGGTTAGTATTTCAAAACTTCAACATCTGTTTTTTCAAATAAATTATGAAATAAACATCGATCGAAACGGATACGGACGAAGAAGGGTGTTGATGAATCATAAATAAGCGGACAGTTTGTAACATACTCGGAATCGAACGCCCCAGATACCTGGCCGTAAATGTCAGACAACACTCTTACATAAAAAATTCAATAGGACAACTCTTTCTTACATCCTTATGAATATTTAAAATAAAACGAGTATTTGTTTAGATCAGAGGTTAGAAATTTAAAATCGTCTAAATACCACTGTTACGAGTCTATCGAAGTACTTAAACCATTTATGAATTCATTTATCAACAAATGAGAATCAAAAGGTCACGTGACCAATTGAATCATTCTTTTATTTTCATACATGTCATCAGTGCCGGCGGGGGGGAGGGGTTACCGGGGCTGCTGCCCGGGGCGCCAGGTATTCCAGGGCGCCGCGCGCGCCAACTCAACATAACCATTTCATTTGAATGCCTATTTTTATCGATCTAAAGAAAAACTAAATTTAGCGTTATTAACTTTTATAGAATTACCACGTAGGTAGTCAATCATAAGAGTGAGTATAAGTATTATTTGTCTAACAAGCACGACCTCACATTTTGTCACATGTCGTATCTCTCACTAAACAATATAGAACGAAATAGAGCCAACAGGCGGCCAATCTAGAAAAATAATATTTTTTATTTTTTTGGTGACGTGACTGATAGATAAGTAAGGTGCATTTTTAGAGACTTAATCGTTAAAATAAGTTTGTAGTTTTCTATTAATTCAATAAAAAAATATAGTACAATTCAAAATAAGTTTTTTTTTTTTTAAATTGTAATCAAATAAGTATACCTAAAAGGCGTAAAAGGCATGAATTGCCCGGGGCGCCTAGATGGCTATAGCCTGCCCTGCATCTCATTTATACGACAGCTAATATAACAGCATGTTTATGGAATATACAGATTGTTATTGATAAATATGTGCTGTGTGTTTTCGAAGCTTCAACACAGGATTTTATAATACTGTAGTATGTTGAGTGGGGGACTTTTTTGTTATATAATATTATGTCATAAAGTTCCTCATTAAGTTCTTTTTTTTTTCAATATATTGATAGAGCAATCGAAAATAATGACTATCTGTTGATATGGTAAACATCTTGTTAATATCCCACATGTGAACAAAGGTATCATCTGGTATTAAGATTACAGCTTAATCCACCACGCTGATTATTTGAGGATATATATATGAAACAATACTTCTTACAAGGAATTGAGGTTTTTTCACGATGATTTTTTATAATCTCCGATCACAGGATGAATTTTTCAAACAAGATCACTTGAATTTTTTAAAAGAAAACATATACTCTGCAAAATTCCATTATGTCTTCATGTATTATAAAAATTAAAATTCATTATAAAGTATCGAAAACACCTGCGTGTCCGAGAGTTACGGTAACGACCGCAGTGCGGTCCTTTGTAAATAATGGACGCACCTGCTATTTATATTCACGCTTAGAAAAAAGTTATAAAAATTATGCTCATTTTTACTCTATTTACTCTTTACTTTACTCTTTATACTCTCTCTCTCTCTTTCACTTAAGACTCGTTCGTTCAGTTAGAGTCGTTTCTCAGTCGTTCAGACTTCGTTTAAATCTCAAGAGATTTGCTGTCGTTCATTACAGTTCCTATCTACAAAGTGGATAACATTAAAGAAATATAATCCAGTCAATAAGTGAAGCTTATTAAGTATATGTATGTATGTACCTGTATATGTATGTATGTACCTGTATATGCATGTATGTATTTGTATTTATTGCTTTTGTATTTAATACAATAATTGTTAATTATTTCATTATCTTATTTAGCTTTTTGAATATGAATTTATTTGTTTACTTTGTGATTTTGGACACCTAATACCGTCCGGTCTTGTACGTCCTACGGTTGGCTGATACCGAATGCTTTTAGCATTAAGAACGCCTTTTATACAATTCAATAATTTAATGTGCAATAACGTAGTAATAAATAAATAAACGGTATCTTAAAACAGTATTAATAATATTTAGCCATATTTAAATCTATTTTATTCGTCAGGATAAAACAACTAAACAGAATTTATTGAAGGTATCAAAGTTGTAGCTGCTAATTTCCCTAACGCTTTTACCATGGCGTGTTCTATCCAAAATTCGTCTGGATGAGATCGCTTTTCTAGCGATAATACCGCTTTTGTACATCATTCTTTATTTGTAATATTTATTGTTTTTAATTCTTTGTGGTGTACAATAAAGAATATTATTATTATTACGTGTGGTACATTTTAACTTGATACCGTTTAAAAGTGATGTGTGATAATCAAATCTATTTTCTTAATCGAAACGTACGAAGTCACATACGAGACATAACAACGAATGACACATTGGCCACCATTGAAACCAGTTTTGAATTCCTTAATCTAAATTTTAATTGATTGACTATTTTGGGTCACATCGCACTTACACTCATTACTTTTTTTAATTGTATATATTGGTTTTTGTAATCATTATAACAGTGATGTTCTAAATAAAAACTATCTTATTATTAATAAAATACAAAACCTCACTAACCTGGTCGGGACTGAGTGAGCTGTCGCCGCTAGCGTTCCTCTCCTGGTTCTGCGCGGTCCGCTCCTGCTTGCACGCCGTGTGGTACTCGAGTCGCGTTCTCTCGACCTTTTGTAGTAGTTTCGCCCACGGCTTCTGAGCCTTTTTGAAAGCCTCGTCCATTTCCTTTCGTTCTTTTAGTTGGATCATTGACTGTTGACAAAAAAAAATTGAGTTACTATAAAACTAATTGATCAATTATAAGTAGCTGAAAGATCCTGAAGGATTTATTTTTAAATATATATGTCTGTAACATTTAGACAATATTAAAAATATGATGTAAAATTTTAAACTCAACTATAACTAGGAATGCTTCACAATTAAAATCATAACTGAACTAAAGATAAATTTGACTGTAATATCCGAGTAGAGAATGTTAGCAATGCCAGCAAATCAAGAGTCCCAATGCCGGACAAAGACTTCTTCTCCATACAAGAGAATATTGGAGCTTAATCCGCCAGGCTATGCCACTTTATTTTAGCGGATTAAGTTCTATAACACTTATGCCTCTTTCTTACCGAGATGTCATAAAAGGCGATTAAGGCAATAGTGGTGCGAACAACTGCATAGCAACCAGGATGGTGATAGACACCAATATCACCATATCCTGCCACAAAAAACTCTGCTCGTCAACCCGCGTGCCAAGCGTGGCGAGTACTGGAAACCAAACCTTCACCGGGGATGATGGGAAAAGGTGACGAATCGAGTCAATTCGAACTGAGTATTAATTTTTCAATTGTAGAAATTAATTAAAACTAAATAACCAAATAAAAATATTACAGTATTGTCAATTATCAAATCAAATATATCAATGAATTCAATGCACGAATCTACAGACATACTGAAATATAGACGACTCACGTAAACCGTTATGTAAGACATTAAAATTTCTGTAGGTGATTTCTGCCACTTAAATAGTAAAGTGCGAATATTTATGATCACTAGACCACATTTTCCCACAATTTCATTTACTGTATTTCATAGACTGATGTATTTGAAAATGCTCTGCGGTACTATGGCGTCAAAGGTTTAATAAAATTATAGTTTCTACAAGAAATGTTATTATGTAAGACGTGCCCGAGCACCTTAGATGGAAATTTGCGGTATGGCTGTCTTTATGACGGTAAAGGAGAGCACTCGTGCCAAGAAAGTGTAAATATTTGTTTTAAACAAGGGCGCGTTTCGGCTATTTCAATCGTGTTACAATCTTTGATAAGTGGCGTTTAGTATGTCACTTTAAAAAAAATAAAAACAAAAATATAATAATAATTTTGTATTCTTAACACTACGTGACATAAGCGAACACATATGTATGTGCTCGTTTGGCACCATTGAAAGCTATTAAACCATAAAAGGAATGCATTAATATAAATATTGCTTCCACTTTTCGGCCGTGAAAAAATTATTACAATATCATTATGACACGATGGTGCCACCATCATAGAACTTGATTGGTTCAGCCTGCTGATGAAAATGTATTTACACCTTTGAGGATAGAATGGAAAAATCCACCACCAGATCAGCCGTTGGATATCCAACGGCTAATACGATGGTAGATTTTTATGTCAATTAAATTAATTAAAAAGTCTTTTGCCAATTGTAAATTAGTAAAAGATGTTTGTCATGGTTCTGTGCTACGTGTGCTTACGGATCCCACGATTGAGAATTTTATCCTAATGATCGTTGCTTGTGAAGCGTTTATTTTTTTATTTATCAATGAGATAATTTAATTAAAACACTCATCGGTTATAAATTAATAATATTCCTAACGACTTAATAATGACCGTGTTACTTGTACGAGTTCGAACTGGGTTAGCGATCGATCACGGCATGAAATCAGAGCACTGTCCGAGCGACTTTTAAAGATAAATAAAAGTAATATATTTTCATGTGTAATATACAAAGATTAGATTAAGTAAAGTTAATAACAAACTAAACACATGTGTAATTACATTGTAGATTATAATCATTTTTTATTTTCATATATGATATAGAATAAATCCTTTTATTATTATACTTATCCTATTTTTACATTAAAAATATATTAAAATTAAAAATTAATATTATTATTATCTTATTAAGAAATCTATATTAATTCTTTGAACAGATTAGATAGTCTGTTTTATTAAGAAAGGTCATACTTAGATATTGCGAATATAAGTATATCTCGGAGGACCCAGCGCCGCCTGCAGGCAGCTGTACTCCGGAGTCTGCCGGAGTATGGCGACGTACGGTGCCCCGGTTTGGGCGGATCGCCTCACCGCGAAAAATAAAGCGGCGCTTCGTGCTGCGCAGCGAACAATCGCGGTGAGGGTGATTCGGGGGTACCGTACGGTATCGTGGGCTGCAGCTACTGCTCTAGCCGGCGACCCCCCGTGGGAGCTCGTGGGGGAGGTTCTTGCCGAGACCTACTCATACGTCTCGGGTAGGAGGGCTCTTGGTGAGAACCCTACGTTGGACGGGATCCTGCGGGTGCGTCGGATGGGGCAGGAAGCGCTTATGCGGAGGTGGGGGGAGGACCTGGCGGGGCAGCCGTACGGCACACGCGTAACGGCTGCCATTCGCCCGGTCCTTGAGCGATGGATGCGTCGAAAACGCAAGCCCCTCACCTTCCGTCTGACGCAGGTTCTCACCGGGCACGGTTGCTTTGGTGACTACCTGTGCCGGACGGCCCAGAGGGAGCCGACGACTGAATGTCACGATTGTGGCGCGGCGGTGGACTCGGCCCAGCACACCCTCGAGGTGTGCCCGAGATGGGCGGCGCTGCGTCAGAGTCTGACGTCGGTCCTCGGAGGAGACTTGTCGCTCCCGAGCATTATCATCGCGATGCTCGGCGACGACGAGTCCTGGAAGGCGATGGTCTCCTTCTGCGAGACAGTAATGTCCCAGAAGGAGGCCGACGAGCGGGTGAGAGAGGAGGCCGCCGACGTGGCCTCCATCCGCGGGCGACAAATGGGGGTGCGTAGGAGGCGCTACTTAATGCGCCTCCAGTAACGCCCCTGTGCCCGTATCGGGCCGGGATGGGAACCCGGTCCTGCTAGATACAGCGTCGTCGGGACTGTTCAGAGGTGAGCCGGACAGTCCCCATGGAGGAGAAGTCTGGCCTTTTCGCCGAGGCCAGCCTGTCGCTGGAGGGATCCTGTTGCCTGCAGATCCGGGACCCTCCAATTAAAGCGACTGAAGGCTCCCGCAGGGGTTTAGTACGGTATTGCACTCCCAAAGTGCCGAGTCCGACATAGGTCTAGGACTGCCGACCCGGGCATCCTGGATATCATCCGTAAATGGATTCCCCTGCGACAAAAAAAAAAAAAAAAAAAGAATATAAGTATATGAGGGCGTATTCATACGTGACGCGTGAATGTTTTTTATACTTTCCCGTAAAAACTACTTAATTGACTACGATAAAACTTGGTTTGGGAATACCTGGATATTCAGAAGAGCACATAGACTACTTATTATCCTGAATTAAAAATGGACTCAGAAGTAGAGAGATGAAATTCGTAAACTATAACATTAAAGTGCGATTAAATGAACAAAGGAACGGAACTCAACACGTGTGAAACTGCAAGTGTAGTAAAGTCATGCAATATTTGTCATGACTGGGTATCGATCTTGTGACTGCGGCGGCAGCCGGCTACATTAATCACCGCGCTAATTTGTCCTCGTGGAATATGTATATGACTGTTTATAGATTGTCGCGAGTGCCAATGCCTTTGTTGCTTGCTGTGAAAACGCCAATCACTCTAATTACGATTACCCGAAAGTGTATATTGTGTTATAGTTATTATAAGATTAAATTTGCGTATTTTTATTTGCAATTATTTGACTTTTTTTTCATTATCAAATAAGTGATAAATTTTGAACATTCTGTACAAATGAATTCTATAAATTTTCCTTCTTTCAAACTATAATTCAGCTTTTAGTGTCCATAAAAATTGGAAATAATATTTTTTTTCATTAAGTCTATATTTAAGAAAATATTAGAGATGCCGCGAATAGTTGTTATAGCGAATAGTCGAATACCGATTAATCGCCATTCCCTATGGCGAATAGTCGAATAACTCACCATTAGTATTCGCCATAAAAAAAGGAATAAAAAATATATTTTATTTGTTAAAAATATCACGCTTGTAGTAGTCTGGAACTTACCAATCATCTATTTGTTACTGTAATCTAAAAAATTTCTAAGGTTAAGAGAGAAAAAAACCATGATGTTAAAGAAATAAGTCTCATATTATACTGATTTTACCTATTACCCCTTAAACCTATTTTACGGGGAATACCTCGTTTCGTATAACCTAGAAGAGAAAAAAATCTCACGTTTTGCGTTATTTTAAGGAGGAAGAAAATAGTGCAAAATTTATTTTGTGTGGTGTAAAAATAAGTAGAGTAGTAAAAAAAAACATTAATTAAGTAGTATTGTGATTCGGATCCAGAAATGGCGTCCAAAAGACCTCATTTAGACAATGAAAGTGGGAATGTCCATTCAGAAACTCATAAACTATTTTCGCCATGTTTTGAAAAATCTACAACAGAGCAGCCTTAGAAAGGCTGACTTAAGTATAAACCCCATGTGAATGGTGATCTTAGAGTACCAATAAGAATGGATTCCCCATTTTAAGTGCTTGCTAAAAGATAATTAATCACACCAACAAGCTTTATTCAGAAAGACTATTTTCTAAGACAAGTTTGATTTATGAAGAAAAGCGCAATCGACTTGATCCCAGTAGTGCAGAAAAACTATTTTTTTTTGCACCACAATCTGCATATTTTGGACGTTAAATATTAATTACAAAGCCTAACTAATTAACTTCAACAGACATAATTGATTTTTGGCTTTTTTTATATTAATGATAATCATTCATACTGTGTTTTGTTTTTTAATAAATATTTAACTTTCATTATTTTTAAGTCTATAGCTTTTTTTTTGTTCATTAAAAGTTTATTTTAGACAACTATTCGCCGAATGTCGAATAATAGTGGCTATTATTCGGTATTCGACGAATACCAAAAAAATGTCGAGTAATGCCGAATACCGAATAATAGCGAGTATTCGCGGCAACTCTAGAAAATATGTGATATTATTAGAACGATCAATACGATCTCATTCATGTTGAGTATCGATATTTGGTGCGATGGTTACTACTGTTCCCATAAATCATAGCGTCATATACCACGGCCTTTAATAGTCATCTTTGTCAATCATGTCTGGCCCGAGAGGGAATCGAACCCGAAACCGTCGGAACTAAGGCAAATTCTCGCACAATACACCAGAACGGTTGTCTCTTTTTTTATTTACCCTATATCTAAGCATATTAATAAATGTGTGTGTATACCAATCTACCTTTGCCAGTACCCTTTTTAAGCATGAGTCTTTATTAATATTTTATATTTTAATCCCATAAGCTTCTTGCCCTAAATTATAAATAACAAATTATCATTATTATAAAACATATGGGCACATAATAATACTAGAGTAGCGCCGCTATTTTACATATAGATGGAATGATTGTATTTAGATTTATTATAATGTATCACGCCCGTTCGGAACAAACTACGCTTATATAATTAGGGATTATGATCCTTATGTCGAATGAAGTAAGTGTGGTAAATATAAGAAAGATTATGTCAAATCTTTAATGTCAATTCCATATTATGATAACGTCCATTTTCACCTTTAAAATTATGAGTTTTGCACGGGCATAGAATTAATAATTAATGGGACATTAAATGCATTTGCGCAATTTAATGTTTCGGTATTGTTAGATAACTCTACTATACTTCAACTAAATAACTCGTTTAATATGTATAATATGTTTTACTTAAATGATACACATGATTTTTTTTATTTATTTCAATTCTTACATCATCAAGCCAATACGTACTACAAAATCTAGAAATATTTGCCTATTTAAATTTATAAAATTAAATTTTTACACAGTGGTTTACGATTTAGTTTTGAACAATTTTCATATATAGGTACACGCTTATATAGGTACATATATGTATAATTATATGAGTGAGTAACCGAGTGTGACCTTTGTTCATTACACGAGTTGTAACTAGTTAACGTTCCTTCCATGCTTGAAAGAGATTTTTATTTATAATTAGAACAGCCTAGCCTTGATAGAGGTATCAGGCTGCCATCAACCTGGTCCCTGAAGATGTAGAGCTACCGTATCTATTTACCACTTGAACAATTCAATCTGATTAGTTCTCAGCGCGTGGGTGGACCCTTTAACTCATTGGGCCGGGATGAGAGGCGAGTTTTGGGTAAGTAAGTACCTATTATCGCGGTAGGTATCGATACTTGATATGGAGCGGTCGCCGCATCAAACCGACCGGAAAAACGATTCACGCGTGCGGTACAAGGTCGGAATGGATTCGGCGAAATAAATAATAAGACAGAAGCAAATTCTAGAGTCTAATCACATGAGACATGCAAGTTTACGTACTTATGAATTTGGCTTTAATAAAGGCCATTAGATGAATTTAACCAAATAAAAAGTCAACCGGGAAAACTCGATCTGAACCGTTAACTATTAATTTTATTCCACTCGGTCTACACGAACTACAGTACGTTTAAGACCCTTATAAATAAAGTGTCAACTAACATGATATAATATAACTTATCGAACTGAAAAAGTGTGAAAGAGTTAGATAGATATTTATTATTTTTACATTAAAATGTGAACCCTAAAGATTTTTTCCAGATCAAATATTTTATTTATATTAAATATATATACAAAGAGGAGAAAAAAAAAACACACAAAGGGCAGGAATAGTGGAGAAAAAAAAACAACAATATGGAAGTATCATGAAAACTAATGTAAATAAAGTATTTATTCCCGCAGCATTATGTTACTTTCCGTTTAGTGTAACGCCACACCTCATCCTCTTGTTAATGTACTACAAGTTATTAATGTAACGCATCCTTCCTTTCCGTAACGAATTACTATTTTAAACAATTACCAGTATTAGTCTTTTATTTCAGTTGTCGTTCTAGTAGAATCTAACTATCAATCAAAAATCCAAACAAAAAAATTGCTTTAGTCGAGTGGACTTCAAGCGCACTTTATGATCGTCATTTTACAAAGTGTATAATATTCTTTAATTAAATAATTATACTATTATTATAAGCACGTTGACGGATAGTATAACCTCAATGGTTGATCGTGTTATGTCACTAAAAAATATAATACATTGCCTAGAGGCATTGTGTCACATCGCAAAAGTAAAAAATGATGTGATGAGACAGTATAGGTATAGGCGTATACGTCGTAAGGCGTTGTCATATTGTGCTATGCATTTTACTGTGCACTATGACATTAAGCCTTTAGGCGGTACTGATGTGTTATGACAAATAAATAAAATAACAGTGAAAAAAAATGTGACGTCGACAGGCGTACTGTCGTATTAATTTTTACAGTGACAACGTCTAGAAGCATTCTGTCGCTTATTCATATAAAACAGAATTTTTATATCTTTTGCCGAAACTACGATAGCGGTATATATCTACAAATTTAACATGTCACTTTACGCCTTTAATTTGAATTTGAAAAAAAAATCCTTATGTTTTCATTAAATCAACTTTGAAAAAAAAAACGTATGTATAATATTATAAAAAAACAACATGGGGAAATTCTCCATACTGGCAGCGCTCCGTTTAATCTCAATTCTAATTCTCTGGGGGAAAAATAACTAGACTTTTAAAAAAATTTCGTAAAAAAAACAAGTTATCTAGATTACGATTGCTGTAATATTTATATGAAATAGGTTATAGATTAATTGAAGCCAGTTACCAGTTTCAAAAAGTAGAGACCAGTCTGCTTATAGCCTTCATTCTCCGTAATCTAAACAATATTAAAAAGTCAAATTTATATTTTTTTATTGATAAATTCTGAATTAAAAAGAAAAAAAAAAAAACTAAACAGCTACGAAATTGATTTTAGTCATTGACAGATTATAAATCAACAATATTGAAATGTTAAATAGGTCTTGTAACATAATTATTATACAGTAATAAATATCACACAGGTGAAATCGCGAAGGAAATTTAGTTTAAAAAAAAAAACATCCTTATCTTCGTATTTCATAGACAAGAACTACTACTAATATGTTTTTATGTAATCTCAATTTATCGAAATAATTTACAACTAAAGTATTCTCAAGTATTCAATTCTTCAAAGTTCATATCTATGTTGGGGTATAGGTACAGTCTCATATTGACGTGTATCGTGTTTCAGGGCTATATATAAAACAAAACTACGTAATGCGGGAAATGGAGAAGCTCCTTAATGTCAAGGTTCGCGATAAGGTGAATTGGGGACTAGCCAAACGTTTTGTAACGAAATAAAATAATTCACAACGATTTTTGATGACTATATTTGATGAATTGTAATGAAAAGAAAAGTATTATTTATAACCTTACTGAAAAAAAGTTTTCAATAAAAATAAAATTATTCTATTTAAAAAGTTTTATTTCATTTTAATTTTTTTTACCACAAGATTGATATTGAATATTTAGGAATCAATTTTCATTAGTCAAAAATCACATCTACACACATTTTATCTATACCAATCAAACAAGTTTACTATAGGTGCTAGAGATTACGATAGGAAGATAAATCAGAGACATTTGAGATAATTAGTATCTTGTAACACTAATTGTACAGAACAAAGAGAAAGCAGTTCTGTAAAGGAGTCTAATTGTTAACGAGATTATCTGTAATTAGAGAATTACTGTATACTGGAAGTCATTTTTGATAGTATATTTTTAATGTTTGAAATAAACTAGCTATTTCGATATAAAATAATACTTAAACGATTATAATTATAATTAATTATAAATATGTTTAACACACACACACACACACACACGGTCGTCTGTTCCTAAGGTAGGTAACTTAATGCCTGTGTTTTAGGTAAAAGCCGACTGATATACATTTTTTTAAAATAAATATACATATAAATAATACATATATAAATAAACATATATTACATCCAGACTCGGGGCGGGAATCGAACCCACAACCCGTTGAGCAGAAAATAGGGTCACTGCAAACTGCGCCAACTGGTCAGTCAACGATACGTAATTACAGACAAAAAAGCTTTAATTTAAAATAGAAGTTAATTTTGTTGTATAAAAGAGAACTATTCACATCGACCATTATCGCATATTGTATATGTACTCCGTTTACTGGTAGATAAGAATACAATTTTGCTATTACAATTGATTAAAGAGTTGTGAAATGAATTTTTGTTACGCCTTTTAGTAGTTTACTGATTGTATGTAGATCGTTCATAATTTTTTTTTAATAAAATGTAATTAATAGTGTTATGTGTCTATATACTGCTGTTAAATACCCCGACTGATAATTGATCAGTTTAGATTTGGCTGCTTAACGAAATATTTTCCCGAGCATGATAAAATTTTCTTAAGTAACATGGGATGCGAACGGATGCTTGAAGTCCCTACCTACTTTGTATTAGGTTGCCGTTTGAGATCGAAATAAATTGGCATATTGTCAAAATTTGAAGTCGCTTGCAAACGTTCTACATTTCGTATTGAATTCGTTAAATGCTATCTTAAATGATAAATATGTAATATGTGTATTAACAAAATATTCTTTGAATATTTCCTGAATTCTTGCAGTTTTATCCTGGAATGGTTTGTAGTGAGAAAACTATGCTAAATGAATGGGGAACATATCTCCTTTTAAATATCTCTACAAGAACGGTGGATTGAAGCCGTGCGTCAAGCATTGAATCTGAAATTAATGTCATTAATATTAATTCCTGGAAGGTTCCGTTGTTCTCGAATATTCGGCACATAAATTTAATTGGAAGGTAGGTGGAGGTAGCGCTGGCATAATATTAGGTACCACGTAATAGTCACTTGTCCATTCGATACAAGGAGTTTTCGAATATTTTCCAAGATTAATTATATCTTTTTCTTTATAAAATTTCTGGGCCTTGTAGGCGGAAAGTGTTGCGGCTATGGTTTTAGAAACCGGATACTACATTATTATTAATATTAGGACTAACCGCCAGTCATGCCCTTTTACTTCTTTTGTTTACTTTAATTTAATTTCCGCTCAAAATAAATATTTATTTTTGTAAACCTTTCTTATTTGTTTCTCAGTAGTCCTGAAGGTTAAGCCTTACTTGTCTACCTACCGTAACGCAGAGAGCAGGAAATGCTCTTGTTTTAGTTGAAAGTATTATTGGCTCAAATTTTTAATGCGGAGGTCAATTGCTTCGTGTACAGGTAATCTCATATTCAAATGAGAATAAACAGACCAAAGGTAAATAAAGACAAAGAAACCCCCAGGGTATAGGTAAAAAAAAAATCAATTGATACTATGTTATTTTTTACACAAAGCAATATTTAACGCAATATGTAATGCAATATTTAACGTTGTAATTTCTTTTTGTGAGATTATTACAACAGATAAGCTTTGAAGACGATATAGAATGAGTCTCTGGCTTAAAAGTAAAATATCCTAGAGATAAGACTCTTGATTAAAAATTATTTAAGTACAACCCTGCGGTAATTAATTTCGCTAACTTTTTAATACCTCCCACGCAACAGCACTGAAGGGCGAAAGGGACAATGCCCTGCGTTGTGTGAAGCCTGAAGGTCGAGTAAATGTAAAACATTCTAGACATAATAAGAGACAATTAAATCTCAGACTCAGTTTGAAAACCTAATAGGAATGTTTAATGTATTAATTATTATTAATCGCTAAATAAGGTTATTTAATATCGGAAATTAATGAATAATAAGAACTGAGCACTGGAAATTCAATATAAAGCTCTTTTTCTAAAGTTTTATTCCTTTGTAGTACCTATTCATGTGTTCTAATAATAATTATTTCATATCCTATTTCAGCAAGAATACTCAAGTTAATAAGCACCGTTGTAATTAAAATTTAACGATGACACAATACAAACAGAAGCAAATACTATCGGTCCTTATCACCTTTAAATATTGGGCATTTGAAAACGTCACGCGTTTAACACTATTAGCTCTGTTTGTAGAGACGCACTATGTTTCCGCATTTCTGCGGTACCTTATCATCGAATTACGCACAAAACGCCCGCTGATTTCATACGTTAGCAGAAGTATCTATATTAATCTACGGTAAAAGTGAAGCTGTATATCTGGTTCTTTTTGCTGTGAACGTAAATATTTGAGCTGAGATTCTGCGAAACGAAGGTGAAAATAGTTCTTAGCTCAGCCGTTTACCTTTAAGATCTTTATAATTACGTGTAGAGTACCTGCCGTTTACAATTTTATTATTAAATTTAATTCTGTTCATTTTAGAGCTACATTTTATTTTAAGCGAAAATATTTTAAATATTGAGTAATTTTAGAATTGTCAGCTATCAACGACTTGACGTATTCTTATTTAATTAAATATTTTATAGACAAAGAGCGAAGATAAATCTGACGTCCTTATCTGTAAACATTGTGGCTCCCTAAACAAAAAGGTCTTATTATAATGAAGTTCTTAAATCAAACGCTAACTGAATGGATACACCGTGTTTGACGGGAGAACAATCAATAACATTGTTCATCTCGATTAAAGCCTTTAAAAGATTTTTGTGACAACAATGCCGCATTACTGTTTATCAATGATCGATTGCTTTATAACAATAGAATCCGATTCAAATATACCTTCATTTGTCAATGTCAAACACCCGTGTACGTTACGTGATAAGTCAGGTCCAATGCAGACTCGTAATAGTTACGAGTTTATATTTCATACAATTATCTTAAGTACTAGCCTCATTGACCTGTCACATTGAACTGGCGGCAAATATAAAGCTTATAAAAATCCCGATCATAGGATTAAGCTTAAAGGAGAAAGAATAGGGCTTAATCCACTAATCTGCTAATCACCAAGTTTGTTAACTACCTATTCAATTCGGGAGATTACTAAGTACTACATACTACGCAACTAATACCTATTGCAAATCGGGAGATAGTATACCTACAGTAGTAGTGTAAATGGTTGATTTAGGATTTCTTGCAAGCAAAAGTTTTCTTTTGTCATTCAACTTGGCGACGAGCTACAGCGACATGGTAAACAATTTTTCGTGTCAGTTTCACGCGAAATTATTTACACGAGACCACTTCCATATCCCAACGTCTCAGTAACACTAGGATATATAATATAATATCTATTGTAACAAAGGTGGTCAGAATCGAAGAGCACGCTATTGACACAAAGGTCACCTGCCGAGGTCGAGGTATTTTAACAGTTATTAAAATCTGGCAGACGGCCAGCGACTGACAGCCGTTGGAAAAAATTAAAAAGTCACTTTCGAATTATCAAATGTTCTAATTTCCTCGAAGTTGAGAAAGTGATACAATTTACGGATTGATTGTTTTCCGTGTGTCTTAACAATAAGGTTATAATAATTTTCGTCCATGTTTTATATTATTCTTACCAATCTAAATTTTTTTATAACAGAACCTGTTTTATAAATATTAACTAAATTATTAAAAAAAATCTTTCGCTTGATCATTCGTTTATTATATTTTTGGTTCATTTTATAATGTACCTAACCTATAATACCTAACCTAATAAACCTATTTATTTGTTAAAACCATATTATTACTTTAAATTTAATTTTTTAGTCGGTTTTTGAATATAAATATTTTATTCTTAAGCTTTTAGTCGATCAAAACAAAATCAGATAACTGAAATGGTCGTGAAGAGAAATTAAACGAAACAAATGCATCTTTTTAGGTCAAAAACTTTGTAATAAAAATGAATGATGAAGCCATAAAAAGTAATCGTAAACCTCGCTTGTACGATGGTGACCGATTCACTTAAACACTTTTACAGTGTGTATTCTAAGAACGATCTCTTTATCACGCCAAAACGGGAACAACGGTAAAAGAAAATTTCAATATTATCTTTTTTTGCTGCCAGTTTTGAATACTATTATTCATTACACTTTCGTTTATCAAATGAAAATTTTCCTTTTTAGGATCACAGTGACGATAGCAACCAAATATTACAAAACTCCTAAATACTACAAAATATTACAAAACATTACTAATCTTTACCCAAATTTTATAAGATTGTTGGATTTAGAAAAATATATTGTATACTTTAAGTCGTTAAGTATACCATACTTATTGACGTAGAATCTAAAGAGAAAATAATAGTACAATTATTTTACATTTACAACGGATTTAGGTATATAAGAAACAACCGAAGACGAGGCTAGTTAGCACACCTTTACGTTTACCAATTGTCATCTGTCAAGACCTTCACACGTGACTGCTGGCAGTTAAACATGATAAATCACAACTTAAACGATTTTTAATACATTCATCAGAATAATAAGTGCCTGAGCAATATTTTTATAATAATACGAACATATTATATTTTTCTTTTTCTTACCCATAATTATTGTCAAGATGTGAAATATATTTAAACTAGACAGTTTCATTTTACTGACGAATTTATGTTTATTGCATTATTGTTCCACCAGAACTACCACCATTAAGCTCCATCGTCAATAACCTTCTGTTAAAAGGAAAAATTTATAAATATCAAATAAATATGCTTTGTGTTATTATTTTGTAAGTTAATTTATGTGTGCAATAAAGTAATTTATTATTATTATTTAAATATGGCAACTTTAGAGATTAATATGCATTTATATGAATGAAAAAAACTGCGAGTGAATGAAATTTTATTATTAGTGTACTAGAATATATGTAACACATATCCATACTATTTAAACATGAAAATAAAAATATAATTTATTTTTCAGTACAAGTGTAGTTACCTGGCAGTATTCCAGGAGATAAGAGTTTTTACTCTATGTCATTATCGCGCTGGTCTATTTCGGTAGTGGCACTTTACGCGTTAATAATGTCGCTTCATTCACGTTATCTGGTTGCTGATGGGGACATCGTATCGTAAAAATTATAACGGATTAAGATAACAATGACATAATTGAAAAGCGATAGGAAAATCATTAGACAGTTCTATTACAGAGTCACTTGGACACGCCTTTATTAGATTCATCTGTAGAATACTGTAAACAAATTATTAAAGTCGAATTTAACCACTTTGATTTATCTGGAGTTATTCGTCACTCATTCATTTAGAACAATCACTTTTATTAATGCCAAAATATCACGCATGATTTCGGCAATGTCACGTAGAATAGATATGAGATTGATCGGTACTGTTGAGAATACAGTGTGAATAAGTATAATTTTGAAGACCGTTTTACGTTTAAACCTAAACCTAGAACAACGCAATTAAAACACCATAAACATATCCCATCCATTGTTAGAATTATCAAATGTTTATTATACAGATTATAATAAGCTTCGTCGAGCTGATCTGATGACGAAGCCATTAATTGGAGATAGAGGAAGTCTTCGATGTATTTGGAATCTAATATAGTTTGGAATCGCTTGTTTTATTACCGATCCCATTCATATGTAAGGCACATTCCGTACAATAAAGTCGTTCAGACAGAAACTATTTCAAATAAAAAACTGGGCCAAATTTATATTCGATGATTAAGGTAAGGGTATAAAAATACGACGTCTACGTGCTGAACGTGAGATCATATAATATTCGCCTACGATGCAAGGGACATTTTTATTGTAAATATATTATAAAACGGCGTATTATTTATTTAAATTGTTGATTCACGTGATCAATTCGGTTTACTTGAATTTTTTTATTGTTTTGATGTAATTGGAATTAAAACTAGCTGCGCTTAGCGGTGTCACCCTTGTTATATAAAACCACAATACGTCATCTCGTAAAAGCTTATATTTTCGAGAATCGGTCAATTGTTGTAAACATCCATAAACGGCAGCGTCATCAGAGAATCTGTCAGTTACTTGATTCCTAAATATCAATATTAAAATCGGAATACTATTATAGTAAAACTGAAAACTTTGTTCGTTTGTTCAATCTATTTAAACGGGTCAGTTTTTATTACGATTTTTATGAGACTCAGCCTCAATAATCACGGTAAAAAGGTCATATCACATTATGATTTGAGGGAGCGGAGAATTGATGCCACTTCGGTCTCTTAATAAAAATAAAAAATAATCGCAAAATTCGCTATAAGATGTTTTGCATTCATCATTTAAAATAATTTAAATAATACACTTATAATTATAGATTAATCTAAAACATAGTTTTAATAAATATATAGTAAAAATATCGCAAGAGATAAGATCGAAAAGAATTTTATCGCGTCTGCAACGAGGCCACGGCTGTGATAACGGACGAAGACGTTTTATCTCGCAGGACTGCTATTGACATTATTGAAATTATAATAATGAAAGCGAATCTACTTTTTAGATTTGCTTAGACTAAATTATTTAATAATTTCGTTTATCGACGAATTTAAATCTATGAAAATGAGATAAGAGTTTGGTAAGCCACGTGGTTTTTCAATCAATTATATGAATGAATATACAAACTCAGCTGATGTATGTATATGTATATAGATCGAAAAAATCTATTCGATATATTATATACTTATGTGAAGTAAATCAAGTCGATCACGTGACTTACACATGACTGACTAATTTCTTCAAGATTTAAGCTCTTCGATTTATATACGAATTAAGTTCGCAACATAATTGAGGTTAATCAAAAAATTAAATTTTGTAACTCTATTATTAGTACTTATGTTTCGATTTGCCTCAGTCTACTGAGGTACTGCCATATGTATGTAAGTACTATATCGACGCATATACACGTGCTCACATAAAAGCACGGGTGGGGGTGTCTTTGACTCAGTGTCACCACATTGGTAAGAAATGTATTGGTGAGTAATCTGTATTAACATATTAATATTAACAATAAAATATTGTTGTTATTAACATAGCAACCTATGGATTTGTTTATTAGAGCGCTTGAGTCTCTTCATGTCAAAATCCAAATAAAAAAATGCATTATTCAAATAGGCTTCAAAAGGACATTTAAATTTTACAAAATTATAATTAATTTGAAACTATCGCCGGATTCGGAACGTAAATTCTGCCGAGAAGAACTGGCACGGTACTTAACATTTTAATAACTCTTTTATTAATTGTCTATGCATCATTTTATTATTAGTACCTACCCGGACGAGCTTTGGTCGGATTGAAAAATAGAAAACCAAAAAATTTCCCAGAAATGAGATCTAGGTAGATCAATTCGTCCCTACATCCGTATTTTAATTTAATTAAAATCATTAGATCATCGAGAAAAATTGCAATCTACAACGTAACTGTATTTATAGCGAAACCAATCTGTCAAGTGTAGTAAACTCAACGTGTGTAAAACCGCGAAGGACGTTAGTTTTTAAATTTAAAACAATGTTAAACATATTTCAATAACATCCCCGCTGCATCGTTGATTAATCTTTATACTTATATTTTATCTAGTATGAAGATAACTATAACCCCTAAATTCTTCTTTATGATAAAACGTTACGTGAATTTGTATCAAAGATAAACTGAAATCGAGTTAAAAATTGAGTACATTTGTGAAATGAAGCAAAGCGATTGCGATGCGAAAAAATTTAAATAAATTCTAAATGATATTGGGTTTTAAATGCCCACAACTGGGCAAAGTTATTCAAAGTCATTCATCTGTGGAGGAAAAGAGTGGGAGTTTAATCTGCCACACTACTCAGTTCTAAACATATGAATGAATCAGCCTGAAAAATCCCACAAAAATCCCACAGTTGGGCCAAGGCCTAAATATTTACTGCGGATAATAGATAATTTCCCTAGTAATTACTTTGACAACCGGGACCGGTGGGCTTTACGTGCTCTTCGAGCGATATTTGTACCACTATCCGCCCCAAGCGGTAATCGACCCCACGACTGTCAGCGTTGAGGTCCGACACTCGCACCACTACACAAGAACAGTCGACGATAAATATATAATTATTAGTATTATGTAACAGATACATATTATTAGCAAGATATGAGGTGTGAGAGACGTAAGGTCATGTGTAACTTGTAAGTATTAATGCCTGTTATCTAACTACGAAGATAGTTTGTTTACATACTAATCTTCAGATTTATGAGATTAATTTTAAAAATTCTTTAACAATAGTAAATATTTTGTTCATGAAGCAAGGCTCTGCAGACATGAGGGAGGGGGAGGGGTGTTGATTCTTTAACTATATAAAAATTAACGAGTTTAGTAGAATTTTGTAATTAGCTATTACTGGATATATTTATGTATACGAAACATAATCTCTTTCGCTTCGCTTGATCAAATACGTTCAGTCCTTATTTTCAGTTGCATTAAGATATTCATAAATCATTCGAGGTACGATTCGAGATCATTAAATAAAATTTTATAGACATGATTGACCTAATATATTTTTTTCTTTTAATGTAGGCCGTGCCGATCTCTTTATTGATTATAAATCAAATGGTATAAATACAGACAGTAAAATGTATTGTAATATAATATATAGATGCACTGTTTTTTTTTTGTTCAATTTTGTGAATTAAGGATATTTAAAAAAAAAATTTTGAAGGGTTCTCTATAATCGATGCTGAAGCCAAATGTGTTATTTTTAATTTTTTGTTAGTCCGTCTGTATCTTGTTAGCGAATCACGCCAAAACAACTGAACGAATTTGAACGCAACTTGGTGAGATTTCATTCATAATAAGAGTTAGGTATTAGTTACCATCGGGTACTTTTATCCATAAATTCAGTACGATTCCCGCGGGAGATAGAATGAAAGACAAAATATATATTCGACAACGAAATTGCAAGTATTGCTAGTAATAAATAGTCACATAATTATGCAATATTTAAAAAAAATTACGTAGCGAAGCTATTTTTAAACTGATAATAGGTATACATACCTAATAACTTGTGTCAAAATTAAATCCGGTTAGGGACGTACATGTATTTATTACTATTTAATAAACTATATAACGCATGTAATAACGGTAACAAGTCAACGGTCACAAGAAATGATAAATCATTAACTACAAATATTAAAATAAATACTATTCTTTTGTAGTTATAAAAGAGGGAAAAACGAATTACTTTCATCCTTTCGATTTTCGAAAGATATCGGTAGATTAAGGAATGCATCTGTCAATCAAAGTTTAATTCGATATGAATCTGACATTTGAATATGAGTATTAGTTAAACAAATTAAATCGACGAGTGTGTACAATAAATAACGTAGCGCCGCATTCCGTTCGACTCGCCACAAATCGAAATTACAAGTCAATTGCAAAGGTCATCTGATTGTCGTGTCGCGTACACAACGGATTGTTAAACGAATGCGACTTTTTTATCTCATTTCATTCGAAATATATCTAATTTTAATTCGAAAATTGTCACCACAGTTATTAATTTTTACTTAACTGTCTGTGTCGTTGCTACAAGTATCTTCTATTATGGAGATCAGTTGGCACCGCGGTTTGGGAGATAATTTTTCTACCAAGAATATTATTATTACGATCGTCATTAAGTATTTTTTATTTGACACTTACGTTCTTCAAAGCACGGCCGAAAAACCCACAAGGATAAACATGCCAGACAAGAAACAAATATTTGTAAAAATTCACATATCCGCTGCGAGGGTGAATCGAATATGCGGCCGTCCACGTTGTCAAAGTCAAAGTCAAAATATTTTATTCAGCATAAAATTATTACAATTATTTACTGAACGTCATGAGTCTACCACCAGTTCGGAAAGAAGAAGCCTCTGACCTGAGAAGAACTGGCGAAAGAAACTCAGCGGGACTAATATTTTTTTTTACGTAATGTTTTTTTTTTTCAGAGTATATTGAAATTAACAATAATTCTCTATAAGTTGAAATAGCCTGGAGGCGATCACATCATTCCCAAGGTTGTACTTTCGTCTCCACTACACTACAGCGATTAACATTTTAAGGCTTATATACTCGCGGTTTTAAAACATAGTAAAATTTTTAAGGATAGAAACTAGTACATACTACGATATAGGTTTTTTGACGATTTTTGTCGATATTTCGGAGCAGTTACATGATCCGTGATCACTAAATAAATATCCCAAAACAAGCCCTCGGTGTTAGTGTTAGTTAATGTGCACTTGTTATTAGCGCGTGTAATCGTTTCGTAGACAGTTGGAAGGATTGAGTACTTGCAATATAAAATATATATAAAAAATGTTATAGAAATAAAAGTTATTTGCATAAAATGATATGAAAAGCATATCAATGTTTTTATTTGTTCGGTTTAATATTTTACACAATAGCGCAATGCAGTTAACTTACTTTTATGATAATAGTAAAACTCATACAAACGTTTTATTTATAGTTAATTTTGTTTTATTTTAATTTTGATGTCTACAAAACCATTATACATTATGTTATTGTACGACTTTTCGTTGTTTAAAATAATATTTCAATTATTTACGAATTAATTTGATTCTTCATACACACAATACACAGTGCATTTTTAATTGAACAACAGTACATGAGGTGGTGCATACCTACATACTAAAAGCAATGCTAATGAGAACCACTTTAATATTAACGAGCGCATCCTCGTCTCCTTAATATTAATTAGGTACATGTTAATATTAAGTGTAAATTAAGTGTTACATAAATATACATGTTGAGTCTCAAGTGGAGTTAGTAATGAAATAATTCGTAATTAATTTTGATCAATGGAGAGGGCTATGCTTGGTATTTCTCTGCGAGATCGAATCAGAAATGATGAGATCCGCAGACGAACGAAGGTTGCCGACATAGCCCAACGGATTTTCAAGTTGAAGTGGCAGTGGGCAGGGCACATAGCTCGTAGAACTGGTGGTCGATGGAGCAGAAAGGTTCTCGAGTGGAGATCACGTACCGGCAATCGCAGCGTCGGACGGCCGTTCGCGAGATGGACAGACGACTTGACGAAAGTCGCCGGAAGCCGTTGGATGGAGGCTGCTTTGACCCGGTTGCTCTGGAGGTCAATAGGTCGTATACCCAATAGGTCGTGGGCGGGGGTTAGGCCTACGTTCAACAGTGGACATCCAACCGCTGATATGATGATGATGTTGAATATTATTTATATTGTCAAACGTCTAAAGCAGTACCCAAAGTATAAATGTATTTCGCAGCGCCTGGTAAAGGCATATACGAGTATGTTAATAAGTTCATGCATGCAACGTAAAATCTTGTGTGCCTACACTCAGCACATTTTTTCACAATATATTTATTTATTTATTAACTCTATGTAATGTAGAAATACTATCAAAATCGGTGATTTTTGAGAAAATTGATAATTGAATAATTTAGAAGCCACATTGCCTACCATTAGGTAAATGGATAAAACAAGTATAGATCTTATATCATAGGTGATATTGTATTGTAATTAGTCTTATAGCCAGCGATAAAGAAAATGATTTTTTCCACGCGCTCGGTTCGAAAGACATTCGGATATAATTATGTTGGTTGTATGTTAGAGACAACGCAGTGGAGCATTGTGACGGATTAATCACCAATACCCTTTAATAGATGAGACCTTAGCCCAGTAGCCCAGCATAAGGTATGGTGTACCTACCTCTTTTATAGCAGTAGTGACATGAATGAATATTTTGACACTTTGAATGTCGTTTCTTTGTTTTTTTCAGGTAGATTTTTATATTTTATTTTTTTATATCAATATACATATATATATAGAAAAATTGTACAAAATAAAAACTTTCGTTTTTTTTTTTCAGAGCAACACATATTTTTATTTGCCGATTTCAATTCTGAGTATACAACAAGATAATCGAGCTGTCTTATTTTAAACAACATTATAAACATCTAAAATCCTAAATATTATGCATGATTGTCTAAAATAGATTGTCTATAAAATATACACGCTATTCTATTAAACACAAAATCTAATAAAAACAAAAAAAAAAAAATAATGAAGCAGTTAAAATATAAAACCAAATCGAATATAAATTGTAATTTCTATAGCACGAAACGGTCTCGAGTTATTATATTTTACATATTTATTTATGTAAAATTCTAATAGAAATAACATTGTTGTTTTTGAGCTTACCGCGTTTACGGCTCGCGCATATCAAGGAAGCACACGTCAGTACGTATGTCACTCTGCTTCTGACAAGACACTGGAAGACCAGCTCGAGATATTCTAATATTCATTTGTTACATTTAATATGATGTAAGACATTACATTGTTAACGTAAACTAGAATAACAATAGTTTATATAAAAGATATGTTCCTGATGTCCAAAATTATTGTATTGTATAATATGAAATTGTCATGTTTCTTCAATGACATTCACTTATGTAGAGTTCATATAAATTGCTTAAGACCAGTTAAATAACAATAAGGTTAGTATAAAAACAAACTAATAAGACAATTCTAGAAAAATAAGTAGGGATTACATTCGTATTTAAGTACGTGTGTATATGTATATTTATATGTATGTATGCTACTTATGTATTTATTAATTTCCAATGTACAATTTGTAAAACATTATCAGAAAATAGATTTTATACACTGTTTCAGTCTGTGTAAAATTCATTCGATCTTCGCAATGTCCCTTGTTAGATATCACCTTTCAGTGATAAGGCCCCCTTTGCACCATTTATGTACCTCGTATTTTTATGTATACTTTTGTTATGTCTTGAAAATAAAGTGTTTTCTATTTTATTCGAGGCAGCGCCACATATAATTCGTTTCATTAAAATTAATCGATGTTTTAAAACGTAACGAAACGATTTCTATCTGGTTTAACATTCAAAGTGCATTTTAATTGTTTACTCTCTCGTAGATTTTTAAATATTTACCTTTTACTTTCTTCCATCGTGTAAGGAACGAGCTTTTATGTGATCGGTTCGTGGAATGAACGCTAATGGCTTTCGGAACATGTTATCTTGTCGTGTTACTGCTTTATGTACCTACTTCGAAATAAATTAATTTCAAAACTTGTCTACGCCCACGTTTGTCTACGTCAATTCTGATTTGTCAATAATATTGACAGCTAATTCGGCCTTTTATAAAGTCTATAAATAGTTTCAGTTAATTTTTTATATGAAAGTATGATTATTATTATTATATAACTCAAAATCACACACAAAAATTAATCGATTTTTTTTACTGTTGGGCCGTGTTTATTGCAAAATTGTTAAATCGTTCTGTACTTTTTTTTTTGTAATAGCCTTTTTCTTGAGGACGGTTGTAGGCTATAAAACGTAGCGTAGAAGTTGTGCATCATTGTCAATCATACACGTACCTAAACTTAAAGCAAATAATGAAAGCGAATGCGAGTTAGATAAATACTAACACTGTATAACAGAATGAAATAGTAGTTAGTAGTGGATAATTCTTTGGATTTAGAATGGAAAAGAAGCAGTTAGTACGTTTGGAGATCTAAAGCGAGGATTAGCTAGAGAAAGTTTGTATCGATTGAACGGTATTTCATTTGTTTCAGCAAACTTACGTCAATAAATTTAATAAAAAACGTTCTTGGAAAATTGTAATTTAATGACTTTGCTCATCCTTCTATAGCATTAAATATAAAGTAGGTATTAAAGTAAAAACTAGTTATATGTACTTTTTATTAAGAAAATTGTTAATATGTTTTGTTAAATGAAATTCCTGCTAATAAACGACGATTTAATGTTAGGATAAATTAGTTTTTTGTTTTGTCTTCTTCATTTTTTTGACTTTTAAATGTTTACATTAGTTATTACTTAATTAATAAATTTATTTTTATGTTTCGAAACGAATACTACATATTTTAATACATATATGAATAATTATTTATATAATATTGTATTGAACTTTATTTAAAATTATGAAAGTGTAAATTAATTAAATGTATTTATAGAACTGGTTATAATGAAACTTCTGAAAGCGAACAAGAAATGATTGATGGATGAATGAAAGTAAATTAAATTGGGTTCTCTTGCGTAAATTACACGAAATATTTATTAAATAAGTTTAAAAAAAATCAACTTATTTATATAAATCTTTTAATTTTTAGTATTCAGCGTACATATTTATTTCCATACTTTAATTACTTCAGGAAATTAAAACGCATAAATATACAGTTGTATATTATGTTGTAAGGTGCTTTTGATGTCTACGTTTTTGAAGCAAGATTACAAGAGTGGGAAAAAGGAAACTCTACTCTTGAAGTAAAGGGTCTGTCAAGACACAATTAAGGGTTGGAATGACGGGATATATTTCCTTTGTTCGAAATTTTATCAATAAAATTTCATTATATTATGCATCCTAGGTACTTAAAAAAATGTTTAAAACGTTCTCGATAACTTCGTCACTGATATTAAATTCGAAATTTATATATGTATAATATATTTGGGTACCATTATAGGTATATTTAAAAAAATATCAAGTTTAAAGAACTAAAATATACTAACATAACTAATAGTATAATTCAAAATTTCCAAGATAGCGGTTATGTTAATAGTGTTTTGTGGCGGCGCGCGCATGTCCCTGCTTTGTAGACACGCTACAGTCGCTACACGCTGGATTAAACGCACAAAGACGTGTTTGCACAGAGCATGGACATTTAGTTTTTAAATAATTTCTCGGAAATTAGGTTTTAAATAGGCCTTTGAGTCATTCACACGAGTTACTGAAACTGCATGCGGATTTAATTTCTTTCAACGAGATAATTATGGCAATCTAGAAATGTAGATACACTTTTAAAAGTAAAATATGAAAATATTTGTTGATATGTTGGTGTGCCGCAAGGAGTAATTTTGTTTTTTATTTTTTTTATTGTTTACATAAGTGTTGCTATTGATACTGACCTTATGATAAGTATCCTTTTGCCAGTTTTTGATCTGAGCTATGACGTCGTTGACGAGGCGATCGCGCACACTTAAATGTAGATCGGATAGCCGTTCAGCTTCAACCATACCGCCTTTCCATGCTGCTTCCATTGTTCCGTACTCTGGGCCTAAAGAAAGAAAATAAAACTTTACTTTTCTATATATATAACGTTTAACATTTTGTACACGTATAAATTATAAAGAAGAAAGCGAAAAGAAAAAATAACTAATACAGATATCAATCAAAGGTTTTCAAATTACCTTGACCGGTTATTTGCCTTGATTTAAGTATGTCCGTGACATTATGACCTCAACTCACAACCCCCTGATGGATAAACCAATAATACATTTTACGAGCTGATTGAGCTAACTATGGCCTACAAACTAATTGAATTAAATTTATCATTGCATACATAATCACACATACACATAGCAACTGTCAGTTATCTATTCGTATTTACCAAAACTACCGAAGTGTTCATGCATATGTACAGTTATAATAACGTACATACATACATATATAATTACATTGGTTATGACTATATATACTTAATTTTGTAGACGCATACTAAGTAAATCTCTCCAGCATTAAATTCAACACTAATCATTCTAACTTAATTACCCCAGCATTTCATCGACAGAACCGTCTTTTAAACCGTTTTCGATTTTAAATTAAAGCTATTAAGGTTTAAATTTCTATTGTCGTTGGTTAATTTCTATGAATAAATTTCGATTTAGCGTGAGACTTAAGTTGCTCCCAAGTTGCAAATTTATTTAATTTACGTTATGTATGGTAAAAATATTTGTGGTTAAGTTTTCGTTTATCAGTTTAACAAAGTTAAAAATATTTGTCAGCGGAATATTTTAAGACTTATCAGTTTACAATCGATCCGTTGCGCTTGCGAACAGATAAATTATGAACCGTTCCTAATTGGTGAAAAACATGAATTACGTTTGGTTATTGTTGCACTTTTAAGACGCGACAGCATTCGATTGAAAATATATTATTATAATAAATGTAAGTTTTGTACAGTTCACAATTCGAACACTCGTGATATTAACAAATCAAAAAATACACATAATTACCAGGGTCGGATTTAGAGGTGTGGAGGCTTCGGGGAAAGAAAGGAGTGGAGAAAAATTATCAAAATACCGACTACCAAATCCGATTATCGACCGAGACCGATAATTATGACAATACCAATATTATTATAATAATAACTTTCCTGTAACTGTCTTGCGTACTATGTGCAGACGAAAAAAAAAGCCGAATTTTCTATTGTGGGGGGCCCTCTTTTGTGGAGGCCCGCGGCACTTGCCCCGGTTGCTCGCCCCTAAATCCGGCCCTGATAATTACAAATATCTATAATTAAATACTATATATAAATACATCGTCATTCTTTAAAATTTCATCACGCACTGATTAATTTTATATGAATAAATGTATCTAGAGAATTTTAATTAAGAAAGTGAAGATTTTAAGCGATGATTAATAGCAAGAGATTTTGCAACCTTTCAAATTAACACAAAATATTGTACATCATTATCATGTGCATATTCTTTCTATGTGTATGATATGAGAATACTCTTCATGTAGAGTATTAATGAAAGAGGATGATTATAGATAATTACTTTAATGTTACTTCACAATTCACATATCTTTATTAGTGGTGATTGGCTTTACCTAGCACAGACTATGTTGTCTTATGCCACAGACTATCTATCATATAGAACACTATGTAAATATATAAATAAAATAAAACTACTTATTTGCCTTATGATTGTGAGATCGTCTTGTGAAAACCATTTTACGGTTTTTTTTTCTTTCTTTTTTTTTGTATACGAATCTCAAAAATGCAATTTTTTTTTTGCTACATTCACTGTTGATTTCTTTATCAGTAAATTTTACTCATACGAAAATGGGGACAATAACTAATGGATACAAATAAACAATTTTACGATACAAAAAAAAAAATGTATGTAGGACAAAGTTTTACAAAACCACTATCTTATTAAAAACCAATTCAATCGACACACAAACGAGTCTGATGTGACCCACTCAATGACTTCCCAGTTACATAACAATTATTCATATCGACAATCAGTCGTAAAAACTGGTCTCTGACCGGTCGTGTCGCAGGTTTCATAACTTTCCCTTCATATCGTTCGTGTTCGCTTCACGTAAGGTGCTGTAACGATACATCGTATGTCACTGATGAGAATTAGCACGTAATTAACTTCGCTTTTTACATACGATCCTCTTACACTAATATGCGAAAGTTTCTTTGTTAGTCTCTTCCATTTTACAAATATTTGAATCAATGGCGTAGCTAAGAAACCAAGACTAAGACTCGAGCTCCAAGATCGTAAATTCCGCGAATAGCCCTTTTTTGTAAAATAAATACAGTCTCAATATCTGTAGCATTACCCCACAGTAACAGACTGTAAGACATATAATACTATGGAAATAGATAAAATATATTAAACGCGAAGTTATATTAATTATATTATTATACATAATATTAATTTTATAAAAAAAAAACTAAAAAATATTAAAATAAATGCTTCGCACTGAACTGCCAGTAGCCAGGAAGTAGCCTTAATATCCTGTCGGGAGTTCTGAAGCAAAAGGCAATCAGAAACGCCCAGACTGTGAGAAACTGTCGTGGTCAATACGAATATCTGTGGCCTATACTAATATTTACAATGTGCGGGGACCGAACACGCGACCGCTAGCGCAGCAGCCAATGCCATGACTACAACGCCAACCCATCGTAATAATAATCCCTATATTATTATTTATTTATGCAATAACATAAACTATATCCGCGTGTCACGCGACCCGCCCTTAAGATTACAATATTTGCTATTTTCTAAAGGTAATCTGTTTCGACATACTGAAGTCACACTAACATTTTAGTTTACTTTCGATTTTCAATAATGCATGTAATATATTAATGCTTTCAGCACGTCCCGACCCGAACTGAATCGTATTGAATCAGCGCGTGAGCAGCATAGCGAACGAACGAACTCCCAAATAACTTTCCATTTCGGTTTTAATGTTTTATTCGTTCGACAATCGTTTATGCAATGAAAAATTGCGAAGGAAAATACATGTAGGTGCAGAATTTAAATGGTCTGTTAAAATTATTTCGTAACATTAAAATCTTTACGCTTAAACGTTTGCTTCTGGTTCAGAGAAATTCCGTTAGTTTCTCTTTGACCAAACCTTGGTTGCTGCCATTTTATCGGAAATTCATTCACAACGAGTCATTGGTAAACAAGAATTCAAAAAAAGAATAACGAGCAATAAGACAAATTATTGACTTCTTCAGCAATTATAATTAAAGTACCTGGATGACCGAGCCTTGCTCGGTTAAATTATATTTAGATACATTACATACTGATGAAACAAATAATATTTTCGATCTTACTGACATAATAGTAAAATAATAGGAACTGGTTATTTAAATAAAAAATAAAAAATAAAAAGAGCTCTTAATAAAAAAAAAGGAAAAAGATTGGTCTGTAGAAACCTGGATTCGAACCCAGGTTTTATAATTTCGAATCCGCCCGATTCCTATCTGAGCTATTAGAAGCTTGTCAATGACAGCGAAATTTACCTTCGTATTCTAATGGTATTTTTTAATTGCGTAAAAAAGGGATAAAACAACATTTTCTAAAAATAAATCCTAGCTAGATCGATTTATCGCCCCCGAAACCCCCTGCATACTAAATTTCATGAAAATCGTTGGAGCCGTTTCCGAGATTCCGATTATATATATATATACAAGAATTGCTCGTTTAAAGATATAAGATTCGTTCTTATAAATTAAGCAATACTAACTTTTAAGGAATCTTGGTCTGGTGTTGAGTTACTTGAATATTAATTCGAGATAGTACAACACATTCGCGTGATCTCAATAATCGCTGATGGCCTGAGTCCTAATAATCATAATACCGCTTCTACTAACCGCAATAGGTATAATAAGCGTACTGGAGGTACTGCTTGTTAACGATGAAATTGGATGGAATTTTATGGGTGAAGTTATATAATAATTACTGGTTAAGAATTCACTTGATTATTATGTGCCTCTGTGATAAATGTTAATAATAATAATTACGTGGGCAGTTGATTTCTGCGTGGATCATGGACAAAAGCGCAATAAATGTGATGTAAATGCTTACGCATAGTCTATATTTTCCCCCTATTTTACTACACGATCCATATGTTTATGGTAGGTAACTGTCCTATGATTCATAAAATTTTCTTTCTTATTAAACTATAAACTAACAAAGGAAAGATTTTCAATCGTAGCGGTAGAGCATAAGATTAGCACTTGAAATAAGCGAACAATTTCGGGCACCATTTTATTTGTAATTAAGGTCATGGATTCCGAATAGTCTTTCCGTTGATTTAGTGGTATAACATAATGTTTCTCACTTAATTGAAGGTTACAACGTCATGTAAGAAAAATTACACAATCATAATACATCAACTATAAATTTTGCAATTAATATCGGTGTTCTGTAGTGACAACCGTTTTGGCGTAGTAGTTCGAGAAGTTGCCTCAAGGCTGCCGACCGCGGGTTCTGCTCGGGCTAGATACGAATACTTGTCTCTGGTCTGTGTGTCTACTTTTGGGTGACCAGCCGGCCTAACATGCTCGCACGACAAAATTTTGTCTACCCCTTTTCTCGAATTATCTCTCTATGTCTATAGTACCTAGCCAACATGTGTGCACATGATACTCTTCTCGTTACGTCAATAGAAAAGATAACAGGATATATCATAAGTTAAAACTTTTATTGACCATTAAGTTATTATTATTATTGATCATTAAGTTAAAACTTAATGATATATCATGTTATCGCTTCTATTCTCTATCTATATATCTATATATATCTATGATAACAACCAGCATCTTCTCCGGTTCTGGTTGTTATCATAGAGATCGGATAGCGATCGTTACCCTTGATAGATATATTATCTCCCAATGCAGTGAATCGGCTTTGAGGATTAAGCTCCAACTCTTCCTCTATATGGAAAAAAGTGTGACGTTTACATGTTGATTCATTTATCAATCTGTATTATAGCCCCCACCCCTTCCTCCACAGAGGACTAATTGGACTAACTTTGCCCAGCTGTGGGACGTTATAAAACAGATATAGTTCGGCATATAATCTAAGACAGTTTATAGCACTTTCCATATATTGAGAGAAAGCCTGGGCCCAGTAGTAGGATATTTACAGGCAAATTCAGTTCAGTCTTTTTTGTCGTACGTCTAATCTATTTGAACCGTTTCACGTGTACGGTTTTATCTCAGTGAAATTATTTGTAGCGGCATTGGAACGCAATAACGACAAGCTCGACATTACGGAGACCACTTCCTCGTAACATAAGCCCATATTGAAAATTCTTTAACAGATGATGTAAACGATACCGTATTTACTGTAAGCGTTAACAGCTTCGATAATATTATCTAAGATAATATATTAAGGTATATACCTAATAACAGTATTTCAAATATTATGTATAGTGTTGTTATAAGTTTTTGTTAATAGTTTGTGCACGTAAATAAAATATATATGGCAATGATTTTATTATTTACAACAATCGATGTGATTGAGTGCAAATAAGTATTCATTAATACACTAATCCCATAAGAGAAGTGGTCTATTCCCAACAGTGGGACGTGTGTTGAATGTAAAGCTGTATCTTTTGTCTAAAACTGTATTTTTATTTTTATTTTCTGTCTGTATTTATTTCTGAATCTTGGATTGAAACTTTTTTAATGTATATGATGTTATAAGTCCATACAACGATAAAGAACACTAGATGCTGGATGAACAATGGATTTTTATCCTGAAACTCATGTATGGTTCTCCTCAGAGAGGGGAGGAAAGCAAAAATGTGTAATCGTGAAGGAAGTCGAGGGTTCAGCTAGTTTTAATATAAATATTATAATTTAAGTTATACTGCTAGGTAAAATGACATAGTTTAGATAAATAACAGCAGTTTATTACGAGTAAAGTAATCAAGTAACTAGAACTAACGAGATAACAAGATATAATGATAAGAAAATCAAGAACGTTCTTGTTAAATCTCGAATACTTAACACCGTTTCAAAATTAAAATAAAACTTCAAGTGAAAACGTAGTTGAATTCATAGCGTTTTTAGTATTTGGATAATGAAACGTTGAGCTAATTTCTAGAATTCTGAATTGTAAGCGTAAAATAATGTTAAAGCGAGAAGAGCGATGACAGGCAAGTAATAAACTTTACTTTTTAAAACAAAATATGAGAATTACGAGAACGTAACGATTACATTTGTAGACGAATTATCTTGAGTGGGATTTAAAAATGTTTGAATTAAAAATATTAGCAATACTATCAGAGTTTTAGCAGTCAAATAATACAACTAATCTTCTTAATTTAAAACTTATTCAACCAGACATGACCCCGTTAATACAGGCATACTATATTCAGATGTGCATGTATGATTTCTCAATTCTTTCATAATGAAACGTGACATCTCAAAGGCCCGCGAGCCGTCAATAAACATGATTATGAATGGATTTCCGCTATTAAAGGAGACATCAAAGATATCGTTTTCTTTTAACCAACACATTCATTGCATGTTTTGTAAATTATGAAGTAGTTTTGTGATCAATGGTGTTTATGCTATTAACTTCATGCACCGTTGCGTTTCTGATAGAAAGTAAAACGGCTTTTTTTTACAAACGGATCACTTGCAAGTAAATATTTAACGATTCGATATGCATGTCAATTTCTAGTGAATCAACCTTTAATTTTATACGATCGCCGGTTATTTAAATGGCAATCTAGATAAAGATGGCTATCGGATTTACATCATTACCAATACATTCCTCTCTAGTTAAATTCGTTACAAACTTGTACAAATTAAACTTGTGTATCGTGCGCACTAAGCTAAGGCAACATTTACATTGTTGTATAACAATGGTCACGTCAACTAAGGTCTACGACAAGTGACACTAATCTCTTCTTAGTTCTATTCGTAATTTATTATTATGTACTATATTGAATAATGGAGAATTATTCTGATATAATTATTTAGCTACTGCAACATATTATATTTAAGCTTAATTTCATTTGATGTTAGTTAATAGTGAAATTGTCTTCGCTTTTATGGAATAGGATGACCTTGACTTCACTCTCAGCGACAATTAGATTCATTAGTCCCATGTTAATATTAAGAGCAAAAGAAATAATCCTATTAGAATTAATGTAAATATCGCAATTAAAAACAAATCCAAATCTTTTTTTATACACTAGTAGGCTCACTATATTCAAGTAGGCACAAAAGTTCTTTTGAATCGTCTTTATACACCTACCACCGGATCCGATATCAAAATACAAAATCAGAATATTTTTTTCAAGTAGCACTTTTAAAGCGTAGATTATGCTGAGAATAATCGACAAGAAACTTAACAGTTACTCTTTAAAGAAAAAAAAAAAAAATTTATATTCAATCATTACTCAGTCATATTTTCGTATTCTACTTAGAATAACCGGAAAGATACTATTTTTTAATTTGGCAGACAGTACTGTACTGTACTGTATCAGCCTGTAAACTACCCACTGTTGAACGAAGGCCTCTTCTCCGTGTAGAAGGGTTGGAGCTTAATCCACCACGCTGCACGGATAATTTCTTTATAATGGGTAACGATCGTTATCAGGTGTCTATGATAACAACCGAGACCGACGGCTGTACGTGCTCTCGGAGGCACGGTGGGGAGACCCACAAGAACATACACCTAGACCGGAAACAAATATTTGTACAAATACAAATATCTGTCCCGAGCGGAAATCGAACCCGCGACCGCCCCGGCGCGTGGCGTTGAGGCAACTACTCGCACCACTACACCAGAACGGTCAGACAGTACCGGGACATTATGTATGATCCTGATTATATCTTGAGCTGAGTCTTATATCACTTAAAATAATCGCATTACGTGTTACATTTAACTTTAAAAAATGGTTTGTTTTTTTAACTCACCTTTCTCTATAAGATCGTTCCATTTCTTCGCCCATCCTCTAAGACTCTTCGCGTACGTTTTCTCTATATCCGCCCTCTCATGAACCAGAGCCTGAAGCTCGCTGCAGAGCCTGTGCCCGTCGTCGATGCGACGTGTGGTCCGCTTGTAGTTTCCGGGCTCCCAGAACGAGTCCGATGTGACCGTGAGCAGCGCCTGCTCGTCGCTATGGTGCGACATGGCGGTGCGACACTCACACACCGCCCCTCTGTAAGAGAAATTTATATTTTTTAATATAATATTTTACGCTTTCACTACAATTAGGTTATTTGGAAAGAAATGGAAATTGATGCGCATATTTTTGTTAACTTTCATTATACGGTTACTTATGTTTTAATTTTTTTATAATTAATAAAAATAGGCGTATATTTTCACGGTAAATAGCCATGTATACCCCAGGCCCATAACACATTCTCGGGTAGAATTTTAACATTTGAATATAAATATATTATAATATTCACAGATCGCGTGTGTTCTCTATTATGAAATTGAGGTTATTTTACTTGCATAGCTATAAAGTATAAACGAATCAGGTAATGGAAGTGATTCGATACAAAATGTGCAAGACATGACGTAAGTGTGTTTCCACTCGAGCGGAAGAAATAATGATAAGAATTTTACTATAATTATAAAAATACACAGATAATTATTGTCAAACACAAACGTAAGAAAATATTTCCATTATAACATTGTAACCAGATTCTTGAAATGATGTACCTATACATGTAATTGTACTTAAATTACTACGATGAATATATGTAAGGATCAAATATTTATAATTGCAATATTCTTGGAATGTCAGACAAGCAATAAAATATCGTTTATTTTTATGCTGAATTTGATGTTATATATACAATAATATTCGAAGAAAAATACATAGTTGACTGCAGAGACTTCTATGTACAAGGTACTCATAGAAGTCTTTAGTTGACTCAGATGACAGACAATCAAAGTTACAATTCATTGTATATTGCCCAAATTAAGTGAGCTAGACTTTCTTGAAACTATAATCTTACTAATTTAATAGTTTTAATGATTCCATGCCCAAAACACTGTCTGTCGTAATATACCTATTTAATAGTTTTAATGATTCCATGCCCAAAACACTGTCTGTCGTAATATATTCGTATATTACTTTAGGTATTATAACCAGAAATAATAATAAAAAAGCTTTAAACTGAAATATTTGAATTTGATGTTTTTGGCTTTCTAAAATCAAAATAGAAAATGTCTTTTCTCCACAAGTATTGTGGTATTTAAGTGAAGCTACCATCGATTCGGAATTTAGATTTTACTGACAATGAGACGAAGCGGCAAGAAGCTCAACAGTTACTCTTTTAAAAACCGCCGATACAATATTATTTAAGATTAAATTAGTAAATCCCTTCGTTTAAGAGTTCCACTTGTATATTTGTATTTTCTGGGTTTTCACCGATTAACTTTGAAATTAACTCTATATTGAGAAGGCAGATAATTTTTTGAATGATTAATCAGCTGACTCAACAGACTGGCAACTAAATTATCGGAAGATAGAAAGTCTACATAATTTTAATGATTGAGAAACATATCAACGTAATCATGCAATGAATCGATACTGATAAGTTACTAATAGTATCGGCACGTGACCTTGATCTCTCGTTGAATGAACGTGCCTTACACGAAGCAAAATCGCTGTTTCTATAGACATTTTTTTTATCGTTGATCAAATTAAAATGGCGATATCTGCCATGTCAGGGACGTAGAAAATGTTGGAGTGATATGTCGATGTGGCGTAAGGTTCCAATTAATTGTTACTGTGACAGAATTTCGAATTAAAATTTTAAATGGACACGTACTGTTACCATAGTGTGTTTCTATAGAAAATATAATGCGTCGTTTTCTTACCAATTTTGTAATTATAATAGATCGTTAAATAAACTTAATAAATTAATAGTTATAATGAGTTCTTTAGAGCGAATATATAATATACTATATATTAAAATTTCTTATTTGTTAAACATAATTTGAAGTTTACCAGCGTCTTTATACTGTACTGTACCGTAACTGTATCAGTCTGTAAACAACCCACTGCTGAGCGAAGGCCTCTTCTCCATATAGAATTATGAAGAGTAGGGTATACTAGTCTCTACTTAGTTACTTAAATTATTTTAAGGCGCATTTTTATTATTTTATATAATAAAGTACTATTTTATTTAAAGACAAAAAAAATATATAAAATATCGCTTACATCGTATACCGACTGTATAGTTACAAATATTCATTTTATAAACTACTATACACAAAATAGAATTTATTGCAAACATACGGAAATATTTTACTAATGTGTTTCCCATGTATCTATGTGAGTAACATTTTATGTCACGGAAGACATCATATCCATCAAACCGTAGGTGGGTTAGACTCCAAGGTTTTTTTCTAAACTGTAGACACATACATCCCTGTATGCCGATTCTACTATTACATTCTTGTAAAGGGCTTTATAATGGGTCTTGTGAAAAATTCGCTACCTACTAATTACCGCTCGCTGATATTACATTCTGTTAACTGTGTATTAAATAATTATTTAATAACTTTTACTAAAGTAATCATGTTCGGTTACAAGTTTTTACAATATGAGAGAGCATCGAGTTAATCCTACCCTAGAATTATATATCACTTGTCACGTGGGAGTGGTAGTTAGTCCGAAATAATTAATATGTATTAACTGCTGAAAACTAATTACGAGGGACATTTTGAAAATTTCGTAGACTAATATAGTTAGGAGCATGTTATTTTTATGAAACTAATATTTATACATCATGATGATTAGGCATAATTTAGATAAAATAAATTTTAATATAAATAATGGTTTGAACAATCTAATACTCTGTGTTACTATATTATGGTTATTTGTGTTACATTTTCAATATTTTTTTATGTGTATGTTGTGGATATTATTTTCTTTTGAACAGTTATAGAATATATAAAGAATCTACTAAAAATATATACTTATTGTTATGTTAATTAAGTTAATGATATATCCTGTTATCTCATCTATTGACGTAACGAGAAGAGTATCACGTGCACGCATGTTAGCTACTGTAGACACAGAGAGATAATACGAGAAAAGGGGTAGACAAAATTTTGTCGTGCGAGCATGCTAGTCCGACAGGGATGCACATACGTACTCTAATGATCTCAGTTTGAGGTCAATAATTCTTAATTAATGCGAAATATTAAAATGCGATGTATTAAAATATTAATGTGCATCGGCACACAAGAACACAGTAATGTTCAACAATTTATGTGTACCTAATCGTATCACGTCTGCTTACATCATTCGCGGATACACATTGCATCATTTGTGTACGAGTAGGTACTTACGCGACGATCGGAATTTTTTAATTTCCCGAACGATTTTAACGCATTGAATAACTATTTATTTATCATCTCTTTGTATACTTATGTTAATTGAACACTAGGTGTGTCTATAATTAATTAAGCGGAAATTTAAATAGCAGTTAACATGTTTGTATCGACAGTAATAATAAAATTTAAAATATTCAGACCATTAGTAGTCAAAAAAAGTAGTAATTAATTAAAATGTCTTTTTAATTATTAAATTAAACAAAAAATATAGTTACAATTAATTTACACACTTTTTACTATGACTGCATTGCTAACAAGTTAACATGTCGCCCATTTATCCATTCTATTTTATAATTCATACAAATTTTATTAGACCTTCAAGTAAATATACCAACCAAGAATTGGTACCGAATAGACCAAGCAATCAAACAACATAAATTAAGTAGTTTACAATCAAAAATGTTATCGCATAAACGCAATAACTATCTGTCATAATATATACATCTGCTTACCCGAAGAACTGGAACATGTGCTTCATCTTCCCATTGCATTTTCTAGCGCGCCGTCGACTTTTCATTTTAGCCATTATACAAACACGATTCGTTCAACACTGAGACAGTACTATATAGGACAATCTATTATCTTCTATTCTTTATATTATTTAGTATAATTAAAGAGATTAAATCTGATTTATCTAAAAACTATCAGTAATAATTATTGAGACGTACTCTGTCGCGAAGTCACACGGTCAAAGCGAATACACACACACCTACACCTCAATGGCAAGTGGTAAACAATGCCACGTGACCTATTCGCACACTAACACACAGCAACACAATAACAACAATTTTTTAAAGTATATGAATATATTCATTCAATTCTTATAAAGACGACTGTAATTTTGTTTGAGTGTTATTTATTAAGTTGACAACAAGCCAAAGGTTAGGGGATGGTTTAAAAAACGAACTTCAAACGAATCTACTATAAATGGTTAATAGGCGGTACTAATCAATTTGATATTTGTTCAATAATATTGTAAAATATTCTATATTACTTCAAAGAACAAAATTTACACGAGAGAAACCTAAAAATAAATGATCTCAACGATTTAAGACACTTTTGAATATGGAAACACGTATAAAATGCAAAGTATTTAATTATTGTTTATACTCTAATCAAAATACTAAGCTCCTCCAACTCCTAAATATTGACCGATGTATCATCGACGCATTCCACGCATAATTATTAATATTTAATATCTTTAAATGACCTTGATAATAATGTATACCTATACTTCTTTACTCTAAGTTATAAAAACAAGCCATTGTTCATTAAATATGAGAACTATGTTGAAGTAAATAATAGAATAGAATATAAAAATAATAATATATTATCACGTCTATCGTGTAAATAATAAAAATAAAATATTATTATAATATCGTTGCATGTGTCGCTCCATATTATATTAACCATACATGATTATCACAAATCACAATAGTTATGATGATTTTACATTTTAATATTGATTAAAAGATCAAAAATTAATTTTTATTTGTGTAATTTTCAATCACAAAAGAAATAAATTATCAAACTATGAACTACGCTGACTAGAGAAACTTCCATAAAGAAGATTACATCTGTATAATAAGGATTAAACTAGAGATGAAACGGATAGCAGTTTGGCCGGATACCGGATACCGGATATTCGGCCAACCATGTGGCCGGATAGCCGGATATCCGGCCGCCGGATATCCGGCGAAACTTAGCCGTTTGGCATCGCACACAAACACTTGCGTAGACGGCGCGTGAACGATCGGGTGGACTCGGTTCGATTCGGGTCTTTTCGTTGATGAGCGAAGTTAGCAATTGTTTCATTAATTGTCTTGTGTCGATTGCAGTGCAGACACGTGCGTGTCTACGTTATTGTTTTAGGTTATTATTATTATTTGAAGTATATGTATAATTCTAAAAGATTTAGCAGCCGAAATGATTGCACTCGACAACGAGCCGTTGTCCATAGTGGAAAGAACCGGATTTACCAGACTCTTAGAACAAGCTTTACCCCACTATAAATTGCCAAGCTGGACATACATTACCCAAAAAATCGTTCCTGGTATATGTATATGACAGAATTTACGAGAAAATCAAACGTAACATTTCGAGTGCATTCGCTATTTCAGTGACATCCGACATAATATGGACTTGCGTACTTTTTTATTAAAGGCATCTCGAATTGATCGCAATCACGACCCATACATTTGGTAGTAAGTTAATTTGAATTAGTATCCGCAGTTGTAAACGTTTGCTAGAATTTATCTTTTAGCACCTGGCAGTAGCGTTTACAGCGAAAGGTTATTTTCAGAAGTTTGTCTAGTATACGAAAGCAAGCGGAGTCACCTCTTACCATTTCATATTCATTCACTACAATTTGCCTCTTGTTAATTTTGAGTACTAAACACTTTTGACGTGCGATTAAATATATAGACGGTTTCCATAACCTATTGTGGTATTATATTATTATTTATTGATTTGCCTTGTGTAAAATAATGATAATTTTTTGAATTTTACTATCCGGTATCCGGCCGGATACTGAATTACTATCCGGTATCCGGCCGGATAGTGAAAACAAGGCCGGATAGGCCGGATACCGGATAGTTACCGGATATCCGTTGCATCTCTAGATTAAACATAATATATAAATATAAATTACCAAAAGAATTCGACTGAGTCAAATACAAAATTGGATATAAGGACTAAACACCAAAAAGGTTTTAAGAGTTTATATATAATTAATAATTATGTTTTTATCCCTTTAAAGTGAAAATCTTACCCATTTACTAAAAATCCCGTTTTCTATTCATCCGTCTGTCACAAGGATAGTCTTTGGAACCGTAATAGGGATACACACGTAGTGATACTGAACATTTTCTATAGGGGTCCGGTTAGCACTTAGCTAGTTTTTTCTTTATTTATATCCAAAAATTATATGTATACATAGAATAATTAAAATTATATAGTAACTTAACAAACGTATGTCATTATGTCAATATAGCTGCGTTATCTCCTAACGCATTCGAATTACAATTTTGTTATTTAACATATTATGTAATAATGCCGATGTGCTAAGTGCTTGACATTGTTGAAACGTATTTGGGTTTTGCATACTATAATTTTTTTTAACAATATTTACATATTTATACAATAATTATATATATTTACAATACTTGTATATTAACTATACAGTAACGGTCCGCAAACATGTAACTTCTGGACATAGGACTTCTCTTTTTTTTCTCTTTTTTGTCTCTTTTTTTAATTTATAATAGTCTATAAAAAGTCTCTTTTGTTTAAATTTCTTTTTAGCTTCTAACTAGAATTTGCCAACTCTCTCTCTCTCTCTCTCTCTACATAACACATACATAAATACATAAGGAATAAAAAGTAAAATGATATCATTTCCTATTATATATATGTAAGTATGTAGAGCCTTAAAAAGGAAAGGCGATCTAGTCGATTCCTAAAATATTGTCGTGTCTGAATTATTTTCGCTTTTATTGCGATTAGTTTCCACCACTGACAAGACACTGACTTATAATAGGTATACTAATTCCACTGAGATTTACTGAAATCAAAATATTTCTTTAAGATTTTTACTTTACAAAATTCATTAGAAATTCAAAATTTTATATCACTTATCTAAACTTAAACTATATATCTGAAGTTAGGTACATATTATTATATGTACCTAACTTCAGATATATATATAAGAAAGAAAAGAATAAATTTCTTATATTATATAAATAATATAATATAAGAAAGCATTATCTCAGCTTAGAATTAATAAAAATATCAATCAAGTAATATGTGAGACCGAAGAGAACGGGTGGTCTGTTACGAACTTACGACGTATACGTATGAGAGCTCGTAGATTCGGAACCGGTTACACCCGTCCAAGTATCATTTTCATTGGTCTTGAATCTCAAACCGGAATTAAGGTGAAATGTGGATTCTGTTTTATCATCGCACAGTTTGTAAAAATTAACGACAATTTCTTTACATATATGCCATACCATAAGCTGATTTGATATATACATATACTTTAGATAAAGTAATAAGTACTTTACATATAAAAATATTATTAAAGTTACTAAAATTTTCCTTTTTTTACGACCAACTAATAGTATACTCGTATATACGTAGTCAAACACTACATAACGGAACCTTCACTAGTATTAATAACGAATATAAAAATATCAACTGGGAAGTAACATGCAAATGATACAACTATTAACGTAATGCGATGACGCGATTTAATATTATGTTGAGAACGATTATTTTTAGCGAGTGATCATCACAAAACTGACGTACTAAATCACTATCAAGCACTACACACTACAACACTATTTACAGATAAACCAAGATTTAAAAAAAAAAACGATTTAACGACACAATTCAAGGACCTGTGAACTAATTAGAAACATCACTAAGAAGTTTAAAAAGATAATTTTCCGAACTTATCAAACGATCCTTCGCTGACGCCGAATGACACCTCACTGTCTTGAAATTCTCGATACGGGAACGAAAAATTCGACTGAAATATAAATATCGTTCGATTTTCGACTCTGTTCCATTGGACGACGAAATTTTTACGGTTTACGACGAAAACAAGCGACCTTCCTTCCATGTAGAGATGACTCATCACAATTCGCATGTTAGATTCTGTTTTGCCTTATTGAGATTTCGTCTCACTTTATATTCGTTATAGTAATAAAAATATGCAATAAAGATGTCATTGACCTTATCTCCAGAATTGTGTACAAGTATTATGATTGTATACCTCGTAAGTATAATATAATAAGACCTGCAAATGTATAATAACATCACGAGAGCGGGTGAACTTAGGTTCATTTTCCTGTAAATATTACTTATTCTAAATTAATCACATGATTTGATGTTGTACAATCAGCTTACAATAAAAAAAGGAAACGTTTATAATATTAAAAAAAAAATAAAAATTGTGATCAAACAAAAAAAAAAAAAACATTTTTTGTTACGAAATAAATCATGATGAAAAAATACAAACACTTTTTAAGCTGATTTATAAGTATGTAACTAATTATATTATAGTAGTTATTTTCGAGTTAGATTTTCTGTTTATTGAGGAGTGTAGAAGCCTGGAAGCTGCTGTGTTAGCGATAAGGCCGCCTGTTGCGACTTTGTTGTTTTAAATGCCATATTATGAATAAAAATTATAAAGCTTCCCTCTCAACAGTCTCTAATAGGATAAAAATCTTGTGTCAAGGGTCGAGAAACACACACAACACAAACAAAAGAGCCCAGAACACGACAAACATATGTATGGACAATGACGTAGCCAGGGTTCTCTATCTTCTCTATAGGCAGAAAAAGAAAATCCTAGACTGTATTGTTTTGATCGTAGATTTTAACATATTATTATTAAATGAGTATCCCACATTAGTAGTGGAGGTGTTATTTTATTCGTTTCACTTATCGTTATTAGTGTCATTGCTTAGAGTAAGCAAAGATAGAAAAATATTTTTTATCAGTGACCGACCTTTCTTCTAACTCTTCTAGAGGCACCCCCCCCCCCCATTACCCGTATCTTACTACGCATAAAAATTATGTGTGTGAGTGGGGATCGAAGCGACTGTTAGACCAACAGCCAGTCAATGTGACCACTGTTGACCACTGTACGGTAACCCGTTTTCAATTATTTCCATTTTGAATTGGAGTGCAAAAATATATGAATAAACAAATTATTTTATGCATAATAACTATTTATATTAATAATTTTGGGTGAGCGAGCACGGAGGCCGTCGCAGCCGGGGGAAGGGGCCGAGATGCGAAAACAATTATCTTGGTCATGACCGTGACGCGACGCATTGTTCGTACGCTCGAAGACAGCTTTTAACCAGAGATTGGTGCGCTATTGAGAGATATTTCCCCATTATTAGTTACATCCTAATTTAATCTTAGACTGACCCTGAATGCGATAAGAATGTGTAGTTATTTACGCGTAGTTTAAATTTTATGTCGAAAACAATTTGGGATTAGTTTCGGAATTAAGTGTGGTTTATGGGACTTACGTGTACACATTTTGCAATAGGTCTTTCTTGCAAAGATTTGAAAGGCTTTGTCTTAACTATAAAATGACTGTTTGACTCTTTAAAACAACTTAAGACTAAACACTAGGTACTTGGTTTGTTTTGACTTTTATTGTTTTTTTTTTTTAAATAACTAATAATACTGCCTTTTTTTTATTGTCGCAGGGTCCATTTACGGATGATATACAGGATGCCCGGGTCGGCAGTCCTAGACGTATGTCGGACTCGGTACTTTGGGAGTGTAATACCGTACTAAACCCCTGCGGGAGCCTTCAGCCACTTTAATTGGAGGGTCCCGGATCTGCACGCAACAGGATCCCTCCAGCGACAGACTGGCCTCGGCGAAAAGGCCAGACTTCTCCTCCATGGGAACTAATAATACTGCCTAATCTTATTAGAGGTTTTAAGAAAATATGAGGTTTCATTCAAAATTATATAAAAGGGGAAACTTAATCAGCTGTATTAATTAAATGGTAAAAGGTTAAGCGAAATATTAAATTATGTGAGAAATTTGTGGATGCTTTATGGCACACCGTAGTATCCTATAATTTAGAGAAACTCGAAACCGACAAACGTCCATTAAGCAAAGATTCTAACCCAGTATACTGCGGTAAATTGTGCCGCAAATATTTACATCACCCGCAGACTGTACAAGTTGACTGTTAAAGTAACAAAATTTGATTGTACAAAATAGTTCCTACGACTTGGTTTCGGCCGATAGAAATGACTACCCAATTACTTTCAGATATCCATGAGATATACTGCCGTTTACTATCGGCAAGTTTATTTATTATTGTTCTATTTCATACGTACTTGTCGACTTTTAGCATATATACAGAACCTAGAGTTTCTGAGAGTTTTACTAAACAGTGCAGACAAAAACACAGTGTGCGACCAAAAAGTGTAAAATTTCTAAAAAAAAAATCATGCAACCCAGTATCGTATTTGAAGTCCTTTGGTCAATAAAAGTAATCAGCCTCAGTTGCAAGTGCTTTCTATGTGGATCGACGTTAGCGGCATTTAGTCGGGCGAATAAATTATCTTACGTTGAGAAGTCTACAGTCTACGAAGGATCTTAAGGTCACGGGTGAAGCTAACGCTTACGATAACAGCCATTGTTCACGTAACCACCGCGACGGTCGTGCGGTTTGATACTGGATACGAACCTGAATTATAAGATATTATCCATAATAAACAATCCTTTGATACATTATATACTTAGTGTATACATGGTACGCCATAGTATTTAATTACGTAACATTGAAACCTTCTAATTTGTGTTGATGTTTCATCGCATTCAAATACTTATTTATTGGAAAAAATAACTAAATAAATAATCTTCACCGTCACAGAGTCCTTCACCGTTAAATCGGTTAAACTATGGAACGCTTTACCCGGGTACATACGGCAATCTGAATCAGTGGGGATTTTAAAAAACCGTGTCACAAACACTGTTATTTGAACAAATAAGAAAAGTACATATTTAAGCTTACCTATGTTTTGTATAGAATTTAAATAGTGTATGTATGTATGTATGTATGTATGTGTATATGTGTATGTATGTGTATATATGTATGTATGTATGCATCTACGTATATATGATTGTATGTATATTAGTATGTCTTTACGTATTTATAAAATTCACAAATCTAAAACCGTTTCCACTTGTCCAATTTTCATTTAATCCATTTATAAGTTTGCCTGTAAGAGATCAGTTTTAGTGATAAGGCCGCCCTTGCATCATTTTCTTTTATTATTATTGTGTATTTCATTATTTTCTGTATACTTTGTTGTGAGTGCAATAAAGTGTTTATCTATCTATCTATCTATCTAATCTTTAATTTTTATAAATAAAGAGGCTTTCTAAAATAGTCAATAAAATAAAAATTGGCTTAGATCTTGAGAATAAACTCCCGGCCGTACTTACATTATTATATTAATGATATATAATTAAAAAATAACTAACAAAAGTAAGTATCATTATGTGAACATTTTTTGCTTACATATTATTCATAGTTTTCAACACCGATCCAAAAACCAAATAATAAAAAAAAAAAATACAAATGAATTATTCGTATAATTTTATATAACCAATTTATCGTATTTTTTTTTTTTTGTTTTCATTTGTTAACGATTTCTTAATTGCGATGTATGAGTATTACTAACTTTTTTATATCTTAAAAATATAAAACAGAACGTTTGAATCTTTTCAAAAATTTTCCATACATATTCTAAACAAAAACGCGAAGAAACAAGTATATATGTGCTTTAACATTATAATCACGGTTCTCGTGACGTAAAGCGCTGCTCTTTTTTATTTTCTTCTTCATGTGAAATATAAAACACTTCTTATGAAAATTAAAAATGTATATCATCATCGTATGAACATAGCGACCGCTAAAGTGAAAATGTTACTATATATTCAAAAAATCTTTCCGCTTTCTCCGGAGTCGGTTAAATTATTTTAATAAACTTGTTAAATAATAATTTATTTCTTAGCGAGAGTAATTAAAAGTTACTGTAGGTCAACTTTACAATTTAGAAACTATATTATTTAAACGACGTTGACGACGCGTTGGCGCAGTGGTCACAGCAACTGACTGATGCGCTAGCGGTCGCGGGTTCGATCCCCGCACATGACAAATGTTTGTATAGGACATGCAGATGTTTATTGTGGTCTGTGCGTTTATGCTTGTGTATTGTGTGTGTTTCCGGACCCCCGACACAGGATTCACATCCTACTGGGGCCCGTTGAGTGTGAGACGTTTATTTATTTATTTATTTCTATTTCTATTTAACACTACAGACAGAAAATAGAAGATGGTAGACGTACAATTTACAAAAGAAAATATTATTTTTTTAAATAATATCAATGAATAATAATTTAAGACAAAAATTTAATACAAATATACATTATATATATAATTATAACTAAAATACAAATATACATACATATATTACTGGCACAATAAAATCATGTCAAGGACAGAAAATGCTCTTTTAACTTCTTTTTAAAAATAAATATAGACGTGCTAGTGCGCATTGACGAAGGCAACCAATTCCACAACCTAGCTGCGTGAACGGTATAGGAACTAGAGTAAGATTTTGAAGAGTGAGAGGGAATTCGCAATAGGAGTTGGACGTTGGACCGGCAGGAAGAACCCGGAGGATGCAAAAATTTAAAACGCTCACGGAGATAATTAGGCAATAAAGGATTGAATAAGATGTTATAAAGGAGGCAGAGTATGTGAGTATCCCTGCGAAGCCGAATAGGAAGCCACTTGAGTTCTGCTCGAAACCTAGAGACATGATCAAACTTACGAAGTCCGAAAATAAAGCGAATGCACAAGTTTTGTAGCTTCTCAAGTTTATCGACTTGTTTCTCAGTAGCGTCGGGGAAACAGGAGTCAGCATAATCAAGAATAGGAAGTAAAATAAGATTTATTTATTTAAGCATATAACACACAATCACAAGTTAAGTCACTTATCTTACAACTAAGTATTAGAAATGCGAAAATTTGTTTGAATATTTATTACTCAATCACGTTACAACGATTGAACGGATTTAGATTAAAATTGGCACAGATATAGTTTATAGTGTTAAAAAGCGGAAGGCCTAGGTACGTTTTATTCTCCCATTGGTCCTGTGGGATAGATTTATACGCGATTATAACGCGAACGAAGTCATAGGTAACGACTAGTATGTTATAAACGAATACATATACACATACGAATACGGTGCGAAGGATGCGCTGTGCCGCCCTCCCCGCTGCATGGGTATCACCATCTTGCTTGTTTCTCCCGTGAAACACCCTTGCTGTGTTTCGAAAAGAAGGGCAAGACAGGCAGTGTAATTGCTGGCACCGAGACTTTAACACCTTATGTCTCTGGATAGGCAACACATAGATGAGTTGCCTGGGCTTGTTCCAGGTAAACTAGTTTATGTTCATGGGCGATGTTAACCACTTACCATCAGGTGGAACATCTGCCAGTTTGCCTATTCACTTAACATTTTTTTTAAAAACACGAGTACAAAGATTACGCGATCTTAAAGTTACGTAGACTTGAAATAAAGCCCACATATAACAAGTAAACACATTTGATTACACTTTTAACTAAGACGTTAGACAAAATGTGTATTATGCTAGGTTTTATCTATAATATAAAAATAAGTCGGGTTTTCCTTCCTGACGCTATAATTCCAGAACGCACGAACCGATTTCCACGGTTTTGCATTCGTTGGAAAGGTCTCGGGCTCCGTGAGCTTTATAGCAAACTAAATTCAGAAAAATTTTCAACAGAAAAGCAGGAAAACATGGAAAATCATTTTTCACATACAGCGCCATCTCTGATACATAGCATGTACTACAAACCAATATGGTTTTGCATGGCGGCAGTACGTCGTGTGAGTATCCCTCACGAAAATAAGTTGGTGGCGAAACGGAGTTCGCCGGGCTTGCTAGTTACTTATAAAATAACATTTTTGACAATAATAATAAAGGTAACCGGGTTTGTATATTCACAAAATATCACAATACAAGGAAATCGTTCTGGTGTAGTCGTGCAAGTAGTCAACCTCAAAGACCGCCGGAGTCGCGGATTCGATTCCCGCTCGGGGCAGATATTTGTATTTGTATAAATATTTGTTTCTGGTCTGGGTTCTCGTGGATCTCCCCACCGTACCTCGGAGAATACAACGTATAATGGACGTATATTATGTATGTATGAAGATAAAACATCTCAAGTTCTCAAGCAAAACTTAAAATATAAATTATAACAATAACTAAACATATATCACATAATTTGAATAAAGTTACTAAAATCAAGTAGCAATTTATTCTGAAATTAAAACGTACGAAGAGGATTTAATTATTGTAATAAAGGCAGATTTTAATGTGTCCGGCTTAGGGTTACCATCGATGGCAATTTGTGCGGAAATACGGGACCAGACAAAGATATGTCACTACATACGATTTTGTTTATAAATAAATTGAAATGTCATTTAAATATAAATAATAATTAAAAAAAACCGTACACACTTAATGATCCCCAGTATGACAAAAATCCGGTGTCGATGTTTCGAAAATACATGCAAGACATACGCCCAGTTCACAACGAACTTCTATATTAGTCTGTAAACAACTCACTGCTGAGTGAAGGCCTCTTCTCCGTATAGAAGAAGAGTTGGAGTTTAATCCACCACGCTGATCCACTGCGGGTCGACGGATAATTACCCTACCACGGGTAACGATCGTGATCAGGTGTCTATGATAATAACCGGGACAGACGGCTGTACGTGCTCTCCGAGGCAAGGTGAGGAGATCCACAAAAACATACACCCAGACAGGAAACAGATATTTGTACAAATACAAATATCTGTCCCGAGACTAAAAGTTTCTGAAATTTTTAATTTCCATATTTCATTTTTCAAACTTCATTCGATAATTAATTCCTTTGGATTATCAGCTTTCAACTGTGCCAAAATAGCTCGGATGATTTCACCGATATCACGTTGAATGAAAAAGGCACGAAGAAGATTGATCGGTGCGGTAGAGATTACAACTTGAATAGAATTTTTAAGACCGTAAAAAAGTAAATTTTTGTATTCGTCAGAATTATTACATATATCGGGATGGTAACCCTACTCGGGCTCGCTCTAGCGGCTAACGGTAATTAACCTAAAAGTGTTTTACTAGCGACTTCCGTAACATACTATAGTTGCAAAATCATTGCCGATTCATTGTAATTATTTAGGCACATTCGATCTCTTATATATGCTATGCATTTATTATGCCTCTGATACATTTATAATATTATAAAATCAGTAAAATACAACAATGATACCCCGAAACTTGAAAACAATTTCTATTGTATTTTTGTGTTAAATATACTGTTAAATTTTTAAATAAGATCAGGTAGTAAAAGAATAATTTTTATGCACTTATTGTTAGAGTATGAAATTTTGTAGTCAAATATAGTTATAGCAAATTTAGTTTTTTGTACTACGTAATTTATATAGACAAAAATGTGTTTTTTCTAAATAAATCTTTTTAATATTTTAATAAAACGAAATGAAACTTGTAAATTAACACCGCAATGACTTTTTATAACCGCATACATCAATGATGGGAATCTCGAGTAATCTTCAATTTACGGAATAAACACATGTTGTAGACTGGTCCTTACAGAGGAATTTTAATTTATTACGGGCTAACCGCGGGCTCGAGACGTCGGGGCGAATTTATAGTCGCTAGGTATGGCGTCTAAAAAAGATTCCCATCGAGTGAATAGTTTATTAGAACGACGACTCGGCTATTTCTTGTATAGAGGTTTTTGTGTTTGTCGACACGTATGTATATACATATATATGGTAATTTTACTTTTTTTTTTTGTTGAAGTAACTAATGTATTTTTCATTCGAACTTATTTATTATATGTAAAACTTAGTATATTCTTCTGTGGTAACATAAATCCGTCAAACCATGTGCAACATTTTTAATATATTGCTTATAGTTTTATAACAAACAAAACGACAAATTAAAGAAAAATTTAAAAAATATCGCTGCAATGAAGTAAAATCATATTTATTTATAACCGTTGTGGTGTAGTGGTGCGAGTAGTGTCCTCGACACCGGCGCTCGGGTTTGATTCCCATTGGGGCAGATATTTGTATTTTTCATTTCTGGTCCGGGTGCATGTAATTGTGGGTCTCCCCACCGTCGTTATCATAGAAACCTGATAGCGATCGTTACTCATGGTAGAGAAATTATCCGCCGACCCGCTGTGGAGCAGCGTGGTGGATTAGGCTCCAACTCTTTTTATGAAGAGACTTTTGCCCAGCAGTGGAACGTTTACAGGCTGTTTCTTATTTATACAAAAATTAAATAACTAATTATAAAAAAATAAAAAAAAACTATTGATATAACAGTCATTATTTTCTAAAATCATCTTAATGTTTTCTCTTAAACAATAACAATTAATTATAAAACATAAAATTTACATAAGAAAACATGAACGAGAAGAGATCAACTGACAAAAAACCTGCAAGCCTCGGCACAGAAGAAACAGTAGGGGGTGAAACCTTTAACGTATTCAATGGACTATATAAACCAAGCGGGGTATAATGCCATGAATAACACGCTGTGAACAACTCGAACGAATAAAAAATACATTTTAATGTCTTATCTTACGAGTATATTGTGAAAAAAAAAATAAAAAAAAATTGTTTTCCGAATACAGGAAGTATTCGGAAAACAATTTTTTTTTAAACATAACTAGAAGTGACATGTACTAGTAATAAAGTTTGTACTTGACCAAAAAAAAGAATTATTATTACATTCTTTAATCTATTTATTTGCTTATTTCTGATACAGCTAAAAACCGATTATGATGGGTCTTTAACTGTCAGAGTTTCTAAGGCTTCTTATTGTTATGAAGCAAAAAAGTTGCCGCCGGCAGCAGCTAATGTACGGAATAAGCTTCCCGAGTCGAAATTTAAAGTCGACTTGGCTCCCTCAAGTCCGACATAAAACCGATTTAGAGTCCAGTAGTCTGAAATAGAACTGATTTAGAACATTAGTACGACTTACCGCCTATAGGCGCTAATTTTTATTCCATTTAGGTCCGATTTTAGTCGTACAGTGGAAAGAATTGAAATTTATGTCATTTTTGGGTGCTAAGTCTGACCTAATTTAAAATGGGTTAGGACCGACTTTGAGCCCAGAAGTCCGACATAAGTCCTACCTTAGGCGGCGCTAAATTTCGACTCGGGTAGTTTTATCAATCATTTAACAATGATTTTCGCGGTACCTTACCACCCTATTGTGATTGCTGTCTAGCTCCTATAGGTCACAGAATGATGCTTTATAGCCAACCTTTCATAATTATCCCATCATATGCTGTTACATACAACACACTGCGCTCGCCAACCCTCCTGCTAAGAGTGGTTAGTATTGACACCAAGAGATGATGGGGGGAGGTCTACGTTCAGCTACAGACATACAACGGCTGATCTAGTATAGTAATACTCTGTAATTTCTTAATCTTCTGATTAACTATAACCAAATAGATAAAGATATCATCGCGTAGCAACTTTCTTAGTAGAAAATAAGTATATAGTTAAGAGTAGGTAATTTATACTTTTGTGCACACTCGTAATCATTCGCTAACAATTTCTGAATCGGCCATACAATAAATAATCGTTAACTAGTGAGTATTGGGTTCAATCAGTTACCAATTTGTAGACGGCGAGCTTCGGTACGCCTATTGTTTGTTATCTCATTAGGTACTGACGTAAAATAGAGGGTGTAGCGATTAAATTATATTTGTTTTTAAGCATATAATTATAATTATGTAGAGATCAAATAAATTTTTAAACGAAGTATAGTTTATTGATATAATATTCGATATAAATGGATGATGGTGACCACAGCGCCAACTAGTCATAGGCATACATATTAACAATACCCAAATAAATAATTATCATCACACACATCATTCCGTGCTCAATTCTCAATCACAAAAATGAACTAGGTCATTCTGACATCTACTATTAGTTAAAAATAATAATCAAATCGCAATCGCTTATGAAATACGCGTAGCATTGAATCGTAGTTTTCGTTACAGCGTATTCACATGATGATCGAACGGATTGTTACCGGTAAAAGTAAGTCTAATAAGATTATATATTGCGGAATCGTTAACGAATATAAAAAAATATATGTAGATACCTCACAAGCGGAAACCGCTCAAGTGTACGTTTGTTTACTTGTGACTTATTGACTAGTATATAAGTATAGTATAGTTAGTATTAACTTGAGTTCAGCGAGTTCAGTTTCTGTTATACAGAAAATGAGGTGCGATTATGAAATACTGTTAAAAAGGCTTTTGATTGGCAAAAGGTTATGAATTATGAATTACCAGGATTTTATTCTAAGCCAGCTGTCGTTTTTATTTTCCTTAAGACACAATATATCATTATATATTGTGTCTTAATTAATTAAATAATAATTCATTTGAAGTTCAAGCTATACTTCTTTGGAACGCTTTACCTTTATCTATTCGCAAGGCCGAAAGCTTAGACATCTTTAAAAGACGAGTTAAGGACTATTATCTATCTCTTAATTGACTTATGTTTATATATGAATATTTAATCGTATGTATGTATATGTATATATTTTCTATATATATATGTATATGTTTATTATCTATATGTATGTATATATGTATGGGTATTTTATGTAGTTTTATGTAATTTTATGTATATATGTATGTGTAGTGTATGTAGTATTAGTATGTTTATATGGTATGTACCTACTGTATTACACCACCTACCCCTATCAGATCCATGATTCTCTAACCCTAAGGTTGTCTGGAAGAGATCGCTAATAAGCGATAAGACCGCCCAGTTGTCATCATTCTCTTTTTCTTTGTATATGTTACGCTGAACTTGTGTTATTCTTTTATGTGTGGTGTTCAATAAAGTGTATATAAATAAATAAATAAATATAAAAAAATTAACACATATGAAAGAAAAATGTAAAGGATTCATTTTAGTAAGTTAATGATGCTTTCTTAAATAATTACTGTCAATCATCTTTTAAAATAAAGTGATCGTCAAAACGAATTTAAAATTTAATTTAATTTATATTTATAAATATCAAATAAAAAAACGTATTGCGTAAATAAGTAACGTATCAAATAACGCAATCGAATAGAATAGTATTTATATTAAAACAATACACATGTGGAAACCCAGTCACAATGGCGAGCACGTTATATCAAAGGGTTGTTTGCCACGACCTCATTCCGTCGGACGGCTTTATTAAGCTTAATTAATACGAAAGAATCCTCTCTTTTATTTGAAACATATAAATATTTAAAAGACCGATTTTTATTTTTATTATCGTCTCTTTAATTTGTTTTTTTTTCTTTGTGATATAGGTACAAAAGAAGTAAAGTATATTTAAATATGGAAAGTTTTCGCGCAACATATAGGTACAAGTATACATGATACAATATACCGTTTTATAGATATTTATTGATAGTTTAAAATATTTCATTGATCTGGGATGATTACAGAAGAAATTATATTAATATTAGAACGTACTAAACCGGAAGAGGCAACCTCTTGTTTGAATAAGTACGCTTATTTAGAAATCTATCACATTAATCTGATTTTTTATTTATTTTTAGGTTCCTAGCCTTTGAGGGTAGAACGGAAAAATCTACCACCACATCAGCCGTTGTACGTCCACTCCTGAACTTAGGCCTCCGCTATTATCTGTAGGGAGGTTTGCCAATACTCGCCACGCTGGGCAGGCGGTTTTGGCAAGCAGTGTGTTGTGGAAGGATATGGTGATGCTACTGCCCATCACCATCCTGGTTGGTGTACAGTTTTTCGCACCACTATATCCTCAGTCGCCTTTTACGACACCACAGAAGTAAGGGAAGAAATAGATCGGAACTATTCTCTGCACATTCTCGGTCGTCGCGCACAGCAAGTTAACAAAATGGTAAAAATTCTCCTTTCGGATCCATTATATTGTATAATCGATACTTATAGAATAAAAATAATAATGAAAATATTCGTTATGTAATTAATAATTTAATATATATATTTAAATAATAATACTATCTATGAAATATATATTATTATACATTTAGATAACAATGCGAACGGAACATTTTTATATAATATACTAAAAATTATATATTAAAAAATATATATATATATATATATATATATATATATATATATCTATTAGAATTCTAAACAATTGTATAGCCCCTTACTTTATAGTGAAAATTGACAAAAGCGCTGACCTTCTGGATTAAGTTACGACCTTTCCAATAAACGTTATGAGGTTTTAGCATTTTTAAAACACACACAAAAACCATTATTATACGTGTACAACTAATAATGAGACAAAGAGTGATTGTTAATTGCGTGAAAAATTATAAGGGCCTTTGACTTCGGAAAATCTTCGGTTGCTTTAAACAAAGGCTTTCATTGTTTTGTTCGGGGCCACAAAGCACTAAACATATTATTATATAATATACAATATGCCTTTTAAAGCGTAATAGACGTGTTTGTTAAATTTTATTAACAATTTTGTTCATTCATAGCATGCTTCCGTTTCATATGATTATTTAATTTGTGATTATATAAAATTTTGTGTTTTTACCAATAAGATATAGACATGAAGGAGTTCAGCATTTTAACAGACTTCAAAAAAGGAGGAGGTTACCAATTACCTCATTTATGAACTTTATCTGGATAACCGTTCCGGTTGATTCCAATTTGAAAAAAAAAATTTTTTTTTTAGGACAATTTTTTTTAATGGAATCGAACTTTATTTCATTAAAATCAATATAAATAAAAAATATTCAAGCTGTATTTGATTCTTATTTGGTAAATATATATATATTTTTTTGAAACAATATGATTTTAATATAGCATATTTTTCATTTTATCACTGTCTGCGAACTACGAGCAGCATATATGATGTATACTTTGTTCAAATAATTTCAAATAAATAAAATTAAATCAAAAGTTTCTTTATTCAAGAAGGCTTTAAAACACTTTTGAATCGTAATTTTTGAAAGTATATAACATTTTTTAAATAAATTAATTACATTTAATGTGAAGCTACCACCGATTCGGAATGTAAATTCTGCTGAGAATAATCGGCAAGAAACTTAACAGTTAATCTTAAGAAAAAAAAAAACAATATAATATTCAACTTTCATAAATTCAGTCATAATTAATTGTCAAGATCACGAAAACAATTATAAGTAAAAAACCTTTGTATATAAATAGTATTATTCAGTCATACATGGCATTGAGTCCACCTGAGCACACGATAACAATACGACATGTGATCGGTTTATGTGTAATTATACACATAACTATAATGTATGTAGGTAAAATGTACGACACTCATCCACGTGACTTCGCTTGAAATTATAATTTATTATTTGTATTTTATGATTTATAGAAGTAAAGTAAGACGATACGCGTCTGAGCATAATTTTTTTGATATTAGTTTTTTCCACTTACCCAAATTTTGTAAATAAAAAGATTATTTAAGTTGAGCAGTCATAGTGACGCTATTTTCGTCATTTTATATCAAATTTACGATCCTTATTACCTACTTATATTTTTAAATAAGTTTTGCTTAATATCTTACTTTTGTTTTAAGCTTTTTATAAAATAATTATACCACAAAAATTTTAATATTAGTTAATTAACATTATAGAATATAAATCCTTGTTGTGTATATATTAAGGATTAAAATTGTATGGGATATTGTGGTTAGATAGTGCCTTAGGAGCGGTGGGCGTGTGGTAACGGTACACGGTGCGGTTAGCTCAGCTTGATTTGGGATAGGCAAATAGTGATGTGCTTACTTGTATCGATAAAAATATTTCCTACATGTCATTTACGTGACAGATGACATTCTTACTGGAGAAGGATTCTAATAGAGTAAATTTTAATCGATTTTACTTATTAGGTTAATTTTTTTATTATTTAAACTTAAACAATAAAAAAAAATGATTCAATTTTATTGATCAGTTTATGCATATATAAATAATTACCATTATTTAAAAAAAAAATCTATTTCTAATAATACCATAATACCGTAATACCAAAAAACCTAATCATCTTAACACAGACAATACATAATTACGTTACCTAAATTTTTTATTATATTATTTCTGTGTATCGACATTATGTCATAATCATTCACATCACTGGCATGATTTCGCAGTTCATCCGTGACCGCGTAGGAGTCAATATGAAAGCTGGCTAACAATTGAATACACCTGTTCATTCATATTCAAATATTGTAATTATAATCATAGTATGTGATGAACATACGCTGTGGACAAAAAAATTCCAGACATTAATCGTAAAAAATATTACTCAAAGCCTATTTTTATAATTGTATATCATTGTAGGTACTGGCCTTTGCGTGTGATGCGTTTATTATTAAATAATTTACGAAAATTTGTATCTTATCCGAAAAAATCAGCTACACACAGACAGACTACTTTATCCAAAAAAAAACTTTGGAGTTTATCATTTCGTTATAAATAATAGTTTTATTCGATCTCCATAGACTACCTATGTTAGTGAAAAGTGTTCACCAGATAACAGTATAGAACTTGGTTTATTTATTACTCGCACTAGTTCGTTCTACACCAATTCTCATATCAAGATTAGGTGGAACAGATTAAGATTACTGTCCAATCTTTCCTTCGAAAAGAATTCGAGGCGTTAAAACAGCAGTAGGTACCTATAGTCCCATTAGTTTGGTTGAATAGAGCTGATTGTTAGTTACTCAATCATGACAGAGCTGAACGGATCTGGATGAAAGTGTGCATGGAGATAGGTTAGGAAAAGTACTCATACTACGTGACCCATTTTTTACAATTTTCAACCCCCCTCCCTCCATCGGTGACCACACGTAATATATTAGATTAAATTTCATGTAATATTTCATAAATATGTTTTTAAATGATTTTTTGCAAACAGAAAGTTAAAAGAGTGTAGTCAGTAGTATAGCGTAGTGTTGTTACCTGTGGGGTGCTATATCTATGTCCTCCTAGTGGTGCATCATTTTTTTTTAACGCTGGGAAATGCATTTACGCATCCCGCCGCGGAGAGGCGGCGGGTATGCGGGACTCGCTGGCACGCAGAACGTGCCAGAATAGCCGCTAAAACCCACCGGTGCCCTCATCGTCGTAATGGGCGCCCCGGGATCGCTCGCGCGTGCAACCGTGACGCTCTGACGGTTGGCCCGTCTATACAGGCCTAATTCGCCTATAGAGCGCTCGCGGGCACCGTGCCCGGTGAGTACCTGCGTCAGTCGAAAGGTCAGCACCCCGTGCCACATTCTGACCCAGCGACGAAGATGGGAACGTATAGCGTCCACCGTCGCTGTGCCCGCCGCTGGGGACTCCGGGTCCTCCTTCCACCAATTGATCAGGGCTCTCTGAGCCTGAGCCCTGACCCGGGCCGTTTGGTCCGCACTTGATACTTGTCCTCTAGCTCTGAGGCTCGACCGGAAACGGTACACGTCCGCCTGGAGTTCCCAGGGCAGATCACTCGCGAGAAGTGTTGCCGCCGTTCATGACACCGTACTGTATCCACGTATCGCCCTCTGAGACCTCCTCAAGAGGGCCTTGTTCCGAGCGGTGAGTGCGTCACACCAAATGGGTGCACCGTACAGCGCCATGCTCCGTACTGTGCCGACGTATAAGGGAATTCCGGTCCTCCTACGTTGGGCAGGAGTCTGCCCAACGCAGCGGCGGCGCTCTCGAGCCTCGGAGCAAGAGTGGTGCATCCTGATTCCTGAGAAAAGGAGTCAACAGTAACATACGACTAAGCTCTGCTGGCTGCGGCTAACGACCGACCGGCGTTTAGGTTTCATTTTATTCGGTTATTTAATTATTAAACTTTTCTTGGATAATACATAATTATTAATTATGTTTATCTTTGAAGACTGAACTTCGAGGTTCGTTAAAAATTTATTAAGTTATAATTAAAAAAGGTATCATTGATAAAGACTTGTTTAGGTTTAACTTGCGATATTATGTAACAGTTTAATAAATAAACAAACGCCTAACATTCTTCCAGTAAGGCGTGAAGGGGTGTCCTGTGTCGAAGGTCCACAAACACACAATAGAAACACAAACGCCCAGACCGCGACTAACGTTATAAAGCTGATGTCTTTTAGTTAAGCCCTTTCACATTAAAAAAAATATTTGTAAAGCAAAAAGAATATTACCTACTAATTTTTATATGAACGAACAGGCAGATTCCGAGATTAACGTGTTCCAACAAACACACAAACTAACTCGTCAGCTTTATATTATTAATAGTAAGTTTATGTATAAAGCTGAAGAGAGAAGATACCTTATGTTGTGTGATGTTTCGAATCGACATCAATCGAAATTAGCTCTTCCCTTTGAAAAACCATTTTAAAACAAAGCATATTATAAAGAATACAAATTTATATAATATTAAAAACTATTATAATATTTATAAAAAGGTTCAAAGCAATGATCGTATTCGTCTCTCTTAACAACACAAGAATCAAACGACTCCATTAATAAATCTCTTCAAAAAAAAAAAAAAACGGAAATAACAACGCATAATGCATAATACAGACATTCCTTCCTTGATCTATTAAGAGCGCCCATAGACAATCTCACAAAAGATCGTAAAACTGAACGAGCGAAACGCTTACGAAAATAACTTAAACACAACAATCGGTACAACACAACACTAACAAACTTAGTAATGTTTACAATACAAATTAGAACTTATTGCGAAAGAGGATAAGGCTAAAAACGTATGCGGTGTTATGCATGTGTGCTGTACTGTATGGCACACTTACACTTCATCGGTGCGCGCGAGTCCGACGCGAGCTCACGTAATCACGGCGCATGCGTAACACTCTATACACGATCGTGCGATAATGAGCGCACGAAGCGACAATTACAAAGCAAGGTAGCATAATTATACACGGTAGGAGATTAGGTTGAAAAGCCCTAAATAGTCGGTAATATATCTTAACACATAAAAGACGTTGATGTGATCGTTTGTAAAACTAAATTTAGTTATTTACATATTACGCCGAGACGATTCAGAACTCGTATGGATATCAATAGTTTCGGATTCAAATCCGAGCTGATCATATAGGTATCAAATACTAAATTTTTCTTTTAAATTCAGATTTTGTGCGTTGATGTAATGGAAACAGTCCACAGAAAACCGGCACTTCTATATAAGAAATTCTGAGACATGTATAGACGCTTCCGCTCTTTACGCTATTCCAACATGGGCTACACGGGAATAGCGTACGATTAAGTTGCAATCCTTATCCTTCATAGGAGAAAAGGCTTGTGTCCAGGAGTGGGACGCATATATTATGCTTACTTACTAGCATAATTATGTATGTCGAAACTTCAGCCGTACACACGATGCCTATACATATTACTTTTAGTCCCTTTAAAATTTTATTATTCTTATTTTATTATTTACTAAATCTACAACTTGTAAACGTTTTTAATTGAATATTATCGATTTTAGATAAAATTTCAATTAAAATTTCGACGGTGATATAAATCATCAAAATCTATGTCGAAGAGTGTCAAGAGATTAATGGGAAATTGAAATTGACGTTTTTATATTTCTATTTTTTATATAATTTATGTGAAATATTGTATATAGTGAGGTCTGGACATAGGCCTAGCAGTGGATTATATACCGGATGTATTAAGCTCAGTTCAAGTCGATAAAAATATAATAAATTGAAAGTGACTGAAGAGGATAATGATATTATTTGGCAATTGATGTCATACTTTATTATCACTTCGAGTTGACTCAGTGCGATTCATTTTAACACAATATTGCGACAGAACTTAAGATGAGTATTTTACGCTAAAACAGTCGAAAATTTTCGTCATCAAAGACTTAAAATAAATAAATGGGTCACGAACATTTTCAGTAGTCTAATAATAAGTATTTGGTTAATATGTATTGTATTTTAGTTGAAAAAAAAAACGTCTATTACATTCCCACAATAGCGTTATATTTTTCTCCGGTTTTTGTAACGAAAAACGCGATATTGTAAGGTGAACAACGGTTTATTTTTACTGATGTTTTTTCGTTTCCTTCGATAAATTACCGATCTTGAGAAAAGTTTTTATAAATAAGTGTTTATTTTGACGCCCAGTGGATGTTGTGAAAAATGTTTATTTATATTAAAACATTTTTAATTTTAAAATTTCGTCTTCGGCGTCTTATTTAACAGATGTAAAAAGTTTAAGATTTTATTTTTATGTGTAGTATTTATCTTAAAAATACTTTGTTCAAATATATTGTATGTAGTTTTTATTTTGGTATAATTTTAAAGCTTATATAATATAAAGTCATATTACAGGATGGTATTGTGGTTGTTTAATTACTTATTTACTGAAAATTATAAGTATGAGAAATGTTATTAATTGCTTTTACTGAACTTGAACTAAATTCAAATAAAACGGCTTATATATGTCGCCCACTGTTAGGCAAAGGCCCCTTCTCATAAATACGAGAGGCGCATAAGTTAGCAAACATTTGTATTTTATTAATAATTAGTAATATATATATAATATGAGGCGTAATATTTATCTTAAGAATACTTTGTTCAAATATATTGTATGTAGTTTTTGTTTTGGTATAATTTTAAAGGTTATATAATATAAAGTCATATTACAGGATGGTATTGTGGTTGTTTAATTACTTATTTACTGAAAATTATAAGTATGAGAAATGTTATTAATTGCTTTTACTGAACTTGAACTAAATTCAAATAAAACGGCTTATATATGTTGCCCACTGTTGGGCAAAGTCCCCTTCTCATAAATACGAGAGGCGATTAACAATGTGCTTGCATATTAGCATAGATATATATTAAAATCGTCTTAGGACATTTGAACAATAAGGAATACCTCACGATGTACGATCGTGACTGGCGAGCTATCAATGGCCATGTAACGCCTTGATTTTATAGCTGACAATGAGTATGGGTAATGGGACGGCGCCGTCAAATTATTATCCTAGGTATTCCAGCTTGGAATGCGCTAATGCAAGAAATAATTACACACGATGTAAGCTTCGATGATTAATTACTAATTATAAACAGAACTTGTGAACTAAATAGTAGTTAAACATTTCGTAAGTTAAAAATTGTTGTTACTTTTTGTGCTTAGGACTTATTTTATTCGTTTTTAAAACATTTAAAAAAAGTTTATTTTTTGAGGAATAAAAACCAGTACACGATATAGTTTTTCGACGATTTTTGTCAATATTTCCGACCAGTTACATGATCTGTGGTCACGACGAGAGCTCTGGAGCGATGTGTCAACTGTCAACCGTCACGGACAATATCTCTCTACCCTCCATCTAGTTCTTTTTTAGCCCACTGCGGACTCAAAAACTATGTATGTTTGAAAATCGCGAGTATCTTAGCCTAAAAACGTTAATATTGAAGTACTTGAATATATTATATCAATGAATATTTTTAAAATAAATACCTCAAAAATAAATAAAATTTGTTAAAACTATAAAAACATACATAATATAATAAAAATATAACACATCAAACAATCTATTTATTGATATAACTTTTATGCCACTGAAGATTAGGACTCGTATGAAAGCTAATTGTAATGTATAGCAGTATCCAATGTGTGAGCCAATCCTTACAGTTAATGTTAAGTAATTTTCCAAATACATTGCAAGCTTCAACATTATATTTATTAAGTAACATTTACTACACACACATGCACATTTTAACATATGAAATAATGCAAAACGAGTATAAAATATTTATCGACCACGTCCAGACATTCCTCCGTATCAGGGACGAGCAGACGACGCGCTGGAATCATACTAATTGAGTTAAACCATCGTATAAGGAGCACAATTGGACGATATCAACATTTACTAACACAAACAGATGCCTGACGAATATTTTATGCAGAAGTCATTGTTCTAAAGATGGCTCAAGGATATTATAAGTAAATATGTATTTGCATAGGACAATTTTCGATATACGCGTATGTCCGATGTAGATTAAATGGTGAACTTTTAACTCTTTATTAAACAACTTGTTATTGTATGTTCGTCAATTTACAAATTTCTATTTTAGACGGTAAAGTAAGTAATACTTTACAAATGTCATGCAAAATTTACAGCACCGAAAATTATTAAATTTGTCAAAGTGAATCCTCAGTTTGAGAGCTACGTGCAGTATGCTACGTGATTTCTACAAATCGCTACACGTCGACGATTCGTCGTTTTGTGGAAAAAATTAAAAGTTCAACGAACAGTCGAACAAAACCTGTGTAGAAGCATGAGGCCTGCAAAAAACATTGCTACAGTTATCAAAAGAATGCAGGGCAGCCCGCACAGCCAATTTTTCGTCGCCGTACCCAAAAATATGCCCAACCATTAGTCCTATAGTTGAAGATATCCAATTTTTTTGATGACGGTTTGGTGCAGTGGATACACCGACGTCCTGTTGCGCTAACATTCTCGAGTTCGTTTTCCAGTTATGACAAATGTTTTTAGGCCATACAAATATTTGCCCTGGTCTGGGTGTGTGTTTGTGTTCTGTTCTGTTCTGTTTCTTTATGGTTCCGTGACACAGGATTACGTCCTACTATAGACCGTTTAGTGTGAGACATTTATACAGCGGTAATATATATATAATAAAACTGATTAAATTTTCTTTTTGTATAAGATTTTGTTCTTGACCCATGTATGTACTAACATAGTACCTAAACATTATTTACAAACTAACTTCAACCGTCTATTTGTCTTATCATATCAATTTTCTGCTATGAGCCTATGACTCATGTTAAGAAGTAAATTGTTGTGATAAATTAATTACATTTTAATTAAGGAATACATTAAAATAACGTTTAGTCTTTAACTCGATAACAAATTGGGTTCGATGTGTTATCATACAACTTAAGGAAAATAATTGCCGTTTGATCTGAAGCATTTTATTAGTTATTAAAGTATAAAATTTTCTTTTAAGCAATATGATATTTTTTCGTATACACACACACACACACACTATACACTCGCACTCACTCAATACCTCCAAGAATATGTGTACAAAGTTTCATGATGATCGGTTAAGTAGTTTTCGTATGAAAGCGTACCAAACGAACTTACTTTCGCATTTATAATATTAAAGTAGTATGATTTTGAATTAATCTTAATTGTTGCCCATTTTATTTTGATGCGTGTTTTTAATTGTGTTTTGGTATCTTTCTAACTATCCTTCAACTAACTTTTCTTTAAAATTCAACATAGACTAAAACATACTAGGGTATCTCAATTTGAACTCGTTCACCTATCACGCCTGTGTCTAAAAACCAGACATCCGGCGCTTATATATATCCGTCCATCCGAGACGGACGGACAAACGACTCTAATAGGAAACGTGCATTACGTATTTTATAGAAAATGTTACGATACAAGTCTATAACGTATTTTCTTTTTTATTTACTTTTAATGGTTTTTATTTTTACACTGAATATATTATGTCAGCAGCAGTATAATACATTAAAAAAATTGTGTGTGTCAGCTCCGACGCACGACTGGAGTTTACTCCTTAAGTACGATTGTCTAAACATACGCAAAAAGAGTTTATCCAACTGAAAATAAGATTAATACCATATGAAAGGGTAAATTAACAAATTAATGAAAATAATATACATATATAAATATATATTTATTCATTTTATATACATTTATTATAACTAATCGGCGAAATATGTTACATTAAACTTTTCACAATAGTCAATTTCAGATGTGCACAAATATTTCATTAGGAATGTTGATAAATTATGTAATTATTATTATTTGACAATTATCATTTATTTTTTAAATATTATTTTTCAATATTAATTAGAGCAACATTACTTTCGCACCGCACCATAGGTGCGCGTGCACCGAAAAAGTAACGAGGTCATTCATCAGTACATTTTACCTCTCATATTTTTCTCATACCGGGCGCCTTATATATGAAAATCGATTCTTAAGGAGTAAACTCCAATAATATTATTAATTTTTAGATAATTAGCTTCTGCCCGCGGCTTCGCCCGCGCGGATGTCGGTTATCGCGACCAAAAAAAGTATCCCATGTTACTTCTAATACCTCCAAGAATGTGTAGGAAGTTTCATGACGATCGGTTAAGTAGTTTTCGCGTGAAAGTGTAACAAATTTACATTTCACATTTATAATATTAGGGATTATACTTAACTTTAAGTTCTTATCATTAGTAGTACTACATTTAAAATAATTTGCTGCAAATATTTACTGAATGACGTACTTGAAATGTTAAATTTGATAATTTATTATTATTATTATTTTGCATGCGTAGGTACTTTAAACTTTCACTGTGATTTCTACAAATCGCCCCATTAAGTCGACAATTCGTCGTTTTGGAAATAAAATTAAAGTTCAACGAACAGTCAAACAAAACCTGTAAACTTTCTTTTATTCGAGAACACAGAATTATTATGTATTTTGTATGTTTTGTTCTCAACAATATGAATATAACAAAACAGCGGAAAACTGTTGAAAAGCTACCTCTGTTTATTTATTTATTTATTTATAATTCTTCACCACTTTTGAAACTAAAATTACAGAGATATATGCTTACATATTATTGCACAATAAGGCGGTCTTATTGCTAATAAGCAATCTCTTCCAGACAACCTTACGTTGTGAGGAATTGAATTCTATGTAACTTAAAATTGTATTATTACAAATTATTGTTTACTTTTTTTGAGTGCATTTAATTGTTATAACGGTATAAATATGAATACTTTATCATAGTCAATTTGAAGTGTCGTCGGGTGCAACGAACGAATAAACGAGTTATGAGATAATCGAGGTTTATTCTTGGACGTTGTCATCCAATTCACAGGCTCCCGACAGCTGATTAGACGAGAGAGTGTCATCAACTGTTTGACATATTTGAATCTTTTACTCGAAGGCTCGAGCTTCTTGAAATTTATTTATTTATTTATTTATACTTTATTGCACAACAAAAAATTTAATTGTACAAAAGGCGGGCTTAATGCTAAAAGCATTCTCTACCAGCCAACCTTGGGACGTACAAGAGCGAGCGTTCGTAGGTGTGCAAAAATTGGAAATTGAGAAAATATATTTAGTTTGAAAGGCAAAAAGAAAAATAATTCGTAACAATTATTATATTAAATACATGAAAATACTTTAGATCCAAGTTTATTTAAGAAGGGACAAAGAAAAGCTCCATCTTGGTCACTCACACTTCTATGAGGTGTATGCGTAGTTGAAATATTGATTTTATTTCTTTATTTTGTTTAAGTTTTAGTTTCTTTTTTTTGATAGAACATTTTATGCGCGTAAGATTAAATAATTGAGCTATCAGGAATCGGTCAAATCTGAATAATTTAAAGAAATTAAAAAATAAATTATATTCGGTTCGTGATAGTGGTTTACTGGACAATGGGTTTAATTTCAGCTTATTCTAGACAAATATCTCGTCCGTAAGATCGTTCTAAACCTATATAGTATCCTAAATTATTTTATGGCTAAATTTTTGTTCAAAGAAATGATAATATGGTTCCTGATTGATGTTTTCTGATATTAATTATTCTCTGATATCCTTATTTATTGTAAAATATTATTATACTTCTTCCAGGAGGTATCAGTTCGTTGCGACAAAATTAATTTGCGTTAAAAAACTTTATCATTGAGAAAAGTCGCGGAAAACTTTTCGCTAAGATTGCTATGAACGAAGCAGTACTCGTGAACGTCAACCATTTTAAATGATATCAAGACATAACGATGGTGAAACCGCTAAAAGATGTCTGGTTTAAACATAATTTAGAAGCTGTTGAAAACAAATTGATTGCTAACAGTAAAATAACTAATTACACGTCAAAGAACTTAAGGTATTTTAATTGATTCTTGAATGGTGTATGGATTAATTTTAGGTAAAATAACACAACAATAAATAATAAACGCCTTACACTCAACGGGTCCACCGTAGGATTTGAACAGTCTCTTCGGGCCTATACAAATATTTGTTATATACGAGGATCGAATCAGAGATCGCTAGCGCATTAACACGTTGCTATGACCACTGCGACAAGGCGTCTGACGATAAGGAAATACTTTTGTTTTACTTAATTTATTTAGCCCCGCAAATATATATGGGATTTAATTATATAGAAATTTAAAAAAAGAAAACTGCAATTACGCCGTTTTGTTTACCAGCTCCCATATATATATATATATATATATATATATATATATATATATATATATATATATATATATTAATTAACTTGTCAATATCATAATAATTAAAAAAGGACGCACCGTCTCGCGACACACGATTGCGATCAGAGGTAGCATTGTTGCAAGAAAACCAAATGCAACAGTGTAATGGTACAAGTTAATAATTGTGTTACCATTACCCAATGATCCCATTGGCGGCGGAATTTAAATGATCTCGTTTATATACCGGTTTTAAATAAAGCAATAGTTTATATCGCGTGTTGCAATATTGTTTTATGATATAACTAAAAGTATTGAGCTAGAGTATTCAGCCTTTACAAGGATACCCAGTATTCCCTTCCTTGCAGAAGCACAAACACTCAAAACGTGACTACCATTGAAGTGTTCCATTAAATATTCGTGACGAGCGTTCATTTACCTGATCCGCATTTTAAACCGAGGATCAAAATTTGTATCAGCCTGTAAACCACCCACTGCTGAGCGAAAGCCTCTTTTCTATGTAGAAGAAGGGTTGGAGCTTAATCCACCACGCTGCTCCACTGCGGGTTGGCGGATAATTTCCTTATAATGGGTAACGATCGTTATCAGGTGTCTATGATAACAACCGGAACCGACGGCTTCACGTGCTTTTCGAGGCTCGGTAGGGAGCTAGGTCTCCCTACCGAGCCTCGAAAAGCACGTGAACCCCCCAAGAATATACATCCAGACCGGAAAAAAATATTTGTATAAATACAAATATCTGTCCCGAGTGGTGCGAATACATAGCAGTATGTCAGATGTCTCTCATGGTTCCAATCGTGTTGATTTTTTGTAACCATATTGTTTCGCTACTATATGTATAGAACCCGCTACCGTCACCATGGAACTTTAATGACCACTATCCCAGAATTTTCATCAATAAAGATGAAAAAAGACTTCTAAAATAACTAAAACATGTACTCGCAGATAAGTATACTCACAAGTAAGTAAACCACGCAGCGTGGCGACGCTCCCCCAGCTAGATTAGCGGTGTCTCATCGATGCACTTTCCACTATTATTCTGTTGACAAAAGATCATTCAATCAGTCACTTTGGCTAGCGGCCAATTTTTAATAAAATTTAATATTCTTCTCCAAAAATATTATAGAATTTAGATCGTAAATATGTGTTAATAAGTAATCACAGAGGTTTATTAAATACGTCGCGAGGTACAATTAAATCATCAGTATACACTGAAAAAAAAAATGTGATATACATATTTGGAATTTTTTTTAATTATAAAAGCTGATTTATTAATAAATTTTATAAGCCAGCTATAAATATATATAACTAAAATTTAAGGAAACACAACACGATATAAGTTATAAGTATTATTGAAATGAAATAATTCTAATATTAAACATCAAACATTAAATCACATGTACCTATATATATGTATAAAAGAAAACCGTGATATTATCGTCTTTTAAATATTCACTTTTTCACATAAGACAAGTTACATAACAAATGATTTATTATACTGCTAACTGAGCCGGGTTCGCTACCGGATCTCAACAATGAACGACCTTGGTCAACCCTCATCTCTGCAGTTCATTCTCGACGTATCTAAGCATCTAAGATCAGGTATACGAAATTAAATAATAAAACTGGTGCGATAAGGCTCATTTTCAAATGACAAACCTCCATGAATTAAGTACACCGGTTTTAGTGATTAGGGGGAAGATCTCGACGGACGTTTTCATTTTGAGGATTAATCTCCTTGTTGATGTTAGAATAGGAATTGCCAATCTAAAAATTACGCACTCTTGGTTATTAGTCACATTAGAATTACTAAATGACTTAAAAATGATTCGATATTTTTCTTGTTATTACCATTTTAAAAACGTATTGGTATACCTATAATTACTTTATAAAGTTGTTAAGAGTTAATTTTAACTGACACATCTCAAAATACATCAGTCCTTTTTTAAAACAATTTTTACGCCAATAAAAACTTTGAAGAAAGTTATAGGCTATATTAGGCATCACATTATAACTTATAAACGTGAAGAAGTAACCATAAGCATGGGTGAATCGAGAAAGTTTTCTGACCTTTTGTTATACTAATAAGAAATTACAGATATATTTTACAAAAAAAAAAAACATAGTTTAACATATTTAAGTAATGGGCTATAATAATATTACAACTTTAATAGATGAATCGTTACTGCGTAATAAGTTTCAACAATAATTGGCGTTTAAGCTTCGAAGTATGAAATACTATTTATTACGTTTTCTGGAATTAATAATTTCGTAGCGACACACCATTTCATTGTTATGTTATGTCGTTAACGATTGTCACAGCTTCCCAAAGATAATTAATATTTACCCGGGATAGTGTAATGATTAATGTGTCCAGTTGTTATAGTTTTATAAAAAAAAAATGTAATAGAACCGGTTAAAATAGTTTCACCATAGAATTACGAATTAAGTTAACAGCGAGCGGACTTTATTACTCTATGAGTTTCACCAATAAAATTATATGTAAACATACATTTGCATGATATTTTTACTAATATTGTAAAGCTGGAGGATGTTTCTTTAACGAGCGAAATCGCGCAGTCGTTTAAGATTTGAATTTTTTTTTTATAATATTTAAAATAAAAAAAAAAGAATATAAATTACTTGACCTTACGACATTAAGAATTGGAATGAAAATGAGTAGTAAACAAAATTGTTAAGCAATCAACAAGGTACCAAAAAGCGGATAAAACCGTATGAATAGTTTAGTACAATAATATATTCTTCTTAATAGGAAAAGATGTCTATGCCCAGCAATGAGACTATTACGAGCTTTTGTAGTTCAGTGAAGTTCAGAAATAATAATAGATCGTAAATATATAACATAGAATTTGAAGAAAATTACCAATTAATTACGGTGTCACAGTTTTTTAAAGTAAAAGTGACACACGTGAGAAGTTAATGACCACAAATTGGCTGTGCCCTCCCTTCCTCTTTAAAGCGACATTCGTTGTAACTAATGATCACTGTGTGAAGACACGCGATCTTGTTGAAACAGACAGCCAAGCAAACTGCTTATTATTATATATAAAAAATTCCAGAACGGTAATATGATGTATGTTTTTATAAGCACTTATGATGAGTATTATTAAAACTTAAAATTATACTGTAATAAAAATATTCTATTAAAAATGTTTTCTTTATTTAAGTTTTTTTTTTTTTTATTTCATATCATCCGCTGGTGCAACGTGATTTTATTAAATATACATATATATAAGTACTCCTTTTATAAAAGTACATAAACATAAATACATAATCTTCTCCAGGTACAAATTTCAAATCTGTTAAAATTAAATGTTGTTTTCAGTTTTAAAAAACCTTTACATTTCAAAATTTGATCGTCTTTTAATACGATTACCATAAAATTAATAAAGTTATAATTAAAAATTAAAACTCAAAGAAAAAGATTTAAGATAAAATTATGGATTTAAATATAATATAGCATTTCAACATAGTCACTGGTGATTTACTCAATGACCTTAAGCACGCAAACGGTCCCAAGAGTTTTCAAAGACATAACTTGGAATCGCTATACCGCAAGGATATAGTAGACTTTAATCTCGAGAGAATATTAACATTGTTCAAACCATTTCGGTACTCACTTCAGTATGATTGATACTAAACAAAATTAGACTTGTTTACTTTTTGTAATTTGAAGTAAATTGTTTTACTTATTAAAAATTAATTCACTTGATAGTTATTGCGAAATTTAAAGTTATTTTAAATGAAATACAAGCATCTGCAAAAGTCACTTCAATTCAGTATTCGTTCCAGTTATTATCGTCGTAGCCATTTTTTTTGTGTTGTAGTTATCTAAAAATATTTTATGAAATTTATCTTTATTACCCGACTGCGACAAAAGGAGGGTTATGTTTTTCGAGTGTATGTATGTATGTCCATTTCTTTGGCACGCCCTACAGCCCAAACGGCTGGACGGTTTTTGACATATGAGGTGTCGTTGGATTTGTCTAAATTGTAGTAGTGAAATAGGCTATATAAATTTTCAAAATGGCGCCCGCAAATGGTGGAATGAGGGGGGGGGGGGTTGAATTTTTTTTTTTCTTACTGTAGCAATATGGGTATCAAATGAAAGCTAGTAAATTGTTTTATTCTTTTTAGTTTATAATAAGAGTATTTTACGCAGTCGGGTTTTTTTTTAATTTTATAACGACGTATTATTTTTATGATGGGATTTATATAATATTATTTAAATAGTAAAATACACATGAAGATATATTTAAAAAAAAATATCCAGAAACTAGGTACATATTTATTACGCTAGATATCTATCCCGATGTTGGTTTTATCCGCGTTGGTATTTATGGCTATTGTGCAACTAGTATGAATCGTAGTGTTATGTATTATAATATAATACTCCCGGACTAAACAATTTCTATATTGATAGTATATTATAATAAAATATATTTTAATAAAATCATTTCAGTATTTTCAAAGTAAATCGATTACAAGGTTTTTTTCTTCTCTTAATAATAATAATAATAGTTCATCTACCTTATATTTTCGCCAATGGAATAATCACTCATATGAGCACAATGAAAAATAAACAGTCGTAGTACAAAATCATGGCGTAGACTGTCTGTCAACTCTTTCCTCCCGTGGTGCAGCGACAAGTTTGTCTCTTCCTGTTATTTTTTTTTTTATTATTATTATTTATCAATTTTATCACTACTTTTTTTTTAGGTTGAAGCAATATATGTTGTAGTAGGAAGAGAAAAAAGGAGAAACGAATTTTTTTCTTTTCTCTCTTATCAATTACAATTGCAATTAATTGTACTTGCGTAATAAGATTATCGGATTAGGGCGAGTCCCCAGATGGTAACACTTGAGAAGTTTCGACAAGTCTATTTAAGTTTCTGGAACCGGTCTGTGGATCAATGCAAATATTGAACTAGCGGCTCCGGTGTTGACTTTAACTTTGACGATGTTTTCTAAAGGAATTTTGTTTAAAAATAACGGAGTATTATTGATTCAAATAACTTTGATAATCAGATTAATATTGTTTGAATTTAAACTTCGAAATAAAAATATCAGAATATAATTAAGAGCTGCATGTCTGCAACTCTGCAGAGATTAAAATAAAAAATAAAAAAATAGAAACATATGAAAATAAAACAATAATTACCGAGTAGAAATTTAAAAACTTGTACTTTTCATAAGCAACACCAAATATTTACTAAAAGCACTCACTTCACAATTAAGACAACATAAAATAAATCACTATATCACTAATCACCGGTTCGATCTTTTTCAAGGATGTCCAAGGTCTCCGCTGACACCACAACAAATATAATACCAAACACCTATCGATAAATTCATACCTGTACGGTTGGATATCATATGCGAAGCCGTGGAAGTGATGATACAGGATAATAAACGTTAAAGTGATCACTATTAGAATTATAACCGTTTGGAATATATCGAGTGCGTGGGTATAAGGTATTTTAATGGGCTTGCGCTTGCGGCCGGTCCGAGCAAACTTGTTATGCAGGCAACAACTATTTCGATGATAGAGCGCAGTGATCAAGTGGTAAAGAGAATTAGACTGTGTTTCCGGTACACTGCCCGACGATTGCAACTTCACGTCGCAACCTTGTATCCAGTGTTCGATGAATATGGAACGGGTTTTCTCTTCCTAACGTTTATTTTAATGATTACGACACACATGTTATAAAAAAAAAAACTGCGATTCTTTAATATTTTTTTATCATCGATTTTAAATAATAGAATAAAAATTTGATGGACAATGATAATGATGGAAAAAGACGGGAAGCAAGAGAGAGCTAGATCTTAGGATTTTATTTCCATGGTACAATGGCGTATTCAGACCAACCGCATGTTAAATATCAGATTGTACTAATATATGTATATTATTACAGACTAAATTTTGAGAATTATATTTCAGTTAAACGTAGTCAAATATTATTTATTATATCAACTGTAGGACTCGTTACGTGTCGTAGGTGTCATGTGTCATCGTGGCATCATATACTCTCTGATGCATACACAGTCATTAGGAGACGATATGGATCGTACAAATCTGTAGGCCTTACCATTTATTTTTTTATTTATTTTAATAATATCATCAGACAATTGCATATCGATCGATGCATAACAGTCAAAAAGGAATAAGCTACATTTTTTTTTTGCAAAAAATAAACATAACTAATACAAATTGGGTTGAAATCGACTTTGTTGCGTCTTTTGAACCAAATTTCGTCAATACAGTAAAGTTTATTTCGTTAAAAAAATAATATAAAAATTAGATTTTGTATTATTATTTTATTTCTATTTTTGCACGTTTTAATCATGGTATTTGAATAAAATTTGTATTTTAAGTACAAGTTACGGTATTTAAGCTTTGAATATTTTTTGCATCAACGTTAACCGTTAGGTTAAAAATACTTTTTATTAAGAAGTACAAACAGTTAGAAATATAATTTTTTTCAATCTTCATTAATATTACTGTATTTAATACAGTTTGAATTTGAAAGGTTTTATTATGTTATCGTATTTATTTTAAGCAGTTAATTTTTTTTGTATGTAAGTACAAATAATAAAGAGATTTAGTCAAATTAATGACTTGACAAGAAATAATTGATATCAATGTAATTGATGGTAATTGAAAAACAGAAATTATAAACAAAATATTATTTCAAATATTTCATACGCGCTGTCTTGTTAATTGATAGTCCTATATAACTTTAAATTGTTAATATAGTATTTATTTATTAATTTATTTAAATAATAAGATCACCTGGATTTCTCAAAATGTTTATTAACCGTTATTGTCAGATATGTTATTCAATAATTACATTTATTCCAAAATTTAATTTGTATATTCTAAATTCGAACGAGAAATCTATCGAAATCTGACCAAATCGAGCGACTGGAATGAATTTCACAAGCTGCTGACTATAAATGGTGTACAGAAAGCAAGACCGCACAAACTGGCGGTCAATTCATCATCAATGCGGCTTTTCCTTTCCACAACATTCCAGTGACATTGTCAAGTTAGTTTCGAATTGTAAATACTGAAGTCGAATCTCAGTTATGTTTAAAATTTTGCTTTATTATTAATTATTTAATTTTGCTTTATTTATATTATTTATAAGATTACAAACAATAGTACAATATATAGTATGTATATTAATACATGAAAAAGTACGTATCTACTTCGCGATTTTATTACTGCGATATTATACGATTCTTTTTTTTATTTTTATTTATCTTTTTTGTTTTATTGGTAAACTTTCGAGAAAAATTAGGATACCATTAAGAAACGATGGAATTTTTATTATACAAAAGCTACAACCATTATGAAGTTATTAATCGACCAGTGATATAAGATTGTGACACGATTTTCATATTATAAACGCGACTGATCTGTTGTTTCCGCGTCAAATTTTTTGGATCGATTTAAATATTTATGAAATAGTTTAAGAAGAGGAAGTACAAACACTAAGCTGTACTTAAAAGCCGAATCTTCATGGAAAAGAATTTTACGGGGAATGAATCAAAATTATAAAGAACCTTTTAGGGATTAGATTTTTTTGTTTGGGTGTATTTTAAATCCTTCTTAAGGAAAACAATTTTCAATATATATATATTTTTCCCATTTTTATAACTTTAAAAATAAATAAAAATAATTATTCCTAACAAATCCCGATGATATAATTATAATATGATAATAAACAATAATCAAATCTATAACATTTTCCAACCCGAAAAATGTTTTACAAATTACGCGACTATGATTTTTAATTTCAATAATGGATTTTACAACAGTTATGGTTTAGTGGTGCGAGTAGTCGCTTTAACGGCGGCGATAGCTTGTTCGATTCCCACCCGCTCGAGGTAATTTTTTTTTTGACAAATATTTGTTTCCGGTCTTAGTGTATGATCTTGAGTCTCCCCACAATGCCTCGGAGAATTCGTAAAGCCGTCGGTCCCGGTTGATATCATGGACATCTGATAGTGATCATTATTCATGGTAGATATATTCACCAACCCGCAGTGGACCAGCGTGATGGATAAACTCTAACCATTCACCTATAAGAAGCCTTTATCTATTAGTGGCTTATTAATTAAGGTAAAGTATTATTGGATACATTTCAAAACTTTCAACAAATTCTTGTCACATATTTATTAGGCTCTATATATCTATTGTTTATGAATGACTCCATTTATCCTCAAACGGCGTCTTTCGTGTCTGTGGACACAGAGGAAAAAGCGCCCTCTCTGGTTCCGGCTTGCGGCTAGACATTCTCGCTTATCGTGTCTCCATAAATATTCAAATATAATAGTAAATAGTACATATTATATTAAAGGACGTTGTTCTTCTGAAAAAAATATCTCTTTCATTTCTAACCGTCGTGTAGGTGTAAATAAATAGAAACAGCTGTCGGATAGTCGGTAATCCAGCGTGTTGAATTGCGTCTGAGAAGTATTAAGTCTAGACTTCCTTTTCATAAGCTTTAATCAGGATATGGTCTAGAATTTTTTAGATACACTAGAAATGACTAAACTTACGACTAGTCACGGTAACTCAGTAAGGAATCATATTCCTAATCGTTCAAACGACATTACGTGAGTTTAATGTATACCTTACCTTCAGTAATATCATTTCTAGTAGATAATCTATACTTATAATAAACTGTAACAGGTTGTCTGTCTGCCTGTTTGCCTATATCTTGACCGCGAGTCACGTCGAACGAAACTAGGTACTAAATGGATTTTAATGAAACTTGACAAGATTTGAGTTCGTACTACGAGCCAGAGTATTGGATACTTTTTAACCCGAAAATCAGCACGGTTCCCTTGATAAAGAGAATTAAAGTCAAAATGTGTAACTATGAACAAAGTCGTCATCGGGTACAGACCGTTAGAAATAAAAGAGAAAAAAAAAAAACTAAGTCCATAAAAATACTTTGTAAACAAAAAAAATCTGTACACCGAAATTGCGACAGAATACAGCGAATAATCTACCTAAATGTCAAAGAGTATCTATAACAGTTATACTGTAAATATTTATACAAAATGTAAATAAAAAATTATAATTATTCGAACACATATAAAAAATTCAAATTAGTAAAGAAAACTTAATATTTATGCGTGAAGATGCAAATAATACCACAGTTACGATCTTTTTATTATAATTCATTGGTATAAATGTCTTGTTTTAGTCGATTTTCAATGGTGATTAGATTTTTTTTTTATTTATGTAAAATTTTAAACATATAACACGTAGAAATTATTGCTTTCTGTTCTCTTATATTTATGCGAATTTTACTCATTTAGTTAAAAGTCTAAAACGGATTTTATCGCGTTTATTTTAAAAACTTTAGAGTTTAACGATTTTTTATAAAATTATTTCCCGACGTTTCGGATCCTTTACAGCGTCCATGGTCTCGGGGGACTGAGGTGATGGGTGTCCGAATAAAATTTTTAAAATAAACGCGATAAAATCCGTTTTAGACTTTTATTTAAATGTATATTGTTTTCGTAAATATTGGTCGATGGAATCTCTGTTTAATTTCAAAATTTTTATCGAAACAATCTTGTTTAAAGAACTAGATTGGATTGGAAATGATGTGATCGCCTCCAGGCTATTTCAACTTATAGAGAATTATTGTTAATTTCAATTTACTTTGAAAAAAAAAAAACATTACGTTAAAAAAAAGAATATTAGTCCCGCTGAGTTTCTTTCGCCAGTTCTTCTCAGGTCAGAGGCTTCTTCTTTCCGAACTGGTGGTTGACTCATGACGTTCAGTAAATAATTGTAATAATTTTATGCTGAATAAAATATTTTGACTTTGACTTTGACTTTAGAAGCAAGAAGGTTACCGACTGAAATAAGCCTTTTATTCATTTCTACGTTTATTGTGTATATAAGGAATTAATATAGAAAAAAATATCTAAACACCAATTTAATGCAACCGGAACTGCTGCGGGCAGATAACGCGCGTTGCTTGCACTTTTCAGAAATAGACGACGAATAAATTAAATGATTTAGGTGTAAAATATTTTAATATATGTTGAGATTTTACTAAATTGGATATCAAATAGAGATAACACTGCACGACTGACAAAAGTTAACCTTAATTTTTATAGCTCGCGAACTATTGATAACTATCGTAATAAAATCACTAACTGAAATTGATTACTAAATTTTTAAGACTGAAAACTAAATAATTAATTTCAAAAAAGGAATCTCAAAACATTGTACTAAATATTATAATTGTTGGTATAAAAGTCAAAAGATTTTTATATATGCTGCCTTAATTGTTATTAATTATAATTAATTACTAGAATATGCTCGTGTGGCACACACACACACACAAAATAACGGACACTGTCAAGGTTAGACATTGTACAGAAGCTCGTTATTTTATGATCATTTTCATATTTTCGTACGATATCCATTCGCATACCGACGAAATATAGAGGCGACCTCGTTTATTCGTTTCGAAATAAATATAAATTTCGATATGCACCGGTAAACTTTTTTAACAATGAACGTAATTGTCGTTAGTTACGGATATCGAATACTAGGGATGTTGTTTTTCGGATACGAAAACACGTGAAGGTTTAATGCAATATTGTTTGTGTATTTAACAAAAAGTTCGTTCCGATCATTTGTCAGGTTTTTTTATTTGTAATTACGATTATTGGTAAATAATAAGGATACGATTTCATATTTCGTTATTGTTAACTTTGAATCCGTTTGTGAAACTAATTAATTTCTATACTAAATGCTAGTTAAACACAAGTATAATTATACAAATAACACTCAATTATTTTGTTGGATAGAAAAATACATAAAAGTTAAGTAATTCTGAACATTTTAATCTTGATCTCTTAAGTAAGTGATCTTGAGATTTGGGAATCATACTTGAACAATTCATTCTAAGTTATAAAACGCGACTTATCGAGTATGATTTACTTCATTCAATTCTTCAATTAATAGTATAAAGCTGCGCCAAACTAACATAACCGATTATTTGGTAGTACGGCAGAGAAAGGTTGTAATGGAATAAGTTTATACAAGCAGGTTTGAAGATCAGTAACTTCAAATGATTACGAATTGGACAGAATCAAAGATTCATAATCAAAATATATATAAATAGTGAGTATTTTTATATATAATATGTGTAATAATATAAACAATAATTTGATGTGCGAAACGTAAATAATCTATTATATAGTGTTTACGAACATATTATCAAAAACACTGACACACCATTCTTGTAAATCACGCATCTATTCACCCACTAGACTGGAATGATGGAGAGCACTTAAAGGTACGGTTACATTGCATTCATAGCTTAACTTATTTATGACTAGTTTTAGAGTAAGTAGCTATAGAAAGATTTATTTCTGTTGTGTAAGCGGATTCCCTGGTTTTATTACAAAAATAACTACGCAGCAAATTACTTTGATCGCCGGTCGCGGGAAGGCTCACAAAATGGAAGAAAAAGATCGCAATCGGGATTATTAGCAATCGAGAAGATTAAGTAGGAGTAGACGTGTCGCAACGAGCGGAGAGGTAATCCACAGATTTTATATTTAACGAGAAAACAGATACCAAGGTATGCCTTTTCATGATGTAATCGATATTTCAGACTATTTTTTTTGTTCTTTTTTTTTTCTATGCTTATGTTACCTGTTATATTGTTAAATATAAAATACGTTTCAAAACAATATCTGTATTTTACTATATTACATAAACATCTACATTATGTCGTGATTATGTCGTGATTCTGTGCGTCTTAATGTATAATCGCTTTCATACTATATTAACGTTAGGTATATATATTTAAATGAAATATTCTTCGTTACATATTTAATGTAGTTTTCACAAATTATAATACAATAGCTTGTTTTACCGGTTGCTGATAAAGCTATCTGACGTATAACGATATCAAATAGATAAAAGTTTGTGATATATTTTTCTTTTTGACCATAAAACTCCAACGCTAACTCCTTGCAACGTGTAAAGTCAGTAGTTGTAATTTGTAATAGTCTTCTTATTGGATAGATTACACACGTATAAAAACGCATTTTTTAATATATACAAATTAATTTAAAAAAATATATTACTCTATTTTTATATAAGGAATCAGTCAACTGAGTTGTGTAAAACTTAATAAAAGCAATAATTAAAAATTATTCCAATTATAAAACTATGTAAATTATAATTTGCGTAAAACAAAGGACAGCCCAAGTATCAATTAAAATAATAATTTATACATTATTTAGTTAATCAAACATCGCTAACGTTAATCGCTATCGCATCGCTATTGTTAAGGAGACAGACTATATAATTCAAATACATTCAATAAGGTACAATCACAAAAAAAAATTATTATAAAAAAATATCGGTTGACTTAACAAAAATGTCAATCTCATTTTAAGTAACGATTCAACAATTGTTCTTTTTTTTCTAATACAGCCATACTGCAACGCGAGATACGCTATCGGATTGCTGGAAGATAGGATTAAACTTACAGTTATAGATGTTTGACTTCCTGAACCCGTCTCGGGTAAACGATAAACTTGTTATTTTTATACTATCATTGCATAAGCCAGTTCAACAAACAACTTAGAGAGTATTTTAATATAAAATACATGTGTACATACATTACATAAATATCGCTAATTAAGAACAGATATTTGAAAGTTTCATAATTCTATAAGTTTACAGGAACTAACAATATATTTAATTTATCTCTAAAATTAGACTATAGAAGCCAGAGAAGAAAAGTCTCGATCTCTTTCTGCCGAGGTGTCGCAAAAGGTGACTAAGGCCGAGACTCCACCAGAGCGGAGATGTGCGGAGATGTGTTCTAACAATCAATAGAATTTGTTCAGTGGTGTCCACTGACGCGGAGGGGAGACGAGGTTTGTGAATAACAAATTCTATTGGTTGTTTAAACACATCTCCGCTCTGGTGGAGTCTCGGCCTAAGGCTATAGTGGAGTGAACAACTGTTCACCAACCAGGACGGTGATGGGTAGCAGCGTCACCATGTCTTTTTTTTGTTTTGACGGGAAAAAATGTACCTGACCGCACACTCTGTCGCCCGGGGAGACAACGTGGTAGTGTGGGGTCCTCACGCACTAAAATAACCCACCGTGCACCCTCACCCGCCCTTGTCGGACGGTGGACAGCGTCACCATGTCCTAACACAACATACTGCGTTCGCAAACCCGCCTGCAAGCGTGGCGAGTATTGGCAGATCCAACGGCTGATATGGTGGAGGATTTTTCCATTCTACCCTCAAAGGTTTAAATACATTTACATCAGCAAGCTGAATCAATCAAAACAGAACAATGTTTAGAAGTAAAGGTTCAAATACAAAAGTTACAAAATTAATTATTTGTATATATAATTAAACGTATTTTGTTTCAGTCGTTCGTTTGCGTATCGTGAAATCAAAAAAAAAATTATTTAATACGTTATACGATGTAGGTAACCCATGAGAGGTCACGAAATGGACAGTTCAACGACCAAGTTATCCTTCAAACGACAAGCCGCTCCTCAATTAATCCGACGATTAAGGCCGACATGTAATCCTTGGTTTAGGAACTAACTCTCGATATACATACATATATATACGCTATTAAATAATATTTATAGGTTACACAATTGATAGCTTCTGAGACTTTAATTACTAATGCGTCTACGTTTCGGACCTGTCAGACCACGACGAAGGTCAAAGATAAATTCTTTGATTATAAAATAATTTATAAGTAATTAATATTATCTAACATTCATAAACATTTGTACAGTTTCGATTTAAGAATTACGCTACGTACTTTTTTTTAGAATTACCAGGTTACATATTATTTACGAACGTAGTAAAAATAAATCTTTAAAAAAGCCAACCCGCATTGGAGCTGCGTGTTGGCCTTTTGTGATTTATTTATTAATGATTTAACGCTTAAAGATCTCAAAACTGGAAAAATTTAAACTTCAATTTGCATTCTAAAACTTAATAAATATTTTTTATGTATTTAGTAAACCTTTTACAAAGAAACTGTCCTGTTAGGCTATAAAAGATTAAATTATACCTGTACTATGCAGTAATAAAAAATAAGTAACGAAAGTTTAAAAACTCGAGGAATATTTTTAATTTAAATATTTATTTTTCCGTTAGAGGAATAACTGATAATCGAACGTTATGTTTAACTAACAATGAACACCAAGCGTGTATTCAGAACAATCGCAGAGACCTCGTTTTACTGATGACTAATGAGTCCATTAAGTAAATTTAGTAATTGCGTAATTTTGAAATTACTGAATCGGAGTTTATTTAATATTCCTCAATACGAATGCTAAAAGACATTTATATTAAAATGTTATGTTTAAGCGTTCTTAAATAATTTAAAATTCTCAAATGTTCTAGCATTACTTAGTTATTGTATTAAAATCATATGTACTATGAGTAATGAGTCAGTAATGAGTTCTTAAAATCATGGCAAATAAGGTTTACGATTAGTATTTCAATTTTTAATCAAATTCTTATTATTATTCAGTTTTTAAGTACTAATCTTTAGTTCTTATGCCAATTGTTTAATAATTAACAAAAAGAAAAGTTACACAATATTTATAAATAGGTATCAAAAATTTACAAAAATGTTATTATACTACTTTAAAAAAGAGACAATCTTGGAATATATGTACCTATATATGATCCATCTAAGTTTACTTATAGCTTATCCAAATTACATGCTTTTACCTAACTCGTTGCACAAACCTCAAGAGAAGAACAAATGCATTTTCCGTAAATCAGAAATGCGAGACCGGATAGAATCAGTTATTTCCACATATTTCCGGAAACGGCCCGCGGCGGCAGCGGAGCGTGATTCCATTAGTTTTTACTATTTTACCTTCCAACAGGATTAAATATCATTACGTTTCCCCAATATAATCCGCGGGGCCATCGCTACATTACGATCCTTGAGTCGATATTTTGCAATTGTTAATAAGATTATCTAGATTTCTAATCGAATTTCAAATATCGATATTTCGAAACGATGAAATCATACTTTATGTGAATGTTTTTATACAACACTAGCTTCCGCCCGCGGCTTTGACCGCGTGGTTGTATTGACAAAAAGTAGCCTATGTCCTTCCCCAAGCTTCAATTTCTTACGTATCGAATTCTTACAACAGCTCGGTAACAAAGACTCTCATACAAGAAAACGTTCCTCGACACAACACACAACACTAGTAAATTCTCGCGAAAAGAAGGTTGTAAGCACCGTAGCATAGGCGCCACTTATGCGTTTTCGCGGGATAATTTTTAAACTATGTTATATTATGGCCATATTACATAAAATCTTTATAAATCGTAGCCTATGTGTTATTCTGATGTATAAGCTATATTACTGTAAAGTTTTATCTAAATCCGTTCAGTAGTTTTAGCGTGAAAGAGTAACAAAGATACAGACAAACTTTCGCATTAATATTAATAGGCCTAGCGGACCCAGTAGATATTCTCCTACTCAAAACGAATTCTAGAATTCGATTGCAGTACTATCTACCTGTTATAATTATGAACCTTAACCATTCAAACACATTATATAATTCATCATCATGAAATTCAGACGTTTAGGGTATTGAGTGACATTCATTTTGTATATATATATATATATATAAGGATGTCACTGTACTCTTGTACATACAGGAAAATTATATTAATACTTTATAATAATTCTAGCAAAGACTAGACATTTTTTTAAGTTTAAACTTCCAAATAAAACATACAGTCGGTACAAGTCTCGTAAAATCTCGATTATGTTTTAAAATATTCAATGTTGAATAAAGGTCGCGAAAATCATTTATTTGCAAATATCTCGTCTCAGGTTTAAATCATATTTGCATTTAGTACAAAATTTGTACAGCATAAAATCCATCGTCTGAGTAACCTTATCCTCTCCCGACTCGGCACCAATAAGAAAATAAAAATGAAAACTCTTTTTAGTGTTTATAAACCATATTCGAATTATTTAATCATTAGTCAGCCAAACAATGACATACAATTTTATTTAAATAAATTAATATTAAACAAAATAAAATTTTAAATTAAAGTGACTAAATCTCCTTCAATAAGAAGCTAGGTACAGTACAGATCACATCTTCACATGAATCAAATGAAAAATATATCTATATGGCCTCAAACTATTGTTACACCTGAAGCTGATATTCGGTACCGATTAGTAAAATAATTTTTACGTAAGAAAGCTTAATATTTTATAAAGGCAACAACAATTCATAGAAACAGATTATTAAACATCTCAACAAAACCCACCTCGAAAACGAAACCATAGCGGAAGCTCCATTAAAAATATTCAACTATTTCAGATGATTCATTTGATAAGACAATACATAAATATAAGACACTTGTTACTTATAACGATAAGTGGTATGCGACCGAATTATCATTGACAAAACGGATTAGAGTTCACGAGATAATATTAAACGGCGTACACAGCGACAGATGTACTCTGATGCCAATGTTTTTATTATTCAATTGGATATATCATATTGTATGAATTAGATATTAGAAGCCTAGACCGCGTTGCCATTTATGGTCAGGCTTTTATTGTTAGTGCGTTTCTAAATTATAATATCTTTTCGTTTTTTATACTAAAATAGATAAATCTTCTCAAGATCAGATATAATATGTTTCATGCCATTACTAAAATAAAATTCATATTTTTTTAAGTATACTTATAACGTGTGGTTGGTTAGCCTATTAAATTAGTATTGAAAAATCTCAAATCAACAATCCATTTTGTAAAAGCCATTATTGTGGTCGGTTCAATCCGATGGGCGCAGTTCGACCTTGTCGCGATTATGGCGTGGCCAATTCCCGAATACCGTAATCACATTATCTAGGGCATTCCATTGTTTGCCGCCTTGACCGAGGCTCAAGCTAGATTATATTATCTGTGCTCGTTTTCTCTATCAGTTACAGATTAAAACTAAATAAATATAGTGTAAGGTCGAGGGGCTATGGAGATGGAAATAGGCAAGAAGTCTCTGTAGAGACTAAAGTTTTTATGCACATTTCAAAATTCATATTAATTATAATAACCCCGTGAATAAAAGCGTTGTGTAAAACTATATATTTCGGGAATATTAAGGCACGTACGGTATCTCTCAATTCTCGTTTAAATTGTGATGTGTGGCATGTGATTGTATATTCACGCTCGCGAAATAAAATATGAAAAACGCTTCACATGTCGGAAAAATTCTGAATTCGATATTTTTACCTAGAATTTAAGTATATTATGGCACAATATTCTTCTAGTAAGAGAAGCAATTTTCTCAGCAGTGATACAGTTTAGCTACTCACATGGCATACTGTATACTGAAAATGTATACAGTATTTTATTTCAAAGATATTTAAAAGTTACTTAATGAAAAATATTAAGATCAACTATCACGCTATCTGTGACGCAATTATAATTTAATCAAATCGTCGACATTGAAATCGGTGAGCCGATAAATTGTTGTTATACCAAATTGAAATTGTAATTAAATTAAAATGTTAAAATATTTAGTTGTAGGCATAAATAATAATTTAAAAATAAAACCGTTTCGAATTATGTTTTTAACAATCATGTTATAACAAAAAAACAGATCCCTGATGTAGACAGACGTTAGACGTAAATATAATACAAATTTTATCAACTTAGATTTTATAATTTAATGTTAAATAGTGTATTGATAGTGATTAATTATTTTCATTATCAATTTATTTTTATATGTAAAATAAGTTTACGTAGTCTATAACATTAGGAATTTGAAGTTAACATAAAAACTTTTCGTAGCTTTTTTTTGTGCAAAAATAGTTTTGCGCTTTTTTTTAAATATTAGTTGGATAGGCAAACTGGCAGACGTTCCACCTGATGGTAAGTATTTGACGTCGCCCATGAACATAAACTAGTTTACCTGGAACTAGCCCAGGCTAACTCAATATGTGTTGCATATCCACAGACATAAGGTGTTAAAGTCTCGGTGCCAGTAATTACACTGCCTGTCCTGCCCGTCTCTCCGAAACACAACAAAGCTGTTTCACGGGAGAAACAAACAAACAAGAAAATAATCTTGCCTGACAGAAATTAAAGACTATGTTTGAGGTACGTACATAATACCTTTCGACTCTTCCCTTGAAAGACTGTTTTCAAAACCAGACGCTGATAATGTGAACCACACTTTAATGTTTCGAAACCAAACCAGAAACATTGATGACGAAAACATTTCGTGCGAGTTGGTAAAATTGTCAACAACAGAATACCATTGTTTACGCTGTCTCCTCTTTCAACGGTAGAAAGAGGAAGCAAGAACCAGATTGTGAAGCAAACTTTCAAAATGATACTGTTATAAGCGATAAGCAATCATAAAATAGCTTTTATGTTTCTAGCTGAAACATTTGGCACATGTACGCGATTCCTTTTCGATATTTCTACAGGCATGGTAATTGGTCGAGTCTATCGCCCTGGTATTTAGTAGAACCATCCCGAATATAAGAACATTGCTTCATGTTAGTACAAATTCAAGGCTGATATATTACTAGTTGCTGTTCGAGCATAAAATATCGCTTCATTTTGTTCAGACATCCGAGTCTCTTGACAGCTGTTTTTGTCTTAGACTCGATAACTCCCTGAAATCAACGTTAGACAAGTGGCAATGTAAAAGAATTGAATGTAAACGCTAGGGATCGAACCCGCGACCGTAAGTAAATTAATCAGTTGATATGACCACTGTGTCAACCCATCTTAAAAAACAATGTTATATATAGAGTTTTATTCATTAAAAACGTTAGCTAAGTTATATTGTTAAGTAGCACCTTAATCTGACATAGTATTGTTAATATAAGTACATATTTATATTTACCACTAATCCATAGATTAGCAATCAAAGAAATTAATAAAGCCTTTTTGAGTCAGACAAGGCAAAATATATATTTCTGTTACAGCATTCAAATAATTATTTTAGTAAAGCACATATTAAAAATTTGTGTTGTTATTATTTTCATTAACTTGACACTTGTGAAAATATTCATTACTATATTCATTCTAATAAAAATAGCTATTTACAATTTATAAATAGATAAAAAAATGATTGTTTCATGTGACATTGAACCTGATAGCATGTTTACAGTTCAATATCAAAAAATGTACTGTCCTTTAATAGTCCTTTTCGCTTTAGTTCTTAAGATATTCTCTCTCTCTCTCTTTCTCAATCTTTTCAAGGAGTGTCAAACTAAACTTTACACTTTTAGAGATTGTATTTAACCGAGTTGGCCACATTGTAACACAACTAGCCTAGGTCTAACGGTAGATCTAATTAGTTTGCTAGCTAGATATTTTATCTAGCAAACTAGTAAAATAATAGCTAGAATCTAACTATAAATTGATATGGCCCGCAGGCCGTGTCTGACCCGTGGGCTGTATCTTTGATATCCCTGGACTAGAGTATAGTCTACAATGTAATTTCGCTACCGATTGGTGGATGTACACATCTCAAAATTTATCCCTCTCTCTCTTTTCTTCACTTTTTTCTCATTGAGCTTAAAATTATTATTTTTTACTACGCTAAAGTATACTTATTTATTATTTTTATTTAAAAAGTATAGTATAGTAGTAGGATAGAAGTAATGAACCTGTAGTTATATTGGTCAGATTATTCGACTCAGGGCATGTTTCACTAGCTCTTAATAAAGCTATCTAGAATATAATGGTATCTAACAGATAAAAGTTTATGATGTATATTTCTTTTTCGCCATCAAACTCTACTTTGTTTGTCACATATTTCTATTAGCAACTGGTGACTGCAAAAGTTGTAGTCTATTTATTGATATTCCTACTAATAAGTCCTATCAGTAACTTACATGCAAGATAAGCTTTATCAGCAACCGGTGAAACAGGCCCTTAGTTTGTAATAATTATCATAAGAAAATTTTATATTATTGACAAATAGTGTAATATTTATTGTACCATTAAAAGAGTTATTGAAATAAGTTTCGAAGCTTCAGACTTTATTGTTTAGCTACTCATTTTAACAGTCAGTATACATTAAAGTCAGGTATTTTTTATAGTTAATTTTATTAACTCAAGTTAATTGGGGTCAAATAAACAGCACCTCAGCGTATTTGTATTAATATAGATAAAGATTTATTTTTTATAAAAGTTATTATCATCTTCAACTAGTTTTTATACATTCACAGTATATTTCCTACTTTAATGACGCAGAATGAGCTAAAGTACAGTAATTTTTAAAGGCAGTGTATTACATAAGTAATCGATTGTTCGTTAATGATGTTATTATGTACAATAAAAGAAACTTGAGATATAATCTAACAAAATTTTGTATTTAACTTTTTTTGTGGCAATTTGAAAATATAAGAGTAATAAAAATGGAATGAAAAAAAAGTATTATTGTAATTTGCTTCAATAGTTAATGATTGGTTTGTGTAATTTAAAACACCTGTTAGTTAGGTCTAGACCAGCCATACTCAACCTTTTTTTATTGGGGCCACAAACACGTTTCAGTCATGGTATCGCGGGCCGCAAACAAAAATTATTTCGGCTCACATTTTCGATCTGAACCCCCGTTCTCTAATGGGCGCAAAATTTAAATTGGTTTACAATTTTGTAACTTCATGCGGGCCAATAACAAAAGCCCGGCGGGCCGCATGCGGCCCGCGGGCCGCAGTTTGAGTATCGCGGGTCTAGACTATCAAAAAATAATTAAAATTCATAGCAGCACCAAGAACTGTGAAGCCTCATATATTAGTGATGTCACAAAACAATAATGCCAAGGCTGATTATAAATGATTTTCCTTCATTGATACTTGTATGATAGCTATTCTTAAACTATTTATTTTCAATCATGCAAATTGCATTTAACAACCAGAGGTACTCTGTTATTTTTTTTTACTGTAAACTTTTCTCTACAATATTAGACATTGTTCTTATAGGATTTTAAATTTTATGAAATAACAAACAATACTGATCAAAATTTTCCATTTATTAATACAAAATACAACATTGTTGTTTTCTAGGAATTTTAATTTTTATAGACTGTTAATTATAATCAATAACATAATAGATATGAACTGGAATTTAGTTTTTATCTATGAACGCAACTACGCACCGCTTGATTTAACAAAATGAGATTTATTATTTGTTTATTTAAGTGAAATATTTCACTTGACAAAATTCTAATAAGAAACGTTTTATACATTTGTTTTGGACAATTGTCATTTTCAATAATTGAATAATTTACAATGTATTCGTCGAGTGTACCTAGCGAAATGACTAATGCGACTACGCCGCTCACTTTTTAAATATCTCTCTATATAATTTTAACTTACAGTGGCAAATAGAGCATAAAATTTACCAAATTACACTTTTGGACGAGAAAATTGGTAATATTTATAGAACATACGCCGCATTACATAACTGTTCTATTATAAAGCAGGTTCGAGTGTAAGTAGTAGAATGTTATCAGATTCAACGCAATCTGCTTAATCGCCCGTTATCTCCCGGCTGGAGTCGAAGACATCACGCGTCTCGCATTCGTGGCAATATTACTTCGACGGAAAATCAAACGACACTTTCATTGACCGCACACTACAATCAAAAAGCTCACCTGTCTACTATATTCGTTGTACAAACTGGAAACTGTAATCCAATAATATAAATGGTCACTGATCCAATCCTATTACTTTAAGGGCACAATAAACATTCTTTGATGTTATTCACGAATAATCAAGTTACAATTAAAATGCACAAACCCACACAAGTTATTTAAAATTCAATTTAATTTACACGATATCACGATTTACAAGCAACTTGATAATTTCAGCACAATAATACGACAGTCGTCACCTGCCTCCATTCCAACTGACTGACGGCCATAACTGAAAATGTTGCCTCTAGCGTCGGTCACGTTATTTTGCATCTACAGGAAAGTTGCCATTTCTAAGACTACAATTACCCACAAATAAAAAGAATTAAATGTGTCTTGCTCAAAAATCGTCGTATAATAAATTTAAATTCAAATAAAACCATATTAATAATTGAATAGTTGTTCAATAAGTTAAGAATTGCTAAAAATTATATTGCTTTTTTTCCTATAGTAAGTAGGTACTATAGGAAAAAACCGTGATGTTTATCTTATACCTTTAAAAGTATAACATTAAAACCACGATCTGGAATGCGAAACCAAACTGGAAACTGGTCCAAACTGGAATGCGCATGTGCATTCAAAAAACATTCCGAGAGGGATTATATCTCTTTCTATCATGGATTCAAGACAACTCGTAAGAAAGAGGCAAAATAAGTCAACGAAAAAATCGGAATTTTTTTTTTTGTACTTAACATGTTGGAAACAAATGTCAACCTTATATCAATTATTTCAAGGTGCATATTTGAATATACAATTTTATTAAGTGAGCGTTCCAGTTATGATATAAATTCCTTGGGTATACCACATATGAATCTCAAAAAGTAGGATTAGGAAAAAAAATGTCTATAAATTATTTGGAAGAAATGATTGATTTACGATACAAAACGGTTGAAATCGATCAAGCTGTTTTCGAGATATTTCATTGCAAAGTTTGAGTTCCGTCAAATTGACGGGTCCTGTAAACCTCGAGTTAAAATGGAACTCAAGAACTGAAATCTCATTATACATTATAATCAGGGCCGGATTTAGGGGAGGGCAAGCGTGGCAACTGCCCAGGGCTCCCACATAAGAGGGGGGCCCCCACATCCGCAAAACAGGGGCTTCCACAATAGAGCCAACCGAGTTGGAGCGGTCCGGAGTTGGGACGACCTTTTTTTTTTGGAATAGGAATAGGTAATGAATGACCTGTTTTTTTATCGGTGCCCATTTTTTTTTTGGATTATGTCCACCTGGCAACGATAATATATTCGCGACGACCTTTGTTTTTTCCTAATTTTTTTCTGCAAGAAAAAAAAGCAATTCAGTTTCAGATCAAGGGGCCTCCACTCCTCCATTGCCCCGTGCCTCCACAATTTTAAATCCGGCCCTGATTATAATTATACTCTTTGCTCATTATATTTATTATAAAAAATATATAATGTTTTATTACAATATTTAGTTTCTATCGGAGAATAAACAAAAATTAAAAAAACTAAGACAGTTTTTAAACTTTCGCGTTGCATTATTATATTTAAATGTTCTTACGGGGATTAACACGAAATTAACTTTACGGTAAAATATATTACCTTGAGGCCTGACGTTTCGGCTAGGTTACACTAGCCGTGGTCACAGGCAGACTGATCCAGCGATGTCACGACTCCGCCGTCGGGGTAAATGTTTCTTCATCCACCCTCAACTCGTGATAATTGTTATTTGTACCGCGACACACAACACTTATTACGTCCCTATTCTGAAAGTCAACCGGAAGGTGCCTATTCTGATATTTAACCGACTGCGAACTTACTTCGCAACTTAGTTCGCAGTCGGTTAAATATCAGAATAGGCACCTTCCGGTTGACTTTCAGAATAGGGACGTAATAAGTGTTGTGTGTCGCGGTACAAATAACAATTATCACGAGTTGAGGGTGGATGAAGAAACATTTACCCCGACGGCGGAGTCGTGACATCGCTGGATCAGTCTGCCTGTGACCACGGCTAGTGTAACCTAGCCGAAACGTCAGGCCTCAAGGTAATATATTTTACCGTAAAGTTAATTTCGTGTTAATCCCCGTAAGAACATTTAAATAAAACTAAGACAGAATATTAAATTTAATTTTAACAATTCCATTTGTAATTACAACAGATTGCAACAACCATTTTCTTACATTTTGTAAACACTGAGTAGGCATTTGTGTTGTGGGATTTACATTGATTACTTCAACAGTAGGTTAAATCGTCATAGTCGTAAAATAGTGACGGATCTTACAAATTTAAAATTTTACAGGGCAGACACTTCAAACAACTATGTTGTTGTTGTTGTATGTTTTGTTGGTGTTTCGTCATAGTCGTAGAATAGCGACGGGTCCCACAAATTCAAAACCACACGGGGCAGACATTTCAAATATACAACAACAACAACATAACTGTTTGAAACGTCTGCCCTACAAAGTTTCAAATCTGCAAGATCCGTCACTATTCTACGACTATGACGAAATGTTTCACATCTCTAATTGTGTAACACTGATATAAAAATAAAATTATTTTCTGAAGGAATCAGTGACTTAATATCGTAAACAATTAAAATTCGCTTTAAATATATATACTGTATATTTTGACATTAACTTTTCATTAAATCAGTACACGAGTCGAGCTACATGATTTTTATATTGAAAAGCGCGGTAAATTCTTCTCTCAATATTTAATAATTAACAAACGATTAAGCTTTACATACAAAATCTACTTATTTACTTATTACTTTATATACAAAGAACTAGCGACCCCGATGATAGTTTATATTAAAATATACTAATATAAAAAAAGGTTATATGATAAGATAAAATTGATACATAGAGACAAGGACGAAATGTGAGAAATATTTACTACTTTTCACTTATGTATAGTCATTTAATACGCGAGACATATACGATTATATATTATATAACATATTACCGATACAATGAAGCAAATGTTGATACACAGGCACAATTTTTTCTTTTGTAATTATTTTACCTATTAATGCATAATATTTATGATGGATATTGCCACATTTAGATGTAAAAAAATATGTAAAAATCTAAATCACCATTTTTAATAATAGTTATGTATATATGGGCAGTGATTATCAGTCGATTTCTAAATTAAACTACATGTCGTATTCTAAAAAAATGAAGATACGAAATAATCGCCAGCTACCGAGCTAGTTAAATTACTGTCTGTCTGTCTGTCGAAATTCTAAGTGTAGCAAATCCTTTTATTAAAACACACGTAAATTGAATTCTTAACAAGTGACACATTTTATATCAAAACGACGATATTGTCTATTAAAAACATCTAAAATTTTATTTTTAATACCATTAAAATGTTAAAATTAATACATATTTTACATCAAAAACTCAATAGTATTAATACATTTTTTACTTCATTTTAATTGAATTTGGAACATAAATTAAAATTATATAAAGAAACAACGCTTCAAAGACTATATATGAAATATGATTTAAATTTCATTTATTTATATTAATGGCTTTCAATAGTGCCAGAATAGCACGGATGATTTTGCCGATTTCTAACATATTTCCAATAAGTTTTGTCTTATTTTCTAAACTACCTAATTTTTGTATTAAGAATATTAAGCACAATTTTAATTTCATGATGTCTCGTAAAAAGAATATGATAATTTTGTATAGTCTGTAAAAATAATTCTTAAAAAAAAAACTGGATTATAAAAACATTATGTAACTATATAACTAATAAGGCTGTTTAAATATCAGGAATTTCATAGGATGTATATTAAATAAAATGATTAAAAATTGAAGATTTTAGGTTTCGATACAATATATATATATATATATATATATAATTTTTACCTCTACACAAAAAAATTTGTGCCACTCTTCCGTTGAGAGCTTCATTTATATAGGTTCCAAAATAAATCTTAGTTTTAAGTGAATTGATCACTCTTAATTTTGAGTCAGATATATGTTCAAATCCGATGATTGGTACATCAATTCGTATCAACTTATAAAACTACTGCACTATATGGCTACATTTAATACTTTGATGACAACCATTATGTTCGGTGATAAAATAAACATTTTAAACGATTGACAATAATAAAATATTACATCACAGCAATATTATTTGCGATCTAAAAAAATATCACACATAAATTGCAGTTCATTGCACTGATTTATGTTTTATTTCAAATAATATAAAATAGCATCAAAATAGCGAATAAATATAAATTAATTTCTCTTTATTTGGTATGAATGATATAATTAAATCAATAGGAAAAATAAACCAAATAAAATTTTATCTATCGCAATACTTAAAATTACAACACAGGAACAGAATCCTATAACTATTATTTGACGATGTAGATTCCATGAACAATTTAACATAAATAATATTATTACGTAAGATCTTTGTACAGTCAGCCACAAAAATTCGTATCACGTATTTTATTCTAAAATTTTGTATCTAGAACTTCAATCACTAACGAGCCACACAGGCATTGTAAAATCTAAACGAATAGACTCCTGAAATGACCATACATATACATAATTTACTATAATATTGTAATTTAACCGTTATGAACCGAACATTTACGAACCGAATTCGTCGAAATGAACATGATCAATAGTTTTATCAAATATATTTAGAGATTTAATTGGCGCATATCAAACTGATGTTGTGTCATCATCTATCTAGTTCTTAAAAGTGATTGAAGGGTCACAATAAGCAAGCAGATTATACATTGACATAAACCTTAGATAAATTTTATCACATTGTTTTATGTCAATGTGTAATGTATTTAATTTAAACCTTTGAGGGTAGAATGGAAAAATCCACCACCAGATAATCCATCGAACGTCCACTGCTGATTAGACCTCCTCCATATGTCAATATGATAGACGTTATAGTGACACGTATTTGTAGCCGACTATACATATTAAATATTATTGCTCATGAGATCAAAGTTCTTAAAAAATCTGCTTATTGTTATCAATTGTTTGTCATAAATACTAATTGGTAAAATATAATAAATGCTCTTTAAGTACCACAATTGAATTTATCGGACGATTTTCTATACTCTATATAAAAAAATAATAATAATAAAAAAAGGGAAGTAAAATAATAGAATCTCCATAATTATTATTGATGTCTGAAAAACCATTATTAAAACAGCTTTACTCAATATAAAACAATTAGACGCGAATGTCATATCTGTTAAAAATTCAAAATAAATAGGAATTTATGAGATATATTATTTATTATGTACTACATGGCCATTTTAAAAAAACAGTTCGCGGTAACTGTCGTATATATCTTCTGGAAGCTCTTCAATTTTCAATATATTATGTTGAACTGTTACATTTACGCGGTTTAAGAAATTTGAAAGTAAATTTTATATAAATGTATAATCTTTTTAAGGAACCAGAGGGTGTCAACAAGACTACCCTGGGTTGTACGGTAATCGTTTGTGTGCAAATTTGATTTACACTTGAAGGTTACACTCCAAGGAATTTATATACAAACTGGAATGCTCACGTGCACTCAAAAAACGTTCCCACGGCCGGGATTGTATCTCTTTCTACCATGGATTCAAGGCAACTCTCGTAAGAAAGAGACATAATACCAGTAGTCAACGAAATGCTCGGAACGATTTTTCACTTTACATGTTATAAGCCAATGTCAACCTTATACGTCAAATACTTCAATGTGCATGTGTTCAATGTGTTTTTATTAAGTGAGCGATCCAGTTATTATATAAATTCCTTGGTTTTTTCTTATATATTTTATCCAGTAATGACAAGTGTAAACAGTACCTTTTACGCCATACAAAAATTTCATTTTAAACTACTAATAACAAATTACTTATGGCAATTTTGATCATAATTTTAAAAGGTTGGCAACATCGAATCTTTAATACGTAGTTATTACTTTTTAACGTCGTGGTCGTTTCAACACGTTCGCTACGAGTATATCAGTGACATCCGAACGATTTTTGTAGGTACTAGACGTCGTATACATAGAGATATGTAAAACGTCTTCTTACTTTACCAGTGTATTAAATAAAATAGTTGTTTATCTTTTAGGACCTGTTTCACCGGTTGCTGATAAAGTTATCTGAGGTATAACGATATCCAACAGATAAGCTAATAACATTTTTTTTCTTTTTCACTATCGAAATCACTCTATCTGTAAGATATTTCTATTCGTAACCTGTGAATACAAAAGTTGTAGTTTATTAGTTCAGATAAAGCAGGCTCTTGGGGTTGTTTTACCACCGGCTGATTAAGCGTATCAGCAACTTATCTGTGAGATAAAATTTATCACCAACCCGTGAAACAGGTCCTTATTCTTATGTCATAAACATAAGTCTGTTTGGAAATTTTGTATACTTTATTATATTTTGTATTATAAAAACTATGAAAAACCAAAATCCAATCGTGATGATATAAATTCCTGAGTTGTAATTTTCTTCCAGCTCAGGTAGCAAACGTGTCAATAAATCTGTCAAGACTGAATGCGAACTTTAAGCCTCTATAATGAGAGGTGGTCTAGAGGCGTTGTCCGCAGCAGGCGGTGCAGGCGGCGCAGTCGAGGCAGGCCTGCGATCCGCCCCGGGAACGCTATCTCTTTCCGCGACAAGGATCCGACAATTGTTCCTGAAATTCAATGTTTTTAATTTTAACAATTGAAACATTAGAATTAATTTAACTATCTAATCTATCCTATAATTCGTCACGGATAATTCGTGCACCTCGCCGCTACTAGCAGACAGTGGACAGTATATGAGCGAGGGTCACCTGCAGCAGGCGCACGGCCTCCAGCAGCTCGTGCTTGTCGGCCAGCAGGCGCGCCGCCTCCTGCTGCGCCGCGTGCGCGCCTGCTGCACCTCGCCGCTACTAGCAGACAGTGGACAGTATATGAGCGAGGGTCACCTGCAGCAGGCGCACGGCCTCCAGCAGCTCGTGCTTGTCGGCCAGCAGGCGCGCCGCCTCCTGCTGCGCCGCGTGCGCGCCTGCTGCACCTCGCCGCTACTAGCAGACAGTGGACAGTATATGAGCGAGGGTCACCTGCAGCAGGCGCACGGCCTCCAGCAGCTCGTGCTTGTCGGCCAGCAGGCGCGCCGCCTCCTGCTGCGCCGCGTGCGCGCCTGCTGCACCTCGCCGCTACTAGCAGACAGTGGACAGTATATGAGCGAGGGTCACCTGCAGCAGGCGCACGGCCTCCAGCAGCTCGTGCTTGTCGGCCAGCAGGCGCGCCGCCTCCTGCTGCGCCGCGTGCGCGCCTGCTGCACCTCGCCGCTACTAGCAGACAGTGGACAGTATATGAGCGAGGGTCACCTGCAGCAGGCGCACGGCCTCCAGCAGCTCGTGCTTGTCGGCCAGCAGGCGCGCCGCCTCCTGCTGCGCCGCGTGCGCGCCTGCTGCACCTCGCCGCTACTAGCAGACAGTGGACAGTATATGAGCGAGGGTCACCTGCAGCAGGCGCACGGCCTCCAGCAGCTCGTGCTTGTCGGCCAGCAGGCGCGCCGCCTCCTGCTGCGCCGCGTGCGCGCCTGCTGCACCTCGCCGCTACTAGCAGACAGTGGACAGTATATGAGCGAGGGTCACCTGCAGCAGGCGCACGGCCTCCAGCAGCTCGTGCTTGTCGGCCAGCAGGCGCGCCGCCTCCTGCTGCGCCGCGTGCGCGCCTGCTGCACCTCGCCGCTACTAGCAGACAGTGGACAGTATATGAGCGAGGGTCACCTGCAGCAGGCGCACGGCCTCCAGCAGCTCGTGCTTGTCGGCCAGCAGGCGCGCCGCCTCCTGCTGCGCCGCGTGCGCGCCTGCTGCACCTCGCCGCTACTAGCAGACAGTGGACAGTATATGAGCGAGGGTCACCTGCAGCAGGCGCACGGCCTCCAGCAGCTCGTGCTTGTCGGCCAGCAGGCGCGCCGCCTCCTGCTGCGCCGCGTGCGCGCCTGCTGCACCTCGCCGCTACTAGCAGACAGTGGACAGTATATGAGCGAGGGTCACCTGCAGCAGGCGCACGGCCTCCAGCAGCTCGTGCTTGTCGGCCAGCAGGCGCGCCGCCTCCTGCTGCGCCGCGTGCGCGCACTGCCGCAGCACGCTCACCTCCTCCGCTTTCCTGCAATTCAATTATCAGTATTTTAATTATAGTTTTTTGTGCCAGTCAAACTACAATAACATGATTTCGTTAATACCCGACCAAAATCCTGTTTACGGCCGGAGAACCTAGCTAAAAATAAAGAATATAATGTGATAGTGGAAACGGATGTATCACAAATCATACCAGAGTTAGCGGCAAGTAACGTAAGAGGGAAAACATTTTTAATTCACTTGAAACAACCTGAAAATTCTAGAAAGAATTGTATCGTAATCAAGTGAAAAACACCACCAAACACGTATCATTACTCAACCGCTACAATAATGAGGAAATTTTGAATCGTATCGTTATTTGTGATGAAAAATGGATCTGTAAGATAATCCGAAACACTCATCTCAATTATTGAACCAGTAAAATCCTGTTCCAAACGAAAGTTGATACACAAAAAGTATTTGTGTCTGGTGGACCAGTGCTGGTGTCATTCACTATATTATAATGATACTAAGATAAGGTCATATCCTATCCTAAACTCTTGGCTAAATAAGTCAGAAGGCAGATCTGTACTGTCAACAATTATGAACCATGATGAAAAGCTAGCCTTTAAACAACCGAGACTTGTCAATTGTTCCTACCTTCTTTTGTTTCAGGACAAAACTATACCAAATAGTGCACAAAAGACGGTCTCTAAACTATAGGAGTTGCGATTAAAACGTCCCCAACACCCACCACACTTCCCGAACCTTACTCCAACAAATTACCAACATTTATAGAATTTGGACACTTTCTTGCAAAAAAAAAACAACCTGTTTCGATGAGGTAGTTAAATTCGCCTTCAGAGATTTTATTGATTTTCGCTCCCACATTTTTTTTTTCAGGAAAGGAATCAATGAACGACCTATATTTTTTTCATTTTGCTTTTTCAATATAATGTAATTTTATATACAAGAACCAAATACAAAATTTTATAATAATAAACTTCATGATGTAATTTACATAAACTTAAGATAAATAAATTAAATCAGTTAATTACTCCAAATTACTTACGCCCTCAGCTCTCGATTATCCTCAGCTATCCTATTTAACGTGGCTAATCTTTTCTTCAACTCTTCATTTTCCTCGTTCAAATTTTGTATCTCGTCCATCGCCATTTGCAATTCAGGTGGGGGACTACTTGGGGAGACTGTTCTAGAAGATATCATAGGTCCCAGGTGGACGACGCCTGAGGTATCCCGGTTTAGTCGTAAGCTGGTGAGATCCAGATCTAAAGGCTGGGGTGGGGGGGATGATATGGAACGCGTTGGTCTGTCTTCGACTAGTCGCAATTTTACGTTTTCTATTAGCACCTGTAAGTGATTATTTGTATTGTATAATCGGTATTTTGTTTTTTGTTTTAATCGAACGTCTCTAGTGTATTATGATCAAATATAATATAGTACACACTACTTCAAGGGACTTTTAATGGATTAATATTTTTTTTTCTATAACTAATTTCTCTAGAAAAAAGTGCACTACCTTTTCACATTATTTCATTTGACCATATTAAATCAAAATGATTAAATATTTGATAAAAAATATATTAGTTTTTTTCATGTTTCTTATAAATTTTAATATTAAATAGGTATACCAGAAACACAGCAAATTTTCTAAATATTCCAGATATTAATTGAGACCCTAAAATTTTACCTCTAAAGGCATCGGTGGTACCACCACCTCATCTTCAATGAACTCGGATAGTGCCAGAGCTGTGTTCATGTTGAGAGCAATATTCAAGTCCCTGATACGTGCTTCTAGTATTTCTTCATACGGAGCCAACCCTGCTAGCCTATCCTATAATTGATAATTATTTCCGCTTTTATCAAACTTTAGTTATTTTTATCTGTCCGGAAATAGCTTATTTTGTAATTTGGGTTAAATTTATAAGCTAAAATGTGACTTTAAATATTTAAAAACAATTTTGTGGCAAGTTTTTGTGTTTATCGATAATTATTTACTAAAGGTATTATTATGTACTAGTTTTCCCCGACCATAAAGGGAAAAAGTATCCTATGTTACTTGTAATACCTCCAAGAATATGAGTACAAAGTTTCATTATGATCGCTTAAGTAGTAGTGAAAGCGTAACAAACAACTAACTTTCACATTTTTAATATTAGTATGATGTTTATAGTCATGAAGTTAATATTAATAAATGAAAATTGAACAAAAAATAAATAAATAGGATGAGACAATATATTCTGTTAAAATTATTACCGTTTCACTTCCAACCCTCGGCAGTTCGGTCCGCATAAGCCTAGCTGATATTCGCGGCGTTTCTCGAGGTTTCAGTTCGTCATAATCCATCTCTGGTTCCGACCAATCTCGGGCGCGCATTGAAAATTTGTTCTGTTGAAGAATATCATATAAAAGCATGTGCTTGTTTACACATGTATGAATAATACGCATGCAACAAGCAGGTACGTTTCTTAAGTATGTTTATGAATTTCAATAACGCGATATGTGAGTTTGTTAGTATGATTTTGTTTGTGTTTAATGGCGTTTAAAAGTACGATTATACAATTCATGCTGAAGCTATTTGTATGGGCAAAATAATAAATATTTGCTTGCTTACAAAAAATAAGGAAGAAGTACTTTTACATAAGCTTCAAAAAGGACTTTACAAAGTCAGCTTAAAAAATATTTTAAGAAATCGTTCTTCATTATTCCTTATATAAGTTACAAGTACAATACAATAATGGGAGGTATATCAATGTTTTGATTAACATTTTTTTAACAATATGTCAAATTAATTTTTTTTTAATATTTTTGAGGCCTCACATTATTTCATGATGGTTATGATAGCCTTGTTTTATTTTAAGATAAACATGCTTTACATCAAATAGCCCGAAAAAGCAAACAAAAAAAGCAATTTCAATATTAATACATATGTATAAAAATATCAAATTGTCTCCTTTTATATTTATAATAGGGGATCGGACAGTAATCAGATTAAAATCTAAAATGTGCTTAGATAAAATAAATATACTGTTTTACGATTATTTATCTAATAATAATTTAATATAATTTATTCAAATATTTTTAAATGAAGAAATAAAATGTTGTCATTTTCTCTATTTTTAAACTGTACTGAAACACCAATCACAGTGCGTGACGTCATCTGTGGACAATCATTGACTGCATGGGTACTACCTGCTTAGTTTACTCAGTTATTTCCATAATTTTGTTGAAATTATAAAAGTTGCTAAAAGATTACTGATAAATTAGGATACGGTAATCAATTTAAAACCTGTCACGTGGTGTTTAACCAGTTTTTTATAATGGAAACAGGATTTACGAAAGCCGACAATCGAAATCTTCCCAGAGTGAAAACGTTTCTGATTTGCAATTTCTTTGCAAGTAATTCAGACTTTTGTGACACTGAATTTCGAATTGTGAAAACTTTTGTATTACTATTATAACTATATAATAATATAATATTTGCCATAAAATACCTAGGTACTTGAAAAAATACCTCCTTGAACAAGTATGCTTAGTTAAAAAAATCAAAACACCCGACTGCGTAAAATATTCTTATTATATACTAATACTAATAAGAATAAAACAATTTACTAGCTTTCATTTGATACCCATATTGCTACAGTAGGAAAAAAACTCCAACTCCCCCCCCCCCTCATTTCGCCATTTGCGGGCGCCATTTTGAAAATTTATATAGCCTATGTCACTACTACAATTTATACAAATCTAACGACACCTCATATGTCAAAAACCGTCCAACCGTTTGGGCTGTAGGGCGTGCCAAAGAAATGGACATACATACATACATACATACATACATATATACATACATACATACATACATACACTCGAAAAATATAACCCTCCTTCTGTCGCAGTCGGGTAAAAATAACCTCTAATATTACACAATATATGTATTGTACGTACTGTACTGTACTAGCCTGTAAACCACCCACTGCTGAGCGAAGGCCTCTTCTCCATATAGACGAAGGGTTGGAGCTTAATCCACCACGCTGCTCCATTGTAGGTTGGTGAACAATATACTGCTATGAGTAACGATCGCTATCATGTGTATATGATAACAACCGGGCCCGACGGCTTTACGTGCTCTCCGAGACACGGTGGGGAGAACCACAAGGACATATACCCAGAGCGGAAACAAATATTTGTACAAATACAAATATCTGTCCCGAGCGGGAATCGAACCCGCGACCGCCGGCGCGGGGTGTTGAGGCGACTACTTGCACCACTACACAAGAACGGTCGTCACAAGTAAAATACTGTCAACATTATATCACATTCTTTAGTGTTACAAAAAAAAAAATATAAAAAGAAAATATCTATAATAGTAGTTGACCGAAATATCTATAATAAAGAAAACAATATATATTTACTGAAAATTAATTTAAGCACATTTCATTCTATTTATTTGTAGTAATTAATGTATATTTACGTCAAAATGATCTTCACAAAAGTAAATTGGTGAAATTCATTTCGTTGCATTTTCTACTCGCTAAGTCTAACAATTTTTTTCGTTTATCTGCTTTTCTTGGCACATCAAATGAATATTTTATTTGGAGTACTTTTTGATGTGTTCGTACATTGAGGTACACTAACGATATTTTTTGCGTTCCATAAGAACAAATAAAAAATCTACTCCACGAAACAAAACTTATGCTCATGCAGCTGTTTTGTTATAACCCCAGATGACATAGCGTGGCGTTTTGGCGGGATTTTTAAACAGACAATATTAAAACATGATTTTGAGTGCCTAAAAGGCCATACAAAATTAAGTTTTATTTTTTATGGGAATAAGTACTCCATAAAGACTAATTTAAAACACTTTCAGAAAATTTGGCCGATCCCCTATTTATTAAATGCCAAATTGTTTTGACATTTAATATCTTGATTACTTTTCCTACAATTTCTATTAAAATAAATATAAATACTTAAATAGCTATAAGACACCAGATGACTGAATCAGGCCCAAAAATAATGAGATGAGATGAAAACGGTATTTACAATTGGATCCACTATTATACTTTAATATTAATGCTTTAAAAAGTAGTAATTATAATAATAATTACTATTGTAAATATATTAATGATTTAAGACTTAGTCCGTAGTCATTTGTCATTATTTTTATTCATAAAACGAGTATTGTTTGTTGGTCCAAAATATAGGTTGTTAATGGTAGCGGTTTAACAGTTAAGTTAACAAATAAAACGTGGTAAGTACTAGTTTTTTAAATTAAAATAAGACAACTACGTTCTCTACCAATGATGGTTCATTTCTAATTGTGCAATATTTCAATTAATCAAACGTGCTTTAATTAACGCTTATCCAATAATAAAATATTAAATATAATACGTATTAAGCTTGTAAAGATACTGCCGTATAGTAAATAGTAAAAACGACCCACTTAGGGGAAAAGTGGCTCAAGCCAAAGTAATATTAATTGGAAATTCAAATTTTCAAAGATTTTCTTATAGCTTTACAATTTTATTCGATGGAATTTTTAAATTTAAATAATCTTTTTTGGGGTTATAAATAAAAAGACTTGTTTTGACCATTCTTAATTTTATCTTTTTTTGTTTTGGGTCAAGCCACACTTCCTTTAATATTGTTGTGAGTTCTTGCATATTAAAAATATAAAATTTTGCCAAATCCATACCATAAAAGACGTCTCAAGGGCAATATCTTTTGTCTCACTCACTCATACACAGACAAAACCCCCTTGGCTACGACACATAACCTCTACATCTAATTGGCTCAACAATGATACCACTACTGTGTCATGAAACACTAAACGATCAGCTGATCGCTTAAATACCTTGAGTCGAATCTTTCTCACGATAGCCGAGCGGGCGGGTGTTGCCATAGAGAAAAAAAAACACACATAGACAACGTAGTTAGAAAAGGATGCATTCCATAATATATATAACGTTTTTATAAGAGTAACAGCGAATTTTGATCGAATGGGGGAACGAAAAATGATTTTGTGGGGATGAATGTGGTCATGCAATTAATAAGCCTTTACCATTTAATAACATACAGTGTAAAACTTACTTTATTTTTTACTGTTTTAATAGTGCCTATCGAATAGTGGTTAAATCTCAAATTTTTATATATTTTCAAAGACATAATGAGCAAGTGCGTTCCGAAATAAAACCCAGTATACTTACTAGTTTTAGCCTGCGGACACATTAGTTGTTACCATTATCAGTAACATTGATTTTATTTATGAAAGCACTTAAATACCATTTTGTATACTTTTGATATAGGCTTATTTAAAACTGATGAACGACAAAAGGATTTAAAAAAGGTGATGTTCATGCTACGAATATTTTTTTTACGTTATTTGGAAAAGAACAAATAGGAGAGTTTGTCTATGATAATTGGACTTTTGCGAGTATGTTTAAGAGAAATGTGTCAGACTATGGGTGTTGTTTGAATTAATGAGATCCCTTTTCTAGTTATATGTCTAAAATATATGTATGTGACTAAATATTAGTACCAAAGAAACTACTGCTTTCCTAAGAATGTTATTGTTGAAAAGTTTTTAGAGAAAACTTTAGTATAATTCTGTGCTAATGAAAAAGTAGTTGATTACATGCGGTAACAATTTTTACGGAAAAGGAAATTCATACCTAGGAAATAAAGTAGTGAAAAAATGCCAAGGTAGGTTGGTTGTGATATTTTTAAGCAATGTAAAATTCTAAGAATTGATGTACGACTCTTTCTAAGGTCGCGGGTCAAATCCAAGCTAGCAATGTTGAATTTTAAAATGCCAAAGATTAAAATTCATTTCGTTCGGAAAGAAAACAATGTGATAAACCTGCAAGTCTCGGGTGAGATTCGGCGCTATATTCAACCTATACAGTAGTAGCGTAGTAGATAAAACTTCTTTTCCTTTCTAAAAGGCTGTTTCCCTAAAAACGGACATTTAAAGATTGTCCTTTATTCCCCTATTAATTTATGATTAATTCGTAAGCATCGTACCTGGAATTCGTCCCAGGGTATGGAAGGGCACTCGTCGGTCTTCAGATCATCTGCCACGAGACGCATGCATGATTTACCGTTCGTACTTTGCTGCACTAGGTGTATGTTGTTCAGGCGGAATGTGCATGTTGATATCTTGAAAAAAAAGTCTGACTTGTTTAAAATTTTCTTTTTAATATGATTAATTTTAACAGTATAAGTATTCACAGCAGGAAGTGAGTGTTTGTGTCATTTAGGTTAGAAAAATTGAAATCGTTAAGATAAGACATAAGACAAAAATTCGTCTTCTAGAGAGAGGTGAAGATGTCTTTTATCGACACTATATATATGTATTTGTAATGTATCCAAAGTTCGCTGGTTCAAATCCGGCTCGAAGGACCAATATGTACCGGGTTGCCGTACGAATGTGTATAAATAAAAGTATTATATAAATAAATAAATAAATATTAACCAACAATCACACCACGTTAACCTAGCCCCGTGCTAAGTTCGTAAGAACTTGTGTTACAGGTACTAGGAACGGAAATAAATTTAAGATATAAATACATATATACATAAATACACATCCATGACCCGGTGCAGACATCTATATTCGTCATACAGATTATCTGCACCTGGCGGGATTCGAACCCGCGACCGCTGCGTAGAGTGTCCAGTTGTCTGACCACTCGACCAGCCGGCCGTCATATTCATATAAAACTGTAAAATATATAATTATAGAAGAACTTAGACTATAATGAATTTGATGGCGGAATGCGAATGGTGAGTTACTTGCGGTACTCTTGATGATAAAATATTGGAAGTGAAGAAATTAGGTCAAAACGAAAATGCAACCAAAGTATCTAAATGTACACGCTTGCTCGTACAATTACTATAGTCTGCAAAGTTAGCTTCCAGACGTGATTACAATTCAGTAGTTTTAGCGCGTGCGCGTAACCAACAGCCGTCCACCCGCACGCAGCGGGCACGTGCGCTCACCACGTCGCGCCGCTTGCAGGAGCTGGTGAGCGAGTGGTCGCTGGGCGACGAGGAGCGCTCCACCACCTCCGCCGCCACCTCCACGCCGCTCGCCGAGCGCCCGTGCTCGAACTCTCTGCGGGTTTCATGCATACATATATATGTATATAGCGAGCACACACTTGTTTTTTTTTAATTATTTTAATTATTATTATTTTATTTAAATATATTTTCGGGTTAATACTGCTCGTTTTAAAATAAACCGTGGAACAAATCAAATACTAGTTGTACACAATCGATTTTTAATCTAAATATTAGCAATGATATTGAGTTGAACTGGTGATGTGAGTTCAGATCGTTTATCGGCGTCCACGCTGGAGGGCGCCAGCGCATCTGAAGGCCAGCGCTAGCCCCACCACCACGTAGCGGTCGCTGTCGGAGCTGGCGGTGGGCGGCACGCACCTGAAGGCGACGTCGGCGTCGTCCGGCGTCTCGGCCGCCAGCCCCACCACCACGTAGCGGTCGCTGTCGGAGCTGGCGGTGGACGCGGCGTCGCTCCGCGCGTCGTCCCGCGTCAGCGCGCTGTCGATGGACGTCACCAGCGACGTGAAGCCGCGCCGCATCGACGAGAAACCTGTTGTTGTTTATTATCCTCTAATAGGAAAGGCAAAGGACTATAGTCCATACAGCCTAGTCTAAATTTGTAAATTTCATTCCGGTATAACATAAGACCGGAGCCAAGTCTGAAGTAACTTCATTTTTCTTCTTATTTCCGATGAGAAACCTTTTAAAACTAAATTAAAACCGAAACTCGAAAAGATAAGTTGATCTTCACTAATGATTAGTGCACTCAAAACGACAATCGATTAAATTATAAAATTTAAAAAGTTTTGGTATCGAAAATCACTTCCAATAAATAAATAAAAAGGTATTTCTATTACTAAAGTTAACAAATCTTTATCTCATCATTAAGTAAGATTCTGAACTAGTAATGCAATATTTTCATGACATTATCCATTTAATTTATTAGTAAAAAGTTGAGCATGTACTTGAATAACTAGTCGATCAATGGTTGAGCAATTAGTTGTCCAATTTGTCGAGCAACTTATACAGCTTACTCAATGACTTATTTTATAAAGTTTAACAAAAATATTATATCTTATGTGTAGGGTACAAGCGTAACATTTCTTAATTGTAAATTCAGTATATTATACGGAACACGACATTAAATAATATTTTAATTAATTGAATCAAATAAGTTCGGATACGGCAATTATTAGATAAAAATAACTGATACATTATAAATATTAACCAACAATCACAGCAAGTTAACCTAGCCCCGTGCTAAGTTCGTAAGAACTTGTGTTACAGGTACTAGTAACGGAAATATATATAATATATATTTCCGAATTATTAATTAAGAAAAATTTAATTTCCGAAAAATTTAATTTAAGAAATTTATATAAATACATATGTATATATACGTCCATGACCCGGTGAAGACATCTATATTCGTCATACAAATTATCTGCACTTGGCGGGATTCGAAACCGCGACCGCTGTGTAAAGTGTCCAGTTGCCTGACAACTCGACCAGCCGGCCGTCAAATTACGTATATCAACTTTATTACTATCTTTTGTCGTGTAACTATATCCTTTTTTCATTTAAAGTGTCGTAGTTATTTAGAATTCTATTTGATTTTGTTCTTTGCATTTGCCAGATATATGTTCTTAACTAAATATAACAGCTAAGATTAAGATAAGTTCTATTTAATTATAAATTTTTCATGATACATCGGTTTCAGAATTATCGAACTAGCTATTCAAACCATAAAATAATAATAACAATACTTTATATAGATTTAGCGGTGACATTTACGGATTCCATACCAAGATTTTAAAGTTCCTAAACTTTTTTTTTAGATTTTACTTCAAAATTTTTTTTATTATTCATTTACCTCCGAAATTCAAGCCAGGACTCGGAGGTTGCATCTCTTCGACAGGCAAAGGTTGGACGGTGCACACTTCAATAGAACCCTGGGTAGCCAGAACACCACTGTCTCTATCCAGCATCGATGGAGCCATTGTTGCTTCCGAACCTGACTCATTTCAAATTATTTATAACAATAAGCGGCGTATTTTAATTAAGTTAAAAGCAGTTAGATAATTTAAAGGCTGGGCTTAAAAGTCTAATACTTAATCATATACTAATATTATAAATGCGAAAGTAAGTTTGTTCGTTACGCGTTCACGCGAAAACTACGTAACCGATCATCATGAAACTTTGTGCACATATTCTTGGAGATACTAGAAGTAACATAGGATACTATTCATTTAAAAAAAATTTATAGCGATCGAAGCCGCGGGTAAAAGGTTATTTCAAATAAATTTATTTGAAAATTAAGTGAAGACTATTTAAAAAAAAAAAACTTTTTTAAAGTTTATACTGAAGAACTTACCTAATTTCAAATCATTAAGACTGGAAGAATCAAACGGTACACTATCTAGATCTCTGGAAGACTCTTGTCCTGGACAGTTGGTCGGCAGAACCACAGTCACCTCCACCGTTGGTACTACGAGAGCGACTACTAATGACCTGAGAAAAAGTACATATTCTTTATGAAATTAATACTATTTTACTAATTAATAAAATACATCTAGGCGCTTGAAGAAGTTTTAAGATAATTGATCTAGTTCCGAATATTATTTTATTTAATATTTTGTTTGTTTGAAAGCAATAATGCCAGAATTTATTAGTACGACTTAAATCATTAGACAGTCTGTCAATTAAGAAAGGTTATAGGATCTTCATTCTTCGCTCTTAATGCGATCTATAACAGAGAAGCACCACTAAAAATGCTAATCGGTTTGACAACGATTTCAATTCAACGTATGTGGAACCGCGTGGAATATATACTTCTAGTTTTTTTTTTCAAGTGATAACTTCTTACGGGAGGGTAATTCGCTTCGTTACGTAACCCGTAACAGCGCCAGTCTGTCTGCTTTCCTTTCTCTCACGCATACGGCAGCGGTAGGCAGGCTCCTTCTCTCTCAATTTAACCCACCTTCCCCTTCTCTCTACTCAGTGTTTAGTGCGAGATAGACATATACTGTAGACAGTGAGCATATAAACTAAAACTATCACCGTTTTTGAAAGTGATGAATTTATATAAATATTAATTATTAATTTCAAAATTAAATAGTTCAACTTAGATTAGTTTAAGTTATCATTTCTATCGGGCGTCCCGAGACGATTTTAATAATTTTAATCATTTTACCCTTGTTCAGCTTCCGGCATCCTGCTGGCCTGGTGTCCGAGCCACGCCGTCAGCTCGCTAATACGTTCCATCTGCCGCAGTAGAAACAGCAACTGGTAGTGGTTCAGCTGCAGCCCGCTCAACCCACAAGTGCGCCCAATCACCCAGATACGAGAGAAGCCCCCTTCGAAACAAATCTGAAAAACATGAGCCTGTATTAAGAACACAAGGAAGATGAATCAGATAACATTAAACTGTTTATATAGCAACATTAAAAGAATGATACAGCGTCGTGGCGGAAGTCGGCCCACAGCGGCTCGACGCGCGCGCACCACTCCCGGAAGGCGGCGGGGAGGCCAGGTGGGAGCGTGCCAGTAGTTACCCAGGCGGTGAGCGGCGTGGCGTCCAGCAGCGGCGTGGGCTTGCAGACGGTGGCGCGCGCGCCGCAGAAGTCGGCCCACAGCGGCTCGACGCGCGCGCACCACTCCCGGAAGGCGGCGGGGAGGCCAGGTGGGAGCGTGCCAGTAGTTACCCAGGCGGTGAGCGGCGTGGCGTCCAGCAGCGGCGTGGGCTTGCAGACGGTGGCGCGCGCGCCGCAGAAGTCGGCCCACAGCGGCTCGACGCGCGCGCACCACTCCCGGAAGGCGGCGGGGAGGCCAGGTGGGAGCGTGCCAGTAGTTACCCAGGCGGTGAGCGGCGTGGCGTCCAGCAGCGGCGTGGGCTTGCAGACGGTGGCGCGCGCGCCGCAGAAGTCGGCCCACAGCGGCTCGACGCGCGCGCACCACTCCCGGAAGGCGGCGGGGAGGCCAGGTGGGAGCGTGCCAGTAGTTACCCAGGCGGTGAGCGGCGTGGCGTCCAGCAGCGGCGTGGGCTTGCAGACGGTGGCGCGCGCGCCGCAGAAGTCGGCCCACAGCGGCTCGACGCGCGCGCACCACTCCCGGAAGGCGGCGGGGAGGCCAGGTGGGAGCGTGCCAGTAGTTACCCAGGCGGTGAGCGGCGTGGCGTCCAGCAGCGGCGTGGGCTTGCAGACGATGGCGCGCGCGCCGCAGAAGTCGGCCCACAGCGGCTCGACGCGCGCGCACCACTCCCGGAAGGCGGCGGGGAGGCCAGGTGGGAGCGTGCCAGTAGTTACCCAGGCGGTGAGCGGCGTGGCGTCCAGCAGCGGCGTGGGCTTGCAGACGATGGCGCGCGCGCCGCAGAAGTCGGCCCACAGCGGCTCGACGCGCGCGCACCACTCCCGGAAGGCGGCGGGGAGGCCAGGTGGGAGCGTGCCAGTAGTTACCCAGGCGGTGAGCGGCGTGGCGTCCAGCAGCGGCGTGGGCTTGCAGACGATGGCGCGCGCGCCGCAGAAGTCGGCCCACAGCGGCTCGACGCGCGCGCACCACTCCCGGAAGGCGGCGGGGAGGCCAGGTGGGAGCGTGCCAGTAGTTACCCAGGCGGTGAGCGGCGTGGCGTCCAGCAGCGGCGTGGGCTTGCAGACGATGGCGCGCGCGCCGCAGAAGTCGGCCCACAGCGGCTCGACGCGCGCGCACCACTCCCGGAAGGCGGCGGGGAGGCCAGGTGGGAGCGTGCCAGTAGTTACCCAGGCGGTGAGCGGCGTGGCGTCCAGCAGCGGCGTGGGCTTGCAGACGATGGCGCGCGCGCCGCAGAAGTCGGCCCACAGCGGCTCGACGCGCGCGCACCACTCCCGGAAGGCGGCGGGGAGGCCAGGTGGGAGCGTGCCAGTAGTTACCCAGGCGGTGAGCGGCGTGGCGTCCAGCAGCGGCGTGGGCTTGCAGACGATGGCGCGCGCGCCGCAGAAGTCGGCCCACAGCGGCTCGACGCGCGCGCACCACTCCCGGAAGGCGGCGGGGAGGCCAGGTGGGAGCGTGCCAGTAGTTACCCAGGCGGTGAGCGGCGTGGCGTCCAGCAGCGGCGTGGGCTTGCAGACGATGGCGCGCGCGCCGCAGAAGTCGGCCCACAGCGGCTCGACGCGCGCGCACCACTCCCGGAAGGCGGCGGGGAGGCCAGGTGGGAGCGTGCCAGTAGTTACCCAGGCGGTGAGCGGCGTGGCGTCCAGCAGCGGCGTGGGCTTGCAGACGATGGCGCGCGCGCCGCAGAAGTCGGCCCACAGCGGCTCGACGCGCGCGCACCACTCCCGGAAGGCGGCGGGGAGGCCAGGTGGGAGCGTGCCAGTAGTTACCCAGGCGGTGAGCGGCGTGGCGTCCAGCAGCGGCGTGGGCTTGCAGACGATGGCGCGCGCGCCGCAGAAGTCGGCCCACAGCGGCTCGACGCGCGCGCACCACTCCCGGAAGGCGGCGGGGAGGCCAGGTGGGAGCGTGCCAGTAGTTACCCAGGCGGTGAGCGGCGTGGCGTCCAGCAGCGGCGTGGGCTTGCAGACGGTGGCGCGCGCGCCGCAGAAGTCGGCCCACAGCGGCTCGACGCGCGCGCACCACTCCCGGAAGGCGGCGGGGAGGCCAGGTGGGAGCGTGCCAGTAGTTACCCAGGCGGTGAGCGGCGTGGCGTCCAGCAGCGGCGTGGGCTTGCAGACGATGGCGCGCGCGCCGCAGAAGTCGGCCCACAGCGGCTCGACGCGCGCGCACCACTCCCGGAAGGCGGCGGGGAGGCCAGGTGGGAGCGTGCCAGTAGTTACCCAGGCGGTGAGCGGCGTGGCGTCCAGCAGCGGCGTGGGCTTGCAGACGATGGCGCGCGCGCCGCAGAAGTCGGCCCACAGCGGCTCGACGCGCGCGCACCACACGCCGCGCGCCTCGCGCCACGTGCTCTCCGGGCTCGTCGCCGGCCCGCGCTCGATGTCGTCCAGGTCTAAGGAAACGGAACGCCTTATTTGTTAAATCGCACGAGCCACGTGCAGGGTAGTGTTCTACAGTTTGCTAGTAAATATTTTCGTATTCCCAAAACCAACCAATGAGTAGATCTAACAAAAGTTTGGGTGTAGTGGTTCGTGTAGTCACTTGAACACTAGCGGACGCGGGTTTGATTCCCGCTCCGCCCCGGGTAGATATTTGTATTTATACAAATTTTAGTTTCTGGTCAGTGTGTATGTCCTTGTGGGATTCTATATAATTTCCTTCAAAGGGGGGTTCAGTAGTTTGTAGTTTTTCGCATGAAACTAAAAGTTAGTTTAGTTCTGGTTTTTTTTTTACTTTGTCTTAATACACAAGCTTGCGTCTACTGCATAAGGCCGTTCAATGGCGGCGTTAGCTATGAGTAAATTACCACAGCTTTACACTTCAATGTTTAACATTCTTCACGGAAAATAAATAGTTCCAATACGCAGTTCTTTTTTGCATTCGGCAGTTAGTATTAATGTACCACATTATCGACTTTATTTTGGGCTACGTTATCATTTTATTCTTCTATCTATTACACAGTTTACGAGTGTCTCACGCTCACCGTGTCATTTTATTATCAATGACAATAATTTAATAGCCAAAAATAAAGTCCATAATTTCTTTCATTAATACTGACTGCCGAATGATAAAATAAGAAGTGTATATTGAACCTTTTTATTTTCCTAGTAGAATATTATTCACAGTAGTGTTAACCTGTGGTACAAAGGTAATGTACTCACAACTCGCGACATCGTTGGACGGTTTTACGCAGTAGTCGCAAGCAAAGTATCTCAGTAAAATTAAAAAAGGCTAGGAATTTTATTTTCATGCGGAACGTCATCTATAACACCTACAAAACCCCTCATCTTGAAGACGGTATATTGATACAATGAGAAAAAAAAACTATAGGTAATGAAAAAAAAATTAACCACTATGAGAAGTGGTAAAATTTTTGTAGGTGTAGATACCACAAAAAATATTTCCAGATATTATTTTATCACGGCGTCGACGTGATTGATACGCCTATCTATACCGAAACACGACTTTCTAGTACTAAGAATCTTTTAACTTAGTCACAAACGTTTAGAAAAAATGGCAACACAATACGTTTATTGTTGTTAAAAGATCACAAGTGAAAAAAAAAACAATAACATTTTCTGGTATTTGACCACTATTTAATATTACGTTATATGTATAAGTGACTTCGAATTGCGCATTTTTTATTTTATTTTATTTGGAACACCAACAGCACATAAGACATTATATGAGTACAAATTGAACATTTCGACTAAGCCATTTACAGGTATTCGCATATGGTTATTTAAATGATGAGACCATCAAACAATGACATTAAATCAACAAAACAAAAATGAAAACAAAAATCCCTGAAGATGAGGAATATTTTAGTATTTAAGAATTTGTTGCGATCCCGACGCGGGGCCAAAAAACTTCAAAGCAAACAATATATTTACATTCTGAGGTTTAGTACGGAACAATTCTAATTCGCTATTATTTATTGAGTTTGTTAAAAAAGTCACTCGCTCGAATAATTAATGAATTGCGACGTTAATTAGTATTGACTTTAGGAATTGCTGATGCTAACTTTTTCCAGCAAATCAGGGCAATCAATGATGCCATTGACAATTTGTAATAGATACGTAATATCAAAAAGTTGCCGTCTTTTTTCCAAAGGTAAGAAGTGGTACCTATTGCATCTCACCTCATAACCGTGATCCAATTGCTTACACTTGTATTGTAGATACCTCAAGAACCTTTTCTGTACTGACTCAATACGGGAAATATACACGTTATATTGTGGATTCCAGACCATAGAGGCATACTCAAGGATACTGCGCACGTAAGCACAATAAAGTACTTTAATCGATTTAATAGATTTAAATTCATGTGTAGACCTTATAATGAAACCAAGAGCCTTGGAGGCCTTTTTCACTGCGTAATCAATGTGCTTATCAAATAAGACTTTAGAATCTTGAATGAGCCCCAAGTCTTTCATAGATGTAACTTTGTTAAGCGACTTATTGTTGATTTTATACTGATAATTTATAGGGTTATATTTTCGAGAAAAAGTCATAGCAAAACACTTGGAAACATTCAAATCAAGCTTGTTTTGAGTACAATATTGCACAAAATTATTAAGATCGGACTGAAGGCGATCACAGTCACCAGAACTGTTAGTAGCCATAAAAATCTTAGTGTCGTCTGCGTATAACAAAACTCTGGCAAATTTGAAACATAAAGCAATGTCGTTGATAAATATGAAGAAAAGCAAAGGCCCTAACAAAGAGCCTTGAGGCACGCCAGAAGGAATCGATATCCACGCAGACGTAAAACCATTTATTGCAACCGCCTGGGATCTATTACTGATATAAGAAGTAAACCATTTAAATAAATTACCATGTATTATATGCTTTATACAGTTTCTCGAGGAGCAGCAGGTGATCTATACGATCAAAAGCTTTACTGAAATCAGTAAAAATGCAATAGACCTGTATCCCTGAGTCCATTTTTGAAGAGGTGTATTCATTAAAAACTAAAAGGTTGGACACCGTCGACCTCTGTCTCAAAAAACCATGTTGTTTTGGAGTAAAGGAAGACTGCAGCGCAGTATACACCTGACGGTAAACAACCTTCTCGAATATTTTGGCAAAGACACATAACTTAGATATAGGCCTATAATTTTTTATATTAGAACGGTCACCGCTTTTATGTACCGGCGTGACGAATGCTGATTTCTAAGTCATCGGCACTATACCTTCTCTTAAGGAACGCTTGAAAAACTTTAGAAGAAATTTTTCTGATTTTATGCGGAACGTCGGTGATGTATCGGATTTCCGGGTCAGAATCTTGCAATGTTTTATCCACACATATTTGAAGTTTTTTGCCTTTGCCAGATCCTTCGCCTTCTCAAGAAGAGCTTTATTAAATAGCGTGAGATAGTCGTTGACGTATACATGGCCTTCACCTGCGTATCCCAGTTGTGAAACTGTGAGTTCCTTATGTTTACGCGCGGCTGCTACAAACTCTTCCTTGCGGTAGCGATTGTTGAGCGTCATAATTATGGACTTTTGAGACTCAGCTTTGAGACGGGGGGGGGGGGGGGGGGGGGGGGCTTATTAGAATATTGTTTAGACGTTATAAATATTGACGAATAAAATAGTACAATAGTTATTTTATAAAGTGGTTTTTATTATCTAAATGATACTCACTATCAGCGTGCAACAGGAACTGTTCATGCAGCGGGTCGAGGTCGTCCGACGAGCACGGGAACTGTCCCCGAGGCGGAGCCGATCTCCTTATAGCTGATATTATCGACGCCAGGTCTGCCCTTGTACCCGGTGTGTCTGAAACAAATCTAAACTGTTAATCTCATCACATCTCACTCCAGGCCAACTGCGTCCATTATAGTGCTTTCTCGCTCGCACAATCCTCGTTCCTTATTGGACTTTTTTTGTCTACTAAGTACTGGTACTAGTTGAAAGCAAACGGTGATGTGTAAAAATAATCCTTCAACTCCCTAGTTTTAATCATCTCAACAAGTGCTCTTTACATTACAAATATTAAAAAAAGAAAGTTGTTTGTTTGTGTGAACGTATATAAAAATAAAATAAAAACATTTTTCTTGTGTGATAGACGAAGGTAATATAGTAGCTATAAAACATGTCAATGATATGTCTTTTACAGGCGGAGTATTATCATAATGGCCAAAAAAATCAATATATCATATCACAAAAATTGTCATTATTACAAAATAAAAACTCAAGATATAATAAATGTTTTATGTCCCAGAAAAATCTAGAAAGAATAATCGATAAAGCTAAACTTACTGGTTCTTGGCGATTCTCGGACATTGGTAAACGTTGCTCTCGCTGTACATATATGAAGCTCCTTGGGTCTGTCTCGCTGTTGAGATATGTGTTCTGGACCGGCTTCTAGAACAATCTAGAAAACAAATATTCGAAAAATATATATATTTGAAAAATGATATTTAAAAAAAAATGGTAGAAAATTTTGCATTGATTGAGGCCTATATCAATGACCATTATTGCTCACCGGCCAGTGGACTATTACGTAACTTTCGCGATCGCGAGAAATCGCTTTGGTGTCACTAATTGAGGCTTAGGTTGTATTGAAATTCGACAACACAGCGATTTCTCGCGATCGCGCAAGTTACGTTATAATCGCACGGACTTGCTCGATAATTAAATAAGGAGTATTGACAGAAAAAAAAAAATTATCATCATGGTCATGGCATCGGTTAGCGCTGTGGGTTAGAATGAGAAGAGGAGCCTGCCTACCGCTGCCGTAATACGCCGTTACGCGTTACGTAACGAAGCGGTTTACCCTCCCATAAGAAGTTATCATTTCAAAAATAGTTACTCGTCACCAAGTATTATTGTACGATTTTACAATTTCAGTGCTCACCTTTGGCATGATCGCCTCCATCCGCACGTCGATGTAGGAGGCCGTGCCGTCCGCGGGCGCGCTGTCCGCCGCCGCCTCGGCCACGTGCGGCAGGAAGGCGGCCAGCCACAGCACGCTCGGCACGTCCAGCGCCACGCGCACCGGGCTCAGCTGCACGTACAGCTTGGGGGGCGGCACTGGGGGGGACGCATTCTGTTAGCTTAGCCGGTGGTCTGTAGCCAACGGCGCAGATCGCGTCCGACGTGACGCTGTACGCGGCCTACGAATGCTTACTATGGAAATGTACTATAGTGGTCTCTCGCAGACGCCTGACGCGCCGCGTCCATAGGTCGTACGCCGCTTACGCAGTCGTTTCGGAGCATTCTGGCGTACGGACGACACGTCTTTTTCATAGGGGATGGTGAAATTTGACGAATTAATAATAGAATCGGTTAAATTGTTATTATTTAATTTTAAGCTTAGCTTTGTGTATAATTTCTGCAAGTTAATTTGTGTAAAATAAAAAGTAAAATAAATAAAGTTATTTATTATTATTATTTAAATTAAACAGAATTTTATATATAATATTTGAAATACGAAAGTAATCTTTAAATTTGACATCGTTAGTATATATTTTTTTTATCAACGTATAAAAATAACCCTCGACGTCTCTTTCCGAGTGACCATCGCAAACAACGCTGGAAGCCGCACCCAGAGTCAACGGACTCCGGACGCGACATATCACCTACGGCGTTTGTTACAGACCACCGCCTTATATAAAAATAACAAAGGAGTACACCAAGCGCCACCTAGTGTTAAGTATAGTCACATGTTTTGCCTTGGTCTGTGGATAAGTCAGTTTGTTCGAAGTCAAATTAGCAGCACGTTGTTTCATTAGATTCATTTATATGTATATAGAAAAGGACCAATCTATTTTTATTGTTTTTATACATATATTATATCCTTGTGGATCTCCCCACCGTACGTCGGAGAGCACGTAAGGCTATCGGTCCCGGTTGTTATCATAAACACCTGATAGAGACCATTACTTGTTATAGAGAAATATCCACCAAGCCGCAGTGGAGCAGCGTGGTGGATTAAGCTTTAATCCTTCTTTCCTATATGGAGAAGAGAACCCAGCAGAGGGACGCATATATGTATATTGGAAAATCATAAGTCGAAATAATTAAACTAATAACTATATAAATTAACTAACCTAACCGGACATAGGTAATAATTTTTTCAAAGGAAGATGTCCTTATAGAATTAAATCTAGACCCAAAAACCCTAAGCTTTTCCATTAAAAAAAAAATGTTATGTATGTATGTATGCGTGAGAGAAAGGGAAGCCAGACAGACTGGCGCCGTTACGCGTTACGTAACGAAGCGATTTATCCTCCGTTAAAAAGTTATCACTACAAAAAAAAGCCGAAAATATGAAAGATCTCCCCACCCGGAAAGCAAACGTCGCCGGGGTAGTAGAAGAACGTGAGCTCGGCGTGCAGCAGGCCCGCGTCGCCCGGCAGGTGCGCCTTCTCCGCGCTCACCAGCGGCCGCGGCGCCTCGCGGCTCTTCGACCCCGTCGATACCTGTTTCGACATATTCCGAAAACTTAAAACACAATACGATACTCTCTAACCATTCATCATCATCATCATTATCATATCAGCCGTTGGATGTCCACTGTTGAACGTAGACCTCCCCCATCGACCTTCAGAAACTTCTTCTTCTTCTTCCATCCAACGGCTTCCGGCGACTTTATTTTATTTATTTAAACACTATTGCATACACAAAGTTGAGATGAACATTAACATAGTATATTATATTTATAAATGTACAGAGAAAAAAAAATAAGTGAAGAGTAGAAAGATTTACTGACAGCATGCAAAGGCGGTCTTATTGCTCTAAGCAATCTCTTCCAGACAACCCCAGGCGAAGGAGACTATTCATAATAAAATAAAATAAAATGCGGGATAGTGTAGGCGTAGATAAATATAGTTGTAGGTACAAAATATACGCGTATGTACTGACTTTCCTCAAGTCATTTTTTTTTCTTTTCTTTAAGCATTTTAATCAGTGAAAACTACGTTATTGAAGCTGTATTCAATACATATCAGTGATTTTTATTAAGAAGTTAGTGAATACTCACGAATACACATACTGTATATCTATATTCAATGATCAAATCAGTGAACTTTGATATTCACGTATAGATGTATTGAATTCTTCTAATTCTTCATGGTACGATTCTCAAAAAGTGATTAGTCACTTAAAATTAGTGAAATTCCACTGATCCATATTTAGAGATTACATTTTTTTATAAAAAGACAAAAAAATCATTGTCAAAACTTATAATAAACTAATTCTAATTTTGTCCAATTAAAGACAATAAAAATGTTATTCAATGTCAATTACTAAATTTTCGGAAGAGTCCTAATTAAATATGTATCTGTTTTAAAGCCAAACATGGCAGTATCAATACAATATTTACCTTGTAAACGGTGAAGTCGTCTATCCTGAGAATGAGGCATGTAGTCATTAATTTGCCAAACTGTTGAAGTATTTTCGATCGGGTGGGTGACGCTGAAAATTTAGATAAATAAATTTCTTCAAATTAATAATATTTTGTTTTGAAGCCAGTTTTATTTTTGTCTTAAATTTAACTTACGTTAAAAAAAGTTGACGCAGTATCATCAGTAAAAGAGACAATTTAAGTGCGATTACACAGAGATTACAAAGATCGTTTATAAATATTAGAAAAAGCATAGGACACAAAATGCTTCCTTGGAGTACACCGTTTGTAACTGGTAATTCTTCACTTTTAGTTTAACTATCCCTAATTTTGTAACACGATCAAACACACAAGATCAATTTGTGATTGAACATTCTCCCTCTTTATCACTTCTCTATTTATTTATTCATTAAATTGGATTAAAACTTTCAATTCTTCTTCTTTTTTATTTCGCCAATGTCACGTTGAAGGGAGAGTACATGATGTAGATTACCACCTTGATAAAATTATGAAGAACGTAGTAATAATGTAAATGTTATCACCTCTGTATACTTATCGCTCTAAATGTGACCTTGGGTCCCCCTTACCTTGCGTGGTGGTGGGAGTGGAGGGTATAGAGGCGGCGTGTCCCGCTGGTTCGGCAGTTTTCCCGTTTTGATTCATCTGAAGATATTAACCGTTTTTATATTAGCTAGGGAGCTGGTGGCAATTTAGGTATATGAATTCATCGTCGTTGATTACCAAAACGTAATGTAGTCTGGACCTATTTTAACTAGAAAAAATAAGTAGCGAGATCAGGTAGCTCTGTTTTTTTTTTAAAATAATATCGAAATTTGAAAAGAAAAATAAACTGTCAAAAATAATATTATCGTTTCTGTCTTCAGTTATATCTTATTTAATAATTATGTGAAAAAAAAAATTGAATTACCTTGGTACTGGGTGTCATAGGTCTCGTCTCAAATAACTCCAGCAGAGTGGTACAGAAGGTATTCAACGCTTGTGACAGCCAAAGACTGTGAGGGGTAGCTGCTTCCCTATAAACAAATAAAAATATATATAATATTATTTTACCTGTACTATATATGTATATGCTAAAAGGTACAAAAACATTGGTATATCTAATTTTTTTTTACATTTTTTTAACATACACACATGATCGTCTGTTCCTAAGTTAGGCATCTTATTGCCTGTGTTAGAGGTTACAGTCGACTAATATATATACATCATTACAATTTATATAATTAATTACATGCCATGTAAAAAATTACGTAATGAACTCTGTTTTATCAGACTATATTATTATAGTGTTAGACTATAGTCTATTCGCGTTAAGAAAATAGTGACTCATCAAAGTAAAGGCGAATTCATACTGGGGTAAAAATTAAACCATTAATATTAAAGCAAAGTTTTTATAACAGTATTTTAAAATATTAAAATTAAGTAGTTATTACATTAAAAAAATGATTAGAATCGTCAGAACCGTATTTTCAGAAACACCGCATGCACTAGCCTTTTTCATTACTATACTCTCCATAGTCACGTTTTGGTCACCCCACTGTGTAAAGTACTTAAAAACATTGTAAATCACTCGTCTTTCTCCGCTATGTAATATTGATCCACTATTATTTTTAAGAATAGGTGAGGTATTCATTTTTAAAATTGGCAAAGAACACGTCTGTACTGTCTGAAGGGTTTCAACTGTTCAAAGTGAACACGACTTTATAATTTACTGTGATCTTATTGGTCAAGAGGCGTGGCTAAGCTGAGTGACAACGATGAGTCACTATTTTCTTAACGCGAACAGACTATAAATGAAATATAAATCGGTTTTTATTATTTATTTATTTATTTATTTTGTCCATACCTATATCCCCTCCAGTGTCGTCTATCAGTGGAAGCCTTGTGGTAGGGGAACAAATCCGCTTGCATGCTGACCAGCGTCACTTGCAACGCTCCCCCGTTCGCGAGTTGAGGCATTTCCGATCTACCCACTTTAAAATAGAAAATAAAAATGAATTTTCAAAATGCAGAATACTAGCTTTTTTTTTTGTTTATTGTAGAGTTTATTTTTATTAATATACACTTTAAAATTGTTGCTCTAGATGAAATTTCTAAATTCTAGATTTCTGAAAATGATACAAAAAAGCATCGCAGCATTTTTGGTTAGATAATTGTTGATTGGATGAAACGCGGTTTGGCTCTTTCTATCTAACAATGAGTTAAACTACCTAGGGTTCGTGAACATATCTAAATAAAGTCGTCCGCAGAAAGTAAACAAAAATGTGAGGAACGTTGGAACGAAATCATTATCAAAATGTATTTCGAAATTATAATTGAAATACACGATATTTCGATTGAGACTAATTTTCTACTAAGTTTAATTTAATGAAAATTCGAATTTCGAATGCCGAACTTGTTATGCGGAAGGCTGGCCCAACATAATTCTAGAAGTTATTCAATACGAGGAGAGTAGGTCAGGAGGTCAGGTCAGGACTCACGGCCCGGGTCGTCGCACAGGTGCAGGTCGAGGCGCGGCGCCAGCAGGTGGTACGACGTCTCGCGCACGTCGTGGCGCGCGAACATGCGCGCCAGGATGTCCTTGTCGCCCGACGCCGCCCGGCTCTGGATCTGCTCGCGGGGCTCCTCGATCTGGACACCGAGTTACGTACGGTACGACTACATTTTTGAAGTGAAACTTTTTTATAGATAGATATAAATACCGCGTGGAGGGAGTAGACGCGGCCGCGACGGAGGGAGAGAAAGTTTGTGTATAATTTTAGAGTAGACTAAGGATGCTTTTTTATTTGGTTCCGGATTTAATTCAGTTTTTTTTTTTTGTTTGATAAAATAAAATATGATAAAATAAAAAATGCGGCGCGCAGCCGGTCAGTACTCAGTAGTCAGTACCTTGTGCGCGGCCTTGGTGCGCGTGGCCTGCTCGGTGGCGCGCTTGACGGGCCCGGCGAGCGCGGCGGCGCAGGCGAGCGCGGCGCGCAGCTGGCCGTCCGTCAGCGCCCACGCCACGGGCTCCGGCCGCAGCACCAGCCGCGACCCCAGCACTGCGCAGTCTGCCCGGACGCGGGACATAGAAAATTTATAAGAAAATAAAACCTTACCAGGGACTAAACCGAGAATCGCATATATAAAATAATGTTATTTTGACGTGATAACTTCTAGTAAATTGATGAAAGCTATCGGGTATTTTTTTTCAAAAATGACGCCATTTTGTCACGTGTCGCGAGCAAGCGAGAGCGCAGAACAAGCGATAGAGAAGCACGATCAGTTCGACTTATGACGCATCTCTCTTACACTCCATCGGACCGCGTTCGAGTACATCAATTCTACATCTATGTTTTCTTATGACGTTATCACGTAAAAATTATCGTCCGTAAACCGACTTTATAGACAACCATTTTTTTATTAACAACTCGATCTAGCCCAGAAAATGAAACAGACCAGACTTAATGTTTCTTAAAAGAAATTTATCTTAATCTACTTTGGCATCAAATATATATATATATATATATATATATATATATATATATATATATATATATATATATATATATATATATATATATATATATATATATATATATATATATATATATATCGCAAAAAAAAATTATGACTTAATCAAATAAGTTTGACATTAGGTTTGAAAATAGAATCAACAGATTATTTAGAATATAATATAATTTTGAACAAACCTGACAGTCGTTTTTTAATAACTATCCGACAATGCGTGTTCCCCAGAAGCAATCGTAGGGGTGGAAGATTGGCGGCAGCGACTCCGTGAGCTTTTGCCTCTATACGAGCATTTTGCCATTCTAACTCCTAAAAACAATTAATAAGTAGAACGACAACTGCACTTGTGTTGACGTACGAAAGTTCATATTAACGTCCATGATCACGGGCTCGATTCCAGCTTGGAACAGAATATATGTATATATCTTTTCATTCTATATTCTATTCCAATATTCAACATTTTGAAGGTATATCGACCGAACTAACTTCAAATTCGGATTCAGCGCATCGAAATACATAACTCTAGGTAGGTCTGATCAAAAGTACAGAGCACTTTTTTTGTGGGCCTGTGTTATCAGCCTGTTAACGTCCCACTGCTGGGCATAAGCCTATCTTCCATATTAGTACAAGAATGTACAAACACGTTAAATCCATCTTTTTATTCTATACACTATATATTACCTTAAATATAAGCAGTTGGCCTGTGTCAGGTGATTTGATTCTAGTCAGTCTTAAGTCACCCTTCCTGCCTTCCGGAGTCCTCGATTCCACTGTCACCCTCGAGATCTACAAACAATAAAATACACATAAATCTTATGTACTTGACGATATAATTTTAAATATTAAAGCGTGGAAGGGTGGAATCGGATAAGAGAGGTGAAATGGATGCAGTGGTCAATGTGTGAAAAGAGAACGAAAGTGAACATCTTAATTTACTTCAAGTGTCCAAAGTATTACATAGTCTATACGAATCGTGTACCAATATTTAAACGCATATTTTTCAGAAATTTGCTATTTTATCTTACTTTATCCTATAAAGACAATATTTGTAATTGTTCATTCATTTGGTTTCAATGAATTTCAATGGTGCTAAAAGAGAACACATGATTTCGCCAATGTCACTTCTTACAATGAAGAGTACATTGACTGTTACTTTAATTTTATCGATGATAAAAATATTTTTGTCGGGTATAAAGTAAAATAAAATAAACAAAAATTAGACAACGCCATCTAGTTTTAAAAAATTAAATTAACTTTACCTGAACACTACTGGTGAAAGCGTCACATTTGAATTCTATTTGCACTTGATTCACAGCCACCGATATTCCATCTATTACCTGTTATAGAACATATAATTTGATAATAGTTAATTTCGGATTTGTACAAAATAAAACTTAGATTCTAATTATATCATGTTATTATACATTAATTTTTAGTATTTTCAAATATTCTACTTCTCTCTTTGTCCTTATATTTATGCATAGCATCATATATTTAATATTTTACGAATAAATAAATAATTAAAATTATATTGGCTACAATTTACGTAACCAATATAATTCAAACTGATTTCGAATTTCGTTATTTTTATTTATATATATTATTATATGTATATAATGGTACATATAGTTTAATCAACATGTGTGTGCGTATATTTGTAAATATGATTACTTTGATTTGTGTAACAGTAACGCGACAGTTCTACTTCAAAAATCGAAACAGCGACTATTAGCGAAACAGCCAAATACTGTGACCACTACGCCAACCCGTGAAGCTATTACGTAACTTGCGCGATCGCGAGTAATAGCTGTGGTGTCTAATTTCAATAATAATTGAGGCTCAGCTAATATTGAACTTCGACACCACAGCGATTTCTCGCGATCGCGCAAGTTACGTAATAGCCGCACCGTTGTCAAATCAATCTTTAATCAATCAACTTTACCGATTTTGAGCATTATAAAATAAATAACACTATACAGCGTATTATTTTTGCTCTAAGTCTAATTTATTTATTTTTACTATCTATAATTGCTTTTTTATATTCATATTCAAATATTGTGATGCAAAATAATATTTTGATGCAAAATAAAATATATCCTATTATAAAAATTGGAATATCTTTACTATTATCGATATCGTATTGTAATGATCATTGGACGGTATTGTGAAGTAATCTCAGAAAGAGTTTCAGCTGATTGGTTCGTCAACATTGACCAGCTTGACACCTGACACCAAAATAAAATAAAAATGTATCAGCATGTGTATATTCTAACCTTGTGTATGTAGCTATATTTCCCCGGTATGGGCATAGCGCCCGCCGCGTTCGGGTTCATGACGCGGGGCTCCGTACACACCTCTAGAGCTATGTGAACTTCGTCTAGATTCTGAAACATATATATTATTATTAAAACTTTGATTTTGGGATAAAATGATTATTAATTGAGAGAAACAATAGACTAAAAATTTTTTTAACCCTTAAATATGCGCTGCGGTTTTTATTTCGTAATTAAATATGTATAAAGTTGTTTAGATAATAAATGAAATACCACAAGAATAATATTGTTATAAAATTATTAATAAAATTTAGAAACACGAATAAAATACACATTTGAAATAAAATATATATATAAATAAATAAAAAACAATTTCTCCTTACAGAAGAATAAAACCACACAATAAAAAGAAATTATAACTTCATTGTATCCCAATAGAATAGGAACGAAATGAAAAAGTGAAGTAGAGGTAATATTTACTTCTCAGAAAGTTTCAAGTGAGTTTACGAGTTAAATGGATTCGGTTGTGAAATTATAACTTTGCTTGGAGTTTTTAAATAAGCATTTGTGGTACAATTTTAGAAATAAACGATAAAATAATTACGTTCATAATTTTACAATGTAATATTATGTTTAACCGCTTTACATTCAATCCCCCCTCCCTTCCCCTCCAGTTAAATATGAATCATGAGGGTCCAGAAAAATATACAAAACAAACCGAAACACCTAGACTGTGACAAACATTTGTATTGCCTATACATATTATTGTGAAGAGCGGAGTTCGAAACCACGACCACTAGCGTACTAGCCAATGGCTGTGACCACTGCGCCGGCACGTCGTCAAATCAATTTTTAATCAATCAATTTTAGCGACGTACCGTAACGAAATCTGATAATTATAAAATTTAATCCGATAATTATAAAAAAAAAATTATGTACCGTGCATATGTATATTTTTTTGTATCAATTATGTCTAAAGTCGTTACATACATAACTTCGGTTATGTATGTAGTTGTATGTGTTTGTATGTATGTATATATGTATATGTATATATTTATGTATTTATGTGTATATGTGTATATATTGGCTGTATATGCTACATAAATTCGTACCATTAGGAATGCACAAGCCCGTTACATTAGAAGATTCTTTCTTGTGGGTAGTCTGGGAGAGATCACTATTTAGTGATAAGACCGCCCGTTGCATGCTCTGTACTAAATCAGTAAGCTTTGCGTTTTGTATAATTTTATAATTTTTTTTAAGTGTGCAATAAAGTTATTTATTATTATTATTATTTAAAATTTTCTATCATAAAAGTCAAATATAAACGTCCCATTACTGGAAAAAGACCTCCATACTGGATAAGGGTTGGAACCTAATCCACCACGCTGCTCCACTACAGGTTCGCTATCAGATGTCTATCATAACAACCGGGATCGACGCCTTTACGTGCTCCTCGAGACATGGCGGGAAGACCCAAAATAGCCCAGACCATAATCTTGACAAAAAAAAAACTTGTAAAAATACAAATATCTGTCCCAAGCGGGAATCGAACCCGCAACTGACTGAACATTTGTTACTATTACGATTATGAAAATATTATTTCAAAAAGTACATCTAATTTAATTTCATTTAAAATATAACATTGAAAATCTCACAATTAATTTCTTATCTTAATTAACGCTCGTTAAAACTTTTCTCTCGTTTAATAAAATCTACAATATTTAGTGAAGTTACAAAACACGTTCCTATTGGGCGATACGTAAAATGTATATATAATAGCCAGAAAATTTGGAATATGAAACTTCGGATCTGGATACGGATACGGATATAAAATTATTTCAGATATCCATTAGTTTCGGAGTTTCGGTTACGGATATTTGATTTAAAGGGATTGTCAAAGTAAAATATAAATAGGCAATGAAATTACTTTATTATTCGGTTATTATTTGGCACTACAATCAGTCATGTAAGTAGTTATTTTAGGTATTTATTTTTAAGAGTATGGTTAACAAGACCTATTTACCCAAGTTCTCTAAATGTAAAAATATTTTGAAATCCCACAAAAAAACACAAAAAGTAACTGACAACGATTAAGTAATAGAAATAATGAACGAAATGAATACAGGAGACTCGCGAGGCTAGTGTATAGGCTCGTCAGGACAAAATAAAAATATGTCATAATAGACTCTGCTCCTATCCGAAATTATCCGAAACTTGTGTATCGGATCCGTAACCGATTACGGATAGATTTTTATTTTGGATATCCGATAGTTTCGGCTACGAGAAATAGTTTCGCTTATAGGAAATATCGGGATAAAATGTATTTAGTCTATATGTTGTTCTGTATCTACAGCTGTCTACATACCAAGTCTCATCCAAATCCGTTCAACCGGTCTGGCGTGATTAATGAACGTCCATACAAACTTTCGCATTTCTAATATTAGTCAAATTATTTTTGGCGATGCTAATTCAAGCAAGATATCAACAGACTCGAATTGCGAATAAGCGCAAGTAAAGTAAGTTCAAGGCCGAACGAATTGACGGAGCGTCTATAATTTAATACATAATTCAAGCATTTGGTTCTGTACACTTTTGAACCGTCCCCAAATTCATTGGACTGGCAATGAGGCGGTAATTCTTTGAATATTTGATTATCTTCCACGCCTGTTTTGAATTCTAAATGAGATTTCATTTTTATTTACAGAACGATAGCTTCCGGCTTAACGAAGTACAAGACTTTTCTCTGTAAGCAATTTAACAAAAGGACGACGTTCTTTGTTCAGTTGTATTTTATTCCCCGACTGCGCGACGCAAAGGAGGGTAATGTGTTTATCAGTCTATGTATGTATGTATGTTTGTTCCTATGTGGCGTTGTAGAGACCAAACGCGTGAACCAAGTTTGATGATTCTTACGTCGATCGATTTGTCTTAAACCTCGCGAGTGGCACTAAAGATATGACAATTATAATAATCAATATTCACCACAGCGACAACCATACGCCATGTTGATAATAGCAGAGATAGTCTAGTGCTAGTGGTATGACGGCAGACTGCGAAAGCAGAGGTCGGGTTCAAATTCAAGACATAAGGGAATGGCCGCGGTACTTGGCGGCTCGGGCCTCAGGCTGTGGTTGCGAAATTTACCATCTTATAATTGTAATGACGAAGGCAATGTATCCTAACAAAAAAGTGTAAAATAAAATAAAATAATAAAAAATCCTGACTGAGTGAAAAAACTAAAACATACATGAAATAAAAAACAAAAAAGACTAAAACAAGCCCAGTAGTTTAGAATGTTGTCAAAAGTAATACGGAACAACTATACTATTGAAATAGTTTTATAATCAATACAACATAAACAATTCTTTGCAAAATAGAAGGATTTACAGTTGGGACCCATTAAAATTTTACAGGGCTCCTTGGTAAGATTTTATTGGTTGAAGAATGGATCCCGATGTGTTAAAGATTGTCCCGTAAATATTCATGTTATGTTACCTCAAAAATTACAAATATCATAACCTTTAGTATGAAGTAAAAAATAGCCCGTGGGGCGCTTACGTGACTTGCAAATGGCGAGCGATCGCGAGAAATCGCTGTGGTGTCGAATTTCAATACTATAATAGCTGAGCCTCAATTAATATTGAAATTTGACATTACGGCGATTTCTCGCGATCGCTCCCCATTTGCAAGTTACGTAATAGTTCCATCGGAATGTATAGAAAAAAAACCTTTGAACGTATGATTCATCTTAAGCTGGCGTATATACTTAATCTTATAGATTTGAAGAAAGGGATAGCAATCACGACTGAAATCGCGGGAACAGCTAACATACCAATATACCTGTAATTCGTTTGTCGATATTCGTTCTAAAGTTAATTATAACAACGCCCGACGATCTCTAATTTCATATACAAGAGTGTAAGTGAGTTAGTACAGTGAGTTCACCTATATGCACATAATTAGTCTAATAAATCAATAAACTTGTGTATATTATATACTGAAACAAAACTTGTTAAATGGATCTAAATACGCACTTTTAACATTTTTAAGATCGTTCATTGTTCTGTCAAGGAATAATAACTATGTAATGATTCAAATCTTTTAAAAATAAGGATATAAAAAGTGAAAATATTGTAAATTGAGAAGGCTTTCGGATATTAATAAAACATTTCTAAATATATTATATACCCAAATACAGGATGACTGGTGAGTTACTATCGATATTTAGGGAGAACACTCGGTACATGATTCTCATTCGAATTATGTAAAAATATAACATAAATATTAAATAAACTTCTAAGTAAAGTTACTCAAAAGTTATCTAATTATTTACGCGTCGTCTGGACACCCTAGCAGCTAGCTGCACTGTCGACACACTACGACTGTACGACTTTTCATAAACAAGCATGATCCAATTTCCCTTAATCCTTTAATCCTGGCTTAGAATAGGCAAAAATACTAAGCAACAAATTTGTTGGCTAGGTAAATGATGTGAACTTTGGGAATTTTTGGATGTGAACAAGCGGCACAGTACAACACCTGTGCACGCGCCGCCGGCATGAGTGGAAAAGTGTCCATGCTTCATTTATTTGAATTGAAATTAATGGAAATTTCGTCAAAAATTAAGTACCTATTTTTTTACATCATTCGAATGAGAATCATGTACCGAGAATTCTCCTTAAATTTTGATAGTAGGTAATTCACCAGTCATTCTGTGTAACTTTATCACCTTTTTAACTCTCGTTTAGTAGGTATACTGTATACCTACAAATTAATGTCCTCTCCCGTACGTCCTAAGGTTGACTGGTCCAGAATTCAATTAGCAATATATTAATTATATTGTGTAGAAAATAATTAATTACTAAATAAAATTTTATAAATTTAATTAACAGATAAAATATTATTTTTCAAGCAGAATAAATTAAAACGCTCCGAACCGATCAATTGATCAATATTATAACTTGTATAAAAAAAGTTCAAAAGTCAGTTTATATTACAATCAAGGAATTTATATCATAACTGGAACGCTCGCTTAATAAAATTGTATATTCAAATATGCACCTTGAAATATTTAACATAAGGTTGACATTGGCTTATAATATGTAAAGTGATAAATCGTTCCGAGCATTTCGTTGACTACTGGTATTTTGTCTCTTTCTTACGAGAGTTGCCTTAAATCCATGGTAGAAAGAGATGCAATCCCGGCCGTAGGAACGTTTTTTGAGTGCACGTGAGCATTCCATATTGTATATAAATTCCTTGATTACATTTACATTTTAGGTTATTGTTTCGATACAATGAACCGTATCGAGTTGTTTCACGGCCAATGTTGATGTAACCTGGCTATTGTTGGATTGTATTGTTCACAGAATTATAAAAATATTCGTACAATAGTTTTTAAAGTTATAGAATATAAATAAATTGATAAATCTTTATTCAATGTAATATTATATTGATTTTATTTATTAAAACAAATCAAAATTTTCTTTATTTAAGTACGCGTCAAAAGAGTTTTTGAATCTTCATTTCACAAAGTATATAATAATAATATTCTGTAATTAATTATCATTAATGTGAAGCTACCGCCGATTCGGAATGTAGATTCTGCTGAGAAGATTTGGCAAGAAACTCAACAGTTATTCTTTCAAAAACCGTTAATGCTCGTACATTACTTAACCATTATAAACTGTCATATATCCTCCATAAAATCTAGCATTAATCAACCCACAAATATGTATACCTATATTTGTTATTATTATACAATGTTGTATCGAATAATTTGATTTATATTTAAAAATATTAAGAGAAAAAATGCCTTAATTTCAGTAGTCATCGGCCATGTGCTTCAACCATTTGGTACGGTATCATTACTCGGCATACGAGTATATGATTTCAAATCGTATCTTTAAAAAAATAATAATATGCGAAACATAAAGGTATTTTGATTTCGGACCAATAATAATCATATTATTATAAATAATTATTTTTATCAATTAAAAACATAGCAGTAGGTAAGTGTCATATTTGTTTTATATATGTTATTTTTACTTAATACAGTTAAGTATTTTTAATACCTTTATTTTTTTTGGCGGGAAAAAATATACCTGAACGTCCTCCGGGGAGACAACGGGGTAGTGTGGGGCCCTCACCCACTAAAATAAACCGCCGTGCGCCCTCACCCGCCCTTACAAGGCGGACCACGGGTACCGCGTACGTTGCTCCGTGGTCCGCTCTCCTGTGCGATGCCCCGCGCACTTGAGCATCGCATCTTCGCGGTAGGCTATTTCAGCGGGCGGTGGGCAAACCCCGACCCTACCGTCCGCAGCCTCGGCTTGGGCGGCATCAGACGCATGTAAAGTATTTTTAATAGGTACCTAGTACAAGACCAACGACTATAGAGTTTGGGTTGTGGTTACTTAGGCAGCTAATAGGTAGTAAAGGTGTATAAAATAGTACCTTAAATTCGCTAAAGTATAATAGTCAATTTTTAATATTTTCTTCGGGATAGCTTTAGAAATCTCGTCCTCCATTGCCGGACACTTATGCCGGTTACTTCCCCCTGCCAGACAGCCCTAAACCTTAATAAATTATAATTATACTTTCGTTCTAGTATAAAAGCTAAATGTTATATATGTTACTTATAGGTCCCCTATAAAACAATGTTACCTCAATTGCCGGACAGTTTTAATGGTTTTTACATTTTGCCAGATACATTGAAAGTCCGCTGTAGGTGCGAGTGCGAGTGCTTAGTCGATTGCGATCTTTTAAGATACTTATCCAATAAAAAATAATTTTATTACGTTCATAGCCATGTATATTTATAAGTAAGTATTTTTTAATTATGCAATTTGAATGATATTTTTATTTATTACATTATTTATGTTAATTGGTTGAGTTTATACAGCAACTAGCTCTTGCACTAGCGACCGCAGGTTCGATCGCCGCTTATGGCAATTGTTAGAATGGGCTATACGGATTTTTTTCCTGAACCTGCGATCATTCTTTAAATGTAAGGCGATTATTTATTAAAATATCGTAAATATAAATGTGGACTAGTTTAATAAATAATTTACTCAATAACTGTTTTATCTTATCAGAAATTAGTTTTGATAAATAAATGCGGTTCAATGAAATATTTAAATAAGAAATTATTACATCGTATACATCTAGCAGTGAACTTAGTAACAATACACACTAAAATGATCTAGACTAAATTTATGATTAATGACGTCATTAACCACAACACAAAAAACAAGAACTATCCGAGCACGGAAATGGTTTTGCTAGATAAAGAAAATCCTAGACTGTATTGTTTTAATCGTGGTTTTTATATAGCATCATACTAATATTATAATAATGCGAAAGTAAGTTTATTTGCTACGCTTTCAAGCGAAAACTACTTAACCGATCATCATGAAACTTTGTACACATATTTTTGGAGGTATTAGAAGTAACATAGGATGCTTTTTTTGGTTGTGATAACCGACATCTACGGGAGCGAAGCTGCGGGCAGAAGCTAGTATTGTATAAGTATCTCAACATTAGTAGTGGAGGTGTTCTTTTATTCGTTTCGCTTATCGTTATTAGTGACATCTTAGAGTAATAAAAGATGGAAAAATCTTTTTTAGCAGTGACCGACCGCTTTTCTAGTTCTTTTAGAGAGGTGCAGTTGCCCCCCTGCCCGTACCTCTCTACACCCATGGTAGGGAAAGTATCCGCCAAATCGCAGTGGAGCAACGTGCTGGACTAAGGTAGGGTAAGGTTGTGGGGGGAGGACCTGGCGGTGCAGCCATATGGCACACGCGTAACGGCTGCCATTCGCCCGGTCCTTGAGCGGTGGATGCGTCGAAAACGCAAGCCCCTCACCTTCCGTCTGACACAGATTCTCACCGGGCACGGTTGCTTTGGTGACTACCTGTGTCGGACGGCCCAAAGGGAGCCGACGGCTGAGTGTCACGATTGTGGCGCAGCGGTGGACTCTGCCCAGCACACCCTCGAGGTGTGCCCGAGATGGGCGGTGCTACGTCAAGGTCTGACGTCGGTCATCGGAGGGGACTTGTCGCTCCCGAGCGTCATCACCGCGATGCTCGGCGACGACGAGTCCTGGAAGGCGATGGTCTCCTTCTGCGAGACAGTAATGTCCCAGAAGGAGGCCGACGAGCGGATGAGAGAGGAGGCCGCCGACGTGGCCTCCATCCGCGGGCGACGAATGGGGGTGCGTAGGAGGCGCTACTTAATGCGCCTCCTGTAACGCCCTTGTGCCCGTGTCGGGCCGGGATGGGAACCCGGTCCTGCTAGACACGGCGTCGTCGGGACTGTTCAGAGGTTAGCCGGACAGTCCCCATGGAGGAGAAGTCTGGCCTTTTCGCCAAGGCCAGCCTGTCGCTGGAGGGATCCTGTTGCCTGCAGATCCGGGACCCTCCAATTAAAGCGGCTGAAGGCTCCCGCAGGGGTTTAGTACGGTATTGCACTCCCAAAGTGCCGAGTCCGACATAGGTCTAGGACTGCCGACCCGGGCATCCTGGATATCATCCGTAAATGGATTCCCCTGCGTAAAAAAAAAAAAAAAATAAAAAAAAAAAAATAAAAAAAAAAAAAAGGTAGGGTAAGGTTTTGAATTCTGAATGCTTATTATTTCTTATTATATAAATAACGGAAGCTAGCGACATAAGATATTTTTTATAGTAACAGTAAATTGCATTTATACATATTTTTTTCCCTTCATTTTTAAATATCCTGATTCTACTAAACTGTTCGGTAACAAATTTTCACACATATCATTGTTTTTTAACATTCACTACTGTTTATAGCATTCATTCATCAGCAAAAATTAATATTTTTTTTTAATGTTATTAGAAATAATTAATCTTTTTAAAATTAGGGATTTCCGTTAAAGTGTATAAATTTTTTAATATTAACAATGTTAAATTAAAATAGTTAATTTAACATACACTTGCTAACATAATTATGTTCCTTAGATAAGGCAATATAATGCCTGTTTTAGGTAACAGGTGACTGATATACACATTTTTTGTTTGTATGAAATTTACATATAAATAATATTATAATATATATAAATAAATATTTTACCCAGACTCAGAACGGGAATCTAATCCACAGGAGCAGAAAGCAGGTTTATTGCCTACTGCGCTAACAGGTTAGTCAAATACAATACATAACAAAATTGCATGGTAACCAAAAAAAAAAAAAAAAAAAAAAAAAAAAAAAAAAAAAAAAAAAAAAAAAAAAAAAAAAAAAAAAAAAAAAAAAAAAAAAAATTACAACTTCTTTTGTAAGATTTAATTAAAAGTCTAAAAACGGATTTTATCGCGTTTATTTAAAGTTACTGTTTAACAATTTAATTTAATTTAATTTTAAAATTAAATTGTTAAACAGTAACTTTAAATAAACAGTTAAATTACTATGAATTACATATGGATATATTATGGACAGTTTCAATTACTATGAATTGTTATCGACCTCGTCTTGGAGGTACATCACGCAGGGATTTGATACGACATAAATCAAAACTAAAAATAAGTTTTCCTCTTTTGTCGTTAATTCTTTCTAAGGTACAATGAATATCCAATTAGACAATTACTATAAACAAAACTATGCTGTATAATTTAATTTAATTTAAAAAAAAATTATACTTCTTTAATTAAACTCTAATTTTTAATACACAACATGCAATGCATGCAATAAGCATGTTTGAGATACAGATACATATAATTTAATTTAATTTTAAAATTAAATTGTTAAACAGTAACTTTAAATAAACGCGATAAAATCCGTTTTTAGACTTTTAATTAAATGAATAAAATTCGCGTAAATATAAGAGAACAGTTCTTTTGTAAGATTTCAATTGATGTATTAGGTATGAGTAAGCATTATAAATGTCTGTACTATTATATCTACAGTCATTGTTGCTTTATATTAATTTATTATTACTTGTCATTACACATGACTAGACTTGTTAAATATTAATTTTCCAAACCCAAAGGGGGTCAAAAGAATCCTATTTCTAAGACTGCAATCCGTCTGATTATCACAGTTTGCTATATCTTTGAAACCGTAATCGGTTTGACACTTGAAATTTTCACAGAATATACATTAGAGGAACTGCAGCATATTTGGGATACTGCAGGTAACTTAGAATACTTCGATATCTAAATCATTATAAATACTATTTATGTATTTTTGTCGTAAACATAACGTCATACGAGACATGAAGCCATTGAGTATTAAAGGTAGGATGCAATCTTGACATTCCGGCTACAAACCCCAAGAGAACGAGACGCCTGATTTGAAAACTTATTTGGCAAGAATGCAATCAGTGATAATCATTTACTGTAATACTTTAAATCTTCATTATAATTATTTAAAATGTTAAGTGACCTTGTTAGTTTACGATGTTACTATGATTCTGTAAATATTTCTAGAATTAAAAATGTGATATGGAATTTTAGGTTAGGATGGTATGTTGTTAATTTGGAATAGGTACCGAAAGTGAGTGAGTTCCATTCTGTTTTTTTTTTTTGACAATGGCAACATTTCACAAATATAAAAAGAGAAAGAGGTGAGAAAAGGAAGAAGTGGCCGCTGCTCTTGGCGCTATTAGAGAAAAGAGAAATGGGACACTTAAAGGCAGCTTAACAGTTCAACGTTCCCAGGTCAATACTTTTTCGATATGTAAATAATAAAGACTCTCCGATTGAATCCATAACAAATAAAGTTATTAGTCAAAGGCCAGTTTTTGGTCAAGGTATGAAAACTTGCCGGTGGAGTACATATTAACTATGGAGAATAAGATTTATGGGCTGACCAAAATGGATTTGGCATATCGACTAGCTCTAAAAAATAATATAAAAAATGTTTTAATTGGTTTGGTTTGCTGGGAGATACTGGCTCAAAGGATTTTTAAAACGACATCAGGAAAATTTGTCCATAAGACAGCCAACCGGAACCTCTCAAGCAAGAGCTAATGGATTTACTAAACAAAAAATAGACGAATTTTAATTATTACATGGTTTTTTAAACAAAATAAGGCTATTTTTTTTTTAAAATAATTGATTAGCTAGAGAACTAAAGAATATAAAGCTGTTACAAAAATATGAAATCTATTGATTTCTAAGAAAAAGTTATAGCAATTGGCAAAGAAAAAAATGTGAATATAATTTGCAATACTATATTCCAAATTACCTGCACCTAAAGTCAAATCCCGTTTTTGGAGTTTTTTAGTTTTATAGGCATTTTGATAAGGTTTTTGGTTTTTGTTATGTTTGATTTTTCTTATTATTAAAGTTTAATAATTTGACAATAATTTTGTGTATTTTTTATTGAGCCATCCCGTTTCTTATTAAATATATTCTCAAAAAACAAACTAGTATTCCAAATATGCTGCAGTTACTCTACTGTGCTAATCTTATATAGATCATTAGTGCGTGATAAGCTAGACTAGCTTTGAGCTAGTTTTGTAATTATTATTTAGTAAATTTTTACATATAAAAAAAAACTTATAATTTCCTAGATCTGTACCGTCATTATTTTATTATAATAAATAATTATACATCTACTATATTTAATGATTTACATCTTTTATGGATCATGTACTTGAAAAAATGTGATAATGCTGCCTGAATAGTCTAAATTACTATGAATTGTTCGAGATCTCGTCTTGGAGGTATATCACACAGGAATTTGATACAACATAAATCAAAACTAAAAATGAGTTTTCCTCTTTTGTTGTTATTTCTTTCTTAGGTGCAATAAATATCCAATTACACAATTACTATTAAAAATACTATGATGTATAATATGATCAAATTGAAGATAAAAAATTATACTGCTTTAATTAAATTCTACTTTTAAATACACAACATGCAATGCATGCAACAAGCGTGTTTGAGATACATATTAAAGTTTGTTATGTGTAATGAGGTCAAAAAACAATAATATATATTTAAATATGTAATCCTTACCAACACAATAGGAACTGTTTTAAGTTTGGTCCATTGTATCCTGAATGAGGCTCGGTTGCATTTTGCAGAGGTCAACCGCACCCAGCCAGGCAGTTCCAGCAGATCGGTTAGTAAATCCTCATCAAGAGTCAGGTCTTGCAGCTCACCAGACCCTCGGAGAGCCGACAGAGAGATCTGCTCTGGTGATAGATTTTTCGTGTACCTATTGAAAAGTTTAAATTTTTATGCACTGCTATGAATGTATCAAATTTTGTATTTTTTGTTATGTTATCGGAAAAAAAATAATAGTATTATATTGTAGTGTAGTTTTTTAGTTTCCATTATTAGGTACTTACATACATTTTTTTATAGAATAACATATCTTTATCCAGCATCAGTATAAAAACTGACAAAATTATTAGAATTACTGTATGGTAAGTCTTATTTGTTTTATTCAATAAAAAAGGTAGATAGGTGAGGTAATATATATATATATATATAAATTTTTTTTTTTGGTTCAAATTATATAAGTTCCACATATTTTTAAAAATCCAAAAAGTTTTTAAAAATATTTATGGCTTTCTCAATCTATACACAAAATTTTAGCTTTGATTTATATTTAAGGAGGAACCAGTAAGAAACTGAATACTACACTTTGTCGCAGGAAATCACAATTGAACTATATGTATTCTTTTTTTTTTTATTTTTAAGTGTCACCTAAATATAACTAAACAGAATTAAGGAGTATACTTTGTGGATATTAACGTAAGTCCCAAATAATTAAAAAGTAATAACAAAAGATAATATTATCAAATGGTAGGGTTATCCTTTATTCCTGTCCAATTCCTTAAGACATTTAAGAAATGGATGCAATAGGGTTTGAAATTTTTTAAGTTCGAGTCTGGTATAAGCTGAATTATGATAATAATAATTTTATTATTAAAGGATTTTTTCAAAACAAACTTTTTAAGACTGAAAATGTATAGAAATAAAACTAATGCGTATTGATTCTCATTCGTTGATGAAGGTTAAGACGTATGATTTAAATTTCTAATAATGTAAACAAACAATATAGATACATTGTTATTTTATTAAATTAGTACTAGATATATCAAACATTGTTATTCTTAAATATACGACGAAAAGCATACCTCGATAGATGTTTCAGTAACTGGTTCTTTATTATAGTAACCATATTGAAGTTTTAATGTGTAACAAATTATTAACATGAATTTTAACGAGAAATCATTATTTTACACTGTAATTTTTTTTTCTATCCATTGAAAGACATTGTCTTTCTTCAGTTCTTCTACGTAAATGAATGACTGGAGAATGACTTCAACTTCAATTTCATGAATTAATGTCATTCTCATTATGCTACACAAAGTTAGCACCCCATGGAAGGATTTTTGAAATCAAAATGACTTTAATCGATAGGTCTACGTTAGGTCTGTATAGGTCCACCAAAATTTTTGTTAGGTCGCCTATTTTTTTTAATAAATATTTTTAATAAATAGGTCTATTTTTTCAACAAAAAAAAAAGACCTAACAACCTATCAATAATAGGTTATTAGGTCTTTTTTTAGGTTGTTAGGTTTTTTTTTTTTTGTTGAAAAAATAGACCTATTTATTAAAAATATTTATTAAAAAAAATAGGCGACCTAACAAAAATTTTGGTGGACCTATACAGACCTAACGTAGACCTATCGATTAAAGTCATTTTGATTTCAAAAATCCTTCAGTGGGGTGCTAACTTTGCGTAGCCTTCTCATTAATGACAAAGAACCAGCTGGGTGAACAATAATTTACTAGGAATGTAAATAATAAATGAAGATAGAAGTTGTAGACGTTTTTACTATCACAATCAATATTTTTATTACGAAAATATAAATTATGAATTACAGTACTGTTAAAGAAATAAAAACAATTGTATATTACAATAAAAATTAATAAATGATTAGGTGATATTATACTCATTCATTCTTTTAATGCGTGTAAAGTAGCGTATATATTTGAACTAAAGCTCTTTAAAATTAAAGAATATAGCGAAAATTCCCCTTTTTTACGGAAAGTAAATCACACTGAAATATATCAAATATTTTTTTAAACTTAGAAGTAAATGTCTATTTTTTAATAACAATAAAGTATATTAACTGCACTAACGTATTTTAATATTCAAAATAAGACATTTTGTAAGAGTATTCTTTTCTTATGAAACAGTACTATAATGAGAAAGGAGGTAGTCCGGTATGGACACTTCTAATGCCGTCAACATCTACCCGCAAACTTCAGTCTCGTGAATAAGACATTCGTAGATAATGTCGAAATATCGAGCTCCACCAAGTGAAAACAAAAAACACGGTAAATATCCCGATTTGAATAATTTTAGTCATAAAAATAACCATGTTAATTTAAAAAGTTTCAATATTTTCAGTATAAGAAACGCTAAAAGTGGTGAAACCACCGATTGTTGAAATAGCGCAAGAATTTAATATATGTGCAACAGACATTGAAAAACTTATATTACAATGGCGAAATATTGTTTTTATACAATGGTAGTGTACTTCCTCTACTTCTGAATTTTGGTGTGAAGTTCTGGAGTAAAAGACACTGCTGGAAATAATCTCTTCAAGGAACTGGCTGCATTTGCAACAATGTTATTGACATTACCAAAAGTTAACTTGGTTAAAACTAAACTCAGAAACTGTTGATCAACTTCAACCTTAAACGCAATTTTATATGTATGATTAGGATTAAAAAGGGTTAACAAATGCTCCTACGAGGTCCTTGACTTAATCTTCTTCTGACGAAAAATAGGCACAAATGAGACTTATGCATCTACGTCTTCCACTTCATATCTACCGGCTGCGTCTATTCAAAAGGATACAGACGAGGGTCTTCGTTTTTTATTTATGTTACAAAATTAGTTATTTAGGTGATTCATTACTCAATAGGGTACTTTCGGTAGTGAAAAATAAATTATGAGATTTGATAAAAATTAAAATTTATGTAGAAATATACTTAAATATTCTGATTTTGAGTCATAAAAGCACATTATTGTTTTATTATATTGAAATTAAAAGTCGTAATTTTTAATCTGTATATCACGTGATCTAAAACACGAACCGCCATGATGTGACGTCGTAAAGACAATGTTTCCGATGAACACTGCGAGCACTCCTCAGTGCTCTCACTAGTGAAAAATTCGTTCCTTTATTGAGTGCCAGTACACTGCCGCAATACCATATAGAAATATATGACGTCATAAATAGCATAATTTTTGTACTGTGAGCACTGGCGCTTTCGAGGTAAGGTGCTTTCAGTACTTTGATCACCTGATTAAAAAATATAACAGCACGAATGATTTGTTATTCAAAAATGTCAACAATATTCAAAAACTAATTTTTGAACAGAAAACGTATACATGATAAATATTTTATTTGAAAACAATGTCGAAAAATTAGGATGATAGTATACTGGACTGCATTCCGTTTTATCAGTAACCAGTATAGCACAGTATAGCAAACTAAAAAGTAACGGCTTCGCAGTATACTGAATTGACGTCACACCTCAGAGTGCTCTCAGTGTATAGCGGAACACAACTTTACGCATATTACGTCACCAAAATAGGTGACCGTGTTTTCGCGGGAATTAAAAAGGTTTAAAATTTAATTTAATTTTATGGCAAGAAAGCGTGTTTATTTTGCCGAAATATTTTTTTTGTGACTTTTTATTACGATAATTAACATTTTGAAGTACTTTTTCAAACATAGTAGAATACCCTATTGTAAAGATTTAATAATAAATACTCCATCTTTCTATGTTGGCATGTTTTTATCATTTTCCGAAAAAAAAAAAAAAAAAAAAAATTTGGCATTTTTTTGAATGTAGATTTAGCAGAAAATTAACTTTTAGAGCTGACAGCACTGATGACAGCGGTCAACGACCAAATGGCGCGATATTTGTTTGGTTGTTGTTATGATTGATATTGATTTTTTATCATAATTTTTTTATTTGTTCAATAATATAACTATCCGGTGAAATTTTTATAAAGAGGATTTTAGGTGTTTCTACAAACGTGACAATTTTAAGTGAAGTGTATATAAATACATTCTAAGATTCTAAAAACAAAAATATTTTGACGTAATAATGAAATGATTTCTATATTTTGACTATTTGTCGTTTTCGTTGGTAGTTTTGTATTTACGCTTTGATAATTCAATTTATTACTACTTCTCCGTAGTTGTGATTATTTACGAGAATTAGAAAATAAAACAATTACTTAAAAAATTTAGACAAAAGATTAGTGAGTAATAATTAATATTTTTGTAAATGTTGATTCTAATTATTATGCTTATAATATTGTCATAGATATAATAAGTAAGTTTAGATTATATATTTTATTTTTTTCTAATATATCACAATATACATTATTACATTTTTTAAATAATGCACAATCTTAATCCCATATTTTAGCTGCTGGCTGTTATATTAGTTTTAGTGGCACGCTTTCACAATGTCACTTGGCGAGAGCAACGTAGAAACAATCACTGGTTATATAGACACGGACTTCTCATCTGGCGATTCAAACAAAGTGAAATGTAAACAGTTTTATCAGGAGGAGAACAATAACGAGATTGATGAACTCTCAAAAGAATTGTCCGTTATGGGCTGTATAGTGGACGCAGTTAAAAGACCACCGAACATATGTATAGAGACTTGTGTATATGAAGAAGCTGGGTCAGATAATGATAATAATGAATCACATAATAATGAAAATGATAATGAGATCCATTATTCAGATGAATTTGAGGAAGAGGATATGAGTGAAATTGAGGCAGTAGAGAAAACTCAAACTGTTGTAAATAGTAAAACAGCGACACAGATCAATAAGGGTTCTGTTAAATTATCAAAAAGTCAGTCTTCAATGTCTAGTCATAAACCTCCATCTATCTCGGGTAGATCTACAGATTATGGGTGAGATTATTTTGTAATTAATATATATTTTTTTTTACCCGTCATACTTTTGATGACAATTCAGGTGTAGGTGACGAAAGATACATAAATGCCATTTACATTTTGATTAACCCATGGAGCTGATATTTCTTTTTGTTTCAAAACTAGTTTCTAGTCTAGATATTTGTTTTTGTGAGTCTCCTCACTCTATTTTTATAACACAAATTTATAAAGAAAGAAATCTTATTGTTACGATTGACCAAAAACTGCATGAGAGAGAGAGAGAGAGAGAGAGATATTACAGCCTCAATCATTTGATATTTCTAACAGCGACTGACTAAAGTATATGTTCCTAATAAATTGTTTAGTTGCTGTATATTTACTTCTGTGTGAATACAATATGTAACACTACTTTCTTTGAAAAAAGCCTTATAAGAATCTTTTAATAATTGTTATTTTACTATACCATATTTGAGTTATATGATGACAAATTGATATTGGTCATTGCTACTCTAGTGGTCAGAGGTCAGATCCCGTTTCATAATTTTCATCATTATACAATCCATTGAATTTTAAAGGTTTAAAGTTACATTGAAAGGATAATGATTAAAATAGTTATTTTTAATGTTTTCAGATCAGTATCCGTACCGCCAACACGACGCATCAACATGTCCTTCACAAACGAGAGGCTACGTGAAATTGAACGACATAATCACATACTTTTAAACAAAATATTAAGTGCAAGAAATAAGAAGAAATCTTCGATACCACCAAGGGAGCAGCCTTCTCGCCCAGTGCCGTCTGCTGCTGTTCACAGGAAGATGCAGCAGAGAAAAATTGATCATGATAATATGGTATACACCTTGAAGGTGACTTTGTTCATTTCTAGGTATCCACCATTTTTTATGGGTATAGGGATTCTAAGAATAAGACCCTAGCCATAAAAGTATATATGTTTGGAACCTTCTTTGATATTAAATTGGTGTCAATTGGGAAAGTTAAAAGATGTTGTGAAGAAATCGAGTTTTTTCAGCTTTAGCTCGGTCTGAAAACAGTAGTTAAGGAAATTATGAATTATGAAATTCAAAATTGTTTGGCACTTTCTTTACTCCTTATATGTTTCTTGTTCTTCTACATAAACGCGAATAGATTTCCCAAATTAGGATATAAGACTACCCATCCTATGATAAAAAAAAAAAAGGCGAAACTTCAATTTTAATCTACACTAATATTATAAAGGGTTTGTTTGTTTGAACGCGCTAATCTCAGGAACTACTGGTTCGAATTGAAAAATTTTTTTTGTGTTGGATAACCCATTTACCGAGCAAGGCTATAGGCTATATAACATCACGCTACGCCCCATAGGGGCTGAGCAATAATAAGAAATGTTACAAAAACGAGAAAAAATAATCTTTCTGAGAGCTTCCGTAATCCGTTGCGTCTTTTATTATTTATCTTCTCGAGACATTTTTTAACTGGAGTTCCACTTTTAAAGTAAATATAACATCACTCTTACTGAGAATTTTCGAAAAATAAAAAACTCAATAATACGCTGAACAACCTAGGAATCAAACCTGAGACCCCTTGCTCGGCAGTAATGCTTGCGACCACTCAACCAACGAGGCGGGTACCTACTCTTATTGTTAGAGTAATTGTGTAAAAATATTTAAGCATGTTTTTCCCTTAAATAACGCGGGTGAAACCGCGGGGCATAGCTAGTATGATATATAAATATTACTCTAGGTACAAGCAACGATTTAATAACACGCTCCTACCAAAAAATTTAAGCAAGACCAATGTCGAGCGTATTTGCTATCAGATACACTCGGGGCTATTTATATTAGAGTACTGAGTATCGCCCTGGAACATCTGACGCGTTGGCGCTGTGGTCACAGCAACTGGCTGATGCGCTAGCGGTCGCGGGTTCGATCCCCGCACATGACAAATATTTGTATAGGCCATACAGATGTATGTTCTGGGCGTTTGTGCTTGTGTATTGTGTGTTTCCGGACCCCTGACATCGACACAGGATTCTCATCCTACTGGGGCCCGTTGAGTGTGAGACGTTTATTATTATGGGTTCTGTTCGATAAGTGCCTCAGCACTGCACCGGACAGTTCTCGATGCCGTGGCAGACGGACCGGACGTTGTTGTGCGTGTTGCTTAAGGAGGGTCAAGCATCTGAGTTTCCCTCTTCGTAAAGGCAGATCGTTCTGATGGACGCGATGACCAAGATGCTTAAGAAGATTCGTTGCCCACCTCGTCCAGCATCTCGAAGAATTGGGGCCGGACCTCTCGGAAGCGTAGTTTGGGTTCATGGCGGACCGTTCTACTTTGGACGCCCTGAACACCCTGAGCTGTCTCTCCTCGGAGGCGGTGGCCAGTGGAGAAGTCCTCCTGGCCATCTCGCTGGAATATTCTTGTTAAGATGATTGTGGAGGCACTGAAGTTCCACGAAGTGCCCCACTATCTCCAGAGGCTGTTGGAGGCGTATCTCCAGGAGAGAGAGGTCCTCTGGGAGGGGGGCCACGGTCGACTTTATCGACGTCACGTCGCATGCGGCATTCTCCAGGGCTCCGTCTTGAGACCAACCTTGTTCAACATCGGTTTCGACTGGCTGTGGCGGGCGCCTACCACCCGAGCTGAGTGTAATTTGTTATACGGATGACACATTACTCACGCCCGGGCGAGGAGCTTTGAGGATGCGGCCCGCCTTGAAGTCGGCGCGTCGATAACGGTCGACCATATTGCGATGCTGTGTCTGAGGGTCTCTTTACCTAAAACAGAGGCCCTCCTATTTCAAGGCCCACGCAGAATCTGAATTCGTGTCAAGGATGGCTACCGCAGTGGTTTTAAACACTACAAAAAAAACTTACATAACATGGTTTTATCCCCATGAGTCAGGGTATTTTAATGATAGAAAAATAAGGGTTGTTAATAGTAATATACGTTCTTACATCTTTATTATGTGTTACGAAAATAAAATACGTGGATATTTAAAAAACAATATTATTATTATTTTCAGATACTACTCAAGAAGATCCAGCGCGCCAAATCATCAGCATGCAGCATCCGCCGTTGATACAAATGTCGCGTCCGGGTCGCGGGCGCGGGGGATACTCTGTTCAATATATTTTATAATACTGTTTTTATACTGAGTTTTATTTCAATTACTCTTGATTATAAAGTATCTTGCATACCAAATTTTTTGGTCACAGTAGACAAACCGATGCGATTCATCTATAATATAAAAATAAGTCGGGTTTTCCTTCCTGAAGCTATAATTCCAGAACGCACGAACTGATTTCCACGGTTTTGTATTCGTTGGAAAGGTCTCGGGCTCCGTGAGGTTTCTTGTATCTTGTATCTTGTAAGGCACGGGCTTGTTTCCGCAACTCGACGTCACTGTGCGCCTATTTTGCGTGTGGGAGTGGGCAGCTAGTCTTGCCACCCTAACTCCTGTAAGAAATTTATCAAACCTCTGGTGTCACCAATGACTTCGGAGAGAGTCCTCGGTGACCCCAGATGTCTGGCCCGGTAGGTGGTCACGCCCGTGCACTCCAGAATAATGTGGGCGGCCGTCTCCTCTGCCTCCAGGCAGGCTCTGCACAGGGGGCTGTCAGTAACACCTACATTAAACAGATGTTTGTTGAATGGGCCGTGGCCCGTAATAATATGAGTAATTTTGCGTAAATGTGGGCGAGTGAGATTCATTAACTTACGAGATAGTCTCCGATCTATGTGTGGGAGAGCTTGTTTCGCCTGTCTACATCCACTCACCTCCATCCAGTATTTGTTATGTAGCTCTTTCGTGTGTTGTCGAATGACTGATGTAGGCCATGCTGTAGGAAGGGGGACAATTGGTTCTGGTCCAATCGCAGCCATCTCCGAACCTCTTCTGGCCATTTCATCAGCGGCATCGTTACCACGGGAGCCACTGTGACCTTTGATCCACTGAAGAGTTACGTTATTGTTGTTATTACATACCTCCATCAGGGATTGGTGACAGTTGTAGATAAGTCTTGAGGTGATAGAGTGACTTTGAAGAGCTTGTAGTACTGATCTGCTGTCCGAGAGGATTCGGATGGAGTAGTTCTTTACCTTTCGAACAAGAGTAGCTGAGGCCGCTGCTATGATACCCATACATTCCGCCTGATAGACGGTGTTGTGAGCACCCAGAGGGGCGGCTATTTGTATGTTGAGATCTTCGGAGAATACACCGTATCCTGTACCTGATCCAGTCTTAGAGCCATCAGTAAAGATCCTTACGTCCTTTGTGTTCAGGGCTTCGTTTGGATCTTCATGAAGCTGTATTTTATATTTTTTGTCGAAAACAAATTGCTTTGGAAGTTTGTCGCTTACCGCCAGCAGCATTGGTTCTTTTTCCATCACCTCATTTAGAACCTCCGCTTGGGGGGACAAGTCTCCTTTCCAAAGATGAAGTGTCTTTAACCTTACCGCTGTAGAAGCTGCCTCCTGCCTTATGAATAGGTGGAGGGCTGGGAGATTCAGCATAACTTCTAACGCTGCAGTTGGTGTCGTCCTCATGGCTCCTGTGATAGCTAAACATGCTAATCGTTGGAAGCTCTGTAGTTTGTTACGTGCCGTTATGAGTTTGGTGCGAGGCCACCATACAACAGCTCCGTAGCATATTATGGGCCGTATCACTGCTGTGTAGAGCCATAGAACGATTTTTGGGGAGAGGCCCCACGTCTTACCTATCATTCTACGGCACTGCCAGAAGGATATGGTGGCTGTACTTAGTTTCGTCGTTTTTCTTAGTTTAGTTCCGTGAGGTTTATAGCAAACAAAATTCAAGAAAAATTTCATCAGAAAAGCAGGAAAACAGGGAAAATCATTTTTCACATACAGCGCCATCTCTGATATATAGCATGTACTACTTCATCTTTTAATCCCCAAACGAAATATTACAAAAAACGAAGCCATCTGGTGGCGAAACGGAGTTCGCCGGGTTTGCTAGTTAGGTATAAAGATCGTCTAAAGTAGAAAATTTATAACATAAAATTTATTTATTTTGTAAGAATTTCAAACAAAATTTTCAATAATAAAAAACAAACATGAACAAATATAAATTGCACTTATGGACCAATAGCACAATTTCAGGATATCACAACTTGAAATAAAAATAAGGATTGTCTTACATCATCAACATTAGTATTGTATTACAAAAATCTTCTATAACAACTAACCATGTGATGATTGAGACAAGTTAAAATTAGACCAAATTGAATTAAACGAAGTCAAAATAAATCAAATCTAATCAAATTGAATCATGACAAGTACAATTAAATAAAATGAAATTTATTTATAACTATACATATATTATTATAAAACAAAGTCCCAGACTGCGATTGTCTGTGTGTCTGTTCGCGAAAAAATTACTAAACGATGATGTGGCTTTCACCAATAGATAGTAATTCATGTGGAAAATGTAGCTTGATATGGTCTTGTGTAAATAGATTGAAATATGACGATAAATGTTGAAAATGTCGGAATCGGTCAAGACGCCTTTGAGCTTTCAACGTAAACGTTGCCTAACCACTGGAGATATAATAAACCAATGTATGGTGCAGCTATTTCTATTTTATAGGTCTTCAAAAAAGTCCGCGATGATATATATCTATCTATTAAGGAGAGCTTACTACATATATTCATTTTAACTTCCATGAAAATGGTCACGTAGGTACACTGTGGTAATTGGAAAGCTATTTAGATTTAGAGAGTTAGTTACCTTAAGCAGTGCCTGATTAAGGTAACTTGATGCCCTAAGCAATTTTCCCCTGTGGGCCCCCCTATCCTTAAGTGAACTACAAAGAATTAATTGAAAAAAAATGTGAATACATATCGTAGGTAGAATATATATGTGTTGTTCCTTTTGCCCTTATCCCATGCTAGGGGTCGATAATTATCGTATTGTGTTATCGATAGTTATCGATAATTATGGAATGAACACTTATCGATAATTGTCGGATAAAAATTTATCGAGAGTTGGGGACAGTTATCGATAATTATCGGATAAAAATTATCGATAGTTGACGATAGTTATCGATAATTGTCGGTTCAATTTTCGGACGACGAAAAAAAAAAAAAAAAAACAAAAAAATAAAAAAAAAAAAGGTCATCCGGCCTTCAGTATGGACATTTTCCTTCGTACCCTATACGAATACCTAAAAAATACTTATCGGATCCAAAAACAATTTTCGATAATTATCTAATACCACAATATTATCGATAATTATCGGATGGCACAAAATTATCGATAATTATCGGATCGCAAAAAATTATCGATAATTATCGAATGAAAACTTATCGATAGTTATCGATAATTATCAAACGAAAAATTATCGAGTAGTTACGAATTATCGATAATTATCGCACACCCCTATCCCATGCTAGGTGGGGTCGACACAACATGATTTCGTCTCTGTCATGTCGTCTCTGGTGCCCCCCAAGACGGGATGCCCTAAGCAATTGCTTAAATAGCTTATAGGCTAATCCGGCACTGACCTTAAGCATTTCTTGCACATTATGATAATCCTTCACAGCATATAGTATCGCTGTTATAGATAAGTAAATGTGTTTAACATACACACACGGTTATCTGTTCCCAAGGTAGACAACTTTTGAAGTTGCATCACTTGATCCTGGAATTAGCGCGTTCTATAAGAAATAAAGAACCAAATTCTTCTGATTTATAATATTAGTATAAATTACTACATTACTCGGCTGCTTTCACTCCCGGTAAATTTAGTCTTTATAGATTAGTAGGTGTGCCCCGCGATTTCATTCGCGTTGATAAACCATTACTCTTAACTACTACTTTAGTGTGGCCGCCTCGTTGGTAGAGCGGTCGCACCCACGGGAGTTGCTGCTCTCCTACTGGGCGCGTCCCCGGATGGTGGATAGGGGGTCCGCTCACCACGAGTGGTTGGGGTCTTTGGACCCCGCGGACCAAAACCAGCAGTGGTGGGCGCGAAAGCGCAAGAGGGAGGATGGAGGGAGATCGAGGGTACTCTCTCCCTCCACTTCGGTGGTTGGGCCGTTCCCGGTACTTCTCTGAATTAACAGAGTGGCGCGGAGGCGCGGTGGAGTGTGTTGGCACGGAAGGTGCGGTCGGTGAGGGCGTGGCGCTGGGAGGGCGCGGAGAGAGAAGGAGGGGCTCCTTGTCTTCTCTGCCTCGTGCAGAGTAAAGTGGTAGAGCGGTGGAGGGAGGATGGAGGGAGATCGAGGGTACTCTCTCCCTCCACTTCGGTGGTTGGGCCGATCTTACAATTAGTCTTTATAGATTAGTAGGTGTGCCCCGCGATTTCATCCGCATTAATAAACCATTACTCTTAACTACTACTTTAGTGTGGCCGCCTCGTTGGTAGAGCGGTCGCACCCACGGGAGTTGCTGCTCTCCTACTGGGCGCGTCCCCGGATGGTGGATAGGGGGCCCGCTCACCACCAGTGGTTGGGGTCTTCGGACGCCGCGGACCAAAACCAGCAGTGGTGGGCGCGAAAGCGCAGGAGGGAGGATGGAGGGAGATCGAGGGTACTCTCTCCCTCCACTTCGGTGGTTGGGCCGTTCCCGGTACTTCTCTGAATTAACAGAGTGGCGAGGAGGCGCGGTGGAGTGTGTTGGCACGGAAGGTGCGGTCGGTGAGGGCGTGGCTCTGGGAGGGCGCGGAGAGAGAAGGAGGGGCTCCTTGTCTTCTCTGCCTCGTGCAGAGTAAAGTGGTAGAGCGGTGGAGGGAGGATGGAGGGAGATCGAGGGTACTCTCTCCCTCCACTTCGGTGGTTGGGCCGATCTCAGTACTTCTCTGAACTAGCAGAGTGGACCGGTCGAGCGGTTCCAATCACATACGGAGGGGCCATCGGGCCCAACGTCGGGGCGTCACGGTTGTATGCAATTGTGATCCCGTGGCGCCCCACGACGGCGCAGACGGCCGAAGGATTTTAGTGGGTATTCTAGCTTTAGCGGTGAGAGTCAGTGAGTCCCACATACCCGTCGCCTTCGGGCGGCGGGATGTGTAAATGCATTTCCCATCTTTAAAAAAAAAAGAGTGGTCGCAAGCGCTACTGCCTATCAAGGGGTCTTAGCTTCGATTCCTGGGTCGGTCAATGTATTATTGGGTTTATTTTATTTTTTTCGAAAATTCTCAGTAAATAGCACGGAGTCTGGAATGGTGCCCGGTGTATGGCAATAGGCTCACCATCTTATATGGAACTCATAAAGGGCGAAAAGTGGGTGTTTATGATGTGCATCTCTGCCTATCCCTTCGGAAAATAAAAAGCGTGATGTTATGTTTACTTTAAAAGTGGATCTGTAGTAACTGTCTCGGGAAGAGGAATAATAAAGGACGCAACGGAACCTCTCAAAAAGAATATTTTTTTCCGTTTTTGTAACGTTTCTTATTATTGCTCAGTCCTATTATTCGTTGAAGCTATATAGCCTATATCTATAGCCTTCCTCGGACTTAAATTAACTATCCAATACATAAAATTTTTCATGTCGAACCAGTAGGTCCTGAAATGAGCGCTTTAAAAAAAACTCCTTATAATAACGCTTTATAATATTAGTATAGATTAGACATTTATGATAAATGTATTGTATTAAGTCTTTCTGATCAATCTTCTTCATAGAGAATATTTTTGCCTAGAAGTACAGTTACAACACTGCTCATTTGTGTCATACATACATTTTTATAGCTCAATGTTTATTGTGAATATATTTGCTACTTCCATACATATTGATTTAAATACATTTCGTCCCACTATATTAATAAACAAAGCTTGCACAGGATTCAATGAATTCTAAATGTTATCAAACTTACAATTAGTAATTTTCGTATCATATAGAATAACTCATTTGCTTAATCGTTTTTTAATATATTTCCAAACACTCAGAGAACTAAGAAACACGTACGGGACTTTACTCACGTATAATTTAAAGTATTAGTTTTGAGTTGTCTCAATTTCGAGACGATCCAATAAAGATTAAATTGAATAAATCTAAGAGATATTTTCATTCATAATTATTTAATACACCGACTTTATCAATTTACTTTATAAATTATATTAAACAATATTAATAGGATACCTTACTTTATTAGATATTATCACTTTATCTTTCGAAACAGGTCATTAATTGTAGTCAAAACGTGAAGTACAAACCGTCTCGTTACGTAGTAAATAGGATACATATGTATATGAAACCGTTATGGTGTAGTGGTGTGATTAGTCGCCTGAACGCCGGAAGAAGCGGGTTCGATTCCCGCTTGGGGCAGATACAACGAACAACAATTTGTATAAATAAATATTTATTTTTGGTTTGGGGTGTATGTTCTTGTTACAGAAATAGTTTATTACTATTTCTGTGCTTCAGCCGCTTGGAGGGTATACGGTTTTTTTTTTGACACGTTTTTTTCTATTTCTTTTTCTAATACATATAATTTGCAAATTATACCTTCGTAACGACAAATCTATCTATATATATTTATATATTTTTATTTTTATATATATATAGGAGACTTTCTATAGATATAGTCACTCATCACGATATCTCTGGAACTATGAGACCTAAAAACTTGAAATTTGATAGGAATATTCCTTTTGCCGAGTAGAGGTCAGCTAAGAACGGATTTGAAGAAATTCTACCTCTAAGGGGATAAAACAGGGAGGCAAACTTTGTATGGGACAACGTGATTCCATGGTCCAATATACTTAAAATTTTGCACAAATATTATTTAACAGAATTGATTGAAGACGTGTTTCGTATTTTATCGAAATTCATCCCCTAACCGGGTTAAAAGGGGGTAGAAAGTTATTTTGATATCAATACTCCGTAGTGCCTTTTTTTTTTTAATTACATTTTGTTTTGACACATGTTTGACAATTCAATCCGTCTATTATATTATAATATTTTTTCCTCCGTGTATTCTCCACTCTACGTGACATTGGCGGAATCAACCGTGCTCAGCTGGCACAACTGAAATCCACTAACCCAATCAATCAATTATAATATTTTCCAGTATTGACGCAGGTGTAGGTGATATCTTTTTTGGGTGCTCCTGGTGGAACAGCCAAGACTTTATATTAAACGTAACAAAATTGAGTTGTAAATATCTTGTATCTTGTATCTTGTAAGGCACGGGCTTGTTTCCGCAACTCGACGTCACTGTGCGCCTATTTTGCGTGTGGGAGTGGGCAGCTAGTCTTGCCACCCTAACTCCTGTAAGAAATTTATCAAACCTCTGGTGTCACCAATGACTTCGGAGAGAGTCCTCGGTGACCCCAGATGTCTGGCCCGGTAGGTGGTCACGCCCGTGCACTCCAGAATAATGTGGGCGGCCGTCTCCTCTGCCTCCAGGCAGGCTCTGCACAGGGGGCTGTCAGTAACACCTACATTAAACAGATGTTTGTTGAATGGGCCGTGGCCCGTAATAATATGAGTAATTTTGCGTAAATGTGGGCGAGTGAGATTCATTAACTTACGAGACAGTCTCCGATCTATGTGTGGGAGAGCTTGTTTCGCCTGTCTACATCCACTCACCTCCATCCAGTATTTGTTATGTAGCTCTTTCGTGTGTTGTCGAATGACTGATGTAGGCCATGCTGTAGGAAGGGGGACAATTGGTTCTGGTCCAATCGCAGCCATCTCCGAACCTCTTCTGGCCATTTCATCAGCGGCATCGTTACCACGGGAGCCACTGTGACCTTTGATCCACTGAAGAGTTACGTTATTGTTGTTATTACATACCTCCATCAGGGATTGGTGACAGTTGTAGATAAGTCTTGAGGTGATAGAGTGACTTTGAAGAGCTTGTAGTACTGATCTGCTGTCCGAGAGGATTCGGATGGAGTAGTTCTTTACCTTTCGAACAAGAGTAGCTGAGGCCGCTGCTATGATACCCATACATTCCGCCTGATAGACGGTGTTGTGAGCACCCAGAGGGGCGGCTATTTGTATGTTGAGATCTTCGGAGAATACACCGTATCCTGTACCTGATCCAGTCTTAGAGCCATCAGTAAAAATCCTTACGTCCTTTGTGTTCAGGGCTTCGTTTGGATCTTCATGAAGCTGTATTTTATATTTTTTGTCGAAAACAAATTGCTTTGGAAGTTTGTCGCTTACCGCCAGCAGCATTGGTTCTTTTTCCATCACCTCATTTAGAACCTCCGCTTGGGGGGACAAGTCTCCTTTCCAAAGATGAAGTGTCTTTAACCTTACCGCTGTAGAAGCTGCCTCCTGCCTTATGAATAGGTGGAGGGCTGGGAGATTCAGCATAACTTCTAACGCTGCAGTTGGTGTCGTCCTCATGGCTCCTGTGATAGCTAAACATGCTAATCGTTGGAAGCTCTGTAGTTTGTTACGTGCCGTTATGAGTTTGGTGCGAGGCCACCATACAACAGCTCCGTAGCATATTATGGGCCGTATCACTGCTGTGTAGAGCCATAGAACGATTTTTGGGGAGAGGCCCCACGTCTTACCTATCATTCTACGGCACTGCCAGAAGGATATGGTGGCTGTACTTAGTTTCGCATCTAGATGCGCGCCCCAGTTGAGCTTGCTGTCGAGTATCACTCCTAAATACTTTACCTCGTTAGCCAGCTGGAGCTCAGTATTGAACAGCTTGGGCAGCTTGTAGTTTCCAAAGATTCTATTGTTCGTAAACATTACCAGTTCAGTTTTTGCAGGATTCACTGATAAGCCGTTGTCTCCGCACCATTTCTCCACGATTCTCAATGCTGCGTTCGTAACTTCACATATAGTATTGACAAACTTTCCGCGTATCAGGATCGCGAGATCGTCTGCGTAACCTACCGTGTAGTAGCGATGGTCATTGAGGGCAGTAATGAGGTCATTGACCACCATATTCCACAGAAGCGGCGAGATCACGCCACCTTGCGGGCAACCTTTTGCTACAATTGCCTTCTGCGATTCACCCTCAACGAGCAGTAATATTCTACCCTGAAGCATGTTTCCAATCCAATTTCTTAGAGTTGTACATACTCCATGACGTTGTAGGGCCTCTTTTATTTTGATGAATTTTGTTTTGTCGAAAGCACCCTCGATATCTAAGAAGGTACCCAGACAGAAGCCTTTATCCGATATTGCACTTTCAATGACACTTACCACGGCCTGGAGTGCAGAATCGGTGCATTTACCTTGACTGTACGCATGTTGGTTTGGGTGCAAGGGTAATTTTTGGAGGTAGTTTTCCCTCAGTTCTTTCTCGCACAGCCTCTCCAATGTTTTTAGTACAAAGGAGGTGAGGCTGATTGGTCTGTATGATCTAGGATTAGAGTAATCGCATTTACCTGGTTTAGGTATGAAGATAACTTTCACCTCTCTCCAACCTCTGGGAACGTATCCATGCGCTAGACACGCCCTGAAGATGATGGTTAGCAGTGCAAGTAGGGTCTCACCTCCCCATTGTAATAGGGCAGGAAAAACCCCATCTGGCCCTGCCGACTTGAAAGGGTGAAATGTATTAATAGCCCACCTGGTTTTGTCGGTCGTGACAACCCTATAGGCTATTGCCCAGTTTTCTTCATTAGCATTTGTACTTTCCTCCGTCCACTCCATGTTCTGCACAAATTTGCAGTCAGGAAAGTGTGTCTCCAGGAGGAGCCGCTCTGCTTCTTCCGGGGAGCCGGTGAAAGTGTCGAGTTGTAAATATACCGTGTGGTCGCTTTATAGTAAAATAGTGTTTTATATAATATTTTTTACTTCAATTTTGGTGTTGTTTTAAGTCAAGGGTTTTAAACTAAATGATTCATCAGTAAGGCATCTGTACTCACAATGATATGTAACAGATATAGAAGACACCAAAGTGAATTTGGAAACATTTTTGAATTATAGGGCATTAACACCCCGGCATTAGTACAGATTGGCACCATGGACTAATGTTGGAACAAGATCAGAAAAAATTATAAATCATGTACCCACTTAACTTTATGTTACACTAAAACTAAGAAGGAGGAGATAAAAGCTGTCATGGACTATTATTAAATATAAATATATATTTGACATACACACACGATCGTCTGTTCCTAAGGTAGGCAACTTAATGCCTGTGTTTTAGCCTTTAGGTGACAGCCGACTGATATACATTTTTTTTTATAAATATACATATAATTAGTACATATGGAAATAAATACATATTACACCCAGATCCGAGCCGGGAATCGAACCCACGATCCTGGAGCATAAAGCAATGTCACTACCAACTGCCGAGTCAATTAAAATTGAAGAAAATATTACTTGCAGGTTTATTCAAATCTAAGAGACGAAATCGTATTGACTTGTGGTGTAATTATACCAACGATACAATGAACGAACCATTGATGACCGTTCTGGTGTAGTGGTGCGAGTAGTCGCTTTAACGCCTCGGCTCAATCCCGATGGTCGCGGGTTCGATTCCCGCTCGGGGCAGATATTTGTATTTGTGCCAATATTTGTTTCAGGTCTGGGTGTATGTCCTTGTGGGTTTCCCCACCGTGCTCCGGAGAGCACGTAAAGCCGTCGGTCCCGTTTGTTATCATGGATACCTTATAATAATCGTTACTTGTGGTAGGATATTATCCGCTAAATCGCAGTGGAGCAGCGTGGTGGATTAAGCTTCAACCCATCTTCTATATGGAAAAAAGGCTTTTGCTCAGCAGTGAGCTGTTTACAGGTTGATACAATACAGTACAGTACAGGAGCATTTGTAGCCTGCAGTGACGAAACTGAGCCTTACCATAAATATGAGAGTCCATCTAAGGAGAGATGTTACCACCGGACAGTTCTCAGACCTGTTGCTTAAAATAGGAAATGGTGATTTCCGAGAACCGTATAATAATATAATGTATGAGTGTATATGAGTATGTATTTACCATAAACAAAGCTTAAGGTTAAACTCCTAATGTAGCGGGAGTATACTTGAGCGAAATCTGCTTCTCTCTCACACAGCCAGTTGTATGTGGCATGTTCCAGAGTAACCTGGTGATTCTAGCACCTCGAAGGAAAAACAAAAAATATTGTTTATAAAGAAATACTACGGAAGGTGTAGTCCGGGTGAACCTCGGACCCCAACAACCGGGTTCTTTTTCGTGACCTTGCTACGAGAAGGAAGAAGGGGAGCAGGGAAGCCCAACCCTACAACCGTGTGAAGTGGTAGTATTTCGATTTCCTTGTAAAAAGATAATACTCCCATGTAACTTTCTTCAGATCAAAGGCCGAGCTTCGTGTTCATAAAATATAACAATTTTATTTTTATTTTAATGTTTATTTTTTACATTACATCTAATCTACCTAAAATCTACTCTATAATAACGTTATATTTTATAAGTATTCAAATATTTTAACATAATAATTTATATGTTATAACAAAATTAATAATAAATATTATAACCATTTTCGACTTCTACACGAAGTCGCGGTCTAAAATATTACGTTTGACAACTCACTCCGTCTATTATAAAATATTTTCGAGTATCGATGCAGTTGTAGGTGATAAAAAATATAAATTTATATTTTTTGAAATTTTAGTTAAATACCCGTGCGAAGCCGGGGCGGGCCGCTAGTAATATATAAAGTTTTAAATTACATCAAATTTTTTATTTCTTGAGTGTTTGTAAATTTTTATACGTATTTGGGATTTGGAAGTGTAATGGAATGTATGCATACAATAAAGATAATGCTGCAGTAAAGATATCATTATTTACTTAGATTATAACGGCTTTTCATTTATTTATTTATTTATTTATTTATTGTTAAGGTTTGCTAGCAGTTGTTATATTTATGATACATTACAATATTAATTTTATTATAGACTACATTTCTAAATGTACAACCATATTCAAGCAAACACGACATGCAAAGTTATCCTGTTAATGTAAAAATAGAAACAAACTTGATCAAACAGTAGCAAAAAAACAGAAGAAAATAAACCAAAAAACAGTAACATTACATTGTGAGAGAAACAATATCATGATTAGTGCGCAGAAATTTGATAAAGCTAGTGTAAAATTTACAGGTACATTCATCAGTGGAACTTAATTCATAAAATGAACTCAAATTACTTTAAGCCTAGACAAGATACCTACATAGATTTGAATTAATCAGTGGAATTAAAAATTATCAATTAAATCAAACAATATTAACTTATTTAAGTGAAATTAAATTAAGTAAGCCCGAGTCAAGTAGTCATGAATTAAAACATTAAATTAATCAAAATTTAGTCAATAGATAAATAAAATTCTATTTACATACATTCAGCATATCAAAAGTAATTATTAAAAAAAAAATTATAATTAAGATATATAACCATCTAGTCACAATAATTATCGAAATTACATTATTATTAATTAAGATACATAATTACAAAATCAATATACCTATATAAGTGAAATTAAGTAAGCCCGAGTCAAGTTCACAGAATAGAAAGTTAACATCAACGCACAAAGTCAGTCATCAATAACGATATCACTGTCACTAAATACGCCTGGGGCTTAGGATTTAATATTTTATAAGATGTTGGTGTAGTTTGTTCCGTATATTATATTATTATTTATAAATAAATAAGCAAACACAGGATACCTACACGTCCGATCACACATGCGTACGTGAGGGTGATCATGGTTCATGGATTGACATTATTGTTAAGTGGTTTTCCGTACTTCGAACAATTCACGTCGAGAAATATCTAGTGCTCGGTGCTTCCCCGAGAATTTAATCTAGATAAACAATAAACCACAGCGGTCAAATGACCGCTTTTGAGAAGAGCACGAGAAAGATTCATATATGTAATAATAATAATGTAATAAATATTAATGTAAATTAATAATATTAGGTACATAATTAGTTAGTTAATAATAATCACTTAATCGTGTTCTATTTTCACTATCTTTACATTATTAGTAAACAACACTTCAAAAACAAAGTTCTATAAATAGTGACGATGTAAAGTAAGCTGAACCACGATAACACCTGATAGTGATCTATTTGAGTTGGGTCTTCTATTCTATCTATTGAGTTAGTTTCTACGATAGAGGAAGATAGGATGGGAACCTACTAGCTGCAATGTATGATAAATAAATAGCCAATTATGCGTAAAACTTAACAAAGTCTGTATTTCATATTTCTATGAACTGGTTTAATAATTTATTGGTTTTTCTTCAATAAATGGGTTATGTAGAAAATCAAGTGTTTTGTAGGAGATTGAGAAATATTTGTTAAAGTCCGTCCCGCTCCTGCCACTGAATAGGAGGACTTTTTCCCGCACATCGGCTTACCCAGGGCCCAGTGGCTTGTATGTCTCCACACTCATCAAGTGCGCTTTCGCGCCCCAAATGGACTAGGAGAGCAAGTCATCCCCCTCCTGCGCTTTCGCACCCGCCGATCGGTCGTTAGCCGCAGCCAGCAACAACTTAGCGAAGCTCGCCGCTGACTCCGTCGCCCAAGGTGCACCACGAGGTCACCGATATAGCACCCTATTATTATTAATGTTGCCCTGTACAAACTGAAGTTAACTCGGGTTTATAGAACCTCTTTTGTCAATCTGTGTTTTAAATATAATATTATTTGTATCTACATTAAAAATAGTGTTATTTCTACATTATATCTGTGTTGATTTGATAATTTTGAGACATATTAATATTATATTAAATGTATAATAAAAAAAAAATTAAATTATATTATAAATAATAGTCAAAGTTTAAGGTAACTGCAAAGTGATTGTTTATTTATTGCCTAGATTTTAGTTGTCTGCATTTATTAAGTATTACATATTATTATTTTTTAGTTGTGACAACTTCTAATTTGAGTAGACGGTTTTTGTAGGAATGTAACATTTAGTGTTACCATTTTAGACCGCCTTATATGAGCTGAAATCATATTAACTACAACTGTAGTAATAATGTAAATAACATATTACTAGCGAAGTTTATAGTGTTTGTGCATCCTCAACTTTGTATCCAACATACGCACAGATTCTTAGGCGTTAATGGTGTCACACACTCCTATACAGTAGCTTATAGATTTATACTTCTTGATAATTAACCTGGTCAAGTCAAGTTAGTGAGGTATCTCGTAAGATTTATACATTCTTTCATTCAATTATGCGCATTAAAAATGAAACTTGAAAAGATGTTGATCACAGCGATATGTCACGAAGTATATAAAATAATTACAAATTTAAATGTTTAAATGTTGTTAATATGACGCATGTTCGTATCTCAAGTTAAAAATAAACTTAATAACATAATCAATAATCCTGTTGTATATAATAATAATATCGAACGGATAAAATAAATCTCTTAATAGTTTAATCTCTTTAAAGTTTACTTGTTTAATTATCTTGACGTTGTTAATATATTAATTATTTTAAGTCTCATTTATCATGATAATTTTAATATGTGTTATAATTCAATAGACAATCTTGAAGTCATGTGACTTATTTCAATCATTATTTCGATACAGACTTATTAAAGAAAATGATATCAAAATGACGATATGTTTGTGATACGCATTTGAGCATTATTTTATGTTTCGGAAATATAAAATAATACTCAAATGCGTACAATGCGTAAAATGCGTGCAATACAGAGGCTACGAAGAAACCCTGTTACGAAGGTTCCAAAGTCTGTTCACATGCCCGTCGGCGATAGAGTCACATATTCGGAATTTTCACAGAGTATGTATTATTACAAGCTGAAGTGGCAGTGGGCAGGGCACATAGATCGTAGAACTGATGGCCGATGGAGCAGAAACTAGAAAGATTCTCGAGTGGAGACCACGTACCGGTCAGCTCAGCGTCGGACGGCTGTTCACTAGATGGACAGACGACTTGAGGAAAGTCGCCGGAGGTGTTGGATAGAGGCTGCTTTGAACCGGTCGCTCGCGTCGGTCGTCGCTGGAGGTCGATGAGAGAGGCCTATGTTCAACTACCGTTTCGTACCTATGTGAAAGGTTGGAAATAATATTTTCTATCTCTTATAATAATATTCTCTATCTATTTTAAATTATGATAACCGAAGTGATAATCGATACATATAGTAAACTTAGTTAACTTAGTAGTGTACTTTAGTTTCTGTCAGAGTTGCGTTTAAATTTTAAACTTAATATTTATCGTGCGAAGTGATTGTCATCTAACCTTCGAAAACCCTCACAGGCGAACTAGTTAGTACCTAATTATCTACGTCTACGATTATTATCAGATATGGTTTAACGTACCTTTCAAGGTCTTGACGTGAAGAGCTATCGAACTCAAGTTTTAATACCTACATATAAAATGAAAGTGAAACCTGCCTCAGCGAAATTCTTCGAATTCATCCAATTCTTTTAAAACGTCTACTCGTAAATGGCAGGCAGTTATGTTTACCACAGAAGTTTCAAAAATCACTAAGTAAAACGAAATCTACAAATCAGTATCTATTTAATTATATTTTGGTAGATATTAAATAAAAATTCAGACAAGACTTTCTTAATAAATGTGCATATAATTGCTTAAGGATATTTTGAGGTCAGTTTGCCCGCCATCTTCGTCTCAACGCTCTTCTACGCATCTTGACCCACATGCGACGGATGCTATAACTATTACGAACTCATTATAAAATATGGTTGCCATATGTATTACATATTCAGGATATTTCCTAATCTACAGAGTATAATATGTTGTTAAGAACAACGTATATAATATTAACTATCAATTATAACTAAACATTTCTACTAAATGAAATAACGTTTATTTTAATATTTGAAATTTTAAGAAGTGTGGTCCGATATACAAATAGGAAACTCAACATAGTTATTCGTTTTCCTTATTGATTATACATATTAGGTTTTACCCGGAGCAGATATATGAATAAAAATAATTAAATATTGATAAAATAATTAAAATTGTTTTAAAATTATTTATTAGAAGATACTTGATTAAAATTTTAAATAAATAAGTTAAGACTAACTTTAGTGGCCTTGCTGGCAGAGAAGAATAGTTCCGAACTCCTTTTTTCCGAGGTGTCGTAAAAGGCCATAATGGTGGGAACAACTGTACGCCAAACAAGATGGTGATGGATAGCAGTGTCACCATACCCTTCCGAAAAACACTTTGCTCGCCAACCCACCTGCCAAGCATGGCGAATATTGGCAAACCCCCCAAAATGACCAGCAATACCAGGCGGTCACTTTTGAGGTCGATGAGGGAGGCTTACGTTTAGCAGTGGTGTGGTCGCAGCATCCAATGGTTGATATGATAACTAATCTAATTAAATAAAGAGAATATTATACTATCGACGGGAGTCGTATTATTGTTATTAAAATATGATGATAGCATATTTTAACTTGATATGCTATTTTTAGACTTCATTTACGAGTGATATTTTATTTTGTTTATTTTTTGATATTTTCTCTTTATTCATTGTCATTTAAAGTAGGAACTTTATATAAAATAGTATCACTTACCTACTGTGCGCAGAGATAATATGCTCCATATGATGTTCCTTTTAGGGTTCCGTAGCCAAATGGCAAAAAACGGAACCCTTATGGATTCGTTATGTCTGTCTGTCTGTCTGTTTTAGAAACCCCAATATCATTTTTTTCTAAACTGAATAGTTTGCGCGAGAGACTTCCAAAGTGGTAAAATGTGTGTGTCCCCCCTGTAACTTCTTAGCTTAAGAGAATGATAATTTTAACTTAAGAGAATGATAAAACTAGAAAAAATATAATATGATGTATATTACGTCTTTAAGTTTGCATACTTCCACCGAAAATTGGTTTGAACGAGATCTAGTAAGAAGTTTTTTTTAATACGTCATAAATCGTAAACCGCAATTTACCTTTCATTCAATCAACTCAAATATATATTTAAAAAAAACAAGAACTTTTATATGATGTTACTTGCTGCTACGGAACCCTTCATGGGCGAGTCCGACTCGCACTTGGCCGCTTTTTTAAATATTTGTCGTAATGAAAAAGACATTTTCATCTTCTGCAGTTGTTTGATTTTTATGTTGCCCCTCGGTTGCCTCGTAGTGTGATTTAGCCTTTTCATGTTATGTTTAGAAAAACGATGCTAGGAGGAAATTTCACTGTACCGCGTATAAAACAAAAATTTAATGCTGCTCAATTTATATTTTGAGCTTTCTATATCGTTTTGCATCAACTTTTAGAAATAACTAATAAGCACACGCGATGTATTTTTTCCTTATACCTATATATAGTATATATTCAAAGGTAAACACGTACCTTAATATAGATTTACAATTTACCAATGTTATCTGTGATATCGATAGTAATTGTGTTAACAAAATCAAAATAAAAAGACTGTCGTTTAAATGTTAGCAAGTATTCTTTGACGTGAAAAATGTATTAATTTAGCTGAAATAGTAATTTGGTAAGTAAGTTATTGCTAGCAATAATTTCTAAGTCATTCTGCATTAAATATCATTCTAATTTTTTTTCACGTTTTTCACCAATTTGTTAAAGCTTTTATTTGATAATGCACCTTTAATTGTAGTGTATGAACAAATTGTAATTAATAAGTAGGTATATTTAAGAAGTAATAGATATATCAGTCAATGCATTCATTCATCTTAGCGCAGAAATAGGACATATGATTTGGCCAATGTCACGTAAGATGGAGAATATACGAAGAAGAATAATCGGTGCTGTATAGGTTAATTTATTTTTAAAGATATATGTTTTGACTATTTAAGTATACATCCCTATTGACATTTGAGTAGATCTACTCTGACTCTCGTTTAGGCTTAGCACTGTAGGACAAGGTTGCGGGTAGTTGGGTAATGCTACGCTAACTAATGATGAAAAAGTAATTAAAATTAATTCACTAGTTTAAAGGGTTTATTTATTAAAATTAAAACAAATCTTGTTGTAATATTAGTATAGATAAAATAAACATATGCTCGCTTGGAATTGTTAAATATGGAAAATATATTGTAACTAATGTTAAAAAGCAACTTATATACACACAGGGGATTATGTGAAAAATGTAATTAACAACTACATTAAAAACATTTCGTTTTTGTTTTATAGTATCTGTATAATATACTTTTTACGACTAAGGTTCGTAAAACTTTTGTTTTGGCTAGTATTTTAATACTACGCATAAACATAAAAATAGTAAAAATAGACTTTTTCTCTTCTTTCATTTGAAAGACCGTTAACCTTATTAGTTTTATGGTGTATACAGATCTTACTTGTAACCGTTCATCGTTCGTACTAAAGTGTTATAAGTTCACAGATTATTTTAGTACCTACCAGAATGTTTTTCTAAATTATCATTAACTAAAACTTAAAATGGTAGAGCCAAAAGCATATTAAAATATAGAAGACATTTAAATAACACATTATTTTAATAGTAAACAACACATTATAGATGTAACACATTATGTATGTAGAAAAAATTAACACTGTCCTCCTTAAAAATATTTTTGTATTCTTTTTATTTATTTATTTAAACGCATAATGTTTTTATAAAATTAAAAATTAAAAAAATACGAGGTCTTACTTTAACTGATAGTTTTTCGTAAAAATTTGTTACTGTTTCATTATTATTTTTTTACTGTATGCTCTTTAAGCATTTCTAATCAATTATTAAATAATATACAAGTAATTCATTTATTCTACATTCGACAACTAATAAAGAATCATTGACTATATAACTTTAGCAAATTTAATACTATATTATATATTATCATTCATATATTTTTATATATAATAAATAATGTCACGGTTTTATCGCGGTCGTAAAATTTTAATGAATCAATAGACCCGTCCAGTATTATTCCGCTGCTGAAGTAAAAATAATTCGATAAGACGCATGAACTGAAACGATATAGTTATCCATCACAAACGCGTAATATTTTTTTACGATTCACGTCGAACGATCGTCATTACACGTGATCGTTTTATTGTTTTTAATGATTACGTCGATATCGACGAAAACGCCAATAAAAAGATTAGCAAGATTTAATGTTTAGTTCCAAATATACTTTACGGAACTGAACTTGATCAGCCTGTAAACGTATCACTACTGGACAAAGGCCTCTTCTCCATATTGGAGAAGTGTTGGAGCTTAGTACACGACGCTGCTTTACTGCAGGTTAGTGGATAATTTTCCCATGAAATTCCATTTAACATGAATAACGACCACTAACAGATGTCTATAATGAAAACTGGGACCGATGGCTTTACGTGCTCTCTAAGGCACGGTGAGAAAACCCACAACATACCAGATCGAAAACAGTTATTTGTACAGATACAAACATCTGCTCCGAGCGAGAATCGATCAGAAAAACACTACAACGGTTTTCAGTCGGTACTTTTTTTAGTTACTTCTTTAATAAAAATATCCAATACACGAGACGGTTTTTACGGATTACGGACGGTTATTTAGGAGAGATGCAAATGCTGGCTAAGGAATGAGAGCTAGTATGAAAGAGCTAAGAATGAGAACGAAAGGGAGAAACGTTGGCTTCCCACATATAAATCGTAATCAATGCAGCTATAGTTCACGTTGATTTTTGAGAAATTATCCTATTGTAGTCAAGGCATATAAGGCATATATAAGATATATCTAGTTATTACCCACAGTCAGGTTTTAATATAATAATAAAAAACTTTAAAATAAACAATTAATTACGATAGTTTTAATTTAAGAAAATATTGTTGCATAGACTTTATCTTAGACAAGAGCTTTAAATGAAATAAGAAACTTGAAAGAAAAGAAAAAGAATAATAAAGAATAAATCTTTGATGAAAAAAAAAACAATCAGATTACTTGTTCCACTCAATGATTGTTACTAGGAGAAGACAATCCAGTTTGTGGGATGTAAAAGTCTAGACGTCATAAGTAATCCGTTACAGCTGACGCATGACTCTCTCCCTACGTCACTTGTGAAGGTTTATAGCAAGGAATTTATATCATAACTGGAACGCTCACTGAATAAAATTGTATATTCAAATATGCACCTTGAAATATTTGACATAAGGTTGACATTGGCTTATAACATGTAAAGTGAAAAATCGTTCCAAGCATTTCGTTGACTACTGGTATTTTGTCTCTTTCTTACGAGAGTTGCCTTGAATACATGGTAGAAAGAGATGGAATCCCGGCCGTAGGAACGTTATTTGAGTGCACGTGAACATTCCAGTTTGTATATAAATTCCTTGGTTTATAGTCATAGTAACAGTATATTATTTGACATAGAATAATATCAAGTACCCAATCCAACAAATTACATATTAATTGATTATATGTATGTTACATAGAGAATAATTTTAGATAAACGTAATACTTTACTAATATTTTGTTTATTTTAATAATATTAACAGCTTAACTTAAAACTATAAAAATATATTGAATAAATACAAGAAGTAAAAATATACTTCTAAGACAATCTTTTAGGTTTTATAAAGTCTGTGGATCTTTTTTGGGGCAAGACATTCTTGTCATTGGTAATTTTTCAAGTTTAAAACCTTCAATAAAAATGAAATGTACAAGCGTATTACGATGTACAGCATTATGTAGGACAACAAAAAGGGTCAAATATTTTGCGTTGATTTTCTAGTAAGATTACATAATACTAATATTATAAATGTGAAATGTAAGTTTGTTTGTTACGCTTTCACGAGAAAACTACTTACGATCATCATGAAACTTTGTACACATATTCTTGGAGGTATTAAAAGTAATATAAGATACTTTTTATTAAAAAAAAACTGTCTTTTGTTATATACCCACGTGGGCGAAGCCGCGGGCGGAAGCTAGTCTAAAATAAATTGATACACTAATATGTAGAGAATTAATTTTAAAAGAATAACGAGCTTCTGGCTTACTATTCTTAATGCTAGCTATATTTCGAACCGATTGATAGCTTCACTTAGGTATAATTAACTAAAATTAATTTAAGATTCCAAAGAGCTAATCAAAAGCTACTTGAATCTGCTTTAAATCTAAATTTTGGTCTAACGTAGAATTGATTTCCATCGAGCGCAGTATGTTTATTGAAGTAAACTAGTGTTTTGTTTAAACTAGGATATAAAACATATGCCTATCTGTTAGTGAGTTCTTTATACACATTTATTATTTCTCTCTTAGAATGAGAATTTCAATTTATTTATTCATAGAACAGTCTTAAATTTTTAAGTCTTACGCACCCAAATGTAATTTGACCAAACTCGACCACCAAAACTCGTGTTGTTTGACAAATATTTTTTATTTCTATTATAATTATTACCAGTCTTGCATTGAGCTATTTTTAACTTTGTATTTATTTTTATCTAATCAAGACATCAATCCAACATACACAAATACGCAAGGAATCCGATTCTGAAGAACTAAATAAATTACATATAGTGCGTAATTATTGATTCATTAGTAATGAATCAATAATTAATGAATCATTACCCAATACAGGCATACGAATACATCTGTATTTTAGACTATATAAAAAGAAAATATTTGCTTATTTTTAATTGATAAACTCTGAATAGCTTAAAATTACTGATAAGCTGTGCGGTGACCGGCAGAGAAGAGCAGTCTTGATCTCCTCTTGCCGAGGTTTCGTAAGGCGATAATGACCATAATGATACGAACAATTATTGTGCACCAAACAACCCGAGTCGAAATTTAAAGCCGACATAGCTCCCTCAAGTCCGACATAGAACCGATTTAGAGCCTAGTAGTCTAAAATAGAACCGATTTAAAGCCCAGTAGTCCGACTTAGCGCCTATAGCCGCTAATTTTTATTTCATTTTTTTTTCTGCGCTCGCCAACACGCCTGCAAAGCGTGGCGCATGTGGTGTGGTGAGTGTGGCAGACCCTCCCCAAAATGATTAGCAATTCAGAGCCCAGGCGGTCGTTTTGGAGGTCGATGGGGTAGGCCTATGTTCAGCAGTGGAAATTCAATGGCCGATATGATATGATAATGATGATGATGAAATTGCTGATTCGAATTCAATAATTATTTCACTCTTAATAAACAGAAGTATCAGATATTATGTAAACGTACGAGCGATTATAAAAAATATTAATGAATTATAATAAATTACGTCACAATTATCTGTAAAAATATTTTTTTTATTATTGCATGACTCTCCAGTATGTCGAAGATGCTTTTGTCCGGAGGTGGGTCTTTTACAGTCAATCTGTACAATCAGTACCGTATTTTTATTTGAAATAAATTACATCTATTTAAAAAGAAGATCTTAATAAATATTTATAAAAATATTAAAGGTTTTCTTATTGCGTGTTATTATTATTGACGTGGTCGCAACGGATTAATAATAACCGATATTTATTTCGTTTTTTTCCACGTTATCGAGTTATTGATAAGCATGTGCACAATACTGTTTTGACCAGCTCAATCTATTTGCGTTACATTTAATATTTTTACGCTTTTATTGTATGTTGTATTATGACGAGATACAATCGATTAAAACTACATCATTTATTTTACTAGAGACAAGGATAAGGTATAAGATAATATTATTATAGGTACCTATATATTATTTATTTCTGCCTAACATTTTTGTTTTATTTTATCTATCCGGTTTATTAATAAAAGACATAGGTGTATCACTTTTGGGAGCAGAGCTTTAATCAAAATTTTTGAGCTATCTGGCATGTATCAAAACTCAATGCGTGTGATATATTTTTGGACGTAAATGATTTATTAATTAACTATTGACTTTTTAAACTGTACTTTTTAAGACAGTTCTGTGTCTTAAGGGGATTAGACATAAACATTTCAGATTTTTTGGTTTTCCTAACAGAACACCCGTAATTGTGACAATATTCCACCAGTACCTCTTAGTCACCGAATGAAAGCTTCTTAGAAGTCCTCGTCCTACCAGACGAGAGGATGGAAGCTGGAGAGTCCGAAAGAACGGGGAGTTACAAGAACTTATGGCCGAGCCAAATATACTTGGAGAAATAAAAGCACAACGCCTCCGTTGGCTTGGTCATGTAGAACGAATGGGTGAGGAACGAGGACTGAAGAAAGCTTACTTGGGCCGACCATCGGGCCGACGCCCGGTTGGAAGACCTAAGTATCGCTGGCGTGATCGATTTGAGGTAGACCTGTGCGCGTTACAAGCCAATAATAATTGGCAAGAGACCGCTAAGGATCGGGCAAGATGGAGAGTTCTCGTCTCGGAGGCCAAGACCCACTTTGGGGTTTCAGCGCCATAGGAGTAAAGTAAGTAAAGTAAATTTATTTGGCTACCTCTTCCTATTTGTAATAATAAGTAGTCTTAAAAGAAAAACAGCTTATACAAAAAAAAAACAACATGAAGTATTATCATTTCAGTCTGCAACAGTCTTCATGTTACCTAAGTAATAATGAATGGCACACGAAATGACTTTCGCTCAAATACTGATAATTAGGTACTATGAAAACTATAGTAGGTAGTAGTTTACTAGTTTAGCTCTTTTATATCAAATGGCTTTCCATTTTTATTAGCCGGTCTGAATATTTGCACATATTGACCACAATTATGACATTGGGCCTTCAGAAAATCCATAATTTAGTGCCAATGCGACAACGACATTACTGCCATCTAGCGAAAAGTAAGGAATCCCTACTAATATATAAATGCGAAAGTAACTCTGTCTGTCTGTCTGTTAAGCTTTCACGCCTAAACCACCGAACCGATTTTGATGGTATGAAGATAGAACTGATCTTGGGAAAGGACATAGGATACTTTTTATCGCTAAAATAAGGGTAGAAGGGGTTGAAATAGGGGACGAAAGTTTGTATGGAAGTTCCTTATTGTCAAACATCAAATCATGTAAGATTGTTCAATTGTTTAAAACAAAGACAAAAAAGCGTGCACGGGGAAAGGGGGGGGGGAGGGTATAGGGCGGAAGGCGGGTCGCGGAGCGGCGGCGGCGGCTGCGGCGCGCTTACCTTGTCGCGCGATAAATAACCGAATTCCACGCGGGCGAAGCCGCGGGCGGATAGCTAGTAATTAATAAAATTCTGTCGATGTTTCCCCGAACGTAACCAACCCATCCGCGCGCTATGTTATCATTATGTTTATTTTGACAAAAAGTGTAGTTACGTCAATGTTGCACCAAATGAGCGATAATATGTTAAGACCCGAGTTGAATTATGGACACTGCGAGCGAAATGACGCGATTGGTTGGAATAACACTCACGGGCAGTTTATCGCGACGCGCCGGGATGGATTTATGGTAGTCACGGAAAATTTCGTGGCACGTCGTCAGTTAAAACTCTGGAGTGATGATTTTACACTTACGATTAAATTTTAGATGGACGTCAGTTCAACAGACGCGAAAAACTGACCGTCAATGCGCAGCTTAAGGTTAAGGTTAAGAATTTACAATTAAAAGTGATGGCATGCAATTTTAACATTAATTTTACATAGCAGTAAACTTGAAATAATTAACTGGTTATTCACAAATCATTTTTAAACAATTAAACTTTAATAGTTTCATTCAGTTAGAAAAACTGAACTGTAGGTAATTATAATAAGAGTGGTTATGAAATGTAAGTAAATTTTACATTGCACTGAAAATTGATGATTGGTGAACTTGCTTAGAATAATTAAATAACTAAAAAATATGTTAATTATTGTATTTACGCCGATATATACAATTCAACTAAATGTCACAAGTTCATATACAGAATACATTTGAAACGCTTAAAATGAATCGTGCCACCTGGATATAGGAAAACTTAATTACCTTTGCACGATATACATTTACTAATTATTAGGTAGACTATAAAGTCTAAAGGCTAATGGACTAATGAAATTAAAATCACAGTCTACAAATTAATGGAAGTTGTTTTAACTGAGTAATTATATTAATAGAATATTTAGTTTCAGTACTTTTCACATATTATTTTATAAGTTATTACACCTAAACATTAAAAAATATTAGAAAAGTTCTAAATCGTCTAATCTTACTTACTTACGGACTTACTTTTGTATGTAAAACGTACAATTATACATAATGTTTTTTGAGTGCATTCTATAATCGTCAATCGATACTGAAGCCAATAATGTTATTTTTTTTATTTGTGTCTGTCAGTCTGATTGTCTGTATCTTGGACGCGCATCAGGCCCAAACTGCTTAATGAATTTCGATGAAACTTGGCACGTTTTAAGTTCATAACTTCATACTACGAGCTAGAATAGTGTAAACTATTTACCTCTAAACTTAGTACGGTTCCCTCGAAAGGGAGATGAAAGTCAAATTGCGTAATCTATACAAATAATAAATCTGTTAAAACCTCCGTTTTATTGATACACTATATATCATCAAGAATAAATTTCAATAGCGTGTATTTTTTTGTATCAGCGCCATCTCTTATCGTGTTTTTCTCTGATCACGTATCACGTAAAAAGTACAAAACCAATGTTAATATCTTTAATACATAAAAATTGGAAATAACTCACAGTATAATTTAGTTTTTATTTCATTGTAATTAAATTTAAAAATAAATATTTAAGAAAATAGAAATAGGTACCTACGCCGCCAACGCCATCTGGTCTAAGGAATCTTTAAAACTCACAAAACTTATATTTGAGTTATTATTTTGTTAAACTTAAAAGTTTACTAAATATGTCGGATAGGAATAGAAATCGTTTTAATATTTTAGATAAACATCATTTTCAATTAATATACTATTATGTTAAATATTAATTATGTTAAATGTCACTAAATATAAAAACGATATTCTACAATTATACGATAGATGGCGCAGTATACAAAATATAATTTTCTGAATCGCGCTGACCAAAACTTCGGCCAAAAGAATGACACTCGCCCGTATTTTAAAATCTGTTTTTCTTTTTTGTATTTGTATACAATTAAATACTTTAGGGTACTACGGTCTTGATTGTTTGTTCGTTGTTAAAATTTAAAATATTTGGTCGTTATTTGTTTGTTGATTGTACAAAGTTGGATGGTTATAGCTATTTAAGTTTGTAATCTATATATATATATATATATATATATATATATATATATATATATATATATATATATATATATATATATAAAGTCGTGTTAGTTACACCGTTTATAACTCGAGAACGAGTGGAACGATTTTTATGATTTTTGTGTTTTTGGATTTGTCTTCGTCGGGAATAATACTTATTAAAATATGGTATTCATCAATGAGAAAATAATTAATAAAAAAAACAGTTCAAATGTTTCATCCGTACTATCTATATACATATATATGTATGTATGTATGTATGTATGTATATAGATATAATAAATCTGTCACTCAATCCGTCTATTATAAAATATTTTCCAGTATCGACGCAGGTGTAGGTGATAAAAAATATAAATGTATAATTTTTAAAATTTTAGTTAAAGACCCGTGCGAAGCCGGGGCGGGCCGCTAGTCGAGAATAAGAATAAGAAGTCGCGACTTGTATCATAATCACTCGCTCACTTCAGCCTATCGCAATCCACTGCTGGACATAGGTCTCCGCAAGCTCGCGCCAAATATTCCGGTTTTCCGCAATCCTCATCCAGCCTCGGCGGGCGACCTTGCGTAAGTTATCGGTCCAGCGGGAGAACGCCTCACACTACGTTTGCCGATATGCGGTCTCCACTCCAGGACACGTCTGCTTCAGCGGCCATCATTCTTACGAGTTGCGACATACGTGCCCACTGCCACCTCAACTTGCTGATTCTACGGGCTACGTCGGTTACTTTGGTTCTCTCGCAGATAATCTCATTCCTGATTTTATGTTTGAGAGAGTTTCATAATAATACTGATGAAGGGACGCCTAGTACATAATTATGTATAATTAAACTGTAACTAACGCATTATGTAGGCGCTGAGCCAACTACCTGGGTATGACGTTATACATACAAAAAATTAAAACAACCGTAAACCGTTATTGCAAACTCGTCAAAAGTTTACGATTATGTACGTCAAATAGTGTCACGGTGGCATGCGTCAGCGATCCCGTGGCGTCCGACGTGATGATGAGGGCACCGCTGTTTTAGTGGGTATTCTAACTTCGCAGTCAGCGAGTCCCACTTTCCCGTCGCCTGCGGGTGGCGAGATGCGTAAACGCATTACACAGCGTCGAAAAAAAAAAGTTCGTCAAATAGCGTTGCTGCGTAATCGGAATGACTATTTATATTTATCGGGTTATGTTGTTAGGCACTGGCCTGTCACGGGCTTTCCTAGTTCAGAGGCCAGGATTAAAATGAATTTTATAGTACAAAGAAAAAAATTTACATTTAAACATTTCTTTCTTTCTTTTAAGTAAAGGGTTATTAATTAAATAATTACTATTTTTTCTTTTTTTACCAAAAAAAAGTTCATCGTGTAAACTCCATCCTACGGGATATTAGTGAAATCATCTGCCCTCTTTTGGTATTGAAAACCATTAAACTACACAACTAATGAATAAATTTATCAGAGGCGCCGTGCCTGTTGTAGGTACGGCACGTGCTCAGGGAGCCGTACAAACTACAAAGGAGAGGGAAAATCAACACTTCTTAAATTTAAAACACAGTATAAATATTTATTGTAAATTTATACCGTTGTTTTTTATATGTATTAGAGTTTTTTTTTTACCGCCATCTTATATTATACAATATACACATGTAATACTTCAAAATTTAAAACTTTGTCTTATTTAGCCACACTTATTAACTATTATTTAAATTAGAATTTTACTTTTCCGTATCTTTTATTCAAATCCGTATTTTCCTGTGTGTATCGTATATAGGCTAAACTTCAAACTAAATCTATACTCGTCACGATAAGTCTATCGCAATTTAAATCTTTGGTCTATCTATGGATTTTCTGTGAAAACGCACAGACAACCAACAAATAGGTAACTTTCACATTTATAATTTTTATTCATCAACAAAATTATTAGTGAAGTCAAAATATATTATGATTAAATTGAATATTTTCCCACGTGATCTTAAATTTATTTCCGTGTTATTTGACTCACTTACTCGTAAAAACAAATTTGTCAATCGTTACACAACTTTGTCCAATTTTGCTCTCATAATCGATATTAAAATCTAAATAAACACCAAAACAAGAAGCAATTTAGCAATTTTTATGCAAATTTAAAATCTACGTACATCGTTACTATTGACGAATATTTTATGCTTTTATCCTTATATAATTGCACGCCTCATACCACGAAGCGGTTAAGTTGTGCTTTACTCTCGACAAAGTCAAGCAATTCTTTGCTCTTAAACTGCCTCTATCACAACCAATTGGCACTTATACGATAAGATGAGTAGGTAGATGTATTTCAAGAAAATTTAAATATCCTTATAATATTCCGTAGAAAACAAATTTTATATCGCTAATATAAAAAAAAGAAACTTTTCGAAAAAGTTTTACGTGGACGTCCGGGTGTTTTTTTACGAGGTGGTGACAATAGCCTCCAAAAAATTGACGTATCGAGACCGGGTTTTGTTTATTATCTTCAGAATAACATCAACTAGTTACCTATTTCATATCAATAGACTAGTACCCGTAGTTTATTATTAAAATGGTTTTTTATAAAAAAAAGTTCACTATTTTTTTCTTATCTAAGATGAAAATAGCGCGAAATATTTAAATCTAAAATTGAGGCCTATTTTATTAAATTGTGTAAATAATACAAATAAGTCAATGGTACGACTTGTTTTTTTTTGCACTTCATGAAAAAACATGACTCATTGTCACGTTCTGTGAGCGAGAGCGCATATTATATATCATTTTAATATAACCGAGAGCGTGTCGTGTGGACTAGACACATCGAGTGTTCGTTCTGAGTGTTCTGACACGTTCTGATTAACATGTGGAAACTCCTCTGTAACGCGTCTGCGTAAGACGTCTCACGTGCTCCCGCGTCGTGATCATCCAAAAGGTGTCCATGCCTACAAGTTCCAATTCTACAAGATCAATTTATATATTTTTTGAGAAGATCCAGGGCCGCAGTGGGATACTAACAAGTTGTTGTTGAACTATGAGGATGAATATAAGATTTTAAATTAACATGGATATTTTTATTACTACAATTATTTAAAGCGGGATATTTACCATGTCTTTTAATTTTATTTGGTTGAGCCCGATATTTCGACATTATCTACGAGTGTCTTGTTCACGAGATTAGACTCTACTACTTTACTGAGTACTCTACTGACTGCTACTGAGACTCTACTACTCTACTGAGTACTCTACTTGCTAATTTGCTAAATTTTAATTTAAAGTAACTAAAATTTAAACTATACTTTTATTTTACTATGCTAGTTTTTATTAGAGTAATTCTGCTGTAAGTTCTTAAAAATTTTCATTATTGCTTTTGTCAATTGCTTTAGTCTCGCATTTTTCTGTAAACATATTAAATTTTCAAAAGGATTTCAATTTTTATCCTTTTAAATCTTAATATTTAATGAAAATATTTTGTCATTACACTAAACTGATTGTAATTGAACCTGACCGACGTGATTATTCATATCTGTGTCACACTTTACTCGTAAGAATGTGACAAAAGTTGAGTATGTACGCGAGGTTATTAACGTATTGCTTTTGTTTATCTCCAAAACATTGTATTACAACGTATACTGATAGTCCACTGGATATATCGCTTACAATCGCTTTTTTAGTGATATGATCGCCTTTGTAAATATTTTATCGGCTAAATAATGTATATTTCTGTGGTTCGATACAATAAGGAATATAATTAATATGATTTTAGACATAGCTAGGCTGCGCTATGTAAGATTATTATAATTATAAGGTTATATATTATTTATCAAAAACTGATTTTTGCGTAATTTCTGGTAAAAAAGTATGAAAATCGTAAAGAGCGCTTTTTGCTAATTCTCTGTAAAACATGGTTACATATATATAATACTTTCTTCGTTTTAACGAATTTTTTAAATACATCTTTATGCAGTGACACTTTTACTAAGGTACGATATGTCAGTCGTAGCATAAAAGAGGCGTTATTCTCTGCGTTTATTAATTTACTTACTGGACGATTTGGCTTAACAAACTTACGCGTGCTCATATTTTAGGAATAGACGTCACAAACACCTGTCTACGTGTTCCGACGCACAAACCAATCATTGAAAACCTCTTAATCGCTTGGTAACAAAGGATGAAGGAAGTGGCCAGTTTTGTTATGTTTCAGTAAAGTTCGATCGAGTGTTTTCATTCGAAAACGTATTGGGTCGATGCCAAGGTGTCGGCGAGGAGTATAAAACTTTGTTTTCCTTGAAAATACGATTTTCCGAGTAAAACGGCTCCGCCCGAGTGACGTAGCGATTTCACGGTAGATGAACGAACATTAATCTTAATTTTTTCAAGATGCTTTCATTTGTTTTCGGGACGGTATCGCTTCGTATTTATTTCTCGGAGTTTACGTTTCGCATTCGGTTAAAAATCTTATAAAATAAAAGTACGGTGTGAAATTTATTTATAGTTAAGGAAAGTCACTTGAGATATGAACGTTTATAGGGTCAATGTGACCAATTTTTTTATTGAATGCGTTAAATGATTTTGATTGATAGTCAGGAAAAAGATATTTTGTTAATCATAAAACGAGTACTCCGTCAAACCACTGGATGTGCATTGTAGAATAAGCAATAGTCCATCTAATTAATAGGATAATGTGATTTGCGGAGATATGTGCAGCGATGAGAAACTAACTGAACTGAACTGTATCGGCTTGTAATCATCCCACTGCTGGGCAAAGGCCTCTTCTCCGTATATATAAGAAAGGTCCGCAACGCTGCTCCACTGTGGGTTGGCAGGTAATTTTCTCTATCATGAGTAACGATCGCTATCAGTCGTTTATAACAACAAACGGGACCGACGGCTTTACGTGCTCTTCAAGATACGGTGGGGAGACCCACAAGGACACACCCAGACCGGAATTTTTTTTTTCTTCAAATACAAATATCAACTCCGAGCGAGAATCGAACTAACTGTTACAGTCTAATACAGTACAGAGTAGGTACTTAATTTGAGTTCAGATTCAATTAATCTCGGTTTACAGACACAAAAATCAGACAATTAAGAAACTTCGTCCTTATTTGAAGGCGGTTAAAATGCAGGTAAACCTGATGCTCAAACATATATTTTTAAATTAACGTTAAGTGTGACGGCAGTTTCCTAATCTTAAAATCAAAACCATATCTTGAATAACTACTCGGTTAAGTTTAGTAAAAAACTAAATTATTATTAAAATATCTAGGACGGCTCGTTAATTTAACAGTGATTTTACGTTAATTAAATGAGAATTACGTATAATTATAATCTTTATTAATCGTCGATTACGTAAATTAAACAATTTAATTGTATTGAAGATGTCCTTGGATTCATTAATGTAACGTATCTTGCAATAGCCTTTAGCTTTATTATAAATAAAGAAAAAGAAAACAGACTAAAAAAAATATGGGATAATAAAATATTAAAAAAAAAAACATGTTGTGCGCAGAGCACGATTTTAAGCATTAATGTCTCGAATGGGCAGTCTTTCACACATATAAAGCATTTATGAATTATGAAAGGATTTTTTCATGAATCTAAGGTCAAATATAAATATAAATAAGGCATTAGTATAAGCGTAAGTAAAATTAAAACAAAAACAAACCTTCATTTCACTCTATCATTGTTTTTAATCTGCTTCGTATTCTAAGAAAATAGTAATATAAAAAGCGGTCTTATAATTGAAAGAGAGCTTTCTTCGTTGATGATAGGTATTATGTTTTTTGGTTCCTTTTTTAAGAATTGATTTTTTTAATTATCAAAATTTCATTAACATTTTTGTTTTGTCATATTTGTAATGAATTTTCGACTAGATAATATTTTGAGATACATTTTGTGTTAATGATCACATGTAGTGATAGCAAAAGTTACATTAATGTCGATGATAGCAGCTTCGACTCCTGCCTGGAATAGATATTTGTATTTGTACAAATAAATATTTTTAATCTCACTCTTTGTCACTGTAGCTTTTCACTGCGTAAGACCGCGTAATGAAGACCTGATTACCATCATTACTCTTGGCAGGGAAGCTATACGTCAACCCACAGTAGCGCAGCGAGGTGAATTAAGATATAACTTAAAGCGATGTTTGCACAGCCGTGGGATATTTACAGACTATTTCAATTCACAAACAACATTGTTTAAATTATATTAATATATCGAAATCATTTGTAAATGTAATCGTCTTTCATCTATAATATTCGTGAGCATTTCTAAACGGCAGCGGCACGGTAAGTTAGGAGACAGGTATTATATATATAACAAGGAACTTTCTACAATGAACAAATTCTCTAAATGAGTAATTGCATTAAATCTGGTCACAACATAACGTACTTACGACCAGAGGTAAAACATTCATTTCCTTTTATATATATAACAGTCCTTTGACATTTTAGTTAGAGAGAGATTTTCAAATTGGGTCGAGGTTCGGACGTCGAGACAGTATTTCGCTAAGTAATCAAAGCGAAACGAGGACGTGATGAGATATGTGTAAATAGCCCTCATCAATACTCTTTTCTCATTACGAAATTATACAATACACGTGACTCCTCTTGCATAAAATGTATTTTTTATAAATTTTTTAGCCGTGTGACGTTTCAACATTGATTTGTCATCCAAGAGAATTGTACGATAATTCTTATTAAATATAAAATTTCAATATTTAACGGTTTTGAAATAAATAAGTTATAATCGTAAGTAACCTACAAACAACATGACGAATGGATTTAATTCATAATAATCCATTTTGACGCATTTTCTTTGACATTTTAAGACCGAAATATAATTCTACATATTAAGTATAACGAGACGAGACAGCTACGTGTATGAAGAGAATAATGTCTGGGGCCATTGTATTTCGTACAAGCTGTATCCTACGACTTCGTTCGCGTTTTGATATTTCAAATATTTATTTTCATCATCTCTCCCATAGGAATCGTACTAAATTTCAAGATAAAAAGTATCCAATAGGTATGCTAGCTCTTAGTATGAACTCAAATCGTGCCAAGTTTCAATAAAATTCATTCAGAAGCTTCGGCATGATGGGCAGCCAACATACAGACAGACAGACTAACATGAATATATATATATATATATATTCATATATACTTTGGCTTCAATATCGAATATAATACCCTTCAAAAAATTGTTTTTAATTTCTTAATTATACGGAATTTTAGCTTTTCAGTTTTGTCATAAGTACTTAAAGATAATGCTTTTTTCATTTAAAAGCTTTTTTTAATAAAAAGCCGCACCTTTTTTTTATGTAAGAGGGGGCAAACGGACAGTCGATTCACCTGGTGGTAAGTGACATCCATACACACCCGCCAAATCAGAGGATTAGCAGGTGCGTTGCCGGCCTTTTAAATGGGTGTATGCTCTTTTCTTGAAGGTCCCTAAGTCGTATCGGTTTGGAAATATCGTAGATGGCCCTACATTACGTATGAATTTAAATATTCTTTATTTATATGATGTATGTGTACAACCGAACTGGACTGCAATAGCTATTATTGTTCCAACTTGCACTGCCAGGCAAAGGTTTCATCTTTTATACAGGAGAAAGATAGCCCTTAATCCGCCACGCTTCCCTGCTGCGGCTAAGCTACCTACTAGGAATAACAAACGAGCTCTACGATACATGACGGGGAGACCCACAACGTCAAATACCTAGACAAAAATAATTATTTGTACAAATACAAATTTTCGCTCCGAGCGGAAATTGAACCCCCGACCGCCTTTTATAAAAATGTATTACCTACTTTATTAAAGCAGTCATCATACATAAATATAGGTCTATAAAAGACCTGAAATACCTAAGCCGCAATAGACGCACTTGAATCGAACCATCAATATACACCTAGGAGGGGACTTGTCGCTCCCGAGCATCATCACCGCGATGCTCGGCGACGACGAGTCCTGGAAGGCGATGGTTTCTTTCTGCGAGATAGTAATGTCTCAGAAGGAGGCCGACGAGCATGTGAGAGAGGAGGCCGCCGACGTGGCCTCCATCCGCGGGCGATGAATGGGGGTGCGTAGGAGGCGCTACTTAATGCGCCTCCAGTAACGCCCTTGTGCCCGTGTCGGGCCGGGATGGGAACCCGGTCCTGCTAGACTCGACGTCGTCGGGACTGTTTAGAGGTTAGCCGGATAGTCCCCGTGGAGGAGAAGTCTGGCCTTTTCGGCGAGGCCAGCCTGTCGCTGGAGGGATCCTGTTGCCTGCAGATCCGGGACCCTCCAATTAAAGCGGCTGAAGGCTCCCGCAGGGGTTTAGTATGGTATTGCACTCCCAAAGTGTCGAGTCCGACATAGGTCTAGGACTGCCGACCCGGGCGTCCTGGATATCATCCGTAAATGCATTTCCCTGCGGCACAAAAAAAAGAAGCATCAATATACAAATACTTTAGAATAACAAGCACTTTAGAATCGTAATTTTAAAAGTCGTCGAGGCAACGTGAAGCAGCCGTCATTACACAATATGTTTACTACTACAAAAGCGTTGTAATTAAAATTAAATTGAATTAAATTTTATTTCATCAAGGCTGTGATAATATTATATTAGGCGTGTCACGCTATTTGTCGAAATGTTATATTTATAGATAAAAAAGCTAACGAACATAATATCTTTATTAATGTATTACTTAAAATGGCTAGGTACATATTATTTTCAAATCTACACACTGCTTCATTGCTGCAATAGAATATTAAAAATATATATCAAAAACAAAATTTAAATTAGGTATGTGGTAATACCTATTCATAATCTAAAAGAGATCATCGAATCCACTAAAGTGCGTCGCTTAAAAATAAATAATATTTACTAATAATGTTTATCTCTGTATGATATTTCTAATAAATAAATTAATGAGCGCTTTACACTCAACGGCTCCCAGTAGAATGTGTATACTGTGTCGGGCAACCAGAAACACACACAATACACAAACACAAACGCCCAGGACACGACAAATATATGTATGTAAACATTTTTTATATATGTAACGTAGTGTATTAAACAGTTACTAGTGGTCGAAATTTGACCTAATCATGCATATGCAGCAGTCATTAGACCTGATCTGTGATAATAAATTTCGATAAAAAATTCGTCGCAAGACCTGTATTTAAGACCGTGTTGACAACAGACTTTGACAATAAACAAAATTTGTGTATATATGTCATTGTACATATGTGTGTGCCGTAGTGTGTATAGCGTTTTTTTAAATGAATTTAATGTATTTTTTGAGCATTATTATAAAAATTATTATCATTCTGCACTTCTTTTCCATATAAACTTTAACTCTGCCAAATTTCATACTTCTCCGTCCGCGTAATTTTCGTAAAAAGGGGTAAAAAGTTTTTGCTTCACGTATTAATATTATTATAGATAATAATAAATATTAAACATAAATATTTATTTATGTAATGGAAGGTAAATTACTTGAATATCTTTTGGTTTCGTCAGACTTGTTTTTACGAAACGATGGTTTTTCCTTTTAATTTTATTAGTTTGTTATTATTTTGGATAAGTTACGAATTGAGGAAAATTATACATTTATATATTTGTAGTTTTGTTTCGTGTTTTTTCGTTTACTGATAAAGAGTTCTGAATGTGAATTTTTATCATTATTAATTATTATACAAATTAGTTTACACAATGTTATACAATTTTTTTATCATATTTAAATGTATTAATTAACATACCTACTCTAACGCCAACCTTCAAAATTCAAAATGCAAAAAGACTAAATGATATTTCGGGATAGGTTTTATGATTTTAATTTTGATGTTTAACCTAAACTTAGTACTTTAACTGTGATATATGTTCAAAGAAATAGACGCACAGACAAACGGATATTTGTAAAAATCAAAAAATGACTGAAACGTATATAATTAATATTTTTAGACCCCTAAGAAACGTCCTCGTCAAAAAATTCTGAATACAAAATTGATATGGAAAATTTACCATTTAATTATAAATATATATACTCGTAGATTAGTGTCGCGATTACATATCTCAGATTTTTTTCCCGAGATATGTAAATTTTCTCACAATGATTTTATTTTCTGAGCATGAGTTGAATTTTTAAACAAAAGCCACTTGAAAATAGAACAGTGATAAAGGTAGTCTAGATTCACATTCTGGTTCTATCCATAATGACATATTACATTCATAATTCTTTGAAGTTTTTTTTTTAAATAAAATATATACGGAGTTATTTTAGTTTTTCATTATTTATATTACTACTACTATGCAATGACTATACTTCTGGTTTAGAGGTGTCGAACGTCCATTTCTACTTGTGGGTCTGCCCACCGTTCCACGCATAGTAAAAGTCGTGCAGGAAGAGCAGCGTAGCGGTTTAAACTTCAACCTTTCATCTATATGGAGAAGAGGACTTTGCTTAACATATTATATAGTTGTTTTAGTGAATTTCATTTTAGAAGTGACAAAAACTTGACTAAGTTTTATTGATAAATATAACAATAAATTACATGTTATCCGTAATGCAATATTAATTCTGTACTATTGAACTTTATTTCAACATAACGCTCGCTTTATAATAAACCGAAATATTAATTTTAATTAATTTTAATTAATTTTATTAGAAAAAGTAGGAATCAACAAATTTTGACTTATTTCGGTTTATTATTAAACGCGCGATAAGACGACTCAAATATTTCCTGCAGCGTTAATGTTTTCGAGCAAAGTGTGCCATAAATATTAGCGGTCAACTCTTGACCTATTTCCACGCCTGTCATCCTTCTTTTATGTTTACATACACGGTACACAAACACAGTTATAGAAAAATATGTGCACTGGTATTAAGAATCTACAAGTGGAAGGTACTTACTTAAAATATAATTAAAACCGTTATAAATTTTCTTTTTTATGACTATTTATTTGCTTATCTGTGGCATGTGTACCACCGATGTTATTAAAAGTAAGTAGTAAATAATTTATTACTGTCACACCAAATTATTTTTCGATAAATTTCTACATTTTAATTTTGACTAGCTTCTGTCCGCAGCTTCTTTTATTTATTTTGATTTATTTGTCCGTCGTTTCTCGATTCCGTCATAGTATCCAGAGTTTGCCGTGCGTAGAGAAGAATTGTCTTGAGTTCTTTCTTGCCGAGGTGTCGTAAAAGGCAATTAAGGCCATAGTGGTACGAAAAACTGTACACCAACCAGGATGGTGATGGGCAGCAGCGTAACCATACCCCGCTGCAACACACTGCGCTCGCCTACCCACCTGCCAAGTGTGGCTAGTATAGGCAAACCCTCCCAGAGCTGATGGGGGAGGTTATCTACCGTTTAGCAGTAGATGTCAAACGGCTGATGTAGTGGTGGATCTAGGTAAAATGCAAATGCTGCATACTCCACGGCCTCCGGTAGCATGAAATCCTATGTCGGGGGTCGGACACACACACAACGATAATTCTCGAATATATGTAAACATATGGAAGTTTTATGTTATATTAAATGAAATCTGTTTAGTTTACGATTTCGTTTTAAACATTTCAAATACTAGACAGTTCCATGCTAAATTATCGTTGATTCGTATTTTTGTGGTGTGCAAGCTATCAAGCCGAATTTAATATTTATTTCAAAAATTAATCTTCGATAACGATGACCTGATTGATAATTTTGTTTTACTTTCGATTCTATAATATTGTATAATAGTCATGTTGAATGTTTTACAATTAGTTGACTCAAAATATAATTCCATATACAATTTTGGTATACAAAATATCTGGTCTCCATTGTTTAAATATATATATATATATATATATATATATATATATATATATATGCAGATACCTGTACTTTAACAAAAGTTTGTTAATACGACCCTACGTACAGTGAATTGAGAATTTGTAAGCAAATAATTAAAATATCCGGTCATACTGTCATTATCTATGTGTAGCGTAAATAATGAAACATAAAATAGCTGGAAATTTTTATTTTAACATCACGAACTAAGCACGAACAAACTTCGTTTAAGTAAATAAATCACACGGTTCAAGATATGGTTGCCATCTGAAATTAACGTGCAACGTCACTCCACGCTCCAATCCGCGTCCAATATTATCGCTCAAAGTAAGCTTGCGTATCTAGGCGCATGCGATTTTAATTGTGACATCAAATAGCCGATAACATTGTCGCCTTGCGTTGTTTACTGTGCAAGATCGCAGACCACCGCAGCTCTCGTGTATACGCGTCGTGACGCCAAACCGCACACAGACGCACTCGCGCTGAGCCTATATAAACGCCGCGCTTACCGCCTCCCCTCACTCTGCAATCAGCGAACGTTGAAAGCACACATTTTCAGAAAATCAATTCTAATTTTCAATCATGGTCGTGAAACTAGCACACGCCGCGTTGTACGCGGACGTCTACCCGGCGCTGCCTAAGTGCCGTGGAAGGCAGATGGACTGTGCAGCTGAGAAGCGTCACAAAATGAACACTCTACCAGCTCTCGTCGAAGATGATTCTGAATCGGATATCTTCGAAGTGGAACAGGAGAGACCGTACATTCTTCATACTCAGGTATTGAGGAGGCAGAAATCAATTTCACCTCAGCGTAGAGAGAGGATGCGCCGCCAATTAGTTCTCCCATCACTTTCCGAAGACGAGGAGCCTTGAACCTTAAGAAAAATCACTTTGGAATGGAGTTTAGATGCTGTAGAACAGCTAACCTGTATCGAATCACAGGAAGTAAATCTCGTAGCTTGGACCCCACGTCAGATGGAGATTTTCCAGCGTCGAACCTGCACACCGGCAAAAAAGTGAATGTAAAATTACTGACACTTCGAAGATGCAGTGTTTGTGATTACGACAGGACATATTACCAAAATTATAACTTGTGAAGTGAAATCAAAATGTTGTAATAGCTAAGCGTATCATCGCATATATCTTGTACGTGTAAAGTTAAATTTAAGGTCATTTTAATAAAGTTGTGTTTTTTAAAATATGTCTGTTATTTCATTTTATAAAACTTCGATATGCGGTATGTACTTGTACTTCTAACAATATAAAAACCAAATACACACACTTAAAACAAAATTATAACCTACATAAAATTTAATTAGATAATTTTTTTTTAAATTACCATTTTCATAATTTTCTTTTTCTTAACGATTCTGATAAGTAGTGTTGTAAATTTAAAATTATAATTTGATAGATTTTTATTACAATCCTAATATTTCTTGCTAATAAACATTAAACATCTAATTATAAAAGAAAAAAAAAACAAATTGGAATTCAAAGTAAACCAAATTATGTATTTTATTTGTTTATTCTATTCAACTTCAAATAAATTATTTGCAAGATCTGGTATAAACAAACAAAATAAAAAAATAAAAATAATGTAGGTAGTCATTTATATATCAGTATTATAATTGTTCTTCGTATAATACTTTTGTAATAATCTTCAATAAAATAAAACCAATTTGATATTTTATACGAAACTAGATCTCCCGCCCTGTTTTAGACACATTATTTGATACACGTCACACGTAAGTTATTATAGCCTCTACAATATGATGATGTCTCTGTGACTAATACCTTCCGATGTTTATTAAAACAAGCTTAAACAACATAACGTTTTACGACATTGGTAGTATTACTACTAGATTAGTTGATTTTGTACTTTCCAGTCCGTAACTATGTGTGTTATTACTAAATAACTTCTGAGACTAAGAAATATACACCCAGGTAATACACCAGGTAAACTAACCTATTTTACTTTTCAAGGAGTTAGATTTATTTTATAGTCAGAATTTATTGAAATTCAATAACCAGTCAGCAGCTATCAATGGAATAACGATATTCAAAATTATAGATTCTCTCGACGCTAACACGCAAGAACAAAATTAGGTCTAAGGAGAACTAAAATGGAACACCTACAAACATCCCACGGCTGGGAAAAGCTTCAAATGTGTTATCAAACTTATTTATTAAAGAATGACCTAAACAAGATAATAATAATTGTCAGTTATTATTAATATTAATATCTTCTAGAGACTAAATGAATCGATATATATATCTCGAGACCATATCGTAGAATTGTCCACATCATGAAATGCTCCAGAATTTCATGAAGTGATCGCATTTCATGATGTGGGCAACTAAATTTGATATATATATATATATATATATATATATATATATATATATATATATATATAATAGGTACCTGTAATTATACCTGTTATGATATATAAAATTAGCTCTGTAATTTTAGTTACGTAAGTATATCGCATATTTCATGGAAAATTTTCTATTTGTAATTTTAATAAGATATGATAAATTAGTATACAGAATAGAATGACTTGAAGAATTATTTATGTCAGAAATAGTAATGCTTATGTATATTGAGATTTAGATAAACTTAGATAACGCAAGCAGTGAATATGATTCATTTTCGTGGCAACGAATTAAAAACTTATCGTATCTCAAAATAATAATTCAAATCGAAATTGTATTCACTTTAAATCTTATAATACCTTTTAACATATATCAAAATATATTACATATATATAAATGCAATATATAATAATAAAGCTGTTCAAATAATTGTCGTTATTATACTCGTAATATTGACAAATGACGTGTGATTGTGACATCTTTTTATATTATAGCACTTGTTATGAATTAAATTTAAAATTATTATTCTTTTAAAAAATTAAATCTCATAAAAATACATTTATTAGGGGATTTTTGAATTTCATGGTGATGATGTTCATTGATGATATTACATTTTAAAACAATATAAATAGAAATGAAATGTCATACGTAGTAAAGCGATAACTTGAGAATGATTTGACTGACTTGTATAATACTTATTTATGTTTGTAATGGTCTGTGAGGTGTTTTTGGGAGAACAGAAATTGAAAGAGTTTCGCGGAAATTTTGGAACTTTGGAGAAAAACATAAAAGTGATTTCTTTTATGGAATTTTTACATACAGTATACATGTATATAACTTTTGTCATTTCAGTGTGTTTTTTTTATATTTATAGGTAATAAAAAATTTTAATTTAAAATTATTCAATCAAGTGAATTCAACTTTATTTTTTTATTTTTTTGTCCTGTATCTGTCACATTTCATAATTAAGAGAACAAAGTTCTACTGAAATGCGATGTAGTGACGTATAATTGTTCCAGAAATAATAATCGTATACCTACTTAAAAAACAAAAGTTATTTTACTAGTGTTAATTACTAAAATTGTTTTACTCACTTTAATTAAATTATTCGAGTTTTCAATTACGCAAATCGCTTATGGCGATATTGAATCCATTTAGTCGTATTGTATAACTTTCTAAAATTTCTTGTGGGAAACATATAATGTCATATAATAATCAATATGTTATTGGAGACAAAAAAAAATTAACAAAATGAAACGCTTACGTTTTATAGACAAGAGCTTTTTTAATAAGCAAATATTTAAAGATGAAATAATTTTAAGAATGGACTTCTACTTACATATATTTGTACATTTAAACAAACTTTTTTTTATTAGTATAGTTAAGTTTTACATATAGAAAAAAAATTATCAATTCGAGCGGATACAATCCACGACTGATCATATAAAAATCACGGAGATACCTAATAACGATACTTATCTCATGATTAATTTAAAGCTGTTGGAATTAATCATCCATTAGATAGGTCTTTAATTAAACTAAATTTTTTTGGTAACTTAATCAGATGTAGGTTTCGTGCAACACATAATCACGATTCTTGTGATTAAATTAGTTTAATAAACACTTAAATTTTAAAATTTGTTTCGTGCAACTCGGCGTTAAACCCTAAAAGAATCTTAATCTCTTAAGAAATGCTGTGCACACTTATAATATACCTAATATTATAATTATAACTAATTTATATATATTTTATATAGAAATTAGTTATAAATATGTATAATATCTCATGCATTATGTCTCTATCTAAATTTATTTTGTAAGCCTTGTAAAATAATAAAAAATAATAAAAGTTAAAGCGTAAAGTAGGCTAGGCACTCAAGTTATAATAAAGCATACTAAAAATATTCGATGAATAATCTGGAATACCTTAATAAGTTAAAAAATATATAAAAACAAAACCAAAAAAAAGACTATAATATAAATTAGAGGTCAAGTACCTTAATAGAATTCTCGCACACGTAAAATATGTGTCCTTCAAAGCAGTTAATACACATAATAAAAGTCTGGGAAAAAAAAATAATTGCGAGATATTTTTATGAAACTAGACGTGTCCCGCGAATTACGATTCCGGTTTCTAGTTTACACTTAATAACCGACTTAAAAAAAGAGGTTCTATGTTCGGTTGTGAGTTTTCTTTGTATGTTCGTCAAAATCTTCATCAATTGTGAATTGATTTTGAAAAAAAATTGTTTTCTAAGTCCTACTTAACATACTTTGGTAGATATAGAATAACTGGAATACTGAGGGAAATCGAAGTAATAACTCAAGAAAATGATGTGTATAGTGCGTTTGTGTATTGAAATAGATTTCTCTAAGGTTTCTGGGCCGATTTGCATACTTATTTTATTGAGAGAAATGGTATTAATGTGATGATGAACTCTGAAGATACTGTATAGAACTCCTGGGGATGGTGCTAAGTAAGATCCAACAAAAATATTATTAAGTACTTTTTTTTAAAGTTAGATGTTTTAATTTTTTTTATTTTTATTTTTTGATACTACGCTTTTATAAATATTAGATTGATGTTTACAACTTTCTCAATTAAAAGACAATCTGACACAAATAAATATTTTTTTCATTTATGACGGCCGGCTGGTCGAGTGGTCAGGCAACTGGACACTTTACGCAGCGGTCGCGGGTTCGAATCCCGCCAGGTGCAGATAATTTGTATGACGAATATAGATGTCTGCACCGGGTCATGGATGTGTATTTATGTATATATGTATTTATATATTAAATTTATTTCCGTTCCTAGTACCCGTAACACAAGTTCTTACGAACTTAGCACGGGGCTAGGTTAACGTGGTGTGATTGTTGGTTAATATTTATTTATTTATTTATTTAAACCAGTTGCTTAACAAACAAACTCATTAACTTCTGTTATGTTAATGTAGATAATGTATAAAAATAACCGTGTGAATGTCTCGGATATACGATAATTATAAAGTTTACAAAAACACGATAGCCGTCAGAAACGCGTCTCGACTTGACATTTAATATAAAAAGAACAAGAATAGTTCGTTGCTCACAATTATTGACATTAACTATAGTCGGTATAAGCTATATTGACATTATTCAATTTACGTCATAAAAGTAAATCTTTACACAGCGAGTCGTAGCGAGACGAATTCTATAGAATATTTTTTGTTGATATCTTAAACAATAATTTTTAGAGTGTTCATCTGTTTGTATGGACGTGCAAATATAAATAAATGAATGACTTGATTTTAATGAAACAGGATATTTACAGATTATGTACCTGGTCATAGGTAGAGCTATAAAAAGCCGTGTGCTGCGCTATAAGTCATATAAGAGCAGAAATAACTTGTCAATAGGTAAAATATAGTTATAACTCTTAATAGAAATTAATTCCAGTAGTTAATTTCAAAAGAACGTATACAAAAAAAGAACATTATAAATTTTAAGATTTATTTTAATATTATTTTATAACTCTTACGGTATTCGTAGAAATAAAATTTAAGCAGGATTTTAGGAAAATATCAAAAATGCTATATTTATTTAATAATGAGACTTAAAAATGTAAATATGACAACAATGTATATATATTGATATATAATTATATTATTTTTTATAAATGTATTCATTTTTGTGATTCGTCACTTTTGAAATAGTTTTTTCAAAACGAAAAAATCTTAAGTTGAAAAAATTACTGAAAAAATACATATTAAAAAAAATGAATATACTTTGTTCCTTGGAATTTAAACGGGACAGTAGATGTTTATGTATAAAAATACACTGAAATAAATTTATAACTCTTTTTTTACACAAAGTAATAGTAAAAACGAATCTGAAACTAGAACGTAATAAAATAATTTATCTTATTGCGTACTAATTAACAGTGCCTAAAACATTTTGTTGTACACATAGACATGTAAACATACATTTTTATTGCTACAATTGTCCTTCTTTAGGTCACTTCGGATTATTCTGATGATACCTATTGTGAAAAACTATTTAGTATTCAGTATTTATATCGTGCTTAGTCTTTTGTGATGATGCAAGAATGTTACAATGTTAATGAATTTTTTTTTGTTTAATAAATGTCATGCAAAGTTCTACAATTATAGTTAACACCATACAGACACACGCACGTGCACATACGAGTATACAGACGCACACACACAATTGCACACAAACCCACATACACTTTTACTAGTACGCATATTCAAAAAAAAAATTGGATGCGCAATATTAGATAATTAAAATGATAAAAAACCGGTATTAATCGGGACTGAAGTTTGGACATAACCTTATATAACCTCTGATAAAAGAGGCAATTAATAAAGACAAATCGATTGACAAATATCATATAAACATTGTTACTTTTAATAATTAATATAATTTGGTAGTCCGAATTTTAATAATTTAATGAACAAAATATTGATATTAAATTAAAAAAGCAACTGATAATTACATTTCATAGACAACCTTAAAGCAAAAAAATATATTAATGAAGGTATTGTTTTTGATTACAATATAACTAAAAAACGTAGGTATACGCTATTTTTTCAAGACTTGCTAGTCTATTTTTATTTTTTTATAGTCTGCCTTTACTAAAAGAGATAGGGGGAGAGATAAGGAGAATGAGTAAAGTATAGAAGAAAGCAAGAAATAAGAAATATATATTTATTTATTTGGGACGACACAAACATTGCAGACATTTGAAACTAACAATTTAATATAAGCCAAACTAACTAAAAAGAGATAAATAAAATAAAAAATAAAAATCTACACAAAAATTAAAAAAGAAAAAAAAAACTATCATAAAAAAAAACGTGAGCTTATTGGTACCATGATGAATTTCCAAAACACTTTTTGTGTAGGTAATTCAGGATATATGTGAGCTGTAGTCATTAATGTCAACAAAGTGCTAGAACTCAAAAACGAGAAAACAACGATATAGTAAATGTTAGCGCGTAGTTTATGTACTATCTAATTATAATTAAAACATTGAAACGTTATACGAACGGTCATAACGGAACTTATTAATTGAAATTAATTATAAAACGCAGCTGTATTTGAGTCGAGTTAATAAAATAGGTTATTGAATGTATTATGTCTCTACATCCTGCTCTATAACAATGACATTATGAGAGAAAGTGACAGCAGTATTTTATCAATGCGATCTAACTTATTTTTTAATAATTAGTGTCGATAGTAATATTCAATATTGCTGTATTTCCAAATAAATATTTAACCTTGACAAATATTTTGTATTAATATTATGGTCACGACATGACAACAACGCGTCTCTGTCGAAAGGTCGCATCGTCGATTAAAAGTAAAAGGTAAACAAGATTAAATCCGTAATATCTACATACATATAATATATTACATATATTTTATATATATAGTTCAAAGTACTGATAATTATATGGTATCTAAAGTGCTGGGATAGTTAGCGTAGCGTTGAAAAGTAATGAAATGTACACACACATACTCGTAGAATTGTATTTCTGCTTTTTCAAATGTGTTCCAATGGACGATCAGCGACGTTTATAGTATGAATTCTTATTAAAACAAACCTACAAACATATAAGAGATGAAAAATAAACTAAATTGTAATATTTTTAGTAAATTTTAAGAGAAAATTTAGTAGGATGCGAAAGTGTGGATGGATGTTTGTCAATCAATTACGCCAGAACGGCTGGACAGTTTTGAATGATTTTTGACACAGAGATAGACTATAGTCTTGAAAAGCACAAAGTTACTCTATAAACATGAATTAGTTAAATTTTACTAATTTTTAGTGACTATTTATTTTTTATCAATGTGAGAATGGTACTAGAGAGAATTACGTAATTAATGAAAATTTCACTGATTCATGTTTTAATAATGCGGTTACCATGGGATAGAATTATTTTTGTTTTTATTGCATAGTGGAAGTTTAGGGGTCAAAGAATTACGTGAACTTTTTATCTCAAAAAAATACACAATTCCTACGGGATAGCATAACATTTAGGATAAAATCAAAATTTGCACATGAACGAAGTCGCAGGTTACAGCTAGTGAGATATATATTTTTAAACAAAACATTTTAACTGCGCACTTTTAACTTATCTATATGTCCTTATACGTTCTGACGTCGCAGAACCTTATACACTTACATGGTGTTGTATTGGTTTCTAGGTCAGTTCGCTTATTTCCTACTGATCTGAGAAGGCTCAGATTACGGTCTCCTTACCTTTCGTGAATACATATTGACGATTTGTTACGTACAAATATTAAAATTTATTTTTAAAAAAATGCAATGCCAAGGCAGAACCGTTGAATTTTCAAGTGGTTTAAAAAAATCATGATAAATTGTGAAGGAAGTAATGAGAGAAACTGCATGTTTCAGAAGAAATTTTTAGACATATAAATACTTATAGACTGCGGCTCTCATTAAACTCTAAGCCTCCTCTGCAATAGAAGAACAAAAATTTGTTCATCAATGCGATAAACACAAATGGTTACATTGCATTATAGTCGACGTTTAATTTTTAGGGCTTATGGTTTCTAGAAAGCTCTATAGTTAGGAAACCACATGGTTCAGAGCATGCTGGTTAGTAAGCACACAATTATTTTACTGCTCTCAAAAGAGTCATTTACTGTGGTTGATTTCTACGTATGACTAAAAAGTGAGATCAAATCCCCATAATTCACCGTACTCGTAACTTACAGACTTTTTAACGCAATAATGATAATTCAAAATTTCAAACAACTTCCGTAGAAGCGCATTCAGAACAACTAAATTCTTAACTGTATCATTACGTTAATGTAGATTAAAATTCATGATAAAACGAAGATGCCACTTCACACAGATAATACAAAATCTATGCATCAAAGTTTCAACTTTTTTTTATCAACTGTACTGTAGACCGTGGTTAATACGATGACTGTCGCATCAATGCCACACACATTTTACAATTACACACAAACACACATACACCAATGTTCCAAGATGATTTTAACGTTACTATGTAATCATATTGAGTTCAATTTTCTATTTACGTTGTAAGTTGTATTGTTACCAATTGCCAAAACGCATACGTTTAGAAAGCATGGGTAATATTTTATTACTTTTAACCGAGATGAAAAGTAGCTAATGTGTTTAATCATTTTCTAGTATTTATTGTAAAAACTCATATTAATATTAAATTTTAAACGTTGTTTTCCTATCTGTCTCACATGGAAAAATGTAGAGTTATCACACGACACACACCAATCTAATCTCAAAGTAGGATTTCAATCGCGTTTAGATTTTACGCTTGTCAGATTATTTGATATATTAATTTAATTGGTTATAAATATTTGTTTATTATTTATAGCTAATATATTAATTACATAGTAATTTTAATTAACATTTATAGTTTTTATATTTTAAGATTTTTTTAATATCGTTTACTTCGTACCATCCGTTTTGTTTGTAAATTATTAAAGTCCAATAATTATCCCTCTTAGCTTGATTATAAGAAACATACCAGAAGTGATATATGATCTGTAAACACCGTTCTGGTGTATGTGATCGCCTGTGCAATCGGTACGAGAAGTCTGCTCAACTCCAGTGGTCGCGGGTTTGATCGCCGCTCAGGGCAATAATACAAATTGTATTTTTGTTTATTAATTATTTATTAATTTGTATATTTGTTTCTAGTATATTTTATCTTTATGTATGTCCTTGTGGGTCTCTCTACCATGCCTCGGACAGTACGTAAAACCGTCGGTCCCGCGTATTATCACAGACACGTGGTAACGATCGTTACTAATGGTAGGGAAACTCTCCGCCGATCCGCAGTAGAGTAGCATGGTGAATTAGGGTCCAGCCCTTCTCCTACATGAAGAAAAAGCCTTTGATCAGTAATGGGACGTTTACAGGCCGATTCAGTTTAGTACAGTTCCTGTCTGTAAAGGTAAATCATTCCGAATAATATAAATAGTTAATATATTGTTAAATATCTATGTAATAATATATATAATATTCTTTATTGCACTTTAAAAAACAGTACAGTAATTAGTATAAAATGGTTGTTTACAATTAATATTGTATTATTATAGACTACTTTACTACTATACTTATATATTAATTACTATATACAAATACTACTACTAAATACTATAAAAAAATAAATTATTGCTGATGAAAAAATGTAACTGAAACAAACACACCCCTCATAAATAATGGGATAATACTTTATTTAATATAAATTAAATATTAAAATTAAATCGTGGTAAAGTAAAAAGTAAATTAAATAGAAATTGAAAGATTTGTACTTCTCTTAGTAGAACAACAAAAATCTTGTAGTCTTGTAGTTAAGAGTGTTGACTTTTTTGTACGTAAAACGTAAAATCTATAAGTCATTTTTTTACAGAATTCTAAAAAAATATTATCAAAATTAACTATAACACATATCCTAATACTAAATAAGATGTTATACATAAACATTTACAAACAGTCGAATCTGGTGAATGTCTTCTGAGAAGTGCGAAGGTCGAAACAGTTCAATTGTTTAAGGAACTAGAATCGATAGAGACATAATACACGGATCTAGGAAGATAAAAATATTTGTTTATATACGAACGTAAATACCTTCGATTGAGTTATTAAATATGGATATTTTTATATATTTATGGATATGTTATATTATTTAACATTGTTATAGACATAATTATTATACATCTTCATCAATTACAAATTACGAAGCAGTTGCTATTGATATAAGTTTGAATTTTAATATTCTTTTATAGTGCAGATCCGTTTATACGTATGTATGTATGTGTAATCAAGTGTTGCCAGAAATAACAGTAGACAAGAAGCTTGCTTCCAACTTTTTACCCGACTGCGACAGAAGGAGGGTTATGTTTTTCAAGTGTATGTATGTATGTATGTATGTATGTATGTATGTATGTATGTATGTATGTATGTATGTATGTATGTATATATGTCCATTTCTTTGGCACGCCCTACAGCCCAAACGGCTGGACGGTTTTTGACATATGAGGTGTCGTTGGATTTGTCTAAATTGTAGTAGTGACATAGGCTATATAAATTTTCAAAATGGCGCCCGCAAATGGCGGAATGAGGGGAAGAAGTTGATATTTTTTTCTTACTGTAGCAATATGGGTATCAAATGAAAGCTAGTAAATTGTTTTATTCTTTTTAATTTATAATAAGAGTATTTTACGCAGTCGGGTTTTTTTGATTTTTTTAATTAAGCATACTTGTTTTAGACCTTTCTTGCTCCGTAATGTCCAATTTTATTTTATTTTGTAGTAAATTAAATTATTTATATTAACTTTTTTAAATAAATCTTCCAGTTTTCATCCCAACTACAACTGCAATCAATAATAAAAATGCAGTGCACTCTACTACAAGACGTCTCACGCGATTGCAGCCGCGTTTATAGTAGTATCGTGACAATTTTTTTTTTTATATCCGACCAATAAGTCCTAATTATTATTGCTCGAAGACGAATTAATTACGCCTACTAAAAGCTAATATTAATAATATAAAACTTTAGAGGCCCCAATTTACTTACTGCTTAACATTCTTTTCCAATATCTCTTAATCTTGTCTAATTGATATCGCGTCTATTGATAAGACGCCAGACGGTGCAGCATTAAGCACGCCTTTTGCTTAATGTATTTTGAAGAGTTACGCAATAAAATTATTATAATTATATATAAGTGTCAAATTAAAAAAATAAATAAATTAATAGTAGGTACACACAGTGGCTTACATTTTAAAATATCGTGGGAAGGAAAGAACGAAAATAACTGACCGCAAAAAAACATGTTATTGTAAGCATTGTATCATACTCTTGTAAATAAAGTAAAGCGCCATATAAGGTAGCATGTGAAGCGAAAACATTTACATTACTGTTCATTGTATCTCGAAAAACATTAATGAATGAAAAAGAAATGTATATGTCACGATAACTACATTAAAACGCGGTTCTTTTTTTCGTGCAATTTTACTCGCGTTGACGTAATTACATGGTTACAATTTCGCTTCAGCTCCGTTCCTTAGCCTTAGCTTAACGTTTTATAGCCTACTAACGGTTGCCCTCCACTTTGTTCGCATGAAAATCTTTCTATGTAATCTGTCTATTCGTATTAGCAAACTTTACTACATAATCTGTGGTGTTGCCATATAAAAAATATTTTCTCAGGAAAAATATTTTCATAGGAAAGAAGGCGTTTGTTCAAGAATTATATATTTACAAGCTGCTTATGTTTAATGTTAATTAAGAAAAAATAAGTTTAAAATAACCGTTTTAAAAATGCTAAAGCGTCTTAATAGTCAACCACCGCCATTTTAACTAGGACATATTATACTCCATTCAAATGCGTTTCAAGTACATTTAGATTACATTATTTATGTAATACAGTTCCCTGACCTTGTACGTCTTGAACAATTCTGTTTTAACTAAATTGCCAGCTTTGTATCGTTTTGTATATTTACCGCGTCAAGCTAACAAATATGCTGCGAAACAGTAAGCAATTGAGCATACCTACTTCCTTGTATCTGCCGATGTTCTTTGTAGTAAGATATTTTAACAGTTTTCAAATAATTAGTTTAAATGGTTGTTTGGTGTTGATACACACTCATATAACTAACTGTTTATGTACATTTTTAAAACTATAGCTTTTGTTATATGTATTGAAAATGATTCATCTTTTTTATTGAGGAGAGCTATGACCATCGGTGGGACGTTTATAGGCTGTACAGTTTAGTTCAGTAACATTGTCTTGAATCCCAATTTTTTTTAAAGTTTGCCTTTATTTATGTACATATAGACAAACTGAACTACATGCACTTACATACACTAAGAAAAAAAGTCAATATACATATATTTAAAACATAAATCTTTATTGAATAAATACTAAATATATTTGTACAATTATCCATTATACTTAAATGTGTTTTAGGTTTTCTTTTTTTTTCTTTTTTGTATTTAGTCTTGATTAAATGATAGATGTATAAAGCTTAAATAACAAACTATAAAAATAATTAAGTATAGGCAATTAGGCACATTTTATTAAATTACATTTGTTATGACATATATTTATAATTTTGAAAAATATTAAATGACTAAGCAACACAAATATTCGTCACTTATGGCAAATTATATCTTTGTGCCGTTTGCAGTCGAAACACTTGGACCTTGAAATAGCAGTGCAAAAAAAAAGTCTAAAATTGACGCCACCTCTCATAGCCTCCACTGCTGACAGAAGGGCTGGTGCATTTTTTGCCCAGAGAATCGGAATTCCGATTCAACGGGGAAACGCTGTCAGTATTCTTGGCACCATTCCACGCGGACATGATTTATACGACAACTGTCTGTAAGTACTCGTAATTAGTTTTCATGTTTTGTATTGTGAATATGTATAAAATCGTTAACATTTCGATATATATATGTTTTAAACAATAAAAAAAAAATGCAAAACTTTCTGTAAGCCGCCGTATGTATAAATCCAGGTCAGTGCCTTTGAATTTTTCTGAGAATTCGCTGCATTATTCTTAATTGTTCTCGTATATGAGAAAAACAATGTAAATAACATTGTTTTTGGGACGCGTGATTATCATACATTTAACGAGTCATGTTACCGTGAAAAGTTTATGTATTAAGCATCTTGTTTTGGTTACTTCGACAACCATAAGAGAAAGGAAAATTTGATGGCGATTGTATCTAATAACTTCCTTGTACGTTTATAAAAAATAGAAGATAAATAAGTGTTTCTTCATTAGGTATGTATGTTATATACCTATTCATTTATATATATATCATATATATATGTATATAGAGATTAGTATGTAATCTTTTTATAAAATTACACCACCTACCTTGTTTCGTTATTGAACTCTCTTTTTTCATTTGGGTTTACTATAAGAAATGGCGAATTAGTCATAACACTTTAACTAACTCTTAACTACGTTTTATAATTTATTCCAATCCTTCTTCCATATGGAGAAGAGGACTTCGGTCAACAATGGGTTATTTACAGGCTAATACAGTACAGTAAAATACAATATATGTAATAATTATTTTAGAACGAAAATAAACGTATATACGTAATTACGTACTACTTATTATTATTATCTTGAAACAGTGAACATAAATATCCATGCATAGTAATATTTAATTTTAATGTGATCGCTTTTAATAATAATATAATAAACATTAACTTCACAAGAATTTATTATATTTAACTTTTTTGTGTAAACAATGTTTTTCCCGTCGTTCTAATATAGCAGCAGATATTAACTTGTTTGTACAAGTAAATTCGAGGAATTTACCTTAATAGACTTAAGAAGAAAAACAAAACGACAAAATAACATCTTACTTACTTTTGTTATATGAAATTCATTTCCGTTGAAGTAACAAAAGAGGCATTATTACCCAATGGAATAACTTGAAACAACACATGACGGTTCCTGCTGCTGCTTCAAATCTGGGTTCTGCTGAGTTTTCAAATGTTAATTAAGTCTTCTTAGTTTACAAGATCGAATCCGAAATGATGAGATCCGCAGACGAGCGAAGGTTGCTGACATAGCCCAACGGATTTGCAAGCTGAAGTGTCAGTATGCAGGGCACATACAGCTCGTAGACCTTTTTTTCCCCCTTTTTTTTCTAAAGTGGAAGGCCTGCGTTCAGCAGTAGACATCCAATGGCAGATATGATGATGATGATGATGAATTTAGTCTTTAATGTTTTTTTTTTTCAAATATAAAATCGAATAGGTATATAATAGAAAATACTCTACTATATTATATACTATGCCTATATTTACCGCGAAATCCAGATTTGTCATACCACAACATATTGTAAAATAAAGTCCCTCGTCGCGTCGGTCTTTCTGTCTGCCTGTTCGCGATAAATTCAAATACCACTCAACGGATTTTCATGCAGTTTTTACCAAGAGACAGAGTGAGTGAAGGTTTAGGTGTATGTATAATTAGTTTATATTGTTGAAATATGTTGATAATTGTTGTAGGAATATGTAGGAATAAATTAAGCCGCCTGGGAGCTTTCATCAAAACACAGCCAATATATTTTTCGACTATGCCCATTCTAACTTGTAAAAAATGGTCACGTACAATGTGGTAATTGGAAAGCTTTTTAGACGGATACAGTAATAATTCTTATCAACTTAAATACGTTAGTTATTTCAAGCATTTTATACACATTATATATCCTTTATAGTTTATATTATATACTTAATTGTAATGAATATTGTTGGAGTTATCGCAAAATAAAAACAAACGCTCGAAAACAAATCACCCGTCATCGGTGTGAGACTCGCTTGATGCGAGAACAACCACGCCGCGGCCTTCGCTGTCGCTGAAAACATTTTATATTTGAACAAAGTTAGTTGTTACTAATATTTTCAATATTACCAAATTTGCAAAATTTTTGGTTACACGCAAATCATTTTATTTCACAGGCTATTTTATTTTAAACGCTAGGTAAAGATTCAGTGAGCTTCGTCGTTCGTTGACGTCACAGTCGTAACAAATTTAATTTCCGAGAAAGATTTGTCAAACCAATTAAATTATTTAGTTATGGTTTCGATTTTCAAGAACAGCTTTCACGACAAATTTGATGTAGTAACGTAATCATTTGTAATATTTCTACTTTTTTGAATAACATGTGCATGACATACTTTTTGGTATAAGGACTTGTAAATAAACTTGTAAATATCCCATTACTGGGTGAGGAACTCTTATCTATAAAGAAGGGTTGGAGTTTAATCCACCACGTCAGTCCATTTCAGGTCGGTACTCGTATATAATTTCCTACCAAGAGTAACGATCGCTATCAGGTGTCTTTGATAATAACTGGGACCGATGACTTTACATGCTCTCCGGGGCCGGTGGGGAGACCCACAAGGACATACAACCAGACGATTAACAAATATATAGAATATAACCCATGACTATTAGTGTTAAGGCAACTTCTATTATCATTTCGCACACCCAATCCAAAAATCGGAGCCAAATACTTACTGTCTCATAATTTTGTAGATCAACAGACCGCATATTGTCTATTGCATTTGATAACCTACATCTCGAAAATTGGTTTATAAACCAGTGGAAAAGGTATTATCCTAGAAATAAATGGATCAGAACTGTTAATAAAATCAATTGCTCAATGATAGAAATAAAGTTTTATGAGACTAAGTCGGTTATTGTGGTTTTATCTGCAGTAAGTTTCTGTTCTGCTCTTCATAGTGTTTTAATATTTAATAGTCTTTGAAATTTATATCTTTTGCAGCGTTGATGTAAAATATTGTGAAAATGTATATTTTTGAAAAACATTTTAAAGATCGTATTTTCATCAACACAGTGAAAAAGCAAGGCGGTTTAAGCTTCAACCCTTATTCTTCATAAAGAATGGGTCTCTGTTTTTCATTGGAACGTCTAAATGAAGTTACGAGGAAATATTGTAAATAAATAAATAATTAATTTATGTATTTTGAGGCCATAACATTATTTGTCAATAACTTGAGGGTTTCCATGATCGCAGACGTCATTAGATTTATTACTAATTAAACCTGATTCATCGAAAAAAAAAAAAGAGAAAATTTGAATTCCCCAAATCGAATGAATCATCAGTTGAATAAGCTTGTGAAACTTATTTACATATTTGACGACGCGTTTGTGCAGTGGTCACCGCAACTGGCTAATGCGCTAGCGGTCGCGGGTTCGATCCCCGCACATGACAAATATTTGTATAGGCCATACAGATGTTTGTCGTGGTCTGGGCGTTTGTGCTTATGTATTGTGTGTGTTTCCGGACTCCCGACACAGGATTCACATCCTACTGGGGGCCGTTGAGTGTGAGACGTTTATTTATTTATTTATTGTTTATTTTAGATTTTTGTTTACAATTCACTGTTTTCTTTTTGTTGTGTTGGAAAGGTGAAACGAATTGAATAAATTAATATTTAATTTGATTACAAGGAAAATGAAATGAATACAGGGAAATATAATTTATTACTACGAAAAATTAGCTTAAAATATTTTTGGTTAGTTTTAAAAACAAATTTTATGAGTAACGAATTTTCTTCTAAAGATATTAATTAGTCTACAATTTACATATTATTATATAATTTGTGACTCTCTCTCTCTCTCTTTCTATATATATATATATATATATATATATATATATATATATATATATATATATATATATATATATATATCCCTCCATATGGTAGTGGTGTGTCATTTTTCTTTATTCTTCTCCTCAACGTCGGTCTGTCCTGGACACCGTAAGGAGTTACTCACTCACGAATTCGTATAATTATGTTATCTATTGCATGTTTAGTATATACATTTAAATATATTTGTATAAAGATTACTTTTAAACCCAACCCAACATTATCTAGAAGTCCACATTGTCTAGAAGAAATCGCTATTTTGCGTTAAGACCGCCTTATATTAATAAGTCACTGTTATTGTTAAGCTATGTCTCTTTGTGGTCAACAATAAATAATGTAGGTACAATACATTATACAATATGTCAATACATTACATACAGAAATTGTACCAGTACTCTTCTCACCAGTATAGTCTATGATATTAGGAGTTAGTAAGCCTTTTACAAATTAGAACTGCTTTTCCAAGATCTTGAGATAAAGTAGTACAAAGTAGTACATATTTTTAAAATTTAATCATCTTCGATATAACCTTGAGCTCCTATTAAGCCATGATATTCATTGCTTTCCATCAACCAAATGCAACGTATTGTCGTCCCGTTAAGAAGTTGTTCTCAATTTTACGAGTAGCTTCTAAGTTACACATCTCAAATACGCACAGATCTAATAATATTGACGCATATGTATATATTCACATATATAATGTTTCTGTATGTACATATATATACATACATAAACTCTTTTGTGTGTTTATTTCTATGACGATCGTTCTAGTGTAGTGGCGCGGGTTAGTCGCATTAACCTCGGCGGTTGCAGGTGCAGCGGGGAGACCCACCGTGCCTCGGATAGCACGTTAAGCCGTCAGTCCCGATGGTTATCACAGACACCTGATAACGATCGTTACTCATGATTGGTATACTCTCCACCAACTCGCGGTGGAGAAGCGTGGTGGCCTTTCTCCTACATGATGAAGAGGACTTTAACTAGCAGTGGGACGTTTACATGCTGATTCAGTTCAGTTATGTAGATTCCTAAATGGCTTAGATTTTTTGATTTTTTTTCTGGCAGGAAAATATCTGTCATGTTTGTTACTATTTTGTATAAATCCATCAGAATAAGACATTAAATTAAGACTATATTATATTTATTACATTCGGCAAATAATTAGCAAAAACATCACGCAACACACTCTCAAAACAAAATAACGGTTTGGTTCTACTTTATTTTATTACTCACTTTGAAATACAATGGTCTCTGAATACTGAATTCTCTTTCTGAACGTTATAGTTACATTATTATTACGTTTTGTTTCACTCATTACGACAATGGTTCATAAGAATACGAGCCTGTTTTAAAAGTCAAATGTAGTCTTTACCGTCATCCGTTAAGACTTGTTCGCGACAAGCTTGATTTTCATAATACGTAAACAAAACGAGGCAATAATTATCCACACTGACAAGACTTATTTATATTTTTATTAAGTAGTTTCTATTTTCGTTACGAATAAATTATAATCTGTATTTTAAATATTTGTTTTGTTTAAGTAAGTGTTTAAGGTGGTTTAAGTGTTCGTTGGAAATATGTTGTTATTTGTCATTTATTAGATACTGATCTTGGGTTGGATTCTCGTATATGACAGATTTTTACATATGTCGTAGGTACGAATATTTGTAGTGGTTGTATTTTGTGTTGTGTGCATGTTATTTGTATTGTGTGCTGTGTGTTTATTTTTTGTGTTTGTGTTGTGTGTTTTTCCGGATCTCTGATACAGGATTTTCTTACTACCTGAGGCCGTTGCGTGTGGATCGTTTTATTTTTTATTCTAAACAACGTGCGTTGTTAGAAAAGCAACAAACTGCGAAAATATAGACAGTATGTAATATAAGTAAGATAAAAACAAACTTATATAATATTATTATAAAATACATAAAAATTTATTAATTATAATTACAGGTATATCGTAATATTTTAAATTATATAACATACGTATATAAAGATAAATATAATGAAATTATTTTTATTTAAGATTAAGTAAGTGATATTAAGGCCGTTTCGGTGTCGTGGTGACCGAAGTCACCGAGGGTTACGAATTCAATACCTTCTTAAGCCGGGTTTTTGTTTGTATTTGTATGGATGTCGCAGTTATAATGTTGAAATAATTTTTAATAGGACTATTTCATTGAACATGACCATTAAAGGAAACGCCTAACCTAAATAACTTGTCAATTGCCAGTGTAGGCTTTTTTTCTTCTTTTTTTTTCTTTCTACTGTATAAGATGAGAGGCCAAACCTGGGCTATTTAAAGATGTTTCAATTCAGTTTAAGTATTTCTTAGGGTATGGGCAGACTTTGACTGACAGATTGCGGACAGATTGCAGCTTTCAGGTCAGCTGTGGTGCTGAATGCTTGGGTGTAAGGGCTAGGCGTCTAATTTAATGGCTATTTTAACAATTTGACTGCACCATAAATATTTGTTACAAGTTCTAGGCCTTTATTTTGTGGAACTCTCCATCATATTCTGAGTTATCATAAACATTTGATAACGATAAGTATTCTTAATAGGGAAATTATTATATTTTAATACGTTTTCGGATTGCTCTCATAGGTAGCGAAAATATATAAAAAATTGGAAATGCTTTGTGTAAAAATACCTACAGATTAAATAAAACAATAACTTGATATTAGTAAAGTGGGAAAATACTATATGGAAGGAGGAGTACTAGTAGATATATTTCTTAGTATATGTAATTATATGTTATATACTTTTCAGTTATTTGATAAAACATTGTGCTTGTTATGTAACCAACTATATTTAATATGTGTATACTATTCTAGAACTTTTTTTTTGTTACCCAAGTTATTCTGTATAATTCCAAATTTGTAAATCGACGGTAAGCGACCCGGAATGCATAAAATATACAATTTGTCTTATATTTATAATTTCATATTCATTCAAAAAAACTACCGTAACAACACTTAAAATTTATTCGAAATGTTTTTATAACTACATAAAATTAAATATTAATGACGTTTTTAGTTGTTTTTTGGCGAGCACTGTCACCTGGACCACAATTTGCAATTCAATCGAAAGCGAACGACAAATGTTGAATGAAATTTTATTTATTTATGTATACTTTTTTGCACAATACAATATTGAATTGTACGAGAGGCGGCATTCGCTATCAGCCAACTTTAGGACATACAAGAGCCAGTGGCGTGCATAAAATTTTAAGACAGGGTAGGCAGTCAAAAAAAAATATGAACCTAAAGAACATCACATCATTCCAATTTAAGTAATTATGCTATACCTACATTTAAATCAAAAAAGATTAAACATTTTTAATTCACAGAAAAAAAAAGTATAAAAATACATACAATTTTTAAATTGTTAAATTTTTTTGTTTCTCTGAAATATGATCTATACCTACATATAATAAAATGGTAGGAAAGTCAAAATTATACATTGGATATTTTTTTTAAAAGACTACTTGGGGTGTGATCTACAATCAATACCGAACCTAAAAATATAGTTTTTAGAATTTTTGCTTGCAGCTAGTTATTTAATATTATTGTTTTTTTTTTGTATTTGAAATTCTTTTATTGTTTAGAAAAAGTTTTTAATGTTATCATCTATTTCCAAAATAATAAAAGTTGTCTGTATAGTTAAATATATATTTGTATTTTGTTGATACAAAATACAAATATATATTTAAAGTATAATATTCAAAACCTAATTTTAAAAAAAATACAATTATATTTATCTCTTTATTCAAATAAGATTGATGATACAAATAATTCCAAACTCAATAAATTTTAAACAAATGGCTTTTAATATATGTACTGAATTTAATTACTTTATGTCATGTTATATCATACTGCAATAAATAAATAACTTTAAAAAAATTAATCAAATTATTATTACCATATTTAAAATTATATATACTTATAATATCTCAAAAACTTTGATATAAAGCAAAAACTGATGGAAAGAAATGATGATTTCAATTTATTTATTCTATATAGAATAATTTACCAGCAAAGTTAGTCGGAAAAAAAAGTTAGTCGAAGTAGTTTTTAGCTTTATAAGTGCAAAAATAAAAATGTATTATTATGGACTAGAAAGTTATTATACATATCTTGTTTATGGTGTTTGATATGTGTTTTTAAGTAATCAATCTGATTTTGAGAGTTACAAATGTACAATTTGTAAATTTTCTAAATCGACACAGAATTATCGACATTTTTATTATATTATAAATGGTTGTTCTAATATTTTATATTCATATATAGTAGTTTATTTCTTTAACTTTTTTTTTAAATCTTTAATCTTACATATTTTTCCTAATATTTCAATTTTATTGGGAATAGAGGCTTTTAGATAATTTCAAGAACAGACAAGTAAATTATTAGACACTGTGTAAGTTCATTTATACTAATAACGCAGGCATACACATACAGCAGGACAAAATACATTTAACTATACATACCATGCTTATTGATTGATCCGGCTTTTCTCGGCATGTGATACAAGTCGTGCCAAATCTTTTATAAGCATGAGCCACTTATATATACAGCAACCAAGTACCAACTGATACTTATCAAACAAATCAGTTACTGGTTAAACATAGTGGCCACATAAGGCCGGCACTCTGATAATTTCGTTTGGTCAAACATACGAAATCATTGATAACACTATCAAGGAATTTCTATTAATTAGTTACGAAATTGTATGCTTAATTAAAGTACTTGTTTATTTATTAATAAATGAAAAATTATAACATCATTGTTATTTATAATATGTTAAATCGATACGCCTATATTTTTTTAAATACGTAATAATCTGTAAAATCGAACGTGTTGAATTTGGATGCACTATTTACTTTATTTACTTTCATCAAACACACATCTCCGTTACATATTTCACAAGTAAACTAGTCCATCACTAATATAATAAATATATTAATATTTTCGTATACCACAAACTAAAAATTCAAAGTGAATTGCAATAACATCTGTCATGGAATGATTCGGAGTTCGGATTGGACGGCGGATGCGATTATGCGACCGTGTCAAAAATCATAATTATTGGTACAAACGGTATCGAATTCAAGACAATTTGATTTGACAGGTTATTTAGGCACTGCCTGCTGGATTGTTAAACCGACCAATGTTAAAAACACAATACTTTGTTCGTATTCCATATGACGCGCGACATTATAAAATTGTAGGATTATAATAATGTCGTTCTGTCAATGCTAACATTTTGTATGCGATTTAAGGCAAAGTTTTATAAAAGGCCCGTCGCGGTCGTCGATTCGCGCGAAGCGCTGATATCGCATATATGATGGCGGGTTTTTTGAAGCGGATTTAAATTGAATTATGGTTTATGTCTTTTTCAAAAATATGTAATGTTCATGTTTTATATATAATTTTTAGTAACATGCCAGGGTAGGCAGTGCCTTTCGGCCTATATGAAATGCACGCTACTGACAAGAGCGTATGATTGTAGGTGTGCAAAGTCGAAAATTCAGAATATTTAAAATTTTGGTAATGTTTTGTTTGTTATCATTATCTTCTAAATATCTATTTTCTGTTAATTTGTAACTACAATTATATTCATAATGAAAAACCGTGTGGAGGGCGCTGACAGCTGAAGCACAGGTTATCCTAGTTCGGTTGCAGATGCTTCAACTACTTGGTCATTTATGCATTTTAACCATTTTTTGTCAAAATAAGTTTTTTGTACTAAAATAAAGAGTTATTATTATTATAAATACGGTATATTAGAAATACGGTAGCGGCAATTACGATGTATCTTGAATAATATATTATAAATAATATAATTATTAATAGCTAAAGCATATAATATTATTCGTTATAACATTTTACAAATTTAATTTTTGTTTTTTTAAAGAGTAGCTGTTGAGTTTCTTGCCGTTCGACCTACATTTCGAATCGGTTGTAATTTCACATTAACTATAATTAAATAATTAAAGCATCATCGTATACTCTGTAAAATGACGATTCGAAAATTCGAAATTGTTTGAAAAGAATTAATGAAGAAAAAAAAAATTTTTTTTTCTCCGTTGCGTTTTTGTCGAAAAACTTTTCTCAAAAAAAAAATCAACAGTTTTGTAATTCTATAACATTTAATAACGAAGAAAATAAAAAATAATATGATTTAATTATTCTTAATTTAAAAAAAAAGTTGTGATTCTATAACATCGGCAAAAAAATCATGTACACATATAATATTTAATTAAAAAAAACTATGCAATCTCATACAGAGTGACTGTTGTTCTTTTAGATGTATGAACGGACAACATACTTGGGTATTATTTGGTGATTTATTCGTGTTTTCAAACTAAAAGTCCATGAAAATTAAATCATCACGATTTATCACACGTTAACTACAATAATAAAAAAAATAACGGTCAAGGATCAAAATTTAAAAGTTGTTTTTTTGAATTTTCAAAATCCTTCAGTCAGGTCAGGGTCGTTTTGCATAAATATTTAATTTTTATTATTTTGCGTTGTTTTATCGTATATGTACACTATATACATATGTGTAACACTCTGATCTTTTTACAAATATTTATTTAACAAAGATTATATAAGTAGTTTATACCTTTTAGTTTTATGTAAAGATAGCGTTGATAAATTATGCAGCATATCGAGCTCGTTGCTGGAGTGGGAGATAGATCTAAGTGATCTTATTTTTAAATACATTATATTCTTGCTTACTCACGTTTATATTTATAAATACTGTTTCGACACTAAAAGTAGACGTATAATGATGTATTATAGCCTACATGAATCTAGATAATTTAGTTATCCAATTATTAATATCGTTTCCGTAGTTTCAGATTATATCGATTTCAACAGGCAGAGAAATCATTCATTTTTACAATTTTAGTATAGATTTTCAAACGTCTAGAAACAATATTTTTTTATTTGATAATTAACAAAGAAAGGTATGTTTTAACCTTATGGAAGATACACACTGGCGTCAACTCAAATAAAGTGATTTTTTGTAGAACTTAACGTGATTTTAACGTTTTCTTTTTATGTATTTTATTTAATAATCTTTATATCTAGAGAGATAGAGATGTAGATTACATTCTGAATCTGTGGTAGCTTCACATTGACTATAATTAAAATAATAATTTTGAAAAAAAAAATATAAAAGTAAATAAATAAAAATATGTGTAAAGGAATGAGATTTCTTTGAGTTTTTATATAAACTATGATGTACCTCTTTTATAACAGTAGTGACACGTAGTCAACGTCACGTTGTATGTAGTTTATTGTAAAGAAATATTTTATTTTAATTTAATTTAAAGGAATCGGTTAAATAACTTTGAATGTCGTTTCTATGGTTTTCAGATAGTTTTTTAATTATTTTTTTTTTGTATCAAAATCTATAAAGATAACTTGTAAAATTAAACCTTTTTATTTTCAGAGCAACACATAGTTTAATTTTCCGATTCAAATTCTGAGTCGTGTTCTGAGTATTCACTAAGATAATCGAGCTGTCTTATAAAAAGACATTATATATTTTTAATATTCAGACACGTTCGCCTGTTCCTAAGGTAAGCATCTTAATGAGATATAGATTTTTTTAAAATAAATGTATATATAGAAATAATACATATATAAATATATTAAGCCTAGAGTCTGGTTGGGCATTCAAACCACAACCCTGGGATATAAAGCACAGTCCACTGGCGATTGCGTCAACGGGCCAGTCAATGTATGTATTATAAGTAACTAGCGGCCCGCCCCGGCTGCCCCCGGGGTATGTATATGTATCTAAGCCTTCCTCATGAATTACTCTATCTATTGGTGAAAACCGCATGAAATCCGTGCAGTAGTTTTTGAGTTTATCGCGAACAGACAGACAGACAGACGCGGCGGAGGATTTTCTTTTATAATATGTAGTGATTTCAAATAACGATTCAAAAGTGCTTTTGGGGCCTTTGTAGTAGTTTAAGGCCTTACTTACTATAAACAAATTTATTGATTTTTATAAAAAGATGTTTTTTTTTTTAAATCTATATTTAATTTACAGATTTTAGTACCTACACTAGACTACTATTCAGATGTCGGATTAGTAAATAACGTTGTACTGTCGCGAAAGCTATTTATTAAAAAAAGAATAATTTTAGATACACTAAAATTAAAAGTTGATAAGCTAGATTTTACGTTTTTAAACTCGTGGGCTTAAGTTTATGTTTAAACTTAAACTCGTGTGCTTAAGTTTATATAATCTGTTGACGTCATAGCATATGTATAATCTATATTTCGATTTAAACGGTAATAAATAAATATATAAATACATAAACTACTTTTTACTGGAATCGGAAATATTATTTTACAAGTCAATTTATACTTTGACCGTTCTGGTGTAGTTGTATGAGAATTGCCAACGTCGACGGTCACGATTCGATTCCCTCTCAGTGCAAATATTTGTATTTATACAAATATTTGTTTCTGGTCTGGGTCTGCCTCAGAAAGCACGTAGAGATTTGCAATAAGAAATTATCCGTCAACCGGCAGTGAAGAAGTGTGGCGCAAACCTCCTTCTATAGTATTAAATGATTACTTTTTACCCGACTGCGACAGAAGGAGGGTTATGTTTTTCGAGTGTATGTATGTATGTATGTATGTATGTATGTATGTCCATTTCTTTGGCACGCCCTACAGCCCAAACGGCTAGACGGTTTTTGACATATGAGGTGTCGTTGGATTTGTCTAAATTGTAGTAGTGACATAGGCTATATAAATTTTCAAAATGGCGCCCGCAAATGGCGGAATGAGTGGGGGGAGTTGAATTTTTTTTTCTTACTGTAGCAATATGAGTATCAAATGAAGGCTAGTAAATTGTTTTATTCTTTTTAGTTTATAATAAGAGATTATGCTATCAAGTTTTTGATGTTATTTGTATGTATACATTTAGTAGTTTGCTACACACTTCTCAAGAGGCAAACTTCTGACGTCAGGTAAAGAGGATTGTCCTGCTATCATTCAATTGATTAAAATAGGATGAACTAAAAATAACGTGAGGGGTCTCGTAATATGCGCGTCATGTCTGAGACATTACGTCCTAAAAATACTTGAGTCATTGATAAAATAGTAAACTTTTCTACTAGAGTTTATTTTAGAAATACCTGCTGGTATATCAAACGCACTGGCTTAGCAAACATAGTAGCGTTATTTTGGAAATATTTAATCTAATCTAATAATAGCTATAAAATCGTCATAGTCGTAGAATAGTGACGGATCTTACAAATTTAAAACTTTACAGGGCAGACACTTCAAACAACTATGTTGTTGTTGTTGTATGTTTTGTTGGTGTTTCGTCATAGTCGTAGAATAGTGACGGATCCCACAAATTCAAAACCACACAGGGCAGACATTTCAAATATACAACAACAACAACAACAACAACAACATAACTGTTTGAAACGTCTGCCCTGCAAAGTTTCGAACCTGCAAGATCCGTCACTATTCTACGACTATGACGAAATCCCCAAAACAACTTTAAAAATACCAATTTTCATAAACAAACTTTTTACCTCATCAAATTTTAGATTCATCATTCTTTATAAAATTATAAAGGTTTATATTAAATATATACTATAAATTTCTAAAATTGTACACCTCTGTTTTTATACGTCCATTGCAAACCAAAGAATTATATAATTCTTAATTACTGAACAAAAACGAGTAACATGGTTTAAGTTAGGTTATTACTTACGTTGTAAGACGCTAAACGCGACGCTAGTTGAAAATAATTTAATATAACAGACGACAGATTACAATAACAACAATGTTTATAATAATACATTGAGTATATACGCCTGTGCTCATAGAAAATCAATTGAGCTAACTTGTACGTAACTTTTAATATCGTAAATTTGACAAACGATTGACGAATTGTGCAATTATTGCTGTCAAATAACTTGTTATTTTTTTTTTATTTTTTTTTTAATATTAACCAACAATCACACCACGTTAACCTAGCCCCGTGCTAAGTTCGTAAGAACTTGTGTTACGGGTACTAGGAACGGAAATAAATTTAAGATATAAATACATATATACATAAATACACATCCATGACCCGGTGCAGACATCTATATTCGTCATACAAATTATCTGCACCTGGCGGGATTCGAACCCGCGACCGCTGCGTAAAGTGTCCAGTTGCCTGACCACTCGACCAGCCGGCCGTCGAATAAAAATTCATTTGTGCTGTGCTTCTTCTGAGTAATTAGTGAAATAAAATATTATTGACATTGAAACTAGTTCTGTGCATAAACGTACATTTTACAAGTAGCAAGCAGTCAATGAACGATTAATAGATACTACTATACTACTATACGTCAGTACTATACTATATTAATAGATAGTACTATTTTAGAATCGCACGATGACACCACGATTCCCGAAAATTTTTTATTCATCAAACAGGATGGCGGTTATAATTTTATAAAAAAAAGAAAAAAAAAAACGCTAGCAATAATTTACATTAACTACAAATGTCAAATTGTGATTTTTTAAAAATATATTTAAAAAAAATTATATTACTTTTTTTATATTTTCGATGTATAAGTACGCCAATAAAAAAATCTTATGTCTAAAACAGATAAGTGTGCCTCTAGTTGTTTTAACGTCTGCTTGTGTAATATACATGTATGTATTTATGATTTTTAAATCGACCTATCGATACCCTTTCTTGCACCCCTAAGGATTACTGGGATATATTCCAGGCAATATCATAATATATTATATATTTTCCACCGGTGGGAGGGATGCGCTGTGCCGTGCTCCCGGCTGCATGGGTACCACCATCTTGCTTATTTCTTCCGTGAAACAGCTTTGCTGTGTTTCGGAAAGAAGGGCAAGACAGGCAGTGTAATTACTGGCACCGAGACTTAACATCATATGTCTCAGGATAGGCAACGCATAAATGAGTTGGCTGGGCTAGTTCCAGGTAAACTAGTTTATGTTCATGGGCGACGTCGACCACTTACCATCAGGTGGCACGTCTGCCAGTTTGCCTATTCAACTAAGACATTAAAAAAAAAAAAAAAAAAAAAATATGTTTATCCCACGCCTCATAAGGCTGTATACAGCATATATATATAGGCCTCCATCCAACGGCTTCCAGCGACTTTCCTCAAGTCGTCTGTCCATCTCTTGGACGGCCGTCCGACGCTTCCGGTACGTGGTCTTCACTCGAGAACTCTTCTGCTCCATCGGCCGTCACTTCTACGAGCTATGTGCCCTGCCCACTGCCACTTCAGCTTGCAAATCCGTTGGGTTATATCGGCAACCTTCGTTTGCCTCCGGATCTCAAAATCGGTCGGATCGGAAGTTTAATAATAATAGTTTTAAGCACGCCTATACATATATAATTATTAACTAACAATAAAGTAAACAAATAAAATAATTGAGTTTTTTTCGGTATGCCACAACACTTTTCATCAACCCATTCACCCGTCTACAACCGCAACTTTACCTATGTAACCTTATTTTTTAAATATACGTACTCGTACATGTTTACAAAAACATAATTTTTTATCACTTTTATCAAAGCCATTGACCCACTTCATTTATATGGGCTGTTGTACAAAAATATAATCTTATTTTGCAGTTGTTTTAATCACTTTATCTATTTACAATATAAATAAAAGTGTTACAAAATAACATGTTTGTCATATGTATGTAAATACTTGTCCGTATTTGCAAATTAACGGTCGAAAATATATGATAGGTAAATACATAATGTACTCAAGTACTCGACGATGTTGTTAAAACATACTAAAAATATATAATACTCGCGAATGTCTTGTGTTGACCTTTTGTTGAGGAAAACGGACTGCGTAATAGAAAATTTATATATGTGACGGTGTTTTGGCGCTGTGATCACAGCAAGTGGTTAATTTATATACCTATGTATGTACATGATTTCGAGGTAATGGCTTTTTTAATTTAATTAGTAATTTTTTTAAAATATAACTGTAAAGAGATGAATGTTTTCGGAAACAAAAAAAAAATATCTAACAATGGATAACAATATATGCGGTCACAAATTTAATTGAAATATTGTACTTTCGTTTTATAACTCGTGTTGCAGTTTCGTCTTATTTAAAAATAAAATGTAAAGCTGCTATTTTTATACTTTCGTTTCATCATCATCATCATATCAGCCGTTGGATGTTCACTGTTGAACGTAGGCCTCCCCCATCGACATCCAGAGCGACCGGTTCAAAGCGGCCTCCATCCAACGGCTTCCAGCGACTTTCCTCAAGTCGTCTATCCATCTCTTGGACGGCCGTCCGACGCTTCCGCTACGTGGTCTTCACTCGAGAACCCTTCTGCTCCATCGGCCGTCAGTTCTACGAGCTATGTGCCCTGCCCACTGCCACTTCAGCTTGCAAATCCATTGGGTTATATCGGCAACCTTCGTTCGCCTCCGGATCTCATCATTTTCGATTCGATCTCGCAGCGAAATATCAAGTATAGGCTTCTCCATTGCACGCTGTACGACCTGGATCCTGTTTAAAAGGCCCATAGTCAGAGACCACGTCTCAGATCCGTACATCACTGGTAACACACATTGGTCGAAGGCTTTCGACTTCAGGCACTGAGTTATTTCAGATGAAAAGAGGTTTTTAACTTCACAAACGCTACCCAACCTAGCTAGATTCGACCATACTTATACTTTTGTTTAGTCTAAGTAAAATTCTCCTTCCTCGCAAAATACCACTCTACTGAATATTTGTTTATGCTTGTGGTTAGTTTATATGTAAATATACTATGTGATTGTCTTAGTATCATATACTTGTATACGATATATTTACTGACTTCAATGTTTGTGTTGTTTAAGGATAAGGGTTATTAACTCAATTTGTTTTGCTTTTTCTTTCTTTAAAATTTAACGTAGGTTGTAATTTCGACCATACCGATCAATCTCCTTTGTATATTCTACATCGTACGTGACATTTGCGAAATCGTCCGTTCTATTTTGGCACTGTTGAAAGCCGATAAACAATGAATATGAATGATTGAATATAAAAGTTAGGTACCTTTATTAGAAAGTAGAAGGAAGGAACTAAGGAACTCGACGACCCTCTTCATTTCATTCTCTCATTCAGCCAGTGTAACACTTAATCTTCGTACGTTATACTCTATAATTTATGGATAACATTAAGTAGGACCTCCGTAAATTAAAGACGTGGAGTATCTTTAATTTATAAGTATGTCACAGCTATTCCTCTTATAGTTAAATAAAGTCGATTTACGGACAATAAGTTTACGTGTAAAGTCATAAGAAAAAATTGATGAAAATTTTTGCATACTTTTATGCACTTCTACTCGGACGCATCGGCCGATGGAGTGGAAGAGAGATAGGTGCGTCACAAGCCGAATGCTTAGGCCGATCGTGCCTCTCACTTATCGCTTGTTCCGCGCTCTCGTTTGCACGCTCGGCTCAGGTGGAACGTGACAATGAGTCATGCTTTTTCGTGCGTGCAGCCGGCGTTCATAGATTTATAAGACATTATCACGTCAAAAAAAAATTATTGATTACAAATTTCGTATTATCATTTTTTTATATCTTACGACGTAGTTATATTTATATTTCACGACAGGTCGGCGCCGAGGTCATATTTACTGGCTTTTGCGCTAGCGGTCGCTAGCTCGACCGATGAGCATTCATGACAAATATTTGTATAGCCCATACAGATGTTTGTCGTGTTCTGGACTTTTGTGCTTGTGTGTATTTTCGGACCTCACATATACAGATTTTTATCCTACTAGAGGCCGTTGACTGTGAAGGTTTATTAAAATAAGTCAATAAATCAAAACCAAAGCGGTACAAAAATTGTACATATTTCAGGGTAGCTAGATATAGGTTTAAGAACAAAACCTAAGTCTTAATTAAAAATATTGCAACACGTTATATTATCGTTGTAAACATTGGTCTTGAAAAACCCCCTCTTACCTCATTGTTTACGTTCTTATACAATAAAAACAATATTAAGCAATCACAGGAAAAAACAGAGGTTTCCGCACAATGACAATGTGACTCAACGTACTCCAACGGTATGTCATGTCAACTAAGGAAAGACTAGTGTGAGTGAGTAAGTGAGTCTAGTTTTTTAATTAGTCTAGGCTTTTGCGTCGGTAAACCTGAATTATTCTGAGACATACTATTGAATGAAAGTTCTATGTAACTCACCGTCAAACTACGTAACGTTTTTAATTTTACTACGGTTTTACTATAGGAAACTAGTTTATAACTTTATAGGCATTTGTTATAGCTTGAATTATCTGGTTTAAACTGGAGTTCAATATTTTACATGTTTGGTTTTTAGATAAAACAAAATTATAACATCGAATATAAAACTAATTAGAACGTTAAATATAATTAAAAACATTTGGACTGTTTTTGACAAAAGTTATTAAAAATATGTAGATAAAATTATTATTCATTATATATAAATGAATTCCTATTTCACTTGATCACGGAATAACTTCAGAAAAGTTTTCAGATATTTTCTAGAAGGTTCTTACGGTATTAAAAATTAAGAAAGTTCAGCAGAAATTTGGAAAATTAAAGAAAACTTAAGGATTAATTGTTATTAATATTCATAGCTAAGATAGGACAACGTTTATCTGGTCAATATAAGTCAACAAAAAGAAATTCGTTTTTCATAATTCTAAGAATATTTGTGAGTAACATAACAGAACCGATTTTATCAGTAAGAAACATACTTTCAATTTTATTAACACTTAAAAAAAATGTTTGATCAATAAATAATGCTGTTAGGGTTCTGTAATTAAGGGATACGAACGGAACTATATTATTAACACGTAGCGGTCCGTCCGTCTGTCACAAGTCATCTCATCATATTTTCGGAACCATACAAGGTAGAAACTAGAAATTATCACAGTACGAGTATATCTATTCCAATAGCCGCTACAAAGATAAATACTTAAATTAAATGAGGTGAAAAATTAAAACTTGTCCTCTAAAACAACCGATTTATGTCTATTTTTTTTAGATTTCTCTTAACAATTTATAGTTAAACATTATAATACTGCGGAGCGTGGTAGGTCAGTCTTTACTTTATCGATTTTTTTCTTAACTAGCTTTTATTAGTAATCATAGGTATATAGTTGGCTATATAATCCTTACGGAAAAAGTTTTCCTTCTAATTAATTAAAGTCGTTTGTAGCCAAGTCATATTCATAACAAAATATCCGATTGTTGGGTCCTCTTCTGTGAAGAAGGTTTAATTGTTCTTTATTCATCTACTTTACTGCGAGTTGTCGTAAAAAAAATCCCAAAATTTCTTTTAAAATATCCTACATTTTTAGATGTTTTCCTTAAACGTCGCGCATGATACGAATTCTTTAAAATATTTGTCACAAGAAAATTTACCGTGCCAGACCGAATTTGACCTCGTGATCTTTCGGTTAATGTCAAGGAATTTATATACAAACTGGAATGCTCACGTGCACTCAAAAAACGTTCCTTAACCCGGGATTTCGTCTCTTTCTAACATAGATTCAAGGCAAAACTCGTAAGAAAGAGACAAAACACCAGTTGTCAACGAAATGCTCGGAACAATTTTTCACTTTACATGTTGGTAAGAAATGTCAACCTTATGACGTTTATTTCAAGGTGCATATTTGAATATACAAGTTACTACTAAGTGAGCGTTCTAGTTATGATATAAAATCTTTGGTTAATCTAAGATATGATGATGATGATATTCAAAATAAATATAAATATAATAATTTTATATTTTATTTTTTTCTGTGGTTTTTTTATGCGTTTTGTCATGTTTGTAATGCGTTGTGATGTTTAAGTCTCTATAGAGACACAATCACATCTACACACTATAACAACAGTTTAATAAACTTTTATCCGCATCGTAACGTAAAGTAACACATTTAAATGCAAAGTGAAAACTGTTTTTATGCCGTTACACAAACAATATATTTTAACGGTGTTTTTCCTAAACGTAGTATGAATTTACGTGATGTAAAAAATATAACAGTAAACGCGGCCTTGTTCTATGTTTTTGTTCCAAAAATTTATTCAAAATTGGAACATGGTAAGTAACAGTTAATAACGGTTATAGTTTTTCATCTGTCGACTGACTGAATCAGCCTGTGAACGTTCCACCGCTGGGTGAAGGCTTCTTCTCCATATAGAAGAACTCTGCTCCACTACGGGTTGGCAAGTAATTTCCTTACCATGAGTAACGATCGTTCTCAGGTGTCTGTGATAACAACCGGAACCGATGGCCTTATTATATATATATATTATATATATTTTGGTGTTCTCCGAGGCATGGTGGCGAGACCCACAACCAGACCAAAAAAAAAAAATTTGTACAAATACAAATATTTGCCCCGAGCGGAAATCGAACCCGCAACCGCCGGCTTTGAAGCGACTACTTACGTCACTACACCAGAACTCTTGTAATCTGTTAATGAAAGAAGAATATATAGTATAACAAAGTCCTCCGTCGCGTCTGTCTGTCTGTCTGTCTGTTCAAAAATTACTGCACGGATTTTCATGTGGTTTTCACAAATAGATAGAGTGATTCATGAGGAAGGGTTTTGTACATATACATACTCCGGGTACAGTCAAGGCGGACCGCTAGTTATTATATTAATTGTACGCACGAAATAATATATATAGGGACTTAAAGCGAAGTAATCGTATGTACATACGATCATCTGGTAGGGGGGCAGGCGGCAGGATACGTAAACGTACGTGAGACAATTTTAGCGATTTTTTGACGCCCCTGGTCCCCTCCCTCCCCCTCCCCTAATCTCACGTGAGATTTTTTAAAATGCGTATTTTTAATGTAAATATCTGCTCGATTACACTAGATTTAGTGCATTTTTTTAAAGACTAGATATTTAAGATTTGAATTTAAGATTTTTAATGAGGGAAAAAAAGTATGTGATATTTGCCGATACCACCCTCACCCTCATGTGAAATTAAATGAGCTTTCGCTCGAACCCCATCCCTCTCCCCTCTAAAATCCCTCACGTAATTAATGGGGACATCCCTTACGTGTCGTAAAAACAAAACGCACAATAGTCAAAACAAAATTTTACAAACATCGCAATAGTCTAATAATAGCCTCGAAATCGATATAATTAACTCATTGTTTATTATTTCTTCCTCGTGATTGTGTAAAAATACTACGTTGTAACTAAACGACCGTTACGTTTTAATTTTAGCAAGAATACATGTTAAAATGAACTCTATCACTAAGGAATAGAGTCCAATATAATAAAATGTCAATTAATTTTGGAGTCAAGCGAATTTGAACCTTAGTTTTAAAGGTTTTTTTATTTATTAGCAATGATGGGCTATCTGCCAATATGTGAGTATATGAGGCAAGTGTCATGAGCACGTGATTTGGCCGGAAACATGTGATGCGTACGTCTACTTGTTTCTCCTTCGTAGTAATAGTAGGACGTTACACCGCGAGGGCAACTCCCACTTCGATATTTGCCAAGAAGTATCTTCTTATTACGTATTTTAACGAAAATATGGCAGGTGTGCCTAAACTTGAGATTGACCTTAAATAAATAATAAATAAACGTCTCACACTCAACGGCCCCCAGTAGGATGTGAATCCTGTGTCGGGGGTCCAGAAACACAGACAATACACAAGCACAAACGCCCAGACCACGACAAACATCTGTATGGCCTATACAAGTATTTGTCATGTGCGGGGAATCGAACCCGCGACCGCTAGCGCATCAGTCAGTTGCTGTGACCACTGCGCCAACGCGTCGTCAAAGTAAGAGTAAGTATATGCTCAGCACAGCACAGTACAGAATTGGCAGATTATAATATATATAATTATTCTTATATGTTATAAGAATAAACATTTAAGTTGATATCAGATAGTCTCAGATTGAAATTTGGGTTCGAGCTGCAGAGTTTTTGTATCAAAATTACATACTATGAAGAACAAGATGGTGTGAAAAGAATGACAGACATTCTAATACATCTGCGAACCCACAATGGTGCAAGGTCACAGATTAAGCTACAACGGAAATCCCTCAAAGGAGAAAAAACCATTAAACTAAAGTACAGAACATATCTTGACTAAAGGACTTGACTTGACAACAAATCGTATAGAGCTGATTCGACTGGAGTATACTAGAAAATTCGCGTGAAGTTAGTTTTCCTGTAGATACATACCATAAGTGAATGCGAGAGTGAAGAGCCAATAGCTCTCCTTCTCTTTCCTATTCTGAGCTCCCAACTACAATTGGTCCTCTCTACTGTTGTTTATTAGCAACGACGACCACGTGACATTAGATGAATCACTTGCTATACGGGCTATTTCCATAAAAAAAACAAAATAATTGTAAACTACGTCATATAGTCGATAGCTGTTTCTCTGTGACTATGATTATATTAATGTATATTGTATACTCGTATTATCTGTATTGGTGTAATCAATTTTTGATGAACTTTAAAAAAAAAAATTAAATATATTGCAGAAATCATAAAATATGGATCTTATATAATAAAACTCATTATTTCTATTGTGAAACAGAAATGATGAGGTTTGAAATGCTAGACACTAGGGATTCTTTTTTAAGATAGAAAATAATTTGTATGGCGTTCATCTGTACATCCTTACCGCTTTTTTTTTCTTTCATGGCCTTTGAAAGTTTGTCTAAAAAACATATTATTTGTACACAATTTTGTATTTACTTATTTTTTGGTGTAAAATAAAGAGAATGTGTATATTTAATACTAGCTGCTGCCCGCGACGTCGTCTGCGTGAACGCTATACAGCATCAAAAGTACCTACTATTATACCTTTTAAAATAACATTCATTTACCCGTTTCTTCTTTACATTTCATATCTTCAGAAAGTACAGTAACAGAGGAAGACTGTCTTTTGTAAAATTGACTTTCAAAAAGTGCTTATTTTAAGCCTGCTTTGAATAAATGACTTTATGGTGAATCTGCTGAATTAAGTCATAAGTTGTGACTGAAACGGATGGAGAAAATAATAAATAAGGAATACAGAATATGGTAAAAATACATATTTATAGGACTTCTCGATAAACAACATTAGTAGTTTGGCTCTCCGCAGCCAAAATGTAAAGAGAGTCAGGACTGGTGACGCGGGAGCAAGCGACGTACAGCTGCCCGTGTGAAGCAGCTCGTCCTGAGGTCGACACCAGCTACCCTCAGTGTCTGCCCCTGCGACTTATTGATGGTCATCGCGAAGCAAACACTCACGGGGAACTGTACGCGCTTGAACTGGAACGGGAAGTTATGAGGTATGAGCGGAATGCGTATAAATACTGCTTCGCCGACGCCACAACCCGTAAGAATTTCCGCCTCAGTGGTGTGTCTGTGGAGCGAGATGACTTTAAGGCGGAAGCATAAGCATTTCTTATTTTTATGATATATATGGCATGCTTAATTTTCCTCTTTCTTCGTTATTTAACTCAAATTGTTTACAGCAATAGCGTGCCGTTTTCGAGTTTAAATTTTGTTATACATCTATGCAGTTCTTTTTGAGTTCTGTTTGTTATTACATACAGAAAAACTCGATGAATTTTATAAGACATAGATGAAGCAGCTTAAAACTTATATAAACACATTTTTTTAAATTCTCTTGCTCATCTCTGAAACGAATCAACGATACAATTTTTATTAAAATGCACAACTCCATCTATGACTTTATTAACCTCGCCAACATGATCAAATTTAAATTATTTATATCCAAAAAGGGTTTACACATATAATTCGACTTGATGTTTTTAAAATCTCATAGATGGCGCTGCTCTAAAATTGTCTTGATACTACTTATATTCATTTCTTATATTACATTTATTCTTACATTCATTATGTTTATCAGCCTAAGTTACTTATATTTCGTGATTTTTTTAGTGTGAAGATAGCTTATAGCATGGTTATTAACATAATAACAACATTCAAATATGCGTCGCTAGATTACACGCTGTTACAGAATGCGTTGAAGAAATAAAGGTTCACTGCTCGTTCCCCGTAGGTGATAGCGTGATAATTTGTAGCCTATGTTATGACCCGACTTCTTAATAATATTCGTACCAAATTTGAAGTAAATCCATGCAGTACTTTTTGAGTTTATCCCGGACATACATACAGACAAACAGACAAACAGACAAACAGACAAACAGACAAAAATTCTAAAAACTATATTTTTGGCTTCGGTATCGATTGTAGATCACACCCCAAGTATTCTTTTAAAAAAATATTCAATGTACAGTTTTGACTTTTCTACCATTTTATTATATGTATAGATTATTATATATTTCCCACAAAATTAACTTAATTGGCATTCGTAGTTACTGCTCTGCTTATATAGCTAGTAGCCTGCTGTACTATATATAACCTATAATCTTTCTCTATAGAGTAGCTACTAACAAAAAAAAAAATAATAATCAGAGTAGCTATTAAATCTCGAGATGAGATATAGCCCAAGAAGCAAAATTTTCAGCTCTATTAAAGTAAAATGTACCTAATATATTATGCATCGGATTATGTAATAAGTATTAGAGATAGATTGATTTATTGTACGATATGCAGTTAGTCTCTCGCTAGGTCTCGCAGTGTAATACGCTCTTAAATAAATATATTATATTAAAGTTCTTATTATTCTAACCTTATGTCCACCACATAAAATAATAATGTTTTTACGATAATTTATATTTTAAATGTATAGCTTTCTGAGAGGGAAACTTTAAATCAAACATTTTAGACTTCAGAACATTTCTTGTTCGGATATCCGAGTACACAGAGTAGTGAGTACCTATGTAAATATCTCTGATACACGATCCGTATTTATCATACATAACTATACTTTAATATATGTTCATAGTATATAACATTAAAAAAAGAACAATATGTAGTATCTAAGCGAAGTGGAAACGAACAAGACAGTAACATAGGTCACTAACCACTTTATTATATCACTCAATATTAATCAATGTTATGTTTTCGCACACTGATAAATAGGTTATGTAGTCTACGCATCGATAATATAATTGTTATTCTTTTCTCAAGATAAAAATTAAAAAAAAAATCTAGCTAATATTTTATAGCCAGCTTTACATCCCACGTTGGTTTTATTACCCGACTGCAACAGAAGGAGGGTTATGTTTTTCGAGTGTATGTATGTATACATGTATGTATGTATGTATGTATGTATGTATGTATATCCATTTCTTTGGCACCCCCTACAGCCCTAACGGCTGGACGGTTTTTGACATATGAGGTGTCGTTGGATTTGTCTAAATTGTAGTAGTGACATAGGCTATATAAATTTTCAAAATGGCGCCCGCAAATGGCGGAATGAGTGGGGGGAGTTGAATTTTTTTTTTCTTACTGTAGCAATATGGGTATCAAATGAAAGCTAGTAAATTGTTTTATTCTTTTTAGTTTATAATAAGAGTATTTTATGCAGTCGGGTTTTTTGATTTTTTTAATTAAGCATAGGTACTTGTTTTATACCAGTTTCTCTAGTATTGTGTTTTATTGATTTATAGTTTAACTTTTTTTTTGTCTTTCCTATTTGAGTATGAATTAAATACTATGCTTTAGATATACATAATCATATTAGGGGGAATCGAATTTGTCTTTGCATATTATATGAATATAATTAAAAAAAAAAAGATATATGTGTCAAATGTACTTAACAATTAAATATAGTATGTTATTAATTCTAGAATCGAATCAGTAGAAATAAATGTCAACATCTCTTTCAAGTATCGAAAGCTAATATTATCTAGTTTTTTATAAAGTTATCATTATATTATTCACAAAAAAAATATTTTATGGAATTAAGAATTATCACCAGACCAGGTAATTTTGGACGACCGTTCTGGTGTAGTAGTGCGAGTAGTTGCCTCAAAGCTGTGCGCTGGCGGTCGCAAGTTCGATTCCCGCTCGAGACAGATATTTGTGTTTGTATATTTGTTTCCGATCTGAATGTATGTCCTTGTGGGTCTCCCCACCATGCCTTGGAGAGGACGTAAAGCAGTCTGTCCCGGTTGCTATCATAGACAACTGATAACGATCGTTACCCATGGTAGGGTAATTATTCATCAACCTGCAGTGGAGCAGCGTGGTGGATTAAAGCTCCAGCCCTTCGTCTATATGGAGAAGAGGCGTTCACTCAGCAGTGGGTGGTTTACAGGCTGATACAGTACAGTACAGGTAATTTTGATATCTTATTATTTAATCTATAAATAGTCATATGAGTTAAGAAGGTAATACTTTCGTAAATACACAAAAATCTCAAACAAGCACACTCGCATATATGTATAAATATACATAGATAAAAATACAGACACAGTTTCATAAACATATAAAAATAAACGCAATAAATAAATCAGAATGATTACAAATAAACGGGCCTTAACAATGAACCAATTATCGATATAATTGTGTTTGTTTTAATATAATGTGTTGTTTTCCATTGCGCATCGTTATCGACTGATATATACCTAGCAACAAAACTGTTGCTGTTACCACAATATTCTCAGAAGAAACGAATGGAAAAAAAAGAAAAACATAATTAAGGCACTGAATACTTTTCAATTTTTTTTAACTGGCAACTAGAACAACCTGTCAGTAAATTGGGCAACTTTTTTGTTATAACTGACAATCGCTCAAAATTATATTTAAATTATTAATCTTTGAGGTGAACATATCATTGATATTAATCTAATTAGTACCGGCCTAAGGCGAAAATTGTAAATGTGCAAGACTCACATTAGGGATGTTCATAAAAAATATTATTGATATTTTTAGTATCAATAATTATCGTATCGTGTTATCAATAATTGTGAAATGAAAATAGCTATAATTACCCTGTCTCGAAAGTGCACACGAAAATAAAAAGGTCATCGCGACCACGTACCGATGTTTATATTGGTACTGAAATTATGTCCCTTTTTATGCCCCAATTTTGTGCTCCTACAAAAGGCTCCAGTGTGCGACCGCATACCCGCACATCCCTTAGGTCGGCGCTGATTCTAATGGATGAGTTAACTAAAGTTGTAAGTAGTGCCCGAAATATGAACGTATGAGGCATGTGTATAGGGATACAAAAAGGTTATTAGAAGGAGAAGCTGTCCCCTTATTATGTTTATATTTATATAAAGTCGAAAAAAAAAACTAAGGCTAACTTTTATCCCAAAATTCCTAAAGGATTTGGTCTTACGCGAATAAGTCCGGGTAACTTCTATTATGGAGATAATTAAAAGAAAAGTAATACACGTGGCAAAAACACGTTGTTGGTATATTTTAGATTAATCTGATATATTGTATATTTTTATTCAACAATAAGATTGATTTCGTAGATATAAATATTTATATCCAATAATCGAATCTCTATACATATGAAGAGAACGAGATAACGCGTACGTTATATCTCAAAAGTATAATTTTACCGTAGAGCATAAATTTTGTATTTGTTATACATTTGTGATTGTGATTCGAAAATTTATGAAGCTACAGCATTTTACTTTATGTTATAGATTTTTAACCGAATGAAAAAGGAGAAATATTGAGTTTAATTTAAATTTAGTTTATATGTATTTGGATGCAAAGAATTATTATTATACAATTATTATTTTGTATGTATTTCTGCTTTTTCTTTTGGAATTATATGATGTTTCGAAGTACTTGAGTAATTGGATCATAATAAAAAAATAAAATAAACAAACTGAATTCGGATTTATTAATTCTATTGAAGTGTTTAAAATATCAAAATATTCGGTATGCGACTATGAAACAAGGTACTGTTCGGTTTTGTTGTGCGTTTTTTTGTCATATCGTGATTATTTATAGTCTATATTACTTCTGGATAACGTAGATATCTAAGAGCGAATGAATTATTAAGTTCGGTTTAGTAATTTCTGAATTTACTGATAACAAAAAAGCTACTCTCAAGTTGACTTTAATTTTATAATTATTTTTTTTTTCTTATTATTATCAAAGAGAAGTTAAGTACCCAATTATATTCGATTATTAGGATTTGTGTCTAGACATAAAAAATAAAAATAAAAGCAATTTTACAACATGAAAAATATTTTTGTTGATGTCACACTCGGCCCATTAGTTGTAAGTGTATAAGCACGTAAATATACGCGTATGTCGTACATGAAATGCAATCTTGATTGCAAATTTTACTTTTCTTTATTTGAACCTAAATTTCTCGTATAACGTTCACTATATGAATCAGTGAAAATAATGATGCTACGATAGATATTGTCCAGCTGGTCTAGCATGCTCGCACGACAAAATTTTGTTATATTAATGATATATCCTGTTATCTCATCTATTGACGTAACGAGAAAAGTATCACGTGCACGCATGTTGGCTACTGTAGACATAGAGAGATAATTCGAGAAAAGGGGTAGACAACATTTTGTCGTGCGAGCATGTTAGGCCGGCTGATTTCGTGTTCATACGTAAAAAAAAGAGTAAATAGACGTTTTCTAGGCACACGCGATACACTTAGGCTGTATCTATGTGCTGTATATATGTATATATGGCATTGTGTGATCGCAGTTAAGCGGAATCCTTTACATGTGGCCTATAAAATGTGTATGAACAAGTAACTACCTCCAACTATGAAATATGTTAAAAATAAAACTTTTTAATCATATCTATTAAATAATATATAAATAATCAATTTTTAATTAGGTATATATAAATAATTAATTTGCATCCATAAGCACAGAAAAATAGGTTAACACGTTAAAGTCATTATTCTAAACGAATGAATGAATGAAAAAGTAGATTTTTTTTTCAAAAACATCACCAGTCTCCATATAAATTCACGTAACGCTGTTATAAATATTTTCGTAATCGTTAACAAGGATCAAATTTACCAATTACTTGATAAGTTTTGTTTTTAAGTCTATGACGTATTTCGAATTATTACCTTTGTCGAATCACCCTAAAAAACCCATGTAAATTAAAAACCTTAAATTAATATTAAAAAGTTTTTACAAATATATTTTTAAATAGCTTATTAGCAAACGAGCATTGACGTCGATCATAATAACTTTAAGGGCCGAAACACATAACGGCGTTGCGGCGCCGCAACGCTAAAATCGGCGGTGGCGTCACCGCCAATTTTAGCGGCGCGGCACCGCCAATTCCGGCGTTGTGACGTCATACTTGTTGACCATGATTTATTGACATTTTGTGTCTATTTTTATATTTTATTTTTTTGTGTCTTTATTAGACATGGGTATCTCAATGAATTTTTATGAACTGCAGATAAGCTCATGAGCCATATGCTTGAACCGGAGCTGTGAAACGGCTCACAGTTCAGCTCAATTGTTGTTATAGGTATTATTACTTTTAACCACTTTTAACTATTAGATTTACAGCTAATTTATGACTCGGTTCAAAAAATGACATGTATGATGTACCTAAATTATAAATATGTAATAAAGCAGCGTTTCGAAAAGTTATTATAGTGATATTTTTTCTATCTTACACAATTATAGGGGAATGCTAATTTCATGCATATGATAAACGCTAAAGTGAGTTTCTTTGTTTGTTACGCTTTCACGCTTTCACGCTTTAACTATTCACCTGAATTACGATCATCATGAAATTCTGCATACCAGTTGTCTGGGGTACAGAAAAGGACATAGAGTACCTACTTTACGTACCGACTACCGTTGGTGCCTGTACCATGCGAGCGGAGCCGCGGACAAAAGCTATTTATTTATATTTAATCTATAAAACTAATATAGTAAGATATTAATTTATGTATCACTTTGTTTCAATTTTGTTTAGGCTTTATGAGACAAAAGTTGTTTAAAATTCTACCAGCATACAAACTTGATTCACAAAATTATTTCCGGTACAAAGGATTACTTTTTATGCATTCTACTAAATAACAACTTCACAAACAATAATTAACAAATTTCACGTGAACTATAATATTTAAAATAATTAAATTAATATCCGCAATAAAAAATCACGAAGAACTGGTTACCCTACAACAACGCTCTTTTTCGCGGCGCCGCAACGCCGCAACGCAAACTGCCGATTTTAGCGTTGCGTCGCCGCAACGCCGTTATGTGTTTTGGCTCTAATAGTATTCGAATTGCCACAATAATGCGTTGTTGACTTAAGAAATAAAGGAAAGTAGAATCTAAAGATGTAATAGATAGAAAAGAATGGAAAAGGGAAGAAGAGATCTTCGCTTGTAGCTTTCTCACAACTCTCATTCAAGTAGGGTTTAAAACGCCCATGACTATTAAAAATGTCAGATATGAAAAAAAATTACTTTTCAGGAGAGCGATGCAAAGTGTAAATTGCATGCGTCTTTTTACATATTTTTTTTTTAAATATCGACATTTATAAATTAAGTGATTAAAAAACTATGCATAAAATAATATTTTTCTTTTCAGCTGATGTTAGACTTGATTATTTAGGAACTTTTATGAAATCAATCAAAAAAAAAATCGAAAGTACTTTGGAATTGTCATTTTGTATATTTACTTATTTATTATAGTTAATGTGAAGATACCGTCAAGAAATAATCGACAAGGAAGTCAAAAGTTACTCTTTTAAATACTAACGTTCACTCAAAGACAAATTAGAAGACAACACAATGTCTCGTCCTAAATTAATATTTCCAGGAAGACAACACTATCACTTGACTATGTATTCCATTCCCTATTGTCTTCGTGTGAACGAAATAAGAAACAGATACGGTAAGAACTAACTAGTAGTGTATGTCGTGGGTATCTTAGGTAACTATGACTTTAGGTAACACGCCAAAAGCGAGTGCTTCTCTTATTTAAACTGATCCGTATTATATTGAAAATGACATATTTAGTAAAATGAGTGCATAACTTGGCTTTCGAAGTTTTTAAAGAAAAGGTATTCCTTGAATTACTAACTTCATTACTAAACTAAACTAAATCAGCCTGTAAGAGTCCCACTGTTGGGTAAAGGTCTCTTCATATGATAAAAGGGCTGGAGCTTAATTCACCATGCTGCTCCACTGCGGGTTAGCGCATAAATTCCTTAACATAGGTAATGATCGCTGTCAGGTGTCTATGATAACAACCGAGACCGACGACTATACGTACTCTCCCGTCTCCGAGGCCCATTGGGGAGTCCCACAAGAATGCAGACAAGAAGCAAATATTTTTACAAATACAAATATCTCTCCGATCGGGAATAGAACCGCGACCGCCGGCGTTGAGGTGACTAATCGCACCACTACACTAGAAGGGTTGTCGTGTACTATGATACAGTATAACCAACTCATTAAAAAAAAACTAATTAAAATTAATCTAAAATTAAAGCTATGTTATAACTTATTTACAAATAAATAAAACTGTCTAGATAAGTTTATAACTTCCAATTCCGTAGTAGTTTTAAAATGTATTGACAAAAGTATCACATTTTTTCTGATTGATAGATTCCAATCGCAAATGAGATAGTAAAAAATCATGCGACCCGTATACCGATACCGAAACGAGTGCAGCAGCAGGTCACACGTGTATGTAACATGATCTTACGTCAAATCGATTACACGCCAAAATCTATACGAATCGGCATCATTTATACAGATTGAGATTATTGCGTATTACGCAACATTTCCTAATCGGTTTAATAATCATAAAATTTTAACGCTATTAATCTATTCTTTAACTAATAAACGTTTTTCATTTAATTTATTTATTTATTATTGTTCTCAGTCTTACATCTAACATTAGGTATAGGAAGACCTATGCGTCAGAGTAGGTAATAAAATAAATAACATTTTCCAATTACATCATAAAACCACCGCGATTCATAATGGAAGTCATAAAATGTATAAAATTCAAATAATTAATCCAATCAAATTAAACATAAATTAGTTAAAATTTAATTTTGATGGCATAATACATTCTGTCGATACTTATAATAAAATTGTAGCAGGTTCAATTCTATACATAGAAGATATTAATTTTTTTATTTATTTAATTATAAAGGAATACCCTTTATTGATTCTGAAGCCAAAAAATATTTTTTTCATTTTTATGTGTTTGTATCTTGACTGTGCATCACGACGAAACTACTAAATTAATTTGAATAAAACTTCGATTGATTTTTCGAAGAATTTATATGAATAATTAAAAATCATATTTTTCATCATAATATAAACGAAAAAACTAAAGAATTGTATATTTTTAATCCGTAATTGAATTCGCAACCTTTTAGATAAGATGAACATCTTTTGTCGAATTAGTTATCAGCGCTTATCGTTTATTCCATAATGAACTGATACCTCGGACAAAGCTTACGATTGTTCGATTCCAAGATTTATAATTTCGTTTCTTACTTAGTTCTATTTTTTTTTCACTCAAATATGAATATAAAGTTTCGTTAATTGTTAAAGTTAAGCGGGGTCAATATCATGTGGTTTAATGACCTCTGTTACATTATTTTAATTTAGCTGTGTAAAAGTTTCATAATTAACTCAGTTTCAGCTATCACGTATCAGATTACAATTTTTAACTAACTTTAGAAAATAATGTTGAATTAAAAATATAATATTATTTTGGTTGTTTACGAAACATAAACTACATAATTATGTACCATATAAAAATATATAAATTAGATTATAGAGAGGTTAATTTACCCTCAATACTTTAACGACGACCGTTTTGGTGTAGTGTTGCGAGTAGTCGCCTCAATGCCGGGGGTTGCGGGTTCCGGTCTGGGTGTATGACCTTGTGATTACCCCGCCGTCCCTAGCAGAGCACGTAAAGCCGTCGGTCCTGGTTTTTATCATAGACACCTGGTAACTATCGTTAATCATGGTAGGCATATTATCCGCTAACCTACACTGGAACAGCGTGGTACATTAAGCTCCAACCCTTTTTCTAGATGGAGAAGAGGCCTTTGCCCAGCTGTTGGACGTTTACAGACTGATTCAGTTCAGTTCAATACTTTAACATTATACATAGATATACATGAACTAGATAACTATAGGTACCGATGAGAATCGGGGTCATATCTATTACTGCGTCTCGTCGAAATTATTGCAAAAAACAAAAATCGTGCATTGAGAGTTATTCACATCTCGACGTTAACAATACTAGTCACGCGATATAACGACTACTGTTATCAAAACTATACCTAAAGCTGTACGAATGTAGAACGCAGTCCCTAATTGTGAATAACTAATTTTGTATTACTTTAAAACAGGGATTCCCCAAGGGGTCGATATCGACCCCTTTGGTTCTAAATTGACCACTTAAACCTTATCCACTTAACAAACCGCATTTTTTTTAAATTGTTAAGTATTTTGTATCAATAGGAAAATATTTAACTAGAAATAGGATTTATAAAAATAATTAAAAAATCCAAAGCTATTATTTGGCTATAGGGGTCTGAGGTATCAGTTCATTTTGGAATAAACCATAAGCGTTGTTAACCTTGTTAGACCAGGGCCAAAGCCTTCAAAAATGGTAAAAAATGAAAAAAAAAATTACAGTAGGATGAAACCCATTAGAAAAGGAGGGGAATATGATCAAAATGAAAGGAAAAATAAATTACGGTCGATCCGAGTTTGGGAAGTGGGAGTTTTTAAGTGTAAAAAATGGTTTATCTTGATTTCCGGCAAAACTACAAGTCCTATGGAAAAAAGTTAAATGGAAAAGTTGTAGGTAATAAAAAGATCTACAACTTTTGTATTTGCAATTTTTTCACATAACCTCAAAATTTAGGTGAAAAATTCAAAAAACCAAGTTCTTGGTTTTTTATTTATATCTTTTTCAAAAAAAAAAAATTTTTCTACAAATATATATATACACACATAAATACATATATACACTGTAACACATAATAATATATATACACTGTAATTTATTTGATTTAAAATATTTATTTTTTCGCCTTATTTTAACTTAATATCAAAAAAGCACCCTAATTTTCAATAGAAAATTCTGACGTCAAAATATCAGCTTTTTTCAAAAAGTTTGGGGGCTTTTTGTTCGTTGAAATATCTACTTTCTGATGGTGTAAAAAAATATATACATTACTATAGAAAATGTTCTCAGAAAATGCAAAAAAATTGAAAAAAACTCAAATTCGAATTTTTTTTTTAATCACTATGTACCTACAATTTTGAGGTATTTATTAAAATGGGTTTCATCCTACTGTGATTTTTTTTGGTTTCAAAAATTATCGACCCTGGTCTATGTCTAAAAGATCCCGGATTAAATTACTTACGGATTAAAAATATTCAATTCTTTAGTGTTTTTGTTTAGAAATCCACCGAACAATTGACGTTGAAGCAAAATAATATGTAGCAATATGCATGTCTATAAAAAAAAAAACAAGATTTAAATATTTCTTAAAGAAGAAAGGCCCGCGAATTTATCATTTATAGAACATTTTCACGATACAGTACAGTAAAGAACACGCTTAACCTCATATTTGTTTATATTAATTTATAAGAATTAAAATATTTCCACAAATATATTACGATATTAAATTAACTATTTATTTACTATTGTTTATTCTGTACCTAATACCCAGTTACTCTAATCTATTCTCTTATATTTGCGCAAATTTTACTCATTTAATTTAAAGTCTAGATCGGATTTTATCTCGTTTATTATAATTTTTTCGGATATTTATTCGGACACCCACCAGCTCAGTCCCCCGAGATCATGGACGCTGTAAAGGGTCCAAAACGTCGCGAAATAATTTAATTGAAAAATCGTTAAAGTGTAAAGTATTTTAAGCAAATAAACGCGATAAAATCCTCCTATCGTTAAATCCTATTCGTTTAAGTCATGATCTTCCTTATCAATATATTTTTTTTAATACAAAACATATTTCAACATGTCCTTGTATCTTAATATTAAAGCGTTATAACAAACAAACAAATCATTCAGCCTTATAATATTAAAATATATTATTTGTAATCAGGTTTAGAAGAGCTTGTAACGGTTACATAAATGCAGTGTTTCTGTAATATACCGTTGGTATGTAAAATCCGTATGTAACGGTATATAGAACTTTGAATACTGAAATTTTAAAATATTGAATACATCAGTTTTATGGTTCCCCAGATAAATAATGGAACTTTCACATGTAAAATTTGTAACAGCATCTAAAAAAAAAAACTATAAAAACAAGCTGCACAATGCTAATTCCCGAAATATTTAAAAGGTACTTGTGGGGTCACCAGAATGTCTAATTATCTTGATAACCTCACATTTACTTAGTTCTTACTTACGGATATAATTTACGTAAAAGATATACTTAGTTTTGAGATATGAAATTATATGAATGAGATGTGATTGAAACGATTTAATATAGAGATGAATTTAATGCACAAAAATAAACGATTACAATACGAAAAGTTAAAAGGAAAGATATTATAATTATATAAAAATTTAGGCGCGCGGTTAGTTTCGAAGCAAGTGCATGAGTGTAGTTCGCCAGCGTCGTTCGGCTCCTCAAGTACCACCATCATTCGTCACGTCGTCGTCGTGTGGCCCAAGTTGAATAACTATAAGGAGCTGGTCCAAATTAACAAATTAAATAATTTTATTATTGTGGCGTCAATTTTATCATAGACATCAAGAGTTCGCCACATATTCCCCCTGGCTAGACCGTAACTACGGTCGATAAAAATTAGTAAATTGGACTCTTCGCCCGCTTCGTGTGTATTTCTCTGAAGTTTTGACAGCTTCTGATAGGGTTACAGCTTCTTCTCTCGCCATATACGCCGGTTTCAGCCTGTCAATGGACACATTGACCTTTTTGTTCTGAACGTCTAGAGTGAAATACTTAGGCGTTTTTTCGATGACCTTGAAGGGTCCGGCGTACGGCGGTTCTAACGAACCATGCAATCGGTCTTGTCTCAGGAATACATGAGATGCGTTTTTCAAGTCTTTAGGTATATAAAATGGTGATGAGGTAGGCTTATGCCAAGAAGTTGGCCTTGGGGTAAGTTTAGCCATATGTGATCGCAGGCGTGTGGCATAAAGAGTTACGTCTGTTGTGGTGCAATCATCTTTCGGCGACAGGAATTGACCAGGCAATATAAGTGGCTCACCATAAACGAGCTCTGCAGGTGACGCTTGAAGATCATCCTTCCAGGAGCTGCGCATACCAAGAAGCACTAGTGGGAGTGATTCAGTCCACTGCGTAGAACTATTATTGCAGTTGCACATGATTGCTGCTTTAAGTTGTCGATGCATTCGCTCAACTATGCCGTTTGCTGCTGGATGGTAGGCGGTAGTGCGAATGTGTCGAGCACCAACCGTTGCTGTGAGAGATTTGAACAGTTGACTTTCAAACTGCCGACCGCGGTCTGTGGTTACCCGGGCTGGGCAACCAAAGCGCGCAATCCAGCCGGACACCAAGGCTGCGGCACAGGACTCAGTCGTTATGTCCTTAAGCGGGAACGCCTCAGGCCATCGTGTGAATCTGTCGATGACGGTAAGGCAATACCTGAAATCATAAGAAATAGGTAAAGGTCCTATGATGTCGAGGTGTATGTGAGAGAACCTCGAAGAAGGAGTAAGGAAAGTGGAAAGGGGGGATACTGTATGGCGGATAATTTTACATTTTTGGCATTTTAAACATTGCCGTACCCACTCTCTACAGTCCTTACGAATCCCTGGCCAAACAAATCTCTGCGTCACCAGTCGTACTGTAGCTGACCTTCCAGGATGATGTAAGCTGTGAATCATGTCGAAGACTTGTTTTCTGAATTCTGACGTTATATAAGGTCGAGGTGAATGCATGGAGATGTCACAGTAGACGGGTATGGTAGTGAATTCGGTTGACATTTTCACAAGCTTCAGCGAAGAACCACGGCGAAGAAAGTCTTGTAGTTCTGTATCATTATCCTGAGATTGTGCAAGAGTCTGATAATCTACGGTACTGATTTCTTCGACCCGAGAAAGTGCATCAGCTACAAGATTATCTTTACCCGGTATGTGTCTTATATCAGTGGTAAATTGAGATATGTAATCGAGATACCGGAATTGTCGTGGTGAACAGTCTTGCTTGCTGGTAGAAAAAGCAAAAGTAAGGGGCTTGTGGTCGGTGTAAACGGTGAATGTAGTAGTTTCTATCATATGGCGAAAGTACTTGATAGCCTCGTACACAGCTAGGAGTTCTCTGTCGTAAGGGCTATACTTTTTTTGTGCAGCAGACAACTTATGAGAGTAAAATGCTAGAGGTTGCCAGTCATCAACTTTCTTCTGTTGGAGTACCGCACCAATTGCTAAGTCTGAAGCGTTAGTGACGATAGCGAGTTCTGCTGAGTAATCTGGATGAGCTAAGAGTGTAGCTTGCGACAGTGAAGCTTTACAGTCTTCGAAAGACTTGAGCAATGTAGACGTCATCTCTACTGGGTGAGAACCTTTGATTTTGGGTCCCTGTAGAATGGAATTCAACGGTGCCTGAAGTTTTGCAGCATTTGGAATAAACCTACGGTAAAAGTTTAGCATTCCTAGGAACCGTCGAAGCTCCTTAACTGTCTTAGGCACAGGAAACTCTTTAATAGCTTGGACTTTTGAGTCAAGAGGCTTGGATCCAGAAGCAGAAACCTTATATCCTAAGAAATTTACAGTTTCTTGACCAAATGAGCATTTGGAAGTGTTGATTAAAATGCCATACTGTTTGAGACGTTCGAATAACTGCCTTAAATGTCTCTTATGTTCCTCCTTAGACTTAGAAAATACCAAAATGTCGTCGATGTATCCGTAAGAGAAGTCTAAGCCGGATAATACCTCATCAATAAATCTTTGAAAAGTTTGTGCTGCATTCCTAAGTCCAAAGGTCATGTAAGGGAATTCAAATAGTCCGAAGGGTGTCGTGATGGCAGTTTTTTGTATATCCTCCGGATTTACAGCAATTTGATTGTATGCCTTAACAAGATCAATAGTGGAGAATATTGAACATCCTGACAACTGGTATGAAAAGTCGTGTATATGACGAATAGGGTATCGATCAGGTATCGTCCTAGCATTGAGTGCTCGGTAGTCACCACAGGGTCTCCAACCATCGTCTTTCTTCTTAACCAGGTGAAGAGCAGAAGACCAAGGACTTTCTGAGCGTCTGGCTGTACCACTTGCCAACATATCTTCAAATTCTTTTTTAGCAGCCTGACTACGGACAGGATCTAAACGACGTGGCTTACAAGATACTGGTTGTCCAGCAGTGGTTCTAATGTAATGCAGAGTATTATGTTTTGCCGGAGAGTGTATACCAGCTGGCCTTGTGATCTCTGGGAATTCTCGCAAGATTTCGTGGAATTCAGTTTCACCTGTGACAGCCTTCACTGATGCGATGTCGTCAGACGGAACTGAATGGATAGCACTTACTGAGAGGGAAGTAATACCATCGATCAAGCGTTGGTGTTTGCAGTCTACGAGCAAACCGTAGTAAGTAAGGAAATCGACACCAATGATAGGTCGGTAGACATCAGCAACTGTAAAGTTCCATGTAAAGTCTCTACGAAGTCCGAAATCAAGATGCAGTTTTACCGGCCCGTAAGTATGAATGACTGTGTTGTTCGCAGCCACCAACTCAAAAGTAGTCTGCTTGCGGGGCGTCTTTAATGCTGACCGTGGGAAAACACACAGGTCGGAACCAGTGTCTACAAGGAACTGCATTTTACTAACACGATCGGTTACAAAAAGACGGCCTGTAGTCGTTGTTGTTGGGCAGTCATAGGCCGCTACTTCTGACTGCCCGTGAAGTTTTCCGAAGAATAACTACACGGTTTCTTGCATTTTCTTGCTTTTGCGCCGTAGGTAAAATGATAAAAGCAATGAGGATGATTTGGTGGTGGTTGTTTGGGACGCGAGCGGCTTCGTGAGCGATTGTACCTTCGGGTATTATAGCGTGAGCGACTATTATTTTCTAACTGCGCCTTAAGTTGGGCTACTTGCTTTGTTAAGTCGCATACCTGCTTAGTTAAGTCATCATGTGAAGACAATGAAGCATTAGAATATGTAGTTGCTACCTGCGGTATTGATGGAGCAATTTCATGCACCTTGTCGGCCAATTCTGCCAGCTTTTCTAACGGTAGATTTATCTGCGAAGCAATTACTGTTTGGATTGTCGGAGGCAATCGACTAGACCATAAAGTGGCTAAAAAATCTTTAGGTACTGATGGACCCGCTAGTCCTTCTAGGTGACGTAGGAACTGTGAGGGCTTTCGGTCGCCTAGCTCCTCGTGCATTAAAAGTTGCTTTATGCGCTTCTTTTTTGAGGCAGATAGACGTTTAATAAGTTCAGTTTTGAGTTTCAGGTATTTATCTGCAACTGGCGGATTAATAATAATATCTTTAACTTCAGCTGCATATTGGTGATCTAATTGAGCCACTAAATAACAGAACTTTGTCTCGTCGGTTGTTATTCGAGATAACGTAAACTGGCTTTCAAGTTGAGCGAACCATAAAGCGGGTTCCTCTGGCCAAAATGGCGGTACTTTAACACCTACACGTAATACTTCCGTGCCGGCATCGGCATCTCTGGATTCATCCTGATTCATATTTTTATAAGAAAAAAAATTTGTCGCTTACCGCTATCACTTGTGGCACACACCAATCACCACCGAAATTCCTTAGTCACTTTCTTAGATGTTTTAAAATTTAAACTTCTTTCTTCGTCGGGGTCACCAATAATGTGGGGTCACCAGAATGTCTAATTATCTTGATAACCTCACATTTACTTAGTTCTTACTTACGGATATAATTTACGTAAAAGATATACTTAGTTTTGAGATATGAAATTATATGAATGAGATGTGATTGAAACGATTTAATATAGAGATGAATTTAATGCACAAAAATAAACGATTACAATACGAAAAGTTAAAAGGAAAGATATTATAATTATATAAAAATTTAGGCGCGCGGTTAGTTTCGAAGCAAGTGCATGAGTGTAGTTCGCCAGCGTCGTTCGGCTCCTCAAGTACCACCATCATTCGTCACGTCGTCGTCGTGTGGCCCAAGTTGAATAACTATAAGGAGCTGGTCCAAATTAACAAATTAAATAATTTTATTATTGTGGCGTCAATTTTATCATAGACATCAAGAGTTCGCCACATACTTATGAACAATTATTTTATTAAGCAAAAATTCAGGCTAGGCATCGTAAGAATCCGGTGGAAATATTCCAGTTCATTATTTTTTTTTTTATAATCTGGTTCTCATATGTAAAGTAAACTATGTATGATATTAAAACATACGATATATACATATATTTTAATTTAATTTCATTTTTTTTAAATTTCCGTCAAGATTAGCTTCATCTGGGAGTAACTGTAGCATTTTTACAATTCGATTATACTAGTTACTTTTGGGTATGTAGTCTCTGTAACATCTGTATTCTGTTATGTAACATCCTGTTTTTGTACCAATGCATCTCCTCTCGCTTCATCACAGCTTCTATATCCGATTAACTCACTACACTACAATATTACATCGTCATCGAACTTATGCCAAATTTTAGCCGAATTTAGCATCAGAGCGCTATACTGTACAAGGATAAAAAAGGCTAAAAAAATATGTTTAAACGCTCTCTTCATTTCAAGTTCCAGCAGTCTGATTTTGAAAGTTATTTTTGCATCAAATGATCTGTTCATTGAGGAAGTTTATAGGCTATAATAAATTACATTACGACTTATAAGAGAGAGACAGTAACCATAAATTTCTCAATCATTTAAAACTCGTCGTATAAAATTACGACGATCAGTTTAGTTCTTAAGATCTTCATTCCATTCAAGTCAAGTAACATTGTAATTATTTTATAGTTATCTCTGTATAAAATGTGTAATTGATATTTATTGAGTTCAATGACATATTTACATATTTCAAGTAAACATGTTTTTATCTTCAATATGTAGTTATTTATACCGCCCGATGTGATGACCTGTACGGAGGTACAAAACATCAATGAAGTACACAAACGTCACTTCACTGATTATTCAATAAACTCGTCTCGTACTCGAACTCTTGACATTATAATTAAATCTAGAAGCTCTATACGGATCAAAATGTCCATACGTGTCAAAATTCTATCTTGAGAGAGAAAAATTAAACAAAGATGAGAATCGGTCTTACAGAATATTGCATGATCTTTTTGTTTTGAATGGAACACGTAAATCCAAATAGACACCGGTCAAATCTAGATAATCTAAAACAGCCATCGCTTAGTTATATAGAGTTGAATTTGTTTACAACTAATCACTTGACTGGCCATTTTGCGCATTTGCCTGTAACCCTGCTTTCCGCTCTAGGGTTGTGGTTTCTATTCCCGCCACGAGTCTGGGTGTAATATTTATATACGTATTATGTATATATACATTCAATTAAAAATATATAAAACTAGCTGCTGTCCGCGACGTCGTCTGCGTGAACGCTATTAGATTACACGTTGTTACAGAATGCGTTGAAGAAATAAAGGTTCACTGCTCGTTCCCCGTAGATGATAGCGTGATAATATGTAGCCTATATGTTGACCCGACTTCTTAATAATATTTGTGCAAAATTTGAAGTAAATCCATGCAGTACTTTTTGAGTTTATTTTTGAGTATAATATTATTATATTTTTTTTTATTACAAACAGACATACATACAAAAATTCTAAAAACTATATTTTTGGCTTAGGTATCGATTGTAGATCACACCCCAAGTATTCTTTTAAAAAAAATTAAATGTACAGTTTTGATTTTCCTACAAAAACACAAATATTAAGTTGCCTGTTCTTAGTAAGAACAGACGATATCGTGTGTGTACGTTAAACATATTTATATTTATAACGTCGTGTCTGAAGCCGATAGAAATATAGTTAAATATTCACAGCAGAAAACCTGAGGCATGTACATTTACTAATTTGTAGTAGAGTGTTATGGGCAATAATTCAGCTATCTCATTAGTAGGAGTACAAGGTTTTGCACGCCGTTTAATATTTACTACACGGGTGATTTTTCCCACATTTTTCCCACAGCACGCTAGTGTTAGTCATGTAGCTGTGCACGGTTTAAAGATTTTTTTAATCGAGATTAAATAAAACGTAAATAGTAAATAAGTTTTTCAGTACTTGTCTCGGAGAATAATTTTATGTTAGCCTGTCAAAAGCTAGAAAAAAGCATTAGAAAGTGAAATAAATACATTTCAATCATATCGTCTTCATGACAATTAACAAACTTAAACGTAAAAACAAGGTTTTTTTTACTACGCGTCAAGTAATAAAACCGAAATATGTACGGAACTCAATAACAACCGCAAACAAACCTATATTCTGCCAACATGAAGCCTTGAACTCGATAACGGTTACGAATTTAAAATCGAACCAAATCATTCATTGTTTAGTATTCTTGAAACGAACGCATATTATATATTTATTGATATTAGTCTGTTTTTCTCGAGTTCGTCTTTAGTTACGTTCTATATTTAAAAATGGGTGTGGCGCAAGCGCATGTCCTCGGACGTTTAGCTAACGGATTTTCGGCGAAATTTAAATTTCGTACGAATCCAAATTATTTTTTTAGGTTGCGATTATTTTTATTTGGGTTACATTTCGAATATCAGACGACCTCTTTAAAAAATAAGATCTATACAATGCGTATCTCGCAGTTTCGCCCACATAAAATTCTGATACTTGCCTCACGTTTGTGTTTACTTTAACTTTTCTCAATATACAACTACTCCTTCGGTAGGTACATATTATATTATATTACATTTAAACAGATAAACAAATTACAGTACAATAACAGTCGTAACCCGTCTTACAGCTGGGTACACGTCTTCTCTTATGCAGAAATATTAGAACTTAATCTGGCACGCTGGTCCATTGAAAAATTGGCGGATATACATGTCTCTGCACCGCCAAGTACAATATGAATTTTGAATACTTTAATAACTAATAAACTCAGCGGTAGTCGGTAATATACCTCTATAGCGGATTTATACCAAAGATTGTCGTCTATAGCGGATTTATATCAGTCGCTTAATCAACTGGAAGATCTCTGCTTAAATATTAGTTTATATTTTGAAAATAAACTACTGTAAAGGTCATGTGTTTTCAAAATAAACGGTTTTAAAGGTTAAAACATGTGGGTCGAGACATTTGTTTATTTAATTATTAATACGATATTGTATTGTTTTGCTAAAACCACATCAAGGTCTTGTAAATCACTGTTATCGTTGCTTAACCTTTGAGATGCATTAAAATAAAAATTGTTTCATTTCAATATAAAGGTTATTACTTTAATAATAAACGTATTTATATTTTAAGTCATTATTTCTTACGACTTTGGTCGTTTGAAATTTATTTAAAATATAATTGTTTTTTTTTTTCGAAATTTAACATATCTTTTGAAGAAAAATATAAAGATTCCGCTTAGTAAACATAAAAAAAAGTTTCAAAGTTTAATATTTTACATAAATATATTGTTAGTGTTAGGTCGTTACCAAAAAGTTTTGATCATGATTATTTTAAAATAAAAACTAAAGTTAGTTTTACATCTTCGAAATTTTTTAGTGGAAATAAAAATAAATAAATAAAGAAAACGGAGATTTTTGTTTCGGGATTTGAAGAAGTCAGAGTTCAGACGAGTCTGGGGCCTGGGCCGTCATTGAGTTCGGACGCTATTGAATCTTATGAAGAAGTTCTGATAGAGCTAATAATCAATCCTTTATCAATGTAAGTACGAATCTAGTTGTATGTTAATTTTTATCTCTCTATAGTTCAACCGGAACGACATTTATAGTATATATATATATTTATTTATTTCTTTTGAACTATGAAATAATCTTTATTCTGATCTGGTGTAAAGTTAACTATAATTTGCATTTGTGTCACTGTCGCTCCAAATGAGCGATATATTGAATTAATATTGTAGTGTTAAAAATACAGTGCTGATGCTATTATCATTGGGGTTATTGTAATGGAATAACATTGAATATAAAGAATAAATATTATGATACAAGGTGGGTTTTATTATAATACAAATTAAAATAAACAATATTTTAATAATGTGGTTCTATATACATGTTTGATATAAATTAATTAAATCGTATTAAGCTATTACTTCTCTTGAAAATTATACTATTGATGTCTATAGAATAAAAATTGACTAATTTGTAATCCTAGAATATATTTTTATAAGTGTTATTGTGTATACACACATAGAAGAATAGAGACATACTTTTGCAAACGAAAAATGATGTCTATTTTCTACGTACATTATCCCACTTTACTTTAGACGATAAGACGTATTTTACGCCTCGAATCGATTTGAATATTTTCTAAGAACTGTCCCAAATGCATTTCGACGATATACGAGTATTTATATAAATCCAGGAACGATCGGATTTACGTCACGGCTATAATAACCAGAGGCCACTCGGCCGCCGCGCTGTCTCAACGAGTGTTTTATTTTAAAACCAATAAGTTTCAACAGAGACACTGTGTTTTGAATCGAGTTAATTATGTTCTGGCTTCTGTTACGCCTGACAAACGCTCTGGTGTGTTCCTCTATATATTTATGATCTGTTTATATGACTTTGTGAGTCTCCCCACCGTGCCTCGGAGAGCACGTAGAGCTGTCAGTCTCGGTTGCTATTACAGACGATAGCGATCGTTACAGATGATAAGAAAAATTTTCGTTAACCAACTCTGGAGCAGCGAGTTGCCGGATTAAGCTACTTATATATGGAGAAGAGGCCTTCGCTCAGCAGTGTCTTACAGGCCGCTTCAGTTTAGTTAATTTTAGTTCCGTTACGCGTCGACAACGTCATAGTCCTAAAAATGTCAAATTATAAAAATTTAATTTTCTTTTCATCTACTCCAGAATCAGTATTAGCATCATACTCGTATTTTCTTTCGTATTAATTTTTTTGTTATAATAAAGTCAGTCCAGAGAGATCGCTATAGGCGATAAGGTCGCTTTTTCATACTCACATTAATTTTTACCTACTTATGTGTTTAATTGAGTATTTTTATGTGTGCACTAAATATTGAATAAATTAATAAATAAATATTATTCTACGAGGTGATATTTTCCGGTTTCATTAGCGTGGAATTTTGATACTTATAATATAACTTTATAAGTGTATTTGATTCTTATACTGCTCTACTATTTAAATCATGTATTTCTTAATTAAAATGACATAACTCTTATGACATGGCAACATTCTATAAAAAAGTGTGATCGCAGTACACCTTATACCTACGTACTATTATGTGTATGTGTAGTCTGTGCAGAAATAATTATGTTATTTATGTTAAAATATAGGTATTTTACAAATCCCTCGCTGTTTACTTGCGTGATATTTTATAATTTATATAAATTCTGGATAATGTAGCTTTGTAATGGTTCTTATTTTTATAATATTAGTATACTCGTACATGAGCTAAGATTAAAAATGATGTTTAAAAAGTTATTTACAGCGTAAGAAAAAAAAATTGAAAAATGTAGCAAACAGATTTTGAATAATACATATTTTTAATGTTTAAGTTTTGAAAGATATGATGAATACTACTTGATAATTTTACATTTTACATTTTGGACAAAATCCAACAGGACTTGTTTTATCGTATATTTTTAATAACCGTCACATTCATTTTAACTTTCGCTGAAAAGTTTTAAATTAGGTTATGTTTTGTAAAAAAAAGAAAGTTTGAAAGAGATGATAAATTAATATCATAAAAATATGACTGATGAAAAATCTGAACAATAAAAAATATGACTTTAAATTAATGTAAACAAGCTTCAGAAACGAAATTATTGCTAATAAATTTGTAAGAGAGGATATAGGTCACAGATGATTAAATATAGTCTTGACATAAAAGGTTGAAGCTGGAAAAGCGAAGGAAATTTAAAAATCTTAGAGCGGTACTCATATATAATTATTTATTATAACCTACTCGTAGTGTAAATTGTAAATTCAGTTTGATATGTAATATATATAAATAAATTTGCGTTTGTAGTACCAATGTAAAAATCTAAATTTTGCTGATAATAATGATTTGTTTAATGATTCGTTGTAATGTCATATTTCAAGGACTTATTATACTTAGGACTTAACATATTTCTTATTTTTGTTAACCTAAAATATTTGTTTAAGCTTTTTTGATTCAGCGTCAAACTATAATAAGTGTCCTAGCATGTGGTTGAATGACCTCTGTGACAAAGTTTTTATGTTACTTTGTAAAAATTTTGTACTTACCTCAAGTTTAACCTTCACAAATATGTGTGTGTGCGTGTATCAGATTATAATACTTTTTAATCGCTCACTTCAGCTCACCGTAGTCCACTGCTGGTCATGTCTCCACAAATTTGTGCCAAATATTCGATAGTCCGCAATTCTCATCCAGCCTTCGCCGGCGACCTTGTAAGTCATCGGTCAAGCGGAACGGCGGATAGCCCATACTGCTTTTGACAATAAGCGCTTTCCAACCCAGGACACGTCTGCTCCAGCGGCCATCGGTCCTGCGACATACGTGACCAGCCAACTACCACTTCAACTTACTGATTCTACGGACTATGTCGGTTACTTTGCTTCTCTCATAGATAATCTCATTTCTGACTTAACCCTGATCTGAGACTCCATGACGACAAGGAGTTACCTGTAAGTAAATGCGCTACTTAGGTCGATACACTGCTAACTACTACAACTTTGCTAGTAAAAGTTTTGTGAACCAGAAAACCGACACCATCTTGGGAAAGACTATCATCTTCATGAAAGTAGAGTAAATGATCGAAGCCTAGGATTATCGTGTCTTCACCCTCTCTTCGGACTTCAGATAGCTCCTATAGTCATATTAACTGGAGTATACTATTCCAGTTAATATGAGTTTAGCTCCACCTTGAGTTCAGAGAGGTGGTAGTCCAGCCGTAGAGTGCGTCCATTTATATGTATTGTTGTTCGGTAGCATACCGTATCCCGGTGATTCTTAGCAGCCTCCGCCCCTTCGTTCCCGCGACCGTTGGATCGAAACGATTGGAGCAAATCCATGGGGTTTTATGGCCATAGTCACCACTCTGGGTACGCGGGCTGGTGACCACAGGACTTGCTTTATCGCACCGAAGACAATGTTGCCCGTATCCAGTCCCTTCATTTAAGTCAGCAGTTTAGATAGTTATTACACCACACATAAATATGTTTTTGTTTATATAAATTAGTAGATAAAAATGATTTATAACTGCTATCTTCTCTTCCTTAATTCTCCATAAAACTCACCGTCCATCACCAGGAATAATATTTTCAATTCTAACGACACATACACGAATGACAAGACTTAGTAAGCATAGATATAAAAATGAAAATAAGTATAGAATATAAATATAATGGTCAAATATAATTTAATATTGTTCTTTTATCTATTTCAAAAACCGTAACTTAATATTCATAGACGTTAAATCAATTTTAGTGCTCAACAAGTGTCGATGATCTAACCGAACGCCATCAATACGGTCGTTAAATTTTATTTTTAAAGTGCACACGTTCTATTAGCTGCGACTTGCGAGACATTACGACACGTAGCGACACATCGCACGTCGCATAATCGTTTGATCTTTATGTTTTACTATATATAAGCTTTTCATGCTATATATAATAATTAAGAAGACAAACATACGGATATAATATACGACCTTATAATAAAATATCTTTTAAATAAAATATTGCATAATCGAAGATCAAAAATCATTGAGAAAATATTATTAGAATAATTTGTCTTGTAATTTAAAGAAATGTGTTTAATTTAAAGAAATATTATGAGAAAATTACCTATGGTCATGAAATAAATCTACTTAGATTAAATCAAAAAAGAAAGAAAAAGTAGCTTTAACATCATCTTCATCGTGGTGATGACGTAATGTCATGATGATGTATAAATTATATAAATTAAAAAATAATAATTGACGCTTAACAATGTACTGATGTCAAATAGTTTTTAAAAGTAGGATATTTTTAATAGCAAGGTAAGTGAGTAATCGTGGTTAACATTAATATAATTATGTATTTTGTCCTCGTTTTGTCTTTTCATTTTGTACTCTAAAATAAACTATTGATTTAATTGATTGTGAAACTCCGATCGTTTATTAGTTTGAAGAACACACGTACTTTCATAATTCTAATAATTATATTTACCAAAATTTTATATTTATATTTATCAGAATGTGAACAAATCGATATTTACACTTAATCAATTTGGGAATTCCCAAGAATACACTTGCATTAATGATTAAATCTATTATATATAATATGTTTCAATTATTACTTTGTAATGAAGATAAATGAATAAAAATATTTAAAAAAGTCGCCTAAAAATTGATATAGTTAAAATGCCCTTTGAACTCAAAAGAATAATAAATAAAATCTGAAAAGTACAATTTAACGATTATTACACGCTATTTCATCTAGGAATTGTTTTATCTTCATTCATTCATTATTTGGATTAAAGGCTTTTAAGAGTGTCAAAATGGCGCGTATGATTTGAAAGTCAAATAGTATGGAGAAAAGAACTTTTATTTTTTTACACTGCAGTGTACTATCGTTTTCGCACCTAAATCCTCATAAAATACATTTAAACAGCGCCATCTATTATACAAATTGTTTAACTGATATAATATCGCTGTACTCCTTTTGAATTAAACATTTTACTCCATTTTTTTTTTACCCGACTGCGACAGAAGGAGGGTTATGTTTTTCGAGTGTATGTATGTATGTATGTATGTATATATGTATGTATGTATGTATGTATGTATGTATGTATGTATGTCCATTTCTTTGGCACGCCCTACAGCCCAAACGGCTGGACGGTTTTTGACATATGAGGTGTCGTTGGATTTGTCTAGATTGTAGTAGTGACATAGGCTCTATAAATTTTCAAAATGGCGCCCGCAAATGGCGGAATGAGGGGGGGGGAGTTGAATTTTTTCTCTTACTGTAGCAATATGGGTATCAAATGAAAGCTAGTAAATTTATTCTTTTTAGTTTATAATAAGAGAATTTTACGCAGTCGGGTTTTTGATTTTTTTAATTAAGCATACTTGTTTAATATTTCGCCACTATACGCCGTCAATAAAGTGCATTTCAAAATAAGATATCTTTTTCAGTTCTAAAAACGTCTGTTACATAAAACAGATATTATTTTATAATACAATTTAAATTCACATATTATACGTAATCTGTGCGTTAATACAACGAGGAAAAGAAGTTGTATATATTTAAAAAATCTACTAATACTACTGTTGTTAGAAAGTGATATTCCACAGTCTTAGACAATTTTAAATAGTTTTACCTTTTGAACGGTGAAGGAATATTTCAAATAGATTTATTTATCACTAGAAACATCTGGAGATTATCCTACACATAAAAACAACAAAATGCAGTCTATCTCCTCTTTAAAAATTGTAATTTATTTTATTTACCATATACATACATATAAATTTATTATTCACTGATTTGTTATATTTTATTGCCGTATAATAAATGCGTACATATGTCACCGTACCTGGCTCTGTGCCATTTCGATTATTTTTGGTAACTAATGGATATGATTGATTACATTGCATGTAATTTTTATGTTGTGGAAACATATACACAGTAATTACTATTTTAATCTTACTGAAAAATTATATCCTCAGCCAAGGTAATACATACCATGTCGATATTTTTATTATTATATCATACCTATATATGTGTATTATATTATTACTTACTTAAATGTACTAAAAATGTTTCTATTTATCGTATATTGCACTTGTAAAATAATGTATACACACATATATTAAGAATAAACACTATTTTTATCATTTATGATACTTTTAATGGCATTTTTATTATTTAAACTAATTAAAAACTGTTTAAAAAAGTTCTGTCTTAGACGCCCGTGTCTGTATGTGCGGATCCTTTCTGTGGTCACGATAACGACCGAAAGACTTCACTAATCGAGTTTTTTTTTCTTACGCCACAGTATAGTTAGAAATAGAACCCTATTTAATATCACAGTCTAATTTGATGTGGTTTAATTGTTTTTAACAATTTTATTGTGAAAAATGAGATTATGAGGCTGTCACTTTTGGATTTTCAGAACTATTTAGTACTATACTTATGTCGATTAGCAGTTTTATTTATTTCTCGCAATATATTAATTAAAAATAAATATATAACAAACAGCTTACATTTTTACAACATAAAACACGATGTATGTAAAAGAATTATTTTCTTAGTATTTACAAGATACGAATCTTAAATAAACTTTATCAAAATATAGCGATAATTACTTTCAATGAAATACAAGTGATTTCATTTTATAGTTAATCAAGTGATGTATGGTATATTCCATTTACGATAAGATATAACTTATAATATAGATATAACTTATAATAATCATTATGATCATATCAAATTTATAATGATAATATTTATAATAAATATACGTCGTAGTTTAAAACAATTTATCAATTTCAAGACACACATATTAAACACATGCGTATATTTTCTTATCATTATTAATTTAATATGTGTCAAACTCGAAATTCAACACGAGTTAAGCCACGTGGAACGTTTAGTACTTTCTTTTATTTTAGTCCTGAGAAAAATAATGAAATTAACCCACACTGAACTAAACTGAAGGGTCCTGTGAATGTCTCTGCTGGACAAAGACATTCTTCTCTATCTTATTATCTCATATTGCATTTTAGCGCAACGTCAACGTACGTTGAAGTGGCTAAGTAGGTACGTGCTTACTTTGATCAAGTCACAATTACACTTCTAAACATAGGCATTGATCAAGTCATAACTCCGCTTCTAATAATAGACAAGGATTTGAAACTTATTTTTAAATTTACTGCTAGCTGGAGTTATGTTGCCTACACGCACTTTGACAGAGAGAAAGAATTATATGGAAGTATTATACTCATTTTGGGACTTGCAAGTTGACAATAGAAGAGATGAAATAGTTTTAAATAGATTAAGAATAGGTCACTGTGACATCACACATATACATCTTATCACTAAAATCCCGAAGAATAAATGCTCTAGATGTGATAGTGAGCTGAACATAAAACAGTTATTAATTGATTGTCCAATGTTTAAATCAGAAAGAAGTAATGTTAATCTTCGTAAGACATTAAAAGAGTGTCTAACCGATTATAAAAATACTGTAAAATTTTTAAGATTAACTAACTATTATACTTCAATTTAATTGCTGTAAAATACTGTTAAATGTTAATACATTGTAGTCGCTAATGACCCCAGATGTTAAAAGCGACTTAAAATAAATAACTTAAAAAAAATCTTTACGTCATACGTCACGACGTGGTTTTTAGGAAAGAAAGAACCATGGAATATCTCCATGGAAAGAACAACCATAAAGTCAACCAATATCAAAACAGATACGCGTATGTTTTTACCATAAATATTGATAGATTCTAAATATGTTATAGCAGTATTTATGTAACAGAGATTATCTTAATACGCACCGATCCCATAAATATTGAGTAGGTACATGTTAGGTATATATATTAGTTTTTTGTTTATTTACCTCTTTGAATGTAGGTACCTACTAATCGAAAATAACGGTTCGTTTAATTCAGGAGCATGTTTCTTGAGGAATATAATATAATATATGATTGACAAGAACGAATACTTCTCCGTTACACATTAAAATAAAATCTGCCGAAGGTGCAGTTGTAAAGCATGTTTCTGTAGACCATGAGATTCTTGCGAATTTGTAAGAATTTATAAATAGAATATTATGATGTGATTTAGTACTAGTATAAGTGTCTATAAAATTTAACTACCCACCAACTAAAGTTTTGAAATAACTCGTAATTTGGGCTATATTGTCAGGTTGAAGGGGTTCTTTGTATGAACAGATTACTATTGGAGTTTAATTAAAAGTCTAAAAAACGGATTTTATCGCGTTTATTTAAAGTTACTGTTTAACAATATTTATTTTAAATTATTTCCCGACGTTTCGGACCCTTTACAGCGTCCATGATCTCGGGGGACTGAGGTGGTGGGTGTCCGAATAAATTATTAATATTATATGTAAAGGGTCCGAAACGTCGGGAAATAATTTAAATTAAATATTGTTAAACAGTAACTTTAAATATTTTATTAAATGAATAAAATTCGCGTAAATGTAAGAGAACAATACTCTTGGAGTTCTCACTAGACTAATACAGGAGGAATCGGTAAATTCTGTAGCCAAATCATCTGTACTAATTTGATATTACTGGGAGCCATTAATTTAAACAAATGAATGAATAGTAAGTAACTTCTGGAAAACTGAACTGAAACAGCAAGTAAACGTTCCAATGTTTGATAAAAACATCTTTGATAAAAGGTTAGACCTTAATCAAACACGCTGTTGCACACAAATATTAGAAACATACAGTTTTACTCACGTTGTTTTCCTTTATTTCCGATCAGGAAATGAATTTGAGAGACAGACTAAACAAGAAAACTCACCGAAACCGTCTGGAATCGATTTTAGTGTTTTCTTATATTATAACCAATTAATTCCTATCATAACTGGAACGCTCACTTAATAAAATTGTATATTCAAATATGCACCTTGAAACATTTCACATAAGGTTGACATTGGCTCAGTAGCGTGCATTTCATATAGGCAGAAAGGCACTGCCTACCCTGGCATGTTACTAAAAATTATATATAAAACATGAACATTACATATTTTTGAAAAAGACATAAACCATAATTCAATTTAAATCCGCTTCAAAAAACCCGCCATCATATATGCGATATCAGCGCTTCGCGCGAATCGACGACCGCGACGGGCCTTTTATAAAACTTTGCCTTAAATCGCATACAAAATGTTAGCATTGACAGAACGACATTATTATAATCCTACAATTTTATAATGTCGCGCGTCATATGGAATACGAACAAAGTATTGTGTTTTTAACATTGGTCGGTTTAACAATCCAGCAGGCAGTGCCTAAATAACCTGTCAAATCAAATTGTCTTGAATTCGATACCGTTTGTACCAATAATTATGATTTTTGACACGGTCGCATAATCGCATCCGCCGTCCAATCCGAACTCCGAATCATTCCATGACAGATGTTATTGCAATTCACTTTGAATTTTTAGTTTGTGGTATACGAAAATATTAATATATTTATTATATTAGTGATGGACTAGTTTACTTGTGAAATATGTAACGGAGATGTGTGTTTGATGAAAGTAAATAAAGTAAATAGTGCATCCAAATTCAACACGTTCGATTTTACAGATTATTACGTATTTAAAAAAAGATAGGCGTATCGATTTAACATATTATAAATAACAATGATGTTATAATTTTTCATTTATTAATAAATAAACAAGTACTTTAATTAAGCATACAATTTCGTAACTAATTAATAGAAATTCCTTGATAGTGTTATCAATGATTTCGTATGTTTGACCAAACGAAATTATCAGAGTGCCGGCCTTATGTGGCCACTATGTCTAACCAGTAGGGTTTGGGTCCCGGGACGTCTCGTGTCTCGAAGTCCCGGGAATTTTCGTAATTTTAGTTATCTCGAGTCCCGGGACTTTCAGGCCAAGACTCGAGACGAGACAAGATTGTCGAAATTGTTATATAATCATTTTTATTTTCAAATAATTGAAGAAGCCTAGCGCCATCTGTTAGTTTAATGAATAATTACTTGGTCTACTATGTAACTACTGACTACACAACACAATAAATGCGTTGTCCAAACGTAATGAAAACCCTAGCGAGATGATTTTATGCATGAACCACGCAATTCATCTAGGAATGGAACATTTTATAAAAAGAAAGAGGCTCCTACCACATACACGGTCTCTAGCTGCGAAGATAGTGAGGATGAATTCATGGAGAACTCTACTGATGACGAAACGGACAACGAAACAAACTACCAAGCAATTGATAAAATTTATAAGAGTGCTTGATGAAACAAGGTTTTTTTTTTTAATAATATAATATTTAGTGAAATTATTTCGAAAATGACCACTGAAAAACAGCCAATTACAAAATTATTTGAAATCAGAATTTGGAAAAGAACTCAGTTTACTACTGGATGTTAAGAAAAGATGGAATTCCATTATTTTGATGACGGAAAGGTTTCTGAAGCTCAAAAATTGCATGAAAAAAGCGTTGATTGATTTAAACATGTCAGACAAGTGGAATGAAGACAATATTCTTCTTTTGCAGTCAATTGTTGATTTGTTGTAGGCAGTCAAAATAGTAGTAGAAGCATTAGAAGCTGAAAAGACGCTTCATTACAGCCGAAGCAACAATTGACGTATTGCTCAAAAATATTCAATCAACAACAACTAATAATCATTTGGCGATTTTACTCAGATTTTCTGTTCAAAAAATGTTGTTTTTTACAAAATATTAGCTTTTTTAATACGTTTCACCAGAAATTAACTGCATTAAAATTCTTCAAAAAAGGCTTACCCTCTAAAAAATAAGAGAAATTTTTTTTTTCTTAAAAGTCTCGAAGTCCCGAGAATTCCCGGGACTTTGATTGTAAGCTATCTCGTGTCCCGGGACTTTGAAATTGTCGGGAATTCCCAAACCATACTAACCAGTAACTGATTTGTTTGATAAGTATCAGTTGGTACTTGGTTGCTGTATATATAAGTGGCTCATGCTTATAAAAGATTTGGCACGACTTGTATCACATGCCGAGAAAAGCCGGATCAATCAATAAGCATGGTATGTATAGTTAAATGTATTTTGTCCTGCTGTATGTGTATGCCTGCGTTATTAGTATAAATGAACTTACACAGTGTCTAATAATTTACTTGTCTGTTCTTGAAATTATCTAAAAGCCTCTATTCCCAATAAAATTGAAATATTAGGAAAAATATGTAAGATTAAAGATTAAAAAAAAAAGTTAAAGAAATAAACTACTATATATGAATATAAAATATTAGAACAACCATTTATAATATAACAAAAATGTCGATAATTCTGTGTCGATTTAGAAAATTTACAAATTGTACATTTGTAACTCTCAAAATCAGATTGATTACTTAAAAATACATATCAAACACCATAAACAAGATATGTATAATAACTTTCTAGTCCATAATAATACGTTTTTATTTTTGCACTTATAAAGCTAAAAACTACTTCGACTAACTTTTTTTTCCGACTAACTTTGCTGGTAAATTATTCTATATAGAATAAATAAATTGAAATCATCATTTCTTTCCATCAGTTTTTGCTTTATATCAAAGTTTTTGAGATATTATAAGTATATATAATTTTAAATATGGTAATAATAATTTGATTAATTTTTTTAAAGTTATTTATTTATTGCAGTATGATATAACATGACATAAAGTAATTAAATTCAGTACATATATTAAAAGCAATCATTTGTTTAAAATTTATTGAGTTTGGAATTATTTGTATCATCAATCTTATTTGAATAAAGAGATTAATATAATTGTATATTTTTAAAAATTAGGTTTTGAATATTATACTTTAAATATATATTTGTATTTTGTATCAACAAAATACAAATATATATTTAACTATACAGACAACTTTTATTATTTTGGAAATAGATGATAACATTAAAAACTTTTTCTAAACAATAAAAGAATTTCAAATACAAAAAAAAAAACAATAATATTAAATAACTAGCTGCAAGCAAAAATTCTAAAAACTATATTTTTAGGTTCGGTATTGATTGTAGATCACACCCCAAGTAGTCTTTTAAAAAAAATATCCAATGTATAGTTTTGACTTTCCTACCATTTTATTATATGTATAGATCATATTTCAGAGAAACAAAAAAATTTAACAATTTAAAAATTGTATGTATTTTTATACTTTTTTTTTTCTGTGAATTAAAAATGTTTAATCTTTTTTTATTTAAATGTAGGTATAGCATAATTACTTAAATTGGAATGATGTGATGTTCTTTAGGTTCATATTTTTTTTTGACTGCCTACCCTGTCTTAAAACTTTATGCACGCCACTGCATTGGCTTATAACATGTAAAGTGAAAAATCGTTCCGAGCATTTCGTTGACAACCGGTATTCTTCTCTACGGTCTCTTTCTTACGAGAATTGCCTTGAATCCATGGTAGAAAGAGATGCAATCCCGGCTTTAGAAACGGTTTCGGAGTACCGTCAAATGCGCCATCTTTGCCCGATTTTTTATTAAAATGGAACAAATTTCAATTTTTTTCTATAGAAACATTAGTATGTTTTTCCATTTGCTACTACTATATGAACATATGAACGCATTTGCCATGTAAATTTACTAATAAATTAAAATTAAAATCAAAATTTGTTCAATTTTGATAGCGGGCAAAATAACCTGGACTTTTAGCCAACATTGCCATGTCGATTTTTGAAGCAAATATAACTCGTAGAAAGACTCAACTAACACCGAGACTAGAATTTATGACAATCTTGGCCTACGTTTCAATATTTTGATGGAAGAATAAATATTTACGTACTAAAGTGAGTGGGCAATATAACCTAGCGATTATTACTCTTTTGCATACAAGACCCATCGAGTAATTTAAAATTGTTAGGGCTGTCACATTCCAGTGAAATGATTATATAAATAAGATTTTCTCGCTTCTATTATATTATGTTAGTTCACACTCAAAATGACTAGATAGGTTATCGCAAATTACAACCTTAGTACCTAGAGTCTCTTGTGCCCACAGAAGAATTATCTTTTCAAAGTAATCTTTAAACATGGCGTTATCGAACCATCCTGATTTCGTGCAGTTGTATCTGGTACCAGGTGGTCCTCCAGTAATCCATTCTTGCTTTATAGACAACATATAAAGGCAAGCATTGACCACTCGCAACTGCTGTGAACATAATAGATATGTTTCCTTTGGTCGAATTAGCTATCCTTTCTGGATATCTTACCCCGCGACGAAAAATGCATTTGGAAGATCCGGGATCGTCCAAGAGATTGGTCTCGTCAAAGTTAAGTACATTCGTTGCTGGGATGTCTTTCAAAGTAATAATTAAATTCTCAAAATAGTTAGCTATTTGTTGAGGTCCCTTTTCAGCTCTCGCTTTCGAAATATTTTGTGTGGTTCTTACACTTAGTTTATCTGCATGTCTAGCCAAAAATCCCTGCACCCATGCATCACCCGGAATTTTATTCTTGAACAAAAGATCTCGAGAATTTTTCCTTTAATATTCATGCACCAATAACTTTAGATCAAGCTTAGTTAGCGGAGAACCAAAGTCACTAGAAGCTTGCAAGACTCTCACAATTTTTTTTTCTTCTTCATTTGTCAAAATCGTAGGATGACCAACAGAATTCGAATGCAAGTTTTTTATTTTATTTACAATAGTCCGTCGTGGAATACCGAATTGTCGTTCAGCATCTCTTGAAGATATTTGTTTGGATGCAACCGCTTCGCATGCAAGTTTTAACATGTCTTCTGAGTAATTTTTATATGCTCGGGACCCTATTTCACGTCTAGACTTTCTTTGTCTAATTCTGGATTTGTGTTTCTTTTTCTGAAATTTAAAATAACAAGAAAATTAAAGGTAAGAAGATTATTCAAGTAAATGTACTTATATTGTGACCTGCTTTCTATCATAATAAAAAAATAGCCTATGTCAATTGAGAATAGTATAGCCTTGTATCAGTGCAATAATTTTTAGAAGCGGAATAGATTACCTTTAACAAACATACATACAAATTCACAAACTTTATCTCTTTATACATAAATCTAACTAGATTACATAATAATTTATTTTAAAAGTTCGTATATTTATATAAAATTCCGAAGTTTTGCTTATTTAAATAATACATTGTTTAAGATACAATCTATTACAAGATATCTAAAGGTGACAACCCTGAGTACTTTTTGATAAAGGGCAATTCTCAAAATAGTTAGCTATTTGTTGAGGTCCCTTTTCAGCTCTCGCTTTCGAAATATTTTGTGTGGTTCTTACACTTAGTTTATCTGCATGTCTAGCCAAAAATCCCTGCACCCATGCATCACCCGGAATTTTATTCTTGAACAAAAGATCTCGAGAATTTTTCCTTTAATATTCATGCACCAATAACTTTAGATCAAGCTTAGTTAGCGGAGAACCAAAGTCACTAGAAGCTTGCAAGACTCTCACAATTTTTTTTTCTTCTTCATTTGTCAAAATCGTAGGATGACCAACAGAATTCGAATGCAAGTTTTTTATTTTATTTACAATAGTCCGTCGTGGAATACCGAATTGTCGTTCAGCATCTCTTGAAGATATTTGTTTGGATGCAACCGCTTCGCATGCAAGTTTTAACATGTCTTCTGAGTAATTTTTATATGCTCGGGACCCTATTTCACGTCTAGACTTTCTTTGTCTAATTCTGGATTTGTGTTTCTTTTTCTGAAATTTAAAATAACAAGAAAATTAAAGGTAAGAAGATTATTCAAGTAAATGTACTTATATTGTGACCTGCTTTCTATCATAATAAAAAAATAGCCTATGTCAATTGAGAATAGTATAGCCTTGTATCAGTGCAATAATTTTTAGAAGCGGAATAGATTACCTTTAACAAACATACATACAAATTCACAAACTTTATCTCTTTATACATACCTAAATCTAACTAGATTACATAATAATTTATTTTAAAAGTTCGTATATTTATATAAAATTCCGAAGTTTTGCTTATTTAAATAATACATTGTTTAAGATACAATCTATTACAAGATATCTAAAGGTGACAACCCTGAGTACTTTTTGATAAAGGGCAATGTTGGCATACACGGGCTCAAAGAGTTTAAGGTAACTTTGCCCATCACGAGAAGTTTTGATTTATAAATCCTTAAATACTGAATCTATAATTAAAATACTCAACAGATGTTAATCTATTACAGACAATAAACAAAACTTACCTCCGTCTTCACCATGATGTACAATCAACAAACACTTTAATGTAGAAATTTGCCCGCAAAAATACACACCACATTCGACAAGTTCCCACTGGTTACTTAATGAACTTGGGAACGAATGCGATACCTAGTTTTGTCACAAATATAATCTATTTTTCCATCAAATGATAAATGCTACCATAAAACTAAAATATTTTCTTATATTAGCGAATTTGCTTATAAATTGCTTTTAGGGCAAAGATCCCTTGATTAACAAAGTTGGCGCATTTGACGGTACATGTGAGCATTCCAGTTTGTATATAAATTCCTTGATTATAACTAATCTATCTACACGCTCTCAAAGTAACGGGATGATTAAAAAAAAAAAACTTTCTGCTTTTTATATCTTATTAAGAAAATTCATCATAGCTTTTCCTACTTTGAATATAATTTTAACATACGAAATAAGTGCCAGAATGTCGTTGTATCAGACGTTCCGATAGACTACATGAGTTATAGTTGTGATCGAATTTCTTGGCAAGGGCGGGAAATTGTCGACATCTTTCAACGATTAGTAGAATCGTCTTGCTCCCAACAGACTAATTATTTGTTGTTGATTTTCACAAGATTTTATATGATGAATTCACGTATTACATGTACCTACCTAAAGTGTGTTTTGTGTAAATTAACGCATAATTTGTTTTCAACGATCGAAAATCCGTTTATAAACGTTATCAATATTGTGTTGCAACAAACTAGAACAAAGTTAAACATAAAGGATTGTTTATTGTGATATTAAATCAATTATTATATCAAAATATTTTCCTTTAGTATTGTTATTTATATTGAGAGAATTCGTAACCTATCAAGTGTATAATTTATTCTTTAATGCTCCCGTCAGTACGACCAATTCTATCTAATTTTTAATATTGTACCACCTTTTTGGCTAATTAAAGAAATGCATAGAACGAAAAAATAATTTATTTCAATTTAACGTTCAATAGTTCTTTGGCCTTAACTTCATTTTTATGTTAGGATTTTGAAATTTTTTAGATGTCGTATCTTTCTTAACTCTCCATCCTTCTCCTGTCTATTCAGCGTTAACGGCAAGTAGGTACGTTGTAATGCTATGACGTATATTTTTACGTGGACATACATATGTGTTAGTGTCAAGTAGTAACTTTAAAACTGCACATATTGTGTACTAGTGTTGTACTAATTTAAGAAGAAACTATTATATACATCACACTAAGACGATCTCCCAAATGGTTCAAACAATTTCATTCAAAACCTAGGCTAATTTATTTATATTTTGGAAACAAACAGTACATGCACAAAAATTAAATATTAACAGGATAAAATATAAACCAATCTAATTTCCACCAATAAATAATACATACAAGAAGCAGAAGATAAAAAGTGAGATAACGATAATTAATAGGAATTTAAAACAATTAAATACAACATTAAAAACCATTAAATTAAGTTAGGGATTTTTGTGTTTAAAATTAATTAACCCTTAACAATTTTCGCGAACTTATCTTCAGTCTATCGATTATTTTTAATTAAAAAGGTGTGTTGACTCATCAATGTATGCTTATAAAAAAACATGGTCAATTACAAAAATCTATACGTACCTATATTAATTTAAAAAATCGAAAAACCCGACTGCGTAAAATATACTTATATAAATACATACATTCATACATACATACATACATACATACATACATACATACATACATACATACATACATACATACATACATACATACATACATACATACATACATACATACATACATACATACATACATACATACATACATACATACATACATACATACATACATACATACATACATACATACATACATACATACATACATACATACATACATACATACATACATACATACATACATACATACATACATACATACATACATACATACATACATACATACATACATACATACATACATACATACATACATACATACATACATACATACATACATACATACATACATACATACATACATACATACATACATACATACATACATACATACATACATACATACATACATACATACATACATACATACATACATACATACATACATACATACATACATACATACATACATACATACATACATACATACATACATACATACATACATACATACATACATACATACATACATACATACATACATACATACATACATACATACATACATACATACATACATACATACATACATACATACATACATACATACATACATACATACATACATACATACATACATACATACATACATACATACATACATACATACATACATACATACATACATACATACATACATACATACATACATACATACATACATACATACATACATACATACATACATACATACATACATACATACATACATACATACATACATACATACATACATACATACATACATACATACATACATACATACATACATACATACATACATACATACATACATACATACATACATACATACATACATACATACATACATACATACATACATACATACATACATACATACATACATACATACATACATACATACATACATACATACATACATACATACATACATACATACATACATACATACATACATACATACATACATACATACATACATACATACATACATACATACATACATACATACATACATACATACATACATACATACATACATACATACATACATACATACATACATACATACATACATACATACATACATACATACATACATACATACATACATACATACATACATACATACATACATACATACATACATACATACATACATACATACATACATACATACATACATACATACATACATACATACATACATACATACATACATACATACATACATACATACATACATACATACATACATACATACATACATACATACATACATACATACATACATACATACATACATACATACATACATACATACATACATACATACATACATACATACATACATACATACATACATACATACATACATACATACATACATACATACATACATACATACATACATACATACATACATACATACATACATACATACATACATACATACATACATACATACATACATACATACATACATACATACATACATACATACATACATACATACATACATACATACATACATACATACATACATACATACATACATACATACATACATACATACATACATACATACATACATACATACATACATACATACATACATACATACATACATACATACATACATACATACATACATACATACATACATACATACATACATACATACATACATACATACATACATACATACATACATACATACATACATACATACATACATACATACATACATACATACATACATACATACATACATACATACATACATACATACATACATACATACATACATACATACATACATACATACATACATACATACATACATACATACATACATACATACATACATACATACATACATACATACATACATACATACATACATACATACATACATACATACATACATACATACATACATACATACATACATACATACATACATACATACATACATACATACATACATACATACATACATACATACATACATACATACATACATACATACATACATACATACATACATACATACATACATACATACATACATACATACATACATACATACATACATACATACATACATACATACATACATACATACATACATACATACATACATACATACATACATACATACATACATACATACATACATACATACATACATACATACATACATACATACATACATACATACATACATACATACATACATACATACATACATACATACATACATACATACATACATACATACATACATACATACATACATACATACATACATACATACATACATACATACATACATACATACATACATACATACATACATACATACATACATACATACATACATACATACATACATACATACATACATACATACATACATACATACATACATACATACATACATACATACATACATACATACATACATACATACATACATACACTCGAAAAACATAACCCTCCTTCTGTCGCAGTCGGGTAAATAGTAAAACACATAAAATTAGGCAGTTCATTTGTTTATAATGACCGAAATAGAGATGTTGTAGCTACCATAGCATGGATCGGTTCCAAGATGGATAATCATAAACTGAGATCAATCTCGCTAAGATAATAAGGAAAAACATAATATACTAGTTTTTCCTTGAATCACTCTCAATCGTATAATACAATATTGGAACGAGGTGCTAAGTGAACGTTAGCTAATATTGACATGGTGCTACATGTTTGAGGTATTGCGTGTGATTTTGGGAATCATCTTCTATTTATGTTTTGTGACGAGGATCGATTTTACTGTTTGTTGGTAATTTTAGTTATTTTCTTTTTACTTTTTTATTTTGGTATTTATTACATTTTCTTTTATTTTAGAAACAAAGGTTATTATTATAGAAAATACTCGTAATATAATAAACAATCAATAATCAAATATTTAAAAAACAAAAACCACCTCCAAGATTACACCCAATAAACTTATTTTTGTTTTTTCTTTCCTTTGTTGATTATTCTTGAAAAGCGCTAAATTGATTCCAATAAAATTTCTATCGGATCACCTCTGAATTATGACCTACCGAATAAAAAAACAATCATTTCTCTAATGAATGATGAATCTAGTCGCATCGTAATGCATTATAGCAAATTACTGTCTTAATTATACAGACTACCTAACGCAATAATACGTAAAGAATTTTTAAAGCAGTGCAGTCGTTTGGATAAATATTTTGACTTGATAACGTCTAGTAAATCGATGAAAGCCGGCGGCTTTTCACGAAGTTTGTCACAATCTGCGAGCGAGAGCGCAGAATAAGAAAGGCATGATCGGCCTAATGGCCACCATTCACAGGCGTACCCATCCGCCGGACTTGTCGCTGGCGCCAAGTCCGCAGACAAATCTGCGTGTGAATGTATTTCGTCGTCCGGCTCTCCGGCGTCCCGGCGGTAGTGTGTGGACGACGACGGATTTGTCCACGGACGGGTGCGCGGATCGGTGCGCCTAGTGAATGGTGGGCTTAAGCGTTCGCCTTGTGACGTATAGTTTATCGATGCGTCCGAGTAGAACAGACAGGACAGCGACAGCACGCATCCTACGCGTAAACTGTTTTAAAGAAGCTTTTACTAATAAAAGATGACTGGTATACCTATATAATATTTTTATCAATGTTTTCTTATGACGTTATCACGTAAAATTATCGTCCGTAAACCGACTTTACAGACAACCAATTTTTTTTATTGAATTTTGTTTTGTTACTGACAACTACCAGCAAATGATTATGGATTTAGATTCCGAAATGGCAATACATGTGTACATAAGTTACATTTTTCTTTATAATACTGGGGCCACACTAACGGGAAACGTCAATCATCGCGATAAATATTGCGTTAAGTTTTAACGCGATAAAGTGAGTGGCTACACTTGAACTTCAACGTGAAGGCGCTAATACTATATCGTCCCTTGAACTACCAACTAACGTCAAACGGCAATGCGAACACCGTTGTTCAATTATCGTAGCTACAACTACATCCGTCGCGATATTAAGCGGCATTTCCCGTTAGTGTGGCCCCAGGATAAGAGAAACGAACTTCGACCTTTATTTTTTTTTTTTTTTATATATAAATGTATGTCCACGGGCTCATTTTGCCCATGCCTTTTTTATTCCAGATTTAGGTATACTTAGTACAATGGTAGCTGCTTACATTATTGATGTCTTAATTAAAAACTTAATGTCTCTAATGTTTAACATGAGTCCACCGACCAAAATATGTAGGTATTCTTAAATCTAATGACATGCATTTTTTTTTTTTTTTTACTTTGCTAATGTACAATATGCTATTACTAAAACTTAACTTATTTTCCTAATAATGGTTTTATATCTATTTCTTATAAATATATTTCTAACAACTATGTCCTCGCACCGATGTTTTTACTCAACATATCGAGCACACTCTCAATGACGGCGGTATCTCTGTGATGAATCGCCATCTTGAGACTGTGCTCGAGGATTTCCTTTTCCGTGGTCTCCGCCGCCCTCGCCACAAAGCGACCAATTGCGTCATCACAGTCGTCGGTGTAATAGACACAGGTGTTAGTGTGTCTAGTCACCGCGACCACGGCGTGCGAAACGCTGTCGTGAATTCGGAGCCTCCTCGTCTTAGTCTGGAGGACGATGACGTCCTCGTAGGTCTGGCCCTGTGCCTCATGGATGGTTAAGACGCGCGATCCCTCGCCAGACCCATATCCCTGGTCAGTCAACAATCTCTTTTCATCTTGCGTAAAGACCAGGTATAGGGTCCGATCCCTTCCTACGGGGATACGCGCGCCTGTGAGGCTCTCCAGTCGCAACGATCGGATCTTGGCGCTGGAGCTATATATGGTTCCGTAGACCTCGCTGATGGCAAAGGCGACATCCTTGGGGTTGCGATGCGTGCATGACAACTCGCACGAGATGGTTGTTAGCAGGGTAGGTCTACAGTACCGCATTTCGAACAGGTTATCCCTGTCGATATACGGCAGCTGGTTTATATCTCCGATGAGGATCACCTTCTCTGCACCGGATAGTCGGGCGGCCATTACTATGGCTCCGAAGTGGTTCATAAGGGCTTCGTCCACCGTTAGGCGGGTAATTGTCGAGCCCTCACGGAAACCATTTACCAAAACGGAGGCCATAGTGCGCACCTTTTGCTTGGCTTTGTTGCCATAGTGGTGGGCCAGTTTTTCTTTTAAGTCTTTGGCCGCCTCGACTGTGGTCGTGATCACGACCTCCGTGTCCTCGTCGAAGTCCCTTACTATGCGAGTTGTCTTGCCGCATCCCGGTACCCCATTTATCCATTCCAGCAATGGTAGTCCCCAGGTCACGGATAGTAAGCCGGCTTCCCAGTCGTTCGAGATGGTTTTCGCCATCTGAAGTATCCGGTCCCCCAGCATTACTCTCGTGCATCTGGCCACTATCACCACCGGGTCCCCTTCGGGTGTTTCAAAGGTTTGCGGCTCCTCATCTTTCCCCTCAGACTCGACGGCGCTCACGAAGCCTGCTGTGCTGTTATATGCAGCCATATATGTACCCGACATCTTGCCCTTGAGTACTTGTCGTGTTTCGCTGTTATATATGGCTGCTTGGGCTTCCTCGAGTTCCGTCTCCAGTAACCTTTGATGGTCGTACCGGTAGGTCTGCATGATCTTATTGCAGATGGCCAGGCTTACCTCGCGGTTTGCCTTTGTTATAGCCAGGAACTCAATTAGGGCGTTTTCCGCGTGTTGGAGCGGTCTGGACGCAGGTCTAAGTCTCGGTGGTGATACCTGCCCCATGTCGGCTCTAGTTCGAGCGGCCGGTGACGCCTTCGGGTGCCTCCGACTGTCGTCTTTGATGAACCTGTTTAGCGCCTCCGCTTGCCGCTCTTCTTGTTCCGCCTTTTTGGGAGAGGAGTGATGTGAGAGCTTATTGTGTTTTGGGGAGATGGTAGCATGGATAAATGTCCCTACTGCCATCGAACTTGGCCTAGACTCGGGTGCGGCCCTTTTTGAGAGTTGTTCTGCCTTCTGGACCTCGACCCTGAGCTGTAAGCGCTCCGAACCGCTAGGTGCGGGTTCATCGACAGCCGGCGATGCAGGGGGTGAAGGTGTTATAGATCTCGGTCTTAAATAACCTAGATCCTCCCCCCTGTCCTCGTAGACAGTGACCTCACTGTTCTTGGAGGCCATTAGGCAACCGTACCTGTCCGATACGTCGCCTCTGTCATAGCCGACTCTCATTGAATCTACACTGATTCTTCCAGGGATTCCCCCGGGGGTCTCGCTCAACTGCTGCAGCCACACACTAGACTGCGCAAAGGCTGACGTCTCTCCCCACTCGAACAACACGATGAGTTTGCTTTTCAAACGTACCAAACGGTAGGTCGAGTCGCCCTCCTGTTCTTGCTCTAGCGCTTCAAAAGTGGTCTTTTGTGTGCTACCCTTCATCAGTAAAGCGAGCCCCGGTGAAATCACCAGCCGATCGCGTGTTTCGGAGCGACAGAAGCAGATTCCTATCCTCTCTACCCCACTGTCCATGAAAAGAGCCACGCATCTGGTCTTAATTCCAACTTCTCCGCCTCTGATCTCTTCGCTGGGCGAGGATTGCATGATCCTGCTATGGGTCGGTTGCGAAGGTGCGTTATTGTTGGCTCTTTTCCTGAACAGCTTTTGCAAAGAGGAGGGTATGGCTTGAGTTATTCGGTCCAGAAGGACACGGCCAGGAGACACTGGCGAAGCCGTTGGAGTGGTCTGCTGAGCGGTTCCTTGTGTGTAGAGTGTCTGTGTCTGTGTTGCTTGAACGACGGTGTTGGCACTCTGTACAGGCGTTACAGCTGGTGGTAGAGCGGTCGTGCTGTTTCTTTTGCGGCTACTGTGACGGCCTTTCTCGCGAATGTGAGGAAAGACGTTCTGCTCGTTTCGCTCTCTAAGATGGTATGGAGTGATGACTGATCAAGTTTCATCTGGAGTTTGAGCTCCAGATCCAGCCTTTCCTTACCGAACCTCGGGCAGTCCAGTATAATGTGCAGAACTGTCTCCTCACAATTCGGATCGCAGATACATGAAGGACTGTCAGTGAGGTGGAACCTGTGCAGATACGCCGCAAACCCTCCGTGGCCGGTCATTATTTTTGTGTCGACAGGTGTTGGTGCCGACTTCCTTACCAGTCTGCAAGCGGTCTTCACATCCGGTAGGAATATTTTCGTGACCGAACCAGTTTCCGAAGAATTGTATCTGTCCTGCCACGTCCTGACAGTCTCTTCCCGGATCTGCCTTCTGACATACGATATAGGTACTTTATCGTAGTCGGGTGCCGTCTTTTTTGTTAAGGCCGCCTTTTTTGCCAGCTCGTCCGCTCTTTCATTGCCCGGCGTTCCAACATGGGCTCTCAGCCAAAAGAACCTAACTGTCTTATTTTCCTCTCGGAGACGCCTAATTCGACTCTTCATTTCCACGGCCAGAGGGTGGGTCACTGATGGGCTTCTCAGCAGATCGAGTGACGACCTGGAGTCGCTCAAGATGTTGATTGAGCTTGACTTTAAGGTTTTTGCCATGTCCACGGCTCTGAAGAGTGCGTACATCTCCGACTGGAAGACAGTATTGTGCCGTTCTAACCGGAAAGTAGAGTATCTTACTTCTCTGCCTTGGTCCCAGCATGTTAGGGCGGCTCCTACTTTGCCTTCTATTTTGCTGCCGTCGGTGAAGATGAATGGCCCGACGATATTGTGCTTCTCAAGGACTTCGGGGTTCAGATTCTCTAAGCGCTCATACTCAGTTGTCATGAGTAGAGAAGGGTGGGGATTTTGCATTGGACCCACCCTGCGCTCCAGCTCTCTTCCCGGTAGAAGAAGGTCCGTGCTGTGACCCTTTTTGGTCTTAAACAATATGGCCGCCTCTCGGACGCGAAGGTCAAGTGGAAGTAGGCCCGTGAGGACTAGTGCCGATGTCAGGGACACCGTCCTGTATGCTTTGCACATCTTCTGCGCGAATCCTCTCTGCAGTGAGTTTAGTTGTTTTCGAATCGACAACTTCTCTGCTGCAGGGGACCATACGCTCGCCGCGTACAGAACGATAGGCTCTATCACCGCCACATAAATGGTCCGTACGATTTCCCCATTCAGACCCCAAGACACTCGCAGCGCACGCGAGTTTTTTATATATGTCCGCAGCTTTTTTGCATACGGCGGTAACGTGCGCATTGAAAGTGAGCTTTGAGTCCAAAATGAGCCCCAGCAGCTTAATTTCCTCTACAAGCCTCAGTCGAGTGCCGGACATATGAACTATGGGGGGGGGGGTATCGTATTTGAGCTTTTTTGTAAGAACCATCGCGTTGGTCTTATGCGCGGCGAAGCTCAATTTGTTACGTATTCCCCATTCTTGTACGGCAGCTAAGGTGGTTTCGGCTGAGGTCTGTAGGTTGTCGGTTTTTAGGCTGGAGAAAACGAGGACCACGTCGTCCGCAAAGGCCTGGCAGTATACCCCCATGCCGTTGACCTTTCTCAGAAGAGAATCCAGGATAAGATTCCAGAAGGTCGGTCCGCCAATTGATCCTTGGACACAACCCTTCGTGGTCTCCTTCTCACTGGTCGCTCTGGCGTAGTTAACAATGACCCTGCGGTCCTGAAGGTATGAGGCGACCATGGCGTAAAGGTTCCTTGGGCAATGTTTGTCCACCAGCTGTTTTTTGAGAGCCGGCCACCACGCGTTGTCGAAGGCCCCCTCTATGTCGAGCGATACCAGCAGCACTATTTTCTTTAACTTGATTTCTTGTCTGATATGCTCGACGAGATCGTAGAGGGCGTCCTCCGTTCCCCTCTGTGGCATGAATCCGTACTGGCTTCGATGCAGCGTAGGAAAGAGTCTCCACTGAAGTCTGCTTATCATCATTTTCTAGACTGTCTTTCCTAGGATCGACAGGAGTCCGATAGGTCTTTAGGACTTTGGGTTGGTGTAGTCCTCTTTGGCTGGTTTGCGGATAATGCATATGTGGGCGACCTTCCACTGCTTGGGGAAGTAGGAGAGCGACAGGCATTTGTTTGCCAGCGATAGGAATACTTCCCTGTCACAGTTTATTGCCGCCGCGCATATATCTGACGTTAATCCGTCCGGGCCCGGAGCTTTTTTAGGGTTTTGGCTCAGAAAAACCTGTTCCAGCTCCGCATCCGTAAAAGGCGGGTCATCGTCAGACAGATCTTCTAACTCCGCAGGGGCTCTGTTCTCAACAGCCTCTCTGACCTCTTTGTGATAGGCGGTTTCGGTCTCTACAGAGTCATCTGGGTAGAACGTATTTGCCAGGAGTTTTGCCGACTGATCTGGTGACAGTGTTTCGCCAGATTCGTTCCGTAGCAATGCGTCCTCGTGCCTACGAGAGGTCTTTCTGATGACTCTGTAGATACCGTCCCATACGCTTTCACGGTCTTGTGCCGTGCAGAACTCTCTTCGACCTTTATTATGTGTAGTGAACTTTAATCGAAAGTATAGAAAGGGCATTCAAAAGGTTACCGCTTGCTCTTTTCTCTCGAAACACGTGTCGGTAAATCTATACGTACAACTACTTTAAAGAGGCACTTCTGAACTGAAACAGCCTGTAAACAACCAAGTGCTGGGCAAAGGATGGTTTGATCTTAATTCACCACGCTGCTCTACTGCGGGTTGGCGGATAATTTCCTATATTGTATATTTATAGTAAAATCAGGATCGCTGTCAGGTATCTATGATAACAACCGGGACCAACGGCTCTTAGGTAGTGTCCGAGGCACGGTGGGGAGACCTACACGTACATACAACCAGACCAGAAAATATTTGTACTAATACAAATATCTTCCCCTAGTGGAAATCGAACTCGCGCCCGCCAATGTTGAGGCGTCTTCTTGCATCACTACACCCGAACAGTTGTCAGAAGAGTCACTTAAAAACATAAGCGAAAATCTTTCTGCTATTATCTAGGTTGATGAAAAACCTATACCTACTGACAGACACATCTGTTTCTTTTGAACTGAAATAAGCTACTCGTAAAACAGCCTTTAAAAGTTTCTCTGCTGAGAAAAGGCTCACTCTCCATGTAGGAAAACCACTTCAGGTTCGATTACCATATAAGGATATTATATCTAAAGTAACGATCGATAACAGGAGCTCATTATAATAGCCGGGGCTAATTACGTGATCTCTGAGATACGGTAAGGAGACCATTTTTTTTTTCGCAGAGGAACCATTTACGGGTGATATCCAGGACGCCCGAGTAGGCAGTCCTAGGCTGTATATCGGACTCAGCACTTGGGGGTGCAATACCGTACTAAACCCCTGCGGGAGCCTTCAGTCGCTTTAATCGGAGGGTCCCGGATCTGCTGATAGGCTGGTTTCGGCGAAAGGCCAGACTTCTGCTCCATGGGGACTGTCCGGCTCACCTCTGAACAGTCCCGACGACGTCGTGTCTAGCAGGATCGGGTTCCCATCCCGGCCCGACACAGGCACGTTAACGGTAAGGAGACCCACAAGAGACCAGATTTTTTTTTAATAATTATCTAGCGGGAATGGAACCCGCGACCGTCGACCATAATTTATCTTCGCACCACTGCACCAGAACGGTCGTCAGTGTATCTGTTACAACCGTCAAATTGTGAACTGATACAAAATTTATATATGTTATATTAAACTAATTCCATCTGGAGTTTTAAAAATTTAACAATTAATCTTTGACAATTTTTATTCTTTTACTCCATCTCAATCTGTCATCGTACACCTAACGATCTGTGTTAACAAATATTTACGTTTAATTTAATTTGACTGTATCCAACTATTTGATTAGTCATTTGCTTTATGTCCGAAAACAAACATAGTTACGGTAAAATATCAAACAGGTTTTTTAAAGTAAACACATTATTAATTCAGTAACCAATCACATAAATAGAAACGCAAAAAGTTGCAACATTCACAACATAAAGTAATTATTTTCGATATTATGTGTATTCTAAAACTAACTACACTAAATAGTATTTTTGTTTTGTTTAATACGTTTATATCAGGAGCTATAAGCAAACAAAAACTCAATAATATGTAAATAAAACGGTTATTTAAAAAACTAAAAAACCCGAGTGCGTTTCTGTTTAATTTGGCGCCAAAAATTTGCCTTTTTATTTTGTATCTTGATATACCCAGTGTCACTCTCGCAGTAAATACGAATCTAATGACACCTCTGAAGCTAAAAATTAAAATCCATCGAGCCGTTCAGGCCGCAGAGCGTACCAAACAATACATACTGTCGAAAAACATAACCCCGCCTTCTGGCGCAGTCGGGTAAACAAAATGTGCGGCAATTCGACCCACTTGGTCAGCTACACAAAGTTAGCACCCCACTGAAGGACTTTTGAAATCAAAATGACTTTAATCGATAGGTCTACGTTAGGTCTGTATAGGTCCACCAAAATTTTTGTTAGGTCGCCTATTTTTTTTAATAAATATTTTTAATAAATTGTTCTATTTTTCAAAAAAAAAAACTTAACAAAAAAAAAACCTAACAAAAAAAAGACCTAATAACCTATTATTGATAGGTTGTTAGGTCATTTTTTTTTTGTGACCTATCGATTAAGGTCATTTTGATTCCAAAAATCTTTCGATAGGGTGCTAACTTTGCGTAGCCCACTTGGTCCTTGTCCTTGAATGAAGATTGTAAGTCGAAAGCAAAGCGTCATATGCCTCTATAAAAAATCATCTTGAATGATTGATTCTAACATTATTCCAAATTTCCATACAGTTTAGTTAATCGTATTTTTTATCTCTTAAACGAATTTACGTTTTAAAACCATTTATCTCTTAGACTTTATAAGATCAAAAACAAGGTCAGTGCATTAACGTTCCACGTTACGGCGTAATATTTTAAAAGGAATTTTTAAATAAATCATTTTTCGTCAACAAAAAATTTCTTAACAATTTGTAAATGTTTACAACTGCTTAATTCGGACAAACAACACTATGTTTACACCTGGTCTTAATGTGTTTGTATAGCAAACGATTATTCTAGCCTTGCTCCAAATGTTCTATTTTCGGAACTAGCATATTTCCTAACAATTGCATAATACTAAAATATTTAAAACTGACTTAAATCTGTATAAATATTTTAACGACGTAAGTCTGTGAAGATGGGTTTTTTTTTTTGTTAAAGTTTCGCGCTAAAACTATTAAATCACATGCTATGAAATTCATGTTGTTTGTTGAAAACCCGGTACAACACATAAATCTACACTTTGTATCGAAATCTTGGCAGAGCTAATCATATATAATGATTAATGTTTAATGGTAAATAAATGATAGTTATAATTTTTTTACTGTTTACGTTTTTATTAACGTTTTCAATTTTCGTTTACATTATTAAGTTTCCATGTCAAATATATATTGTCGCATGATCTTATATTAAATTTTTAACTTATATAAAAAAGGACGAATTAAATTCGACGAAGGACGAATTAAATTGTGACACGAAATGTGAACCGATTTTTATTACTTTTTAAAAATAAAGTAAGATTTTTTTTTAAATTATACTTACGTAAAAATTAATTAATATTACTCATAGCTAACTTTATACTTGAACGTAAATAAAACCTAAGATCGCTATAGTTGTATCGCATTATTTAAATGTTTGAAGTTCATTGGAAAATCTAGTAGACTGGTCTCTGACGAGTATCTATTTGTAGAGTACTCATATCTATACAGATCTAAATACATATTTCAGACTTAGTATTATATTCTATAGATCTTATAAAATTGTAAATGAATCATACCTACAATTGTATGAATTATTTTTAACAATCAATTGTCAATAACGGTTCTTAAAAATTGTTAAATCTTTCTTGGCAATATTTTTCTATTTCACGTTTACACTAATTTTTTTTTCCTTAGACAGCCTGTCCATTGACACAACTCTATGACTCACACCGTCACCATAGAGAAAAGTAATATACAGGAAAACCGTCACACGTCAGGAGCATTGACCATAATTGTCAAAGTAAAATGCCAATATTGTAGCCATTAAACCGAATGAATGAACTACTATTTTATAAAAGTATTTTCCCAATATGCTAAATAAGGATAAAACATGATTTTCGAAACTGTGACTGTTTATGAGACTATTATATTACGCAGTCGAAACAAAGATAAGTAATAAATACAATTGCATTTCATTAGCTCGTTATATCTACGCGATTTCGATTTGATATGTTATTTATAAATCCTCGCATACAGACTAGTATTAACAGATAGGTACCTACAAAATATTATTCGCAGAAGCTGTTTGGCATTCGGCCAGGTTTTAATGTCAGTAAAAAAAAATAAACTTCTCTGCTATGTATAGAGCATTAGTCATTCTTATTGCGATTTACAAATACGGAGAATAAAATTTTGTTTAGAGTTCAATGATTTTTTAATCTTTCAAAAAAAAAAAAAAATTATGGTATGATAGTTATATAAAAATATTTGTGGTAGGAGTTGTTTATTATAATATTATTGGTTCGTGTTTAACTTCGGAGTTTTTTTTTTTAGTTTTTAGTTAGATATCTTTCTGTTATTTTATTAAGAGTTTTCTGGAATATTATATATTATTAATTAATGCAAAACAGTTTTTTTTTAAATACCCATTCTGGTGTAATAGTGCGTGTAGTGATCTTAACGCCGACGGTCAAGGGTTCGATTCCCGCTCGGACTATATTTTATTATTTTTGTATTTGTTTTGTACAAATATTTGTTTCTGTTCTGGGTGTATGTCCTTGTGGGTCTCCCCACCGTACCTTCGAGAGCACGTGAAGTCGTTGTTTCCGGTTATTGTTATAAACATCTGGTAGCAATCGTTACTTATGATAATGACGTCAATAATCAATGACGTCATGTTTTTCGAAAATTACCAGGTAACTTTCATCAATTTACGTTATCACGTCAAAAAAGAACAATAAAAAGAAAAAATAATAATAATAAAAAATCGACTGTACTACTCTAATCTCTATATTCTTTGATTGAAATGAGCACACAATGTGTGCTCTTTTGGCGGACATTTTTGACACGCTGATTGTGTATTATAGATCAATGGTCAAAACCAAGGAATTTATATACAAACTGGAATGCACACGTGTACCTACTCAAAAAATGTTCCTAAGAGAGAGATTACATCTCTTTCTACCATGCATTCACGGCAACTCGTAAGAAAGATTGAGAATGATTTGATTGATTGAGAATGATTTCTTCACTTTACATATTGGAAACAAATGTCCACCTTATATTGGTTATTTCAAAGTGCATATTTGAATATACAATTTTATTAAGTACCGTTCCAGTTATGATATGAATTCCTTGGTCAAATCGTAAACGTAATCAGTCATTTACCTTGTTGTCAGAATTAATTCAAAAACTGTCAATCGTACAATAATACCGATTAATAGAACAGAGGAACTCAATAACATTATAGAAAAAAAAACTAATTTATCAATTTCCTCTCCCAATTAAATTCACCTACGCAAACTTCTAAATGATTTAAATGTCACACACATGTCGTTCAATGACAGCCATCATAATTTTCAAGGAATTTTCTCGTAATATTTCACCATTCTACGAAACTTTTTAATAATTGCAATCAATTTGTGTCAAGGTGATATCGGGTACATCGGTACAAGGTTGCCTGTTACAGCGTAACCTAATAGTTCCGTATCTATTACCATCTAAATAAATTATGTACAATTTTAATTTTTTTTTTCTTGTTTAATGTGAAATAAATGACAGGACTCTATTTTTTTATCATTAAAACTTGCACTTAAACCAGGAGATAATTCAAGCACCATAGTTTATTACCAGTTATAATTTTTTTTTAACTTCCGACCTCATTTGATCTATATCATTGTGTGATGTTTGATAATGTGATTTGTTAACTTTGTTTTATATTAATGTCAATAGATTTTTTAATTATATACTGTTCTCTTATATTTACGCGAATTTTACTTATTTGATTAAAAGTCTATACCGGATTTTATCGCGTTTATTCAAAACTTTACAGTTTAACAATATTTTAAATTATTTCCCGACGTTTCGGACCCTTTACAGCGCCCATGATCTCGGGGGACTAATATATTAAAATTTATTTTATTAGTTATTGAGCAATATACTAACAAAAATATAATAAGGAAATCTGTGTGACTAATAAAAATATAACAAACTTTTATATATTATGAATTCTACTATTTCTAGTTAAAATTTATTTTTATTTATTATTAGTATTTAATTTTATTTCGTACTAACTTTAACATGCTATAAATGAGACTGTCTGCCTATAATCCACTTTCTGAGAAGAATTGCAGTGTAATCCGTTTGACGGATAAGCCCGTCTCAGACATTTTACAAGGAAAATTTAAAACCGTAATACTTGAAACGACTTATTTCTTTGCGACGGTGATAGTTTTGAAAATTTTCACCACAGATCACAGTCTACGCGATAGTTTGCTACGCAGTAATCTATAGAAAAAAAAAATCTATCGAGATGTGTCCTTTTTGTTTCTTACACCAACTACATACATAAATAAGCGTGTTCGAAATCTAGAGAGGCATATGGAGTAAAAACGTACGACTCCTAGTCACTGGTGACAGACAGACAGGCTGGTTAATTTTTTCTTCAGAGCATCGAAATTCAACAGGGAAATAATGCTAGCACTCGTATTACCATTCCATGCGAGCATGAGTTATACTATATTTGTAATAATATAAAAGGTTTATTGTAAACTAAAACGACGAAAAAATAGAACAACAAAAAAGAAATAAGAAAATTCCATTAAAGGTACAAAAAAAAACTCTAAATAATTAGTTACTTAATCATATATTGTAAGCATATATATTATAAATATTTATTACAAAATACAACAAACGATTCGCTTGGCTTTAACATGAGACGTCACTTGAAAATGTCTTCCAAAATTTAGTGCTGATATACATTTCGCAATACACACAATATAGCGTTCATAATGTCCATGAAATTACACAAAACTACGCCTTTCCTAATTAAGCGGCTTTATTTCTCGGAATCCGTAACAAGGCCGCGAGCCACGGCTGTACTAACTAATGGTGACGTTTTTACCATGAATTAGGCTCGACGTTCACACCCTGTTGAGCGTTGAACAGACACCTATAGTATTATTTCCCGTAATTCATATTCACGCCTCCGTAATGACGTACGTGCGAATATTCCATTTATGCGAAATTAATTAAATCATGCGAATATTAATTTAATTGGGTTGAGAATTGTCGGTCCAAAAATTACTGTACAGTATTATACTTTACCATAACAAAGTGAAAGAGTGACTGACACTGATGGGAAAAGGCTTCCTGTCCATATAGGTGAAGGGCTGGAGCTAAATCTACAACGCTGTTTCGCTGCAGGTTGGCGGATAATTTCCTACCACAAGTAACGATCTCTACCATTTTTCCATGATAACAACCGGGATCGACGTGCTCTCCGAGGCACGGTGGGGAGACCAACAACGATAATAATTACCTATAATTGACGACTGTTCTGTTGTAGTGGTGCGAGTAGTCGCCTCAACGACGCGCGTCGGCGGTCGCGGTTTCGATTCCCGCTCGGAACGGATATATGTATTTGTACAAATATTTGTTATACCGTGCCTCGGAGAACACGTAAAGTCGTCGGTCCCGGTTGTTATCATAGACACCTGATAACGATCGTTACTCATGGTAGGAAAATATCAGCCAACCCGCAATGGAGCAGCGTGGTGGATTAAGCTCCAACCCTTCCTCTATATGGAGAAGAGGCCTTCGCTCAGCAGTGGGTGGTGTACAGGCTGATATAGTATACCTATAGTTATATAACGTAAACCATAGATAAGCTAAAATCAAACTTAATTGAAAAAATAAGAGAAACATAGAGTAGTTCTATTAAATTAATTACAATAAAATTTATTTTCTATGTCCTTCTCAATATTTCCAGATAACTCTGAAAGCACTGTCACAACACAATTAAGTTTATTACTCTTGAACCTTGAATATTTCCTGTTGTTAATAAATCACTCATTCCTAATATATAAACTAGTATGACTCTGTTTTTGATTATTATCTGTTTGTTTAATATACATATATATATATATATATATATATATATATATATATATATATATATATATATATATATATATAAAATATTACTTTCTGGTCAGATTCATATCCTTGTAGGTTCCCCCACCGTGCCTCGAAGAGCACGTAAAGCCATCGGTTCCCTTTGTTATCATAAGCATCTGATACCAATTGTTACTCGTGATAGGGAAAGTATGCGCCAATCCGTAGTGGAAAAGTGTTCTCCTATATGGAGAAGAGGATTTCCCAGCAGTGGGACGTTTAGATTTTAATTCAGTTCAGTACAATAATATTTCGTATCTGTAGGTTTGTTCACTAGTGTTATGAATTTAGTATGCACCTAGATATCTTTTTCTAAGTTCTTATTATTATTATTATTTTTGAAGATTAATTATAATTATAAGATATGTATAAAATTATCAACCCAATCGGTATCTTCTCCATTCTACGTGACCAGATTTTTCTACTTCTTCAGATTGAATCTACGTGAAAGCAGTTAATCTGAATGAATGAAATGAATGAATAGACAATAATATTTTATTATTAAATATCAGGGAATTGTTAATATTTTATATGAGTATACTTTAAGTCTGTATATTTCAATTCATATCCTGGGGTACATAAAATAAAATCAATAAGTGTTGACAAAAAAGATTAAATAGGTGAAAGGAATGTAATATCATGTATAATTTTAACTAAAAGAATGTTAACATAAAAAAAATACTAATTAACCAACAGACAAAACCAAGAGTAAAATTTAGTTCAATAAAATTGATCTAGCGTCGAGCAAATTCCACAGTGTTCTGAATAAAAAGTAATTTATTAGCGAAAGAGCACAGATAGATGATAACATAATACATGGTTATTTAGTTTCGAGGAATGAAAAGATTGTTATCACTACATAATATTATAAAACAAAGTCCTCCACTGTGTCTGTCTGTCTGTCTGTTCGCGATAAACTCAAAAACTATTGCACGGATTTTCATTCGGTTTTCACCAATAAATAGAGTTATTCATGAGGAAGGTTTAGGCACATATAAATACCCGGGCGGACCGCTGTATAACATTTTGTTTTATGGTAGAGAGGGCAAACGGACAGTCGGTTCGCCTGGTGGTAGGTAAGTCAAAGCGACATCCATAGACACCGGCTACATTTCTTTTATATATAGATTTTCTATATATTATGTAGCTCTTTTTTATATATGTTTATTATATAGGTAGCTAGCGCGATTTTTTAGTTACCTTTTATCATATTATATTAACATTTAATATTTGACTACAGTCTACAATATTGTACACAGTCAGCTAGTATAATATATAAATAACATAATAAAGTTCGAAAATAATATATATAGATATATTAAAGCATACAAATATATTAAACATAATACAAAAAAATATATACAATTAAAAATCTAATTTTGGGTGTATGTGAATTAGGGTTAGTTTAGTAAAATTAATTTTCTATATGAAACTCAAAATTAGAAAACTCCTTGATCGACAATTTTTTTTTGCAATATTTAATTATTATTAATAAAGAGTAATATTTTTATATTATGTAAATAAATATCTGAATTAATTTATTTAATACAATTTTCGTATTAAAAAGGTATAATAGTCTAATTTGGAAAATATACATATAATATCAAAATTATCTAAATCCGAAAAATTGCGCCAAAAAAATAATTAACTATATTGTAACATTCTCTAAATAGTTAATAATATACAAGTATAAATGTTAACTTTTTTACTTTAAATTATTTAATATAAAAACTTTTTAAGTTTTTATTTTGCTGTTGTCATAATTATATTCAGTCATTGTTACATACAGTCAATATTTATTTACATTTGTTTCCGGTGCATAGGTATATCTCAGCGTCAACTCTCAATAGCCTTCTATAAATGGAACAAAGTTTTCCTTCTTATCTATTTTAGTATCACAATGAAAAACTATTTACATATAACGCATGATGATAACAACACAGTCGGTATTGTTATACAACCACTGTTTCCTTATCGGCCTCGCTTCCGACCATTTTATTTTTGTTACCCATTGTTTGTAAAGATTATAAGGATTGTTATACTTGACTTTGGTTTTTTTTTTCAGTGTAAGGTTATAGGTTAAAAGTCGAAAAACGCGTTTGTTTTTCTTAAAAAATATACCATTTGTCATAATTCGTAAACTTCCTAAATTAAAAATAGTTCCATAATAATTATATTCTTATTTAAATTAAATATTAGTTACTTCATGATAAAATATTTTTATGCTTTTATCGTTTATAGTCTTGTATTTTGGTAAAATTATTGTTTCATTGGCATAATATATGCGTTCCGTAATCCCAGATTTCGATTGTTAATAAAAAAAAAAAAAACTCGTTATCGATATTCATCTGTCAAGTCGGTTATCTGCAAGAAATAAAAACGCCTACATACGCGTGTTCAATGAGGGTTGTATTACGTTAACATTAGAAACAAAACATCTGTAACCCGGTCGTATTCCGCAAGTAGGTTACATTACATGAATTACGAACAGAAATAAGAGTTTGACGTAAGCGGAAAGTGGAGTGGGGAAGTCGTTTTACTTGCAAGTCTGTACCGCTTGTTATCGATTCGAGGTTAATTTATTTTCGTACAAGCGATAGGTACCCAATAGCATTTCTTCATCACATCAGCCTTTGGACGTGTGGTGCTGAACGTAGGTCTCCCTATTGGCAGGCGGGCTATCAAGCGCGGTGTATTGCGGCAGGGTATGGTGACGCTGCTGATCACATCACTATCCTGATTGGTGTACAGTTGTTCGCGCCACTATGGCCTTAGTCGCCTTTTAAGACACCTCGGCAAGAAAGATATCTGGCCTACTCTTCTCTGCCGGTCATCGCACGCCAATCTGTCAAAAGCATTAAGTTTGATTAAGTATGTAAAACGATCTAGGCTCTCCAGGAAAAAACACCTTTTAGAAATAGATAATATATATGATACCTAATTAAGGTTTTTGTTTTTCTCTCTTTCAATATTGTATTTTTTGCACTTTCGCACTATACGACACTCGAAGAGATCTCTTTAAAAATCGCCTTTGCCATATATGAAAATGGAACAATTCAGACGAAATTAAAAAAAAATTAGATGTAGGATTACATTAACTTAATGGGCATATAACATTACATAACATATAATATATATCTTAAAATATCTAAAATATTTTGGTATCAATCGTTTTAAGTGGTGTATGATATATATATTCAGTTTAGTTAGAGTCTTCTTCTTCTTCTACCAGGCATCATTTATTCTGGCTGTTGCCAGGGTCCTCCAAATCTCCTCCACTTTGCACAATCTTTAGCATCAACCATTGTTAGTCCATTAGATCTCATGTCTTGCTGAACGACGCTATCACTTTCTTGGACGCCCGGGAAGTCTAGTTCCAAGGATAGACAAATTCAGTTTAGTTAAAATGACTAATAAAATTATACTTTTATATTAAAAATTAACTTCTGATTATTAATTGTACTTTCCGGTTATGCCAGCATCAGTTATGATCCCGTGGGAATATTGGAATAGAACTAATGTCGGTTCTAATAGTTATAAAGATTTGTTGTTTTAAAATTTATCCCCCATAAGGAAAGGCAAAGGACTATAGTCCATACAGCCTAGTACTTATAAAGATTTTAGTTTTTCATCAGTTTTCGATTGTTTTTCTTACCAAACGATTCAGTAGACATTGATCTACCTATTCAGCCTCACAAATATTACACAATGTGTGTATTATTCAAACAAATGTTCAGATACACATACGTATAATATCTATACGGATATGACTCGGACGCGTCGTTGATATCTACATATTTTAGTAGCCGACCCTTGGCATGGTGCACCGTACGTACCTACAAGATAAATGAATGCATTATCAGTTTTATTCATACTACGGCGTATTTTACGCTACATTTATAGTTTAAATGGTTCAGTATATTTGTTTATATCTTAAAGGACATCATAGAGGCAAATATTGTATTGACTATAATCTTCTTTCCTCATCTACTTCCTATTGAAATTTCTTATAAATTTGGTACCTTAATCATATTATGTATATGTAATGTAATGGGAGGTAGCTTAAACAGAGCAAGATTTCAATTTTAACATAGAGTCATAGAACAAAATCAGTATGTTTTAAATATTTAAAAAAAACGGTTGAAATTTAAAAAAAATTGAGCCGGTCAATTATCGTGCATTATTGCGTAGTCTGTTTATTAAATAAAGTACCTACTATAAAACACAATGAAACGGAACAGTGTATTTGCGAGTGAAATCCGGATGTTCATCTAGTAAAATATAGAAAAAAAGATATTTTTTTTAATTCCCTCGAAACAAATAGTACGGGCAATGAAAAATCAACACACATATATCCGCTAAGCTTATCCTTGGACAACTATCAGTTCGTTCCCCTTTTCCGAACGTGTAATGAAGATTTATTTTATTTAGCTTTGATTGATGATTATTTTATTTTGATTTAAAGGCTGAAGTAGCAATTTATGCGCTCCTTAGAAGTCCGTGACGTAAGTCGGAGCAGACAGAGTGGAAACACAGACCATGTATTTCTTCATAAAATATTTAGAAGTGTATGAAATATTAAATATTATTTTATAAAAGTATTAAAAATAGCCAGTCTATTTTTTTTTATAATTGGTAGATATACTTATGTGTATATTATATAAATGCAGTTTTTTTTTTGTTTATCCGAAACCTGCAGATATATTTACTGCACAAATATAGGCCAGTGTTGGTGACATTTTTATCTTTTACGAGTGAAGATTATAATGACAAGAGCCGGATAAAAAAATATAAGACTGCGATAAACAAACGTCTGTCCGTGTCTGCTCCAACAGGATAATATAGTGATTTGTTACAATAACAACTTATTTTTTCAACACACTGAAACTATAAAAATATAAATTGTATTATTATTCTACATTCTGAAAATATAAAAATATAAATATCATTGATAAACAAGTATTAAAGCAGTGCAAGTGTTGCTTATCCACATTTTTGCAGTACACCCGAAAAGGAACAATTCATACAAAAATTAAAAAAAATTAGACGTAGGATTATATTAACTAAACTGACTAACTAACTGTAGTCGTGACTTCATTCGTCTTTAACATCCCTTCCATTTAGATAAAATACAAAAGCCAGCTTAAGATGAGCCGTATGTAAAAAGTTTTCTATACATTCCGAGTTTCAAATTATTTGGATATAGTACAAAGGGTTACAATATCTGTAATTTCTGAACTGTCCAACCAAAGACCGTGTCATATTTACCAGATAATATTAAATCTATCTCCTTCTAACAAAAACAAATAATTGAGATAGAACTGTATAGTTAACATGTGTTCAAGAATTATAACTGACTATACATTTTGACTTACATCCCCTCTCCCAAGGGAACCGTTTCTTTCAAGATAATAAGTAGACATTGTCCTAGCTCGTAACATAAACTCAAATCGCGCTCATTTTCGCTTAAATATCCAGTAGGTTTGGCGTGATGTGCGGCTATAGTAAAGACAGATTGACTGACAAAATTGAAAAAAAAAATACATTTTTGGCTTCAGTGGCGATTATAGAGTCTTCAAAATATTTTCAATGTACACAACTGGACCTGTTACAGCTTTACCATACGCATAGATAATAATCTGTTACATCTATCAAACGTATATTCGAAAAATACAAACAAAATTTTCCATCAAACATAGCTGAATTTTTGCATCGAAAATAACTGAGTTTTCATTATTAAAGCAAACAAAACACATCTCCCGTATGCACGAGTCGTTTTTAATTACAGAACGCATTAGAAGGTAGATACGCAAGGGTGACAACAATGCAGTTTTACTCTCCCTACAGTTCATTGAACTGCACACACGTAATATGGGGCGGCACACTCGTTATATGGAGTTTTTAATAACATTTCGTCTTGGCTTGGGAGGCCGTAAATGAAATAAAAAATTTTAGGTCCCAAGTCTAATAATGAATTTTTTAAAAATGGTATCTGTACGGTGGTCGATTAATTGGCATTAAAATGTTTGGTTTTAATAGTCTCAGTATTCTACTAATTAGATTGTATCATAATTGCGCTCTAGTGAAACTATAATGCAATCTTCTTCAAAGTGGGCGATAACGTCCCCTTGGTGCTGGAGGCCTGGTGCCTGGAGGTAAAGGGCCCAAAAAAAAAATTGGGGGTTGCTGATATGATTTAAGGAGGCGATGGGTGACTTATAACTTCAGCTACTTCATATTTTCAAATTCCAACATTCATTTATCAGTTCATATTTTTATATTATTTTATTGTATAAATAAAAAATAAAAATATATTAAATATTTCTTATTTTTAATGCGTTCATAACGCTATATACATACCACATACCTATATCTTAAGATATTTTGTAATAGGTATCAAACACTGAAAAATATTCGTGTCTTCAAGTTGGATTAATATTGCTCAATGTTAATTATTGTTAGTTTTGAATAAAAGTACTCTTAATATTGTAAATTTGCATTATTATTGTTTTCTCTGTTAAGAAAATTCTCGTTTAGAATAAAGGTTTAATAAAACTCCAAGCATTTTAAGGTGAAAAAAAATGGGAGGCGCTACAAAATAACTCATTTTCAAAGTGCACGTTAGACGAAATAAGTTAGAGAACCTCTGCGATAAAACATGAATTAATAGATTAAACTATCAAAGCAATCATTATGTTGTCAATGATCGGCTACTGGTTGAATATTGCGATTCCACTGTATTCTTTGTGTTTGTCACACGATTTTTTTTTTCAATTGATTGTTAATTGAGACATCGTATTTTTTTTAAGTATCTACAAATATAAGCTATATTAAAATTGTTGACCTTTAGTGAAAAATGGCACAGGTTGAATCTTATAATTATTGTAAGAATTTCATTTTAAAGGTCATAAAAACCAAGACAAAAACGACTATTGACTTATATAAATGTGTTACTTTACGACCAGAGTGGTTTTAAGTGTACCTATGCTACTCCGAAGCTTTTCCGCTTCTACGCGTCGTAGCATGATATTTTATAGCCTTTCCAATAGGCTGTCTAATAGCTTTAAATGGATCTCAAAATTATCACTTTTGAAACAAATTTTTAGTTTATAACGTTTTTATAGATAACTATCAAATTTACAATTCATCATCATCATCATTGTATCATATCAGCTATTGGATTTCCACTACTGCACGTAAGTCTTCCCTATAGGCATTAGGCTATAACCCACAACTAACCAGAAGGAAATATATAATTTTATAAGTTTTTTTTCGTTCATGTTCACTGCTTAAAATATCTACGAAACTATTGTTTTCATTGTAGCCTTGAAACAATTTTAGATATAGTTTTAACAAATTTTTAACCCTTAAATGTGTACGGTGAAAATATAATAAAAATAATATAGGTACCATAACATGAAAAGATTTCGTTAAAACTATTTTACTGTTATTATATAGATGGCTTTTAAAGTGAAGATAATAAAATTAATAAAAATAACTTAAATACCCTACTATGTCGGTTCGAGTACAGGAACATGGCACGAGAGCAATTCGTACCTATATATATATATATATATATATATATATATATATATATATATATATATATATATAATTCTCTATCATTTTAAGAAATGTCTATGAAGATTAGAGATAAGAAGCACTATTTAACTCGCTAGACGTTTAACTTTCAATTACAACACATTTACTAACTACTCTAGTCTATGAAAATATTTGAAATTATACTTACTTTCACTCAGCAAACTTTAGTTCCCTTTACTTCAGCAGCGCCCCCTTCATTTTATGCTATTTTGTGGATACGTATTATGTCAAATAGCCATATGAGATTGTGCTCCTTACCTCTACCTTTGTTAGAAATGTCTATCAGTCTGTCAATCTGTTTGTATGAACACACATCATTGCTTAAGTGCTAATTGTAAGTGTAGGTTTAAAAATTTGCATGGAAATCATACGCCATATTTTGAGGTAAAAATCGCTTCACTCTGTTAAAAGTTATTTTAATTTGAATTTTGTATTTTGAATGACGGCGTGAGAAAGAGAAGAATAGATAATATCTATGTACCTATCAAATGTGATCCAAAAAATGGTAGTAATTTTATATAAAATTAAGGTTTTATAACATTTGAACAATAATTATTAACAATTATTATTCATATTTAAAAACTCAGTAAAGGAGAAAAGATTATTAAAAAATATAAAAATTTCGAATTGTGATTTATTTTGACAACAGTTTGAAGGTTATTACTACTGTACCAAAGCAGTGGTATATGTGCGTAAACTAAAATTTATGTGCACGTGACACCGCGGGCATACCTAGAGTTAAATTTAAAAAAAAACAATGGAGGTATATTCAAATAATATCACATGATGTATTTATTAATGCAGTAACCAGACCTTCGATAAAATTAATTGTACCACAGTATTGTTGTGTTGTCGTGGCCATGGTGACCGATAACACAGGTCAAGGGCTGACCGAGTATCAATCTAGGCCATAGATATCACATGAAATATTGATAAGGCAAGATTCACCTTTAATTCAAATTTAATTCGAATACCATTAATATAAAACGTGTAAGAAATTATAAACAATGTATAGACTATTTCAAAGTAAATAAAGGTATGTATACAATATTTTAATTACGTTTAAAGCTGAACTAGATGTGGACTTTGATGTCACATACTTTTCTGGACTTGACTTCTGACTACTATTGGTTTGACTTTTTTGGTCCTTTTCTAGAGCTTTTGGATGATATATGTATTTTATTCGTCATGTTGTTTAAGTTACTCTAAGCTTATTGGACTATTAAAAAAAATATTGAAAGTCAGATTTATACAAGGAAAAATATATATTTATTTCAGTAATTGTCATTTTCTTCGTCGTACTTCAATTATTCGATTTCGAAATAAAAATAAAACCTTTTTTATAACTACAAAAAAAAAACTAAGTTGTTAATTAACATATTATAACATACATAATACAATAATAAATAAGCGTGTATATAATATATGTCCCAAATAAACGCCGGTTTTGCTCTGTCCCGAATCCCCAACGTTGAATCAAATATTTTCATCCCTTCTAACAAACAACATTGCCGAAACCGAAATAATATAACCTTGTAATGTAAACCAATACCCTTCCCTGTCCCAAGTTTGCAAGTATGTTTTACGAATAATCCCTAAAGACCGACACACCAAATGACAACACCAATGATTCATAGTAGTATTGTGAGGGTTAAGAATTTGTTTGTGTCATTTGTGCTCCGTAACTTTATCATTTGAAGGAAAAAAGGGTTAGTTGTAGTGGTAGGGAATATTTTCTAATTTATTATCTTACATTATTAAGAATAGAACGATTACAAAACAGTATTTGATAGATTAAGCGGTACATAAATATGTACATACCAAACACTACCATTCATTAGAAATTAGCAATAACTTAAAACATAAATTAATCATACAAGTATTGAATGTAAATGTAATCATACAAGTATTGAGTATTGAATTGTTGAATTCAACAAAGATAAAAGGCAAGAAATATTTTTAATACAAGACACGCTCCATATCATTTATTCATTCATTTGGATTAATGGCTTACAAATCTCCATATAAATATTACTTTTACAAACGTCTTAAAGAGTAATTTATGTCGCTGAATACGTCATAATGGTCGTCATATACTCGCTTATGTATAACATATATATATACATATATTTATCTAAGTATATGCATATTATATTTAATATTTATATATGTACATATATATTGTATTATTAAGTTAGTTAACCCTATTATAGATTTTACACATACACACTTTGTAACCCCTGCTACTATATCGTATCCTATGCCCAAAGGTTCTCTAGAATTATTCTTTTAGCCATAAAATCGCTTTGCTACAACTTTTATCGTGATATTACGGTATATTTTTATGTACAATAAAGCATATTATTATTATTTATAATACTATACATATGAGATTCGACTGGGCGCGTTACAAATTTCTAAGGAGTTCCACATGATCAGTTTGCTACTACATCTAACCGCCCAATACCGCTTATCAAGTTTACCAAAGACATTTTAATGTCTTTGGAGTTCGCCCGTTACGATTCCATACCATGACCGCACTATGAACATATTATGCATGGCAACAAAATTTCCAACAGACTTCTGTATGACCATGGAAACTTTTCGACGCTACGCCGGTGTCGAAAAAATCTGATAGGGTCTTTTCATCTTAGTGGAATTTGTCATATTATTTCGTACCATGATTTTTTGCATGTAGTCGTACAGTTACGTATATGTATATATAATATGTACATAACAAGGTTATGATATTGACATCTATGTTTGCATAATCTACTGACGTAAAAAAATTGGCATACAAAGGTTTTTATGAAAGTAATAGAAGCCAAAAGGATTATTTTTACAATTTTGGTCTTTCGGTCTGACTGTCCGTATGTTTGTTCACATCAGCATCACGCAAAATCTACTGTATGATCGCCTGCGATTCATAGTTGTGATCCTTAACGTCTTCCTCAAAACCTGGCGAAAGTTTCCTCTTGGTACACTGTCTAAAAATGGAGCCCTGAATTTATATAAAAACTGTGATGAACTGGTTTTGTACACTCATTCACCAGTGATTAAACCGCGGGGCACAACTATCTTTTAAGTGAGTATATACCCTAAGGCAATAATGTGTTAAAACTAACAATTCCAGTGCCCATGGAGACGACACCGCAGGTCAAGGTTCGCCTCACCTGACGACGTGAAATCAGGACACAAATGAATTGACTATTGTTTTCTAAATTTACATTGTATTATGAAAATTACCCGACTATTATAGGTCGTTTTGTTTTTTAGCACTAGATATAACTTGTTTTTTATTATATAAATTTAAGTTTAATACGTTTATTCCGTCATAAGGAATGATTCGTCGAAGACGTTGAGTTGCGGATACAAGCCCGTGAATACTTATACATATACATATAAGGAATGATTCAAAAATATGTTAATTATTTTATTTTTAAAAAGAGTTTTTATGCCAATCTTATGAAACTAAAAATGACATTTCATTTCTATACAACTAATATAATAGTACCCGGATGACCGAGCTTTGCTCGGTTAAATATATTTAGATACATTACATATTGATGAAACATAAATAATATTTTCGATCTTACCGACATAAAAGTAAAATAATAGGAACTGGTTATTAAAATAAAAAATAAAAAGAGCTCTTAATTCAAAAAAAAAAAAAAATGAAAAAAAGATTGGTCTGTAGAATCCTGGATTCGAACTCAGGTTTTCTGGTTTCGAATCCGCCCGATTCCTATCTGCGCTAATAGAAGCTTGTCAATGACAGCGAAATTTACCTTCGTATTCTAATGGTATTTTTTAATTGTGTAAAAAAAGGGATAAAACAACATTTTCTGAAAATAAATCCTAGCTAGATCGATTTATCGCCCCCGAAACCCCCTGCATACTAAATTTCATGAAAATCGTTGGAGCCGTTTCCGAGATTCCGATTATATATATATATACAAGAATTGCTCGTTTAAAGATATAATAATATGTACGAATACCAAGTTGAGATAAAAATTAATCAGAATACACAAAGATATATTTTAATTACATACATAACTTTATGATATTGTTACATTTAGGGGCTGTTTCAGCGTTTGCTTATAAAGTTTTAAATAGTCAGTCAGATCATATAATGTAGTATCTGACAGATATTTTTATTCGTAACCTGTGAAAAAGCCTGTATTGGTGCAAACCAAAATTGGAAATTTATAAGTTAAGCTGATAGGCTCTCCGGTAGACTATCACTAACTTATGTGTAAGATATACTTTATCAACAAATATCACGATCAAATAATTCTTGTTTCCTCCAGTGTTTACGCCTTCAGATCCGCTTCTATTATTTGTAACCTAAATCAAAACCAAACAGATCCGAAGAGTAATGCAGTAAAATAAATAAACTAATTAGCTTATTATTCTAATATATATATATCAGTGTAACCTAATTCTATATTAAATGTACACTGTTTTACGATGTGCCGTCGATACGTTGAAACATTCAAAAGTAGGACAAACAAATTAAATTATAGATCAGTAATTACTGATATTAATATTCATTTATTTAATCATAGGTTTATCACTAACATCACAGGTAACCCCAATTCGTTAGTGTACCTTATTCATTTAAATTATTTTATATTTATATAAATTCAAATACTTAAGTCAATTACAATCAATTTTCAATCTTAAGTTAATTTAAACATTCAGAAATGTTCAATAATAATTTAATAATAGTATTAGATACCAAAAATATTAATCTTTGTAATTGTTATTTGAAGTATAATAATGACTCGACTAAAAGGAAACGAGATTGATATCTTATCATTACAGTAAATAATAATAAAATAATATCGAATACCTTGATTACATCTATATACAATAATATTATAAAAAGGAAATATTTTTTCTTTTAATTGATAACCTCTGAAAGTACTACCAGTTTGAATAAATCATTAATTTTTAAAAATATTTTCCCGGATAAACACGTAAAATGAAAAAGTAAGAGGAAAAGCAACATACAAAATAAGAGTCACAACGGCGAAAACATGAAAAATTTTAGCAGAGTATAATAATTTATAATGTTAATATTAAAACTTTAACAGGTGAAATTTTGTGTATTGAAGATATTTTGAAGAACTTCTTGCAGGCACTGAATAATCGATACTGAATCTAAATATGTATTTTTTCATAATATGCCTTTACGTTAAAAAAGGAAATTACAAATTTCATTCGTCATCCAGTACTTTTGGTTGTTCCTTTATGTACAAGAATTGATTAAAAAGATAAATTACTGATATTCTTTCCAATTTATTCTTAGTAGAATTTTGAACTGGTGTGTGGCAGAAACTTCATATTTTCTTGTTACGACTTTTCAAAAGTTTGGCTCGTTGACGCAGTTAGCAGATCCTTCTGTTCCCCTGCTTTCCATTCGCGCCCCGAGTCGGGGTGTAATACATATTTATATATATATATACATTTATAAAAAATGTACATATATTAGTTGGCTGTTCCCTAAAACACAGACATTTAGTTGCCTAACTTAGTAACAGATATCCGTGTGTGTATATAAAAAAAGTACTTGTAGGTTATGCCTTGACAAGACAACTTAAAAAAAAATAGTTTCTTTAAAAACTATATTATGTAATAATATTTTATAGAAAATTGTTGTTCTTTAATGCACAAATTGTAGCCTACTTTGGTTACACAATGTGAGCTATCCTTAAATTTCGATGCATTTGAATAATTTAATACGTAATAATGTCGTAAAATGTTTACACAGATGTCTTCTACAAAAATCAATTGTTTATAAATTAGCACCATGTCATATTAAATCGATATACCGGAGTATCATATGATTTACTTTGACATGGTTTCAGATATATTTGTCAGTATATATGAATATTATAGACACAAAAACTTCTTATAGAATGTACCTATATAGTTGAGAACCCGGATTAAGACACAGTCTACTTTAATCCCGAAATACCCTCGGATTCAAAACTAACTCGGGTAAACCGCGGGTATATACCTACAAATAATTTATATATAACATATACATTGCTTATTTAATAATAATAAAAAGGGTATAAAAACATTATATAATGAGTAGTAGCGCTGGCATACATAATTATGACAGAATTTATAATATTTTGATATTGTATTAACGGTTTTTAAAAAGAGTAACTGTTGAGCATATTGCCAATTATTTTAAATCGATGGCATAATTAATGAAATAATAGAATTATGTACCTACTTTGTAAAATGAAGATTCGAAATTGTTTTTGAAGCCTACTTTAATGAAGAAAATGTTTAATTTAATTTGATTTGTTATTATAAAAATATAATACTTTTTGCCATTAAGTGATACGTTTGTATGTTTATAAATTATTACCATTATTTACCTACTGAGTCAATAATACTTTAAATTACACATTAAAAAATAAAGATTAAATGTATATTAAATAGCTTGAAACACAATGTACAGTAACCTTTGAACGTACGACTCATCTTTAGCTGGTCTATATAGTAAAATTTAATAAGCTTAATGAAAGGCTAGACAAACGAAAAAAAAGGCACAGTTACAGCTAGTACTATAATAAATAAAAAGACCATAGCTTTATTTATTATTTAGGTAGCTCGTCTGTCGGTGTTCTACAGAATATATTTTGGTGAGTGTGCGAAGGAACTGCACGATCTAATTCCCCCAACAACCTTCCGCCATCGGGACACTAGGCGCGGTCGATCGTTCCATCCTTATGTCATTGATATGCCACCTACGCGCACAAAACGCTTCGGCACTACTTTCTTGATGCGCACGGCTAAGGAATGGAACTCGTTGCCCGCGTCTGTGTTTCCCGAAAGATACAACCTGGGTGCCTTCAAGGCCAGAGTGAATAGACTGTTATTAGACAGGCATGCTCCACCTTCGGCCGCATCGTCACTTAACATCAGGTGAGATAGCGGTCAAATGCCTGTCTATTTGTCATAAAAAAAAAAAAAAATTCTGCTAAATTGTTCTACAATAAAAGTCACCTATTGCATCAGACTTAAATGACAAATAACTCTCAATAGACCCATACGTTTTCGTTTGATCCCGAGGTTAGGTATGTTTAAAAGTATAATACTCTTTACGAAGTAATATATTCAAATTATATTTATCTATACATAAAATACAAGTAAATAAAATGATTAGTCCGTTTGTAATGTCAAAATAACAGCTTTATTACGAATATATATTAATTTGTAATCGACATAAATATAATAAACGTTTTCATATAAAATTTGTCTTTTTGTTTCGGTTAGTTTATTAAGATACGTCAGCTATTATTTTGTAATAGGCGGAAATTGAACTGGAACCGCTAGCGCAACACCCATTCGATCCAACCATTGCAGTAAGGCGTCGTCGTCACGACGACCAGTGGTGACGCGTCGGTCGTTGTAATTTATATTAACACAATAATAGCAATAATATAGGTCTAGACCTTATTTCAACAATTTTCTAAAATTTTATTTGATTAAAAGAACAATTTGAAACAAATGTTTGTACATTCTTCTTTTTATTATACATAGGTACGTAACATTGTGTGCTAATAAAATGACGCGGTGTGTTTGTAAATTAACAGTAATAAGTGACATTATGTTTACGCGTGACAGATTCTCGTTGTTGCCGCTTCAGACTGAAAATGTCTGATATGACATGCGTGATAAAAATTTATATCCTATATTATAAAACGTGCAACAATTGTATATACTAGTATATGTAGGTATTTGTAATCACGTTCTCGTATACGGCTGTAATTGTTTTAGATGAAATTTGGAATTTACGGGGGCGAAAAATCTATCTAGTTAGGTCTCATATCGGAAAATTCTCTATTTTCTTCCACCAAGTCTATATAAGGTCCATATATACTACACCAGAACAGTTAGGTTAGTGGTGTGCTACAAGAGTTCACATATATATAGGTTTCGGTGTATGTCCTTGTAAATGTCCTGTGCCTTGGAGAGCATATACCTAAGGCCATTGGTCCCGGCTATTATCATAGACATTCTAATAACGATAATTACTTTTGTTAGGTAATTAATCCGCTAGCCTATAGTGAAGCACCATGGTGAAATGGTAAGCTTCAACACTGCTCTTATATGGAGGGAAAGCCTTTATTCAGCAATGAGACGCTTACTGGCTGTTTCGGTTCATTTCAGTACAGTATCAATTATATCCAGTAAGTTTCAGATACTGTGACGCTTATTATAATCCAGTACTGTCTGGTATAGTCAAGCGTTCCCCGGATGTAATTTAGTTGTAGCAATGACTAATAGACTAGATGTAGGAACGGTAGCGATGATTCTTCCTGAAATTATGCGTCACGTATTCCGCTAAACAGTGGGGCGATTATGATGAAGAAAAAATATTTTCCAACAATTTATGGGACTTTAATTATAGTTTTCTTATATATATTATTAACAATACAGATACACAATTTGATACTTTTTTGATTGTATTTTCAGATTTTATTTATTAAAATTAAAAGCATCTGCTGAGCTGCATCTCACGTATAACAAATATCCTTGGTTAATTAAAAGTCTAAATCGGATTTTATCCGAATTATTCGGACACCCACCACCTCAGTCCCCCAAGATCATGGACGCTGTAAAGGGTCCGAAACGTCGGGAAATAATTTAATTTAATTAAAAATCGTTAAACTGTAAAGTTTTAAAACAAATAAACGCGATAAAATCCGATTTAGACTTTTAATTAAATGAGTAAAATTCGCGTAAATATAAGAAAACGGTAAATATCCTTGGTTTAGTTTTTCCTTTATACGAATATACTAATTGTTTAAGTCATACAGTCTATGTTTTAGTCTATCTTTAACATTAGTTCTTTCGAAAAGATTGTTCTCAATAATAAAATTTAAATTGACTGTAATTATACTATCACAAAAAAATGATAAAATTATGACTGCAAATGTTTGAATTTGCAGTTATTATTTTTTTTCTTAGTTCATTTATATAACGCTAAAAGACAAAAAAAATACACTTAAAAAATTTACAGTTCAACTTAAAGTACAATATACGGGACAACATTTTACCATTCCGTGACTTTAATATTGAATCTCGTCTCTGAGGAGTTTTATTTCAGTATAATTTCAAAATTGTGGTCGTATTGGTATGATGGTTAGACGCACTTCTGGTAATGAAAAAACTTCTTTGGGTAACTCGCATTTTATAACTTACTAGACGACCCTGTTTCACCCTTGTTTTCGTTTATTTCTCTGCTTCTAAACGTCTATACGTTTACCAACAAATTAGTATAAGTAAAAGATCATTAAATAATACCCTTTTGAGTTACTTGTCAAGTCTTTTCTGTAGATTCTGCATTGAAAAGTGCTTTTAAAGCTTCCGTTTGGTTGATTTTATTTGACCATTTTATCTGACCATTAATTTATAAAACGGTCAACCGCATCATGTAGTGATCAGATTTACGATTTAGCAACGACTTGCAACTTCTATAACGGAATTTTGAATAACTATCGAGTCTTGATCATATACATAAAGATTTACAAAAGATTTGATTCCTTATATTGCAATAAACTGAATTTGTTTGTAGCGTCCCACTGCTGGACAAATACTTTTTCTTATATATGAAGTTAATTAACTTACCTCGCTATTCTTTTGAAGGATAATTTTCCTACAAAAAGAATCGTTAGGATAACAACCGGAATCGACGGCTTTACGTGCTTTCCGAGGCATGGTGGGGAAATCTACAAGAACCAACATCCAGACTAGAAAAATATATTTGTGAAAATACATAGTGAGCGGAAATCGATCACGCAACACTTATGAACGTTAATATTCTTATCAAAGAATGTATAATTTTGATAAACGTAACGTTCGTATTTTGTAAATAAAATTAAAAATAATTATCATTACAATGACGAATGACGAAATAATCATTCAACACATAAAACTTAAATATATAAAAGCTACGTCAGAACATCACGCGATGATAAAATGTTAACTTACAATTAGTATTTGCTAAATAAATAATGATTGATCTAATTTAAGGAGTAAGTATTGTAAATATATTTATCAGATAAATAATTAAATTATCTTGTTACTATCAATACGACTTTATATCTATATCTTTAATACTAAAATATATAGCTATATAATAATTTAATACTACATTTTTTTTGTATCTTTATACATATATTATACGTAAAATAATAACATCGATAAAATATTAAATAGTAAAAACGATGATTTATTGAAGACAAGGAATTTTTAACATTACAGCTACGATTCGAAATGATTTTTTTTATTTTTTTTATTTTAACAACAATATCTGCGCGTCTTATTTTAACTGTCACATCGAAACAAAGAAAGCTCGTGAGCAAAAAGTAAATATATGCACGGAAGTTATACTTAACCGTTTACAAATATTTTGTTAAGGCAAGGTCTGATCAAGACGTCGTATAAAGTGTATTGTATAAAATTAAACAAAAACACAAATCCATATTCATCACAATAAAGAGTAACAATATGTTTTTTCAAATGACTTATTTCAGAATATATATTTTTTTAAATTTTATATTTTATTTTGGAGGATAATTCTTCATCATGACGATGCAAGTTCTCACACATCGACTGCAACAACACCTATTTGGCTAGCTAACTAAACATCGAATTGATGGGTCATCCTCCGTACAGCCCTGATTTGGCACCAGATGACTTATTTTTATTTCGGCATATCAAGAATAATTTGCGTGGCCACCGTTTTTCAGCGCTAGAAGAAGCCGCTGATGCACTTAAAAACCATGTTTTGGAGGTACCTCAATCGAAGTGGAAAAAGTGTTTTGATAATTGGATCAAGCGCATGAATAAATGTATTTATTGATCATCATGGAGAATAATTTGAAACACAATAAAGCTATTTTCGATAAAAAATTACCTACTTTTTCATTATTAGGCTCAAAACATAAATAGTAAGACTTGTAGTGTTTCAACTGCTTCGTAAATAATCATGCCCTCGGTTGCATTACGTTTTAATTGTTAAGCATTGGCAAACGGTCAACGAATCCCCGTAAAGGATCATTTCATTGTTATATATATATGTGTGTAATATAACGAGTTGACACTCGTTATAGCATTTTATTAGCATTTTCATCGATTTCCTTCAATCACGCAAATACAATAGAAAATGCCTTCAATATAAAAGTACTTGTAAACGATCAATTTCAATTGTCAGTCACGGAAGATTGTTATTGATCGTCTCGCTGCTGTATTTATCCGTTTACTTCCATAAAACACCTACTATTTCTACGGTCTAGAAAATTTCACAAGCTTCTAATGGACAATGAACTGCTTAGTTCATTCATTATAATTAATGGTTTTCACTAGTGCCGAAAAAGGAGGCATGATAACGACAATGTCACGGAGAATAGAAAAGACACGATTGAGATTGATCACTGCGGTCGAGATGTTCTTATCTTATCAATAGAATTTGAAAGAACCTATATTATGGCAACACAAACATTTAAATTAAGAACCTTAAATTATTGTTTTTAATCTATGGAAAAATCGTTACTTTGTCAAACTCCAAAAAATAGTTACATTATTTTAAAAACTATTAATGATCTTTAATAGCGACATATTTATGTGACAACGACTTCTCTATTAAGTAATATGCTGAATAATTATACTGTTAATGTTTTTAAGGTTAATCTAGTAAACCAATTGTCCTTTACTTATAGTTTTTTTATTTTATAAAATAAAATGCGGTTCCCTAAAAAACTTGACAAAAACGCTAATAATATTATACATACATTATGTGTATACATTATTTATTACTAAACCAAATAACAGACGTAAGCGGGTTTAAAGTCCTCATATAATAGCATATTGTTTATTTCACAGCTTAACACCTAACACGTATTAAAATTGTTGATCATTAGTAAATATACTCAATAAAAACACGTGACGTATTTAATACTTACGCTTAGACTTGTCTATGAATATCGGAAATAAGTCATTCTTAAGTTGCACCAATGTAGTGTAGATACAGTAATTCTTATTATGTATGCCTGAAATGGTTTAACAAATTTCGTAGATGCGGAAACACATCGGTGGATCATAAGATACTGCAAAGCAATTTTGTGGATCGTTGTATTTTAAGGTCTATTGCGCTGTGAATTTAGTAGCCTTTTCGCTTTCGAGTTAAATAATATTTTCGTTCTTACCGACATAATAGTAAAATAATAGGAACTGGTTATTTAAATAAAATATAAAAAATAAAAAGAGCTCTCAATAATAGTTTTTCTCACAAAAGAAGAAAATTGAAAAAAAAAGAAGAAAAATATAAGCGCTGATTCCGTACGAGCCTTAGAGGTTAGGGTTGATCACTGAAAGCAACGAGTCGAGGCTACTGAGGCTACTTGACTGTCACATCCCTAGTGTATTTTAAGTTCGGAAGCGCAGAGAGCAACCAGCCTCATCCCGCCGATCACCGTAACAAAACCCAAATACATTCAGTCAATCTGCATAAATGAACTGAATTAAAACAGCATGTAAATATCCCACTGCTGGTCCAGGGCTTCTTCTCCTACATAGCCCCGACTCTGGGTGTAATATGTATGTATTTATTTATATATGTATTATTTATATGTATATTTATTTTTAAAAAAATGTATATCAGTCAACTGTTACCTAAAACACAGGCATTAAGTTGCCTACTTTAGGAACAGTTGACTGTGTGTGTATGTTTAAACATATTTATTGTTTATTTAGCAAATTTAAAGTTTAATCTACCACGATGTTCAAGCTCAGCAGCTCAAGCAGGGTTCGTGATCAAATTCACTATCAACGATTTTATGTCTGTCCCAGGCAAGATAAATAAAACTAAAAGTATAATCTATAAATAAGAAACAAATAACTGTACAAATACAAATATAGGTTCGGGAATTCGTAAACTTCGTTAACAGAAGACTTGTTACCATCGCTCCAGAATGGTCGTCAGTATTATATAATCATAAAATTCATCACTTTTCAAACTTTGCTATAATACTACCCAAGTACTGTGGTAATGTTTTTTCAAATTTCGTATGCCCAAAAAAAACTTTTAATATCAAAGATAATAATCAATGAAAGGAAAGTAAAATATAAGATAGAAGTCATTAATTCATTAATAAACAAAAAAGGTATCGAACCTTGCTTAGTTAAAGCACCTGTCTAATAAACAGGAGATTGCGAGTTCGAATCTCGAATCTCATAAAGTAAATTATACGGGTCTTTTAAATTATTCGTTTAAAATCTAATCACTATTCACAATTAATTACTAAACATAAAAAATAAAATTTTAAAATATATTTATAAAAGAACAATTGTATCAAATTCTATTGTATGTATACGTAAAATTTAATTGGAAAGAAAATTTTCCATTTGATTCCAATTGAATAATGGTTACGGATATCGTCTATAACATTGTAAGGTCAAATATAACAAACAAAAAAAAAAAAACTATTTACATGCGTCCGAAATATATAATTTACTATAACTAATTGCCAACTAGTGACGCAGTTATACTCGTAGTTCACGCTAAACTAAATTTAATTATCAGCAAAGTATAATAATATAAAATAAAATAAAAGTACCTGCATGTACAATGGTGTCCGCAAAATGTAATCGGTCCGTTGACGTAGTTGGCTATGACCCTGTTTTCCGCTCTAGGGTTGTGTATTCGATTCCTGCCCTGAGTTAGGGTGTAAAATACATTTATAATAAGAAACTTAAGAAGAATTTATAAACAGAATCAGTCTGTAAACGTCCCACTGCTGGACAAAGGCCACTTCTCTATATAGGAGAAGGTTTGGAGCTTAAATGATAGTATCCGTTAGAGGCGCTGCTCAACTTTCCATACAATTTGTCTACTACACTCGCTAACTTGTATCGTCTCTGGAAACTCATGGTAGACGTACAGGTGTCTATGTTAACAACCGAGACTGACGGCTGTACGTCAGAGACCCACAAGGATAAACACCGACTAGACACAAATATTGGTACAAATACAAATATCTGCCAAAAGCGGAAATCGAACCCTCGACGGCCGGCGTTAATAATTTTCTTTATGATTTCTAATTGTGCACTCTATTCTTTTTAATTCAAGGACATGACAGCTGACCTTAACATGAAATACTTTAGAATTAAAAAAAATATTGTAACTACACAAAAGGAATACGTTGTCATTTGAATCAAATGTACATGTAATTATTTTACAATTTAAAACAATGTATTGTTTAAATATTCATATGTTTAGCCAATTTAAAAAATATATACAATTCTAATATTTTCCTTTAAATGACACTACTTTCATATCTACCTCTTTTTATATCTGTGCTCAGCAATTTTTACCCGCGTTAATTCTATACAATCCTGATCCTGTTTGAAAAAATAAAATAGCGAAATAGACATTTTAGTCGCAACGGCTTAGGAGATATATTATAGATATACATTTTATCTCTTAAACTTATTATGTTCCTATATAACCTAAACTGGTTGAATAAAATAATTGTAAATTATAAACATTATCGCCAAGAAGTGTCTCATAAATGTTTAAATTTTACTAATACACTATAATTATATTACGAATTAGGTGACAAAATCGTTGAACTTTTTTTTATTACTTACATTTTGAGTTATAATTTAGTGTTTCATAAAATTTATTAATAAACGCGTAATATAAAAAAGTTACCTTATATTCAGATATTGAGATTAAGGTGAAGAACTTTTATTGAAATAAATTATGTACTGTTATATTCGGGGCGTCACGGTTGCATGCGAAAGCGATCCCGTGGCGCCCCACTACGACGATGAGGGCACCGCTGGGTTTTCTGGCACGTTCTGCCGTGTCAGTGAGTCCCACATACCCGTCACCTTATGCGGCGGGATGAATAAAAAGGTACTGTTATTTCCCGTACCTTCAAAATTTAACGAAGATTGTAATCTCGACCGCAACGATGACTCTCCTTCGTGCATTCTTCATTCTATATGACATTAGCGAAATCATTTCTGCTATCTTGGCAGTATTAAAAGCCATAAAACTTTTATAAGCTTCATAGTTTTATTACATACGATTATGTTCTGACAACGTTTCATTGATTACCTCGCTCACGTGTATTATGAACCGTAAAAACAAGTTCAGTGACGCATTCGCGGTTTGAAATTACGTCAACGTGTAGCGATTCGTATTCTGACGTTAAATTACGTTACTTATTAAAAAAACTAGATGCTTGCCCATGAATTCGTTCGCGTGGAAATTTTTATGTGTAGAGATATATGTATGTGAACTGACAGCATGATCGAAAAGTGATCAAAGTGGGTGATGATTATAAAAGGCGTCCTCTTCGGCGCTTTAATACTTTTTGTGCAAAATAAATAAATAAAATAAATATAAATATTAACCAACAATCACACCACGTTAACCTAGCCCCGTGATAAGTTCGTAAGAACTTCTGTTACGGGTACTAGGAACGGAAATAAATTTAAGATATAAATACTTATATACATAAATACACATCCATGACCCGGTGCAGACATCTATATTCGTCATACAAATTATCTGCACCTGGCGGGATTCGAACCCGCGACCGCTGCGTAAAGTGTCCAGTTGCCTGACCACTAGACCAGCCGGTCGTCATGATGAATCGTCATGATGAAATGATCCTAAAACTCGATTTCTCGAACTTCGAAAATCCTTTCATGTACAAGGTTCCTGTAGGATATAATTGTTATGCTATACCATAAAAACTGCATTTTTCCTGGATAAAAGTAGCAATGTCATTCTTTAATCCCTAAGTGGTAGACTATGCAATAAATCAAGTCGATATGAGATTAACTTGTTTCTAAAACCGTTAAGTTTTCAAATTTCATCCAGTGCCCTTCAGCGATTCCGTCGTGATTGAATAACAAAAATATATCCATCATTATTTTCACATTTATAACAGTAGTCTATCACAAAATACGAAATTAGAAGAGAACTAAAATTATATTTACTATCTGTTTTACATAAACAACTTTATCTAAGTAATTTTCAATGGCATTGATATAAAATCATTCGTTTTTTACTTCTTTGGGGGGTAGAAATAGAGGCTGCCATTGAAAAGGAAGGATCCTTCGACCAGACTGAGTACGACCTACCTACGAGTCTGGTGGGCTACGCGCCATTTAACGTTTGTTGTCGGGTTGTTGTCGCTTTGAAAACTTTGACGACGTGGGCAGGGGTTCCATCCATACGTGGTCGACATCCCTCCGGTTCGTACCTCGCGGTTCGCATCATCTTTCATTATTAGAACTGCAAAGGAATGGAATTCTCTTCCTGCGTCACTGTTTCCCGATGCGTTTCACTCTTGCCTTAAAAATCCCTAGGTTATACCTAGGGATTTTTAAGGCAAGAGTGAACAGGCATTATTTGAGTTTGCGTGCTTCACCTTAGACTTCATCGTTGTTTACCATCAGACAAGATTGAGGTCAAACGCACTCAAATTTCCAATAAAAAAAAAAAAAAAAACTTTGATAGCACGATGTAGGATACGTTAGTTTCTTCTAGTTCGTATATGGCGAGATAGATGTCGCTACACTTCTATTAGTATATTTTATAAGGTGGTCGTCTATTTTTCATTTACTTAACCTGCTTATGTGTTGTAGTTTTCTCATTAATTAATATTAAGTGTAATCATAATAAATATATAATAATAATAATAATATAACTTCAAGACCCTCTCCGAAGCTGAATCATACCGGTATATGGGCATGTCACAATGCATAGGGGTGCAGGAGGTGGATATGAAACAGGCGGTTTGCGAGGTCTTTTTTGGACGGCTGACAAAAGTTCTTCGGAGCTACTTGTCGGGTGCCAACAAGGTCCGAGCTTATAACGGCTGGGTCATGCCCACTCTCTTGTACACATTTGGCGTGCTCAGATGGACTCAGACCGAACTCGACGCCCTGGACAGAAGAGTCCGCACGACTATGACTTACCATCGCATGCATCACCCGAAATCGTCGTTCATGAGACTGTACATCCCACGGAAGTGTGGTGGCCGAGGCCTATTAAGCGCCAAGTCCATGCATAACCGGGAGGTGTGCAGCCTCAGGGCCTATTTTGAAACGAGGAGGGAGAGCGCTATGCATGGTGATGTTGTAGTATGTGACAAAGGTCTCACCCCCTTATCCCTGGCCAAAGAGGAATGGCGAAGACCGGTTGTACTTAGCACCTCTGACCGGGAGACCGTATGGATGGAGAAGGAGCTGCATGGACGGTTTTACAAGGCGCTCCACGCACCTCACGTGGACGTTAAGGCCTCCGTGCAGTGGCTGCGATTCGGGGACCTCTTTGGGGAAACCGAAGGTTTTGTCTGTGCAATACAGGATCAGGTGGTTAAGACGAACAACTACCGGAAGCACATTCTGAAGGATGGCACTCCTGACTTCTGTCGAGCTTGTCGTCATCCCGGCGAGTCACTCAGACATGTGCTTTCGGGGTGTTCAGCGCTTGCCAACACTGAGTACTTGCACAGACATAATCAAGTGGCCAAAATTCTTCATCAAGAGCTTGCTCTTATGTATTGTTTCCTAGAACAGAGGGTGCCGTATTACCAGTACACACCGGTGCCAGTACTCGAACGCGACGGAGTCCGGCTCTACTGGGACCTGCCTATTGCCACGGACAGGACGATACTGGCGAACAAGCCTGATATCGTGGTGATGGATAGGGCACAGTCGAGGGTGTTTTTAGTGGACATTACCATCCCTCATGACGAGAACCTCGTGAAAGCCGAAACAGAGAAAAAGCGTAAATATCTGGATTTGGCACACGAGATTGTCGACATGTGGGGTGTTGAGTCCACTGAAATCATCCCTATCCTGATATCTGCCAACGGTTTGATCCCGGTTAGCCTCGCTCACCACCTGAGGCAGCTGGGTATCTGTGGCGGTTCGCTCGCAGCCAGGATGCAGAAGGCGGTATTACTCGACTCGGCTAGGATTGTCCGCCGATTTCTCAGCCTACAACCCTAACCCCCGGCCGTTTGATCTCCCTGCCGGGGCGTAATCCTCCACCCGCTTATATTTATCTATGTAAATTTAAGTAAATTTATTATATTCCTTATATAGGTATTGTATTATATTATATTTATTTATATATGTATATGTATATATTAAACGGGTGGAGTGTAGCAATAAGAAAATAATAATAAGGTGATGATAACACTACGCTACACTACCAGGACTACTACTGACTATAGGTACTTTTTAAACTTTCTGTTTTGCAAAAAAAATTTTAAAAACATATTCACGTGAAGCCGTCGGTCCCGGTAATCAACATAGACACCTGATAGCGATCGTTACCCATTATAAGCAAATTATCCGCCAACTTGCAGTGAAGCAGCGTTGTGGTTTACAGGCTGATACAGTTACAGTTACAGAAGTGAAATTTGATGATAAAAAAAGAAAAAAAATATCAGAAAGTTTTATTCATTGAATACCGTCATACGATAGATACCTGCTACATGCTTTATCTGCTACCGGTGAAATAGGACCTTAAACATTTTTCCTGTCGTTGTTATCGTGCATTATGACATTACAGAGCCGACAAGAACAGTGTGACCACCATTTTTTTTTAATTTCTTTAATATTTCTATCTCTTAGATTTTAGACATCAAATGAAAAGGTAAAATCATGGTTGAGTAGGTATATTTAATTACGCTAGACATTAAAAATGTACTGTGAGTATAGAACCAGTAAATGTCCTACTACTGAAGAACTCAGCGGCATCAGAACTTAAAACTGAGCCCTTACTATTCACCAATCTATCCGCTAAGTAATACCGATTCTGATGACATCAACAAATGAATATTTACAATGACAGAAAAATTTACGATAAAAAGCAATATTCAATTATAAAAAGTTGTCAAAAATACACATATCAGTATAATAGACTATATTTCAGAAATAATGCTTCTATTGTATGCATAGTGTAACTATTCTCACGTGTCGCGAGTTCAACACCATGTACCACGTGTCACGGTCACTTGTTTTGTAAACTAACTCGTGTTTCATGTGCCACAGCCACCGGTCCCACGTCCGATCTATTTCAAAACACTTTCGTTTGGAATTGTTTATAAAATACGATTTGTTTTTCATTTCCAATTGAAACAATTCTAAAGGACAGAGGACTTTTTTTCATCGATTAAAATGTGTTGTATATTGGTATAAAGGCATCTATGTATGTCTGTAATTTTATATATTAATGCATATAATATCTTTTTTGTTTAGCCTAAAGTTTGACTAGGAAAGAATGCAACTAGGCATTAAGTTTACATTTTTCTACTTTAAATCATCATTATCATCATCATATTAGTCGCTGGATGTACACTCTTGAACGTAGGCCTCCCCCATCGACTTCCAGAGCGACCGGTTCAAAGCAGCCTCAATCCAACGGCTTCCGGCGACTTTCCTCAAGTCGTCTGTCCATCTCGTGGACGGCCGTCCGACGCTGCGCTTGCCGGTACGTGGTCTCCACTCGAGAACCTTTTTGCTCCATCGGCCGTCAGTTCTTCGAGCTATGTGCTCTGCCCACTGCCACTTCAGCTTGCAAAACCGTTGGGCTATGTGTTCGTATGGTACGTGGGCTTTCGTTCGTCTGCGGATCTCAAACAAATGCATAAAAGTTTACATACCCTGTATTCTCCTATTCTGAGATCCAGTTTTTTTTTTACTAGATCAGATAACAGTTGCTTTAATTTTAGTTGCATTTTTTTGTACTCTTGTTTTTGTGAAAGTGAAAGTTTCTCTCTTTCTTTGTAAGCAATAATATTATTATCTATTTTTTTTATTGACTCTAAATCAGATATCTATCCAAGCATACACAAACAATGTAATTATATATTACTTTGATATATAGATTGTTTATAAAACAGTTCCTAAAATTAAATTAATATTTTTGATATTATATTCATTGCTAAGGAAATATTATATATATTAGGAAATATTATAAAATATTATATTTGTTTACTAATAAAGATCACGAATAATAATGAATCATAAATGTGTTGAATTTTTTTGGAAGTAAGGTATAAAAATATTTATGATTACAAGATTAATTTAAGCTTATCGTACTGTTGTTTACAGGTGTTTATGATAAAGAATAATTTACAATTATTGAAAAACAAATAGGTTCTGAGAATATAAAGAATAATCGGTGATAGCTTAACGGAGAACTGACGTCAGAGACTTGTAAAGTGACGATTAAAAAGTACTATATTATGTACCTACTTAAATAAAGTATAATTGAACCAAAAAAAATTAATTATTATATAAAAATATTAAAAACTTTGTCATATACATAATATTAGACGACGCGTTGGCGCAGCGGTCACAGCACTGGCTGTAGCGCTGGCGGTCACGGGTTCGATGATTGTCGTGATCTGGACGTTTGTCTTTGTATTTTGTGACAGAGAAATAAATTCTACTTACGAGGCAGTTGAGTATGAGGCGTTTATTTATTTATTTAAAATCTAAAATAAAAAATTAAACGCCTCATACCCAAGTGCAACATTAAAATATTAAAATCTTAAATATAGCTATGACGTGTTTTTCTTTTATTTGTTGCTGTATTTATACAATTTTTTGATTTCGAATTCACCCTTAGCAGCTCGTAAGCGACTGACTCGATCTATGTAATACGACACTCTCACAGAAAAGCAACATTCTTCTTTTTACTAACCATAGTGTAATCCTATTTCCTTCCTCAGTATTTCAGTCAGTAAATCCAACCAATGTGAATGCTTATTTTCTAGGTTTTTATATATAAATGCATATATATGCGCTAGGTTTTTATAAAAAATCGCGGCACAGAAGTTCACTAGAAAAAAAAAACAAACATAAAGTACATTGATATATTATCTGTACCCATTGCATTGCAAATGCTACACGAATTTGCGTAATTCCCATTCCCCAGAAAGCGTGGGTGTAATTTTATTTTTTGTTTACACAGTGAGGAAAACCGGCCACTGAATTTAGGTCATTTACTATCTTGCATGCGTTATCGTGTGTATACATTAGTACAGTTAATATCTCACTACTGGGCATGTATATTAACATTATAAAGAGGAAAGAATTGTTTACTTGTAATCTATGTACTCAGAAACTACTACTGAACTGATTTTCAATTCAATTTGTTGCTGTATGGATTTTGTGTCGATTTGACACAAATTATTTGACACAAATTATTTCACCAATGTTATTAGGGATGTAGACACAGTTGACACTGTTCGGTACGGTCGAGAATTCAAGCTCAATTAAATTTTGGAGATATTTTAAATAATGCGCAGTTTTCTACAATTTTCAATGTACAAAAACAGAAACAATTAAAATTAATATGGAAAAACACAAAAAAAACACATCCTTAATTCGTCTTATCCTTAAGGCCAGTATATTCGAGCGTTGTAGGTATTTAGCGCTACCTCCCTCCCCGCGCGACTAGTTACGCGAAGTCTCCGATCAAATGAACTCTCGATGACCCCGCGCGCGGCGACAGCGCACGGAAATAATTAAATATATAATTTTACAGTAACTTACTAGGTTTTTTTTTTTACTTTAGGTTATTTCATAATTCAGTTTTGTTTTCGATCCTGAAGGCACAGTATAAAATGCAACATAAACATTTAATACCTAAGAGAAGTAGATAAAAACCATTATTTAATTTTTTATGGGTTTATAGCTAAAAAAAAAATTACTATTAATATTTTAATTTATATTAATTATCAGTAATTTTTTTTTTTTTTTTTTTTTGTTAATTAATACACTTTACAACATTTAATACCTAAGAGAAGTAGATTTAAACTTTATTTCTTCTCTTAGGTATTAAATGTTTATGTTCCACCTATTACTGCCACCAGGGCCCTGCGCTGGGGCTCCCAAGCGGCGCATTCCTCCAGGGTGTGACGCGCCGAGTCGATTGGCGCGCTACACTCGTGGCAAAATCAGGGGTGGCTTCTCGCCTAGCGATTTGGTGCAGGTACTTACCGAAGCAACCGTGCCCGGTAAGCACCGGCGACAGCCGAAACGTAAGGACCTTATGCCGCCTGTTGACCCAGCGACGAAGGTGAGGACGTCGCTCTGTCCATTGCCTGTCTCAATTCGTTGTCGGCACCTCGCAGGTTAGTCCCATTGTCGGACCAGATTTGAGCAGGTTGTCCTCGTCGAGCTTTCATTCTTCTTAAATTCATTATCACTGAGTCTGTGCTCAGTGACGTCGCTATCTCTAGGTGGGTCGTTCTTACAGTGAGGCACGTGAATACTGCCACGTAACGTTTCTGTTGGCTGCGTCCCACGGTGACTGTTAATGGTCTGAAGTAGTCCACCCCTGTGTATGTGAAGGGTCGCTGATGGTGAGCTAGGCGACACGCAGGTAGGTCTCCTGTTCTCGGGTGTGGCGGGATCGCTGCCCTAATCCGGCAGTGTAGACACTGTGGAAAGAGCGTTCTTGTGACGGGCCGCAGGCGTAGTATACAGTAGTGCTATCGACATTCGTTCACAGTCGCCTCGACTCCCGTGTGATGCCTCGTTCTATGCATCGCTATGATCCACAACTTCACTGTGTGATGATTTCTATCTAGTATCATCGGGTTTTTAGATGGCGTTGATAGTTGCTCCGCGGCGTTAATACGACTACGGACTCGGAGGGCTCTCTCTGCACACTCGATGCTCAGCTGCTTGAGGCGACTGTTTCGGGTAAACGACTTCCCGTCTTTAATGCTTTCTACTTCATTTGGGAAAGATTCTTCTTGGACTGTTCTCATGAATAGGTCTTCAGCTTTCCTGATAAGTTCCGGACGAACCTCCAAAGTTTCTTCGAGCTCTACTCTTATTTTCTGGCGTGTTTTCAGCTTCTTGTTCGTCCTTTTCCAGTCTGGGTCTTTTAACGCGCTTTTCTTAGTCCTTTTATAGTTGACTCGTTGTGTATTGGCTCGACAGAGTTCTATAAACTGTAGCACTCGAGCCGTCGTCGTGTAGCGGAGTCTGTTCCAGCTGGAGTACCGTGTGCAGTCTGGTAACCCTTCTTTGAGTCACGGCTGTTTACGATCGGTGACGTGATGAGTTTTTTCTTCGCCTGTAGGTTCGGTTGACGACGACAAGGCGGACGTTTCCGTGGGCCAGGTGGACTCCGGATGATAAGGAAATTCAGGACCTGTGTACTATCTGTGACCACTGCTGAATCCCGCTGGTACGTCCCGCGCCGCGTCGTCGGCTACGTTTAGCCTGGTTGGGACCCATCGCCATTCGCTGACCGTCGAAGAATCTTCAATTGCCGCTAGCTGCTAGCTAGCCGCTGTTAGGTGAAAATACTAATATAACTTATTGAAATTTTGGATATGCTAATATATCGGTCTAAGATATCGATGACAATCATTATATTCTAGCTAAAAATAGATTGAGTGTTCATTAAACTTACGAGTACTTATCTGATCGCTTTTCTAAGCTTACGTAGTTCACGTCTAGATATTTTCTTTTTATTTCTAGTTTTATTCCCCATTTTATATCTACACTACACTGCTATACAGTAAAAACACTTCCAACGTTGTTAGAGTACTAACTAAACTAATCTAATAAAATAATCAATAATAATCTATACTAATAGATAAAACTGAAGAGTTTGTTTGTTTGAACGCGCTAATCTCATGAACCACTGTTTCAAATTTAAAAATTCTTTTTGCGTTGGATAGTCCATTTACTGAGGAAGAATTTAAGCTATATAACATCACGCTACGACTAATAGGGGCTGAGTAATAATAAGAAATGTTACAAAAACGGGAAAAAATAATCTTTTTTGAGAGCTTCCGTTGCGTCCTTTATTATTTCTCTTCTCAAGACATTTTTTAATTATAGTTCCACTTTTAAAGTAAATATAACATCACTCTTTTACTGTAAATTTTCGAAAAAAAAACTCAGTAATATGTTGAACGACCCAAGAATCAAACCTGAGACCCCTTGCTCGGCAGTAACGCTTGGTACCACTGGACCAACGAGGCGAAAATATTTAAGTACGTTTTTCCCTCAAATTAACGCGGGTGAAACCGCGGGGCACAGTTAGTACTAAATAAAATTATCCAATCTATTTCTCAAACCACACTATCCATTCTCTGAGGATAGAGAGGTTCACTGGCGCTCGAATTCCTAAGAGACAAGACCGGACCCTATACATCGGTTTTCACACAAGAGGAAAAGAAGACGTTGATAGACAAGGGATACGGCACCGGACAGGGATCGAACGTCATGACTATCAACGAGGCACAGGGACAGACACGCAAGGCAGTCATCATCTTCCAGACAAAGACTAGGAGGCTGCGGATTCATGACAGTGTTCCGCATGCTGTGGTCGCGGTGACCAGGCACACAAAGACCTGTGTCTACTACACCGACGACGGTGGTGATGCAATCGGTCGTTTTGTCGGCCTCGGTGGAGGCCACAACAAAGGAAATACTCGAGCACACCCTTAAGATGGCTATACATAAAAGAGACACCGCCGTCATTGAGGATGTGCTCGAACAGCTTCCCTCGGGGGATGGCTGCGGCAGAGTCTCCAATAAATAATACAAAAATAAAGAGCCCAAATGTAAATGTAGACATGCCGTAAAAATGTGGTGGCTGGTATGTATGTACTAACAAGCAATGAAATATTAGATTATATTAGATCAAGGAATAAACGCATGTACATAGAAAATAAGAAACATGATGTAAATAGATGTAAGAAAAAAAAAGACAAAATAAAATTATATATATATATATATATATATATATATATATATATATATATATATATATATATATATATATATAATATGTGTGTGTGTGTGTATATGTATATGTATATATATGTATGTGTGTATATTTGTATATGTAAATTATATTTGTAAATAAAGATTATAAGACAAAATAAAATTATATATATATATATATATATATATATATATATATATATATATATATATATATATATATATATATATAATATGTGTGTGTGTGTGTATATGTATATGTATATATATGTATGTGTGTATATTTGTATATGTAAATTATATTTGTAAATAAAGATTATGTTTATTAAAAATGATTATATGTATGTAAATATGATTATATGTATTAAAAAAAATTATAATAATAATAAATAAATAATGGTCAGTATACGGACTCGCGTCATAGAGATCCTGACAATAAGTCTAGCTAATGTAAGTCTAAAATAGTACGCATGAAACTATATTAACAATCTTATACATTTAATTAAAAAAAGGCACGGGCAAATATAAGCCCGTGGATATTTTTGTTATAAAAAAAAAATCCAATCTTTAGAGGGGGGAGGGGGGGACGCCGCCAGACAGCAGAGATACAGGTCCTACTTCGATGACGCCTCGCAGGCAACTAAAGCGAGGCGCGCGCAGTGTTCCCAACCTAAAGTGGACTGACTATCGTACCAGGGGGTGTAAAATTATCGTACATGGATCGAAAATAATCGAAATTATCGTTTTTTTGTAGGATAATTTGTATGATAGATAAATAAATGATATAAATTGTAATATTGATCGTTAGCAAGTTAAAGTGGACTGACTATCGTACCAGGTTGGGGTGTTCATCGGGTCAAAGTAATCGATAATAATCGGCAAAAAAAAAAAAAAAGGTCATCCGGCGTCCAGTCGCAACATTATCCTTCATACCTTAAGTAATAAATAAATCATATCAATTGTAATATTGATATGCATGCAAGTACTCTATAGTGTATCGTTTTTAAACCACCGCTGTCAAATCAACAGAACACTGAAATCCAAATGTTTCCTTTCCACTTTAACTTCAATAAACGCGCCAAGCTTAAAATTCACTCAGACAAAATTTCACTGTTCCCATGCAAGACTTACAGTATCGGCAGTGATGAAACTTAGCAGAGCGAATCGTAGGAACCAATAGGAATAGAGAACTTGTATTTCCCGGTATTTTCCCAAGATCTTATTGAACAAAATAAAATCATGCTACTGCGATTTATACTATCAGCGCAAGAGTGAAATAATATAAATTCTCAAATTTTGCATCATGATAGAAATTATCGTACAATCTGCGTACGATAATAATATGCTATCGTACATCGTACGTAGGCACAAAATTATCGTATGTGTACGATAATTATCGTACGGTTCCGAACACTGGGCGCGCGGGCCGTTTTCTTATATAATTTAAATATTTAATATTTAAAAAAAATAGAAACATTTATTTAAAAAAGTAACCGTTAAATGTTCTACTAAAAGTTATTACCTATTTTTACATGTGAATATTGTAACTTAAAATCTGATATTCTTCGAATAAAACTCGAAAAATAATCAAAAACATCCTTTCTTTATGTTTTTTTTTTATCGAGTCAAGTTACAATTATCGTGTTTTGAACCGTTGAATAATCAAGAACGTTTGTTAAACTATAACATATATTTTTAACGGATCAAAAAAATGAATATTACTATGTTTAAAACTCTATCAAAAACAGGTGATTTGGGATATACTGGCCTTAACATTTCGATTGCGTATTCACATAATAGTTAAGTGGAATACTAGATGCATATTACATGGTACCTCAATATTTTCAGAAACTTAATGAACTTGGTACTTTAAATGTCAACGGTGTCTGTGATCAGTACCCGCGAAATCCTGGTATCAATTACAGTGGTTAACTATACGCTAACTCTCTATTTCTATAGGTGTTCACTGGGACTAAAAAATATTCTGTAATTTTACTGTTTGAAAAGTTTCTTTAATAATAGAGTAATAATGTATTTTAACGCTTTAAACTTCATGTATAAATACGAATATTCGCTGCAGAAATAAATTAGTTGCAGTAAACATTTGACCTTTCATTCGCAAGTATAGAGTTTATTGTTTCGTTACTATGCTGACGTACTCGTACACTCCACGTGAACTTACACGTGGACAACCTCCCATAAGATCGTCAATTAAACTTTATTCATTTCCTTTAATCTCTTACTTGATTAATACATTTGTCGTGCTTCATGCCATGTTTAGATAAATTGCGAATGATTCGACACATAGCACGCCATAAATTGAAATATACGTAAGAACCAAAACCGAGTCCATTAGCTAAATTTAAGATATAAATTTGTTTGATCGCTTACTAATGATCGCTATCGGGTGTCTATAATAATAACCGGGACCAACGGCTTTACGTGCTCTCCGAGGCACGGTGGGGTGACCTACATCTTGACTGGCCTGTTGGTGCAGTTGGCAGTGACCTTGCTTGCCGCTCTAGGGTCGTGGTTTTGATTCCCATCCTGAGTCTGGATATAATATCTATTTATGTATGTATTTATTAGAAAAAATTTATAAATATTTGTATCACTCGGCTGTTACATAAAACACAGGCACTAAGTTGTCCACCTTAGAAAAATACATGTACAAATGTGTATGTTAAACATATTTATTTCTATATTTATATCCCGACCACAAAACTATTTACTGTACAAACACAAATATCTGCCCAGAGCAGGAATCGAATCCGTGACCGTGTGAACATCGGTGTTGAGGCTACTCGCACCACAACACCAGTGCCTTTTATCTACTCACCTGTATTATATGTAATTTATATATTTTTTAAACACGTCATTCAAAATAAATAACGTAATTGTTATTTTATAATTACGTCATACTTTTCCAGCTGAAATATGTTTTCTTGTCGACAATTTTTATCAAAATATGAGATAAATAGGATTTTATAATCCTTATCAGGTATTTAAAATTAAAATTGGATTACTTTTTCCTGGTTATATCCTCATTTTATTTTACATTAACTTTTTTAGTCACCTTGCGATCATTTTTTGTACGCGTGATATTTTAAAATAATACGGAATGATTATTTAAATTATGCATTTTATAATTTTTATCTTTAAAAAAATGGTTATCAAACTTAATTTAATATTTATCGTATTTATTTATCGAAATCGAAAAGTGATATTTTAAAGCTTACAACACTTGTCGAAAATTATAATCTTAATATATTATAATGTGGATTTCGATAATATTGTATAAAATTGTTACAATATTTCCAAAATCTAAGATTACAAAAAAAAAAAAAAATATAAAACATAATATTCCTTATTAAGTTATTACGCTTAAAAAATATTTGTACAGTATACAATATTTGCTAGCAAAAGTGGACTTATATCTAGAGGTCTCTTCCAGCGAATCGCAAGCGTTACTGCTGAGCAAGAGGTCTCAGGTTTGATTCCTTTTTTTTTGTCGAAGCGGAATCCATTTACGGATGATATCCAAGATGCCCGGGTCGGCAGTCCTAGACCTATGTCGGACTCGGCACTTTCGGAGTGCAATACCGTACTAAACCCCTGCTGGAGCCTTCAGCCGCTTTAATTGGAGGGTCCCGGATCTGCAGGCAACAGGTTTGATTCCTGGGTCGTTCAACGTATTATTGAGTTTTTTTATTTTTCGAAAATTCTCAGCAAAAGAGTGATGTTATATTTACTTTAAAAGTGGAACTATAGTTAAAAATTGTCTCAAGAAGAGAAATAATAAAGGACGCAACGGAAGCTCTCAAAAAAGATTATTTTTTCTCGTTTTTGTAACATTCCTTGTTATTCCTCAGCCCCTATTGGTCGTAGCGTAATGTTATATAGCCTATAGCCTTCCTCGGTAAATGGGCTATCCAAGTAGTTCCTGATATTACCAGGTTCAAACAAACAAACTCTTCAGCTTTATAATATTAGTATAGATATATAATTACGTAATATTTACCTATGTATGTATATGTATTTAACTACGATAGTATATAGTACGAGTATAAGTAAATTGTTGGATTTTTTTTACCGTTTGTTCGTTTATCATCATAAAGTCAAACACTTTGTACACTTCACTATACTGTGTCCTATACCCAAAGGTTGTCTGGAAGAGATCGCTCTACGAGCGATAAGACCGCATTTGTACATCTTTCTTTATTTATGTCTTTTTTTCTCTTCATATTGGTGTGCAATAGAGAGTAATATTATTATTATATTTTACATACCATATATAGTTATACATAATATATAAACGTAATTATGATTTTATTTACAGATTTCATTTTACTTAAGAGTTTTTAGCATCAAAATTTATGTATATGTATGTAACCGCCAAGCTCTTTTTTTTTTCTAGATCAAAACAGGATGTTTTTGTTATATCTAGATGGCCTGGTTGTTTGGGTTTTTAAGTTAAAATAACAATAACAACTTAAGTTAAAAATAATTCTAGCAAAATAGTTAAACCTTGGGTGAACTGACTTTATTGATTGGGACCGTCAACATTTTAATCATTTCAACATTTTAATCAACATTTTAAATTTAATCAACATTTTAAATTTTAGTCAACATTTTAACATTTTAATCACCGGTGAGAGGGATGCGCTGTGCCGCGCTCCCGGCTGCATGGGACCACCATCTTGCTTGTTTCTCCCGTGAAACAGTTTTTCTGTGTTTCGGAAAGAAAGGCAAGACAGGCAGTGTAATTACTGCCACTGAGACTTTAACACCTTATGTCTCTCGATAGGCAACACATAAATGAGTTTCCTAGGCTAGTTCCAGGTAAACTAGTTTATGTTCATGGGCGACGTCAACCACTTATCATCAGGTGGAACGTCTGCCAGTTTGCCTATCCAGCTAACACAAAAAATAATAATTAAGGAATATAAAAAATAATAATTAATCAATGCAAAATAGTAATTAATAAAGAATGCCCTGAACTGATTTAAATTGAATCAACCTGCAACAGAGGTCCTACTGCTAGGCAAAGGCCCCTTCTCTATGTAGGTTCGGGTTAGAGTTTAAACTGCCATGCTGCTCCACTGTGGTTTGGTAAATAATTTCTCTACCATGAGTAAAGATTGCTATCGGGTATTTGTGTAATTACCGGGACCAACGTTACGTTACGTTACGTTACGTGCTAGGACACACGGTCGTCTTTGGAGATCATGGGCCCCTAGGCCCGGATCACTTTGGAGGCCCTAATATTAAAATTAAATCGCAAGCCCTGAAACCACCAACGGAACGCCCAGTGAGTTGGTAAAACAAAATTATTGAGAGAGGATTTGTGAGATTATTGAGTTTTATCGGTCGATAAATACCGTCTAAGTTATTTAAAAAATTGAATCGCTGCCTTAAAAATAATAATTATTCGTTCTTTTTTACAAATAAATATTTTTTTTAAAATAATTTTATTAAACTTGATGGGACCCCTAGAAACGCGGGGCTCTAGGCCCGGGCCTTGTGGGCCTGTATACAAAGACGACCCTGCTAGGACACGTAGAAATATCTGCCCCGAGCAGAAATCGAACACTTAACAGCCAGTGTTGAGGCGACTACTCGCACCATTACACCAATTTCTTTTTATTCGGGGATTTAGGGAATAATAAGGGAATTCCTTAGTTAGGGAATTTTTATCCATAATCATTGAAAAACATTAAAATAAAACAAGATCATTTTATATTTACTAATATATTAATTACCGATTTAATTTTTTAAAGCATTTTTTATTATTAACATAATTATGATTATTTATGATAACACATGTTGCAAAATATTCAAACTGAGCATTAAACATACACCCGAGTAACGGCGAGTTGCACGAAACCGTCGCTAACTTTCCGTTAGTTAAGTTGCAATTAATCTTAAAATTAATTGATCTCATGATTAATTTAAAGCTGTTGGAATTAATCATCCGTTAGATAGAACTTTAATTAAACTAAATTTTTTTGTTAACTTAATCAGATGTAGGTTTCGTGCAACAGATAATCACGATTCTTGTGATTAAATTAGTTTAATAAACACTTAAATTTAAAATTTGTTTCGTGCAACTCGGCGTAAACCAGGCAGGTCGTCTAGTAGCTATACACGTCATGCAATTGTATTCATTCATTCATTCATTCATTCATTCATTTGGATTAATGGCTTCCAATAGTTCCAAAATAGCACGGATGATTTCTCATGCAATTGTAATTTTATTGAATGTCACTGTGACAGCTTTTTATGTAAAAACATGTAAAAGTGTCAGAGGTGTCAGATAATCAATAACTTAGCGTCAAGATAAAATATATCGATGTATTCTCGAACAAATACATTTATTTACAAGTGTTCATATGAGAATGAGACTCGTGTTTTTCACGTGTCACTTACATGAAATACATATTTCAAGATTCTATTTTTATTTACACATACATACATCTTTAACTACAGAAATAGACACAAACGCTATGATTTTTAATTAACACCAAATTGTCGATAATGTTTTTTTTTAAATTTTTCTAATGTATAACTTTAAAAAGTCATTATGATTATAAAATTTTACTATATTTGCTGATATGAATAAGTCAGACGATAGAAGTATTATTTTGCTACGATAAATTTATTTAGAAGAAAAAATATAATTAGACGCTACCTACACAACGTTACTTTAGTTTTATTGCAAATGTTGTATACACCTATAAAGACGTATCTGTTATCATTAACTTTACATGTACTACTAAAAAAATTTTTTTACTGATAATGATGATGAATAAATAAATAAATAAACAACGAACGTTGTGAAGCCACGGGTATCCCTACCCTGTTTCAAAATCTGGAAATGAACTAACCAACACAACACATAAATCCAGAACACAACAACGATATCTATACCTAACCTATACTACGCAAATTGTGTAACAACAAAATTGTATAATTGGAATATTGTCATGTGGGAGCCGACTTATTGCTGGTTCTATTCCCCGTTCGTTAGCACGACAGCTGTTTCAATTTTTTCTAAGCAATCAACAATAAATTATGTTCTTTTATTAAAATATAATAGTAAACATATTATCTGTACTCATAATAAGACTGTAATAGGAACAATTCTGCACAATGAAGATATTTTGATTTTTTTTAGAGCAGTTAGTAATTGATACTGAAGATAAACATGTAATTTTTTTATGCATTATAATAAGAAACTAGATTTTATAAAATACATTTTTTTTTTGTTATTATTTAAGTGTCCTCTACAAACTGCTGGCAAATGCCCAAATTGGTAGAAGGGATTTTTCTTTTTATGTTTGTTTAAATTCTAAGAAAATATTATAATATTTTAAAAATATACCTAATCTAAAATTATATATGTTTCGTTAACATATATTTATTTAATTTATTTTCACTATAAAAATAATAATATAAAAAAAAAGTTATTATTCAATTAAAAAAATTATCATTGGCGAACACATATTATTGCTCATCACTTGTAAGCCAGCTGTAAGTCTTGCAAATAAAATAAAATAAAAAAATAAAAAACATCATTGCTCATGATCTTTATCAACTGAACTAAATTACATTAAGATCAGTAAAATACATTAATACAAGTAAAATAAATTTTTACAACAATAAACTTATTACGAACGCCATTGACATGGAAAACGAATTTTCCGAGAATGGCATTAGGTAGTGCAAGCTGGTCTTTTTAAAGGTTCTAATCAATAGGAAATATTATTTCAACCCAAATAGCTGCTGGAGCTTATTAAATCCCGTAAATTATTATTTTTAAAATGTAATAGTTGAATGGAAACTCACTGGCATCATGTATTATTACTATAAAACAAAACTGTGTTCATTGTTGAAAACAATGAACACAGAAAAAATAACAGACCGGTCGTATGGTGCAGGGCCGGCCTAAGGCGAAAATAGCGATTGTGCAAGACTTATATTAAGGATGTTCATGGATGCCCCTAGGATAAATTTATGCCCCTTTCTATGCCCCAATTGTATGCCCTTCCAAAACGCTCGAGTGTGCGGCTGCATACTTCGCACATCCCTCAGGCCGGCCCTGTTATGGTGTGCCTATTTAAGCTTTAAGGTGAACTGAATTAATCTCTATAAAATAATATGCTGAATATATATAGGTATCTAAGTACCTACCTAGGTAGGTACCTAACCTAGGTAACAACATGGGGATCTTTAAGTCGCGAGTGAATAGGTTACTTCTAGCTAAGCGTGCTCCATCCTATACCGCATTTTCACTTAACATCAGGTGAAATAGTGGTCAAACGCAAGTCTATATAAGTATTTAAAAAAAATAGGTTCCATTATGTTAAAGAAGTTACAGAAATAATGAGAAACCAAAACACACTCCATCAGCGTGCAGGCTGTGAAATGACCTTCTTCGTGAGTTTTGTGGTTTTTCCTATGTGTTTGGGGGTTATCAAGTATACAGACACCTTTTCCCTAAATACCGGTAACGCACTTGCAGCTCATCTGATCATTCAACATCAGGTAGAGCTTTGAGCCCCCTTCTATTAAAAAAGAAAAATTTACAGTCAGATTAGAGCCGTTCAATGTAAACTGAACTGAACTACATCAGCCTGTAATCACCCCACTGTTGGGCAAAGGCCTCTTCTCCATATAGGAGAAGGGTTGAATTATAATATTAGAGGGTGGCGGGTAATTTCCCTGCATGAGTAACGTTCGTTATCAGGTATCTATGATAACAACCGGGACCGACGGCTTTTCGTACTCTCCGAGGCACAGTGGGGAGACCCAAAAGGACATACACCCAGATCGGAAACAAATATTTGTGCAAATACAAATATCTGCCCCGAGCGGGAATCAAACCCGCGACCGACGGCGTTGAGATGACTACTCGCACCAGAACGGTCGTTAATGAAATAATAATTTGTATATCTCGTAACAATAGCATTTTTTTTCTATTGCTTATCAAGAGAACTAAAAAAACGTACTTAGTCATAATAGGTAACTCGAACAGTTTTGAATTATTTTTTATTAATTTTCAGATTACTTTTATCTACTACTATAAATTATTATCTATCTCCTACAAAAATGTGTTTAATCTCTCCTTAGTTGTTGGCAGTAGAGATCCGCTCATAATGAACGATGCTCTTTCAATCCTATCATACACACAGCGTCACCTTGTTGCGTCTTAATCTGAGTTTCGCTACAGTGTGGAGCTTGACTACCTTTTGACCATGATATTTTTCGGAAGTTTTTGTTGTAGATGATCCACTTTTCATCACCAGTAATCAATATAAAAAAAAAATGGTTCAGTTTCATTACTTTTCAATAGAAAATCGCAAATTTTAACACGATTCATTAGGTTTCTTTCAGTGAGCTTGTGTGACACCCAAATATCGAGCTTTTTTGTATAGCCAGAATTTTTTAAATGGGTCAAAATTATTTTTTAGTCAATTCTCAGTTATGTCGTAAAAACTAATATGCCGATCCTGCACCACTTTTTAAAAAATGGCATCAACTTTATGAGGGGGGCCAGAGCGAGCTGTATCTCTGACATCAAAATTCCCAGACTGAAAACCCTTGAACAAACATTGTTCCACTGTTACTGACACTGCATACTCTATATAGACCTACTCTAAACGTCACAAATTTTTTTCGCTGCTTGATTCGTATTTTTATCTTTTTTGTAAAAAAAAAAAAAACTTCAGAATGTATCAAATTTCAATTCGAATCAATATAAATTTCTTGATTTGAATTCACTCATTTTGACAGAAGAAAAACAATTTAAAAATGGCGGGAAAGTGGTTTTTTTTTAAATTATATATTCTTTTTCTTAATATCCTGAATTTTTTGATATTAAAACCAGACAGATATAAACAATACAACCAAACATATTTTTCTTCAATTTTATTTATACAAAATACGAAAAGACTTTTTCCTTGACCTATTATATATTCTTTATTGCATTTAAAAAGAAATACATTAATATAATTACAATTTTTGTAAACAAAGACGGACACCCAGACCAAAACCAAATATTTGTACAATATAAATATCTCCTCCGAGCGGGAATCGAACACGCAACCGCCAGTTTTGAGGTGAGGTTTATTTTTTTATTTTGTATTGTATTCGTAAATAATACGAATATGAAAACAAATAAATATCAAAAATACAATAAGGATAAATAAGAACACGTTAGTATTTTTCAAATATTTTTTTATTATAAAATAATATTAATATTTTTGCATCTGCAACCGAAACGATATCACAGATCAACAAAACTAGGGCTTAATAAACATATTGCAATCATAATTACTTCTAGTGACTCAACACGAAAACAACATTATAAACTTTTAACTCGTAACTCAAATATTGTAAACATGTTTACATACACTTTATGAATTACTATGAAATACTATTATGTATTAAACAAGTTAGATATAACAGAGAATAATTATTTAATAAATAATGTACTTTTATATCATTCCCATAATTGAGGTAAAACTAACATCTTACGTATACGTCTATACTATAGTCCTATACGTCCCGATTTAAGGCCACATGTCCCCAAAGAGGGTAAGAACATCCCGTTTTCCTATATAGACATGATTTAAAAATATTTTTCACATTTGTAAAATAACTTTCCAGATGTTAGAAATCATACCCCTAAAGCCTAATAACTGTGTAATGTAATATAATTTATTTAGTTTAAAAATGTTATTTATTCTTCATTAGAAAACATAGGTCATAAACTATTCCAATAGAGACAAATGCTAGAAGAGGAAGATAAAATACGGTTACGCCATCATGCATAAAACACTATCAAAGTGATTTTAGCGAAAGTTTGTACCAAATAAACACACTCAAAACAGATTCCCCTCCACGGAGTTTGGATATTCTTACCATAAACAACATCATGTCATAGAAATAGATACATCGTTCATATAGAAAATTAGAAAGGTTCAATGGCAAGTTGTTATGGCATTATCTGTTTCCTACAAATAAATATTTTTAGTTGAAAATAATATTTAAATACAATTTACACAACAATACTTTGACAGATATCGAATTTTAATAAGTGTTTTACAAAACACTCAACAATATTCATTACAATACTAACATAAATTCCTACTGTATAACTAATTACTTGTGCACTAAAATTACTTTTTAGAAACTAAAACTTATTTTATTTCTTAAACATTACAAATTAACTAATACAATTGTACATAAAGGTACTACAGTTTTACTATTATTACAAAATTAGATCACTATTTAAATTTACTTGATTAATACAAACAGATTAAATTCATTTAAAAACTAATAATTCGAAAAAAAGTAAACGAAAATAATAAATGAAAAAAAAATATAGCTAAATGTTTCGTTATTTTGACGGAACAATTATTCTGTATATAATGATAAAAACGTTATCATGAGAAAAACAATTTCGATACAAAAATAAGAATAAATGAATATTTAAATATTATTTGAATAAATAACTTACGTTAAATGTTCGTATTTTTTTAAACATGATTCTTAAAATAGTTACGTTACGAATATATTGCCTTTGGCTCTTATTCTTTGATTATTTAAAAGAAGCATTATATAATAAAACCTAACAAATAAAATAGATGACGAATACACGTGAGTTTCCTCAAGAGAAGATCATACTTAATATTATATATTGTATAGTGCAACTATCCCTTATCTCGGCTCTGCCTTCTCTCTACCAACGAACCAGCAACAGTATTGCATATCACTATGGACACAACACACTAAAACACCACGACGTACAAAAATTTCATCAAATATTTTGAACCCCTTAACATCTTCATAGAAATGCTTCGATGGGTCGAAAGGAATTATTCCAAAAGCCAAAATTCCTCCACACATATATCGCATAAATTTTCAACATTCGTCGCTTTCTGGCAGCACCGGTAAACTTACTTGTCTCCTTTGCCGCCTTTTTCTATGGACCAATTTGGATTTTTTATATTCTACGTTACTGTATTCTCTGTCCTCTGGGAGAGGTGGTAAATTCTGCTTCGGTCTCCTCGGTAGTACACATTCCGTAGTAAAATTATCTTTGTGCTTCAACATGTCCACGTCGGGATAGGACATTAACAGAAAATGCGAAGAAAGTTTTACAAGCATCGTAACACGAGCGTTCGGTTAGACGATAGGAAATGTACTAGCGAGTAGCGACTCTAGCGAGTAGCGACTAGCGAGTGGCGGATACATCTACCGCGTTACAACTAAATTATTTTTAGATTTCTTGCATACAATGTGATAGTTTTAATATATCATAGTAAACAGGGAACCACGCCAAATGCGTTTCCCATCCCGAAGGTTTCACACACACACACACGCAGTTTTGACAATCACACGGTTTCGTAATCTATATCTTTAAATGATCGCCAATACGTATATTAAAATTATTATCTTTTAACGTAATAATAAATATGTATAATCAGTACAAGTTAATTATGTTCTTATGCTTTTTTTTTATTCAAAAGAAAAAAGGGCTTTGTCGCATAAGCGAACATGCCGCCCTGGTTGAGGATTAATACAAAACTAGCATAATTATAACTTAAGACTAACTTAATTAATAGGTCTATGACTTAATTTGATTGATGATTTAATTTTCGCGAGCTTTGACATCGGGTCTGCCAGAATCACATTACATTGCCCTACGGACCTTAGATCTAAGTTAAGTTTTGCTCTCGATGTTTCGTTCTGAGCACACTCCATCAATACATGCACGAGATCATCAGGTACATCACAGTTCTAATGCTTACTTGAAACAATTTGAACGAGATCTCAGTGAATAGTCGTTATGTATAGATAAGATACGTCATAAGATTAAAATCTGTACTATGATAGAACTAAATTATTTTTGAAAAATTATTTTGGAACTGTGCTCGTATCTTTGATGAAAGATAAAGTATTCATTGGCAAGATTATGCGTGAGTGACATTGTTATTGATACAGAGGACAAAAACCTCGGAATATGGTTGTTGAAGATATTTAGGTTTATATTTACATATGTGGCAATGTGGGCTTATAATTAATTTAAGATTAATACATTCAAGAGGTTTTTTTTTAGTTTTTTTCTATACATTTTCATTTTTTGTCTTCGTATTTATTTTGGGATAAACTTCTAAAAAGTGGATACCGAATTACGTCATGTTAATTGAATGTCATTTTAATTAATATACATGGACAAAAATTCGCCAAAAATCCTTTTAAGGGGACTCTTAGATAGTCAAATGGAATGTCCGTACCAAATTACATGACAAAATTTGGTATCTACTTTTCGGAAGTTCATCCTTTATTTTGTTTAATGGGTTCAATGATACCAAAAGTGCATAGATAATTTTGCCGATGTCGTAGTCCGTAGAATAGAGAATACATGAAGGAGATAGAACGATGCGGTCGATATTATAACCTTCGATAAGTTTTGAAGATATAGGAAATAATAGTAATTTGGTTAATAAAATTTCATGTAGAACTGCACAAACAAAGTTGAAATATACAATAGTAATTATCTTCAGGAAATGCTGCAACTGTGTTTTGTTACCATAGCTTATAATATATCAACAAATCGACCAATCGATAACTTAAACGAGACTCATCGCTAGAAATAAGCTGACAAGAATACCGGCTCATGTAATCGTTTATAAATCTTCTAAAGTTAACTTCGTAAATATTTTTATTATGACACTAGTACAGTTTAGATATTATGTCATATGTGTATTACAATTACATCATCAGTCGCAAAACCGAGAATCTTTGTTGAAAATATAGGACACATGGGTAGCGTAAACATACGTCGACGTGTATCAAACACTGATTTCTTATTAATTACGATTTTTTTTAAACGAGAACTTTTAATGTAAATATTAACATTCCCAAATGATATTGTAAAAATAATTTGTGTCAAATGGACACATAACGAAAAGTCATATAACGAACAATTGAATTGAATTATCTATTTTATAGTATAAAATAGTATATTGTGTCACACGGGACGAAAGTAGTATATTCGGTCCCGCATTTGAAATGTGACAAAGTGTGGCTAGTACTCTCATCCCGTGTTGCACATACTTTTTTTTCCTATCTAGGCCGAAAGTTCGAGTTTTGCCCCTGTGAAGCGGGGAAAAAAGTGTCACTTCACAAGCTCGAACTTTCGGCGGAGGTAGGAAAAAAAATGTTTTTTTTTCAGCCTCGTCGCAATCCGCCTTTTAACGTTTACGGATAATATATTATACTTATTACATTCGCACCCAATTTTTTATGCAAAAAATTTTTATATTGAAAAAAAATTTTCAATTTCAAAAAATTTAATTTTCAAAAAATTCAATTTCAAAAATTTAATTTTCAAATTATTCTTTATTAAAATTAGATATGTGTATCGGCATCTAGTTTTCCAATGAACTAACGTCGTAAATACAAACAATTGTTTTTGATAGTCGCACGAGGACACCACGCATTGGGTTTATGCTCAAACTTACGTTCTGATTAGGGTTCGAGGATATATATCAATGGATATATATCATGATATATATCGTGATATATATCCGATATATATCAAATGATTTTTTATGATATATATCAATAAAAAATTGGTTTAAATTTTTTATATTATTAAGTAATATTTGGCGTTTGTTACTGTATTTCAAATTTTCTACTTTCCAAATGTAGAAGGCGTTGGAGTAGAGTTAAAACAAACTCCCTAATACGGAATTATTTTATATTGAAAATTAGCAGTGTATTACGAATGACTGATAACTGATTTGATAACTAAAAGACTTATTTGATTATATTCTAGAGTTATTATTTGTAATGTTTATCTATAATATAAAAATAAGTCGGGTTTTCCTTCCTGACGCTTTAATTCCAGAACGCACGAACCGATTTCCACGGTTTTGCATTCGTTGGAAAGGTCTCGGGCTCCGTGAGCTTTATAGCAAACTAAAATTAGGAAAATTTTCAACAGAAAAGCAGGAAAACAGGGAAAATCATTTTTCACATACAGCGCCATCTCTGATACATAGCATGTACTACAAACCAATATGGTTTTGCATGGCGGCAGTACGTGGTGTGAGTATCCCTCACGAAAATAAGTTGGTGGCGAAACGGAGTTCGACGGGTTTGCTAGTTGTTTTATAATAATAACCTTTAATTCAGGACTAGACACTATATGGATAGTGTTAGTTACAAAGTTTTCTTATAACCGTTAATAATAACAAATTTAAATCGAAATGAAATCAACGACAAAATTCAATCACCTAAAAATTTAAAATCATCATAGGTACTCAAAATTAATACCAAAATTCATTGAAAATTACAAATTAAAATTAAGAATTCAAAATCAATACTAAAATTCTGTCAAAAACTAAAATTATTAAAATTTAATTAAAGTCACAATTAAAATCTAAATCCAATCAATACCTACTAAGTTTAAATTAAAATTCAATCAAAATTAAAATTCAAAATTAAAACCAAAACCAAAATTAAAATCAAAATCAAGACCAAAATCAAAATCGAAATCAAAATCAAAATTAAAATTAAAAACCTGTTTTGTTACCTAAGTGTAGGTATTGACTGATTAGAATAGGGTATTCTACTATGTTTGAAAAAGTAATTCAAAATGTTAATTTTCGTAATTAAAAGCACAAAAAAAAATATTTCGGCAAAATAAACACGCTTTCTTGCCATAAAATTAAATTAAATTTTAAGCCTTTTTAATTCCCGCGAAAACGCGGAAACCTATTTTGGTGACGTAATATACGTAAAGTTGTATTCCGCTATACACTGAGAGCACTCTGAGGTGTGACGTCAATTCAGTATACTGCGAAGTCGTTACTTTTTAGTTTGCTGTACTGTGCTATACTGGTTACTGATAAAACGGAACGCAGTCCAGTATACTATCATCCAAATTTTTTGACATTGTTTTCAAATAAAATATTTATCATGTATACGTTTTCTGTTCAAAAATAAATTCAAAAGTATTCAAAAATTATTTTTTGAATATTGTTGACATTTTTGAATAACAAATCATTCGTGCTGTTATATTTTTTAATCAGGTGATCAAAGTACTGAGAGCATCTTACTTCGAAAGCGCCAGTGCTCACAGTACAAAAATTATGCTATTTATGACGTCATATATTTATATATGGTATTGCGGCAGTGTACTGGCACTCAATAAAGAAACGAATTTTTCACTATTGAGAGCACTGAGGAGTGCTCGCAGTGTATATCGGAAACATTGTCTTTACGACGTCACATCATGGCGGCTCGTGTTTTAGATCACGTGATATATAGATTAAAAATTACGACTTTTAATTTCAATATAATAAAACAATAATGTGCTTTTATGACTCAATATCAGAATATTTAAGTATATTTCTACATAAATTTTATTTTTTATCAAATCTCATAATTTATTTTTCACTACCGAAAGTACCCTATTTGTAAAAAGGCTGTTTTTAAGTTGATTTTTTAATATATTAGATTTTATGTTTTTTAGTTGATTTTGCCTGATCTAGAAAAAGTTTTTATGTTTTGGTTTCATTTGTCAGATTTTAAGTACCTAAATAAATAAAACATTAAAAGCATTTTAGTTTTTGACGTGATAACGTCTAGTAAATTGATGAAAGCTATCGGGTATTTTTTTCAAAGATGACGCCATTTTGTCACGTTCCATGAGCGAGCGAGAGCGCAGAACAAGCGATAGAGAGGCACGATTAGCCTAAGCGTTCTGTCTTACACTCCATCGGACCGCGTTCGAGTGAAAGAGACAGTGGCGCCACGCAATCTACACGCGAACTGTTTTGTAGGGATGTTCATCGGAAAAAATATCGATAATTTTACTATCGATAATTATCGAATCGTTTTATCGATAGTTATCGATAATTATCGAATGAATAGTTTTCGAAAATTATCGGTCGATAGTTATCGATAATTATCGGATCAAAATTATCGAATAACACTTATCGATAATTATCGAATGGAAAATTATCGATAATTATCGCACACCCCTACTGTTTTGTGATTTGTCAATTGTTTGGTAGAAGTAGGGATGTTCATAGGTAAAAAATATCGATAATTTTACTATCGATGATTATCGAATCGTTTTATCGTAAGTTTCGATATTTATCGAATGAAAAATTATCGATAATTATCGGATCAAAATTATCGAATAACACTTATCGCACACCCCTACTGTTTTGTGATTTGTCACTTGTTTGGTAGAGAGTACCACTTGTAACACTCCCCTTGATTTTACTTTTATTTTACTTTTACTCTACTTTTCCTATCATCTTACTATCCTTAACAAAATAACTCAGATTGGAAAATCTTGAATATCACACTATCATATATATATAAAGTAATATACACTATCATTGTATATGTGATAATAATTCAATTCGATTCATAAAAGTATACAATTCTACATCTATGTATTCTTATGACGTTATCACGTAAAAATTATCGTCTGTAAACCGACTTTACAGACAACCATTTTTTTAAAATAATTAATTATGTTTATGTAACACGTATGCAAATAGTATACATAAATAATAATAATAACAATAAATTAATAATATGGCTTTCATACAAATATATAAATATCCTATATATATCAAAAATTTTGATATATATCGGATATATATCATAAATATCCGATATTTTGATATTTATAATAAATATCGGATATTTTCGAACCCTGGTTCTGATAATAAATTATCTCGGCTCATATAGATAAACATTGTTGGACTATTTAACCAAAAATAAACGATTTGTTTACAATTTTGATCCTACGGTAGAAGAGAAATACAAACATCTATTCATCTATTTATTATATTAATTAAAAACTACTTTGGAAGATAACTTTTTTTTTATTTTTTTATAAAAGCCATCTGGTATTTTATTAATTTTAGTATTTTAAAATCTTAGTATTGATTTATACACAAATTAAAACATGGTTTTTAATTTTTATTGAAAGTTAACTTTTGTAATTCTCGGGTCAAAATAATTTTTATTTCTACCCGCGACATCGTAAGCATGGAGTTTGGAATTATAGGAGGTATAGTTTTTAAAAGACTTATATCAGTTTTTGTTTTTTTAACGCTTTCCGTCCTTGAACGCGTGTCAGTCACGCGTCATCTGAGGGAGAAAAAATTTAATCTGACACATTATGCGCAGATGAAGTCACGTGAATCAATTAGTAATATTTTATTCCTATTAATATTTTTCCTGTAGAACTGTAAATTACATACAATTTGGTACGTCTACTAAAACACAAAAAGTCTGCGGGACACCAATCTAGTCCTAATTTTCAAACTGTCGAAAGTCTGCGGCGCTCTTGTAGCTACAATGATTCACTGAACAAATATCGTTCTACATGAATGACTACGACGGAGAGAAACTTCAGGAAACAATAAACTATAGAATCACACTACAATGTTGGTGAATCAGTACAATTATTTAATTTGAGATGAGTATCCTTGGTATCTTTGTAATTAAAAGCGATTAACGTAATAACTGACATATTTATACTTGACTCATCTCCTTGGTTTTTATTGAGTATTTACTAGGCTTAAACTAGTTTAAAAACAAATTTATCAAGGTGTTATTTGTTTGTTACCTCCCTTTTTAGACTCCAGACAGCTTGTAATTGAATTTTATTTATTTATTTATCTATACCTGTAAATAAAACTGTCACAGCTCAATTTCTATACGTGGAAGATATTTTAAAAACTTAAAAACATTTTTTTTTATTCTTGTCTGTCTGTACCTTTAACCTTGGCAACGTATCACACCAAAACTACTGAATGAATTTAAATAAAACTGGGCACGATTAAAGATCATACTACAAGCTGGAGCAAGGAGATTGGATATAACATAAAATATATACTTTGTTGTACTCGTATTTCAATAGCGCATAGTCAAATATGATTGATTATTTCTTTCTCAGATAAGATATATTTTATAGATTTTCCCATCAATAATTCAAGACCTTTCGTGAGGTAGTTCAGAAATCTTAACCCTTTGTAATAAGTCAAAATAAGTCGGAACAAGGAATGTTCAGAAACTTTTAAACGTACGGTGCATCATAAGCTGGCGTACATACTTTATCTTTTTCTTTATAGGATCAAGGGAAGACAATCGCTAACGAAGTCATCGTTACAGTTATTTTTATTTTTATAGATTATGTTATGATACAACTATGCACAAAGTTATGGTATTTGCTAAATATGTTTAAAAGGTAATATAAATAATTCAGTTCCGTTTAATATCCTGGCGATAGGACTGATCTTTTTTTTACCAGAAAAACAATAGTGCGATTTAAAGGGGAAATACTTCCAGCATTTTCTTCCACACATGATTTGTCCACTTGTAGGTACACACTATAAGTTTTTTATTGGCAATTTCTTTGGGGAAAGCTTCATCAGAACGCTTTCTTTTTCTTTTGCTCTTCTTTTTTTTTTTGTTTTGCCTCTGTAGCATGTATAATTTTATTTATTTTAATGATTTTATAATTTTGGAACATCGTAAGTCATTAAAAGGTACTACAAACAGAAGCAAGAAAAGCAGGAACAGAAATGCTAGAATTTTTTCTCACACCAATACCATCGTTTCCGATTGGCAAAGCTCGCTTGGTCTAGAAATTTACGTCAAAAGATGAATTTAGATTTTTTTTAAAGGTGAAGTTAATTTTATCGCTAAGGTCAAGGAATTTCTAAATTGGGCTCGTGCGAAGTATGTAATAATAATTTGGCGCCACAAAGACAACATTTTAAAATAGATCAAGCAATTTAAAAATTTATCGTGTGTTCAATTTGTCTTCCGTGACCCTGCGCGGGAAGGCGAAGTGTTAGCAAAACGAGTCGTGAGGTGTTTGTGCTCTCTGTTTTTAGCTTACCATACTTTAAAGACGACAATTAACCTAACTGCATTTTAAAAATTGTACGATAATTTAATAGTTTAATGACAAATAATAAATCTTGATAGTTAAAACTAATTATGATTCTGACTGCGTTAAAATAAATATTATAAAGCATATTGTACCTATCTATAATCTTGATTTCAATAATATAATAATGCTTTTAAAATAGTTCTCTTTTAATTAAAACACAAAATAACATATTTTTCAATCGACTTCGAAATTAGGCGAAACTTATGTTTTGGGCAGTATTTTTTGTACGTCTTATTGGGTTGTTACGTCTATTAAATTCCTTGATCGATTTGCATAAATATTTTAAAAAATAAATTAAAATTTTATATAGTACCTACTCGTGAACATATATATACTAAGACATATACAAAGAGAAATATGGCTGATCTGATGATGAACTCCGCAATAGTTTTCATGAAATCAAAAGTGATTAAATTTGGTTGCTGCTAGTAGTTAGTATTTTGCTAAATTACTCACCTTACTTTCCTACATCAAAAATGTTAAGTAAACTAAATTAAAAAATTAAAATAAAATACGCGTATAAAGAGTTCGAATTTATCATCAACTGATGAAGAATTAAATGCTATCTGTTCATAAATGTATCTATTGAGACCGGTCGGATCTTTATTGCTTTTTTTTTTTTTAATTGTGAATCCAGCAGAGGCAATATTTTTGAAAGAAAATTAAAAAAAAACGCTTAAATAGTTTAAAAAAAATGGAAAAATAACTATCAAGTAACTTTGTTATCGTAACATTTTTGTGAATTAAAATAAAACAAACATAATAAAATTTATATGAATGTTAATTATAGTTGATATTAATAAAAGAACATGGGTGTAAAAATTATTATATCAATCGAGACTTCTTATATCAACAACACCAGTCCTTAATCCTTATTATCCTTATTTAATCCTTATTTTATTGTTACCTACTTATTAATACGAATTTTACGTTTCACCAACCTAACCTAAGTTTTCTTAATATTTTGATATTACACAGTTGAATGTTTTATTATATACGGTTGAGGAAACGGAAATGCAAAATAAAACATTTATAGTTCTTTCTTGCGTAATGAAATTACTTACATTTCTTATAATCGGCTATTCATATTTTTATCAATCGAAACCACATAAATTAAAAGATTAAATTCGTTATATTGGATAGAATCAGGCGTTACTTTGCGGAAGTTCATGATTAGCAAGAAAAGGTTAAAATTATTTTGCTATAATCCGCCAACAGCAGAATCTGTATGGTCAAACATGTAATTAAAAGCTAAGCACCGCTCACCTTCACAACCAAGCAAGAAAGCCAAGTTCCCAAGCAAGCAATACCACCACCATTCACATGCACCACCACACAAGACTCTAACACTACTCTCGACGCACGTTTCGCTCCGACACCGGAGCATCCTCAGGAGATATCGACTTTACAATGCTGTATTGTCTAGTTCTTGTTTTGTTTCTTGCTTGGTTGTGAAGGTGAGCGGTGCTTAGCTTTTAATTACATGTTTGACCATACAGATTCTGCTGTTGGCGGATTATAGCAAAATAATTTTAACCTTTTCTTGCTAAATTCGTTATAATAAATAAAAGAATAAATGTTTATTTTGCAGTTAAATGAGTACCTAGTTATATTAAAACCTAATTGGCACAACTAAAAGCCATACAACAAAGGTAGAATCTGAGAAATTAAAATATTTTAATCCGTTACAAGCGTATTGTTTAATTGTTAAGGTTGATGCAATTCCAAAAATATTTATAATTAAAATCATCTAGTTAGAGGAATAGCCAAGAAGTCAATTTATGTTAAGAGTAACAATTAAAAAAACATGCAATATAGCGTTTTGGTATTTAAAAAATTATAATTGTTATAATTTTATTATTCATAAATCCTATTTTACTTTATAATAAACAGCATAGAGTCTGTCAATCTAAATTAACGACAGGTACTTTTTTATGCTTGTGTGTTTTTTTTTTACTATTATTTATAGTTAGATAGATATCAATCAGCAGGTAACCCCGTGTATAATATAAAAATTTTATCATCATAAATTATTGATTATTTTTATCGATACGATTTGTCATGAAAAGTAAATTTTATCAATAAACTGGCGACGTCGGGTTTATAACTCCGATAATATTGATACCGTTGGCGCCTAAAGGAATAAAAAAAAATTTGATGTGTTCTCAATATGGTTTTTTTTTTTTTTGTAACGCGTTACTACGTTAAAAGTCATTCAAAATCCTTAAAGTATGTAATGGTAAACACTGATCGCAATAAACGTGGATTATATCACACCATTGTCCATCCATCACGTTTTTATGAGATTCATGATTAAGAATAAGCTCTCGAACGCATAAAAATTAAATAAAAGTAAAACTTTTTGATCTTTTTTTTCAAAGACGTTTTGGAAAGATTCAAAAAACTCGCGGCTTAGGATTGGGGGAAACCGAAACTTCTTTGATAAAAAACTCCATTGATAATAATAACGATATATATAAATGTGGTTTAGAAATATTACTCAACAAGAGCTCTGATGCGGGGTAAACTTGTTACTCGGTGTTCGCTCTCCTCTCCCTGGATATAAAACAAATCTTACGTAACAATTATATATGTAAAGGAATCTTATTCCTTTAAGTTTGTATATGTAGTATGACACCTTCTTTTATAGCAGTAATTTTATATTATAATGTGTAAATTGTATATATCATAGTTATCGTTTGTATCATAATGTAAAAATCGTATAATAAAATCTTTGATTTTCAGAGAAACACATTGTTTGATTTTCCAATTCAACTAGTGTCTTATAAAACGACATTTAAAGTTATATTTTACCAATTCTTCTAAATAAAATTAAAATTAAATATTTCTTTTATATATCACTATTATAGTGTCAAAAAATCTCTTCATAAAACAAAATATAAAATTACTGCTATAAAAGAAGGTGTCATACTACATATACAAACTTAAAGGAATAAGATTCCTTTACATATATTTATACTTTAAATAAAATATAGTACTTAACACTAAATTTTATTTCATGTTTTCAGTAATACATAGCTATTTCAATTTGTTTGAGTGGTCCGTATGTGATGTATGTATGGTTTTGTTATGTCTACAATTGAAACAATTAAATAACAATATCAAGTCAAATAAAAAAAAATACTTACAACATTCTAACCACAACATATGCATTCAAATTATTACTAAATTATAGTAACTAAGTATATAGCATTAGATGGACTCAGCACTGAGCACAGCTTCAGCATGCAGGACCTCATAATTATAGGTAGAGTTGTATTTTATTCACTCTGCATGGGTTACCTTTTGAAAACGGTTGTAGTGTCCGTGGTGAAAAATAAAAGTGGTTGACGAAAGTAACTACAGGCCCTTTTGCCTTGCCACTATCTAAGCTAAGGTTTTTGACCAACTGATTAATGCACAGTTAAATAGCCATGTCGCACTGCACGATAATCAGTTCGGTTTCCGTTCTCTGCCATTCACTGAAAGTGCTATAGGTACAGTGTCTTAAGCACACGTCACATAGGTACTACACAGATCGCAAGACACCTGTATATGCGTGTCTGAGATGTTTTAAAAACTATAATTATAAGATGATCCAAATTATTTCATAATTAATTCGAGAATCAAAAATTAATATTGAACTATAAAATAATAATAAATAAAAATTATTTTGAAATTATCAACTAAAGATAATTATTGTGTATTACCCTTTTATTCAAAATAAAAGCATTTATATCGGGTCACACACGGTGGTCAGAGGTGAAGCAAAGTAGGGTAGTTTACGATCTATTATAAAAGGTTAAATTTTGTCATAGAATAGAATACTAGCTTTCAAGTTCTTTGGACTTTTTTTTAACTTTTAACTCGTGCTTCCTCTACTTATCCAAGGCTTTTGACATGTGGGTGTATGATATAGGTACTATAGGAAAAAGTTAGGAATGTGAGGCAGTTGGAACTTATAAACATGTTAAAGTATTGGCACGCGCATCGGACCAATAGCGTTTGATGGACGAGGATACACAGGGCGAGATAGCGTCTCCAATCTTGTTCAACCTCTACATAGATGAGTTGGTAGTCGCGCTCAATAGACAGTATATCGATTGCCATGTTGACGCCCTTTGCGTTAACAATCTGAGTTACGCGGACGACAACCCTAACCACCTCAGCCAGTATTGGAATACTTAGCGTCGACATATCGATCAATGTGCAATTTCGTGGTCATTTGGAAGGAAAGGCTAAACTAGTCTCTAAGAAACTTGGCGTGCTCAAAAGGGCGAAGCAGTATTTCATGTCTTCCCATCCACTACAATTATACAAGGCACAGATCCGACCTCACATGGAATACTGCTCTCACCTGTGGGCTGGAGCGCCCCAATATCAGCTCCTTCCATTTGACCGCATTCAACGCGGGGCAGCTCGAATCGTCGATGACAAGGTTCTCTCCAATCGGATTGATTCTTTGGCGCTGCGTAGAGACCTCGGATTACTCTGCATCTTCTACCGCATCTATCACGGGGAGTTTTCGGCGGAATTGTTCAGATTAATACTTGCAGCAGAATTCCACCACCGGACATCCAATCCAAATTCTAAATTTCACCTCTTCTCTTATCTTTCATTAAAAAAATACATGGTACCTACTACTGAGTGCGTCGATTTGTGGTATTATTGTATATTCTTATTTTAAATTATTATGAAAATACATTATATTGTTTATTATTGTAATTAATATATTATCTTAATTTTAATGTTATGTAGCTGTAAGTATAGTTTTGTAAATTATTTGTGGATCATTCAGGACCTGAAAAAAAGATCTTTTTATTATCTCTTGTCTTTATAATAAAATCACTACTATATTTTATTTTATTAGTTTAGTACATTTTTATTATTTGTCCATAGTTGACATTTTATATTCACACTACATGTAATACCTAAATAAAACTTGTTACACACTCTATATTGCAAATTAAAATTCCTAAGACGATGATTAATTAAACTGAAATATTTCAGAACAATCTAGATTATCCAATTTTAGCCAGTCTCTTCTGGCTTGACGCTTAATTGTTCCCGTCATTCGTAATAGGATACAGGCGAAGCCATCCTCATAATCGGACATCGTTAATACAGCATTTAACATTAATAGCTATAAATTACTACGACTAAATTACACTCAGACGAATTATATTATTAATATTAATATTTCACAAATATTCAAATTATATCCTTATTATAGTTAGTTTATTGGATCGGAGCTTACGCTACTGAATTCTCGACGAATAGACTGTATTTAGACAGATACATACGTATTAGGACGAGGAAAAAGTTTTTTGCGTTTTTACCCGACTGCGACAGAAGGAGGGTTATGTTTTTCAAGTGTATGTATGTATGTATGTATGTCGGGTTTTTGATTTTTTTAATTAAGTATACTTGTTTATATACAAATTCAAGACTTTTTTTTTCAAAGTTTAATTATATTTAATTGTAATATATATGTGCTTTTTTGTTTTATAACTTGTTGCCATCTTATAGCTAGTGGCATAATCCCGTTCCTGTAGAAATCTTGGGATTTTTTATTTAAAAAAAAAATGTGATAGTTTTGACATCCTCTCTTGATGTTAACCTAATACAACCAAAATAATTCTGAAGAGACCGAAACAGGTGAAAATCTAAGGGTGCAAGGTCAGAACTATATGATGGATGCATTAACATTTCCCAACCAAAATTTCTCAATTTTAGATTTGTGGCCAAATATGTGTGTGGTCTGGCGTTATCATGATGAAAGACCATCACTCCTTTTCTGTTGATTACTTCCAATCGATTTTTTTTCTTGCTCGAGTCTTATTAGTTGTTGGCAGTAGAGATCTGAATGGATGGTTTTGCCGGGCAGTAAAAGCTCATAATAAATGATGCCCTTTCAATCCCCCCAAACACACAGCATCACATCTCATCATCTTATTGCGTGTTAATCCGGGTTTGATCCGGGTTTGGTGTTGGGTGATCTATTTTTTATTAACAGTGATCAATCTTTTCAAAAATGGTTCATTTTCATTATGTTTCAACAGAGAATCGCAAATGAGTATACGATTCATTAGGTTTCTTTCAGTGAGCTCGTGTGGCACCCAAATAACGAGCTTTTTGAAAATTCTCAGACTGAAAACGCTTGAACCAACTTTGTAATACTCTTGACACTGACATATATGGCACAACATTAGGTCCATAAACGTTACAATTTTTTTTTTTTTGTGGCATGAGTCGCATTTTTCCTTTTTTTGTACTAAAAATTCAGAATGTATCGGATTAACGATGAGTTAGATCCACTCATTTTGACTAAAAGAAAATAATTGAAAAATTGCGGGAAAGTGTTTTTAACTTTTTATTTTTTTATCTTAATGACCAGAAAGATACAAATAGAAATAGTGCAACCAAAGAGATTTTTTAAATTTCATACATACAAAATACGAAAAGACTTTTTCCCCGAACTATTCGACGTCGATGGTCGAAGATTCAAGAATCTGAAACTTGAAAGTTACAATATATATCCTACTAAATTTTACTCAAATCTAACTTTAAGATTTCGATATTATTATTTTTTTGTAATTATACTTCTATCCCTTAGAAATATTGTAAAAAGTTTAAGTCGACTGAAATTTTATAGCAACGTGAAACGAGGACAAGAAATTGTACACTTCAGAGAATTTTATAAACGGTATCATTAAAAAAGATCAGGAGTACAGACAAGAATTTATCTCGTTACAATTTGTAAACGCTACACTGGGTATATTTGCTCATTTTCTTACAAAAATCAATCAAAACATTTTAGTCATTTTCAGTAATAGCTCATTAACAATTATTTTATCATAAGAATTTCTAAACGATTAAAAAATAATTCCGGAAAAAAGATAAGGGAGTATCCTCATCTACCTCTTCTTTCTAAATCCGCGACTGTAAAAAAAATTGTATGTGAAAACCGAACGTGTTTAAAGAACATCTTAAATAAGTATAAACAATACATCTCAGTACGGTGCAGTGACCTGAGTGCTCTAATCCCATTTCATTCAACCGTGTCAGATGTCAGTCGGTCACAGCGCTTGGCTATAGCTAGTGCCAAAGAGTACATGCTAGTGCTAATTGTGGACTAAGTTGCCAGTACATAGGAATCTGCCATTTTTATATCGTTTTATATAAAGACCAATAAGAAGATGGAAAAATCCAAAAAAGAAAAATATTTTTGAGAGGATTTTATTACTACTTTTTGGTGTAATTTTTAAACGATTTAGTTTTATAAATATACCTGTAACTAAATAAAAATGTATTATTAAGTAATTTAGAAAAGTGACAGTTCTGGTGTAGTTTATCGAATTTCCATTAACAACGATGATCCTAGTTTCATTTCTTGTTCGAAGCATAAAATATTTTTATTTGTTAACTTTTTTCAGGTTGGTTCATCCTCGCGAGTCTCGCCGTTCAGAGAAAGCTATGAGAGCACGTAAAACTGGCGATCCTGTTTGTTATCAAAAACAGCAGATTATGATTGTTACTTTCGGCAAGAAAATTATATGCCAGTCCGCAGTTCAAGATAATAGCTTATCAAATTCCAATCGTTCATGTGTATAAAAGAAGGTAGGCCTAGTATTGGGACATTTGTAGGTGGTTCCAGTTCAATAGGAAAACATACTATAATATTGATTTTAAAGAAAACATCTTGCTCATTTATTTCATTAACGCCGAGTTGCACGAAACAAATTTTAAATTTAAGTGTTTATTAAACTAATTTAATCACAAGAATCGTGATTATCTGTTGCACGAAACCTACATCTGATTAAGTTAACAAAAAAATTTAGTTTAATTATAGACCTATCTAACGGATGATTAATTCCAACAGCTTTAAATTAATCATAAGATCAACTAATTTTAAGATTAATTGCAACTTAACTAACGGAAAGTTAGCGACGGTTTCGTGCAACTCGCCGTAACACGATTAAAATTTTACTTACAAATATGAAAGTTCACGGAGGAACAACACAGTTGAAAGTTTATCCTTTAAAAACGCAAAGCGCAACTAGTTAACAGTTATTTGTTTTTGAATCACTTTTTTTTTTAACGGTTGGCCCGCCTATGCGAGCCACCTTTACCTATAGAGCGCTCGCGGGCACCGTAAGCGCTCTATTGCCTTGGCGAGTGGGAGGATAATAGGTGCTCCTTCAACTCTAGTGCGAAGGGTGAAGTAGCGCGTAGTGGCGTCTCCTACTCCCCGGTCGTCTCCTGCGGAGCAGGTCAGCGTTAACGTCTGCTTCACGCTCCCGCTCCGCGACCTCCTGGCAAAAGGAATCCACGGCCGACCAGCATCTCTCGCTGCCGAGCATACAGCGGACCACGCTCGACAACGAGAGGTCTCCGCCTATCACGGCCACCAGGGAATGACGCTGGGGCCCCCAAGCGGGGCACTCCTCGAGAGTGTGACGCGCCGTGTCTATCAGCGCGCCACACTCGTGGCAGGTAGGGGTGGGTGTTTGAATCAGCTAAATCAACTGTTGTCAACATTACCTACTAGCTTAAGTCCATAATTTTAACTGCGTTGACTGGCTTTACCAATATGAAAACTAAAATATATAAATCATAATTTTTAATAAATACATATATAAATATAACATCTATACTTAAGCCAAATTCGATGTGGAATTTTTGTAAACAAACCAAAAGTCATCGTGTCAAAGTAATCATTAATGTAAAATTGTAATTTATCACCTATTTCCTAGTTATATATTAAAAATTTTACTTTAAGATTGTTTCCTACTACTTTACCGCCAAATACGTACCTAATACGCAAGAAAACTGGGTTATAACAAAAAATTACAAATTTTTAATTACTTATATACATCTAACAACCATAAATTTTAGCACTGACGGCAAAATTTCGAAGATAAGCAACATTTGTTTTTTTTTTTTTTTTGATCAGTCGTTATATTATTGAACGTAAATTGTAATCGATTTTTATGCCCAACTTTAAATATTATAATTATTATGTTTATTCAACGTACATAAAGTAAAATAAATAATAAAGGAGAATGAGTATCTGAACATAGATTTTTAATCATAATAAATCCATTTTAAAACAAATGTTGTTTTATTTTGAATGCTATTGAAGGATAGTGTAGCTATTTTTAATATAGGCATATACATATTTATTAAAATATTTAAAAATCACTATACCCACGTTTACAAGTAAATTTTACCTCTATAACAAATATTTTTTTAGATAATATATAAATATATCTAACTCCCTGACTTATTTACTATATTTATTTTTTCCCTGACTTATTATTAAGTTTTTTGTAGCTTGTACTACTGTGTATAAATATTAAACAATATAATGATTAAAATTATTTTCCAATAGGTTGTTAACATCTGCCTATGGTTGGTTGCTAAGCAATTGTTTGTTGGTAAACATTCCATATCGAATTTGACATAAGTATAGACTCAGTGCAAGAAACAGACTCACAGCCCTTCAGCGGAAAACAGAGTCACTGCTAAATGCGCCAACGGGCCAGTCTAAACACTAATAAGTTTAGGCCATATAGATGTTGGTTCTCCTACATAAAGAACTTTGAGAGAGGCCTTTGCTCAGCAGTGGGCTGTTCACCGGCTGATTTACTTCAGTTCAGATTCCGGCTGTTTTTGTTTGTGTTGTGTGTTTCTGGATCCTCAACAAATTATTTTCACTCTACTGGTGACCGTTGAATATGAAGCATTTATTTCTTTATTTATCATTTTTTAAATAATACATTGATACAAAGGTATGTGTCATAAAATGCTATTCTAGGAATAATTACTAGTTTGAGCTTATAACACTAAGATTCATATTAATAAAAATCATCTTATCAATTGCCAATTTGGCTGGTGATGATATATCTTTAGCCAACTTCCTTTATGATTGATGCCAATTTTTTGTAATTGTTATTATTAATTTCACATATATTAACCTACTTCTTACCATCATTACAAAATCATTAATTTTTTGTTAATAACTAATATTAATAATAATAATTATTATTATTAATATTATACAGGACGATACTGGCGAACAAACCTGATATCGTGGTGATGGATAGGGCACAGTCGAGGGTGTTTTTAGTGGACATTACTATCCCGCATGACGAGAACCTCGTGAAAGGCGAAACAGAGAAAAAACGTAAATATCTGGATCTGGCGCACGAGATTGTCGACATGTGGGGTGTTGATTCCACTGAAATCATCCCTATCGTTATATCTGCCAACGGTTTGATCCCGGTTAGCCTCGCTCACCATCTAAAGCAGCTGGGTATCCGTGACGGTTCGCTCGCAGCCAGGATGCAGAAGGCGGTATTACTCGACTCAGCTAGGATTGTCCGCCGATTTCTCAGCCTACAGCCCTAACCCCGGCCGTTTGATCTCCCTGCCGGGGCGTAATCCTCCACCCGCTTATATTTATCTAAGTAAGTTTATGTAAATTTATTATATTCCTTATATAAGTATTGTATTATATTTATTTATATGTGTATATGTATATCTTGAACGGGTGGAGTGTAGCAATTTAAAATAATAATAATAATAATACTCTTTAAATTGTACACCATGAATAGAACAAAAATCAAAACAAATATAGAAAGATGTACAAAGGCGGTCTATCGCTAATAGAGCGATCTCTTCCAGACAACCTTTGGGTATAGGACACAGTAAAGTAAAGGCGGATAATGAAGTGTACAATGGCATATATAATATAATACATACATATACATACACATATTCATACATATGCACATACATATATACATACATACACATACACATATACACACATAATATTATAGATATACATACAGAAATATTAGGTAATAATATATCATACGTAAAATACGTACGTAAAGTTCGTTTCATCGAATAGTTCCTATGGCGTTATGTTGGCAGCTATCTTTTCCAGTGTTGCCACATTATATATAATAGCCCACCTCAAAGTTAGGGTGGTTTTAAGTATGTTTTTGAGCTACATTTTTATATATTTACAAATTATTCGATTATCATTTAAAAAATCAGAAAAGCAATAAAAAGCATAAATTATTTAATAATTTTTATTATAATTGTGATCAAACAAAGAATGCTCATCCAACGGACTAATTCCCGAGAGATCGTCGTCAACTTCATCTTCCATATCATCCTCGTCATCAGAAGTGTCGCTATCGTCTCCCACTTCAATTATGAACCTGTCCATCTCGCTATCAATAATTGGGCCATCGGCGTAATATTTTTCTTCCACTTTTCTCACGTGCTCACATTCTTTTCTCCATTCTTCTTCGGTAATCGTTGCAAAGGCTTCTTCTGTGATTTGGACTATTTTATTTGCTTCTTGACCTACGTTTTTTTCAGCAATTCGTCTTTTCAAGACACTCCATATCAACTCTATGGGGTTTAAATCACAGTGGTAAGGTGGAAGCCTTACCACTTTATGCCCATGTGCTTCCAACATTATATCGGCTTCATAAACGGGCGGCTGTTTATGCTCCTTTATTATTTCAAATAGCTGGGCTTTTACCATAGTTGGCAAGTAAGAAAGACCATTACTTGTTATCCAATTTTGCATTTCTGCCTTTCTGCTTGACATTGTTGGTGCTTTGTTAAGCTGTACTGTGTGGTAGGAGGCGTTATCCATCACCACAATTGATTGGGGAGGCAGATTCGGTATAAGCTTTTCACTAAGCCACTTATTAAAATTCGTTTTATTCATATCGTCGTGATAATCAGCCGCTTGTGACTGAGATCTGAAGATCAGTTGAGCATTGGGTATGAAACCCATAGCACCACCAGCGTGGACGATAATCCAACGTGGCCCTTTAGAGTCTGATGCTAATACACCTTCTTCTTGTTCACTTTGCCAACATTTTCCGGCGCAATATGTTGCGTGTATATATGTCTCGTCCAAATATACAACTGGGCGCTGGTTCCCGAGACGATTATTTCGCAATTCTTCCAGGTATCGATAACGCCAGGCGACAATATCGTATCTCTCCATTAGGACTTTCCTTTTGGATCTACATTTTTTAAAATAAAACCCGATATCTTTCATTATTCTCCACAAAGTGGTACGACTTCCTTTGAAACCTATCTCGCTTCGCATTTCATGCAATAACTTGGTTAGAGTAGGTGATTCCTTTTTTACAGAATAAAATTCATGTATTTTATGCCTTATAGCACACCGTTCGAAGTCATCCAGTTCGATTCTTTTAGGCCGGGGACCGCTTTTGCGTGGTGTAGAAACCTTAGTCGACGTGCTGGCTGCGACATCACCTTCTTTGGTGATTTTAGACACGGTTTTTTCGGATAAACCTAAAAAAAAATATTTCGATTTATTTGTCTATTGTCAAAGTCATACATAAACTGATAATAGTCGCAGTACACATGCTTGCTTAGGTCTTACAAATAACTACCGTTTAAAAAAATTGCGGTTTAAGTGAGGAAATTATTATCTGCTACTGGTAACCCTATTTGACTAACCTGTAATGGCGGCCACACGAGCCTGAACCATGGAATTATTATGTACTGTGTACAACTGGAAGGTTCACTCAGATTATAAACGCGAGCCGAAAGAGAGGTTTCAAAACTTCATCCGTCCTTGTCAACACTTAGAACAACAAAGGAGACGCCATTAAATTACAAAAGCTGACATGACAACCATATTTACCGGTATTGCTAGTAATAAATTTATAATATTTACTAATTACCTACGGCGCTATTGTGAGAAATATTTTTGTTCTTAATAAGTAAAACTGTACGCGAAAGTAATTTGTTTTAGTATATCTGCGGTACTCACATAAGTTTATCATATTATGCAAAAAAGTACGTTTTAATTTTCATTTCTTAGACAATATTATTCTACTAAAGGAATCAAATATTTTACATGGCAATCGTGCGAAAGAGACACAACGAAGCTTAAATTGTTCTCTGTCGAGACCGTTTTTTACTCTGTATTTTGATATTCTAAAAGCAACAATATCGTCTTACATATAGAGTTCAATTTTATTTGACAGGATTTTAGTAGTAAGCCTTCCAGTTGTACCTAGTACATAATAATTCCATGGCCTGAACACATCTTAAAGGAATTAATGGGGCATTGTTACGTTTTTCACGTTCACAAAATTTCTTAACCTTTAACACCATCATTCTTTCACCACTTTTTAAAGTTTTGGGCATGATTTCAGTCGAAAATCAAATGAAAATAAGCAAAACCTGCGGAAACGTCTTCTAGTGCCAAAGACTTTGACAGAGAGGGGAGCCAACATAACGCCATAGGTACTATTCGTTGAAACGAACTTTAAATTATATTTAAAAAAAAAAAAGAAGATTATGGCATATTTAGTGACAAATAATGTTCTTTAAGATGTTTTTTAAAGCAAGGGAGAGATTGAGCTTTTCTTATAGGAAGGGGAAGGGAGTTCCAGAGTCGAACAGCTTTGGCAGAGAAAGAGTTAGAATAAAATGAAGTAGAATAAGAAGGAGTTTTAAGAATAAAATTAGAGCCGAATACAAAGATTCTGAAGGCGCTCAAGCTTATTTAATTGCTCCTCTTTAAGGTCAAGAAAACAAGTATCGGCATAGTCAAGAATTGGTAAAAGGAGTGACTGTGCTAACGCAATTTTAGTGGGCAAGGGAAGAAAATATTGGAGTCGGCGAAGTGAGCTGATAGCAGTGAATAATTTACGGCTCAATTCACTCAACTGAGGTGTCCATGAGAGATGACTATCAAAGATTACCTACTCAGAGATTCTTTACTTTGTCGCAATAATGGATGACATTGTTATTAAAGATAACTGGTGGAATTATTGACCAATCTATCCGACATATTAGTTTAGGACTGCCAATAATAATAACTTGACATTTGGAAGCATTGATATTTAATCCATAAGAACTGCTCCAACTATAGATGTTGTTCAAGTCATTATTGATTTTAGTTATAGATGTCGGTAGATCAATTTGGAATGGCAGTAAATTTGGAGATCATCTGCATACAAGTGGTAGAGAGAAGATATGTGAAGACTTATTGAATTTATAAAAATCGAAAATAGGAGAGGAGACAACACGCCACCTTGTGGAACGCCGGCACTTACGTTTAACCAGTCTGAAAATGAATCCTGAACACGTAGCCGCTGCCGGCGCCCGAACAAGTAACTATGAAACCAATTAATTACTGATGGAGATATGTTAAGAGAGCATAAAACAGCTAGCAGGATATCAAAATCCACCGTATTGAATGCATTACTAAAATCTAGCAAGGTCAACACAGTGAGATTCTGATTATCCATAGCAAGTCTAATGTCATCAGAGATTTTGATGAGTGCCGTAGCCGTACTATGACCTTTACGGAAACCGGACTGATAAGGATTTAGGAGATTATTTGAGGAAAGGAATGATGATAGCTGTTGATGGACTAGACGCTCCAAAGCTTTTGACAAAAAAGGAAGGATTACTATAGGTATAGGATATATATATATATAATATTACCTACGTCTTTTATTTTATAATCTAAACAAGTTAAAAATAGTGTAAAAAGTTATATTTTATTTATGAATATAATCTCTTAAATTAAATTAAACTAATAATAAAATAAGAAATTTATAATTATTTGTTATAAGTCTTTAAAATTAGCAATTTCATAGATATTTATTATTTTTATCAATTTTTATTTTCATTTACATTTAGCGCTTCTTTGGTTATAAAATAAAAAAGAAGCTTATATTATTTTTCTTTTTAAGTATAAAACAGACTTATATCAAATGGAAGAAAGAAGGGGTTGGGGCGTAATGAGATATCACGTGTACCTATTAATTTTTCATTGAACGCGTGATTTCCTTGACTCACCGTTGCCAGGCAACGATTTTCCCGCTCGTCGCTAATCAAAATATCTTAATTTTATCACCAGGTGGCGTAGTGTGATGAATTCGCTTGCTTGGAGATATGCGTAGTTTTCTTTACATATAATATAATAATGATTAATAATAATGATCCAAGTATTAATAGTCCAGAGACAGTGCCTGATTAAAGTAACTTGATGCCGTAAGCAATTTTCCCCTGTGGGCCCCCCTATCCTTAAGTGAACTACAAAGAATTAATTGAAAAAAAATGTGAATACATATCGTAGGTAGAATATGTATGTGTTGTTGTTTTGCCGGATAAAAATTATCGATTGTTGACGGTAGTTATCGATAATTATCGGTTCAATTTTCGGACGACGAAAAAAAAAAAAAAAAAAAAAGGTCATCCGGCCTTCAGCATGGACATTTTCCTCCGTACCCTATACGAATACCTAAAAAAAAAAAAAAGGTCCTCCGCCGTACCATAATTATCGATACTTATCGGGATAAATATCAAAAACAATTTTCGATAATTATCTAATACCACAATATTATCGATAATTATCGGATGGCACAAAATTATCGATAATTATCGGATCTATCGAGTACTTACGAATTATCGATAATTATCGCACACCCCTATCCCATGCTAGGTGGGGTCGACACAACATGATTTCGTCTCTGTCATGTCGTCTCTGGTGCCCCCCAAGACGGGATGCCCTAAGCAATTGCTTAAGTAGCTTATAGGCTAATCCGGCACTGTCCAGAGATACATAATGCTCGTCCTTCACGCATTCTCAGGCGACGATCTATCGCTAGATAGAGAGACATTCTCTGCGTAATGCGCTAAAATGATAACACCGAGTAGCTTGATGAAACCGACGTTGATCTTCAACAAAGCACAGTGCCAACAGCTGACTTGTAAGATGCTTATCCACTTGTTAGTGTTGAAGAAACTCTCGCTAATCCGTGGCCCGAGAACAATGTTCATTAAATATATTCATATACAAATATATGCTTTTTATACATATATTTTTTTACGCCTTCCGTATTATTTTCTTATTATTTTTATGCCAGTCAAAAACAAGAACCACCGAAGTGCCATGCTGCTTGCAGCTGAATGGGCTGGCACGCCCGGGGAAGTACCTTGCTCTCACTTAACACCGACGTGAAATGACGGCACTGTCGTCGTGTTTCGTTCGGTTTGTGAGAGATCCGGTGGCCCATCCCTTCTCTTACCTGGCCCACCCTTCCCTTCCTTCCACAGATCCGGCGGAACATCCCTCCCCTCCCTAAAGGCCGGCAACGCACCCGCTAATAATCTATAATGTAGCGGGTGTCTGTGGATGTCATTTTTACATACCACCAGGTGAATCGACTGTCCGTTTGCCCCCTCTAATATTAAAAAAAAAGTTAATGTTTATCACGGAATAGATTAACTTTCAAAAATTTAATTAGATTATACTTATATTTAAAGATAATTATTAATATAATTATTCTGAAAATTTCAATTTACTTTGTACCAAAAAAATACATGTAATTTTGGGTATAGGGGGAATCTAAAAACTCACCACGTGGAGGAGGGCTTAAAAAATAACTTAAAACATTACGTGATTAATAGACGACCCCTTTAGTTAATTTATCAATTTATCCATTATTAATAATTACCGTTCCTGTTAAACAACACTTGAATTGTCAATGTCATCAAATAACCAATATGTCGGATAAAATGGCGTCAAGCGAGTAGCAAATGACGCCAAATTTGTGATCATTTAAAGTGAAGTCAAAATTTTTATAACTTAAATACATTTTAAAACTAAACGAAAAAGTAAACATTTTATTTTCAGGTAAATTGCGACATTCCTCTTTGTTTAAGTCAGTACGTTTTAATGTAGTTTATTCATGTTGTGAATCAGAATGCTCCAAACAACATTCTGTAATACATATATTATATATAATAAAAAGATGATTTAAATATATTATATTTTATTACAGAAATTTTACAATATTGTACATATTTACAATTCAAAACTTAAAATAATTATTTATAAACAGTTTTGGTATAAATCATGTCCGCGTGGAATTTAAATTATTATTTGTTTAAATTGTGATTTAAATTGCCGATATCATGATTAATTAATTAATTTAATAATTTCATGTAATATTAATCTGTAAAGTAAGTAAAAATGTATATTGAAAAAGGTATATGTATTAAATTAGGTTAAAGTCGACGCTTTTATTAGTTATAATACTTTATATAAAATAAGAAGCACATTTCCTTTAATATTGATAAAAGTTAAGTGTCGTTATATTCATATATTATTATAATTTGTTGTTTTGTGTAATATTAATCAAATTATCAATTAGTTCTCTGTTAAAGTTATTAAAAAAGTCTCAACAGATCTATTTATAACCAACCAAGTTATAATCTTGACGCTAAATGTTTTTTATGCTCTTCCTCTAAGAATGGTCAAGCTTCTAAGAAATAAAACTTGAAGACAAATAAATTTTCTATATTAGTTTTATAGTGATGTATAATAGCAGACCTCTATAACAGATGACCATGTGTGTATGTTAAACTTATTTATGTTCCAAATCAGAATGGTTCTTTTAATTTTTCAGATTCCAATGTGTTATGGCTACACCAAACACCTATAAACAAAATACATCAATGTCGATGCCAAGCCCCCAGAACAATCCGCGTTCGTATATCTCCTTCCCATATAAAGATATTTAATCATTAGTAAAGTATACAATATTAAACTACTATAGATATAGATTCATTAGAATAAAGGCAATAGCATTGCCGTCTTGCATCTAGTTAATGTTATGAGTTATGATTAATGTTTAGAATGTTAGATACTAACTTAACATGCAAAGTACGAGACCTGACGTGCAAGCTTGGTTGAAGTACTTAGTGATGCTGGTATCTAACCGCTCTGTCCGTCGGACAAGCATGACGCATTCTCTCCGCTTTTATTTCAAATTGTAATTGCATCTGCAACAGTACTTTATTTTCTCTTTTATTCTTTATGCGTTAGACTTACATTCTTATGTTGGATTTGTTTCATGTTTTGTTATGTCGAAACAGACTACATGATTGCGGGGCCCCCAATGAGTTTCGGTATGATGAAAGGTAAACACAATGAGATTTATTTTTATATAATTATTCAAAATTACCACACATTCGTATAGGTTCTGGGGTATATAATAAACGATAAATCATCTCGCAATCACATCTGTTTACTTAGAGCTTACTAAACTCGCTAGCCGCTGAGACTAATTTTTATTTTTATTTATTTTTTCGATCATTTGCTTATCCGATCCCGTCCCGTCCCTTACGCTTTTTGTTTTTTCTTTCATTGTATTGCCGCGCTGCTTGGCTTGAAGGCGGTATGAATGCACCGCCGCCTAACCATTACCAGTACCACCCGTACCCGGGGGGGTACGGGTGGCAACATCAGGCGCGTTTCGGTGCAGAAAGCACGCGGCGCGCCGGCGGGACGCAGGCTCAGAGCAAGGATGATAAGACGAGTCCTTTCGTGTCCACCGTCCACTCGCACCCGGGCTTCCAGCCGCAGAAAATTGGAAAAGGAGCTGGGAGCGTAAGTTCATTTCATAATCAATTTGACTTTATGTTTTATTAACAATTAGATTGTCCAGTTATAGTTTTTGAGATCTAACTGCTCATAAAAACTTAAATAATAGGTCGGAGAAAAAATCTTTTCGTATTTTGTTTGTATAAAATTAAAGACAAAACTGGTTTTAATATAAAGTAAAAAACACTACTGCCATTTTCAATTGTTTTTCTCTCTTTCAAAATGAGTCAATTTAATAATACTGGCACAACTGAAAGCCACTAACCCAATCAATTAATTTTATAATGAAGAAATGCGATACATTCTAAACTTTAATAAAAAAAATGAAAAAGGCGATCCAAGTCGCTAAGAAATTTGTGACAATTGTGGACCTAATTCAGTGTCAGTAAGAGTAGCAAAAGGTTAGTTTAGCATTTTTACTCTGGGAATTTTGATGTCAAAGATGCAGCTCACTCGTGTTGTTCAGTCATATGGATATTGATTCCATTTTTGAAAAAGTGGAGCAAGATCGGCATATTAGTAGTTACGACATAGCAGAGGAATTAAAGATTTTGAAAAAGGCTATACAAAAATGAAAGTGATGTTCTGTGTATGGTGGAATTGGAAGGCCATTGTTCATTGTGAGCCTTTTACCACCGGGCCAAAACATCGATTCTGATCTCTACTGTCAACAACTAATGAGACTCAAGCAAGAAATTGAGAAAAAACGACTGAAATTAATCAAAAGAACAGGAGTGGTCTTTCATTATTATAATGGCAGACCACATACATCTTTGGCCACAAATCAAAAATTAAGAGCTTGGTTAGGAAGTGTTAATGCATTCATCATATAGTTCTGACCTTGCACCCTCAGATTTTCACCTGTTTCGGTCTCCAGAATTCTTTGAGTAGTGTTAGGTTAACATTAAGTGAGGACTGTCAATTGTCAGGAAAATTACTTGTCACATTTTTTTTTAACAAAAATTGGGATTTTTCTACAAGAACGGGAATATGTCACTACCTACAAGATAGCAATAAGGTATCGAACAAAATAGCACATAATATAGTATATAATCTATTATAATTAAGTTTAAACTTTGAAAAAAAGTCCTGAATTTGTATATAAAATACGACGAAACTTTTTCCCCGACCTAATATTTGTATGTTTTTGTTTATAAAAACCTGAAAACAAACTATAATTGAAATTAAACATACTTATATTTTTCCACTAAGTCAGTTTAAAACTCAAACTTAGTGAGTTGATCTTATGTTAATGTAGATTTAACATTATTTATTCTGGTTTTATATTCTCCAATTGTAAATTGATATATTTTTTTAAAAGAATAATTACAAATATGAGAAATGATTATGAGTGAAACTTGGTATAATAAAAAACAATTAATATATTTTTTGTATTATGAAAGGGTGCTGGTCTCCCCAAACCGCCGAAGCCTCCAGAAAAACCTCTCATGCCATACATGAGATATTCTAGACGTGTGTGGGACAGCGTGAAAGCGGCCAACCCAGACCTAAAATTATGGGAGATCGGACGGATCATTGGCGGAATGTGGAGAGATTTGCCTCAATCGGAAAAATATGCTTTTGTCGATGAATATGAAGCAGAGAAGGTAAGGGTATTATTTAACAAATATAATATACGTTAGATGTCGCGCGCGTTTTCACCCGCGTCGACATTAATTGTTATAGTTCAGATAGTATCAATGTGCAAAAACATATTTTACACTCTAAATGTTTTTATAGCCTTTGACATTATTAAAAAAATGATCTAATGCAAAAAGGAATACTCAAATTGTACTCTTGAACTTAGGTTGACCAAACCTTTTTAAATAAATGAAGATAAAAGAAATTAATTTTTCTAAATAATACAATACTATAATTATCAACGTTTTGGACGTAGGCGCAGTACACAGAAATGTTGAAAGTATACCATTCCTCGCCCGCGTATATTCAATGGTTGGCTCACAAAAACAAAGGTACAAATATGGCCTATGTGACACGTACAGATATAGGCCTTTTGTCATAAATGGTTTCATGTAACACTTCACGTCACTTGCTTGATTTAATGTGGTATTAGATTATCTGTTGATTATTTCGTATCGGCGAGTAGTAATAAATATTTAAAAAAAAGCAGCAAATTCCATATAGGGTTCATATAACTTACAGTGAGCCAGTGTGATACAATGGAAAACACAAAAAAAAGATAGGGTATATTAGGGTAAGCAAAGCGCTAGTGATTCTTGTTGCAAGCGTCCATAGCCTACAAGAACCGCTTACCATCAGACGAACCATATGCTTGTTTGCCACCGTAGTGGTATTAAAAAATATTCGATACTTAGTATACTTTGATCATAATTACTTATGTAATTTATAATGTCGAAATATATACGTCGAAAAAAAAGTACCCCCAAATTACCCCAATTATTAGGTCTATATTTTGTCAATGTTATATAGGCTTTTGGTAGGGAAATTATCCGCCAACCCGCAGTGAAGCAGCGTGGTGGATTAGGTTCCAACCCTTCTTCTATACGGAGAAGACGCTTTCTCTCAGCAGTGGATGGTTAACAGGCTGATACAGTACAGTACAGCATAGGCATTGTGTAGCATTAAATATTGCCATAAAAACTTCTAAATTGAAATACAAAAATAACGATAAAAGGCTTATTATGGAATTCTCGCCGATATAAATTAATTAATCATCAGATGTGGTATTAGTTTTCAATATCAATGTTGGTTTCATTCACGAAACATTTAGTAACACGTTATTAAAAAGCTAGGATTTGTTTTCACTATTTATTTGCACGAATCGTAAAAAAAAAAATTTTTTTTTAATGTCATTTATACTTCATTTATTACAGTTTTTCATTTAAAGCCAGTTTCATATATTTTTTGAAACTGGCCGTACCATGTACCATGTTCATTTGTTTTTCAATTATTATCAATTTGTAATGAAATCGATTGAGTGACAAAATAATTGTATATAATAGTGATTTAGGTTTTCAATGCTTCATAAAATTAAAAGTATAGTGAAGTTATAATTATTGAAATATTTACTTTTTATTTTATACTAGATACAATAAAATTTTTATTTTTCTTTAGTAAAGTACAAAAACCTACTAGTTTTCTGAAGTATAATTATTTTTTATTTCTTGTATTTTATTGGTCATTTTATTTCTGTCATAAGTTGAAAACTTTCAATAAGAAAATATTTTATTGCGATAGTGACAGTCTCAAACAATTTTTCCCGCCAAATTGTAACATAAATGTCACTCGATTGATATCGAATCACAAGTGACTAACATGCACATCTAAACGGCTAATTTTCCTCCACATGCACTCATATATATTATGCACGGGTCACATGTACGCTATAGTCGGAGTACGAGAAAAGTCTCAAGACATACCACAATTCGCCGGCGTACTTGGCGTACATCGCCGCCAAGAACAAGGCTGTCGGTAAGGGTATGGAAATGTTTGCATGTATTTTTTACTTAGTTTTAAGCGTATTTATTATAGTTTTATTTTAAATGCCAATAATAATATTTTTTTAACTTGACAATTAAAAAAAATGATAAGACAAAAAATTGGTTCAGTAATAAATAGTACATATTTACAATATACTTTCTTATTATAATATATACATGAAAGTAGAACTTGAATTAATCACAATTTTTTACAAGTAAATGGTAATATTATTATATAATGTCACTAAGGCTATATATTTTACACTTAACAAAAAAAAATTTTTTTTCAATTTGTCTCCTGTTCTATAAAACAAAATTTAGATTTAAAAAAAATACATTATCCTGACATACATTTTATTATTAAGTATTAAACTGAGTTAGTACTTGCTACAAAAGTGATTTCAGGGATATCAGCAATTTTCTTTAATTTTCCGCGCTTTTTCAAATTTTACTTTTATGTGTCAGAGATTAGAGATTGCTATAATTAACACTTGATAGCTCTAAGTAATTATTTACATAATTGAAATCTAGAAGATTACTTAGATTAAATCATCTAACCTTAATTTAGTGTTTAAAATATCGAAACAGCATTATAACATATTTTACTGTGATTTTAATTATTATATTTATTTTTGAAATTCATCACGTGATAGCCGGAAATTATTTGCAAGTTCCAATAACTTTGTCAACCATCTTGTATGTTAATAATTGTTTGCGTGTGTCAGGTAACTCTTAAACAGCTGGATCGCCTATAAATTTTTGTTTCTTCGTTTGTTTGTGTGGATCCCTCGGATTGTTTAAATTTATAATTGGAACAGATCGGCCGCTTTGTAATTTAGATTTAGGTTCTTTTTTTTTCAAACAGGACGTATGTCGGTTCTACTATTACAAAAATATGTATATAACAGATATGTTTATTCATTCATTTATGAAATAAACTTATAACTCCAGCAATACATAAAGCATGATTAATGATAAGCTTACGAGATATTATATTATATAATTTGTGTAAACAGTTGGTAACTTGGAAGAAGAAAGTTCAAGCAAGAAGGGCAGTTCGCAGAAGGAGCAACAGCAGCAAGATAGAAGAATTGACATACAACCAGCTGAAGACGAAGAAGGTAACTTTATTAATTATAAAAGACGATCCGTACGGCTTCACCCGCGGTGACATTTATGATTACCGCCTTGATCGTATAAAACAGTACCTATGTGATGTATTATAGCCTAAATATATGTCTTCGTATATTAAACACAATAGCAAAAGTAAATTGCTCTGTAACCCCTAAAGTTTGAAATTACTTGAGGTACTAAATATTTTGTATATAATAAAAATTTATTTTCGTAACCGTATTATCAGAGATCAGTTTATTGCTGATAGCTTGTTATTTGTCAAATAGTCTTAGTTAATAATCTACCGCCGGAAACAATTCACTAACGATAACTATTTAACTTATATTTTATTTGTTTCATGAATTGCTCTCAAAAGGGTAGAAACTTCAGTGGCTTGGTTATCCCTTAAATTGTAATTTGACCGCAATAATTAGAAAATACTTACTCTTTTGACTAATAAAAGTAGGTTCTCTAATCTAATAAAGATCAATGGATTTTTTAAAAAGTTCATATTTCTTCTCTATAACTTAAAAAATAGGATAATAGGTGTATCCTTCAAAATATAAGTAGCTCTATTTGGTTTGTGACCTACAAATTGTCCAACCCCCAAGGGCCTCGAATTATAAGAAACACCAGAGCTGTAGGAGGCCCCGTGCGTAAACGAAAATCTTGTATAATGTCATTCGCAACCCATACAGCTAGTTATATAATTTTATTGGAAGGAGTTTTTATAATTTAAAAATTCGTAGCCTTGATTTTAGGTTTTCCTAATGTGGAATAAAAAAACCAAGTGGTTCTCGAAAAACGTTTTTAAATAGGGCTCATTACATACTACACCACTGGTAGTAAAGGTAATGAATAATAATGTAGAATTAATAAATGACATTTGTTACAGATCAAGACGAAGGCTTGTCCGTGAAGCACGTGGCCTACGCCCGCTACCTCAGGAACCACAGACTCATAAACGAGATATTCTCGGACACCGTTGTACCGGATGTTCGTTCTGTTGTCACTACTGCTCGGATGCAGGTAATTAACATTGTTATTAAAAACGTACCATATGCTATACTCTCTTGGGCAAAGGCCTCTTTTTTTATTAAGGAGAAGAATCGAAGATTAATCCGTCACGCTGTTCCATAAGCAAGATATCTCAAGATGTTTTTGTTGACTGCGACACGAAATTAATTTAATTATTATAAAGATTCAGCGGGCTAGCCTAGATTTGACCCGCCCATCCTCCGGTTAAGATTCACTATCCTATCTTGGTTTATATATTTATACATTTTTATTAGAACTAGTGGTCGAAATTCGACCTAATCTATAAATAATAGCATGATGCATGATGTTGCAATCATAAAAATATGATTGCGCATAACATGGTGAGAGGTGAATTTTAATCGAAATTTTTTTAAAAAATTCGATAAAAAATTCGTTGCAAGACCACTATTTAAGACCGTGTTGACAACAGACCTTGACAATAAACAAAATATGTGTATATATACATTGTACATGTGTGTGTGTCGTAGTGTGTATTGTGTTTTTTTATTAATTTAATGTATTTTTTATAATAATATAAAAAATATTAGCATTCTGCACTTCTTCTCCATATAAACTTTAACTGTGCCAAATTTCATACTTCTCCGTCCGCGTAATTTTCGTTAAAAGGGGTAGAAAGTTTTTGTTTCACATATTAATATTTTAGAATAAAAGTTGGATGTAACTGTGGTACCCAGTTACAGTCTCTTCAAATAAGTATTGCCATGAAAAAGAATTATCTGGTCTACATTTGAAATTTATGACGATGCATTGATGCAAACAAGCAATTGACTGATGTTTTAGCGGTCTCGAGCCATTGAGATAGTCTGTAGTCTAGAAGCTAGACTATAGACTGTCTCAGCATCTCTAGACTCTAGATGTTTGTGCCTGTGTTGTGGACGTGTGACTATTACGTAACTTGTGCGATCACGAGAAATCGCTGTGGTGTCGAATTTAAATACTAGCTGCTCATTAGTATTAAAATTTAACACCACAGCGATTTCTCGCCATCGCACAAGTGACGTAATAGTCCACCGATTCCCAGGACAGGATTCACGTCCTACAGGGGAGCCGTTAAGTTTAAATCATTTATTTGTCAGCAATTTTATTAAACCGTATGGGTTTCGTTTTGATTTTATTTTGCAATCTAAATTGAGATATATTTTTCTAGATACTAAAAAAACAAGTCCAATCGTTGACCATGCATCAGAAGAAGCTTGAGGATGAGCTGCAGCAGATTGAAGAGAAGTTCGAGGCAAAGAAACGCAAGTTCATCGAGAGCAGTGAGGCGTTCCAAGAAGAATTAAAGAAGGTATTGTCTGCTCTTATATTATGTACTGTACTAATATTCCTGTAAACGTCAATGGTTCTATGAAGGAAAAGGGTTGGAGTTTAATGCTACACTCTGATTCCATTGAGTGTTGGCAGATATACGTGTCACTGTATGTGAAGTAATTGGACTAATTTGAAAACGAATAATTATAAAGAAAAAATGTGTCACTTGAAATGTGTTGTCAGTTTAGATACGAAACCACGATCCATACTCACGATTTACATGTTCTCTTCACTGGTACATTTATTAATTTTATAGGTGACTGATATCTACAAAACAAATATTCTGGAATGGTCTTTTGGGGATTTTTTAAAATAATTTATTTATCGAATTTTAGTTTATTTTACATAACGCAAAAATTACTTTACGAAATTGAATACGGTTTTATAAGTCGTATTCTTGGAAGTTTCTTGGAATTCTAAAATCTGATATATTTTTATCGCTATATACCATCTAGAAACAAAGTTACTTAACTCAGTCAGCAAAGAACTGAGTCAGCCTGTAAATGTCCTACTGCTGGGCAAAGGCCTCTCCTCCATCTAGGAGAAGGGTTAGGGCTTAATCTACCACTCTCCTCCATTGTGGGTTGGCAGATAAATTCCCTTCCATGAGTATCGAGAGATCGTTATCAAATGTCTATGATATAACAACTTCGACCGCTGGCTTCACGTACTTTGGGGGCACAGTGGGGAGACCCACAAGGACGTACACCCAGACCGGAAACAAATATCTGTTCCGAGCGGGAATCGAACCCACGACCGCCGGCGTTGAGGTGACTACTCGCACCACTACACTAGAACGGTCGTCGAAGTTACTAATACATATTAAGCTCTAGAATATAATAATATCTATTTATGTACTCCCATACTTTTAATTCTCTATAAAATATTCTGAAACAGCTTATTGCCAACATTAAAACACCCAATGTCATAATAACCATTATATCATTCAAACGGATGATATATAATTTTGTACAGAATTACATAATAACATTCCTTTGATTTTTACGATCCCTTCTGCGCAAAGGGTTAACAACAGAGTTACATTGTTACTGCTCGATTCATAACTGTATGAATTTCAAAAAAAGAACATTCTGATTCACTTGTGTTTATATGGATGATATTAGGTTACTAGGACTATTTTAATGCTAGCAGTAAGTAGAATCTTTTATACAGGATTCACATTAGTGTGTAGATAAAGTCTTGTATGCAACTGTTGATAATAGTTAGGTATTAAAACACTCATAAGATACTATTAACATAAACCCAAATTCATTACAACAGTTGCATTAATATCTACTAAATACACCGGCAGCACTGCAAGCCGGCCGTGGACGAGGAGACGTTCGGGCGCATGGTGGAGCGCGCGCTGGAGCAGCTGCGGCGCGGCGCGCCCCCGCCGCCGCGCGACCGCGCGCACGAGGTGAGTGCGAGCCCGCGAATACTAATTGAACACACCGGCAGCACTGCACTGCAAGCCGGCCGTGGACGAGGAGACGTTCGGGCGCATGGTGGAGCGCGCGCTGGAGCAGCTGCGGCGCGGCGCGCCCCCGCCGCCGCGCGACCGCGCGCACGAGGTGAGTGCGAGCCCGCGAATACTAATTGAACACACCGGCAGCACTGCACTGCAAGCCGGCCGTGGACGAGGAGACGTTCGGGCGCATGGTGGAGCGCGCGCTGGAGCAGCTGCGGCGCGGCGCGCCCCCGCCGCCGCGCGACCGCGCGCACGAGGTGAGTGCGAGCCCGCGAATACTAATTGAACACACCGGCAGCACTGCACTGCAAGCCGGCCGTGGACGAGGAGACGTTCGGGCGCATGGTGGAGCGCGCGCTGGAGCAGCTGCGGCGCGGCGCGCCCCCGCCGCCGCGCGACCGCGCGCACGAGGTGAGTGCGAGCCCGCGAATACTAATTAAACACACCGGCAGCACTGCACTGCAAGCCGGCCGTGGACGAGGAGACGTTCGGGCGCATGGTGGAGCGCGCGCTGGAGCAGCTGCGGCGCGGCGCGCCCCCGCCGCCGCGCGACCGCGCGCACGAGGTCAGTGCGAGCCCGGGCCCCGGGCTTGCGCGGTCGCGAGAAATCAATGTCGTGTCGAATTTCAATACTAATTGAGGCTCAGCTGGTGTTAAAATTCGACACCACAGCGATTTCTCGCGATCGTGCAAGTTACGTAATATTCCCACCGGAATATAACTATCCGTCACCGTTACCGAATTATATACCATCTATATACAATTTCCTCAACCTTAAAGTTCGCTTTTCAGCGATAAGGCTGCCTTTTGTATTTATTTCCTTTTTTTTGTACTGTTACTTATTTTTCATGTACAATAAAGAGTTAAAAGTTTCGAATTATTTCGGATAGGGGCGGAGTATAAATAAGACATGTTACAACATTTTTTTTTGCATGCTCGACCTGACACTAGCCGCACGCGTCCCTTGGTATTGTTTTTTTTAAATTATTTTCTTCTGTTATTTTAAGAACTCCTTAAATTTTCGAATATCCACAACCGAAACTAACTGAAACTAACGGATAGTCCTAAATTTTTTTGTATCCGAAACTAAAAGATAATCCGAAATATTGTAGTATCCGAAACCGGTATGATATTATTCATATATCTAGATCCGAAATTTTATATCAATAACATCCCTTCTCCTTTACCTGTCCTGTTCTGCTGAGAGGTATTATTTTTTGTGCGTGCACTTATAAAAACACAACTTTTAAATGAGCGACAAGTGATAATGCTTTATTGTGCTGTGCGAGTAGTCTATTAATACGAAACAGATATTAATTGTAATAAATAATAAACGCTGCACACTCAATGCAAAGCCCCCTCCCCCCACCCCTCTCCTTCAGTAGAATCTGTCCAGGGTCCGAAAAATACATAATGCAAACACCCAAAACACTAGTGCCCCGCACCTAGATGATTTATAAATTCTCAATGAGACATTATATTTTTGTTTCAATAGTTTGAATAATTTATTTATTCTTTATTGTACACTACAAATAGGTTATAAAACATAGTTACATATCGTGTAGTCAATGGACAAAAACAATAATTAAATCAAGATAGCTTATGCACTTCAACACTAAATTAATTTAAATTTTCACACATAAAATAGCCAATGGAACAAGATCAAAACGCAATCAAATCTGAATCCGGACCTAACGCACCGACTCAAGTGGACAAAGTGTCCACGACAGAAGTAAAGCCGGACGCACACAACACCACGGAGCTGAACAAACCGGAAGGTGAAGCAAAGGAAGCCACCCCTGAGACCACTGCGCCAGAGACTGAAGGTAAATGTGAAAAAAAAAAACATACTCTTGGTTGGTTTTTATGACAAAATTTTATCATAAATAATATTGCAGATATATAGTTTATAAATTATAAAACATCTTTTAATATTTTTTTTTCTTTCTTTATTGGGGTAAATAAATAGCATTACAATATGTACAACATAAATGAGACATAAACAAAAAGTACTTAATGTAACACCAACACCGTTTACCACAAATTAAATTTTTACAGATTTTTATTTACACACATTTTTTATTACAGAATTTTAAATTTCGTATACATAATTATGTTGCATTCTTAAATATTAATTATACTCAAACAATATACGTTAATTTATTATAGTTTAAAATTTTACAGAAAAAAGGTTTTCCTTCTTTGAAATCGACAAAGTTAGGATGGTTTCAAGTTTAAAATTACCCCCAACCTAAGTTTGGGTACAAATGTTTATATTACAATGTAATATCTATATCTCAGGTTGAAATTTTCAATTTGTTTACAGTTCAAGTAGAACGCAAAGAAGACAAACCAGCTGAAGTGAAAATAGAGAACAGAGAGGTCCCAGGGCCAGCGAACTTACCGCCACAAGCTCAAATAAATTCACCTACACCGCCCGGTAAAAATATTAATGTGGATATAAAATAATTTATACTATAGTCCGGACGCGAAGCAGGAAGAATTTCGTACATTGACCTTTTATTACCTGCCTGTCGCACAGATGCAATTGCCGCTGTCCAAAGGGATTGTAAACCTTTTACCTACTTTTGCATTGTTCTTTCTATTCCCATTTGTTTAATTTTGATATAAACTGGAGCTTAAATCTATTATTTTGAATAATTAAAAGCCCAAGTGTAGTTTCGTAAGTAAGTTTTATTTTTTATATTTTATATTGTGGGTCATTGACATTTATATTTACAATAAGCGGTTTGACATAAATAAAAGGTGCCTAGCATTGTACAACGTCAAACGCGCATGGTTCTCTAATTTCATCAACAAGCTGCCAGGCACTATAAGCCTGAACACCATTGTTTATTTCATTTTTTAAATGGTCAGTTATACTCAGAGCCTAAGCCTATACTAAAATCAAAATAAATAATTTATATAATAATAACAATAATTTATTTAATAAGTTCGTATATTTATTTTTTTCTCCTTCAAATATTTCATATAAACCACACTTAATACAAAAATGTTTGTGACCACTGTCAGTAGGCAAAGAGGTCATTGTACGAAATTCTTCCAGATTTTGTTTGAACATGCTATTCTAGTTATCAGATATTGATAATAGGGGATCGGCCAAATTTTCAGAAAGTGTTTTAAATTAATCTTTATGGATACTTATTCCCATAAAAAACAAAACTTTATTTTTTATAGCCTTTTAGGTACTCAAAATCATGTTTTAATATTGTCTTCTAATTGTGTCGCGTGACGTCATCTGGGGTTATAACAAAACAGCTGCATAAGTCCGCGAGAAGTTTTGTTTCATAGAGTAAATTTTTTATTTGTTCTTATGGAACGAAAAAAATATCGTTCGTGTGCAGTACCTCAATGTACGAACATTAAAAAGTACTCCAAATAAAATATTCATTTGATGTGCCAAGAAAAGCAGATAAACGAGAAAAAAAAAAATGGTTAAACTTAGCGAGTAGAAAATGCAACGAAATGAATTTCACCAATTTAGTTTTGTTAAGATCATTTTGACGTAAATGTACAGTAATTACTACAAATAAATATAATGAAATGTGCTTAAATTAATTTTTAGTAAATATATATTGTTTTCTCTCTACTGTCAACTACTATTATAGATTTTTTTTTGTAATTTTTTTTGTAACACCAAAGAATGTGATATGTGTTAACACTATTCCACTTGTGCCGACCGTTCTGGTGTAGTGTTGCGAGTAGTCACCTCAACTCCCCACGCCGGTGGTCGCGGGTTCGATTCCCGCTCGGGACAGATATTTGTATTTGTACAAATGTTTGTTTCCGGTCTGGGTGTATGTCCTTGTGGTTCTCCCCACCCTGCCTCGGAGAGCACGTAAAGACGTCGGTCCCGGTTGTTATCATATACAGCTGATAGCGATCGTTACTCATAGTAGTATATTATCTGCCAACCTACAGTGGAGCAGCGTGGTGGATTCAGCTCCAACCCTTCGTATATGTGGAGAAGAGACATTCGCTCAGCAGTAGGTGGTTTACAGGCTAGTACAGTACAGTAGGTACAATACATTTTTGTGAGAGGTTATTTTTCAAGGAGGTATTTTTTCAAGTACCTAGTTATTTTATGGCAAATAATATATTATTATATAGTTATAATACTAATACAGAAGTTTTCACATTTCGAAATTCAATGTCACAAAAGTCTAAATTACTTGCAAAGAAATTGCAAATCAGAAACATATCCACTCTGGGAAGATTTCGATTGTTGGCTTTCGTAAATCCTGTTTCCATTATAAAAAAAACTGGTGAAACACGTGACAGCTTTTAAATCGATTCTTCTTCTTCTTCTTCTTTTCAGCCCTTGGTAGTCCACTGCTGGACATGGGCCTCCCCTAATCGACGCCACTCCACCCGGTCCTGGGCCCTCTGAATCCAACGGTTTCCCGCTGTCTTCTTCAGGTCGTCAGTCCACCTGGTAGGAGGGCGGCCTGTGCTCCTTTTACCTAGACGTGGTCGCCATTCAAGGACCTTCTTTCCCCATCGGTTGTCAGTCCTGCGAACGATGTGGCCAGCCCATTGCCACTTCAATTTGCAAACTTTGAGCGCTATGTCGGTTACCTTCGTTCTTCTACGGATTTCATCATTTCTGACTTTGTCGCGTAGAGAAATACCGAGCATAGCTCTCTCCATTGCCCTCTGAGCGACTCTGAGCTTGTGGATTAGGCCCACAGTAAAAGACCACGTCTCGGCACCATAGGTCATCGCTGGCAACACACATTGCTCGAAAACTTTCGACTTCAGGCACTGAGGTATATCAGACGTCAAGACGTGTCGTAGTCTCCCGAACGCTGCCCAGCCGAGTTGGATTCTTCGAGTGACCTCCCTCTCGAAGTTGGACTTACCCATTCGGATCGTTTGTCCCAGGTAAACGTACTCGTCTACAACTTCGAGAGCAGTGCCGTCGACAACCACTGGTACGGGTGTGACATGGACGTTAGACATGATTTTCGTCTTGTCCATGTTCATCTTAAGACCCACCCGTTGTGAGGCACTATTGAGGTCGCTGAGCATAATGCCGAGTTCCTCCAGCGACTCCGCCAGGATCACTATGTCATCGGCAAATCGGAGGTGTGAGAGGTGTTCGCCGTTGATGTTAATACCACGCCCTTTCCACTCCATCAGCTTGAACACGTCTTCCAGTGCAGCGGTAAAGAGTTTTGGGGAGATGACATCCCCCTGCCGTACGCCGCGCTGCACATGGATGGGGTTCGTACTGCTGTCGTGTACTCGGACTTTCATGGTGGCGGCATTGTATACACACTTCAACGCCTCGATGTACCGATAGTCGATCTGGCACCGCTGAAGAGACTCGAGCACCGCCCAGGTCTCGATAGAATCGAAGGCCTTCTCATAGTCCACATACGCTACGCAAAGCGGCAGGTTATACTCCTCGGTCTTTTGTATAACCTGCCGAAGCGTATGTATATGGTCTATGGTATTATAGCCTTTTCGGAAACCGGCTTGTTCGGGAGGCTGGAAGTCGTCTAGTCTGCGCGCTAAACGATTAGTAAGGACCCTCGAGAACAGCTTATAAACGTGGCTCAGAAGCGCGATGGGCCTGTAGTTCTTCAGCTGGGTTTTATCCCCCTTCTTGAAGAACAGTACCACCACGCTTCTGCTCCACGCCTCCGGGGTACTTCCAGTGTTGATGACGGAATCAAACAATTGCTGGAGCGCTACTAGGACGGGTTTGCCGCCCGCTTTCAGCAGCTCGGTTGTGATTCCGTCATCCCCCGGAGCTTTGTTGTTCTTGAGCTGTTTGAGTGCCCCCCTAATTTCGTACAGACTGACGTCCGGGATATCTTCGGTATAGTGCCGGGTTAATTTGGCTCGCTTGTCGTTCGCCGCCTTGGGAACGGGAGCTCTTGAGGAGGTATACAACTGTCCGTAGTACCTCTCAATTTCTCTCAGAACTTCGGGCTTAGACGTAACTATGGTGCCAGAGTCGGTCTTCAACCTCGTCAACTGACTTTGCCCAACCTCCAGATCTCTTGCGAACACTTTCGAGCCTTTGTTCCGCTCGATCGTGTTTTTTACACGATTGGTGTTATAAACACGCAAATCGCGTCGCCTACTCTGAGAGATCTGTTTGTTGAGCAGTCGGTACTTCGACATTGAGGTTGGAGACTGCACACATAGTTCCCGCCTTTCCCTCATAAGACCGAGAGTATGTTCTGAGAGAACTTGAGGTTTACCACTGGAGGGGGCCTTGAAATACTTAGACCCAACCTCGTGGACAGTGTCTACCATACTGGTGTTATACTCGTCCACTGAACTGCATGTTTCTAGGCACGCGAAACGATTGCGGAGTTCCAGCTGAAAGGCCTCGGAGTCCTGGATCTGGGCAGGTGTGGGTCGGAGCGTAGACTTCATCAGGCGTGACCGTTCCAGCTTGACATTGATATTCAATGTGCCTCTGACCATCCGGTGATCGCTTCCGGTTTTAAACCTGCTGATCACAGAGACATCATTGAATATGTGCGGTTTGTCTGCCAAAATGAAGTCTATCTCACTTTTTACGGAACCATTGGGACTGATCCAAGTCCACCTGCGCTGTGGCTTCTTCTTGAAGAAGGAGTTCATCATATAGAAGTCCTCCTTCTCCAAGAAGTTAGCCAGCAAGTGGCCACGGTGGTTCCGTTGCCCGATACCAAAGGGCCCCACCTTCAGCTCGTCGCCGTCTCGCGCACCCAGTCTTGCGTTGAAGTCCCCCATCACCACCGTGAAATGAGTCTTGGAGTTACGCATGGCCCTACTTACGTCCTCATACATAACTTCAACCTCATCGTCGGGGTGTGCCGAGGTCGGTGCGTAAACCTGTATGACCTTCAGCGAATATCGCTTGGATATTCTGAGTATAAGGTACGCTACCCTTGCTGACACGCTCCCGACTTCCGTCACGTTGTTGACGAGGGACCTGTGGACGAGGAACCCGACACCACCTTGGGACAGATGTTCGCCCTCCCGGTGATAGAACAAGTTACCGGAGTTCAGGATTATCGTGTCCTCCCCCTGTCTTCGGACTTCGGATAATCCTACGACACTCCAGTTTAACTTGTCTATCTCGTCTTCCAGCTCACGGATCTTGTCGTCGGTCCTCAGTGTCCTGGTATTGTATGTTGCCAGGTGCAAGAGTCGTCGTTTGTGGCAGCGCGATCTCTGCCGGAGATTCTTAGCACCCCCTGCTCCGCCGTTACCGTGACCGCTGCCAGAGCCAGGAATAACGGAGCTGCCGGGGACTGGGGGCCGTGGTTTATTTGTGATGTTCATGGTTATGGGGGTTTCTGCCATAGTCACCACGCTTGGCAAGTGCGTGTTGGTGACCGCAGTAGGTTTAATAGTCCTCAGGAAGACGCTGCTGCCCATCTCCTGGTATATTTATCCCTTCGATCGCCTCTTACGATCTCCACGGGTCGACTCGGAGTGGCGCTATTCTAAGCCGGCAACCACACGGCCAAGCCGGCAACCACACGGCCAAGCCGGCAACCACACGGCCAATATCGACCCCGTTGGTGTAATGGTCACCATGCCGGACTACCAACCAGAGGGTCCCGGGTTCGATTCCCGGCACGGCCAATACCTTTGTGATGAGCAAATTTGTTGGCTGTCGGTCTGAGTGTTCAATATATATCGATATAAAGTATTTATGTATGTATATGTAGTATATCAGTTGTGTTAGCACCCATAACACAAACTATAAATACATAGTTTAGCATGGGGCTAACCAGCCGTGTGTGAAATGTGTCCTAATATTTATTTATTATAATATTTATATTGTGGTTTTATATTAATGAATGATTAAAATCGATTCATTAGTTTCAGAAATGCATTGTAAAGATATAAAAAAGAAACATAATAATAGTATAGATCAATAAAACTTTATTAAGAATCAAAATAATTATTACAGTGATGATGATGCCTCCAAACACCAACGCTCCGGCTCACCCCGCTCCCCCCCATGGCGGCCCTCCCCCTCCACCAGGTAAGTTGTCAAGTAAAACTGTGTTAAATACAAATATATAATTAAACTTACTCTCCTGCCTTAGTAAGTTACCAGTTACAGCCGTGGAAGATTTAATTACATCAAGATAATGTTGTCTAATTCTTCTAAAGTTAAATCTAGTCTAACTCAAAAAAAAATGACAAAATTCTTTTAGACACAGTCATGTTAGTCAGAAGTACGACCCACTGTATTTCTTTCTAATATGCATATTTTGTAAAAATTTCTATAATATGTATATATCCAGTATGTTATGGAACTGCGTGCGAAAAGTTTAAAAACAAAAACTACACTAGTGCACGCTCAATCACCGCGGACGCTGCGAGTGAAATAAATAAATATTAACTAACAATCACACCACGTTAACCTAGCCCCGTGCTAAGTTCGTAAGAACTTGTGTTACAGGTACTAGTAACGGAAATAAATTTAAGATATTTATATAAATACATATATACATAAATACACATCCATGACCCGGTGCAGATATCTATATTCGTCATACAAATTATCTGAACCTGGCGGGATACGAACCCGCGACCGCTGCGTAAAGTGTCCAGTTGCCTGACCACTCGACCAGCCGGCCGTCAAAATGCAATGCAATGAAATGACGCAATTGGTTGAAATGACGATTACACACACACGAGCAGTTCGGCGCGACGCGACGCGCTGGTTTCGATTTATGGTAGTCACGGAATATTTTCATGGCGCGTCGTCAGTTAAAACTTTGGAGCGATGATTCTACACTCACGATCAAATTTTGGACAGCGCGAAAAACTGATAAGTTAAACTGACGCGAAAAACTTATTGTCAATGCCCAGCTTTACGCTTTCACGTGAAAGCTACTTAATCGATCATCATGAAACTTTGTACACATATTCTTGGAGGTATTTACTAATTTTTTTTACGAAACAAAAAATGCGAGCGAAGCTGTGGGTAAAAGCTAGTATTTAATAAATAAATATGTTACACTACCTACCAATGATGTATTTGGTCCTAGGAGGCTATGGCGCGGCTGGCTACGGCGGCCGCTACTACCCGGGCTACGCGGGGGGCTTCCCCGCCTACCCGCACTACTACCCGCCCGACCACTACGCGCACCACGCACCACATCCCCACCATGAACTTAAGCGTGAGTATTAAGGCCACGCCACACTGTAGGTCCGATAATTACACCGATTTTGTGACATTTTATAAGGGAAGGTGTTTAGTTACATTGGTATAGGTACTTTGAATGAAATGACCTAGTGTCTTGAACTAACCTAACCATGGTTGTCAGAAAGTAATTATGTAACAGATAGCATAAATAGGAAATTACCAAAAATTGTGTATATCCTAAAATTGCATTTCATATTATTATTATTTTTTAATTGGTTGTCTGTAAAGTCGGTTTACAGACGATAATTTTACGTGATAACGTCATAAGAAAACATTAATGAATAATTGCATACTTTTATAAATTGAATTGAATTATTATGATTATTTTGTATAATACAAACGAGTTAATTCAAAATTTTCGATAAATTAACGTTAATTTAAATATTTTTTCTTCTTCTACCGTCCAAAAGCATCTGCCGATGGAGTGGAAGAGAGATAGATAAGTCACAAGCAGAACGCTTAGGCCGATCGTGCCTCTCTATCGCTTGTTCCGCGCTCTCGCTCGCGGAACGTGACAATGAGTCATGCTTTTTCGTGCGTGCAGCTGGCGTTCATTGATTTATAAGACGTGATCACGTCAAAAAGTATTATTTTTAAGAATAGTAGGAAATGTTATATGTTTGAATAGTCAAATATAAAAATCAATATGGATCTCAAAAATTAGTATGGGTTATTAAATCAAAATTATTTCAAAACTGAATACTATTAATAAATATTGATAAACATAATATTTTATCTCAGCTGAGGACCCACCTGCTAAGAAAGAGGCCGAATGATTGTCACCGAAACGCGTCGTGAAACGACGCAGAAAATCTTCATCCAAGGAGGCGCAATAAGATTATTGAAGATTTTCAGTGATTTTGAATTGGACAATTTCTAAATGTGAAGTAATGTGAAAAGACGTTTAATTAGGTAGTCTATAAAAACTCAAAAAAGACTTTTGTGTACATTTTTACTGTTAGGCAATGTTTGATGGTGTCTTGAAATTTTTTGATCAATTTGAAAAATAAATAATGTATGTAAGGGAAGGTATAATAAAGTTAAGGCATTTATAAATGTGTGCTTTAGTTAGTTCGTAACATATTCTTAGTTTAAGAAATTTTTTCTAGTTAATCCTAGTAATACAATCAGACAAACATTCACAACGACATCCCATTTACTGAAAATCATTAATATTATTAGAAAAATGTATACAGCAAGATATCTTGCATACATCATAATTTTAATCTTATGAACGAAAATGATTTTGCCGATACAGCATGAATATAATTAATAATTGTATATAACTAGGTTATAACTATATTAATAATACTTTATTTACATTTAATATGCTTAGAATATAGGTATATATTAATCACTTAATAATAAATTAGTTACTTAAAGTAGGTACACTTAGAAAGAATCAAATAAAGCTACAAATTGTAGTTGTTTATCTATTCTCCTCCATCTGAATTCTATTGCTATTTCTCCCGAACTGTGCGATTATTGGACGACCGTCCATAATCGTTCCATTGACTTCCTCCAAAGCTTGTATAGCTAAGTCCTCACCTGTGAAATAAAATATTTTTATATATTTGTCTTTAATTTTATCAATGACAACATGACAGTTCTAACAGAAAAAAGAAAAAAAACAAAGAAATGAGTAAAGTAATTAAATAAATGAGATTTCAAGCATTTGTAAGCAAGCAGTACAAAAAAACTCAAGATTGAAACAAAAACAGTGAAAGTTAGCAGTATCTACTCATTTATTGATATATATTAGATATAGTTCTCAATGAGAGTCTTTGTCTTTCAAAACATAAAAATCTTAATATATGATTATTATTATTATTAAATAAATAAATAAAAACTTTTCACTCAACAACTCCTCAATAGGACATAAATCTTGTGTCAGAAAGTCCAAAAAAAAAACGGTAACACCCAGACTACGTATGTATGGCCGAATCCGCGACCGATACACACCAGCTACTTGCTGTGACCACTGCGCAAATGCCGTCGGCAAATTTACTAATCATAATTTTCATAAAGTTTCAGTAAGTTTCATAAAGCTTTTTTTCATTCAGTGGCTTTCATATTATAAAGACATTATTGTCGAACATTGCGGAAGTTTTCAGCAATGTTCAACAATAATCTCAAATTAATAATAATAAAAAAATTACTTTGAAAAGTGACAAAGGCTTGGCCTCGCATCCGTCCTGTCATCAGTCGTAAGTCCACAGGACCTCCATTCTCCAAATGAAATTGATTGAACAACAGCATCAACTGTTCTTGTGCAACAGATGGTGAAATATTCTTAAGGAATAGTACCTGTGAAAATATGGTAAGATATTTATAATAAACTTAATGTCATAGTGAACACTAAGATGTTAAGACAGCGTCATTATGGCTAACTAGGTGCCCGCCACTTTATTTTAGTGGAAATCTATACCTCAGGAATCGTAAATTTTTGAAGGATATAAAGTAGCATTGTGCTACTTTAGACCATATGGTCTATCTTTAATAGCAGTAAAATATTTCCTTATCATAAGTGTTAATGCCTTTTCTTTGGTTTATGTAAATGAAGGGGAGAGGGTGCTAAAAATAACTGGCAGAGATTTAGCTACCACCCACGAAGACACCTGGCCCTAGTAACATACAATATTCGCACCTCGAAGTCTGATGAAAGATTGTTGAACTGGAAGAAGAAATGTAGAAATGAAGAAATGGCTGTAGCCAGATAAACCCAATATATCCCATTGTAATGGGAGAGATAAAGACAGATAAACCCAATATATCTCATTGTAATGGGATATATTAAGTTTATCTGAAGTTCGAAGAAGAAGGGAGGATATAATAACCCCAAAAATCAGGTAACCTGTTCTATCAGGAGAGCGATCATCAATCACGAGGAAGTGTTGGGTTTATGATCCGCGAGTCTATCATTGGCAATACTGCAACCATCGGACGTGCATCGAGCAGGGTTGGATACCTTATACTCCAGAGCGTCTGAGAGATACTCGCTGAAAGTCATACAGAGATATGCACCGACCTCAGTACATCCAGGTGATAAAGTATGTATGAGGACATAAGTCGGGTCATACTTGTCGAAAGAGGGTAGGTATGGAACATTGTCCATATTATTTTTAAAAAGTGTGACGTCAACACTACTGACGCCACTTTTTATTGATTTCTAAAATGAAACTTCATTGGCTACTGATTTGTCTCGTTTATTCGTCTGACATAGTGACGTCACTCAAGAGACGTCCGTACACTGCGATAGTTCGAGCACGAATTCCCTTTTCTTTAAGTTTTTCCAACCAGTAAGTCAGATCGCTTCGACGGCTCGAACAAGAATGATCGATACCGGCGGGCGCTCGGCCTTTCATAACGAAATTGGGTGGGGGCAACTATTCACTCAACATAACACCTATTTATGAACGGTAAAATATTTTAGACTAATTTAACATCTCTAGAATTCACTAAATATTAGTAATTTAATAATCAATCAGTTTTCAATCGTTAAATTGATTAAAATATTCATTAAATTAATTAAAATACTCATTTCCGGCCACGTGTTTTCTTGAATACGCGGTTTCCCGCTTAAATACTAAAAAAAAAAAAAAAAAATTGCTATGGGAGATTTTAAGAGCTGAGGGTGGGGCAAGAGGCAATATGAACAGCGGAACCCCAAAGGACTGGCTGACCGATTTTCTGGAGAAAGAGGGACTCTGAATGATGAACTCTTTCTTCCTGAAAATGGACTTAGATGAGTTCTGATAGTTCCATTAAAAATGAGATAGACCACATCATGACCGCGAGACAACAAATATTCAATGACATCTCCGTGATCCATAGGATGAAAACCGGTAGAGATCACCTCTGGGTCAGAGGCTCATTGAATATCAGTTTTAAACTGGAACGGTCTCGCCTGATGAAGTCTGCACTCCGACCATCAACGCACATGTCCAAACAGTTCAAATTATTTAATTGTTTCGTAAACAATAGGTTGGTGAACACTGTCCATACATTCGGGAGCCGATTTTACATACCCGGCCGTAAAAGTGGCTCTCGAAAGATATCTGCTCTAACTCAAAATCTCATGGCAGAACGACGTTCATTAAATCTGCATTCCTCTGGTAACGCTAAAGCATATAGGCGGATCAACAGACAGGTACAGAAATCTCTAAAACACGATAAACATGTCTTCAATACAAAACATATACGTATAAACGTATAACGATACGATAGAGCAGAATCAAGGCTTCGCAGTGTTTTCAAGGGATTCGTCTGTTGGTTAAAGCCGGTTATCGAAGCTGTAAACAGGATGGAGACGTCGACCAGAGCCGAGATATTGAGAGAGATCGAGAAGTTTTACGAAGAGTTGTATACCTTTTTTTTTTGTCGCAGGGGAATCCATTTACGGCACTCGTCACACACGTCGTACATTGGCGGCTCCATTTGTCGGCACTTCCGCAGACCTAGACCTATATCGGACTCGGCACTTTGGGAGTGCAATACCGTACTAAACCCCTGCGGTAGCCTTCAGCCGCTTTAATGGGAGGGTCCCGGATCTGCAGGCAACAGGATCCCTCCAGCGACGGGCTGACCTCGGCGAAAAGGCCAGACTTCTCCTCCATGGGGACTGTCCGGCTCACCTCTGAACAGTCCCGACGACGCTGTGTTTAGCAGGACCGGGTTCCCATCCCGGCCCGACACGGGTACAGGGGCGTTACTGGAGGCGCATTAAGTAGCGCCACTTACGCATCCCCATTCGTCGCCCGCGGATGGAGGCCACGTCGTCGGCCTCCTTCTGGGACATTACTGTCTCGTAGAAGGAGACCATCGCCTTCCAGGACTCGTTGTCGCCGAGCATATCGTGCTTATGGCAGAATCTCAATATGCTCAGTGACCTCGACGGAGTTTCCCAACACGCGGGCCTAAAAATTAACACAGACAAGAGAAAAATCATGTCGAACGTCCATGTCATGCCCACCGCAATATCGGTTAAAAATTCTACTCTCGAAGTGGTTGACGAGTACATTTACTTAAGACAAAATGTCTAACTTGGTAGATCTAATTTCGAGAGAGAGATCAATCAATCATCAATCAATCATCAATCAATCCATAAATTATGTGAGGCGTTTTGGGGGGGTCGAGCGAAATCTCACAGAATCTCACGTGGGGATGAGGGTGGTCTCGGCAAATATCACGCAATTTTTTTCCGTCATTAAAAATCTGAAATAGTTTTCACGTTGATGACCTTTTTTTTTAGGAATATGTATAGCCGTTTTTTTTTTCGTGTGCAATTAATAAAACAATCTCACGTGAGATTAGGTTATGGGAGAAGGGGTCGAGCTTAATCTCACGAAATCTTACCAAAGAGGGAAGGGGAGGAAGATAAAAAAATCGTCAAAATTGTGTTACGTAATTTATGGACGCCCCTAATCATCGAATCCAGCTAGGAAGGGATGCGTGTAGCAAGTAAAAAAACGTCTTTTCATCCGCCATACGTCAGTGCCTAAAGTTTTCGACCAATGTGTGTTACCAGTGATGACATAAGGATCTGAGACATGGTCCCTGACTATGTGCCTCTTAAACAAGCTCCAAGTCGCACAGCGAGCAATGGAGACGGCAATGCTTGTTGTGACGAATGTAGGTTTCCAACATAGCCTAACAGATTTGCAAGCTGATGTGGCAGTGTGCAGGGCACCTAGCTCGTAGAACTGACGGCCGATGGAGTAGAAAGGTTCTCGAGTGAAGACCATGTACTGGCAAGAACAGCGTCGGACGGCCATCCGCAAGATGAAAAGATGATTTGAGGAAAATCGCTGCAAGCCATTGGATGGAGGCTACTTCGATTCTATGCTCTTGAGGTTGATGGGGGAGGCATTTATTCAGCAGCGCATATCCAATGGCTGATATGATGATGATGAGGAAGTATTTTATATTAATAAGAAAAAAAACTCAAGAGGTTTATTAAAGCAGTTTTGTTATGGGGGGTCTGATTCATTAATTCATTTTGAGAAATGGGTTTCTTGCCTAAAATAATTCGGGAAACCCTGGTCTAAACAATTAAATTGGATTTTAAAAAAAAACTTTTCCTTATTGATCTTACTTTAGAAGGTATTCCTGGCTCATAATCCTTGAACCTTTCAATCTTTTTTATATCATCCAAACACATCTTTGTTCCTTCTAAAAGTTGTTCCTCAGCTGCATTGACTGGTATTACAATATCAACAGCCTTATACTCTTGATCACCTTCATCATTTTGTACCGGTTCCAACCTGACTATCTTATTATCTTTCACTGTGTACAATGTCTGCTGTTTAGGCCCTATTATATCCTGGTGTGATTTCGGGCATTTTCCTGACATATCTTTAACATCCCACAAACTTCCTGGCTTTACTTCTGATGGACCTGGTATGGGATCTATGGGTTTTATACCGGGGTCCTTTTGTTGTAGTATTAATTTCTCCTTCTTTCTTTCTAGTCGTCGCAAAATTTTACGTCTCTTTGTTATTGGTAAGAGATTGTCATTATTTAAATGACCAAATAAATCTTCTTCAATTTCTTTCAGTTCATTCATAGGATGTCCTTCTGGATAGAATTTAAGTGGGTGCTTAGGTATTCTGTTAATTATGTGATCGGATGCTGGATTTGTAGTACCAGGAGTGTCTTTACTATCATGAGTGCTGGAATGATTAATAATGATTTTGTAACCTATGATTTATGTTTCCATAAGCTTCAATGAGAACATATATATACAAATATTAGTATAGAACTATCTTTTACTAGTCTCACTTAACTCTAACAGAGATTTTAAATAAATTTATTCATATTTTGACTTTTTTCAATCAATGAGATGTTTGGAATGGATCCTGTAAGAATTTAAAAATGCTGAGGATTGAAATACTTTGTTTTTTTTTAAATTAAAAGTCTAAATCGGATTTTATGTTTATTTGTTTAAAAACTTTACAGTTTAACGATTTTATTAATTAAATTAAATTATTTCCCAACGTTTCGGACCCTTTACAGCGTCCGTGATCTCGGGGGACTAAGGTGGTAGGTGTCCGAATAATGAATTAATTGTTACATACCCTGCTTTTTATACAATTATAAATTATTACTTTTAACCGTTCCTAGTAATACTACGTTACTAGTTAAGTTTTTTAACAAATAAACACGATAAAATCTGATTTAGACTTTTAATTAAATGAGTAAAATTCGCGTAAATATAAGAGAACAATACTTTGTTTTACTTTTATTTAAACAGCTGACTTACCTTCCAGAAGCATTTTGATAATCATTAATTTTATTATAGAGGACTTCTAATTTAGATTTCAAAATACTTGATTCAACCTTCTTCCTTTGGTCTAAGAGGCCAGCTTCATTTTCTTGGTATAAATTTATTTCATCATTTGTTAACCCAATCTTTTTCAACCATTCCAAATGCTGAATATCTTTTTCAACCTTTCGAAATTCTTCTGCTGTTGATAACCCGTATTTCGTGAAAGGCAAGACTTCAGTCGTCTTTTGAAACTCTTTCGGCATTTCGGAACTGAAAGATTTAAGTATAATATATATAAATAATATAGATACACCAACTTATACACAAAAGTTTAATTGGAAGTGAAAAATAAATATTAAAGTAACGTACCACATTTTATCAGAAGAAATATAGTTTATGATTTATAATAAAAAATACGATTTATTCTAGGAAAATAAAAACAATATCTTTCGAAACAAACACTCCATTACAAAGGCTTAATTCAAAGAATTAAGAATAAAGAATTGAAATTATATATTTTATTCACAAACAAAATTGACTGTCAAATCCGCTTTACAATGGTATAGATTATAGAATATAGATATATGGGTACGTTCGCGCGCCCTCTTCTAATTGATAATTCATCACTTTTATAGGATTTTTTAATCTATGCATTCCACAGACCACATGCGCGGAAACGGAAATGGGACATGCGCAATAGTTTTTTATTTATCAGTTTTTAATTAAAATAATAAGTAGTGAATAAATGTAATAAGATAATTTTGTTTATTATCTTTTATGAACAATAGCAAACAATTATTTAGTAAAGTTTGACAGTTAAATTCAGTTTTTGATTAAAGAAGTATCATTTCCGCGCATGTGGTCTGTGGAATGCATAGATTAAACAATCCTATAAAAATGATGAATTATCAATTAGAAGAGGGCCCGCGAAGGTACCCATATTATACGATTGTATTAGGTCTCACAATTATATATTTGCAGCTTAATAACCTTTACTATTCTAATTTTACCATTTTTATTTCATATTGTACTGTAGCATCAAATCCGAAAATGGTCAAATACTACTGTTAAGTTAGTTTCAAATATTTGACAACTCTATGCATTTTTCCCTATTTCCCCTTTTCTTGTGCCAATACACCCCGGCTTAAGTATCAATAGTGACGGCCTACATTTTGTTGAATATTTTATTTATATACATATAAGAATATATTGTGTAATTTTTTATCATTTTAGTACAGTATAAATAGGCGGAGATATTTAAAAAAAAAAAATATTGTTCACATTTGTATGGATAATTTGCTGTGACCTTCAAAAACGTACCTATTCACCCCGTTTTATAATACCTACCTAATCAATTTACTGTCTGTGACTCTGTGGCTGATGGTGTGTAGGGATGTTCATCGGAAAAATTATCGATAATTTTATTATCGATAATTATCGTATTGTGTTATCGATAATTATCGAATGAACACTTATCGATAATTATCGTATAAAAAGTTATCGATAGTTGGTGACAGTTATCGATAATTATCGGATAAAAATTATCGATAGTTGACGATAGTTATCGATAAATATCGGATAAAAATTATCGATAGTTGATGATAGTTATCGATAATTATCGGTAACATTTCGGACGACGAAACGACGTAAACCTCAGTTCCCTATACGAATACCTAAAAAAAAAGGTCATCCGCCGTCCAGTATCGACGTAGCCCTCAGTTCCCTATCCGAATACCTAAAAAAAACAAAAGCTCATCCGCCGTCCAGTATCGACGTAACCCTCAGTTCCCTATCCGAATACCTAAAAAAAAGGTCATCCGCCGTACCATAATTATCGAATCACAATTATCAATACTTATCGGATCCAAAAACAATTATCGATAACTATCGAATGACACAAAATTATCGATAACTATCGGATCACACAAAATTATAGATAATTATCGGATCGCACAAAATTATCGATAATTATCGGATCGCATAATATTATCGATAATTATCGAATGAAAACTTATCGATAGTTATCGATAATTATCGAATGAAAAATTATCGATAATTATCGAATCAAAATTATCGAGAAGTTACGAATTATCGATAATTATCGCACACCCCTAATGGTGTGTCTGACCGCTCACGCTGACGTCTCTCGTCTCCGTCTGCTTACTGAAAATTGTGAATGATTATAAATCTGTAAAAGACAATAGTCTTGCTCTAATTATTGATTATTTGCTGATAAATATTTACCGCATTGTCTGTCAATACATTAAGTAACATGAATTCGTGGAGTCATGAAAATTATAACATGGAAATGCCTCAAATGGTGTCGCCTTTAGTACCTCCTATTTGCATGATGCCTCAAAACATGAACGTACCTCCAATGAATCCTCCTCCGAATGCACCTTTAGCGCTAATCGGACCGGTCGCTCCTGATGATATGCATATCCAGACCGATGAATTGACGAATGACCAAAACTCACAAGTTCAAGATTCGCAAACAAATCAAACTGAAGATGTATCAAGTACACAGAATCAAAAAAGAAAGTCTCGTGACCGTTCCAGTCATTCTAGCCGCCGTGATCGTAATGCTTCAGGTTATAATATTACTAGCTTGTAAATAATTTAATCATAGGTTATAAAATAAATAATTAATGTATAGGACTATTAGAAAGTGCCCAAGTCCTATTTTTGTCATAATATATCACATTATGTTGCCATCTATTGTAATTCGGGAGGCCCTCATTTGTAATTAGGCCGCATCATAATGTCAATTAGACCAGAAACTGATTCTAAAAACTGTTATTTATTAGTTACTTAGTAATTGTAACTCTCGTCTAGTCCTATAAACTTCATATGTTAATTTTACCAGATCATGGACGACGCCGATCAAGATCGCGAGATCGACATGATAGACATAGCAGAAGCGACAGGAGTAGTAGGAACAGACATGATAGGCATAGGAATGAAGACAGAGACAAAAGGATAAAGTGGGACAGTACTGAGACTGCTGCTGCTGCACAACAAGGAGCCCTTCTAGCGAATACCATGCCCAATGTGAATATGGGAATGATGCCAGGTATAAAGATAATAATTATGTGTGTTTATCTACCTACTTAAATAGGTTTACTGGTATTATATATTTATAAATGCATTTACGAATGATAGATTTTTCAAAAGATTGATGTTGAAAGTAGTTAGAGTAGTAGCTTAAAATTTATGCTGTTGTAATATTAAACTATTAAGATTAGTCTAACCATCTACCTTATCTAGCTGTTTTTGTTGCATTCTAGGTTATTCAGTGCTTACGCTTAAAAACAGTGTCCTTCCAGTCTAATTCAACAAGTAGTGAATGGATGTATGTTCAGATTTCCAAGTGTAGTCACAATTATCATTTTAATTTAGTTAAAATTGCTATTTTATAAAATTTGTTACACAAATAATAATAGTGTATAATATTTTCTATATTTTATAGTTTTGAATAGTGTAGTTATATAAATTGCTGTGATTTGAATGATTGGAATGAAGTTAATAATAAGAAAAATTAACTTAAGCAATAATGCCTTTAACAGGTGACTTCCTGTGTATTTTCAGTTTATAATGATTGTGTAAGCAATACTGTCATGTGTCTAATCTCACATCTTAGCTGGGATTTGTACCAAACTTTAGAAAAATACTTGCATGCCCTTTGGTTATTGTTATTAGAATTTTGGCATTAAGAAAAAATCAAATTTAGGATAGTAGTTTCTTGAAAAAAATTCAAAATGTCATAGCAGCATAGGATCCAAAAATAAATACATGTGATATCTAATTACAGCCCCCATCCCCCTTGTAATAGTTTATTTTGTTCTCAAACCTCATACACCCCTTTCAAGCCTCATGTGATTAATGGACGATCCCATAAGTGAAAACAGTCAGTCAGTAGTCAGTTTAGTAATGTTAATATTTTCAATATATCTTTTGAATATATAACTAAATTCTTAACTGATTATAACCAAACTAAGGTATTCATATTGCAGTTTTTCTCTTGCTGGGTTCAGGGTTCACAACCTAATCAATCATTTGTTTGTTTCATTCATCAATCATTCATCAATCATTCATTGATTGAATATTTTTCAAATTAGCAAAGAAACCTTTTCACGTTGTAGTGTGAAAAGAGTTCTAGCAATCTTTTGATTCTAAAACAGCTAATATTTTCTTCTTTTCATATTTAAATATAGTAATAGGCAGGCATTTGTTATGTTGTGAGTAGCATGGATATCAATACTGTTTTTTGGATAATTAAAGTGATAGATGAATCTTTACTCCACAAAATATATATGTTTCAACTATGAGCACTTACCTAATCCATCTATCCTAACTATGTGGTGATCGGATCAACTAATCTCTAAATTGTAATTGTAGTTCAGAAAGGACGCTGAGGATGTGTTCGATCTGCAGTAGTTTCATCTAATTATATTTTGAAAATAAAAATTTTATGCTGCAGGACAAATGAATAAGCAACTAATATAATTTATTTAATTTTACCCCATAGTTTGGTTTTGATATTGAGTTAGACCAGTAGTACAGTGTGTTAAGTTAAAAGAAGTTAAGAGAAAGTTTAATATTGTCATAGTCGTAGAATAGTGACGGATCTTGCAGATTTGAAACTTTGCAGGACAGATGTTTCAAACAGTTATGTTGTTGTTGTTGTATATTTGAAATGTCTGCCCTGTGTGGTTTTGCATTTGTGGGATCCGTCGCTATTCTACGACTATGACGAAACGCCAACAAAACATACAACAACAACAACATAGTTGTTTGAAGTGTCTGCCTTGTATAGTTTTAAATTTGTAAGATCCGTCAATATTCTACGACTATGACGATATATTTAATGTCAATTTTATTTATCAATTATATCTCAGGATCTTTTGATCTGATTTTCAAAATTTCTTTTTTGTTACAAATCCTTTTTATTGAGAAAGGTTTTAAATATCATGCTAAGAATCAGACACCAGTGAAACTAAGAATACTCTCTAATATTACATAATCAAATGGTGAGAATTTTTTTTTTTTTTTTATACACAACAGTTATGAATATGATGCAATATCAAAATATGATTAGCAATCAAATGATGACGGGACAGCAAACAATGGACGGAACTCAGATGCAAATGATACCAAACATGAACATGATGACTTCCATGATGCCCAACATGATGGATCAAAATATGATGATGATGAATCATCAAATGATACCATCAATGATGGCTAATCAGCAAATATTCATCAGTAACGCTGTACTTTTGCCACCAATACCCGGGGTTTCATTACCAGAAAGACGTGAACGTCCTAAAGGATGTCGTACAGTCTTTGTTGGCGGACTTCCACCAAATGTTAAACAGGATATGTTAAATGAGATGTTCCAAAGGTTTGGTGTTATTCAAAATATAAGGTCACCTAAAAGCGGTGTCTATTATGTAAGATTTGAAAGGGAGGAAAGTGTGGAAAATTCGTTCTCGCTATCAGGATATCGATTCAAATATCATGATCAGACTGAAAACGAAGCTACTACAATATTTGTTGATTATGCATTGGTAAGTTCGAAATAGTTTTTACTTATTTATTTAAATGCTTTGGCAACTTAAGGCAGACTTAATGCTGCTGCGTTTGTTTAGAATTATTACATGCTTTACATTGTGTAAATAGTAATAGCAATCTTTATTTCTCACATATATTTCTTTAGTTTAAGCATCTATGAACTATTGATGTCCATATCTTTTATTTATAAATAATATAAACAAATATATTTTTTTTAAACAACAACTACCTATATTACTTATTAAAATGTGTCATAACTAACTACTGACACTTTTTATTTATTTATTTTTTAGAATCGTGATGATCAAAATGAATATGAAAAGCGTAAGAGAGAGCCTACGCCTCCGAGAGTTGAACCTTTTACACCGAATGCGTTATCAAACATTACTGAAAAGATTAAGAGTGAGACGGAATTTTCAACTGCTGCCCATGTGAGTATTATGTTATTACTAGAAGCCATCCGCGACTTCGTCCGCGTGGAAACCCTATGAGCAGCTTCTTCCTCCACCTCACGCACTGCTCGTCGAACCGCCCGCCCCGCCCTCGCTCCCGCTACCGCCTTCGGCGCCGCCGTGCCGCTAGATCGCGCATTCAGTTTTCAGAAGCGATAAATGTATCTATTTTCAATTAGGAATCAATCCCGCGGGAACTCCGGAATAAAAAGTAGCCTATATGTTATTCTGGGTCTTCAGCTACCTACATACCAAATTTCATCGTAATCGGTTCAGTAGTATTTGCGTGAAAGAGAAAGAGAAGAAAAAACTCACAAACTTTCGCATCTATAATATTAGTAGGATTAGTAGGACTACTTGTACGTTAACAATATTCTTTTTAGAGATTCTTTTACATATAAATGAAAAATTTTAAATAATAAAATCGAATAATTCATCTATTTAAATAAAAAGTTTGATGTGTCGTAAATAAATAATTTAACAAATTAAAATGTGTCTAGTACATATTTATTAATAGGGAGTTTTACAATTTAACTGTTTCTGTGCATTGTTTAATGATTTTTTTTTTTGTTTGAATATTGTATATCTCAATATGACCACCGTAAACACAAATATTCGGGAAAAAAACCACGTTAGTGTACACAAGTTGTTTAAGCATATATTTATTGTCGAAACTAGATTTGATAATTATTATTTATATTTTTTTTTTCACTATATTTTAGACATTAGCAGTTTGGTTGGAACGTGGCGAATGCAGTAAAAAGTATGCTAATACTTTCTACTCTCTGATCCAAGCGAGCAACAATCAGATACGTAGACTGTTTAACGAGAAGATGCAATTGGATGAAGAATTTCAAAACATGAAGAATTCTATAAAGGACAAATTTGCCCATGTTGTGATGCAATGTAAGTACTAGTATAGAAAAGTTCATAGTTATTGACTGAAGATGTTTGGCGAATCAATCGATCCGTGTTGCAGCAGCTTTAGCATCTGGACCCGACGACTGAAATACAGCAGGTGTGCAAACCCTGATAATACTATAGAATTAAATGTTATTCTAGAATTATCGAAGGTAGAAACTAAAAAAGTTATAAAGTATTTAAAACAACTAAGCATGCTAATTCTTAATCATCGCTATACCCAGTATTAACTAGATTTGGGACTTGAAAAATAAAGTTATTTGTTTATTATAATAATGCATCAACAATGTGTCTATTACACATAATAAATAGCACAAAAGTAAATACAAATCGACAAAAAAAAAATGTGTAATGTTAAATTATTAATATTTTATTGCTAACGGGCGGAGATAGAATATAGAAGAGATAAGAATTTTACACAGTATCTTTACATCATGGTTAATTTTGGGTCAATACGGTCACTAAAATGTGAAACATTCTATATCTGTAAAATAAAGAGTTAAAAAATAGTTAAATTGAAGATTAAATAGTTGAATATTTTAATAAAACTTTTACGGCGAGTTGCACGAAACCGTCGCTAACTTTCCGTTAGTTAAGTTGCAATTAATCTTAAAATTAGTTGATCTCATGATTAATTTAAAGCTGTTGGAATTAATCATCCGTTAGATAGGTCTTAAATTAAACTAAGTTTTTTTGTTAACTTAATCAGATGTAGGTTTCGTGCAACAGATAATCACGATTCTTGTGATTAAATTAGTTTAATAAACACTTGAATTTTAAATTTTTTTCGTGCAACTCGGCGTTAGTTAAATAAATGAGCAAAGATTTATGATGTGCAGAACTGCGAAGTTTGATCAGCATGTTAGTAAACCACCATTTGATAAGGTATCACCAGTTGGTAAGGTAATTTTTCGACGACCGTTCTGGTGTAGTGGTGCGAGTGGTTGCCTCAACGCGGGCGGTCCCGGGTTCGATTCCCGCTCGGGTCATATATTTGTATTTGTACAAATATTTGTTTCCGGTCTGGGTGTATGTCCTTGTGGTTGTGACTCGGAGAGCACGTAAAGCCGTCGGTCCCGGTTGTTATCATAAACACCTGATAGCGATCGTTACTCATGATAGGGAAAAATTCTCTGCCAACCCGCAATGGAGCAGCGTAGCGGATTATACTCCAACCCTTCTCCTATATGGAGAAGAGGCCTTCGCCCAGCAGTGGGACATTTACGGGCTGATACAGAAGGTAATATTTAGAATAAGGCTGCCAGATGTAACTTCGATATCAAGCCCTTCGTTCTTCACTGACGCAATTTAAACATTTCTTTATTTTCACTTCAAAATGATATTTGCGGAGCTTTCATGATCTTGACACTTCAGCGATTAAGGATTCTTAGACAACACTTATGGTGTTCCTGTGATAACGTGAGTATAAAAAGGGTATTGATGAAAACGTCGGTTCGAAGCGCAGTAAGCTTCATTATAGAAGCAATCAGCAGTCAACAACTTCTGCGCCTGTGAGGTTTTTTATTCCCGATGTAGGAGAAATAAAGACTCCGATTATCCAGACTCATTTACACGGAATCGCGATAATTTCGATTTCCAGTTGCCAGAAAAAACCTCATCATCAAATAAGTCTCCACAACTTCTGTCTACGACTTGGCATTGGATTTTGGTTTGCCTAGAGATAAAGCGTGGATGTGTGTTTAAAATTAACACCATGCGCTGACGTCACATAATACAAAGTTTTTAAAATTTATTATAAAACCTTTTTCATTCCGATGAAGGTTTTAGTGGCTTTGGAAGAAAATTTATTAAAATCGGTTCAACAATGCCAAACCAACAGCAGATCCAAAACGTTTAGTTTAATTTAATTTTTGTAAATAATTTGTACATTTGGAATTTTCACTGTCAATTGCCGATTTAGTGTTTAGTTTATCTATTTTATATATTTTTCATTTTTATCGTATTATTATTATTTTTTTAACATACACACACGATCGTCTGTTCCTAAGGTAGGCAACTTAATGCTTGTGTTAACAGTTGACTGAATGTGGTAACAGCTGAGTCATATATATTTTTTTGTAATATATATACATATAAATAATATATATTACATTCAGACTCAGGGTGGGAATCGAACCCACGACCCTGGAGCAGAAAGCAAGGTCACTGCCAACTGCGCCAACGGAAGTGAAAAACTTGAGGCAATGTAGTACATTTTTGGAAGAAATGATCAGATATGTAAATATAATTAACAAACAGCGCAGAAATATCGTGTAATACTTAAATTAACCCAAGAGTTTTCTCCATAACAGTCGAGCAGGTAGCAAAAATTTTATCAGCGGCAAAGCATCAGCGCGTATCGGACCACTTCACGAAACAGCAACGTCGCAACATCGAGATGTGGCTCAAAATGACAGAGGTAGAGTAACTGAGAACAAACTATAGCCTGGTACACGACAGTAGAACATAAAAGCGCGAGATATAGTATTTTGTGTAACAAGGGGCGAAAGTACTACTAAAAAGTACGGAAAGGATGTAGTACTTTCGTCCCATGTTGCACATACTTTTTTTTTTCCTACCTAGGCCGAAAGATTGGGTTTTGTTTCTGTTAAGCGGGGGAAAAAGTATCACTTTTTTCTTACCTGGGTCGAAAGTTCGATTTTCGTCCCAAAACTTTCACTTTTTTTCGTCACAAAAGTGACACTTCTTTACCCGCTTTACAGGGACGAAAATCGAACTTTCGGCGGAGGTAGGATTCGTATAACACTCAGTGGCGTAGCTATTCCCATTGTGGATTATCTAGACATCTGGATACTAGACCAGCCCAGCGGCAAATAATCGTTACATATAAAAGTAGAGAAGTTCCTACGCCCTTGATCTCTAAATCGTTGCTGCACATAATCTAAGTTCTACTTTCGTGTATCAGTCTATATCTAAAAGTATTGACCGAGCTGTGATTACATTTTGAATATAAAACAAATCTCAGTGTGCCTGTTGGTAATGGCTTTCTCTAACATTTTCCATTGATTCAATCTCTAGCGACCCTTCTCCAATTGGGAGCCGCTGTTAATTTTAGCTCATCTTCCCATCTTCTGTGTTGTCTTCCTCTTCTCCTTATAAAAGGAAAAAAACGATAGTAAATTTTATTTAAAATTTTACAATATTATACATATTTACAATGCCAAACTTAAACTAATTATTTACAGACAGTTTTGATATAAATCATTTCCGCGTCGAATGGTGCCAAGAATACTGACAGCACTTCCCCGTTGAATCGCAATTCCGATTCTCTAGGCAAAAAATAGCCCTTATGTCACCAGTGGAGGCTATGAGACGTGGGGTCAATTCTTTTAGAGTTTTTTTTTTACCAAACTATTGATCAAAGTTAAATAACGCTCCAAATTATCTGCTTATGCAAATTTTCTTGTCTATACAAATTCCTATGAACTATAAATATTATAATTTAATGAAATTTTCAGAAAGTTTCTTTTGGAAGAATATTTATATTTTATTTCTAACCTCTTCCACGTGATTGGACATGAATAAACATTGAGGAGTAATTTTAACAAACTTGTATTTTAAAATAAGAATAAAAAATAAATAAATAAATAAACCGATAATTCTTTCCAAGTGACAAAAGTTGCATATTATATTAGGTTGTTTCAAAAGTTTTGTCCGTTTTTATGAGTCTATTTTAAAGTGTAATATCTCAGCGAATAATTATTCCATTTAATCGAAATAAGCTCCATTCAAATCAGTGCACTTTTGCCAACGTAACACAAGTCGATTAATTCCGTCAGCATAAAAATTGGGTGCTTGGGATTCGATGAAATCGACGAAGGCCGTTTTTGCCTAGTCCTGATTGGTCAAGGTTCTACCGGTGAGAAAGTTATGGAAGTGCCTGAAAAGATGTTAGTCGGTTGCTGAGAGGTCTGAGGAGTATGGTGGGTGAGGCAGAACTTCGACGCTTAATTCGTTTAATTTTTGAAAAGTGATTTGTGAAACGTGCGGACGGGCGTTGTCATGTAGCAGGATCGGAACTTTTTTATTGACCAGTGCCGGCTGCTGCTGACGCAATTTTCCGTACATTTCATCGATTTCCTTACAATAGAATTCTGCTGTGATGGTTTGGCCTGGTTGCAGAAAGTTATAGTGAATCACACCAGCCGCTGACCACCATACAGTAACCATGGTCTTTTAATGGTGGGGTTTCGGCTTTGGGAAGTGCCAGGTGGGTCATCGGTGTCCAACCACTGTCCTGAACATCTCCTGTTATCGTAGAAGATCCATTGTTCATCGCACGTGACGATCCGATTCAAAAAAGCATCGTTTTGGTTGCGCAAAAGCAAAGAAGGACAGACCTTGAAACGTGAAAATTTCTGTCGATCGTTTAAATCGTGGGGCACCCACTTTTCGAGCTTTTTGACCGTTCCAATACGTTTTAAACCATCAAAAACCGCATGGGAGCTGACTCCCAGTTCTTATGCCATCCCACGCACCGTTTGTGATGGGTCAGTCTCCACCAGGGTCCCTAAATCCTCGTCCTGGGTTACTCTAGGTAGACCACTTCGGAGCTCATATTCGAGGGTAAAATCTCCGGAACGAAATTTCGCAAACCAACGTCAATTAGTGCATTCATTAACACTATCGTTGCCAAATGCTTGGTTAATTTTTAAGGCCATTTCGGCAACGCTTTGGTTCAATTTGAATTCGTAGAGGAAAATTGACCGAAAATCGCATATTTATTTATTTACTTATTTATTTATTTGGCATACCAACGATTGTTACAATAATACTTACAACTAGTGGTAATTTTTTTAATTTTCGTTCTAATTGCACAATCAATTACAGGTATACACCGCATGCTATATAATTTTTGTGTATAAAATTATGTCTTACAAACTAAATTGAGTGCTAAGTATAGAACATGAGAAGCAATAAAGATTACTACTTCAGCTTATGAGCAATTATTATTCTCTTAAACCTAGCCAGAGACATGCTGTGTGCATCAACCGATCCACTACACTTATTATAGAGCACATATACTAATAAGCTGAAAAGAGGAAAAAAGTTTAAATTTAGATAAAATGAATAGCATAAATGTATAGAGTAACAAATTCTCTATCGATCGGTATATACCACGATACAGTGGAATAAATATTTATTGCGATATGGAGCTACAAAAAAAAAGGACATTATTATTAAAACGGACAAAACTTTTGAAACAACCTAATAATTTGCATCATAACAATATACGCTGTAAGGAGCCACTTATTAGGGGTTAGTGCGTAATAAACTTATTACTTAAATATTATTTTAGTCACAGCTCGGTTGAACTGCAAAAACCTTTTTATGTGAAATATTATTGTATACCTTATAATATAGTTTTTTTTCGTTATGCCCAAAATAAATTATTCTTAACTTCTTTTCTACTGCGCTAAAAATTATAACAAGGTAAGTTAGTTATAAGAAGAATATTGGCAAGAGGTTAATTAATTATATATATTGGAATCGAGATGTAAGTATGTTATAGTGGTGATCTACAAGAGGCAGATAACGAGGTAGAAAAGTTCGCGCGTTCATTGATTTACGACAACGGTAAGTACAAGCAGAACAAGTGGGTTTCCTATCATTTCATTGGATGAAAATCATACTGAATCAAATTATAATAGCCAAATTTCAAGTAGAAATGGTGGGATATCCACTTTTCATCAATTCATAAAGAAACTCCATTAAACACGACATTGTCACCAATAAATTTTGCTGTGAAGGGGAATAGAAGATACATTCAACAGCTACATTGGTTCATAAGATTGTTAAGTATTAAAAGTCGTGATACTGCAGAAGCAAATCTTTATTATTGACACTTCAAATAAAAAGGTAACTGGTATACCAATCTGTCGAAATATAAATACAAGTTATTTTGTATCCTCGAAAAGTTAGTTTCTTCTGGAAATCAACGTTCCAAATCTTCACTTCTACTCCGAGTCATCGGGCTACGTGAAGTCTTCATTCCTGAGACGTCATCGGCGGAGCTACGTGCAGCGAAATGTCTTCAATCTAACTTTCGAGGATACAAATATAGAAATAAGTGATTTTTTTTACATTTTTGTTAACAATGGAGTATATTCTATACTCTATACTCCATGTTCATAACATAACCATTTCGACAGATAATTAATTAGTTTTATAAGTAACAAAAAATTTAATATGAATATGGATTGTCATTAGAGTATAAAAAAGATTGTCTATTGGTGGATTTATCTTTAAAAAAATATCTCCAATTATATAAATTTTTTATGTATAACACTGTTTGAAGAATTTTCATTCGAAACTTATATAAAAGAATATTTACAGGAGGTAGAAAATATAAAGGAGGAATTTAATGCCCTATTTGAGGACGAAGAAATTGAAAAATCTGGCAAGAATGTCGTACCTCTGGAGAAATATGAAGAGTTGAAGGTAATTTGATTATATTTTAGATTTATTATTTTTGCTCGAGTAAAATATAAAACGACGTCAAAATTAATAAATGTTACAAATTTTTTTTTTCACTTGTAGAAAAAATATTTATAAATTAATTTAATTATAATAAAGATAGAAGTAAGATATGTTTGCTTGATATAGTTGCTTTATTAGAGAAAAAAACTTATTTTATTTAATTTATGATACAATGTTTATTTAAATAATCATACAAATAATATGAATGCTTCTTAATGTAAACATATTAAATATTACAGAAAGAAAATGAAAACTTGACATATGAGTTGGAGGGTTATAAAAACGAGGCCTATCTCGCAAAAGACGAGGCTGAAAGAAAATTCGAGAAGTTCAAAGCACATTTTATTGCTCAACAAGCTTTACAGCAGCCTAATAAACAGGTAAGGTTCCTTTTGGCTAGATTTGTTTTTATTTGTTTCCAGTCTGGGTGTATGTCCTTATGAAATTATTCGCCTACTCGCAGTGGAGCAGCGTGGTAGTTTAAGCTCCAACCCTTCTATATGGAGAAGAGGCATTTGCTCAGCAGTTAAACGTTTATATGCAGATTCAGTTTAGTTCATATACACATATATTTAAAATAAATACTGAATGACTTTCTGACTGTCAATAAAATATATGTTGCGAAACATTCTAGATAAATTATTAATTAATTACATTTAATCTTGTTTACACGATACAAAAACGTTTAACTACTCGTATAATGAATGTTTTGATTTAATTTAAATAAATATTCCAGGTCTACCCGCCATTGCCGTCTCAATCGAAGTTTAATACAGAGCCGCTGCTACCGACACCTGCAAAACCGATGCCTCCACCACCAACCCCCGATGATGACAAGATCATCATTACTGGTCCATCAGTACCTCCGTCTGAGGCTAAAATCATTAGCATATTGACAGCATTCCTTATGGTCCATCCGTTGGGGGCATCACTAGATTATCTAGTATCCTATGTGAGGTCTATGACCCCAAACGTAACTCAGGCGACTGTTCTTGCAACATTACAGAAATACACAGATGTTTTCCATTGTAAAACTACTGGTGTAGGTGCTTGTATTGAACATCGATGGTCTTTTATAACCTTTGATACAATAAGACAAGAAACTTAATGTATTTTTTTATTTTTAGTTAAGGACATTTTCATTTTTAAGAATGATAATAAAATAATTAAATATAGTTTGTTGTTTTTTTTAAAGCATGCGTTCGTATAAACAAATTTTCAAAAACAATTTTTTTTATAATATTAAAAAAGTTTATTAAAATTCGGATAAAGTTCCGAAAAGTGGATACCGAATTTCGTCATGAAATTTAGCACGCGAATCGCAATATTTTTCGAAATATTGAATTTTTTGAGTATGCTGCTTAGGGGTGTTCAAGTATTACGCAACGCAATTTTTGACCCTCCATGTAACGCGCCGTAACGTTTTCCTGTACCCCCCCTCCCTAAGCGGTACGTAACATCCAAGTTACAATTTTTACATAAAAGACACAATTAAGTTGAACAAGGTACCGGAAAGTCGCTAAAGTACCTTTTTTATTGTTTTAATCGCGAGGGACTCGACGTAAACCATAAACGAAACGGGCTGCCAACTTGGGAGAGTTCAATTTCCTGGTTTTTTATTTAAATAAAATAAAAAAAAGTAATGTTACGTAACGCGTGGTATGAACCCCCCTCCCGCCCTTGTAACGCATCGTAATGTTTTACAAAACCTCCCCTTCCCTTTAAATTGCGTTACGTAATACTTGAACACACTATATAAGAAAGCGAAATGTGGATACCTTTTAAGGAGGCTCTTAGATATTCAAACGGAATGTCCATGCCAAATTTCATGACGAAATTTGATATCTACTTTTTGGAAGTACTAAGAACACCCTAAAATTGTGATAATCCAGATCCTAGTGTAGTGTATGATATATTTTTATATACCTATCCTTTACTTCTTAAACACAAACTGACAATAAGATAGTCTTTCAATACAAACTGTTCCTACTCATAATTCTGTTTCTGACGGTCCCTAAAACTATAGATGATGACAAATAACTTCTTATAAAACATATTCACTGACGTCTCAGAGTCAGTTAACCAAACTTTGGTACACTTAACGATGGAGCTAAGGAGATAGGACCCAACAAAATTTCTGATTACATTAAAAATCTCGTTTTTACTTAAATATTCCATAATTATATTACCTTGTATATTTGACTTCAATTAAGGTGCTTGACTTTCAGTGCAAATGTACTTTTGGCGAAGACTCACTTTCAACTTTATTTTTTATCGCCCTTAAAGTACTTAATGCTTGCAAATTTTTTTTTTTTGTTAGTTGGATAGGCAAACTGGCAGACGTTCCACCTGATGGTAAGTGGTTGACGTCGCCCATGAACATAAACTAGTTTACCTGGAACTAGCCCAGGCAACTCATTTATGTGTTGCCCATCCAGAGACATGCATAAGGTGTTAAAGTCTCAGTGCCAGTAATTACACTGGCTGTACTGGCTTCCACTTTCACGGTTCAACTGTTTGACTTATAACCATGAAATTTTGCATTTGATAACTTCGAATCTCGAAAACGACATAGGCTAACCATTATTCCGGAAAAATGCGTCTTGATTGCGAAAAAAATACTACAGGTGGAACCAAACCTCGGTCAAGTTAAACGGTGAAATGTGAATACAAATTCAAAAATCTATTGATTTCAATTCAAAATAGCGAAAGATCATCAAAAAAACTTTTAAAAAGTTATTGTTTATGTTTTTGTGAAAATGTATTCTTTAAAACATCTCAAGTGTGCAGTGTGTATTATAAACTCTTTAGCAGTTTGTAATCGATTTATTCAAAAAGTTCCTGGGTAAAAAAAAAAATAGATACAAACGAAAAATTGCTGTTACTAAAAGAATTATTTGGGCCCTGAATAAATATTTCACTCAATAGTTTTATATGTGGAAATTGTCGATTAAAACTCTTGTATAAAAAAAAAATTGAAAATTCGAATGATGCTGCTCTAACTGAACATATTCAGGATATTCCATCTACATCTGGTGGAACAAGTATTTTTACTTAAAAAACTCTTTAATTCTGTGGTGTTTAAAATTTCATTGAGGTTGTAATCTCGACCGCACCGATCTTTGCTTCTTCGATTCTACTGAATGATTAAAAGAGCTACACAAAGTTAGCACCCCATGGAAGGATTTTTGAAATCAAAATGACTTTAATCGATAGGTCTATGCTAGGTCTGTATAGGTCCACCAAAATTTTTGTTAGGTCGCCTATTTTTTTTTAATAAATATTTTTAATAAATAGGTCTATTTTTTCAACAAAAAAAAAAAAGACCTAACAACCTATCAATAATAGGTTATTAGGCCTTTTTAGGTTGTTAGGTTTTTTTTTTTTTTTGTTGAAAAAATAGACCTATTTATTAAAAATATTTATTAAAAAAAATAGGCGACCTAATAAAAATTTTGGTGGACCTATACAGACCTAACGTAGACCTATCGATTAAAGTCATTTTGATTTCAAAAATCCTTCAGTGGGGTGCTAACTTTGCGTAGCCGATTAAAAGTCATCAATTCTGATGAGTGAATGAATTAATGTCATGTATTGTCAAAAGTCAAAGTCAAGTAGTTGTCAATGTCATACAAAATAAAAATACCTATGGAGGGCACGGCCGTGTATAGGGAGGTCAGGCAACGACGCCCAATTTCAGTACTGAGAGGTTAGGACGATTGGGTGAATTGTTTTTCGCGTTAACGCCGTTGTACGTCCGCGTCGCTACTATCTACTAAATGCGATGCACATAGCGTATATTTTTCCCTCCAAATATTGTGTCAACTCTCAATTCTCATTTATGTTTGTATGGTTGAGTTTTGCGATTTTGTAATTATTATTTTTTTTTCTTTGTTAAGTAACTCTTTTATTTAGATTTGAAAAAGTGTTTAGAATAATTCTTACGTGAACGTTTAATTGAAATCTTTAAAAATTCATAACCTGTTTTCTCAACATGGTTCGAGCTTGTGCCGTACCCAAGTGCAAAACCGGATACAAATCCGTTAAAGAAAAGTGTTCGGTTTTCTCAGTGCCGAAAAACATTGAACAATTAAAAAAATGGCAAGCGGCGATTCCTTGGATTGTTTTGAAGCAGTCGCAGGGCGTGTGTGAAAAACACTTTGAAGAAAAATATATCCTCAAGGAATGGGTGGGACGTGATTCGGAAGGTCGAGTTATTGCCTAAGTACATTCATTTAAAATTTATCTTCACAAAGTTCTTAGTTAGAAACGAAATTACTATGTACATTAACTCTTTCGCTACCAACCCATACTACATATGTATATGTGACGACGCGATTTTCTTTGCTGGGCCCGGTGTTATAAATAATAAATATGTGACTGGTGCTCATTATGAATTCATGATAACTGTTGTATCAAGCCGTACTGCACATAGATGTGTACTGTTATGCAACAATAAAATAAATGAAAGATGTTAAATTGGTCTGGCAATAATTACAGTTGTTTATAAGATCTGAGAGGTTTTCTCCTTAGGTCCTCGTAGCGAAAGGGTTAATTACATCTTAATTAGAGTAAATAGTCTACTTTACGATATTCTAAGATTGAAAGCTGAGGTTAACATATAAAACACACTTAGATAAAGTATATATACTGCAACTTCGACTCCCTAAATAAATCGTCCCTATTAACATTAAAAATTAATTCAGAAATGATTATTACCAATTATTTAAACATTGTAAAATAATGCCTATACATGATAAGATTAAACTCACTTTACTAAGTAAAGAATTTTTTAACAATACATTAAAATTTTTGAAGAAAGTACTCCCTAACACTATTATTACTGGACAAAAAAGTAACACTATATTGCTTGAAATATAACCTATACAGTAAAACAAAATTAAGTTACATAATAACACATCTTATAAACGAACTTCCTTTAACTTTATGGCAATCCTTAACAACAAAAAACTTAAAAAGATCCTTTAAAAAACATTTTATTGATAATATCTTTATATCAAATCTTTAACTTAAATAAATAATATATAAATGAATTAAACAATAATTAAATAAAGTCAAATAATTTTATATAAAACTTATGAATAAATAAAAATTAACTAAACTAAAATTATACTTATTCTAAAATATAAAATAATTAAAAAAAATCCCTTAAAAAACATTTTATTGATAATGTCCTTATATCAAACCATGAACTTAAATAAAGAATATATAAATGAATTAAACAATAATTAAATAAAGTCAAATAATATTATATAAAACTTATGAATAAATAAAAATTATTTAAACTAAAATTATATTATACAACAACAATAATATTTTTAACTAAAAATTATTAATTATACTTATTTTAAAATGTATACTAATATTATAAAGCTGAAGAGTTTGTTTGTTTGTTTGTTTGTTTGAACAAGCTAATCTCAGGAACTACTGGTTCAAATTGAAAAAATTTTTTTTGTTGGATAACCCATTTACCGAGGAAGACTATAGGCTATATAACATCATGCTACGACCAATAGGGGCTGAGCAATAATAAGAATTTTATAAAAAAGGGACAAAAATAAAGTTTTTTTAAAGCTTCCGTTGCGTCCTTTATTATTTATCTTCTCGAGACATTTTTTTACTATATTTCCACTTTTGAAGTATATATAACATCATTCTTTTACTGAGAATTTGAGAAAAATAAAAAAAACTCAATAATATGTTCACCGACCCAGGAATTTAATCTGAGCCCCTTGCGAACACTCGATCAACAAGGCGGGCACGTACTCTTAGAGTAATTGTTAAAAAATATTTAAGTACGTTTTTCTCTCAAATTAACGCGGGTGAAACCGCGGGGCACAGCTAGTATAAAATAAATAAACAAAAGTAAAATAAAATCACACATTGATCTGATTAGTGAATGATAAAATTAATAAATGTCATCGCTAGAGACCCAGATCTAGAGGACCCAGTTTCTAAAGAACACAAATAATTAAAATCTTTCAATAAAATATTATAAAAATAGTTCTATAAACAAACTATTATTCAGTCAGTGTCAATAACTGGGTCTTTAACCATATACTATTTTTTAAATCTTTTTTTTTTTCTTACAATTTACATTTTTTTCTTGCACATTTTATCTTTTACTCATGCTATCTCACAACTATCTGTAAAGTGTGTAGTTGTAATGCATGTACACTTATTCCAGGTTCAGGAGGACTCCTAGAATATTTCATCTTGTAGACAAATAACTAACTTGTGCGATGGTGCGATCCTCAAAACTAAATAATAACTGAAAAAGAAAATAATTTGTTAACAAAAGTGATGCAATGTCAAAAAGTTTTTTTGCGTTATTGTGACCCACCATATTTGAAGATTCGCCTTTTCTATGTATTTTGTGTATTTGTTTTTGCAGAAATTCTTCGGCACTATTCGCCAAGCCGCTGGATGTAACGATCATCCAAGTTGTCCAGCCTTTTTACAACTGTACAAAATACTATCCGTGTACAGCAGTGGTTCCCAACCTTTTTAGGTGCGCGCCCTACTTTTGAGATTTTGAAATCGAAAATGCCCCCCTAGCCCATGCAAAGACATAAAATGCCCTCCTAGCCCATACAAAAATTTAAAATTTCCTTAGTAAGAGGGGGTAATTTTAACTGAAAAAATTCGAAAATGCCCCCTTCATATACCAAATTGCCCCCCAGTGGGGCGTACGCCCCACGTTGGGAATCACTGGTGTACAGTGTCCTAAAACCACCGAAATTTGGAAACTGTACCGTCACAGAGCAGCCATCGCCCCAGATTCTGGTGTCACTACAGGAATTGAAGAATATTAATGGACCAAAGTCATGGTCAGGGCGTTTGTGCTTGTGTGTTATGTGTGTTTGTAGCCACCAACACAGGATAAACATCCTACTGGGGGCCGTTAGTGTGATATGTTTTTTATTATTTATATTTATTAATTTATTACTATTAACTTGGAGAAGGTTTGTGTGAATGATACGATAATGTGTGTGTAAATTATGTGTGTAACACTTAAATTGCTTTCCAGGCTATTTATGCAAACAAATATTCAAATTGTATGGCTCATGCATGACTTGTCAACTGGCTGTGACATCACAATCGCCTTCCACGTCTTCAGTATCGAAATTAGTCGATATGAAATCACGTGGAGGGCTAGTTTATGCTAATCCGAAATTTTTCCACCTCATCCGGCATGTAGAAGCATGCATCATTAAATATGCCTCTCACCGTAACGTTTTCGACCGCACGCTAGAAGACGTTTTATCCTCTTACAAATTTTCATTTCACGCACGCTTCATGCTTCAGAAATTTTGTCGCATGCCATAGTATATTATATTCGGTTAAGGATGAGGCATCATACTAAACAATTAAATCTAACTATGCCGAAAGATTGCGCACAGAAAAGAAAAATCTCGCGACTGATGAAAAATTAAATATATTTTATATAAACATAATATATTTATATATACTTATATTATTTTTTATTACTTTTTTCAGAATCTAGATAACCAGCAGGATATGAATAAAAAATATAATGGTTTAGTTTGTAACAAATGTGGTATAACTAGAAAGTATATAAAAGTATATTTGTCTCATATAGAATCTTGTGAATATACATTTGCTTCAAGTACTCTACTAAAAGAAGAAGGAATTATAGGCAAAGGTATTATTTTTTTTACTCACACACGGAAAATAGTAAATATATAATTTAAGAAATAAAATAAAAAATTGCTAAAAGACCGTATGTTTTAACTCTTTTTAAGATTTATTATTCAGACGTTAAAGTAATATTTTCAGACTAATATAATAAAATAAAGTTAAATATATTAAAGTAAATACAATTTCAACAATAAGAATATTGTTTGCTTATAGATTCGTATGAGTGCGCTGTTTGTTCTGAAGTAGTTGGGCCGAAAAATTGGAAATCTCACGCTATGAAGAAACACTATAACATTGCCTGGGTTCTGGGCGATTTTTCAATCGTAATTTATTTTTCTAGCAACTGGGCTATCTACTGTAACGTGAAGTTTTATGTTAACATTTTTCCTCATTTTTGCATATTTGCGATTTATACATTCATTATTTGTTGTCGAACTGAACTAAATAAGCCTGTAAATGTTCCACTACTGGGCAAAGATCTCTTCTTCATATAGGAAAAGGGTTGGAGCTTATCCACCACGGTTCTCCACTAAGAGTTGGCGGTAACTTTCCCGCTCAGAGTATTTATTAATATCGTTTCGTTTGTATAAAGAGAGTCAGTTATTTTTTAAACAATAGTGTGTATTTTGTGTTTTTACCGATTAATGATAAACAAAAAATAAACTTAAATAACATTTATTGGAGCTATGCCTTTAAAAGATTAAGTAAAATCTGTTAACGTGATCAAACGTCATGCTTAAAATTGCCCATTTATTCATTATGAATTTGAATATAATATGTATTTTATAGTACATATTAAGGTAACATTTATTTTCGATAGTTCGAATACAATTCACTGACCCGTTGGCGCAGTTTGCAGTGACTCTGTTTTCTGCTCAAAAGGTTGTGGGTTCGATTCCCGCCCCGAGTCTGGGTGTAATATATGTTTATTTATATATATGTATTATTTATATGTATATTTATTTAAAAAAATGTATATCAGTCGGCTGTTACCTAATACACAGGCATTAAGTTGCCTACCTTAGGGACAGACGACCTTGTGTGTGTGTTAAACATATTTATTTATTTACAATTTTCATTTGTGTGGGTTTGGAACTGATGACGAGAATAATTTGGAAAATCATGAGTGTGATAAAGAAGAATATAAAGATTACAGTGATTCCGAAGAATCCGCTCATATCAATTCATCTCCCGATGAATCGGACAATAGCGATTCAAGATTCCTATGTATCCGTACCAGACAATGATTTAACTAAGGATATAAAATAAATGTACGAAAGCATAATGGTGAATCAAGTGAGTAGATGAATATTGAGGTATGTATTATAACTTTGATGTAACTTTGATGTTAATTTTAGAATGTTTTGCAACAAGAATAAAACGTATTCCATTTGAGATAATAAAATCCCAAAGCTTAATTAAGTGAGAGTGCTGAAGAATTATAAGTTATTACTTAAATCAGTTGATTTTTTATTTTTATTTTATGAAAAAATAAACATATAATAAGGTTTTTTTTATTGTGTTCGATCATTTTTGTTTTCGAAAATTTAATTATGTAAAAAATATAATAGGTTTTTTTTTTTTTTTAAGTCAGAAGATACTAACACGCACACTAATGAAACGCTTTATTCTCAATGGCGAGATTGCAAGTACAACTGAAAGCGTCTTCCAAGTTGTCGACTTTTTTCAAATATTCATAAAACGTAATTTTCTTTCTTAGGAGGATACACGGTATTCGTGAGATGCAGTATCCAGTGTGTATCGTGGCTCGACAGTTCGCAGATATATAGCCACGCCAACATGTTGCAGATATAGGACTTTGGAGATTTGACTACGTTAGTAGAATGCTTTATTCAAGCTTACAGTAGCTCTCGGAAAAGTTCCTTATGATAATGATTATTTGTAAATTTCTAATATTTGAGTATTATTTTAAAATTAATAAACTTGTCGAATGAAAACAATAAAAACTACATATTTAAACCAATAAGCCGCAAATTTCAGAGTCTTTTTATTTATGTAACAGACTTGTAAAAATAATTTCATTTAAAAATTTAAGATATTAAGTAATCTTAAAAATTGTTCTTTCAGCTCATGAATATGGCACCGTTTGGTCGATCGATTGGTGCCCATCTGGATCGCGAGATCTTCTAGAACATTCTATGCATTGACAGTTGAACTCTTCATATGCATTGACAGTTGAACAGAATAATTACATATACACATTGAACTCATATTTGTATAACCTGACTCGTTGGCATAGTAACCTCACACTATTTGATATAAATAAATTCCACTGTAGATTTAAATTAACAAAAAATGCTATGTACCTAGTTGTCATTAAAATGTAAAAACCAAATAGCAGACTTATTAACATATAACATAAATCATTTAATTATAATAAATGTAAAACAAATTCTAATTTAAATAATCTCTGTTGATGTAAAAAATGATAATTTAAACTAACAGACAAAACCTAAGCCCTGTTACATAAATCTAATTCATCAAAATATTCAGGGCATAGGTGGCAAGGAGCATGAATTGGAATTATTATCTGACATTTATAAAATTCATATATTTTGTATTTCTGAACATTGTCTGAAAAGTTATGAGATAATTAATATTCCAAATTTTAGTTTGTCAAGTTCGTTCATAAGAGAGAATGCTATTCGCGGAGGTTCACTAATATTGGTGCGTAATGATATAGCTCATAAATCACGTAAAGATATTGTAGCACTCTCTGTCGAGCGAGCTGTAGAGTTGTCTTGTGTAGAATTACAGCGTTACATTATACTTTGCGTTTACCGGCCCCCTGTAGGTGACTTAACAGTATTTGAAACAGTCATGGAAGACACACTTAAAAAGTTGTTTATTAGTTCTAAATATGTTTTAGTATGTGGTGATTTTAATATAGACATGTTAAAGGACACAATGATTAGAAGTAGATTAATCAATTTGTTTAACTCATTTAATTTAACACACAGAATAGAAGAAATAACAAAATTGTAACTCCAAACTTCCGACTGCGCAAAGTAAACGTCTCCTTTCTGTGTTATGGTATTCGCATGTATAATAAAATCCCACAAACAATTTTGGAATTGTCTCATAAAAAATTTAAAGAACTTATTAAAAAAAAATTAATAGATAAAGCGTATTATTCGGTGCAGGATTACTTAGTCGATAAAGATGTGTGGACTTAGTGGCGCTGTAGTTCATGCAAGACATTACTAATTTTATACTAAAACACATTTTATATATTATATATTTTATTTAAAAGAGTAACTGCGGAGTTTCATTCATGAGGCTGTGGAAAATTTAAATAACGACCTCGCTGCAGTTCATGTCTGGGCTGAATCGTTTGGGCTGTTGGTCAATTCAACTAAATCACAGGCTATTATTATTGGAAGTAGTCGATTGAGAAACAGACTTGACTGGAAATCGGTGTCTAAAATCTCGTATTCTGGGGTTGTAATCCCATACTGTGATAAAGTTAGGAATTTGGGGCTTATCATGGGCTGCAATTTTTCCTGGGCAGCTCATGTCAACGAAGTCAGCAAAAGATTACACTACACATTCCACTCTCTCAAGCGTCTCCAATTTTTTCTCCCATCTAAAACCAAAATTATGCTTGCGCAAACCCTTCTGCTGCCTATCCTTGATTATGCTGATGTATGCTATCTGGATGTGACTGAGGAGCTACTTAGAAAATTAGAGCGACTCCAAAATCTCGCCATAAGATTCATCTTTGGCCTGCGAAAATTTGATCGCATCTCTCACTTTCGTGCTCAGTTAAAATGACTCCCTATTCGTTTTCGGCGTGATATGCATATCCTGTCCACTCTCTTTAATATCCTACATGATCCAAATGCTCCGTCGTATCTTCGATCCCGATTTAACCTCCTGCCCTCTCCCAATCGGTCTAGGCGCCCTGGCATAACAGCTATGCTAGACGTGCCGAAATGCAATACTAAATTCAGGCTGAATTCATTTTCGGTACGCGCCTCCATACTTTGGAACAATCTCCCAAAAGATATCCAAACGAGTCCCTCCCTTGTTTCGTTTAAACATAAAATAAAAAAAAAACACTTGCTGTCCCTAGCTAATGTTTAATCATCTGTGTGGAATATGTATGTATTTGTTTATATTTTATAGTAGTATCTATATGTATATGTGTATGTATTTGTATTTTGGTATGTATTTATATATGTATTTGTTAGTATGTAATATTATGTTACATTTTAAGTATAAATATATATGTATATAATTATATATGTGTGTATGTTTATGTATGTGTATATATGTATATATTTAATTTAGTATTCTTATTCGATTTTTTTTTATACATATATTTATTAGTATTTTTGTACATATACATTTCTTGCACTGTTTGCTCGCTAAATGAAAGACTTACTCATGACCATGGGTTGACTGGAAGAAATCTCTTTCAGAGATAAGTCCACCTTTGCCATAAACCTTAGTATTGTTATGTTTCTGTATATAATTTTATGTGCAATAAAGTATATAACAGTTTCTTGCCGATTCTTCTCTGCAGAATCTACATTCCGAATCGGTGGTAGCTTTACTATTACAAAATAATAATCACTTGAAAGTGTTAATTTGTAAAATGACGATTCAAAGGTGCTCTTGGGGCCTATTTGAATAAAGTTAATTTTGATTTTGATGAAAAAACAATAAATTTTAATAAAATTTCAGAATTCGTTTTCTTTTCTTTAATCTTCCTAAATATTAATATTTAATACATAGAATTATAATTATTGAACATGCCACTCAAATAAACTGTTCTAGAGAACTACTAATATTTAATGACACATTACTACAAATTACCAATGATTATTATTTGTTTTAATTTTCCTAAACATATTATTATTAATGATTTTATTGCTTAAATTCTCATAATAAATATCTGAGTGGATACGAGAAGAAATACTGAAATACTATTATTTTTATCTATATAGAATACATGTCTATGTATTTATTGAAAGTAGCTTTTGAATATACATATTTACCTTTTCATTTTTGCTCAATTATATATATTTTTCAGCTGTAGACAATTGTAAGAATCCTAGATAACATCAAATCATTTCAAATTAATTATGCTACAATTAAATCAATAAAAATAAAATTTTTAATTCCCAAAAATAAAAGTATATACCTATATAAATACAATTTTAAAAATATATTGTTTATTTGTATTTCAATTTATTTATTAAAACTTAAAAAGATCCCTTAAAAAACATTTTATTAATAATACCATTACATCAAATTTTTAACTTAAATAAGTAATACATAACTAGATAAAATAATAAAATAAATTCAAATGATATATAAAACTTATGAACAAATAAAAATTTACTAAACTTTTGCTATACTATACAAAAAAAAAACTTTTTTCAGTTAATAATTAATTTAAACTTAATCTTAAATATAATATTATATATAACATCACCCTCGCTTCCACTTAAACTGGTTGGTCGGTCTATAGGCAGACGGCGTTGAACTGACTAGTGAATGATAATTAATTAATATAATATCAGTGGCGGATTTACACATTTGCCGCCAGTAGGCTATTCAATTTTGCCGCCCTTCCTTACTTTGGCAATTCAATACCCTAGTTTACAATCATATTAATTACTTTGTTTTTTTTGTCAATGAAATTGCAATTTTATAATTTGTACTCTATCGTCATAATTTCATCAGCTTTTTTCCGTTATTAGTATGATTGTGAACTAAGGGATCGTTGTATCAGTTCCTAGGGGAGGGCAAGCGGGGCAACTGCCCCGGGCCTCCACATAAGAGGAGCCTCCACAACAGAGACTTCGGGGAAAAAATTGAAATTGTATAGAATTAATGTTGTTTTTTTTTTTAAGAATAGGAATAGGTGATGACCTTTTTTTTTTGGAGTACATATAGCCCAACGGAGTAAACAACAGCGGTTCGGAGTTGGGATGACCTTTTTTTAGGAATACATACAGCCCGACGGAGTAAACAACAGCGGTTCGGAGTTGGGGCGAACTTTTTTTTTTTCGTCGTCGTCGGTCTGCAAACAAATATATTGAAAACAAACTATGACATCAAGGGGCCTCCACTCCTCTGTTACCCCGGGCCTCCACACCTCTAAATCCAGCCCTGTCCTAGGGTATTCTTACTACTCACAATTTAGTGAAATTTACTCAAGAAATAGTCTCTGGGTATATTTCTGAGCTAACAAAAGCTCAATCCCCTACTACATACTTATATATAAGCTGTGGTAAGGCGTGCCTTAAAACTACTTACACAAAATAATGTTAATTCTATAAACGTTGTTATATACTTTTTATTGCACTTACAGTCTAAAACCAATACGAACAATATCCCAATTAAATTATCTGTAAATAATCCGTTTTATGATGGCAATGAAATCAATTAAGTTCTGAGTCTTATATTACCTTTGTGCGGGATTTTAAGTCCACAAAATCATCAATTATATCATCATATGAAATCTTGTTCATTAGTTCTAACTTTTCCATAAAGGAGCTAAAGCATTTAGATTGACTTATCTTTAAGTCGACTGTAGATAGTTTTTCACCCACTTTAAGCAAGAAAAGCTTCTCTCACCCAAACAATTTGTTGCTGGTAGAGCCATTCGAAGTGCTTTATCCAAGTTAAAACATAATTTTATGTGATAACTTTTCTCCAAATTCTATTTTTGCAGGATCAAAGACAGACTTTTTAATGATTTTTTATTAAAATTCTTTCTGGCATTGAAAGTGTACCCATTCCTTAACACTTTCTAAATGATAAGGATACACTTTTTCCAAGAAAACGGCTTTTTCATCAAGGTTGGTGGTAACAACTCTCTCATTTTGGTTAGAAATAGAAACATTGGGTGTTTCATCGAATCTTGTTTTTCTTTTCGGAAGTCTCTTTCCGGTTCCTTATGTATATTGCTTGGAAATGCTTATTTCCATCGCCTTTTCCTCGGAATACTTGAAATTCTTTCGTTCAGCTACGAAATCTTACGGAAGTGATTTCGTAAAGATTGTCAACGGTGATTAAATCTATTGTGGTATTTACTCTGAATTTGGACATTCACGTTTTTTATTCTTTCAAAAAAAAAAAACATTTCATACAACAACCATTACCACCATTTCAAGTTTTTCAAAAAACGAAAGTAATTCTGCGACTTCTTATCGCATTATAGTCATTTCGGTAAAGTCATCGTTGATTAATTCCAATTTTTTAAAAACTTTGCCACGAATCGTGAACGTGCCAAGAATCCCTGTAACTTTTCCTTGCATCCTCTCTTGCTGACCAAAGTTTCAGATTCACAGTCTTCAGAGTTTTGAACTTCCCGATTCCACTCATTAATTTTTGCCAGTGTTGTGTCGAACTTCATGAAAAAGCGACAAGCTTCTTCATGATGCTACAGGAAGGGATGTACACGAATCGAGATCCGCAGTTGCCACTAAATTCAAAGAATGGGCAGAACAAGGCACGTAAAAAGTTTAAATCGTTTTGAATTTTTGTCTACAAGCCATTGTAGACGCCACCTGGGTAGTCTATGTTCGGGGTATTATCATAATATGACTGTGCATGATAATCTTCAATATCTATGCCAAGTGTTTTGAGTTCCAAAATAGTAGCAGAAAGCATTTTTCAGCTTTATGTCTCACTGGCGGCAAAAACTTTAGAAATATTTTACTCGGTTCACCTGATTCGAAAACGTATCTAATGACAAGGGTAAGTTGATCCACATGAATCGATGATTAAGGAAAAATATTCCGCTCTTATTATCTCGTCTCCAAGACTTTATGACCCATTAAAAGAATAAACACATCGAAAACGGTCTTTAATAAGTAACTGGTACTCCCTGATTCTTGATTCCTAAATCGTCCAATATGTCTGGCTAAAAAAGGATCGAATTTTAGAGGATAATTTCCGTTATGCAAATCACCGAACTTTTCATTTTTTCCTCTGAAAGCGAAGTCTCTTGAACACAGTCGCTTCACTAAGGCAACAACTCTCCTTAGAACATTTCTCCAATAAGTAATTTCTTAATCAATTTGGACATGCAGTAAATTGTCGAGTCGGCAATCAAACTATTCTCTTCTAGCTTTCAAACTAAGGATACTAGATTTATAACGCACAGAGTTTTCATGCTGAGCTATTAGGTGTTCTGCATTTTTCCAGTCATTAAATCCTTCGTTATAGAATTGAGTCCTATATCAATAGACCGATTGCCAAACAGGGTCTACATTATACAGATTTTTTACTTTCAGTATAAATTAGTCAATTTCATATAAACTTAAATATCTTCATAAAAATTCGCACTCAAGACATGTAAAATTAAAAAAAAAAGTTCATTACCAAAATTTATGTCTGTTAAAAAATCCAAATTATACGATTATAAGCTGTTCGAATTACTTTTTTTTTATTTAAAAAAGCTTGATCGATTGAAAAAAATTTTGGTAAGTCCAGTGATCACTTTTCTTTCTAATAAGATGCTTTTTGGATTTTATCTGTTAATTACGATATAATGTAACGAAACACCTAGATCTTAATTTTTAGCTTGCGCTGATAGAGCATACCTTCCCGTTTATAGGCTAGTCAATAAGTTTAAAAAACGTGTTAATTTTTGTTAAAGCTCCTAAAAATATGAGCGATGGCTCATTTAATTCGGAATGACGTCTAGAAAAATGTATCGAAAGTATGTATAGTTTTTTTTTTGTTTATTTAAAAAATTATAACAAACAAAACATAAAACTTCAATAAACTTTTATCACGTGATCAAGATCACGGAATGTATGTCACGTATGTAAATTAAGTATGTATATAAGAAGGGCCCTTATAAAACGAATTGTATGAATTTTTGTAATAATTAATAAAACAAAACGGGTCAAAGTTACTAAATTTTAATTGTTATATTTAATTATGCTATTGGAATATTTTAAAAATTCATATTGACAAAAGTATATTACTCTACAAAGCGTTTAGTAATTTTTCTTATACTCGTACAGATGTCGGAGTTGTTTGGATTCGGTATATTGTATAGAGTAGCAAAATATTGTAATTTCGTTAAATTTTCGGGACTTCTTTTGTCAGTGTATCTAAGGATTTTTTATTTTTATTTTTTTTCTGTACCTAAGGCAAAAAAACATTTTGAACCTGAAATTTGCCGCCCCCTAAAATTTGCCGCCCTAGGCTCCAGCCTACTCAGCCTACTGGTAAATCCGCCACTGTATAATATGTTATCGCTACCTAACATATTTTGTAATTTTATAATCTTATCTTCCTATCATAATATTCTTAGTACTAAGTTATCTAATAATATATACTTACTAGATATTAACGAAACTGATGTCCGGTAAAACTCGAATGAGTTTATGTGACATCTTACTGATGTTTGTAATTTATATCCTTCTTTAATTCAATAAATAAATAAATATTGTTTAGATAAGTTGGATGTTATCATCTATTATCAAAGTAATAAAAGTTGTGTGTATAATATATATTTGTATTGACTTAATATTATAAAAATATACAATTTAATCTTTTTATTCAAATAACATTGATAATACTAAGAATTCCAAACTTAATAAATTTGAAACAAATTATTGCTATTTAATATACTAAATTTCATACCTTTGTGGCATATTATGTATTGTATTATTATAGTTATAGTTAATAGGCAATATTTGCAATATACCTACTTACTAATTTTTACATATAAGGTAATAAGGCTTTTTGAATTTTAATAATTAAATTAATGTAATAGTGCATTAGATAATTAATTTTCAAAAAACTAATCAAATTATTATTACTATATTTAAAATTAAATATACTAATATCTCAATAACTTTGATATAAAGCAAAAACTGATGAAAAGACAAAATGATTTCAATTTATTTATTCGATATAGAAATTAAAAACACAACAAAATTATTTAAATTTTGTACTTTAAAAAGAAAATAAAATTATCAAATATTATGTAAACTATAAAAATAACTATCCATAGAGTCTACATTTATTTTAAAATTACTTTTTGAATTTACATATTCAACCTGTATTATTCTCTAACAGCATTATTTTTGTTTCTCGTATTTAAGTAATCAACTTTTTCTACTATTATGGCCACGACCTGAAAAATTAAAGAATTAAACAATTTTAGTAGCTAGAAACATGGTTATTTCTCAAAGTTTGATTGCAAAAAATAAATAAAAACATTTCATTATTTTATATGGATTGTATTATTATAGAAAAGTTAATAGTCAATATTTGCAATATACCTACTTACTATTTTTTACAAACAAGTTAAATTCCATTCCAAGTTAAATTACATTAAATTAATTGTAATTGGTATCTTCCATTTACAGTTCTTTTTACAGCAGGTTTTTATATAAACAGTTTCTAAAACACCCAGAATTGACACTCTTGATTCTGAAAAATAAAACAAGCAATGAGAACGTGTAAATAGAATAATATGTTTCAACACATAATTTAATATTTTTATTTACACGTGAGTAGTATAAATTATTTTTAATTTTTCGTATTTTGAAACATTCAATTATGCCTTAGTTATAAATAAATAGCCTTCAAATAATGAATACTCTTGTCACATATGCAAATTATTTATAAACAATACCATTACTTCAGAGTTTTGATTACAAGGTGCAGCTTTAACATATTATTGTGTATACTTATAGCTTAAGTAATCCTACAGCGTACTCTTAACCTATTTTTATAATAATAAAATAATAATGAATTATGAGGCCAAAATCATAATATGTATTATATTATTACATTTTAACTTACATTATTCAGATAACTCCGTCCTTTCAGCTTCTTATATCGAGCTCTTTATTAATATTGTAAGTCTTCATCACTACACGTTTATTTGTTGGTTGGTTTATCGCTTTATTCGTTATTTCGTTTTATTATACCGAATTGGCTACATTTAAAAAAAAAAACTAGGCAAATTACAAATTTCCATAATAAAAAAAACAACTCTTGTCAACATTAATTCAACATTCTAGTCTAATATGTGTTATCTATGCCAACATGGAGGCAAACAGTGTTGCCAACTTTATTTTTACCAACCCACCAAATGAGGCCGTGTAAACCACCAGAAACCACTAAAACTTAGCGGCCTCTCAAACCACCAGAATTCCACTAGAAAACCCAAAGACAACGGTTACCTACCTAAATATAGTTTGAAAATAAAACAACAACGTTATTATTATCATGAAATAAAATAATTATTTAAGTTACCTACTACAAGAAACCATATAATTCGTACAAGAATTCATAATAAATTTACGTTCCTTTGAATTTTGCTGGTACTTTTTAAATAATCCATGATTCTTTAAATCTTCATAATGATTCCTTAATAACGTACCACACAACTTGTACTTAGCTACTGGACCACCAGTGCTTTCCACAACTTGCACCCAATCCTTTTATCCTGGGTCAAGTAACCAACAATCTCGAAACTTTTGGGTGCACTGTGGCGTGGGCATTATTAAATACTATTTAAAAATATTTCAAAAATAATTGTACAGCGCTAAACAGTTTAAAAACAGATTAAAACAAGATTTAGAAGTAAGTATTATTCACAGATTAGAGAACGATAGCGAACTGTATACTGTTCACTGAACAAACTGACTGAGTACTAACAAAAATACATAACAACTACGTCATTCGAATCAAATCAAACTAAGTCCAAGTACATAATATAAAGTTCATGTTCATTCAAGAAATTCATAAATAATTTTCGGGGAATTCCCGACAGCTAATAAGCTTGAGAGTCGTATAAAAAAAAAACAACCCAATTGAAGTACAAATAAAGTTCATTTTCATCAGTTCATACTCATTCAAGAAATTCATAAACAATTTTCGGGGAATTCTCGACAGTCGACAGGCTTGAATTCGGTCGGTGTTGCCTACACTATAAGAAAGCCTAGAAAAATACTAGATCATTTTAGTGGTAAGTTACGAAGCTTACCACTAACTGGAACAAACCCAAACCACTAAAAAATCCACTAGCCACTAAAACCATTTTTTTCCCGCCAAAAGGGGTGTCTAAACCACCAGATCTAGTGGAAAATCCACTAAGTTGGCAACACTGGAGGCAAATAAGGTATTCTCAGCCCTCTAGCGGCCGTAAATTGAAAGAGCATTCACTGCAAGATGACGTACCCCCACTACTGTCGTTGCCAGACCTATAGAGATACCTCGACCGTGATGGAGGGTCGATGAAAAGACGTGTTTTTATTTGTGTTGTATTCAAAATTAGTAACAATGAAAAAATGGTGGAATTGGTTTCTCGCTTTTGCGTTAGTGAGCTTATTATTCATCGCTATTCCTCTTACGTACCCAAGGACGAAAACTAAAGAGCAGTTACGGCCTTTGTTCGATAGTTATATAGAAAAGTTTAATAAATCGTATAAAAACAACCCAGAAGAATATGAAAAAAGGCTGGAACACTTTTGCGTAAGAATATATTTGTTAAAAAAAGAATTTTAAAATAATTAACAACTTAATAAATTTAAATGCGTTATCAATAACTTTTCATTGACTCTGTTAATCGTTTTTTATATCTTAAGTATTTTTAATACAGTTAGTTGCTTGAAAGTAAATTAATTTTATTTTTAATTAAAACGTTATATACTTATGTTACATATTATTGTAATTGTTTATTAATTACTATAAAAAAATGTTTTAGGCTTCAGTTCAAGAAATAGATATATTAAATGCCGCATCTAGAGGGCCAGACCATCTTCGAGCCAAATATGGCCTTACGAAATTGTCGGACATGTCAAAAGACGAGTTTCATGAAATTCACTTGTCGGACGAGAAGCCCCATCGTAATCGAAGATTAAAAAATAGTTGGAAAAGACATGACAAGTACTATAAATATTATGATGTTGATGAAGAACATGATTCTACTTCTCATAATGCGATAAGAAAGAAGCGAGCCGTTCTTCCTCAACGTTTTGATTGGTAAGTATTCTTTTACATTGATTAACAATTTCACAACTAAATTTATATATTATGGTAAATACAAACCAGATTTTATTTAAAAAAGTAACAAATATATTATTTATATTTGATTAAGAAAATTTAGAAAGTTTAATGAATAGTACATAAAGTTACTAGTATATAATAAACACTAAAATTTAATTTCAAACAATTAGACTATTGACTAGATTTCTGTTAGACTATTGATTAGACTATTGACTAGATTTCTGTTACTCATGTTAATATTCATAGACTTGCTTTAACATATTTTATATCAGAAAAATGTTAATTATCAAATTTGCTAATTAGAAATATATATTAATTATTATTTTATGATACTATAATGACAATAGAAAATAGAAATAGGCTGTAATTATTCGCAGATATAGTATATTATAATCTATTTTTAATACAAAATTTATTGCACATAAAATAACTATTTAAGCATTTTTTTTCAATCAAGGTTTTAAGTGTTTTGTTTTTTTTTAATGATTGATAAATGTGTGTGGATGTAAATATATTAATATGCCTCATTGTATTAAAAAAAAATCTGTTAATATTTATTTGTTACTATTGAAACATTTTTAACATTATATAAATATAAGCCGTGTGTTGACCGGCAGCAAAAAATAGTCCTGACCTCTTAATTCTTGTAGAAGTGTTTTAAAGGTGACTAGGCCATAGTGGTGCGAATAACTGTATACCACCACAGATGGTGATGGGCAGCAGTGTCGCCATATCTTGCCACAACACACTATGCTTACCAAACAGCCTCCCAAGTGTGGCGAGTATTTTAAAATTTCTCCCCCAGAGATGATGGGGGGTGGCCTACATTCAGTAGTAGATATACAACCGCTGATGTGATGGTGAATTTTCCCATTCTACTCTTGAGGGTCCTTGAGGACCCTTCAGCCTTTGAAGATTTATATTCATTGACATCAACAGGCCTAATCAATCAATCAAAAATATTCATAGGTAATAATTTACATAAAAAGAAAATAATACTACGGCGAATATATATGTATAAATTCAAGATGTGATCAAAATGTACAGTGAATTATTTTTATACCTAAAACTAACTTACCATAAAACTAAAATAATTTAAAAAATCAAAAAACACGACTGCGTAAAATACTTTTATTATAAACTAAAAAGAATAAAACAATTTACTAGCTTTCATTTGATACCCATATTGCTACAGTAAGAAAAAAAAATGAACTCCCTCCCCCTCATTCCGCCATTTGCGGGCGCCATTTTGAAAATTTATATAGCCTATGTCACTACTACAATTTAGACAAATTCAATGACACCTCATATGTCAAATACCCTCCAGCCGTTTGGGCTGTAGGGCGTGCCAAAGAAATGGACATACATACATACATACATACATACACTCGAAAAACATAACCCTCCTTCTGTCGCAGTCGGGTAATTACCTTGGTAAGTTATATGTTCAAGTTTGATCAATTGAGATAATTTGTACCAAATTTGAAGATTCAGCATATCTGTTATCTTCCAGAACTGTATAATTTTTATTTTACCATATTTGACGTGAATAATGGATTACAAACCACGAGTTAACATTAAGTTTTGTTTTAAGTTGAAATGAAAAAGAGTGCCAAAGAAGCTTATGAAATTTTAAAATCAGTTTATGGCGATAATGTTGCCATAAATTCTAAAGATTTTTGCAAGTGATATGAATACTTAAGAAATGCAAATAAGTCAGTTAAAGATGAGCGAAAGTCGGGACGTTCTTCGACCCCAAAAACAAATGTAAACTTACAAAAAGATTGACGATTGAAAGTGATTGACGATCCGAGAACTTGCTGAGCAACTTAAAACTCGTGTTGGTTCGTAAAAAGCATTTTAATCGATGTTTTGCAATTGAGGCGAGTCAGTGCCAAATTTGTTTGCAGTCTTTTGTCAGACAAGCTAAAGAAAATCGTTTGACAATTTTCATGGAAGTAAATGGTTGTTTCGATGCAGATTCAGCCTTATTAACCAAAATTATAACTGCATAATGATTATGGATTAAAGTTAGGTGCGCAGCTAAAAAAATCGGAAAAACAGTTGCTCTACTCGTTTAATAAAGCATGTCGGTCAAAGTCAAAAGTTAACTACTATAACGTTACTTAAAAGAAAAACAGTGGAAGGTGAAGGAAAGCTTTTAACACCACTCCTAAAATTGAATGAGTCACAGTAAAGCAGCTAAAGGGCCTTTTGAAAAAAAATATTTCCAGAAATGATTCCAATCATGGAATGAATGTTGGGATAAGTGTATTAGTCTAAATTTAAGTCAAAATTGAAAAGCTTTTAGACCCCGTTCAGATGACAAGCGCTTAACGCGCGTTATGATAACGCGCGCTTACAACTACACATGCCGTACGTACGGCCGTACACATGCTAACGCGCGTTAAACACGCGTTAGCATGTGTACGGCCTGAATAAAATGTATGTAGTTGTAAGCGCGCGTTATCATAACGCGCGTTAAGCGCTTGTCATCTGAACGGGGTCTTAATGTTCGTAATTATAATTATTATTCACCGTACTTTTTTTTATCAAAGCTCGTATTAGCTTTAGACTTTTACAATGTTCGTATCGTGGTCTGCGCGTTTATGTTAATGCTGTTTCTAGACTCCCGACATAGGATTTCATCATATTGTGGGCCGTTAAATAAGAATATAATAAAAATTGACGTTAAAGTATTTTTCGATGATTAGTTACATCGTTATAACTATATTAGGTCTTTAATTGTTTTTTTTTACAACACACTAACGACAATATGAATTATTAAAGTACAATTGACGAAGATTTAATTTTTTTTTAATAACTAGCGTTTTTATAATGCCAAAAGTTAGAAAGAAGGGAGCGAATTTAATTCTAACTCGATATTAATCTACTCAAAAGCAATAAGTGTAGATCTACTACACGCGTAACCACAGTTATTTTAAGTGGGAAAAATTATCTTAATACATAATGAAATATAATAAAAAATCTATACCTACATATAATAAAATGATAGAAAAGTAAAAACTGTACATTGAATATTTTTTTAAAAGAATACTTGGGGTGTGATCTACAATCGATACCGAAGCCAAAAATATAGTTTTTAGAATTTTTGTCTGTTTGTATGTCCGGGATAAACTCAAAAAGTACTGCATGGATTAACTTCAAATTTGGCACGAATATTATAAAGAAGTCGAATCAACATATAGGCTACATATTATCACGCTATCACCTACGGGAAACGAGCAGTGAACCTTTATTTCTTCAACGCATTCTGTAACAACTTGTAATCTAACGACGCATATTTGAATGTTGTTATTATGTTAATAACCATGCTATAAGCTAACTTACCACTATAAAAATGTAAAGAAGAAACGAGTAAATTAATGTTGTTTTAAAAGGTATAATCGTAGGTATTTTTGGTGCTGTATAGCGTTCACGCAGACGACGTCGCGGATAGCAGCTAATATAGAATAAAAATAAAAACAATTCTTCAAATCAAAATACCTTCCGCTAGATGCATTGTATTAATAAAAACCTGTCAAAGATGATATTGTTAAATATTTTATGTATTCAAACCGTAATAAATGAAATTGACTTATCTCTTAGCATCAAGACTGTTAAAATATGGTATGTCTCGTGAAACCGGTATTTAAACTTATTATATTAAAGATAATTATATTAACATGTTTCCGTGACTTGCTGGTTTCCGAGATTATGTTTATATTAATACCTTTTATATAGACGTATAAGATTTATCAATAATTAGGCTTTATGAACTGAACAAGGCTTGGAACATAATCAGCGACACTATTCCATTCCACGGGGATGGCATATAATTTCTCTATTGAGAGCATGGGCGTAGCGAGGTACGGGCAGAGGGGGCAGCTGCCTCTGTCTAGAAAAGCGGTCGATCACTGACAAAAAAGATTTTTGCATCTTTTCTTATTCTAAGCGATGTAACTAATAACGATAAGTGAAACGAATAAAAGAACACCTCCACTGCTAATGTGAGACTAGTACTAATGTAGACTAATGTAGACTCATATAATAAGTTAAAAACCATGGTTAAAACAAACAGTATTAGGAGTCTCAGGAAATTTTTGTTGTGTCAGTTATTGTGTTGTTATTTGTTCTTATTAGTTGTTCTATTAGTTATTACTTGTAATCTGTTTGCCCTTCAAATAAATCCATTTTTTAACACTTGTGAATGAAATATATGATATTAATAGCAAACAGAAAAAGCGCATAAAAACGTAAAAAGCGCGTAAAGCGTTTTAAAACTTCGATTCCGCCGTTTGAAATGATTGTTTTTTTTATCCACCAGATAAAAAATTTAATAGTCAGATATATCTATTCGCAACATGTGAAACCAAAATTTGTAGTTTACCTGGTGGATAAGACCGTAATAAGCTATGGGAGTATTTATCAGCTACCGATGAAAAAGACCCTCAGAGAGTAACTTGACGATGTTATCGGGTGTTTAAGATAACCGGTCCGACATCTTTACGTTCTCTTCGATATATGGTTGATACCCACCCACCCACAATGACACGAAACCTATTAAGTTAAAAATAGTATTATATTTTTAACAGATTATTTGTTCGTGAGATGAACGCGTTTAAAAATAAAACAAGATACATAGCTAATGAAATTATTATAAGCTTTATTAGTAGGTACAGGTCGCCTCCCGACTTTAACTATATCATAGATTTACATGAAGATCGATATATCACTGAAAATTAACTGGTAATTAATTTTTTATATGATTTATTTATTTGTAATATGACTCCTAGATGTGTTAATATTAAACATAATATCATCTACAATGACATGTGGGATGGAGCATACACGGTGAAGATTGTTCCGTGTGGTGATAATGAGATATCAGCTGACATGTCGAACGAATGCATCCGTTGTCTTTGGTATGACAGAGAAATTTTTGTTTTTATACTTTATCTCTGTTTAGATAATGACGTCTATTTATAAATAGCAATGCATTATGCACATTTTGACAATTTTTTTTCGACTAAGAAGTTCAGAAATCAAGCATACTTTTTTTTTTTAATTTAACAGTAGTTACGTATACCTTATTACCTAAATTTTTTTTTGGTTTTTTCGCTTAACTACGAGACGCACTCGTTTTACAATTAAATGGTAATAATTTTAACTGAATCAGCCTGTAAACGTTCCACTGCAGGATAAAGGCCTCTTCTCCGTGTAGGAGAAGGGTTGGGGCTTAATCCACACGTTGCTCCACTGCGGGTTGATGAATAATTTACCAACCAGGAGTAACAAATCTATCAAGTGTCTATGAAACAACCTTGATCGACGGATTGACGTGCTCTCCTAGGCACGATGAGGAAACCCACAAGGACATACACCCAAACCGGAAACAAATATTTGCACAAATACCAATATCTGCGCCGAGCGGAAATCGAAACCGCGACCGCTGCGGCGACAACTCTAACCACTACACCAGAACGTTCATCTTCAATTATATAAATAACGTCGAATAAAATTACAAAGTAATGGTATCGTAAACGTTTGGCTTACGAGTCGCTTTTAAAGAATTACAAATTACTTGATATGGAATCTAGACGACAGCAAATAAAAGCTATATTGCTTTACAATTTTTATAAGAATAAATCGAATAATAAACTAAGTAATTACTTTAAAGTTTAAACAATATAGTAAATTTTACAGTTGTTATTTTGTTTTCACTGGTCTCATAGACGTCACTTCGTTTCGTAGTTCGAGGGAATGGGGAGAAGGAAAAGATATGATGAATATTCCGATCATGGAATACTTTACACCATATTCTGACGTATCTTCTGATGGCAAGAACTCTTCCTACAACGCTGATTGCGTTATTGTAACAGCATATAAAAAGTTTGCAACTTGTAGATGCTCGCTTCAACGGTCGGTTTCAATTATCTTTTTATGATTTCGATTAATGTCGATTGAATTTTGACAATTCGTATGAAAATAAATGTCTAATTTCTATCAGTATACAGTACCTATTATAATCAAAACCAGTGGGATTTATAAACGCTACAGACATATCTCGCTATATATATATCCATAATTATATACGCTAAGCATACTTATTCCATAAGAATGAAATCTAAAAAAATCTTGCATGGCCTTGATGTCGATATTAAACTGTGGCAATTATTATTTGAATACTTATTTACCTACAAGGTCCTTTGGACAATCTTAACATTGCTACAAACTAATATCGATATATTCCCATTATATTCTCCATATTTTTATGGAGAATATCGAAATTGATTATTTAAAAATCGACAATAAGCTACACCTTGACACACGTAATTTATGTATAATATTATTAGTAAAGCCTTTTAAATGTACAGCTTTGTCATGAGGTCCTCTGCTGAATGCAGACACCCATCCATTATCTATCTTTTATCCTTAATAAGGTGACAACTTGAATACGCCGCTGTTATCTGGAATCCATTATACAGTAAATATGACAGAAGCTAAGAAATGGCACCTACAGAAAAAGTTTTTGCGTCACACGAATTACAAAGTAATGGTATCGTAAACGTTTGGCTTACGAGTCGCTTTTAAAGAATTAAAAAACCGCTTTATATAAAATCTAGACGACAGCAACTAAAAGATATATTGCTTTACGATTTTTGTAATAAGTATGATTGCAGGAACGTTATAAACAAAATAAGATATTCTGTGCCCTCGCGCGTTCATGTGCGACCGTTCAGCCGTTATCAATTTTTTTGCAGTAACATGATCTCATACTGATGCAGGTAACTATATTAAATCGAATGCTTAAAACATATTATAGGATACTAAATAGAGATATAGAGCACGTAAAGCCGACGGTCCCGGTTATTATCATAGACATCTGATAACGATCGTTACTCATGTTAGAAAATTATCCGCCAACCCGCAGAGGAGCAGCGTCGTGAATTAAGCTCTAACTTCACCTGTTTGGAGGAGAGGCATTTGCCCAGCAGTGGGATGTTTACAGGATTCAGTTCACTTCAGTCAGTAATTACGCTTATAAGAGACATGTTACATTGATTGTACATTGATTTAGCGATTTAAAACGGTCTAAACGAGTGTCTCAACTTAATGGCTAATTAAATTATTATGTATTAGCAAAATGTAGGTTTAGCCTAGTCGAATTAATCAACAGCTTTATAGCACTTTCTAATATATTAGCAAAGTTTCTTGTTTTAGATCTAATATAGATAATAAAATAGATCTGTTCTTTATATGTAAACTTTCTCTAAATAAATAAAAGAAGAAAATGTATTTTAAATATTTTTTTCTTTTAAAACAAAGCTGCGTATTTATTTATCATACGTATTAAAAACACATTGAATAAATTTCAATGCGTTGAACAAATTTCAAATTCTTTACAATTTCTAAAGCCGCGTTGGCTCGGTAAAGTACACTTGAACCAAGTAAAATTTGATGTCTAGGTACTTTATACAACTCCTACTGACGCAACCGGTGACCCGAGCCACAGAATAAATAATAGTAGAAGTACCCGAGCGTACTTGGATAGTGGCGTCCGATTAAAGTGTACTGAGACCGCGTTCTATTTTATAATGGCCAATGATAATTATCAAATTTATCGTTCAAAAAAAACGTAAGTGGTTTTATGGATCAAAAATTGGGTAAATACTGCAATAAAGGCGCTGGCAACACAACTTAAATGGGATTTGAAATTTAAAATTTTGTGTGTTTTGTCTGAAACGACTTCCAAAATTTTGCAATAATAAAGTCATCTCTGCCATATAGCACGTTTTTTTTTAGCCTGCTTATAACACTATTTCTCACTACCGCAGGTTGGCTGGAAGAGATCTCTTTTAGAGATAAGTCCGCCTTTGCACACAAATATTGTAACTATTTTGTTTACTGTTTTGTCTTTTAGTGCAATAAAGAATATATATATAGTTGCAGTCTACTAGAATACGAGTATATTTGTAATTTTTCTTCGTTAAAATCACACAATAATAAATATTTCTATATGTTATATTGAGATGTAATTTTGTTTGTTAATTGAATATAAGTAAATTTGAATATGGTTAAACCACTAAGCGAGTCAACTCGAACGATATTGACTCGCACAAGTTCACTCAGTCCGAGTGTACTCTCTTGATGTCAACACACTTTAAGCTAATATTTCGTAGTCGGAATTTGCTTATTAAAATTTATAAATATTTATTGATAATGTTTAAAATAAAATATGAATTTTTGGTGATTGACAATAAACTTTTAGTTACATTTAAGTCTTCTGCTTATGGTCGCTCTCAATAATCAATCTACCTGATTTTGTTTATTATAGATAGAATTTTGACATATTTTGTAAATTTACCAATATCAAAGTTCGATCTCTAGTAAGATATTGAGATAGGTCGTAAATCTGTTTATTTTACGGAAAACTACAATAAAACACGAAAAAGTCGATATTATTTTGTGATCATGCGTAAAATATTTCGCTATAGGTATATATTATGCAACATTTAGATTGAAAAAACTGGTTGAGACAATATTGACGTAGCGGGCGATGTCCTCCAAGTGCAGTAAAGATAAAAACTAGTTATATGGCTTGTTTTAAAGTTTTTATTTGAATGCTATATCATATATAGTTAGTATAGTACGTTCAATGTATTAAAATGAATAAGATTATCTTTCTTCTAGAAAAAACATATACAAATAACACATATTTAAAACTATATATATCATATTTAAGACAATTACAAGTAAAAGGGGCGGTCTTATGCCTATTTAGCTATTTCTTCTGGATATCCCGAAATAGGACTGAGCATTTATTTGAGAGATCGGGCAAATGACGCAGTTATACCCTTGTGGAAATATTATTCTGTCTTATTTTTTCTGAGTAAGTAAATTTAAGTATTCACAAGTGTGAATAACTCTTCAAAACTTTTAATAAGTGTTATATTCTCAAAAAATTGGGACTTTAAGAGTTTTTCAGAGTTAATAAGACTTAATCGGAGTTTATTAAGAGTATTTTGACTTTTTAAGAGTTATATTAAAAAATATTTCCACCAGGGTATTATATACTTACCTATTTTACTATTATGAATGGCAAAACTTTGGATGGGTGGATGTTTGTTACTGATTGCCAATCACATCAGAGTGGTTGAACGTATCTGGCATATCTAGGTGGGCACGAAGTTGGTTAGTCTAAAACACTCTTATATAAAGCTACTTTTTACGCCAAAAAAAAGTAAGATTCCCGTGGGACACATTTCTCCGCGTGCGATGTCGCGGGCAACTGCTAGTTTTATATTAATAACGTTTTTGCTATCTATTGTTTATATTTTTAAAGTTATGTACCTATATTATGTGCTTTTTTTGAATTTTCAACAGATGAAAACAATATTCTCCACAAAATTATATCAAGGCTAAAAGATATTTCATTTTGCAAACGCTAGTTTTTTGATGCAGCATGCGCTTTGCCATCGGCCAATTGATCACCAAATAACAACAGTACAAGAGTTTTATAACTACAACACAAAGTCTATCGAATATTGTTGTCAAATTATTATAACTGAAAAAAAAAAAATAACTTTAGTCGAAAAATTTGTAATTATGGAAGGCCTTTTTTTTTTTTTTTTTTTTTTATCGCTGGGAAATGCATTTACGCATCCCGCCGCACAAGGTGGCGGGTATGTGGGACTCACTGACACGGCAGTACGTGCCAGAATACCTCACTAAAACCCAGCGGTGCCCTCATCGTCGTAGTGGAGCGCCACGGGATCGCTTTCGCATGCAACCGTGACGCCCCGACGGTAGGCCCGCCTCTGCGGGCCGCCTTCGCTTATAGAGCGCTCTCGGGCACCTTGAGCGCTCTATTGCCCTGGTGGCGAGTGGAAGGATGTGGTGCCCTCTCCCACTCTATTGCGGAGGGTGGAGGAGTGCATATCGGCGTCTCCTCCTCCCCGGTCGTCTACTGCGGAGCGAGCCAGCGTGTGCGGTTGCTTCCCGCTCTCGCTCCGCGGCCTCCTTCAGTGCCATGACCTCCTCGCAATATGAGGTCACGGCCGACCAGCACCTCTCGCTGCCAAGCATGCAGCGGACCACACTCGACAGCGAGAGATCTCCGCCTATCACTGCCACCAGGGCCCTGCGTTGGGACTCCCAAGCGGCGCATTCCTCCAGGGTGTGACGCGCCGAGTCGACTGGCGCGCCACACTCGTGGCAAGCAGGGGTGGCTTCTCTCCTTGGAATTTGGTGCAGGTACTTACCGAAGCAACCATGCCCGGTAAGCACCTGCGACAGCCGAAACGTTAGCACCCCGTGCCGCCTATTGACCCAGCGACGAAGGTGAGGACGTATGGCGTCCACCGTCACTGAGCCCGCCGCTGGGGACCCCAGGTCCTCCTTCCACCTGGGGATCAGGGCTCTCTGAGCTAGAGTCCTGATCCGGCCGACTTGGTCCACACTTGGACGTTCGCCACTCGCTCTCAGATCGGACCGGAACTGGTACACCTCCGCGAGCACCTCCGCCTGGAGTTCCCAGGGTGGATCACTCGCGATCAGTGTAGCCGCCGTCCAGGACACCGTACGATATCCCCGTATCATCCTCACCGCTATGACCCTCTGAGGCCTCCTCAGAAGAGCCTTATTACGAGCGGTGAGGGCGTCGACCCATACGGGAGCACCGTACAGCGCCATGCTCCGTACTATGCCGGCGTATAAGCGCCGGCAAGGGGAGTCCGGTCCGCCTACGTTAGGGAGGAGTCGTCCCAACGCAGCGGCGGCCTTCTGCAGTCTCGGAGCGAGTTGGTCGAAGTGTGGACGGAAACTCCATCGCCCGTCCAGAGTCAGGCCCAGGTATCTCATCTGGGCCCGAACCTCCACCTCCGTTCCCTGGACGGCGATCCGCGCACCTCGGGGGGGGGGGGGGGGGGGGGGGGGCGGCGTGGGCCGTGAAAGAGAAGGGCCTCCGTTTTCGATATGGAGACCCTCAGGCCCAGCATAGCAATACGGTCGACTGTAATCGACGTGCCGGCCTCTGCGAGACGGGCGGCTTCCTCGAAGCTCCTCGCCCGGGCTGTCACCAACGTGTCATCAGCGTAACATATGACGCTCAGCCCGGGCGGTAGAGGCGCCCGCAGCATCCAGTCGAAACCGACGTTCCACAGAGTCGGTCTCAAGACGGAACCCTGTGGAACGCCGCAGCCGACGCGACGTCGGTACAGTCGACCGTCGCCCCCCTCCCAAAGGACCTCTCTGTCCCGGAGATACGCCTCCAGCAGCCTCCGGAGATAGTGGGGCACCCTGTGGTATTTTAGTGCCTCCACGATGGTCTCAACAGGCAGGCTGTTGAAGGCGTTCGCTATATCCAGCGAGGTGGCCAGGAGAACGTCTCCACTGGCCACCGCCTCCACAGGGAGAGCCTTCAGGGTGTTCAGGGCGTCCAAGGTGGAACGGCCCGCCCTGAACCCGAACTGCGCCCCCGAGAGGTCCGGCCCCGACTCTTCGAGGTGCTGGATGAGGCGGGCAGCGAGAATCTTCTCCAGCATCTTGGCCGTCTCGTCCAGCAGCACGATCGGCCTGTACGCAGAGGGAGAGTCAGATGGTCGACCCTCCTTGCGCAATAGGCACAACCGGCCCGTCTTCCACGGCTTCGGGAACTGTCCGGTGCTGAGGCACTTGTCGAACAGGGCCCGAAGCCGCCCTCTCAGTTGTTCCAGGGCGATGCTCAGTACTCGCCCTGGAATACCATCCAGCCCTGGTGCCGTCCTCCTGGCCTTGAGACGCTCCAGGGCCAAGTCCATCTCCACCTCGGAAATCGGAGGGATGGACACCTCGGGCTCGTTCGAGGAGGACGGCGCCATCGCGGGTGGAACGTGGCCCGGGCGGTGCGGAAAGAGCTCCGACACCACCCGTTGGAGGAGATCCGGCGGCATCGTATTCGTCACGGAGGCGCCCTGACCGCGCAGCCTGTTACGAGCTGCGCGATAGGGATGCCCCCATGGATCTCGGTTGAGACCCGCCAGCAATTCCTCCCGGCCAGCGTCCTTCGCCCGGCTGATGGCGAGCTGCAGGGCCTTTTTTGCCTCGTGATAGGCATTCGCTCCAGGGCCGGATTTGCCGCATTACGCCTGCGGCAGCGCACGTACCGCCTGCGGGCTTCCATGCTGGCCGCCCGAAGAGCCGCTATTTCGGCCGACCACCAGTACACCGCACGCCGCTGCCGCAGGCGTCGCCGCACTCTTGGCATGGCCGCATCGCAGACATCGGTTAGTGACCTGCGCATGCGGCCAGCCAATTCTTCCACGCTGGCACCCTCAGCATCTTCTCGAGAGGCCCACCGCTGTACAATCGCGGCCTCCCGAGCTAATTCCACGTCCAGTTTGCTGAGGGCCCAGCGGGGAAACTTGCTCGGGCCCCTCGGGGGATTTCCCGAAGAGGACGGGGTGGCGACCCTGAACCGAATATAGTTGTGGTCCGAGAGGGTCTCCACCTCCTCCTCTACTCTCCAGTCCGTCACTCTCCGTGCGACCTCGGGGCTGGCGAACGACAGGTCCACCACGGAACCCCCACGCAGTCGCACGCAGGTATGGGCTGTCCCCCTGTTCAAGAGAGACGGACTTGGCGTTGAAGTCACCGAGGACAATAACCGGTCTCGGTGACTGCCGGCATACCGCAGCTCTGACGGTGTCGAGAAAGGTTTCGAACTCCGCCAGTCTGCGGTTGGGGGAGAAGTACAGACCTACTACTACGTACTCTCCCCACGCCACCACCACGTATCCCGAGCCGCGTTCGACGAACGCGAGGGAGGGGCCAGCGGTGTCACCTCTGATCACCGCCACCGTGCCGTCCAGATCTCCCAACCAATTTGATTGGGGGGGGACCCAGTATGGCTCGCAAGCCACCGCCAGGTCAATTTGCCACTGCGCCATGGACTGCATCAGCAGATCCTGAGCCCTGGCGCAGTGGTTCAGATTCGCCTGAAGGAAGCTGCGGCAGGTCATGAAGACATTTCCGCAACTTCCTCCGCAGACTGACGGCTTCCTTGCCTAGCAGCGGTCAGGGTCCCTTCAACCGCTCTACCCTTAGTTTTGGGAGGGCGGCAGTCCCGCCCCCCCATCACATGCGACGCTGGCCTGCCAGCGTCGGCGCAGACGGCACACCGCAGTGCTCCGGTGCACGTTCTGGCCAGGTGGCCTTCTATGCCGCACCGGTAGCACGGCTTTCCCCTGTCGACTGCAGTTGGGCAGGTGGGGCGGGTGTGTCCCAGCCCCATGCACTTGAAGCAGCGCAAAGTACGCTGCTCCAGCACCTGCACCCTGGCTGAACTCCAGCCGACGAGGATACGGCCAGCGTCTTCGAGCGCCTTGGCGGCGGTGATTGGGCACCTCACCACCACAGTACCCATTCCGCCAGGTCCGGCGCTCAGTCCCCCGGCCCTGACGGAGCCGACGTCACACCCCACTATCTTCGCCACCGCAGCCGCCACCATCTCCGATGTAACGGAGTCGTCCAGCCCCGTGATGCGAACACTAGCGAACTTCGTCGGCTGGACGACGCTCGCCACATCTTCTAGGGCCGCCCGCAGCTCTTTAGTAAGGCGTTCAGCACCCTCCACGGTTTGCCCCTTCGGCAGTTCAAGCAGCCTCGCCCCGGTTGCGGCACGCCGAATTTTTAGGCCGTCTTTGAACCCAAGTTCTACGAGGCTCACCTTTTCGGACGCCCGCTTCAGAACCTCGCAGTAGGTCACCCCCTTACTTACTGCCTCCGGCCGCAGTGTTACCAGCACGGCTGGAGTACGGGGGGCAGACAACTTGGGCTTTTTCGCTTTTTTCTGTGGTTGCGACTGCGGCTTCTTTGATTTTGGTGCCGAAGCTGCGGCGGCGGCGGCTGCATACGATTTTGGGGCCGTTTTCTTCCGCCTAACGACGGTCCACTCACCGTCGTTATCGTTACCGGCACCCGTCGTAGCCGTTTTGGCCGATGTTCCGATCTTTGTCGACTTGGCCTGCGGGCCGCTGGCGCCACGAGTCTTTTGTGGCGCTGGCGTCTTCTTGGTGGCTTCGCGCCGTTTGTCCGCCGCCAGAGGTGGACGTACTCTCTTCTCCGGCAGTAGCCGCTCCTCAATGCCGGCGAAGCGGGCGTCGAGTAAACGCCCGACTGATGCCATGATCGATGCGCTCAACTGCTCTACCAGGCCCACGCCCTGTATAGGCAAACAGGTGGGAGCGACCTGCTCCGAGCGCCGTTCATTTAGCTCAGCCACCTGTCTGCGCAGGTCGTCCAATTCAGACCTCAGACGAGAGTTCTCCGCCTGGACCTTGCGGACTTCGTCCGAGGCCGATCTCTCTTTTAGGGCCTCTACGACCTCTTTTATCGAGGCCGCTGCATCTTTCAGGGCCTTGACAAAGGTGCTCTTCAAATTTTTGGACTTCGTCGCCACCTTACAAACCACGTCGAGATCTGTGGCCACCTGTTTTGCCAGAGCATCGGCCGTTCGTGCGTCCTCCACAACCACGCCCAATGCTTTGCGACCTTCCTCGGCCGCTCGCGCCTGCTCTTCAATTGCCTTTTCGGCCTCGGAACATGGCTCTTCCCGTTTTGAGCTCTGTCTTTTGAGCTCGGCTAGGACAATGCTTTCGTCACTAGACGAGCCAGAGCTTATACGGCGCCGCTTTCCCGTCAGGCTGACGCCGACTGGTATGCCGCTAGTGAGCTGGTGTCGGACTCGACACCGTTCATCTCCTCCAATACCTTTTCGTTCGCTTTGTTTTTTTTTTATTTTGGTTTTAACAGATTTCATTGCTGTTCCCACGAGTATGGGGGAAAGGACCGTCCGCCCAGGCAGTGCCCCCTGTACCTGGGTAAGCCTAGCGTAACTCGTCGCGGGTGTCGGCCGGTACCCGGACGAGGATCGCAGTCGAGACTGAACCACCCGTCAGCCATGCATCCCCTCGCGCTGCGTCGCCGCTTAGGATTCGGGGTAATTTTTATAGAGGTTTTCTTCCTCGCGGTCCGGCCGGTTAAGGCAAGACCCTCGGTCCCGCACGTAGCCGCGAGACATGACCACGACACCACGTAGCGGGATTACGAGAGGACGGTGAGCGAGTAAGACAAGCTTAGCCGTTCTGTCTGACGGCAGTGTGAGTGCACGTCAGACCCGTCCGTCCTCCGTGGCGTCACCGCGCGTGAGCGCAGTGGTGCCGGAGCAAGCCCCCGTGGAGACAGTGGTCCCCACTACGCCATGTGGCCGCTCAACAAGTCAACTCTGCATAAGCAGAGCAGTACCCTGAGCGGCTCGGCGCTCCCCCCCAGTCGGTCGTTAGCCGTAGGCAGCAGCAGCTCCGCGACTGTGGAGCTGCTGCTGTCTACGTTACCAGGGTGCACCACGCGGAGGTCACCGACAATTGGCACCCCAATTATGGAAGGCCTGCTACCGGCCCGGGCAATTTGCCTGATGGATAGAAGTTTAAAATAGATTTTTTTTAGAAAATCGAAGGATACACAATTTAAATAAAAAAAAAGAAAAAATTGGAACGATTGGAAACTTAAAATTCAAAAATCTGGATTAAAAACATTTTTAATTTTTTTTTTCAAAACATCAAAACATCTCAAAATTTACCAGGAAGAAAAAAAAAATTAGGAAAATCAAAAATAAATAATTTTTAAACCGATTTGGCGGTTTGGCGTGGAATGTGTATTATAGGTATTTTGTAATTGGGTTTTATTCAGGAATATCGATTATTCTGTTTATAATAATGTCTTCATGAAACCCAAAATCAATTGATTTCTTACGTCTGTTGACGAATTACAGGCTACGTTATTACCGAATAGCCGAATAGCGAGTGGCGACGGCAATATATTTTGTGCTTATATGGCTGTCAAATTACAATTTAAAAGCAATAAATAAGTTAGAATATATATATAAATAATGCACTTACTTGCATATTACAATGTAAGTTTAAAAATACTTTACTTATATGGCTGTCAAATTACAATTTCAAATCAATAAACAAGTTAGAATATGTAAATATAATAATGCACTTACTTGCATATTACAATGTAAGTTTAAAAATACCAATGACTCAACAAGTTTATTTTTTAAGGTATTTTTTTTTACAGGCAAAAAGTTGTTTGACAATTAGCGACCAATTATTTATTGCTTACAATCGATTGTGCATTGTCTTCAAAATTATTGCAAAATATTTTTTTTTTGCTAGGCAAATTGTAAAATTCCTCCTTAATAATATAAATGTTTAAATATTTTCATTTTAAATAATTGGTAATTTTTTTAATTACCATTTCATTATTAGCGACATATCGTCATAGTCGTAGAATAGTGACGGATCTTGCAGATTTGAAACTTTGCAGGGCAGACGTTTCAAACAGTTATGTTGTTGTTGTTGTATATTTGAAATGTCTGCCCTGTGTGGTTTTGGATTTGTTGGATCCGTCGCTATTCTACGACTATGACGAAACACCAACAAAACATACAACAACAACAACATAGTTGTTTGAAGTGTCTGCCCTGTAAAGTTTTAAATTTGTAAGATCCGTCACTATTCTACGACTATGACGATATATTATTCGTATATTCTATAATGCTTGTAGTTGTAGTTGTAGCAATCATGCAATTATGTATATACTTTGTTTTCTCGTTGAATAATGATGTTGTTGATAACAATATCGATTTCCTCGTTGTCAACTAGTTGGAAACCACAATTTTGTTTGCGGTTATATCATAGATCTGTTAAGTTTCTCAATTATATTCTTTAATAAATACGTTAACTTTTTCGGTATAAAACTTGGTTTAAATTAATAATTTATCTTAAGATTAAGTCAATAAATAAATATATATGTATATAAAATTAAATTGTGGTGTGTATGTGTTTCACGGACGTATTCATGTGTGCGTGTAAGTATTATATGTATGAGTATATTCTAGTATCTATCAAAACTAGATATTATAGAACTGAAAGAGTTTGTTTGTTTGAACGTGTGTCAGGATTAATTATTCTGTTTATTAAGTGCATTCCATATTTGGTTATTTACATATGAACAATAATATTATAATTTTACTACGGACATATAAACATTAATTGTTTACATAATGGACATATCCGTAGTAAAATTATATTATTATTGTTCATATTATGTATTATGATTGATGATTATTATTAATAAATAATTTCATTGATTAAATTATTTATTAATTAATCGTTTTTTTAATTACATCGTTATCAAAGAACCGATACGAATTTGTTACAATATTAGGTAGGTACAACAAATATTAACTTTATTTGTAAAATTTTATTGGTTAACGGCAATTGACGCACACTTATATTATATACTTATATTATATTATTTATTATTATTTACTTATAAATCATTAATAAATATTTGCATAAATATATGTATTTAGGCGAGTATTATAAGAATTTGTCAATTCTGGAAAATTCCAGATTTAAATTTAGATGGTAATCTTATTCAAAAAACTTCTATGGCTTAAGCCCCAACCCTTCCCCTATATGGAGACTAATCTCCATATAGGAGATTCGTTTCCATATAGGGGACATCGAGGTGAGCAGAGGCCTAAGCCTTTGCTCACCTCGACGACCCACTCGTCTACACAATGTTTCAGTTAAGTTTATTTCAGTTAGTACAATAGGCCGACTATTAAAAATATATGCATTGTACATAGGTATATTTAAATTTTAGTGCTTTTAGAGTAATATAATATTCATATATGAACAAGTGTCTGGCGCAAATATAATATTTATAAAAAAAAATTCTATGTTAAATTTTGTACCTATTTCGTTGTTCTAATTTGAATAAATAAAAATTTTAACACTAAAGCGATGTCAAATAATAAAACATTATTTTGTCATACTTTTCATATTTTAACCCTATGTGTGCAACCGGGTACACCTGGTCACATTTTTGTTCGTAATTTTTTTGAACAAAGTTTTTTCGTCCTAAGCCTCTGGATTTAGGAAGTTTAAATCTTTACGAACAGATTGACATCGCTATATTGCGTAATTTATTTATTTTTTGCTTCAGAAATATAACTTCGAAGTACGGTTAGTGCCAGGGTGCTGCGATCAGGGTACCCGGGTACCCACTAGAGAAAAATTTGATATATTAACCTGTAAATCCAAGTTAATGTTTATAAATATTTTACTGGTGTCATACAGGTTTATTATACCCTTCTTTATTAACAGTTTTTTCTTTGCATCGTTGTTGACAGTAGTGTCGCAATGTGTTGTAGAAAGTAAGATCACAGCCTTGTTTTTTTTTAGGACGTAAAAGCAAAGTGCGATGTTGCGTTCGAGAAATCCAAAGAGGGAAGAGAATTCTGCTCTAGATTTATTGGCAACTATTTCTTTGGGAATGTATGATTTATTTTTCCTCGAAGTACTAGTAATTGTTAATTTCAAAGATAGTAAGTATTTAGCGAGAGGTAGAGAAGTAAAAAAATTATCCATCGTAATATTTCGGCCGCTTCCTTGGAATGGAGCAACAATCTTTCACTACTCTCTCTCTTTCCTTGGTTTTTTCACGAACGTCCCCAGTTTTACCAATACATATTATTCCCGATAAAGAAAATGAATTTCCCGCATCACAAATCCACTATACTTTGATGCCGTATTTAGCCGGTTTAGAGGGAATATACTGTGTGAACTTGGTGTGTTCACAATAAGGATAAAGCCACTTATCAATCGTTAAATTTTCTGTTGGTTGCTGCATATTACTTAAATTCAACATTACCCATATATCGCGTATAGGTGCAGCTTTATTATCTCGTGTTCGTCTTTCACGCGTACTAGTATTGCCGAAACGAATGAATCGTAATAATCCGCGAAATCTACTGTAACTCATTGCCGCACGATAAAAGAGAAGTTTTTTTCCACATTTAACTGACTTGATCCATTTATTCGAATTATTGGCCCCAGAACAAATCAAAATACCAATAAATGCGCCCATTTCTTGCAATTATATTTAAATATAGCTAAATTACTTTTTAAATATCTTTATTTAATTAAGTCAATCGATTTATAATTATTTTGTTCCTATTTGAACTCAAAAAAGAATTAAAACTTGAGGTGGGTACCGTAGTACCGGTGGGGACGTAAGAAAATTTGGTTACACACATTAGGGTTAAAGCGCTCTTTCTACATATATTTTAACACAAATACGAGGGGTCACGATCGTTATCAGGTGTCTATGATAAGAACCGGGACCGACGGCATTACGTGTTCTTCGAGGCACGGTGAGGAGAAACACAAGAACATACACCCAGACCGGAAACAAATATTTGTACAAATACAAATACCTGTCCCGAGCGGGAATCGAACCCGTGACCGCCGGCGCGCGGCGTTGAGGCAACTACTCGCACCACTATACCAAAACTGTCGTCAAGTATAGTAGTAACATTGTAAATAGTAAAACCAATAAGATATAAGAAATATTGTTCCGTTGTAATACAGTTAATATTAAGTATAGTTTGTTATAATGTAATAGCATAAGACCATAGATGTAAGAAACATCGTATCAATTTCATTATTTAGCTGTTACTAAACATAATAAACTGCCTCCCAAATACTATCCCACAAATTAGATATAGTCAAGTAGTACAAGGCCGGCCTAAGGGTGTGCGAAGTATGCAGCCGCACACTCGAGCTTTTTGGGAGGGCATACAATTGGGGCATAAAAGGGGGCATAATTTTATCCTAGAGGAATTTTTCATGTACTAGTGATAAACTTTTTCATTTTAGGAATACGTTAGCCTGGCGGTGGAATCATGGGTACGGGAGCCGCGATGACTTTTTTTAGGAATTCATATTGCCTGGCGGCTTTTTTTCTCGTGTGCACTTCCGACACAGGATAATTATGGATAATAAAATTCGACAATGTTTCCCATGAACATCCCTAATATAAGTCTTGCACACTCGCCATTTTCGCCTTAGGCCGGCCCTGAGTAGTAGAAGTACATATAGGAAGGGAACCCACCCATAGTGGGAAAGATGATGAATGTAAGAAAGAAAGTATGAAGCATAGAAAGATGTATAAATATAGTATGAGTAGAATACTTGTGAGAACTGGTATGCAAGAGTAGACAAAATAATAAGCGAACATAAGCTCCGATAATTTTGGAGGAATAGTTTCTAAAAGAAAAAAAGGCATCATAGCAATTGGCTAATACTTTTTATGTGAAACAGTAATAAATATCCATTCTGACAAACTGCCGCATTTTCAATATAAATAGAATTGTAAAAAATTTTATTTATTTTTATTGTTGTAGTTTAATTTAAACGTTTAGAAATCAATATATTTTTTTTTTGTAGGAGGGAAAAAGGCGTCATAGGTCCAGTACGAGATCAGGGTCGTTGCGGTGCATGCTGGGCGTTCAGCACCGTAGGGACCATGGAAGCTATGGCTGCCATCAATTCTGGCAAGATTAATACGCTCAGTGTACAGGTTAGTTATTTATCGTAACTACTCTTTTTCTCGATACATTTTCTTTACGAATTATTTTCAATTTAAAGTTTGTCTTTAAGAAATCGCTACTTTTTTTTTTTTTTTTTTTTTTTTTTTTTTAATGTTAGTTGGATAGGCAAACTGGCAGACGTGCCACCTGATGGTAAGTGGTCGACGTCGCCCATGAACATAAACTAGTTTACCTGGAACTAGCCCAGCCAAGTCATTTATGTGTTGCCTATCCTGAGACATATGATGTTAAGTCTCGGTGCCAGTAATTACACTGCCTGTCTTGCCCTTCTTTCCGAAACACAGCAAAGCTGTTTCACGGAAGAAACAAGAAAGATGGTGGTACCCATGCAGCCGGGAGCGCGGCACAGTGCATCCCTCCCACCGGTATAAAGCTATAAGACCTCATTTGTTCGTTAATACCTATTTGTATTTTTAAGTTATTTGTGATAAGTCCTTTGCAATCGCTGTACAATAAAGTGTAATAAGTACGTTAATATAACTATACACTAGTTTGTTATAGGTTTCCAGAAAAAATAATTGGGGCAAAAAAAATAATTCCTAATAATATGATATAAATTAATTCACTTTATCAAAATTCTAATCACTTTACGTTTATCGTAAAGTGATTAATTAAAGTATCAAAAATATATGTTATTAATTTAAAAATTAATAATAACAATAATATATTTCTTTATTTCATTATTGCACAATATATTATTGAATTATACAATAAAGTCTAAATAAATAAATGCTATTAATTAATTATTGTTGTTATTTACATTGTAGTTAACTAATTAACTACATATACGATACATACTTGTGTAAATCAATACAGTCTTGTGTTTTCCACCTCATAGGTTGGGCTTTTAATTTTGTTCATTTATCAATTAGTAAAACATTATTTAAAATTAATAAAATAGTGTTTAAAATGACACACGTTTGGAAACCCAATACGAAGCTAGAAATAATGAACACGTGGGGCGCCTCGTGTCCTGGGGTTATTGTATTTTACCGTATTTAGTACCGCGTGACCATTTCGTATTTTGCTAAATGGCGCCATTCAATCACATATATATAAACATATCGGCATATATATGTATACATTAGTCTATAGCGAAATTGTAGAATATTTCTATGTTACAAAGATTATTGTGAAATTAATAGATAGAGGTAAATAACAAAAAAGACTTTAGGCTTGTTTTATAATTCTTCTACTGCAGTTCAAAATAAACAAAACAAATTACGGTTAAAGAGGTACTAAGTAAGACAAATATTATCAATATGCTTAGGAGGTAATCAACGTAATAATTGTTCAAATTCGCAATTGAACTCTATGTGTAAAACAGTATCGAATTTTATTAATTACCCACTCGTTCAGAGGTAAGCCGGACAGTCCCCGTGGAGGAGAAGTCTGGCCTTCTGGCTGAGGCTAGCCTGTCGCTGGAGGGATCCTTTTGCCTGCAGATCCGGGACCCTCCAATTAAAGCGGCTGAAGGCTCCCGCAGGGGTTTAGTACGATATTGCACTCCCAAAGTGCCCAGTCCGACATAGGTCTAGGACTGCCTAACTGGACGTCCTGGATATTATCCGTAAATGGATTCTCATGCGACACAAAAAAAATATGATGATAGTAATAATAAGTATTAATCAATGTGAGTTATAACTGCATACAATATACGACGATATACAATAAAGTATGCTACAGATAATATAAAATACAAAAGAAAATATCTACATAATATATAAATTATAACGTAATAATTACTATCGACATCTATTAATTTATACCAATTAATATTATAATACAAATCTTAAAATAGTAATATAAGAGAAAATCATTTTATTATTGTAGACCACAGCGACATTTCTGGAGACAAAATTAAGGCGTTTTAACTAAAAATATTACAACTCAGCATATTGTTGCAGCTATTAATACAATAATTAAAAACAAACTAAATATTTTTTCCTCTTTATAATATAAACTGGGAGAACAAAGATGTCCTTTACACATAAGTTTTGACCAAGGAATTTATATACAAACTGGAATGCTCACATGCACTTCAAAACCATTCCTACAGCCGGAATTGCATCTCTTTCTACCATGGATTCAAGGCAACTCTCGTAAGAAAGAGACAATATACCGGTTGTCAACGAAATGCTCGGAACGATTTTTCACTTTACATGTTATAAGCCAATGTTAACCTTATGTCAGTTATTACGAGGTGCATATTTGAATATACAATTTTATTAAGTGAGCGTTCCAGCTATGATAGAAATTCCTTGGTTTTGACACTTGTCAGATAACTTGACATTGATGGCTACTGTACTCGTACCCGCCGTGAAAGAATTAATAAAAGCTGTTAGATCTTGAGAATAACAGTTTCAAACGAACAGACAAACTTTATAACTTTATTATAATAATATAAATAAATTAGATGATTAATTATTTACTATAGTAATATAATAATCATAATAACTGTAAATTTAATGCGGAAATTGAAAGCAAAAGTTGTAAAGCAAGAATCGACAAAGCTCGGAATAATATATTTGCAATTTGCTCACAATCGTGAAGATTAAATAAAAAAAAAATGTTATCTATGAATGAAACGAATTACGGTAATCGTTTGTAATTTATTCAGACGCTGGATTAATATCTAATAAATAATATAATAATCTATTGAAACTATCCTCTTGCCCCGACTTTGTACGAGTATTTCTGAGGTAAAACTTTAATTCTCGCATATAAATATTTAAGTGAAATATGTTTTATCCGATAGCGCAATGCAATTGAGATTGTTTATGAGTTTATCAGCCAATATAATATGTTCCTACTTCCTTGATCTTAAAATTATTGTTCTTTGAATGATTTTGTGAATGTCACTGTCATGTATGGCGTTAGTTCAAAATTCAATATGGCGCAAATGAAAATGATTAATGTGAATATTATTGACGTGATAAATAATTATTACAACCGAACTGCGATCTTATTTTCTTTGACTAAAATTATCTAATTTATTTACCTATTTGTGTAAGTAATGCCTAAATAAGCTAGTTAAGAAAATAACTTCTTTAATGTTAGTCTTTTTAATTATTGCAGTTAATTTCTTTTATTTGTTAATTTTTTTGAAGTAGGTAATTTCATGCAATTGTAATATAGTCTTTTTGGCAATTTTATAGTATTGTTTGACAATGAGTGAATAACAAATAGTTCTGCTACGTTCTATGTTGCTGCTAAGTAATATATTAAGAAATAGGAAAAATATTTTGTCTGCTGTCTTGCTAGATTTTTCAAAAACGAATCGTACTATAAACCGGTTGCAGTCTTTGTCTGGGACAAGTTTTTAGTTCTCAAATGACTTTCAAATCTCGTTTTATTGTATCTTTGAATGCACTGGAATATTAAAATAATTTTAGATGCTGTATTCGATTTTCCGTATTGTATTTTAATTAATGTTACTCGTTTTTCTGACTCGTTAACTCTCGCTAGTAGCTAACTAGCTAGATAAGTTGACGTTTCTGAGAGAAAATTATTTACGATTCATTTTATATAACATTACTATGTGTCTCAGATTCTTTAACAACCTTTTTCTTTATATGCCTTCACATTGTACACAGTATTTTACAAGAATACTTAATATGGACACAGCTGGGGATCTTGAATGACACTTAGACAGTTTTTTTTTATTTTGCAATTCCCACGGGATCGAGATGTGTAAGAATGTCATAGAATCATTCGAATTGTCATGTCGTATTTTTCATATTTGGACATTTTTATACATTTTGAGCCGTGCGACTGTGTGGTAACCGGTAGAGAAGAATACTGTTCTCTTATATTTACGCGAATTTCACTCATTTGATTAAAAGTCTATACCGGATTTTATCGCGTTTATTCAAAACTTTATAGTTTAACAATATTTTAAATTATTTCCCGACGCTTCGGACCCTTTACAGCGTCATCCCGAGATCATGGACGCTGTAAAGGGTCCGAAACGTCGGGAAATAATTTAAAATATTGTTAAACTGTAAAGTTTTGAATAAACGCGATAAAATCCGGTATAGACTTTTAATCAAATGAGAAGAATAGTCCCGACCTCGTTCTTGCCGAGGTGTCGTAAATAAAAAAATATATTATTTAAATTGGATCGACAGTTCTTAAAGTTGTCAGTTCTTCAGATTAGAAAAAACACAACAACAAACAAACTGATTAACGATAAACATTAATAGGATTTAGTGATGTAGTACTGACTTGAGTTCTTAGTAGTATTTTTTTTTCTAATTATAATTGCAAATCGCCCAGACTTGTTATTTATCCGAATTCTCGAATTAAAATAATAAATAAATAGAAGTTTGTTTTTTTAATTTTACGTCGTGATTATTTCACCCAATAAATTCATTAATAGAGAAAAAAAAACGATAATATGATTATTATATCTTTATTTGAATCATTAATAAGATCAATGGCTTAGAAAAGTCAGGTAATCATCCCATTCTGAGACCACTCTGAAAGCACTATGATAGTACTCGGAAGCCACTCTGAGGTCTTTTTGAGACAAAGCTGAGGCCACAAACAGGCGAACCTGAGGCTGATCTGGTGCCACTCTGACACTACTCTGAGGTTACGCTGTGGCCTCTCTAAGCCAATCTAAGACCATTATGGAGTTAGTCTCAGGCCGTTTCGATACCAGTAAAGCGAATGAATTTGTTTGAATGTCCGGATCTCGGAATCCATACGACCTTAAAAAACTTTTTATGCGATAGAAGCTCGTTATTGGGTTTAAGTTTAATTTACTGTGAAAGATTGAGAAAAAAAAAAAGAAAAAGATAGAAATTAGATTGCCTTGACGCTAGAATTAAAGCTGTAATCACAAACGCGACTCTACCGAGAACCGCGTGTCTAGTGTTTTATTATATTTTGTATGTTTATATTACAGGAAGTGATCGACTGCGCGGGTCTTGGCAATAGCGGCTGTTTGGGTGGCGATATCTGTCTCCTTCTAGATTGGCTGATGATAAGCGACACAGCGGTGCAGTTGGATAAAGAATACCCTTTGCAGCTGACTGACGGTGTCTGTAAGAAGAAGGATAACGCAACTGGTGTGCGAGTTAAGACGTTCACCTGTGATGAGTACGCAATTATCACCATTATTTCATAATATTATATTTAGATAATTTAGAGAAACAGGGAGAATCACCGCACCAAGATATTTGGCTGTGGCACAGTAAAAGACAAAAGTATTGTTATAAAAAGCTTTAAAATATGTTTTTATTGTACTCCTTTATTGAAAATATGTATACAAGATAAACAAATTTTAGGCACAAAGCAAAAAATCTCTTTTCAAAATTCGAAGTTTTCAAAAAAAAAAAAAAACATGGTGGAGATAGAGAACCAGTAAAACCATTAAAATAGAATTATAAAAATTTAAAACTTAGTAACATCGCGTAAAATACGAAGAGCAGTATAATTGATAACTTCTTTAAAGTTGGTTAAAAGTCTGGGGATGTGATAGAATAAACTCTTTTTCCAGCTTAATCGGATCGGAAGAGAAGATTCTGCAGATGATAGCGACCCATGGTCCAGTAGCCGTGGCCGTGAACGCTCTTACGTGGCAGAACTATCTCGGTGGAGTCATTCAATACCATTGCAGGTAGGTTTAGTGTTAATTTTTAATATCTAGCATTTTCTCAGCATTTATCAGCCCTTTATAAATAATATTAGTCTGGATCTCATAGGTTTTATAGTGAAAGTGACAGTCATCTGATTTCTTTAACCATTGAGGGCACGTCAATAACTACAAGATATTTTTTTGAATCTATATTTGACAACGTTTTCAATAACTGATTACCACTAGAAAACTTGTGTATAAAAATCTACTAGCTTCCGCCCGCGATTTCACTCGCGTGGTTGTATTGATAAAAAGTAGCCTATCTCGTTTCTCAGGCTTCAGACTATCCGTGTCAAATTCTTACAACAGCTCGGTAACAAAGACTCTCATACAAAAACGTTCCTCCGCGTTCCCAGAGTGTAGTAATAAATGCCCTCAATTGACACTTTAGTGAATTCTCGCGAAAAGAAGGTAGTAAGCGCCGTGGAATAGTCGTCACTTACGCGTATTTGCGTGATAATTTTTAAACATTGTTATATTATGGCCAAATCACTTGTGTTATTCTTAGGTATAAGTTATTGTACGAGACAACCGAGAAGGACAGCAACAGACGGTCTCCTTCGCACATGTGTAAGCGAGATAGCATAATGTTATCGTCAATATCGATCATATTTATAGTAATCATTCGTATAGTTAGGACCTTAAAGAGGTATTTCGCATCATTTCATAGAATTATTTCGTTAGAATATGTGTAATAGACAATCGAAAGGGATAGAGATAGACGGTCTCCCTCGCACGTGTGTGAGCGAGACAACATAATGATGTCGAAAAATATCGACCGTATTTATAGAAATCATTCGCGTAGTTAGGTACTTAGAGAGGTACTTGTATCATTTCATAACATTATTTTATTAACTTGTAGATTTATTAAAGTTTAAATATTTTCGCATAAAGAGAGATAGATATAGAATTTTGTATAGAAAAATAGAGAAAGCAATAGGATTAAGGATATCTTCATTGTTTAATGTTTACAGTTATAAATTCATAGATTAAGGATATTTTGTCGTTTAATATTAATATATATTTTTATAGTTTAAAATTGATAATTCATACGTAAAAATAGGATTATAGGATTAAGGACATTTCATTGTGTTAATATTAGCTTAAGAATATTTTCAGATATAGTTTGCATAGATTTAAGGATATTTTGTCAATTTATAGTTATTTTATAGATACTTTATAATGTAAAAATAGCAATTTACATGTTAAAAATAGATTTTGAAGATATAGCATTCGATAACTCATAGATGGATTAGCGACGCGCGCACGTGGCAGACTAACGCGGATTAAGGATCCGCGGGGGGCTTTTATATCAAGCGGTGGGGGACGAGGTAGATTTAAATACCGTGGCGAGGACCCGACCCCGTTTATTGATAATTAGCGCGCGCGCCGCATTAATTGTATGTTAAAATAATAGAGGATGTAAAATAGTTATAGAGTAAGTATAGAAATAAGCTCAACTATTGTAAAAAGTATGTTTTTTGAATAAAGTAAATTCCCGGGGGTGAGGTAAGGGATCGCTGGCCAGCCAATCAGAGCAGTATAAATTACGGTGCCATTCCGGGCACCACATGCCAGTCTTCGATTGACTATAGAAGAGTAAAGAATAGTGAATAGTATATGCCAGTCCTCGATCGACCAGCGAATAGTAAAGATAAAGAATAGCAAGAGACCATAGTATAGAAGAAATCGCTTATAGAAGCTAGCCAGCATCTCTGCTCCTCACAAGCGGGAAAATCTTCAACATTTAATTGGCGTTTCACTGACGTACACCCTCACTGAACGCACGGCGAACTAGAACCGGCTCACCCTTCGCATTCGTTTGATACCGGCCCTAGAAACAGACGTCTCATCGTCACATCGCATATTATACAGTCCACTTCGTATTTCTTTCGACTAGGGTCCGGTACAATTTGGTCCTTCGAGCCGGATCTGCCTTTCGTCGTGTCTCATCGTGGTCATCGTGTACGTCGTGTTCGTCATATAGATATAGCGAAGTTGAAGACATCGTTTATAATGCCGCTTACAAGATCGCAAGCCGAGAAGATGGAACAGGAATTAGAAGCGATCCAAGAAAGGTCTCCAGAGGACACCTCGAACATCGCAGAACAATCGAAGCCTTCAAACGTACCTGTTCGACACGAAGAACCGCCTAGATCTCCGTCGGCCGATCCAGGTCAAAGAAAGCATTCGAAACCGTCCTCGAAGAAGGCATCAAAAGAAAAGAAGCTTCTCAAGCTAAGAGAAGAGATAGCTCAACGCAAGCTGGAACTCGCCATTGCAAGAGCTGAAGCCGCCGCGCTGGAATCCGATGACGACGATAGTGAAGATTCATCACACGACGGCGACAACCGAGTTACAGAGTGGTTGGACACACACCCGGAGGTCACCACGAAACCGATAGCTCAAGACCCCGAGGAACCTATAGCGAAGCCCACCACACATACAGAAAAGAACAACTCGGTCATCATAGAAAAAGAAGCCCCAGAGATAGCGACTGTGGCATCGAATAGCATAGACCTGACGCAATTAGCGGCAGCCATCACCACAGCGGCAAGATCTGCGGGCACATCGCGGTATATAGGAGAATTACCGTACTTCAACGGGTCACACACAGAGTGGCTCGCCTTCCGCGCTGCTTACTACGAATCATCGACTCAACTCAGCGCGGCGGAGAACTCAGCAAGAATACGAAGAGCCCTGAAAGGAAAAGCGAAGGAAGCGGTCGCCAGCCTTCTCATCGCAAACGCACCGGCAACAGAGATCATCAAAACACTAGAGACTCGCTTCGGAAGACCGGACGCCATCGCCATCACCGAGCTAGAGAAGCTGCGCAACCTGCCTCGCCTTACCGACTCTCCGAGGGACATCTGTGCCTACGCTAACAAGATTAAGAACTGTGTCGCCACTCTACGACTGCTAGCTAAAGACCAGTACCTGTATAGCCCGGAAATTATAAAACAGCTGGTCGAGAAGCTAACACCAACAACGAGATTCAGATGGTTCGACTACGCAACAAGCAACGATATAGAAAAACCGAAGACTGAACCGGAGTTAGTACTGTTCTGCGAATTTATAGAACGAGAAGCAGACAGGTGTGCGAAGTACGCACCTCCGGAACAGATCAACAATGAAGAAACCACGACACCTGTACGAAGACACCGCGCGCTCGTAACGAACGATAGGAAATTCCCTTGTCCTATATGCAAGGAGAAGGAACACGAGCCGTCGGACTGTTCGAAAATAAAGACAGCGGAGCAACATAGGCGTTGGGAAATAGCTAAGGACGCGAACCTCTGCTATAGATGTCTTCGCTACAGAAGTCAAACACACAAGTGTAAGACACGTGTCTGCGGTAAGAACGGTTGCGAACGAACACATCATCCGCTGCTTCACTTCACGCCGACCAACAAAGAAGATAGAAGAGAAGAAACAGAGAAGGTCACCACTACACATAGCCACAAGGAGTTGCACGCCTACCTGAAATATATTCCGGTCAGGATCAGCGGCCCTAAGAAAACCATAGACACGTACGCGCTGCTGGACGACGGCTCCACCGTGACCTTAATAGAAGAGAGTATCGCTTCGAAGATCGGCGCGAAGGGACCTAAGGATCCGTTGAACATCGAAACAATCGACACGAAGTTAGCTACACACTCGTCTCGTCGTGTCACGTTCAACATAAAGGGGCAAGAAAAAGAGTTCAAACTACAGGCGAGAACTATAAAGAAAATGAAAATATCGCCGCAATCGATAAACAAAGAACAAGTACGGGCCTGCGAACACCTTAAAGACATCGCTAACGACATTTCGTATAAGGACGCTCGCCCTACTATACTCATCGGTCAGGACAACTGGCACCTGCTAATAGCATCTGAAACAAAGAAGGGTAATAGAAGTCAACTAGTCGCATCAAAAACGCCCTTAGGATGGGTCCTCCACGGGTCTGGCTCTCGCACCGTCGGTCAGCGGGTTCACTTCGTTTATAATCTCGCCGACACAGATATAGAAAGCGACGAAGTTCGTATGGACGAGATGCTACGACACCACTTCGCTCTGGACTCCATCGATATAGCAGAGAAAAAGCCGCGTTCCGATCCGGAACAAAAAGTACTCGACATACTGGAAGCGAACACCGTACAGACAGAAAGCGGACAGTATGAAACGGCTTTACCGTGGAAAAATAGCGATTCGAAAATGCCGTATAACTACGAAAACGCACTCAAACGACTCTATACAACGGAAAAGAAAATAGATAAAGATCCGTTATTAAAAGAAAAATATACGGAACAAATGAACGCATTAATAGAAAAGGGCTACGCGGAACGAGCTCCAATCGAAAAAACATCGCATAGAACGTGGTACCTACCTCACTTCCCCGTCGTCAACGTCATGAAGCCGGGTAAAGTCCGTATAGTTCACGACGCGGCGGCGAGAACAGCTGGAACATCACTTAACGATCACCTGCTCACCGGACCGGACTTACTACGCTCGCTAACCGGCGTGTTAATGAGATTCCGGCAACATCGATATGCAGTGACCGCAGATATAGCAGAGATGTTCATGAAGATAGGAGTAAGGAGTGAGGACAGAGACGCACTACGATACCTATGGCGCGGGGACAGACGGGACGGACCTCCCGACGAATATAGAATGAAGTCGCTCATATTCGGAGCGACGTGTTCACCGGCCATAGCGATATACGTAAAGAACGCGAACGCCCGCAAGTACGAAAAAGAATATCCAGAAGCCACCGCCGCCATCGTGCAAGCTCACTATATGGACGACTATCTCGACAGCTTCACGACAGAGCAACGAACTATAGAAATAGCTACGCAAGTTCGAGATATACACGCGGCGGGCAACTTCAATCTGCGAAGCTGGACATCGAACTCGCTATACGTACAGAAAACATTAAACAAAGAATCGGAGTCGTCTCAAGAAATTAAACAGCTGGACGACGGAACGAAGACAGAACGCGTGCTAGGCCTCATGTGGAACCCACAGAACGATAGCCTAGGTTTCAACTTAAACCTAGCCCGCGTACCGCCAGCGCTCCTAGACAACACGGCTCCGACAAAGCGAGAAATACTAAAGATTATTATGTCGCTCTACGATCCGCTCGGCCTCGCTTCGCCTGTGATAGTGCGTGGTAAACAAATCATGCAAGAAGTGTGGCGGCGCGGAATAGGATGGGATAATAAGATCGACGCCGACCTCGCAGAACAATGGACCACGTGGCTACAACACATAAAGAAACTACGTGACGTCACCGTGCCACGTGCTTACATAGAATATAGTGAAGCGACGTCATTACAATTACACGTGTTCGTTGACGCCAGCACGACCGCATACGCCGTAGCTCTATACTGGAGAACGGAAAATAAAGACGGAGAAGTAAATCTCACCCTCATCACCGCCAAAGCCCGCGTCGCGCCGCTCAAGCTAGTATCCATACCACGTCTCGAGTTACAAGCCGCGGTACTAGGAGCTAGGATGGCAGCGACAGTCCTGAGCGAGCACAGTAGAAAACCGGAATCGAAGACCTTCTGGACCGACAGCAAGACGGTGTTAACATGGTTGAAGACAGGGGCGAGATCATACAAACCGTTCGTCGCTCATCGCATCGCCGCGATAGAGGAAACCACCAGCAACAGCGAGTGGAGATGGGTGCCTACGAAACTTAACAACGCCGACGACGCCACCAGGGACGTGCCTTGTGAGTTCGACAAGGCACATAGATGGTTCACGGGGCCACCATTTTTACGAAAGCATCCATCGGAGTGGCCGTCCGAAGTCCCGTCGAAAGTCGAAAACACCGGAGAAGAACGTACGCATCACATCACTACGAAAACATCGACATCCGTCAGCCAGTCCGTACCCGATAGCGCACGATTCTCTAAGTGGGAACGGCTAGTACGAGCTACCGCGCGGGTATTACAATTTATACAACTGTGTAGAGGTCAACGAACCGAGCGTGTTAATTATAGAAAGAAAAAACAGTACGCGGACCCCGACTGGAACAATAAAGATAATAAGAAACACACAGGTACGAAATCGAAACAGTCGAGGCATAATAAAGAAGAAAATAAATACCTGCCTATAGAAGCCGCACTACTAAGACAGGCGGAATCCTTAATAGTGAAATCGATACAGCAGGATTCCTTCTCTGACGAAGTATACGCCTTAAGGAGTGGCAAATCGCTATCAAATAATAGTAGACTACGATTATTGTCGACAACGTTCGTAGACGGAATTATTCGTGTCAAGAGCCGGGTCAACGCAGCGGCGGGAGTCACGGAGTCACAAAAGTCACCAGCCGTGATAGATGGTGACCATCGAGCAACACGACTGTATATAGAATATACACATAGGAGCCTGCAGCACGCCGGCGTAGAGACAGTCGTGAACGAGTGCAGACAGCACTATTGGGTGCTCCGACTCCGCCCTGTGACCAGAGTCATCGTTCGCAGCTGCCTACCATGTCGCATTCGAAGAGCAGCACCACCGTCGCCACCAACGGGCGACTTACCACCGACTCGACTCGCTCATCATCAAAGGCCGTTTACGTACACCGGCATCGATTACTTCGGACCGTTCACAGTCACCATAGGAAGACGCCATGAAAAGCGCTACGTGGCCCTCTTCACGTGTCTCACCACTCGAGCTGTGCATCTAGAAGTCGCCGCATCGCTATCGACCGACTCAGCTATACTGGCACTTCGTCGAATGATAGCGCGCCGTGGTTGTCCCACCGAAATCTGGTCGGACAACGGAACGAACTTCCACGGCGCGGACGCCGAGCTGAAGAAGGCGGCGCTGCAGGCAACGAGTGAGGAGGCCAACATTCGTACGATCACGTGGAGGTATATACCACCGGGTGCACCGTTCATGGGCGGAGCATGGGAGCGGCTAGTGAGGTCTGTGAAGACCGCTCTCACAGCTGTACTGCAAGAACGGAGTCCACAAGAAGAGGTCCTCGCTACACTACTCGCAGAGGCCGAATACACGGTTAATAGTCGGCCCCTTACACACGTCTCAGTCGATATAGAAGATCCCGAAGCGTTGACTCCGAATCACATACTGCTCGGAGGGTCAGCCCGAGTACCGTTGCCCGGCAGATTCGACGATAGGGATCTGATAGGACGCCCGTACTGGAGAGCAGCACAGCGCCTAGCAGATCAGTTCTGGGCCCGATGGGTTCGCGAGTACCTTCCCGAGCTTCAACACCGGCGGGAGCCCCGAGGGTCCGGACCAGCAATAGCAGTCGGCGACGTGGTACTCATAGTCGACGGGAATCTACCTCGCAACACCTGGCCACGAGGCGTCGTGATAGCTACGTATCCCGGTCAAGACGGAACGGTACGAGTAGTGGACGTGAGAACATCCGGAGGCATCCTGAGAAGACCTACGAAGCGGCTGGTGCAGCTGACATCGGCATCGGTCGTCTCTCCCAGCACGGAAGAATGCAGCATCGTGACGAGCCCCGAGACTGCACGGCGGGAGAATGTACGAGACAACCGAGAAGGACAGCAACAGACGGTCTCCTTCGCACATGTGTAAGCGAGATAGCATAATGTTATCGTCAATATCGATCATATTTATAGTAATCATTCGTATAGTTAGGACCTTAAAGAGGTATTTCGCATCATTTCATAGAATTATTTCGTTAGAATATGTGTAATAGACAATCGAAAGGGATAGAGATAGACGGTCTCCCTCGCACGTGTGTGAGCGAGACAACATAATGATGTCGAAAAATATCGACCGTATTTATAGAAATCATTCGCGTAGTTAGGTACTTAGAGAGGTACTTGTATCATTTCATAACATTATTTTATTAACTTGTAGATTTATTAAAGTTTAAATATTTTCGCATAAAGAGAGATAGATATAGAATTTTGTATAGAAAAATAGAGAAAGCAATAGGATTAAGGATATCTTCATTGTTTAATGTTTACAGTTATAAATTCATAGATTAAGGATATTTTGTCGTTTAATATTAATATATATTTTTATAGTTTAAAATTGATAATTCATACGTAAAAATAGGATTATAGGATTAAGGACATTTCATTGTGTTAATATTAGCTTAAGAATATTTTCAGATATAGTTTGCATAGATTTAAGGATATTTTGTCAATTTATAGTTATTTTATAGATACTTTATAATGTAAAAATAGCAATTTACATGTTAAAAATAGATTTTGAAGATATAGCATTCGATAACTCATAGATGGATTAGCGACGCGCGCACGTGGCAGACTAACGCGGATTAAGGATCCGCGGGGGGCTTTTATATCAAGCGGTGGGGGACGAGGTAGATTTAAATACCGTGGCGAGGACCCGACCCCGTTTATTGATAATTAGCGCGCGCGCCGCATTAATTGTATGTTAAAATAATAGAGGATGTAAAATAGTTATAGAGTAAGTATAGAAATAAGCTCAACTATTGTAAAAAGTATGTTTTTTGAATAAAGTAAATTCCCGGGGGTGAGGTAAGGGATCGCTGGCCAGCCAATCAGAGCAGTATAAATTACGGTGCCATTCCGGGCACCACATGCCAGTCTTCGATTGACTATAGAAGAGTAAAGAATAGTGAATAGTATATGCCAGTCCTCGATCGACCAGCGAATAGTAAAGATAAAGAATAGCAAGAGACCATAGTATAGAAGAAATCGCTTATAGAAGCTAGCCAGCATCTCTGCTCCTCACAAGCGGGAAAATCTTCAACATTTAATTGGCGTTTCACTGACGTACACCCTCACTGAACGCACGGCGAACTAGAACCGGCTCACCCTTCGCATTCGTTTGATACCGGCCCTAGAAACAGACGTCTCATCGTCACATCGCATATTATACAGTCCACTTCGTATTTCTTTCGACTAGGGTCCGGTACAGTTATATTACTCTAAACTTTCATCTAAATTCTTTAAGTAGTTTTTGGTGACCATAAAAATTGTACTTATTTATCAAAATTTATAAAGTAGTATAGTAGTATAGTAATTTATAAAGTAGTTTATATTAATAAATTAAAGGTTACATTTAATACGAAATTCTTAGAAGGTCTTTCCATATTTTCGGTATAACTATCAGAGCTGTAAATCTGTGTGACAGAGGCTATAAAATTGTTTCGTCTTCAAGTTCATTTAATTAAATTTTTAAATAATTGATTTATTATAATTAAAACAAAAATGCTCGTCGTGTCCTATTAATTTATAATAATGAAAATAATAAATAAATAAATATGTAAATATGTTTAACACACACACACGGTCGTCTGCTCCTAAGGTAGGCAACTTAATGCCTGTGTTATAGGTAACAGCCGACTGATATACATTTTTTTAAATAAATATACATATAAATAATACATATATAAATAAACATATATTACACCCAGACTCGGGCCGGGAATCGAACCCACAACCCTTGGAGCAGAAAACAGGGTCACTGCAAACTGCGCCAACGGGTCAGTCGGTTAAATATTATTATTATTAATAAAATTTGAATTAATTATCATATATTTATGTTTCCAGTGGCAGCCCTATGGATCTGAATCACGCTGTGGAGTTGGTGGGTTACGATTTGACCGCCGATGTTCCCTATTATATCGCGAAAAATTCATGGGGGAAAAGTTTCGGAATTAATGGCTACATACATTTGGCGATTGGGAGTAATATCTGCGGACTCGCCGACGAAGTTGCCAGTATCGATATTAAGCCATGATATTGTATGTAAAGTTGTTTGCGCTTGTTACCAGCGTAATGTCATATTATGTTAGTCATTTTATTTTTATATTTTTTATTTTTTTAAATGAAATGTGGGACCAATTTATCTCGTAAAAGTATTTTGTCATTATTGTCTTTTTTATATGTAAGTATTAAAAATGATATGTTTTTGAAAAACATAATATTACATAAATTTATCACAGAAAGCAATAATTAGTTTTAAGTGTCTTATTACATAAGATATATTTTTTAATATTTTATATAGCATAAAAAAGATTTATATATTGTTGGATCTAATTATCTATTTTCCGTCCTCGAAAATCCATTACTACTATGATAGTTTTATATAAAAAAAAATTAAAATAATATTAAATAATTAAATAGTGTAAGATTAAAATGCAAATAAAAGACTCAATGAAGTGCCTCGAATCACAAATATTATATAAGCAAAATTTTTTTTTAGTTATAAGCAAGGAATTTATATCACAACTGGAACGCTCACTTAATAAAATTGTATATTCAAATATGCACCTTGAAATATTTGACATAAGGTTGACATTGTCATTATAACATGTAAAGTAAAAAATCGTTCCGAGCATTTTGTTGACTACTGGTATTTTGTCTCTTTCTTACGAGAGTTGCCTTGAATCCATGGTAGAAAGAGATGCCATCCTTGCCATAGGAACGTTTTTTGAGTGCACGTGAGCATTACAGTTTTTATGTAAATTACTTGGTTATAAGTTATATTTTTGGTATTTCATACACGGAACAAATCTTGCCATATTTTTCTATATATTATTAATAGTTAACTTTATAGTTATAGTTTTATTTTTTATCTGTTAGATTTAGACTTAAGAAAAATGAGTAATAATGTTAAAATACATTTTCAGATATTTTTAGACCTAAAAAATTTGGCCTAAATTATAAATATTAAGGTATGAACACATTAATTCATCTCAAGCTACCTCCAGCTATATAATGGAAATTACATGCCATTTTCAAAATTATGTTATATTTTCCTTAAAATCCAATAATTCAAGCAAAGGAAAAATTTGTCTTTTTAAAGTATAAATAACTCGTAAGCTAACAAAAGTGGCAATTTTACATGGTACAAAAACTAATATACACCAAGTCGTTTGTTGAAACCACAAAGTGGCGTATTTCTAATAGAATAGTCATTTAGTCTGGCAGCAAGTTATTCTGTAAATAAACACATCTGACCAACAAAAATTTTTGTCCAATTTATTAGTTTTTTTTTTTTTTTTCGGTGAGTAGCGACCCTATAACATTTCTGCTTGTCTCGGTTAAACAAGTACAAAAGTTCTTTTCTTCTATTCGTTCGGTTATCTTGCAAAATTACTAATATATTGTATTCCATCGAAGTGCAAAAGGTTTTACTGCAGTATAAATACTGGATGATATTAGTCAAGTTTGAACAAACCACAAGTCATTTTCATATACATAATATGACTCCAACCAATATAATATGACTCCAAACCAACAAAAACCAATTTGGGCAATCGCTAATTCACTTGGTCTAATCCCTCATGAACTAATTGTAACTTAATCTCCAATGGCTACTATATCTAAAATCTCAAATTACCTATATGTACGATATTTCTTCATAATAAAAAGTTATGTATTTTGAGACTTGTTATTTTATTTTTTATTTCATTTATTCTTAACCGACTTCAAGAGATGGGATCTAATGTTGGTACTAATTGTGAACCGATTTTAGTAATAATTGTTTTTTTATGAATATTTTAAACGTAATCCCATATCATCTTTATAAAAAAAATCCACATCCGTAAGGATGAAAAAAAAAACACGTGGAATTATTAATGTCGGTTTATAAAATGTAAAAATCGTCTTCTTAAACTAAACTGACTGAGCCTGAGTTCCTAATCTGGGGTTAATTACCCCCGCGGAGCTAAATCAGCTATTTGACGGGGGTAACAAAGAACCTAATCTAAATATAACATTAAAAAACTTGTGAATGCAAAACAATATCAACCTTCACGCTGAGCCAACATTCACTAGATTGTTATGTTAGGATTAGTTTCACTAATAGAATAGTCAATGTAACTGGATATTATTGATCCATTGTTTATACGTATAAATACGTTAAAATTGTAAGCGGAGCCGGCCTGAGGGGTGTGCAACGTATGCAGTCGCACACTCGAGCGTTTTGGAGGGGCATAAAATTGGCCGATTTGGGTTTTAAAAAAATTGGGCATATTTTTTTTAATTGATTTAAATGTTAAGCAGAAATATTTAAAGAAGAAGAAACTTTGTCTCGACTATTACAGTTGAATTTCTAGGTAAAATCGAAGATTATTTACAATAAGAACCTGTTCAAAGGCTTCACTATACAGGTGACTGGTGAATTACTATCAATATTTAAGGAAAATACTCGGTAGATGATTCTCATTCGAATTATATAAAAATATAATATAAATAAATAAAATTAATAAACTTCTAAATAAAGTTACCCACAGTTATCTAATTATTTCCGCGTCGTCTGGACACCCTAGCAGCTATAGTCGGATCGCGGAGCAGGAAAAATTTTGTACATTGACTTTTTACTACCCGTCTCTGTCACTCCCACTTCCGTTCGTATATTGTACGAGCAAGACGCAATATACAGGTGACTGGTAAATTACTATCAATATTTAAGGAGAATACTCGGTACATGATTCTCGTTCGAATTATGTAAAAAAAATAGGTACTTAATTTTTGACCAAATTTTCATAAATTTCAATTCAAATAAATGAAGCGATGACACTGTTCCAGTCATGCCGGCGGCGCGTGCACAAGTGTTGTATTGTGCCGCTTCTTCACATCTAAAAATTGCCAAAGTTCACATCATTTACCTAGTCAACAAATTTGTTGCTTAAAGGAGTAAAATATCTTAGTATTTTTGCCTATCCTAAGCCAGGATTAAAGTATTAAGGGGGACTGGATCATGCTTGTTTATCCTGCTACCCTGTTAACATGTGGCGGCGTTAAAACGTAGGTAAACTACCTATTTTGTTTCGAAAGTGCGGCTAGCTGCTAGGGTGTCCAGACGACGCGTACATAAATGGATAATTGTTGAGTAACTTTACTTAAAAGTTTATTAATAGTAATTTACCAGTCATTCTGTATACATTTGAAAGTTAAAAGTTATAATTGTTAAATTTGTAACATAAAGTGATTTGTGAAGAAATAATAGATATTTTTATTTTCTTATATACAGGATATACGGACGGATGCGGGAGTGACAGAGACAGGTAGTAAAAGGTCAATGTACAAAATTCTTCCTGCTCCGCGATCTGACTATAGTTGCGCTGTAGACCTTAGTTATCGCGTAGTAAATTTAGTTATCGCGTGGTAGTTACCTAAGTCCAAACGCCGCAACATGTTAACAGGGTAGCATGCTACCTTTGATAAACAAGCATGATCCAATCCCCCTTCATACTTTAATACTGGCTTAGGACAGGCAAAATACCAAGATATTTCACTCTTTTAAGCAACAAATTTGTTGACTAGGTAAATGATGTGAACTTTGGCAATTTTTGTATATGAACAAGCGGCACAGTACAGCACCTGTATACGCGCCGCCGACATGACTGGAAAAGTCTCCACGCTTCATTTATTTGAGTCAAAAATTAAGTATCTATTTTTATTATATAATTTGAATGAGAATCATGTACCGAGAATTCTGCTTAAATATTGATAGTAATTCACCAGTCATCCTGCATAATGAAGTTTATCTCGTACATAGGTTATCTCGTAGATAAGTTACCTCGTACATAAGTTATCTCGTACATAAGTTATCTCGCACATAAGCTATCTCGTACATAAGTTATCTCGTGCATAAGTTAACTCATACATATGTTAATTCGTACATAAGTTATATCGTACATAGATTATCTCGTACATAGGTTATCTCGTACATAGGCTATCTCGTACATAGGTTATCTCGTACATAGGTTATCTCGTACATAGGTTATCTCGTACATATGTTATCTCATCCATAAATTATCTCGTACATAAGTTATCTCGTACATAAGTTATCTTTTACATATGTTATCTCGTACATCTCATCCCAATGAGTTCTGAGATACAGTAGTCCGATGCCCTTGACCAAGGTCCAAGCCGTGAAATCACCTTCGGTGATTGCCCCATCAGGTATTTATTCTGAAAATACTTGCAATATAAGTGTAAAAATCAAATTGTAACGTGATCCAGAAGCTTTCATTAGTTTAACATAATATGTAGTAGTTTAAGGTACAAGAAAGTCAAATTGAGGAAAATAAATTGTATGTTCTAAAAGGCGCAAAGGTGCACAAAAACTATGTTTTTAGACCTTAAAATTAAAAAAAAAATCGGGGTGGTGCCCCGGATCCCTCCTTTTATCCTTTTATCTATTCCATACTCCAGAAACTCCCAGACCCCCTGGTAGGGGCATAAAATGTGAGTCTTGCACACTTTCAATTTTCGTCTTAGGACAGCCCTGATTCCCACGGGAGTTGGTGGATCTCCTACTGGGCGCGTCCCCGGGTGTCGGATAGGGCCCTAGGGGAACACCACTCGCACTAGAAGCGAGTGGTAGGAGTCTTCAGACCCCCGCGGACCAAAACCAGCAAGACGGGCGCGAAAGCGCAACGGGACGCCGAGGCCACATAGTCTCACGCTGTAGCCACGTCCCAGTCATGGTCACTACTCGCCTAAGACCGAACGAGGGTGCGGAGGCGCAACGAAAGCGGCGCGACAGCGCGTGGGATAGCGCGTAGGCGCGGTGGTCTGTTCGGCACGATGGTGCGGGTAATGTGGGTGTGGCGCTGAGAAGGCGTGGAGAAAGTTCCCCCCATTCGGTGACAGGAGCGGGCGGGCTCGCTCGTCCACTCTGTGCAGAGGGCACGCAGCGCGTGGGCCGCCTGGGTCGAGCCTGGTTCCCTGCAGTTCTTACGGGGATGTCTGGGTGCATTCTGACGGCGGGGGTTGGGTCGCTCAATGCTAGAACTCTTCTGCTCTACGGAGGAGAGCCGGTAGCATTCGTTCGTTCGTAGCGTTCTCGTCTTACGTTTCGGCTGTCGCAGGTGCTTACTTATACTATATTATAAAACGAATCATTCTTGTCGGAATACTCGGCTGGTGCATTTTCTGCTGAGAATATGCTTTCTCTGCTTCTGACCTTCGTTCAGTAAGACGCTTGTATTTTTGAGGGGTCAATTTTGGGAAAATGAATGTTTACTGAATTTAGAATAGCCTTGGAGAAAAGTTCGTAACAAATTAAAATATTTCCATCATCTTGAGAGTCAGGGAGGAAGTCTATCATGCTATCAACGGACGCATCATATGCAGAGTAATTGGTGGATCGGAGTTTGTACTTAAGTAACGGATTAGGGTTAATATGGCGTACTCGGAATCATCGTAGCAACCCGACGTTACCTATGGAAACGTAATAAAGACGTGGAAAAGGAACAGCAGCCTTCGCCCGAGATCCTGAAAACATCTGGCAAACCTGAGAATATCCCGGCAACATTTTCACTAAACGTGCTAAAATAGTCACCGTTCTAAGGGGGGAGGAATTACATAGGACTGTCATATGAAGATAGCCTACGTTGCATTTCCATAAATTTATATTTATTATATTAAATAGTGAATGACGCAATGATTTCCGCTAGTTGTTTTTCATAATTATTTTGTAAGATTGATCATTCCATATTCCCACTTCGATGTGGAATCATCGTTCATAGGTTTTAATTTGTAATAAGTTTTTATATATATAATTAAAGTTAGTTTAAATCATTTTGGTTTTTTTTAAGTTCTTCGTCTGTCGCAAACGCAATTCGTATTTCCCAGCGTCAAAAAAAAAAGTGTCTAGACGACTGATAATAATAGATAACTGTTGGGTTACTTAGAAGTTTATATTTATGTTATTATGTTATATTTTTACATAATTCGAATAAGAATCATGTACCGAGTATTCTCCTTAAATATTGATAGTAATTCACCAGTCATTCTGTATACATTTGAAAGTTAAAAGTTATAATTGTTAAATTTGTAACATAAAGTGATTTGTGAAGAAATAATAGATATTTTTATTTTCCCTCACTGTTTTACAATAATGTAAAAATCGCCCTTTTAAACTAAATCGACTGTAATGCTGTTTACTTATTTTTATTTGTTTACAATTTATGTCAAAAGAGTTGAAAAGCTTAATTTAACTTAATTTTTTTTTATTTGTTTGAAAATAAGCTAATATTTTTTAAAAAAAATAATTTACAGACGAATTAAATTTTATTTCAATTTTTGTTTCTTTTTTATATTACTTTCCCTTTTTTTGCCATGATCCAACATAGTAAAGGAAAATGATTGCTGCAGTTGTCTCTTAATAATTAAGAGTTATAAGATGATTTGGTGTTAATAAGTGTCCCGTACCTGGGCAAGTAGCTACGCCTTGATATTTTTCAAGTACTACTCTTTCTGACATCGTGATAGGTCAGAAGGGTATGGGTCTATAGACGGAGCCTTTCTACTCAGGTGTATTCTCACCAGGGGTCATCTCGAAATGGCCTTGGATATTTATCTATGTGAGGCATTTTAGTAGTTATCGACTTCATGGGTTCTCTCAGTCAGTAAGAAAGGTATAAAGAAGTTCCATGAACGCCTCCAATCGCGGTTACGATTACCGTCTGGAGTGTATATTTGTACTTACACATATATTTGTTATTGGTCTGGTTGTTTGTTCTTGTGGGCTTTTCCATCGTGCATTGCAAGCACTGCGTGCTGATGCACACACCAGATAACAATCCTTACTGTTGATAAGGAAATTAACCGCCCACTCACAATGAAACAGAGTGACTGGATAACCTGAACCATTCTCAAGCGCAGAAGAGACCTTTGCGGTAGTGGGAAATTTATAAACTGCTTAAACTTGAAACAAATATGTAGTTTTGAAAAAACGATCTCCTTTTTTGGTTGGCGAATTGTAATAGATCTCTTATACTATTATGATTTGTGATGGGCGGGCCAACCCGCGCTTCTATTACTTATTACTGCTTTACACGTTCTTCCATAAACAGTGAAAAACATTCTTTTGGAAGACAATATTGCATTAAAGTAAGACAACCGTTCTGGTGTAGTGTTGTGAGAAGTCGCCTTAACGTGTAACATGCATAAATGTTACAATGGATCAGTCATAGAAAATTGCTGTTGGGAACGGTTAGGCGCTTACGTATATTTGGGAATGCCTCGGCTCGTTTAACTTCGGTTACCTTCCGATGGAGGCCGCATAATGCGCGCCTTTAATTTGGCTTTTTCGTCATAGCGGTGCGCAAGCTTTTTTTTGAGGTCTTTGGCCGCCTCTATTGTTATCGTGGCTCGAAAATCCCGACTATGTGTGTTGTCTTGCTGTGCAGCAGCTAGGAACCCCATTCATCCATTTCGTTGCCGGCAGTTCCCAGGCACCGAAGGTATTGCTGACTTCCGGATCACCCGTGATGGTTTTTGCCATCTCGAGTACCCGGTCCCCAAGCATTACCCTTGTGCATCTGGCCACTACCACCACTGGGTCCCTTTTTGGCGTGTTAAAGGTCTGAGGTCCTTCTTTTTGTCCCTCAACCTCGATTGCGCGCACGAAGCCGGCTGTGGTGGTATAAGTGGCCATATACAATCCCGACATGCTGCCCTTGAGTACTTGGCAGGTATCGTTATTGTATAAGGCTGCCTCGGCTTCATCGAGTTCCACTTCCAGTAGGCTATCATGTTCGTACTGGTAGATCTGTATGATATTTTTATAGGTGGCCAGGTATATCTCACAGTTCGCCTTTGTAATGACCAGAAACTCGATGTATGTATCCCGCTGAGTTTCTTTCGCCAGTTCTTCTCAAGTCAGAGGCTTCTTCTTTCCGAACTGGTGGTAGACTCATGACGTTCAGTAAATAATTGTAATAATTTTATGCTGAATAAAAATATTTTGATTGATTGATTGATTGATATGCATTTTCTGCATGTTGTTGTTGTGTGGACGCTGATCGAAGCTTGCCACTTGCTTGCTTGAAGTGGTGTGACTTGCCCCTTGTCAGCTCTCGTTCGATTGTCTGGTGACACCTGAGGAGGCCTCGGATTTTCATTTCTCATAAACCTTCTTAGCGCCTCCGATTGCCTTTCATTCAAAGAAGACGGTTTTGGGGCAAGGTGGTCAGGTAACTCTTTTGGGGGACATCATTTCTTAGTTCACTTTTGCTATCGCTATCAGACGGGGCTTAGAACTGCTGCATTTGTTCCTGGAGTTACGTGACTCGAGCTCCGCCTTTTGGGCCTCAGCCTTCGCTTGTAATCGTTCCGAGCCACTGGGCATAGTCTCTTCGAGAGTCGGCTTTTTATTTAGGGGCTAAGAAGTTCAAATCTGGGCCTATAAGTAACCCAGATCCTCCCCCTATCCTCGTAAACTATGACCTTATGTATTTTTGAAGCCATTAGGCAACCTTCCTGTTAGCTATGTCGCCTTTGTCGTAGCCGACTTATAGAGTCAACGCTTATTCTTACGGGGGCGCCCCGGGGAGTTCGCTCTGCCGAAGCAGTTGCTTGTTGCCTTGCCACGAGTTGTTTGAGTCCGCTTTTGCTTGTGCAAAAGCGGACTCCTTTCGCCACACGAATAGAGCGATTGCCTTATTATGCAACCGCACCAGACGGTAGGTCGAGTCATCGTCCTGTTTCTGAGCAAGTGCGTTGATCTTTGTACGTTTTAAGCGTGCGTTTTCATTGGTCATCCTCTAAAACAGCATCCGCAGAGGGGACGGAATGGCCTGTAGGCTGTAATCTCAGGCCCAGTGATGCTCGAGTGGAGGACCCCTGAAGAGGGGTTAGGTTAAAGTGTTATATGCTTGACCTGGAATCTTTAGTTAAGTTTTCGTCAAATTTATTTTCGAAAATGACCCGCCCATTCAATCCTTAACTAGCAAGCGAAATATTCGATGCCCATTTTTAAAATTTAAGCCATTAAATTTATCAATCCAGGAATCTTACAGAACGACAATATAATCTCATCACATTTTATTACTTGTGTCCGACTTATATACATAATTATATGTATAGAAATTAACAAATAAAATTAAATATGCATATATAGTTTGATTTTAAGAATTGAAGATAAAATAAAATTTTATGTAGTCGTGTATAAAAATATACATATATTTTATTATCATTGTAATATAAATGTTTATTGTGGTAAGTCATGATAATGTAATCAAACGCGAGTATTTGCCACATTAAAAAGTATTGATAACAATCACTAGAACAGCAATAACTACATATGATAAGTATTTTATAAGTAATATACGATAGTTTTCGAAGCTGTTTCAAGGTTATAATCATTCGCAATCACCGTCGTGTCAAGCCAAATTAATAAGTAAAGAAATGTAGCTTTGAGTATTTTTTAAAAACCCAAATTATAAGTTATAACTCCGGGTGGCAGGTGGCGTGCTATAGCACTTTATTGTTAGCAGCGATCGCACGCGTTTATTGCAATTCTAGCGAGGAAAATAACAATACTTAATAAAAACGTCGATGCACCCGTGCGGAGCCGGGGTGGTCGCTAGTTATCTATAAATTAGACTCTGTCAACTTAGTCCTAATTACAAAAGCAGTAACAGACGTTTTAACTTGGTCCGGCCGGACCACGGTTTTGGTACGCTCCGAACCCTATCCGACCGTCTGTAGAGTAGTCCAGCGAACATAATTATTATTAATTTCAGTCTGCCTCGGTTCGCTGGTTTGCACGTTGGATATGGTCCGCTCCGTACCAAATCCGGACGTGTGGACGCTTGGGCCGAACGAACTACGACTATTTTAGCTAGGGAGCTGGTGGCAATTTAGGTATACCTATTGGAAAAAAAAATAAACTTTCGAAAATATAAATATTATCGTTTCTGTCATTAATTATATCTTATTAAATATATTTTATAGATAGAGAAATTAAAGCTGGCAGAAGTCAGGATGGTGGGAGTTTTTATAAAAATAATTATTACCTTTGAAAAGATAGTAGGTATCGATTTTTTTCTGCTTTTTTCATTTTTAGGGTTTCGTATCCAAAGGATAAAACGGGACCCTATTACTAAGACTCCGCTGTCCGTCCATCCGTCTGTCCGTCTATCACCAGGTTGTATCTCATAAACCGTGATAGTTATAGTTGAAATTTTCACAGATAATGTAATTTCTATTGCCGCTATAACTAATTATTGAACAAACATTTAAACATTATTGAAGCAACTTGAATTATTGAACAAATTTCACGTAAATTATATTATTTTAAATTAATAAATATTATTAGTATTTTTAAGAAACTTCTATAAATGATAGCTAAAAATTAAGTAAATTTTAAAACGCAATATTTGCATAAACTTTCTAAAAACATTCCCACAAAGGTAAAATTACTTGTTCACATGGGTATAACAAATTTCCTACTAAATTCCTACATTTTTCTTACTAATTATTTCTAAATGTTTTCATAAATATGTATATGTCTATGTTAAAAGTAGCTACACTATCCCTGAATAGCATTCAAAATAAAACAACATTTGTTTTAAAATGGATTTATAATGATTAAAAATCTATGTTCAGACAATCATTCTCTTTTATTATTTATTTTACTTTACTTACGTTGAATATAGAATAATTGTAATATTTAAAATTGTGCATTAAAATTGATTACAATTTACCTTAATCAATATAACGTTTGTGCAAAAAAAATATTCAAATGTTACTTATCTGCGAAATTTTCCCATCTGTGCTAAAATTTAGGGTTGTTAGATGTATATTAATAATTAAAAATTTGTAAGTTTTTGTAATAAGCTAATATAAGTTTTTGTAATAAGCTAATTTTCTTTCGAATTATGCGTATTTGCCTGTTAAGTTCTAGGAAACAGTGTTAAAGTAAAATTTTTAATGTACCTATAACGAGGAAATTGGTGATAAATTACAATTTTTAATTAATAAAAGTGTGACAACCCTATACACGATGAACATTTCTTGTGCGATCCGGTCGTCTGTAGGGAGAACGGATTCGGTACGCGGATATCGTCCGGCGGACCAATTTTGTGCGTGTATTACTACTATAAAGTAGCAATCATACTCATTCAGTCAACACTCAACAGGCAGAGAGAGGAACGCGCGTTTCAGTAAGTTTATTTTTTATTTTTATTTCTTGCAATAAATGTAGGGATATTCTGACAAACGAATATATGCCTATTTCGCAGAGAGAGTATTCTCTGTCTACGGCCTATTTAATTTGTATATTTCTAAAACACAATTTTAAATAATATATTTTACACAACGTTCATTTAGATCGTTTGACTTAACTCTATTTAAAGAACAATATAGCCGGAGTTTGAATGAGTTAAAATATATTATATACAATGATATCGTTTGATTTTATGAGTTCATTATTTAAGAGATCGTTTAAGAACCATTAATGTTTCTGTTTTTTTTTTTTAAATATTCCGTTATCTTTACTAATATGATAATGATGGTGAGAAAATTGTTTGTTTGAACGCGTTTATCTCAGAAGATAACAGTCCGATCAAAAAATATTATGTGTTACAATGTTTGTTTTTTGAGGAAGGTTGTAGGCTATAAAACATCACTTTATGACTCATCGGACCGGACCCTCGGGTGAACTCGCGCCTGAAGTATGTTTAAGCACTTCAGAAAGTTTTTAATGTGAAGATACTATCAAATCGGATTGTAGGTAGATTCTTATTAGAAAAACTGGCAAATTAATTAACAGTTACCTACTATTTTAAAAACCGTCACTACCTTATTCAACCACTAAAATTAAGTAAGAAGTCCGGTATGAATAAATGACTATATGTGTAATACCTACATAATTATATTTTAAATTTTATTGTATTTTGATATTGTATTATTTATATAAAATGTTGTCATAAAAATCGTCGATAAGAAATTTATCTCATTTATAAATTTTTATTTAACAATTAGAAATGGTGCAATTACATGAAGAATCTTTTGGTACCTATAAAAATGAGAAGGTACGTAAGTTCGTATGGACTACGGACAGCGGGTTTTCTGTCTCTGTAATTTCTTATGGAGCTATCATTCAGTCCATTCAGGTAATTATCCTTTGCTTTTTTTCTAGCGTTTAGTTGTGTTTCGTTTAATGCGTCAATTTCGGTATCTAATGAAACAATTTGTAAATTATTTTTGTGTTGGAAAATCTGTTAACAAAACATGGTGTAGGAGCAGTAGGCGAGTGGGTCATTTAATTCTGTAGTATATAAATGATTTTACTCCGTACTTAAACTGAGACTTGTTTCCCTAGCGTCTACTTTTATTAAAAATAATTATGAGTATCTTTTAACGACACTCTTTGCTCCAAATAAAAGGTTGGAATTGTATTTATTGATTGTGATATGAACAATGGGGGTAAATTTTAGCAATTTGCCTCATTATTTTATCGTATCTCAAGTGGTCTCCACTGGTCAGTCAAATACTTAATTTTATATACATAATGGTTATATATCAATAGCCATTTCTATTAGAAAAATATTATGTAAATTGGTAATTTGATTTACTACTGGTAGTTTTGTACTACAAACAAATATAAGAGAAATTTTCTGCCAGAAATTTTCTAACCTGCTACAAAACAAAGTAGATTTTTTTTTCAATACTCCAATTAATGGTTTCTAGGTTCCTGATAAATATGGTGCTACTACCGATGTGGTTCTTGGTTTCGATGACATCGAGGGCTATATCACTCGGAATTCACCATACTTAGGCGCAACTGTCGGTAGATGCGCGAATAGGATCGGCGGAGCGAGTTTCAAAATAGACGGAGTTTCTTATTCTGTAGCTAAGAACATTGGCAAGGATCATTTACATGGAGGATTAGTCGGGTTTGATAAGGTGAAATTTTTGAACGTTTTTTACGGTAATTTTCTTAGTTTATATCTAATTCTATAGTATATATCTTTCTTAATTTATTTACGCGACAGTATCACACCATCTAATATTAAAAACAAATTAAATAACCACTTCTTTAGTACCTACCTTAAAGATAACAGATAAACACTTGATGCGCTTGCCTAGTTTTGTCTCTAAATAAATTTATAACTAACCTACTTAATAATCCAATTTTATTGTTGCAAAACTGTAAATTATATAAAAAATGTAAATTATATGCAAAATTGTAAACCTCAGTGGTTTTTAATGCATATATAAATTAAGATTACTGTACCAACATTTGTAAAGTAAATAAAAAAAATAAAAAAAAAATTATATTTGTAATAATGTTCAGCCCACCTGGCTATAGAATAAGTATAGGAGTATAAAGTATTGTATGAGAGCTCTGGAGTGTGTATCTTTTCTCTCTTATCTATTGATAGAAAATAATAAATGCGCGTACCAACTTGTTTTGTTTTGTTTTACGCGGTAAAACCGCTAATGGTTTCAACCACTAAATATGCGAAGAAAAATTAAAAAATTATTACGCAAAAAATGTGTTAATAAAGTATTTTAATCCTTTTTAAGCAAATAATTAATCTCTTAACAGATGAATTGGAACGCGACAGTTAATGGTAAGAAGGTTATCTTCAGCTACTTGTCCAAAGATGGAGAGGAAGGCTACCCTGGAGACTTGGTCACGAACGTCATCTATGAAGTGAAAAACGATGACGTACTATACGTGGAGTTTTTGGCGACCACAACTAAAAAGACCGTGGTCAACTTAACCAACCATTCGTATTTCAATCTAGCCGGCCACGATGCTGGGCCAGATGAAATCTTCAACCACGTCATCACCATCAATGCTGACAAGTCAGTTGTTCTACTAGTTGTTTAATAGAGTTAATTAACATATTTCATGTTTCCCTAAGTTTTTTAAATCGTGTTTTTAGGTATAGATAACATTTTTTAGAGTAGATAATTGACAATACGAGGGTCATTTTAAAAGTTCGTTGCCTAATAAAGTTGGGAGCATGTTATTTTTATGAAACTACCCTCATTTCGAAGCTTAATTATTCTCGACCAATTGCGTAATATTTTATTTCCTTATTTGTATTCGTTACGGTTTTTCACACTATAACGTCGAACAAGTAGACAAGTAGTGATAATGCAAAAAAAAAACAACAAAAATTGATAAAATTGAACATCGTGCTATGATTAAGTAGGTACTCAAATAAGAAAGGTTTAACACCAAATCAAATTTATGAAGATACGTTAGCAATTTTATGGGAATTTGGACCTTCGTATGTGACGGTAAAAAGTGGGTTGTAGAGTTTAAATGTGGTCGAAGATGACCCACGTAGTGGTCGGCTATCGACGCCTACCACCGACGATAACATGGAAAAATTATGATTTGATGTTATCTGACCGAAGATTGATTGTTAAGGAGATAGCTGACACCATTGGCAACTAATCTGAATGAACGCACCACATAATTACCATTGAGTTGCACTTTTCAAAGGTGTCTGCGCGGTGGGTGCCTTGGCTGCTTTCAGTTGAATAAAATTGCGTTCATTAACGATTTCTTGAGACTATTTGGAGCTGTATGAGGCTGACCCAATTGAATTTGTTGAGAGATTTGTGACGATTTATTTATTTATAACAACTTTATTGCACAATAAATTAAAGAATTGTACAAAAGGCGGGCTTAATGCTAAAAGCGTTCTCTACCAGCCAATCTTAGGACATACAAGAGCGAAAGTTTGTAGGTGTGTAAAATAGAGTATTCGTAAAATTCACTTTAAGAAAAAAAAAAGAAAAAAGGGAAAAATAAGAAAACGTTAACGACAATCTTTATATTATTATATACACAATACATACATAAATACATCAACAGATACAAACGTACATACAAACATACATAGCTGACAATAATAATCAAAACATAATTAGGCAGTGTTAATTGAGGTCACAAAATTATGACTATGGATGAAATCTTTGTAAACCACTATACAAATTCCAGAGACAAAAAATCAATCTAAACAATGAATAACGCCAGATCACCAACTCTGAAAAAAGATAAAATGGTTTTGTTGGTCGGTAAAGTGATGGCGTCAGTTTTTTGGGATGCGAAAGGTGTTATTATGGTAGACTACTTAGAAAAGGGTCAAAAAATAAACTCGGCCTACTATTGTAACCTCCTGCGACATTTACGCTAGTCAATTAAAGAAAAACCTTCTGGGTTACTACGAAGAAAACTTTTGTTTCACCAGGATAATGCGCGAGTTCACACGTCAGTCGAGACTATGGCAGAAATCCATCAGTGTGGCTTCGAATTATTATCCCAAACCCCGTATTCTCTTAATCTCGCTCCGTCTGACCATATACGATAGCTGTGTTAATGGAAATTGATCTATTTCTAAATTTCAAAAACCACTTAGGAGGTCAAAATTTTTGTACATATGAGGAGGTTAAGGCTGCTGTTGACTATATTTTGAAGGCATGGACGAAGATTTTTTAAAGCTTGTGTATAGAAGCCCTGCTCGGCCGATGGAAGAAGTGTATAGAACTTGGGAGAAATTATGTTGAAAAATAAATAATAAATTAATTCTATTTTTTCCTTTTCGTGGTTAGGCTACGCACTTTTCAAATGCCCCTCGTAATTAATACAAAAGTCGATCAGCTGATATCTTATCATCAATTGGCCCTTTCTAAAAGAACACAAATAGAGACAAATGTTTGTTGACGATATGAAATCCAGAACGAAGTGGATTCAATAGGTCGAAAGATAAATGTATATTATGTATTTATATCTTAAATTTATTTCCGTTCCTAGTACCCGTAACACAAGTTCTTACGAACTTACCACAGGGCTAGGTTAACGTGGTGTGATTGTTGGTTAATATTTATTTATTTATTTATTTATAAAGATACTTGAGACAACTGGCCGTGGACAATATGCCTTCTATATTAATTTCATGACGACGCGTTAGTGCAGAGTCGCGGGTTCGATTTCCACATTTAGTAAATAAAATTGTTTAGGCTATGCGGATGTTTGTCGTGGTCTTGGCGTTTGTGTCTGAGTTGTGTTTTCTGGACCTCCAACAGAATTTTTATCATACTGGGAGCTATTGAGTGTAAAACGTTTATTTAAACTTTATACATAAATTTTTGAAGAACTTGCTTAATGGCTAAATGGGCAGTTTATTACAGAATTACGGAAACTACGTCTGAATCGATACCAACTGGTCGTTTCATAAAAGTGGGAGGTACCCCATTCGATTTGCGAGTTCCGACGAGACTTGGTGATGCGATGAACAAAGCGTCTGGCTTATACGATGACAACTTTTGTGTTACTATTAATGATGAACAGGTAATCTTATTAATATTAAATGCGAAAGTTTGTCTAGATGTTTATTACTCTTTCACGAAAAACTACTGAACGTATGTAGATGAAACTTTTCAGTAATATTGTATAAGTATAGCTTATACATCAGTATAACACAGGCGAAAATTTATAACGATTTTGTTTAATTTATAATATAACATAGTTTAATAAATATCACGCGAAAACGCATAAACCACTTATTTCATGGCGCTTACGATCTTCTTTTTGCGCGAATTCGATTGACCAGAATGGAGCGTCAGTCGTCAGTATCCACGATGTTTTACCACACCTTTGTGCAAGTATTTTTAAAATAAATGTATCACTTGAAAATTTAGCCATAAACCTATGTTGTCCGTGATCGATCAGTTGACATATTAGAAATTAGTAGGTATAATAGAGCTAAGTCTATCGATTTGCCACTTTGCTTTTTGTAAATAACCTTTATTTTCGATTTTTACTAGCCGAGAGAGTAATTTAATGTTCTAAACATTAAATTTATGTTTTTAAAATATCGTATTTGTAAAAATCTCGTAGGTGTATCATGTACAGAAAGCATGAAATAAATTTAAAAAAAAAAATTCAATTTTTTTTTAAATAAATACCTCGAGATTTTTTGATAAAAAAATCATAATACGCTGTCTCTAAGTTATGTACAACATATATCATGGACATTGTTTATAACATATGCTTATAACTATTAACAAAACAAAAAAAAAATTCATAAAAAATATTTTTTTGATAGTCTCGAAAATTAATGAATATTTTAAAGTAATATTTTACAGATAAGTTGTACTCCGTAAGAACATCGTCCAAAAAAATTAGCAGTTGAAATTACCGCTAGAGCCGCTAACCCCTCGCTTATCCCGCCATGCTCTTTAAGAAAAATTAAGTGGATTATTTTTCAATTAATATTTTTTTTTAATTTAAAACAGAGTATGAACTTCGTTTCAAGAGTCGTCCATCCTTCATCTGGAAGATACCTCGAGGTGTACAGTAACCAGCCTGGTGTACAATTGTACACTAGTAACGGTTTGCCTTCACCAAATGAAACTGCTTTAGAGGGGAAAGCAGGGGCAGGTTACAGACGCCATGGAGCCTTTTGTTTAGAAACCCAAGTATATCCAGACGCTGTGAATCACGATAACTTCCCCAGTGCAATACTTGTACCAGGAGACATTTACAGGCATAAGGTTAATTATCGTTTCGGAGCAATTTCATCTAGTCGACCTGAAGTTGTTTTGAACTGAACATTTTTTTGGATCTGTCTCTTTTGGGCATAGATAATTTATAAATATTATGAAAAAGAAATGAAATGTCATTAATGTCAAGATTTTTTTTTACTGCCAAATTGTTTCTGAAATATGAAATTGTTTATTAGTATTTTTTATTTAAATAAAGTAAAACAACACAATATGGTAAAATAAATTTATTATTAATTATATATTAATCAGAGGCACTGATGTATAATAATACCTTTGATGTTAAAAAGTATTTTCTATTTTAAATAAAGCATAATATAATTGAATTTAAATTTTCTTAAACAATCAACTCCCTCAAACTTAAAATCAAAAGTTTATCAGCTTTTAGCTTAGAAAATATCGAGACTACAGTATAAAAATTGACAATTGATAAAATATGTCATTAAAACATTTTACACAGTTTATTTCTTTTTAAATTAAAGAATAAGATTAACTTATAACTATAAAAAACAGTAATATTTCTATTATTAAGTATATGAACGTCTGAAATCAGGATGTCGGTTTTAGATTTAGCTTTTTTATTGAATTTTCTAGACTCTCTTCATGATTTCCATTTTGGCCGTTTTCCTTGATGTGTTCGCCCCATGTTAAGTTGAGGTCTTTCTTCATGCCCTCGTCGAGTGGGGGTATGAGAGAACGTGGCAGAAGGAATGTTGATAAATTGAACAGATCCAAGAATACCTTGTAACGGTCACTGGTAATCAAGAAAAGTTAATATTAGAAAACAGTATAAGAGCGGGATAACAAGTGGGATTTTTTCGACTCCATAAAAAACACGTAGAAAACCTTGTCAATCATTTAAAAAATGAATAAACAACTTATTTAAGCAAGTTTTCAGGCATCAAGTTTTTTCATTGCCAACATTATTTACCATTTTAGTAATTTCGTCTAGGTAAAAAAGATATGACACATGAATTTTCAACACTCACCTAAGGGTAGACCGTAAATATTGGTAACCCGAAGAGCCACCAGTTCCGAGCTGCTGAGAGCCAATCATACGCTGTACCATTATTACATGGTTATCTGAAATATTTAAAAAAGTAAGATTATTCCAATAAAAAATCTTAAAACAAAAGCTACAATATATTTCAATGAACTGAGTCCAGAACATACTTTTTTTCATCTTATTCATTATTTAATTTGAATAGAAATTGAACAAATGTTAATCCACAAGGTACTAGCCAAAAAATCTCCATTACTGTACCTTGAATAGTAAATAAAAATAGCAAAGGTGTATTTATTTTTTATTTATATGGTGACATTAAATATATTATTCGTTATTAAATCACGGAGACTCTAGTTTGCTGTACATACATTAAAGAAACGATAAGATGACTTATTTTCCGTCGACAGTCGACACTCGTGTCTAATTACATCGGTACAAGTTATACGTGTGTATGTTCCGGAAATATCCGGTAAGAAAGATAGTTGAGCACTGACCTTCATCCTGCGCAGAAACGAATTTGGGTCTCTTTGATGATATTAAAAGAATAGGAGCGGGGGAATCATATTGTTGTACAGTGATTGGGCGATTGCGATAAGCGTCAAAACTACCACACGTTCGTCTTTCGTGATTCGAGCCTTTGTCTTGCTATACGTGCGTTACAACTCAAGTGCAAATAATTAGGCAGTTTTTTTTTTTAAATTTAATCTTTACTATTTTACTGACTACACAACTTTACTAACGACCAAATGGCACGACCAGTACAAGAGGAGTTCGGGATTTCATGGATAAACATATAGATATTTAATAAGAAGAACTGCTTACATTTTTTATATGAGTTAAAACTTTTTTTATTCATTTTCTTACTCTTTAACTTTAATTTTTGTGGATATTTAATAAAAAAAATCTCATTCATAGAATCAAAAATGTTATGTAACTAAGAAAATATAAATAATAAATCTCTCTGTATTTTAATTTGCCATTAGTGTTCGATGCGCAAAGCGATCTCTACTCTGTCGCTGAGCGCTCAAGATCTGTACCTACCGGTATATATAAACTAAACCTACCAGATATTTAATTTTTGGGCAACAAAAACATTACATAAACTATAACATACATCATAAAAATATATTTAAAAAGAACGTAAATATAGTTCGATGTTTTTAATATTATCAATTACAGGCTTTATCGCAATGCGGAATAATACGATTAAAATAATAAAACAATCGCGTGAAACGTCTAAAATTTTAGTAAAAGAATGATAAAAAAATATATAGTCAAAAATATATACCTAAAAGTAATATTTAACTATATCAAAATTTAAGATTTAAAACGATCGTTGAGTTTTCTTATGATCTGTATAAATGAGAGAATAAAATTAAAATAAACTTACAACGCCATTTAGTTATCAAGCTGTCGATGTCCATAAGCAGTGTGAGCAGTTGGTGCGGCTGAGAGAAGCGCGGTTCGTCTCGGTAGAATGTTATCATGATGGCACCTTGCAGAGCGCGGTGGGACAGACTGGAAGTTTTTAATTGTCGTTTAGATAATTTTGAAATGTTTCTATTTTAATACTTTGCCATGATGGGTTGGCGCAGTGGTCACAGTATTTGGTCCTGAACTAGTGATCGCAGGTTCGATTCCACTCATGACAAATGTTGATAGGAAGTAGTAGTAGTAAATAGACCCCACAAATATTCTAGTAGTCTAGACGTAAAATAATATTTTTCTTTTCAACTAGGTAATGATAAACTTGGTTATTTAGGCAACGTTTTATGTAATAAATAAAAAAATGCGATTTTCATTTTTCGACGATGTTAATAGTCACTTTATCATTACATTAATCAATATACACATAAAATGAACACGTGTGTAAATACACATTCCAATTATAGGTCGTCATAACATGCGTTTCAATAATTTAAATAACTACATAAATCAATCTATTATAACGGAAACAAGTCAAAAACTAAAAATCCCGACTGCGTTTCTGTGTAATTTGGAAATGAATTTTTTGTTATTTTGATATACCCAGTGTCACTCTCACTGTAAATACAAATCTAATGACACCTCTCAAGCTAAAATCCATCGATTCGTTCAGGCTGCAGAGCGTCTACAAACATAACCCTCCTTCTGGCGCATTCGGGTAAAAACACAAGTGATAACATAGAATAAATGATAAAGGTAAAAATTTAGGTTTTTTATAGTAACAATATATGTATATATTTTTTTTAATTTAATTATCAAATACAGAAAAAAAAAAACAATATTTACAAATTTATAACTCTAGGTAGCAAAAGAAAACCATTAAGGTTTGTACAATGCTACTATTTTCTTTTTTTTTATAGTACAATGTAAAATTAAAAAATATATATATAATTTTAGTTGCTAAATTAAGACTATTGCAATATAATTATACAATAAACTATTTTTTTTTATTTTTATTCTATATTTAACAATAAATATAATAATTAAATAAAATAATTTAATAATAAACTATTTTGATATATTATTTGAACTATTAAATCAGAAGGAGAACACAATTTGAAGTTTGAGATATCTTTATTCTCATAAGAATTTTACATTCACTTACATGAGACTCACTATTCATTAATTGTCACACGTTGAGTACATTGCACAGATAATAAGTAGTAATAACATATAGAAAAATTAAAAGGCTTGAGGGTATTGAATAAAAATGTTAGCTCCATACTCGTGCTCAACAGATCATTTACATAGATCTATCAGATCTATGACCACGCATGCCTTAACAAATCTAAATCTTTTTGTGAGTCATTTATAACAGTGCCAATAGAATGACCGAAGTAAAATAAACATGTATCATCAGCGTGCAATGTAATATCTCCTATAAGACCAATTTGGTGGATACTGTTTATGTACACTAAAAAAGAGGACACAAAATTATAGGAGTAGGTACTCTCTGAATTTCCAATTTTTACCCCTTGATATCTGTTTGACAAGTACGATTTAAATATTCTATGGGCATTACCTTTTAAGTAAATTTTAGGTACCTAGTTTTTAAAAAAGTAGCTCATGACTAACTGCATCAAAAGCTGTTTTGAGATCAACGAAGATGCCTAATGATATTTGTTTTTTTTAGATTTTGGCCTGAAGCCATATATTGCATAATTAATAAAACAGATGTCAAATTAAAATTTAAAAACGAATCAAAAATGGTCTAGCTCAGAAATAATAAAAAAGGTGGGAGGTTCAGAAACTAAATTCGAATTATGTTAAAATATGTTATAATTAAACTTTTAGTTTAATTATTTGTGTATTTTAGTAACAATAATTACAAGATATTTGTTCTAATTAAATGTTACTGTGATAAGTAACGTTGCAAAACTTTTGAATACAGTCGAAGCGTAAATATTATGTTTGCGAAGTTTGTCCAGCTTTTAACGATTTCTTTGGTAATATGCTATCAAACTTTATTAAGAATCCACATACATTCTAGCTCTATAAACCCTAACTCCAAAAACTAAATCTTCACCAAAAATTACGGTTGCTTTGTTGTCGTTACACACGTTCTCATAAGACTTCGATAAGAAATTAAGTAAGTAAACTTTTAAAAAAAATAATCTAAATAAAGAAGTCATAAACTCTGGCAACTGCAACAGTCTCTAATGGTATCTACTAGGCTTAAAGTAATATCAACTATGGAGGGTAGAGGTAAGGAGTACTCTATCTTTGTTACTAATAGTGTCCTAAAAATAACCTTAAATAAAGATGACGTTGCTGTACCAGAGGACCATTTTTTAGGTTAGATAATTAATTTAGGTACGCTAACTATTTAACATATCCTAGATCATACAGACCAATCAGCCTTACCTCCTTTGTACTAAAAACATTGGAGAGGCTGTGCGAGAAAGAACTGAGGGAAAACTACCTCCAAAAATTACCCTTGCACCCAAACCAACATGCGTACATTCAAGGTAAATGCACCGATTCTGCACTCCAGGCCGTGGTAAGTGTCATTGAAAGTGCACTATCGGATAAAGGCTTCTGTCTGGGTACCTTCTTAGACATCGAGGGTGCTTTTGACAAGACAAAATTTATCAAAATAAAGGAGGCTCTACAACGTCATGGAGTATGTACAGCTCTAAGAAATTAGATTGGAAACATGCTTCAGGGTAGAATATTACTGCTCGTTGAGGGTGAATCGCAGAAGGCAATTGTAGCAAAAGGTTGGCCGCAAGGTGGCGTAATCTCGCCGCTTCTGTGGAATATGGTGGTCAATGACCTCATCACTGCCTTCAATGACCATCGCTACTACACGGTAAGTTACGCAGACGATCTCGCGATCCTGATACGCAGAAAGTTTGTCAATACTATATGTGAAGTTACGAACGCAGCATTGAGAATCGTGGAGCAATGGTGCGGAGACAACGGCTTATTAGTGAATCCTGTAAAAACTGAACTGGTAATGTTTACGAACAATAGAATTTTTGGCAACTACAAGCTGCCCAAGCTGTTCAATACTGAGCTCCAGCTGGCTAACGAGGTAAAGTATTTAGGAGTGATACTCGACAGCAAGCTCAACTGGGGCGCACATCTAGATGCGAAACTAAATACAGCCACCATATCCTTCTGGCAGTGCCGTAGAATGATAGGTAAGACGTGGGGCCTCTCCCCAAAAATCGTTCTATGGCTCTACACAGCAGTGATACGGCCCATAATATGCTACGGAGCTGTTGTATGGTGGCCACGCACCAAACTCATAACGGCACGTAACAAACTACAGAGCTTCCAGCGATTAGCATGTTTAGCTATCACAGGAGCCATGAGGACGACACCAACTGCAGCGTTAGCAGCCCCCCCTGGGTGCTCACAACACCAGACGGTGTGTATCAGGCGGAATGTATGGGTATCATAGCAGCGGCCTCAGCTACTCTTGTTCGAAAGGTAAAGGACTACTCCATCCGAATCCTCTCGGACAGCAGATCAGTACTACAAGCTCTTCAAAGTCACTCTATCACCTCAAGACTTATCTACAACTGTCACCAATCCCTGATGGAGGTATGTAATAGCAACAACAACGTAACTCTTCAGTGGATCAAAGGTCACAGTGGCTCCCGTGGTAACGATGCCGCTGATGAAATGGCCAGAAGAGGTTCGGAGATGGCTGCGATTGGACCAGAACCGGTTGTCCCCCTTCCTACAGCATGGCCTACATCAGTCATTCGACAACACACGAAAGAGCTACATAATAAATACTGGATGGATGTGAGTGGATGTAGACAGGCGAAACAAGCTCTCCCACACATAAATCGGAGACTGTCTCGTAAGTTAATGAATCTCACTCGCCCACATTTACGCAAAATTACTCATATTATTACGGGCCACGGCCCATTCAACAAACATCTGTTTAATCTAGGTGTTACCGACAGCCCCCTGTGCAGAGCCTGCCTGGAGGCAGAGGAGACGGCCGCCCACATTGTTCTGGAGTGCACGGGCGTGACCACCTACCGGGCCAGACATCTGGGGTCACCGAAGACTCTCTCCGAAGTCATTGGTGATTCCAGAGGTTTGATAAATTTCTTACATGAGTTAGGGTGGCAGGACTAGCTGCCCACTTCTACACGCAAAATAGGCGCACAGTGACGTCGAGTTGCGGAAACAAGCCCGTCTTTACTTATACTTATACTAACTATTTAACATTCAATTACAACACATTTATTAAGTAATTTAGTCTATGAGAATACTTGAAATTATTTCACTAATTCTACTCAGTCAACAAGTCATCTAAAACATTTAATTTTTGCCTTGATCTCTGTGAAAGAGACAACGAAACTTACCGTCTCTCTCCTCGCGAGCGCAGCGCGTTGTGCACGGCGGGGTCGAAGATAGAGCGATATATCTCCTTCCTGTTCTCAGCGTCTTGTAGCCGGTGATTACGGACGTTTTCGTTCGGTTCACGCTGAAATATTTGCCAGCTATATTAGCAACTACATGTAAATTTTTATCCATTTACCTAACACCAGTGCAGTTGTGAGATGTCCTAGATCATTTTATCTAAGAAAATAAACACCATTCGATGACTTCACAATTCAGTAATTATTAAGAACAAAATATTGGTACACGAAGATGTATCGCCAAGATTGTTGTATAATTTTTGTATCAAAGATTTCAGATATACACATAAGTATAATTTATAAATTTACATCGTCAGCATTATCTTAAATTTCAACTACTTTATGTAATTAATCTGAATAATTTATGAAAGAAAAATAAGTATGTACTAATAAACGTCTGATACTCGATGGCCCCGATTCCAAATACGCACACAGCACAAACAAACGCCCAAGCCATAAAAAACATGGCATACACAAATATTTGTCATGAGCAGGGTTCGAACCCGCTAACATTTTTCGTGGCATTTTCTGTGACTACTGAGCTGTGTTTTTATAAAAAAAATATATATATAATAGTAATGTAAAGACTAATAAAGAAAAATATACCATAGCTTCTTCAATATCTTCTTTGATCATCTTGTCGACAGCCGCTTGGAACTTGCCCCAGAAATTGAAACCGTAAGTGTTGAGTCCGGGCGTCCGCTCCAACCACCGCTCTATGAGTGCTAGAAGCGCTGGCTCTTTTTCTGACCTGGAAGCATGTTTTATAGAAATAAATGTTCTATTAAGGTCCCACTGCTGGCCAAAGCAAGAAGTATCCTATTAAGTAGGATTGCAACTAAATCTGTCAACATATTTCACAATACATTCTAAGACATACAGGTTTTCTCACGTTGTTTTTCCCCATCGTCACGCTTGTGGATAATAATACAAAAATATGTTTGCGGCGCTAGTTTGCATTATAATACATGTCTTGTTGGTCAAAGTTTGCGCAACTATATACGACAAATAAAAACCGTAATTACGAATCAAATATTGGATTAATAAAATAAAATGTGAAAAAAAAAAATTAAATTTGTTCTTGTGAGTCTCCCCACCGTGCCTCAGAGGGCACGTAAAGCCGTCGGTCCCGGTTGTTAACAATTATCCGCCAACCCGCAGTGGTTTAGCGTAGTGGATTAAGTTCCAACCATTCTTCTATATGGAGAAGAGGCCTTCGCTCAAACCATTTTGATAAGTAGTAAAATTTATCGCTATAGGCATATTTAGAAATAATATAATAGGAAACGTAGACTCATATAACAAAGCTAAAGCAACAGAATCAGCAAAACTATTTTTTTAAAACGAATTTTTATGTTTTATTGTGCACCAATTATCCTGTATAATATGACTGGTAAATTACTATCCATATTGAAGGAGACTACTCGGTACATGATTCTCATTCGAATTATGTAAAAAAAACTTACTTATACGTTACTCAACAATTATCCAATTATGTACACGTCGTCTGGACACCCTAGCAGCTAGCTGCACTTTCGACACAAAACAGGTAGTTTACCTACGTCCAAACGCCGCCACGTGTTAACAGGGTAGCAGGATAAACAAGCATGATCCAGTCCCCCTTAATACTTTAATCCTGGCTTAGGATAGGCAAAAATACAAAGATATTTTACTCGTTTAAACAACAAATTTGTTCACTAGGTAAATGATGTGACTTTGGCAATTTTTAGATGTGAACAAGCGACACACTACAACACCTGTGCACGTGCCGCCGGCATGACTGGAAAAGCGTCAACGCTTCATTTATTTGAATTGAAATTTATGAAAATTTGGTCAAAAATTAAGTACCTATTTTATTTACATAATTCGAATGAGAATCGTGTACCGAGTATTCTCCTTAAATATGGATAGTAATTTACCAGTCATCCTGTATATACAATAGCGTGTGTCTGTAGGGTGGTCTTATGTATATTGAGTAAGAAAAAACTTACTCCTAAGGGTTTTTTATCCTTAAATATATTAAGGCCATTTTTAATACATATAATACATTCTTAATTTAATGAAGAAACATGTATTGAAGTAGTTTCTTAGAAAAATTTCGTTCTTATGCAATTTTAGAAATGTTTTCATACTTATGTAGCGAGTCCATAGCCTCAGGGTCATCTCCAAATACAGTTTGGTAATTTTGATTGTATTTGACACGTAGCGCTTGTTTTAGGCCCAACTAAAACAAATAAGTATATTAATTTTAATGTTAGATTTAAAAATTAAGCGCTAAATTAGTCATTAAAACTAATCTCGTACTTTGTGAAGGATTCAGTTTATTATTGACAGTATATTATTCAGTTTATTGTTCTAAAATATATTTGAATGCTTAAAATATATTTTTTGTTCGCTTTCCTTACAGTTTATTAATGATTTAATGTCAAAATATTAACAATATAATTGTAAGTTTTGTGGAATATTAAATACATTTTAAAATAATTATTACGAACAGTTACGTAATAAAAGATTAAATCATGTTACCTTATTTTCTAGAAGTCGGAACTGTAAACTTTGGAATCCAGACGCTGGCCGCAAGTAGTGCCTGAAGTCCATAAAGTCCAAAGGTGTCATTGTCTCTAAAATCATGACTTGATCTACTAGAAGCTGTAATGAAAATATTTACATTATAAGTTAAATTTCTTAAGAAAGAAAATACAGTATTTAAAAAAAAAATATCTCATGTGTCACGTGTTGTACATATAAAACCTCTTTGGCTTGCACACTAAGTGCAAAAAAAAAAACAAACAAAAAGAAAAAAACAGATCCCTAATCTCCTTCCTTATCAAATGACATATTTGTGTTTATGTTATTATATTAAAATAAAAAAATTAAGTAGGTACCTAAAAGGAGGTACCTACTTTAAAAATTACAAATAATTGTAAAATAGTTACAGCAAGTCGAATATAGAGTATCTGTATAGCGTATTTATATAAATCATTTTTATCACACATATCAAGATCATAGTAATATTTAATTGATCATTAATTTCATCATCGTAATGATAAACATAACAATCGGGACGTCACTAGTTCCGAGCGGTTTATCGATAAAAAGTGATGCGACAACATGCCGGGTCGAATGTCATGGCTCTAAGTATTGAATTATCAGGCCTATGCGTAATTTAATACGAAAACAATATAATAATTTATAAAGGAGCTCGTATACGGCGTACAATCACTCGACAATGTTGTTACATTTAAACATTGAATCAAATATTAATTGTAATCCTAAACTATGATAATAATGTAATGTTGAATAATTAAGTAACTAATACTGAACTTTTTATTAGTAATTCAAAATTAGCGCTCAGAGTAATAGTCAGGGTCGTCCTTGGAGATCATCTGGCCCTAGGCCCGAATCACTTTGGGGCCCCTAATATTAAAATCAAATCGCAATCCCTGAGACCACCACCCAACGCCCAGTGAGTTGGAAAAATAAAACTATTGAGACAGGATCTGTGAGATTATTGAGTTTTATCGGCTGATAAATACCGTCGCAGTTATTAAAAAAATTGAATCCCTGCCTTAAAAATAACAATTTTTCGTTTTTTTTTTCAAATAAATAATTTTTTTCAATAATTTTATCAAACTTGATATTGAGATTCTAGGGGGTCCCTAGAAGCGCGGGGTTCTAGGCCCGGGCCTTGTGGGCCTGTATACAAAGACGACCCTGGTAATAGTGGTACCAACCCACAAAAATTAACCTGTCCTAAGATAAACTTAAATCTCGTTTTCTAGTTAACAGTAGACTTATATACAATTTTTACAAATAAATATCACATAATATATTCCAACCAAACTCGGGACGGGAATCGAACCTACAACCCTGGAGTACAAGTAGAAAGCAGAGTCATTACGAACTTCACCAACAATTTTCGTATAAATTTATTGTATTTTATGTATTAATACGTGTAGTGTACGTAGTCTATATTTTTACCCGAATGCACCAGAAGGAGGGTTATGTTTTTCGAGAGTATGTATGTATGTATAATTGTTTGTGTCGCTCTGCAGCCTGAACGGATCGATGGATTTTAGCTTGAGAGGTGTCATTAGATTTGTATTTACAGTGAGAGTGACACTGGGTATAACAAAAAAAAAAAAAAAACATTTTCAAATTACACAGAAACGCAGAAACGGGTTTTTTAGTTTTTAAAAATTACTTTGACTTGTTTTCTTTTGTATTCTTACGCTATATACCCATTCTACAACTTTTACATAATATTCGTTTTGGTTATTTCGAAAGTATCGCTGTTTTGCGATAAGACTGCCAGCTGCACATAGTATTAATTGTATAACTAAATTGTTTTTTTCTTTTTCTTTTGTGTTCTTTATTTTTTTGAACAAGAGTTTATCATAGTTCAGATTTCATTTAATAATCATAATTAAAATTATATTAAGAAAGGTTAATGGGGGTTTTTAAAATATCACGATTGATACGTACCGTAACCTAGTGTAAAATTGTACAAGCCAACAGTTTTATATAATGCTCATATATAAATATATATGAATCATATATTATTATATATAAATGATGATAAAACACATATAAAGTTAACAGTCTAAGTATAAACGACCATGACTCTTAAAATTATATTTTCTACAGACCACAGTGAGATATTATTACTACGTAGTACATATTACTTCAATGACAGACCGTGAATAATTGTCAGAAACAATATTTTCCTATCCGAAAAGAAATCTAGAAGTCGATTAAAGATTAAAATGAAACTAACTCAAACTAAACGCAAATTAAATTTATATTTCAGATTTTTTACACCTGAAATACAATGAAAAAAAAAACTACAAAGGTATTAATGTTCATGTAATCGGAGTTTCTCGTCTACCTCGTAGTCGATTCATCCCGTCTCAACCGGTCGAGTTACTTGCCACGACACAAAAATGGCTATTAATTTTTAAATAATTCGAATTTCAAAAAATCCTTTTTTTATGTTAAGTGAATAGGCAAACTGGCAGACGTTCCACCTGATGGTAAGTGGTTAACGTCGCCCATGAACATAAACTAGTTTACCTGGAACTAGCCCAGGCAACTCATTTATGTGTTGCCTATCCTGAGACATAAGGTGTTAAAGTCTCGGTGTCAGTAATTACACTGCCTGTCTTGCCCTTCTCTTAGAAACACAGCAAAGCTGTTTCACGGCAGAAACAAGCAAGCAAGCAAGATGGTGGTACCACCACTGGTCCTTTGACGGAGATATTCTTGAATATATAAACTATTGCAATATGAATTTTTTTTTACTTTTTAGACTAAAATATAAGCGTCCCTTTAAGCGTCACACATTATGTCTAATTGTGAATCTGAGTTGTTCAGTATAAACACACAAAAAGGTACAATTTTTTTATCGAAATCGGTTAAACCTTGCACTAAGATATCAGTGACACACGTACAGAAGATTTATAACAAACATTATATATATATATATATATATATATATATATATATATATATATATATATATATATATAGTAAACTCAAAAAGAATAAATAGATTGATTTATCAATTTGTAATAGGTTGTAGTAAATTTTCAATAACTAATTAAGATAAAGTAACTAAACTTTGTAAGTAAACTTTGTAGAAGTGTATAACCATTGGAAATTAATTACAGCTCGAAAAAGAAAATTGGCATGAAATTACGAACATAGCTGTGTTTCACCCAGAAAACAAAATTTTTCATTCACCCCTTTACCCATTCTAAATCAATCCCACCATTATTATTTTTTTTTTAGTATTAACGCACTTGCGGCTTTTCTGGAGCTCACTCATTATGATCATTAAAAACCTGCTCGTTTTTAGGTTTTTTTCCGCAAGAAATACACTTTTTTTCTTAAACTATTATTTTATTATAGGTATGCACGTTGTTAAAATGAGTTCAATTTAATTTTGTTTAGTGATAAACTTTTCAAAAGTAAGTACAAAAACACAACATTTGTAAACATTTTCGAAAGTAAGTACTAAAAACTTGATGACTGTCATTAATTTAACTGATACCGTTACTAATTATTACCGACACGTTATAACAAGAATTGTTAATTCGTATAAAGATAAAAATAACAACTAAGCAACGGTATACCGATAAGAACATTCCAAATTAATAAATTCTTGAACGAAAAAGGTTTCAAAAAGGAGAATGTTCTTAATTAGAATATTCATTATACGTTTTTGTAAACGAATGAAATCTTCACAATACGTAAACCATTTTTTTGTAATGGTATATTTGCAGTATGTGAGTGCCATTTATGTATGTATGTGTGTTTGTGTTTTTTAGCTCTTTATTTAAGATATTTTCGCTGTGGTCACTTTACCGTTCTGTTAGTCTTATTGTTAGTACACACACATAATTATAAAATTACACAATAGTTCCTTAAGACCTTTTACATAAAAGCTACGTCCGTAAATTTCCAAATTGTTTTTGCAGAACTAGATTTTTGTGACAAAATACTGTAAAAATGAAAAAATACTGTTACATTTCTAAATATGTAAGTGTGTGAAATAATTGTGTTTTGACAAATTTTAAAACGATTATAGCGGAAACTCCTAAAGGATCTTTAGTGAAACCTTTAACAGAAAAAACAGGTTTTTTTTTCACCTAAAGGGGTATTGATGTTAGTGTGGATTTGCGAAAAATATTTTAAGAAGATCTTATAACTTACCTTTAATATTAAGACTACTCGGTTTAGCCTTTTCAATATCTCCATGGTGTGGCTCTCGTCTAATCCTTCGACATCTAATAAGGTCCTTACGGAATCCACTTCGAAGATTATTTGCTTAAACCATAGTTCATAGGCTGAAATAAATGTAAAACCTTGAAACCTCTTACACGCTTAAGATAAGCTAAAACAATCGACTAAATTATTGACCAAAAACAAAAAATAAAAAATACATATATATGTAATGTTTATCTCATATTTTTTTATAAACGCAACACATTCAAAAAAATGGTCTGAAGTTACGATGAGCATGTTACGTATGAAGATACCATATGTATATAAAATCCCCTTTGAAACCGCCCTAAAAATAACTTAATTAAAAGTAATTTCCTAAATAAAGTTTGATTCAAAATTTACTTATCTTTATATTTTAATAAAACATTCCAACTTTTTTGTCCAACATACAGTTATAGATTAAGACAACAATAAGAGATCAGGTTTTAATAGAAAATAATTCACTTAAAATCAATCCAATGATTGAATACTCACCTTGATGTGTCACTATAAATAGATGTTCATCGTGCACGGGTTTCGAAGACTCAGCGCTGAGCATTCTCTGAGCACTGAGCAATTTATCGAGCATCAGGTACTCTCCATAGAGCATACCCGCTTCATTGCCAAGCTGGGTGCCTTCTTGTCCCGCTTCATCTATGACTGATCTGGTAAAATTGATTGATGGAGTGAGAGAGTGAAGTTATCGACAATGATTATACTAAAAAATTTAGTAACCTGAGTCACTTTTGTGATTAGATTATATATAACGACGTCTCAAAATCTTTAACCTAGCGTTATGGCCTGTTTAACCTCTTGCTGATGAAGTATTTGATAGCCTAACAGTTATTTATGTAAGAAATAAACTACAATTTTTGTTTTCGACATAAATATAAAGGTTTTAGGCCGTATTTTCATCCCTCTGAAAAAGTTATAAATATTGTTCCTACAGTTCAGGGAGCTGGGACTTTTTTTAAGGAAATTTTCTCTTCTTTTTGAATCTTTATTTAAATTTAAAAAATCTTAATTAGTTTTTGAGATATTTGGACAAAACCAAACCCCTTTTTATTTTTTAAGTTATTTGTTAATAATTTTTGCAATTTTTGCAAGCGGAACTTCATTTTTTTTCAAAAATCATCTAGATGCTATTTCGAATCGAATGATACCTAAATCATAATTTTCGGAGACGCTGAAAAAAGTTGACTAAAATGGCACAAGTTGCCTAGACTATATATGACAGACACAACTATCTGCTCTATCTGCTCTATAAGACTAGCTGCTCTATAAGACACACGCTCAAATAAAGCGTTATGTGTAGTTTTATAACCTAAAACTTCATCAAATAGGTATTGAAAGCGAAAAATCCTTTTAAAAACCAGTACTGTACTAATAATACTATGTATACATATACATAGTTTTTTCAATTAAGTATATTTGTAATTTATTTTAATAAGTTGATAAATAAATAAAATAATAAATTAATCTTGACATCTGTGTGTCATGAATCATGTTCGTATGAGTTAAACTTTTTTTCTTTTCCTGTTTTGATAAAGTACAAGACCTTACAAATATAAATTACATAAGTTACAAGATTATTTTATATAAGTATATTATATTAGAATTGATAAATTGTATATTTCTTTAGCGGTTTCAACTAATTTGATATTTATGGCTTTTCTTTTTTAAAGTTAATCTAGCTTTCTAATGTTAAAAGTTAAAATAGGAAGAGTTAACCTCTTGCAAGCAAACAAATAAATTTTATATTATTTACTACTTTTTGCCCGCGGCTTCGCCCGCGTGGATTTCGGTTATCGCGACCAAAAAAAAAGTATTCTATATTACTTCTAATACCTCCCAGAATATGTGTATCTAAAAGGTTTCATGATGATCGGTTGAGTAATTTTCGTGTGAAAGCGTAACAAACAAACTTACTTTCGCATTTATAAAATTAGTATGATATAAGTACCTTATACATTATAGTTATTATGAAAAAGTTACTGTTATTAAAAAGTTTGTTTCAAACATACTATTTCTGCCAATCGTTTTGGTGTAGTTGTGCGAGTAGTCACCTTAACGTCGGCAGTCGCGGGTTCATTTCCGGTCGAGGCAGATATTTGTATTTGTACAAATATTTGTTTCGATCTGGGTGTATGTCCTTGTGGGACTGTCGCCCTACCGTACCTCGGAAAGAATGTAAAGCCGTTGGTCCCGGTTGTTATTATAGACCTGATAGCGATCATTACTCATGGTAGGTAAATATTCGCTAGCCAGCAGTGAAGCAGCGTGGTGAAGTAAGCAGCAACTCTTCTCCTATATGGAAAAGAGGCTTTTTCCTAGTTGTAGGATGTTTATAGAATGATTCATAATATTTAGTTGTTATTAACGACAGTAGGTATATATTTAAAATAATGTTATTTTTTTATTAGTCATAATTTCAATAATAAAATAATCGTATATGATTATATTAAACGAGCATGTTTATCAAGGTCGTTAATTTTAATTATATCAACTCCTGATCTTGCAGTTGAGGCAGATGTTCCTAGTTATTAGCTCTGCAACAAAAAACCTGCTTTTTTACTTCAATTTAATTTTTTAACGCTCCATAGGTTCTAATAAGTTAGTTTGAGTATATATTTACATACATATGTAGAGTACAACTACATATGTATGTTGTATTGGTAACTGTGAATATATAATTGCGACCTCAATTTTTTTTAAGTATGGAATTTTTCAATTGTCGTGGTTTCAATTATAACAATCTCATTCATAACATAAAATTGATTTGACTTCTAATTTTTGATCACTTTTCAATTGAATTGAACTTGAATGAAACAGCCTGTAAACTTCCCACTGCTGGATAAAAGCCTCACCTCCATATACAGGAGCTAGGTTATAGCAAATAGTTGGGTCTTTTTCAGTGTAAATAAATTTTTTCGAAGTAATAGTTATAATTTGACAAGTATTTGACAAATGAATTCTAGTTTTATACTTTGTAAAATATAGCATGAGTCCTATGACAGATGTGAATATGACTTTACTAGGGATGTGCCAGTGTGTAAATAATCGAAACGGGAGGTATCGATAAATTGCTTCGGATAATTAAAACTGCACAAAAATAAAACACATTTATGTCTTATCTAACAAAAAAAAACAATAACAAAAACTTAACGAAACTAGTAACAAAACAAATGATTTTTTGGTTAAAAACACAAAACAAACTAACAAAGACAGGTGACAACAAGACTTATTTATGCACTCGCACAGCCACTGAAGTGTCGCGCGCGTTACACTAAACAAAATTGCGGCTACAATGTTACCGCTAGAATAAATGTGTATTTATAATTAAATTGGCATACATTAATTTAGTCGATATTTGTCTGTTGGTCGATTTTACATCCCTACTAGTCTTCAAGAAGCGTTTATAAAGTAAGCTAACGAAAAAAAAGATACTTATGAAAAAATTAAAATCACTTAAATTACCTATGTTTTAACTAACCTAACATGTTTATTTTTAAATATACGTTCGTATAGTAATAAGAAGCTTTGAATTTTACACGAAAATTTATTATAAATATTTAAAAAAAAACGAATTGTCTTTAAAAACGAAATCGTAACTATCCTTAAAAACGAAATCGTCAATGTCATAGGACTCATGCTATATTTTACAAAGTATAGTTAGGTATATATAGTGTTAGTTTCTAGTGTATGAATAGAAATTGGGTAATTTTTTTTCCATGATTTAGCTGAGCGTACTTAGTCTTTCACATTTCTCATCGACGAGTTCGAACAGAATCAAAATTAGCAAATCGTTATTTAAAACCTGTACGTCCGGTTCGAATAACAGGTTTTTATGTGATGTAACATATCGAGTGTATCATAATTGGAACGCATATTTTTTTAATGACAGCCATGACAGAGACGATAACCTGTACAGAGTTTCAATAATACACAATCTTGATTAACCGGGCCAATATATGACCAAACTAATTAAAATAGAAATACAAAATTGACGGAGTGGTCACAGCAGCTTTTACCCTAGAGCGATTGCAGGATTAATTCTTGATCCTAACAAAAAAGTTTGTACATATATCGACTGTCCCTACGTATACTATCGAAACTGAAAAAAGGTACTTTACAGGAGAGCACTTTTAAGTTAATTTTGTGTACAAAATTGTCATTTATTTGTTAAGTATCGATATTATACTCATGAAAAATGTGGTTTAATATGTATTTTTTTAGCTTATTCTCTTTTTTGTTTGAAAACATATATAAAAAGGAGTTTCTTAGTGCAATAAGAAAAAAATCACAAATTTTCAGTTTCGATACTGTACGTTGGAACAGTCGATATATAGGTCATACCGAAGGCGTAGCCAGGATTCTGTATGGGGTCCCAATTGGCATCTAAAGAAAATCCTATATAGACTGTATTATTTTAATCGTGCTTTTTAACATATAATATGAGTATTTCACATTAGTAGTGGAGATCAGATAAAAATTCAAAACAAAATATTAATACTTGACGAGTAATTTACGCGGTTCTTCGGAAAATCTTTTTAAAATTACTCTTACATTTCAACTTTTTTTAGGGTTCGTTAAGTACTTCCATTACTTTGTTAAAGTTCTTTCATTCGTTTCACCTATCGTTTTAGTGACATTGCTTAGAGTAAGAAAAGATGGAAAAATCTTTTTTATCAGTGGCTGACCGCTCTTCTAGCTCTTGTAGAGGGGGCTACGACCCCCTTCTCCTGCCCGTACCTCGCTACACCCATTGGTAATACAGATTATGTGTATTGTGTGCGTTTCCGGAGTTCTTATTTACATAATACTGGGGGTATTTTAATGTAAAACGCTTATTTACTTATTTATTATTTTTTAATTTTCCAGAACCTCAACACAGTATTTCTAGTGCTATGCCACTGGGGGCCGTTGACTAGTAACACAGGTTTTGTTACCCCACTGGGCCGTTGAGTAAGTTGAGTTGTAAACAATAAATGATTCACGTTTATTAGTAGTACTTAGTAGTTTAATTTTTTTTTTAATATTTAGTATGTCATTTGAGAATACCTATCATATGTAAGTGATCTAAGAAGTATCATAAGTAACATTATTTCTTTAACACAGTGAAATAAAGTTAAAACCTTTATATAAAATACCTTTTCCTGTAACAAAAAAAAAATTGGTTGTCTGTAAAGTCGGTTTACGGACGATAATTTTTACGTGATAACGTCATAAGAAAACATGAATGGAATTGAATTATTATCACTGAATTATCATTATTTTGTATAATATATATATAAGGTACAAGTAATTAATTGTATTTAATATAAAAGCGAAATAAAGTTAAATACTTTGATATGTAATACAAGAAATAATCAAGTTTAATAAAGAAGCTAAGTTTAATAACTTAAAAGTTAGCAAAACAAATTAGATTATCATTAACCACTTATGAAAATTGTAAAAATATACTTAAAAAAAAAACAGTTTACTTCTTATACGATCGTAATTATATGAGTCCTAAAAACTTTTTAGTCAACATTGTAATATAACCTAATATTACTGCACTCGCCCACCGATGCTACTTATTTTAAAAGAACAAATATATGAAATTATATCGCTAATCGGATTCTTAAAATGCAAGAATTAATTACCTTTTTTTGCTGCAATTGTTGTTGTAATAAACTATGGTAACCATTTTATGATTTTATTAACTTTTATATTATTAACTTACATTTATTTACTTATATATTATAAACTTATATTATTACATTACATTATATTATCAACTTTTTACTATTTGACATTACTTCAATATTGACAAAACAGTTTGCCGCCATTTGCCGCTGTCATTTCTACTCGGACGCGTCGTAAGTTAGGCCGACCGCTGATCGTGAGCCGAACGCGTAGGCCGAGCCTCTCTACTGCTTGTTCCGCGCTCTCGCTCACTAATTGTGACAATGACGTCATCTTCTTCGAACTGGCATCCAGTAGCTTTCATCAATTTACTAGACGTTAACACGTTAAAAAAAAAAAAAAAAAAAAAAAAAAACTAATATCCTTCTAATATTATAAATGCGTAAGACTGTGAAGATTGGTGTATGCATAATGATGATGATGTTCTCCCTGTCGTGTTCCTTAATCGCTATAAAGCTTGTCTTCCGGAATCTGAATGATGGCTCGAAAAACCAGATTAGGATTTGAAAGTTACACGGACGGCAGTATAAACAAATGAACCGATTGCAATAAAATTTGGTATGCAGACAATTGGATATCAGTAATTGCAGATATATATTTTAATGGCTTTCTAGTTCTAACATATTTTCTACGCTGTACTCGACTACTACTTTAATAAGTATAAATATGACGATGGGAATGCGTTGGTGTCAAGCAACCGGTTGATACGCTAGCGGGTTCGGTCCGACATAGGGTTTTCAACATACTGGGGACTGTTTAGTGTGATGATTTATTTATTTACTAGAGAATAGGGCTGGATTTATAGTTGTGGAGGCCCGGGGCAGTGGAGTAGTGGAGCAGGGAGGCCCCTTGATTAGAAAATGAATTGTTATTTTTTTTCTTGCCGAAAAAAAAGACAAAAAAAAAGGTCCTCGCGATCTCACGCCAATATATTATTGTTGCCGAGTCGAAAAAAAAGGTCATCACTTATCCCAATTCCTAAAAAAAAGGTCGTCCCAAATCCGGAACGCTCCAACTCGGTTAGCTCTATTGTGGAAGCCCCTCTTTTGCGGATGTGGGGGCCCCTATTTTGTGGATTTGGGGGCCCCTCTTATGTGGGGGCCCGGGGCAGTTGCTCCGTTTGCCCTCCCCTAAATCCGGCTATGCTAGAGAAATTACAATGTTAATTAAGTTAAAATATCAACTTACCAGTAAAAAATTAAAAGATAAGTTTTTTCTTGCTAGTTTTTTATGCCTACTTGATAGATTTCAAGTTGATGTGTGACCATATCACGCCTCACGGAACATGTACTATCACGTAAGTTAAGTATACTGATTGTAAAAAATCTTACAAACTAACAATAAAAAAAAAATATGTACCGATAATCGTATGAATAGCAAAAAAAAAATAGTACGATTATTAACATAATCTGCCCGACAAAACCTCGACTAGCCCGTTGGCGCGCTTGGCAGTGATTCCTATTTCCGCTACAGGGCTGTGGGCTCTTCGTGATAGGTGATTTCGTTTGTACTTTTAACTCGGTCATTTCAGAATATATCGGTAAAATCGCGAGTGACACTGCGTAGATCCTATAACTATATAAGCTTAAATCTTATATGATAATTATACTAATAATGTAAAATAAGTATAAATTGATGTGATAATTTTAGCAGTTTAATTCCGGATTTTTTATGGTCCATCTAAAAAAACATTTAATGATTTGAATACACTAGAATAAATAGTAGCCCGGAACCCTTCGTGTGCGAGTTTGATTTATACTCGATTAGATTTTTTTATATTTTAATCATGAATTAAGCTAAAAATTCTTTTAACACACTTCGAATTTTAATTACTTTCATAAACACATATTTAAAAAAGTCAATTAATTAAATTCTATTGAAAAAGAATTAATGTGGTCGATAAAAACTACATAGTTTATTACCCAGTTTAGACAGACATACCGGTACATTGATAAATGTCTAGAAATTATTCAGTCGAATTAAAAAAAAAAAAGTAATACTGTGCATGTATAGAGATACAGAATACAAAAATAAAAATAATAACAAAATGAAAAAAAAATATTTTATGCAAAATGTATATATTTTGTTAACATTTTATATACTTAACTTTAATGTGTACAATAATTGTCTACATGCAATGTAAGGTAAATAAAATCGGGATTTTCCACATATTTCTTTTTATTTTTGTAAAATTCTCACAGTTTTATTGTCTTTTTATGAATACAAAACTTTAATATTTTTAATTATCTAGCGGCCTACGACCGAACGAGGCGAGACCTAAATTATTATTTATTTCTGTTTTAAATACATTTTTCTTTTTTGAAATTCATCACATTCGATCGTAAGGGTTTGGCCGTTAAATCGTAACAGACGGGCAGACAGATATATAAATAAAAATAAATAAAAAAGGCCTCCCGTGGTTTAAAAAAAATAACACTTTAATGAATATATATTTATTTATTTATTTTATTTATTTATGCTTTATTGTACACCACAACATACAAATGTAATATAATAATACAAATTTCTTACAATAATTACAAATTGTGTAGTACAAGTACTATTTAATAAATTAAAAATAATAAAAAGGGGAGTTAAAAAAAGCTAAGAAAAGTTTGAGCAAACGGAATCCTTGCTATTTATCTATACGAATATAATAAAAAAATGTATGTTTGTTTAAACGGACTTTTTTTTGCATTAAAACCTGTTTATAGAGTATAGAGGACAGATATAAAGCTTCATAACATCGCGCCGAGACCTAAAGGTCTTTGTAACAGTAAACCGATACAGTTTTATGCATAATGAATGAATAATGAATGAATTATAATTATGTAAAGTCTACTATATTTCTTAAGATTTTATTAGTATGCATTCAATTTTTTTAGGCTGTTGCTATTCAGACGATAATGAATAAGAAAATAATTATTCATACGACAATTTAAAAAAAATGTATTATTTATACAATAATCGTATGAATAAAAAAAAAAATTATTAAAGGAAGACAAATATAAATAAATGAATTAATATTTTTAATTAAAAAAAAACACCTATCAATCAATAAAACTATCAATAAAAAATAAAATAAAAAACCTTACAACATAACACAAATTATGTATATCTTCCGATAATCATATGAATAATATAACAAAACAATTATTCTTGTCTGTTGTTTTAATTTTAATATGTCAAGTATTAATTTTAATTTATCGTATTTCAAATTACTATTAAACATTTATGTATAATCTATATTCGTCTTTATTTGATACGATTGTAAAAAAAAAATTGAACGTAAAAATATGTCGTCTTCAAACCGCCATTTTTATTAAATTTTCTAAGATATCATGTATTAATTTCTAATTTAATATAAGTTTCGTAAACACTGTTGTATCGTTTTGTTGACGTTTTGATTTGTAAAAAAAAATACATTTATACCCATGTGTAACATAACTCTCCTTTAGGTTTGCAGTCGAGTAACTATTATGGATATAAACAGTTTACTATTGACCGGTTCATGAAATCTATCTGTGGTTTTGTTTACTAGAGATATAATATAATTTGATACAATTCGTATGATGTTTTTGTAAATAAAATCACAGATAGAGCTTATTATGGAAACCGGCCGCTAAATAATAAAAAAACCGGTCAAGTGCGATTCAAGTCAAGGGTTCCGTACCATTATCTATAAAAACGGCAAAAAAATCATATCTGTTGTATGGGAACCCCCTTAAGCATTAATTTTATTTTAATTTAATTATTTATTTTTATAGTTAATAATATAACTGAATATTCTGTGAATATTTCAAGCGTGTACCTGTTGCCGTTATCAATAGCAAAGCAAAAACGAGCAAAAAAAAATCACGTTTGTTTATGGGAAGCGACCCTTAAATATTTGTTTTATTTTAATTTAATTATTTTATATTAATAGTGAATGTATAACTAAATATTCTGTGAATATTTCAAGCGTCTACCTGTTGCCGTTATCAATAGCAAAGCAAAAACGAGCAAAAAAAAATCACGATTGTTTATGGGAAGCGACCCTTAAATATTTGTTTTATTTTAATTTAATTATTTTATATTAATAGTGAATGTATAACTAAATATTCTGTGAATATTTCAAGCGTCTACCTGTTGCCGTTACCAATAGCAAAGCACAAAACGAGCAAAAAAAAAAACACGTTTGTTTATGGGAAGCGACCCTTAAATATTAGTTTTATTTTAATTTAATTACTTATTTTTAAAGTGAATATATAACTAAATATTCTGTGAATATTTCAAGCGTCTACCTGTTGCCATTATCAATATCGAGCAAAAACGAGTAAAAAAATCACGTTTGTTGTATGGGAGACCCCCTTAAATATTTTTTTATTTATTTGCATTTGTTGTTGAATTATCTGTGAAAATTTCAACTGTTTATCACGGTTCATGAGATACAGCCTGGTGACAGACGGACGGACAAACGGACAGAAAGCGGAGTTTTAGTAATAGGGTCGGGACCCTTTTACCCTTTGGGTACGGAACCCTATAAAAGTAACCTTCATTTATACATTTGGTTCCTAAAAATGATCTAACTGTAATTTCGACTATGAATGTGATTTTGATTATGATTGATACAATTTTGACGTAAGCTTTTATATCTTACTAGAGATAGAACCCAGTATATAAGTATAATATAATCTATGAGATAGAACTTTAACACAATTCGTATGAAGAATTGTGTCAAAGTTCTATCTCTAGTAAGCAAAATAATAGTTAGATAATTTATAGGAAAAAGAATTCTCTACTATACTTTATTATAAATTATTTAATAAAATATTAATTTTACAACAGAAGTAAGCAATAATATTTTATTTTTATATTTGTGTCTGTTTGTTTCATAATCTAGGTACCGCACTAAAAGTAGATTTATGTTTTTAGGGACTTAATTAAAAATCGCGTAGGTACGTATGTTACTTTATTAAACTATATACAATTGGATTTATTCCTGTAATAATAATATACCTATAGGTAGATATACTAATTATTATTCCATATTTCAAGTGTAGAAAGTCACTGGTAAAATTAAACGCAAAAAAAATATATGAATCTTGTAATGTATAAAATTATAATATTTAAGCGTAAAAGAGAGAATGTAAAAATTACTCTTTTATTATTTTCTTTTGAATTTAAATAATTGTAAAAACATTCTATTAGTTATCAAATTAATTAAATTTAAATAACATGACTGTCACAAACAGTAAATAATAATATTTAAAAAATTCTATAATTTGTAAAAAGAATACTCATTATAGCAAAGTCCAGCATTACACATTTTATTATTTTTAACTTTTATTATTATATTATGCTTTATTTTTAGCTATTTTCAAATTAATAACACTTCTTGTACAATTTTATTTCAAAAGTAAGTATACTGGTTGTATAAATAAGTAACAAGAAGTTTTCGCTTAATTACTGATAAGAGAATGGGACAGTTTGGCAGTATAATGTACGACATTGATATAAAATTGTAAAAAATAAAAAAAAAATTACTTCCTTCACTTACCTCATAGGACATGCCATATTTAAAAATAAAATCTCAAAATGTCAGTTGAAACGTTCCAAATTTAAAAACACGCGACTCGACACAGACGCGACGATACACGGGCGAACACAACGCGGTTTCGCTCGAAACTGGAGTAAAATTGTAGATTGTAGTAGTAGACTTGTAGCGTATTTTAGTATAGTGATGTGTATGCAATTATGCATCAGTTTTCTACGCCAATTTCATCAGCCACTTATAAATTCCTAGCAAATTTTACTTTTAAAGGTTTATTACAGGTGACGTTCATTTATAAGTCGGGTCCTGTTTCACGGGTTGCTGATAAATTATTATCTGGCGTATAACAGTATCCATCAGATAAAAGTTTATGATATATTTTCACGTTTTATGTTAGTTATTTCTATTCGCAACCTGTGAAACTAAAATATGTAATAATTATTTGAGGTGAAACAGGCCCTAAGGGGCTTATTTGCCTCCTGCTGATAAAGCCTGTCACTGACTTATGTATGAGCAATTGGTGAAACCGTTTATAAAAATGATGTTCCGATCAGCATTATTAAATTATCTCGCTACAAAAAATATTTTTGAATTGAAGTTAAATACTAATAGGAAAAATTAGACGTCGATTGTATTAGAGGTTATTTGTACAGAAGCTGCTCCTACAGGGGTGACATGATCACTTTGTGACCAAACTCCTTTAATCAAATAAAGATTTTAAAAAAAGTATATATATTTGTTGATCTTTGTTTTTTGTGATGATAAATTGAGTAGTTTGAATAAAATGCGGTTAGTTTGATTATACTGCTGATTCTAAAGATTAAGGGCCTGCTTCACCAGTTGCTTATAGAGTCTATCTAGCACTTAATTTACTGTTAGGCTTTATCGTCAAGTAAAACAGGCCCTAAGGGGCTTCAATTAATAAACTACAACTTTGACATTCACTGGTTGCGAATAGTAATATCTGACAGATAAAGTGGAGTTTGATCTGCTTGATACTGTTATGTATCAGAGAGATTTATCAGCAACCGGCGAAACAAACCTTAAGAAAAATAAAGATAATTACAACCGGTCAAGTGATAGGTAGTTTGAAAAAAAGTACTGACTTTCTCAACGCGTGTGCAAAATATTAAATAGTTGAATTAGGGTAGAGTTGTTTTCCAATATAATTATAGTCCAGCAATATTGAAGCGGGTTCGGTTCACGCTCGGAGCAGATATTTTTATTTATATTTGTATTAATATTTTTTTCTGGTCTAGGTATATGTTCTTGTGGGTCTCCCCACCGTGCCTCGGAGAGCACGTAAAGCCGGCGGTTCCGGTTTTTATCATAGACATCTAATAGAGACCGTTACTCAGGTAGAAAATTATCCGCCATCCCGTAGTAGAGCAGCGTGGCGGATTAAGCTTCATCTCTTCTCCTATATGGAGGCTTTTGCTAAACAGTGAGACGTTTAAAGAATGATACAGTAATGTTGAAGCGATGTACATTAAAAGAGTTCTCGTTCTACGGATAGGTAACGAACAAAGTCCTAAGTACTAAGACATAGTAAGAAGCTCTTTTTAATGTACGCCTATCTTTTGCGGAAACGATCACTATTGTCACACGAATTTAAAATTAGAGCTTATTCGCAAATAGGTTAAGATAAGATAAGTTAAAACGTAAAAAAATTCCATCAAAATGTTAGTGATAAGGTGTCTATATATATATTTATTTATTTATTTATACTTTATTCCACAATATTTATTTATTTATTTATTTATTTATTTATTTATTTATTTATTTATTCGGGAACAAACAGAGAATAAAAAAAACAGAAAAAAAAACAGAAGTGGTGTAATGTCCCCGAAAAGGAGTGTCACTCAGCTATTATGAAGTACCTAAATACTTCATAGCTGATTTTCAGTGATCTCCTGAATTTTTTATGTTTTAATTTAAAATAAAATATCAAATTAATATATTAATACTATTTTACAATTATTAACTACTTATATAAAATATATATTACATATAACTATCCATACTATTTAATATATATACATATCTAACTGTACTGTATATAAACCTATTTCCAAAAAGAAAAAAGTCTAAATAATATTAATTATAAAACATCCGCACATATTCTTAGGTTAATAAAAAAAAAAAAAATGGATTTAAGAAGTCATTGGAATTTGTAATTGTTCTTTTAATAAATATTCTTTATACTTCTTACGAAAGCTGTAAATTGTATCGCCATTTCGACAATACATTACTGAATGATACAAAAAGCGGTTTTAATTCTAAAATCATTCTCTACCAGACAACTTTAGGACGTACAAAAGCGTACGTTTGTTGGCGTTGTACTAATTGGCGAAGATCGCACGATGACACGATGCGTTCTCGTCGTACATACAGATTTCATCAGAGTGTCCTATTTGAACCTTGCAAGTAATCGTGCGAGCCCATGAAATGCCTAATAACGATCGTACGATTCGTTTGATCGTGAGATCTTATAATCAAAGCAACAGATCTCTTTTGAGTGTCCTAATCGGTTCCATTGCAGATGTTTCTTTTGACATTTCATGGACAAATAATCGTAAAAGTCTTCTTCGTTATTTCGTACATCAAAACAAAGGTTAAAAAATTCACCAGATTCCTGGATCTATAAAGTATTTTATGTTGTCTACGTTTCGTTTTTTCAATGTCATTTGCGATTTTTTAAGTAATATTGCCCGACAGCAAAAACTGTCCATTTCTGTAAAGAGCTATTGTCAAAGTGGCGTGAGCGCCAGCCATCGAGCGACGGCATCACCTCGTACGACCACATGAGTAAAGAAATACGGTTTATTTACTCATGTGGTACGACCACTTTGATCGTGAGATGAAAAACGCATTGCGCCATCGTACTCTCGCTCCCAATTAGGACGCCGCCTGTAGGTGTGCAAAATCGGAAACTGAATAAATTCATATTTAAAAAAAAAAGCATAAAGAAGATAATAAAATAAATAACAATTATTATATTAAATAGATGAGCAATAAATTATATATCTAAATCTTATAAAAAAGAACGGTCAAAATATTGTTTTAGTTTCTTGTATGAGGAAAATAAATCGTTATCTCATTACTCAAATGTCTTAGGTAGGTACTGCTCGTCTATCACAATCATCTTGTTTTGAATCTACTAAATAAAACTTCCAATTTTATTATACACAATAACATGTACGACAATGATGCAATACTACGTATATAATGGTCTTATAATTATAGTAATTGAATATTGTATAATATTTAGATATAGCTAAAGCTATCCATAAGATGTAAATTAATACACCTTATTGTGAAAGGCTCAAATAAATAAATTATTAATTTATATATTGTATATAGTAATTTAAAAATTAATAGTTTTAAAATTAACGAAAATAAATGAAAACTTATTATTTAACCCTCAGAAAAAACTAAGATTTTTTTTAACGAAACACAGATAATTAATTTTTAGTCTTAGATCTTAGGAAAATGTGTAAAAAGCTTAGGTTCTAAACTAATAAGATTAGCTAATTAGATAAATAAATAACATTCTTAATGCGTGTGTATATAAACACATTGTTTTTAACTAAAATATTTTCGTTTCTTTCTTAACACTAAACCTACCAGAACGATCAAATGACCGCTTTTGAGATTTTCATTAAAAATATTAATTATTTCATTAAAATTGTTATTTCCATTCTGTTCTAATTTTGTCTATAATATAATAATTATAAGTAGTCAACTTAAGTAGCTATATACGTCTGGTAGTAAGTTCAAGAGATATAGTACATAAATCTAAAATTAAATAATTTTAATTAAAGTCTCAAACGCGGTCATTTGACCGCTCCTGGTAGGTTTAGTGTTGAAGTGGTTTATTAAATTTCGACACCATATTTGTGGTATGGAACCAGTGAGCTGTTATTACTACGTATGTACTGCTATAAAACAGTACTGAACCCTAAATTGCAAACTCCTTTATTTCCTACTAAGTCGGCATTGTCAGATTAGAAGTTAGAGACAGTTAAGAAAGACTTAGGTCGTATAGTAAAGTTTAGTTCGGCTCTCACATCCGTCACGGTCACACTTTTTGGCTTGTCCAAATTTAATTAATACTAGCTTTTGCCCGCGTTTAAGTCTAAAATGGTTCTAATAGGATTTTTAATTGGTTTTTGTGTTATTAATTTCGTTATAACATATAAATTACTAGCTTCCGCCCGCGGCTTCGCCCGCGTGGATGTCGGTTATCGCGACAATATATATTTTTTTAAATAAAAAGTATCCTATTTTACTTCTAATATGTACCTCCAAGAATATGTGTATAAAGTTTCATGATCGGTCAAGTAGTTTTCGCGTGAAAGCGTAACATTCAAACTTACATTTCACATTTATAATATTAGGAATTTACATAAACCTTATTATAAATAATAGTCTACTTAATTAATTCCATTCAGTTTTCATGTATAAAAATAGTATAATTCAAGTGAGTATGTTATATTAATTATTCTCAGTTAATAAAACAATTTTCCGATTCATGTCATTTAAAGTTAATGGAAATGAAACGTGTTAGATTGTTTGACTTTTAAATATAAAAAGCACATGTAAACTTACAATAAATGGTTCCAGCCGTAATTTCATTGAAGTAATAGTTATAAAGTGGTAAACCAATGCAGCGGCGAGCGAAATGTTGCGATAAAAATAAACTGTCGCATTCTCCGTGTGAATTTATTAGCACCTCTTGTTGGGTCGTTGCCCTTTAGTGTCTGAAATATACAAAGAAAATAAATAATTTTTGATGTAACAGTTGAAGAGCCAATATGGAAAGATATCATAATGTTGGACAAGACTGTAGCTGAATTTGCTATACAATGCATTGATTTTTTTTGTTGTTAAACATTTTAGTAAGTAGGTACATGATATTATGATATATTTTAGTATATGAGATTTAATATGTATATTAATACCCATGTACAATTAGGGCGGCTGGTTAAGATCTATTTCATCAGAGACATTTTGGTCCTGCTATCCAACAGGAAAAAACTTTAAATATTTTTATAGGTCGATTTTATTATTATTACTAGCGACTCGCCCCGGCTCCGCATGCGTGCAATGCTGATACATAATCATAAAGTATCATAGGGCGAAGCGCAGCCTTCGATGCGCTATTTATAGGCACGCGCCACCAGCTCCCTGGTCGGTACCGCCGCAACCGCTATGTCCCTACATTTTAAAACTGTAATATCTAATTGAACCAATGCATGTGGGTTTTGGAATTAAAGGAGGCTGTGAAGCAGCAGTGCATTCGGCCCGTACCTTTTTAAAAGGAAATGAGGCGAAAGTGCTGCTGAAAGTTTATGTAAAGAATGCTTTTAATTCTTTAGATAGAGCAACCTTGCTTAACGAAGTTTCATTAAATCTTCCCGAAATTAACCCTTATGTATGGCAGTGTTACAGTTTACCATGTAAATTACTCTTTGGCGAAAACACAATTGTATCTAACGTCGGCGTTCAGCAAGGAGACCCACTAGGTCCGGCTCTTTTTGTCTAGGTATCCACAAATGCGATTCAAATTTAAAATCCAAATTGAACACATGGTACCTAGGTGATGGAACCATAGGAGGCAAAGTAGATGATGTAATTGAAGATTTGTCATTGGCAACGGAATTATTTTATATAATTGCACCTAATTTGAAAATACTTCAAAGAAATCGGCGGCTTACTGCAAGAACTCATTAATGGCAAACATCAATAAGTACAGTTTGATACACCATTATAACTGCTTATTTATTTATTTTTCATACATTGGGTGGTTTAAAAATAACTAAGTGCATTTAATGAAGTCTAATCAAACTCCGAACTAGGAAATGGACGTAAATGAGTAATTCATAAAAGTCCGTTAGTTACAAAAATGACTTTTATTTAGAAAGAAATCGAAACTACTATTTTGTTAGAAAAGTTAATATTATTTCATGATTTTTATTGTAGGTAAAGTTTATAAATAGGTATGTATTTATCGAATTTATGGTCACGTCATAACGCTCTTATTTGTGAACATAGAACCTAGTGAGTTTTTGGTATAGACAGTACTCACGAGACGATTCTGTTAAAGAATGTTTATATGCAAAATTTGAAGTAAGTAGATTGGACCAAGGAATCAGTTGTCCCATAAAAACTTTGCCCCTCTTTTTCACCTCCTTAGGGGTAGTATTTCGGAAAATCCTTTCTTATCGGATGCCTATATCATACAAAGAACGAACTCTTCAAGTTTCAGGTCTCTACGATCACCGGCTTAGGCTGTGCGTTGATCTGTCAGTCAGTCAGTCGGTCAGTCATTCAGGACAAAGCATTTTATATGTATAGATTATAATTAATTAAAGTTAGAATGTTAATTAAAGTGTTAAAATTATATACCCTTTTTTTTTAAAAAAAAACCTAAGCATATACTCAATTCTAACAGTACGTAGTAATAACAGCATACTGTATTGAACACTGGATACGTGAAAACAAGTTGTTCTTAACCAGTTTACCAGTAAAACGTCTAAAAAAAGGACAGGATATCTTAAGTAAAAAATCCATTTCAATACATTTATTGTAAGATACAATTTTTTTGACTAAGTTTTTGTTAGTTGTCACAATTTATTTTTTGTGTCTATAAAATCCACGTATTTTAAAAACCAATACGGACCGTTATTGCCAAGGGAATGATCGTTTGAATAAATATTTGTACTTATCAGGATGGTCGTTAAAAAGTAATTTTTTTCGACGCCCAAATAATAAAAATCATTCTTTTTCGTGAAACTAAGGAAGAATTTTTTTTGAATACAAAAAGTACTCGTGCCTTAAAAAAAAAGTGAAATAAATATAATGATATTAAAAATGCGTTAGTCTATCATCATCATCATGATGCCTACAAAATGCCTTAGTCATTATTAACTACATTTAATTAAATAAATAATTGTAAATTATACTTGAGTTACGAACAATGATGTTCTATAATTGGTTACGAAATTGTTTATAATTCAGGCAAAAATAACTTTTATTGTTCTTATAATATTGACTGTATGGAGATAATTTTAAGAAACTTCTACAATTATTTAGAAAAATAAACTAAATAAATCGTCTTGCGGCACGTGTTCTTCTTGTTAAGAAAAAAAAATTACTTTTTTAAAATAAATCAACACAATCACATCATAGATTACGATGAAAACGTGTTTTTCTGCCTTTTTATTTTAAACTATAATTTTTTTTTACTAGTATAAAAAAAAAAAACTTAAACTAAATTTAGTATTTTAACTACTATAACTATTGACATTTTTTTTTTCTCTGATAAATTTTTTAAGTGATAGTGAAAACTAAATCAAAATCTTAAAAGCTTGAATACAACGATAGATGCTCATAGCAACATTTTTTAAAATTTATTAGATATCTGTATCTGTCCCTCGCAGTTTTACCTGCGTATTTCCTGTTTCCCGTGGGAATTTCGGTATAGTAGACTATATGGATATCACATATCTCCAAGTGAATTAGTAACGAACATCCTTCTGTCCATACATATTTATAATATTTGTAATTTACATAACTTGTAATGATACTTTGTCTTTAGTCGAACTATTAGCGCCTTTCGCATTCGAACTCATTTTTACTGTAGTCTCAAACTAAAATATTATACCTACTAGCGAAATAAGTAATTTTTAATTTAAGCATCAGTTAAAAACAACATTTATTTTATTGTTATGGTGTAACCTGATAATTGAAAAGAGTGTAACGAATTGCCCATATACCACAAAAAGTATATTTTAATGTTTAAAAATGTAAGTCAATTAACCAGCCTGGAATTTTGACTCTAAATCGACGAATGTTCTAGAATTGTAGGTACTCTATTGAGAATAAAATAATATAGGTTGATTTAGAAAATAGATTTAAAGAAACGAATATAAGAATACAACATAGTACCTACTTATGTTGCCAGTTACCAGAGTTCATAACTCCAAAAATATTTATGAACTTCTTTCTAATGATGTTCTAATGTCAGTAAAACAAATCAGTTTAATTGCTTTCTTTCTACTAAGTATATGGAGTAAGGTACGAATTTTAATAAGTACGAGCTCAGAATAATAAACAATTATTGAGAGTACAAACTGTACGTAATAGTAGGTAGGAATTCCGGCGTTTCTACGTTTTTTATTTTTTTTTGTTTTATCAAGTCTTTTATCATAAAATTCACATTTTATTGGTTTTAGAAAGGTATCCCAAAGGTAGCAGCTTAAAATCAAATGAGCGATACAAATTAATAGATTTACATTAATGTTCAAATTTAAAGTTAGTTAATTTTATTTGTGCGCCAATAAATACGTAAAATGACTTAGATTCAATCTTAAATTAGCTTCAGTGTTTTGTTTGCGTCTTTGATAATACCTATAGCCAATTTATTAATTTATAATTTTCAATGAAGTCAACAAAAAAGTTAACATGTGAGATATGTACCTGATATTATGTTATTCTAATATGGTATGACTAACTTCGGCTTTGAAATAAAAAATAAAATAAATTTAAGATTTAATTCTTCTTAATAAAATATGACCGTCCTGGTGTAGTGGTGCGAGCAGTCGCCTCAACTCTGGCGGTCCTCGATTCCCGCTCATTGTCAGAGCAGTTTTTTTTTTGTATAAATATTTGTTTCCGGCCTGGACATAAGTACAGTCCGTGTCCAGTTTGGGTCTCCCACCGTGCCTCGGGGAGCACGTAAAGCCGACGGACTCGGTTTTATCATAAACATCTGATAATGAAGAATGTTAACTTTTTATGATTATTAGCACTCCATATTCTCTATCAAAAATAAAAAATACTAGTAAAGGAATTACTTCGATACGTCAATTAGTTTCCGATTTAGAAGTAAAACAAGTTGTAACCGCACGACGCGCTCTGCCGGTGAGTTGTGACGTCATTGCACAACACGCTCTGTCTGGCTCACTCAGTCCGCTTGGGGTTGCGCGCCCGTGCCGTCGAAATTATACTTAAATACTTTTAAAAATGTCCATTCCAAATACTAGGAAATCATGTGTTGTGCCTAAATGTAAAAATACAACTACCAATTCGCCGGGAAAGTTGTTTTTTATAATTCCAAAGGACGTAAAAATGCTATAGTATGTTTACAGCCACCTCTGCTGGCTACACAATCTTCGCAGGTTACATTTAAAACTTCTTGATCCTTTTCATTGCATTCTAAACTGCAATGATAAGGTATGGTACGTACGCGGTGTTCTGGCGTGATTCTACATTTAACCGTACATACATCACCTACTCTTTTTACTTGAACATAACCAATAGCATCATCGCCATAGCTGTCTCTTGCCGATCTGAAATAAGTTTAATTAATAAGTATATAAGTAAATAAATAAGTTAAATAAAAAAGGTTTAGTACATCTGTTCAAACATCTACATTTGCAATAAAAATTAAATAAAATAAAATGGCCTTACGTATATTGTTAGTAAAAAAATACAAAAAAAAAAGTTTAGTACATCTGTAGCGTTCAACCCACTACATCTATATCCTAAGTACCTATCCTACTTCCTACTAATATTATAAATGCGAAAGTTTGTGAGTGTGTGTGTGTGTTTGTTATCTTTCACGCAAAAACTACTGAACGGATCTGGACGAACTCTGGAATAACACATACATAGGCTACTTTTAATCCTAGGAAAATGTACAGTTTCCGAGGGAAACGGGGGCGAAGCCGCTGGCGGAAACTAGTTTGCAATAAATCAATGTATGTATTCATTTAAATTTACTAAGAAGAGCGGTACCTGCCTATATATACATACGTACCTACCTATAGCTACAAAACTATAATACATATTTGTTGTCTTTAACGTAAAAATTTAATGGTAGATAGGTACTACTACTATATTTTGAGTTGCATTCTTCCATTACGACATAAGTTGGGTATTTTGATTTGATAAAACAATTTAGAACAGATAAACTATTAAGCAGTAGTAGTATTAGCATAAGTAGTAGTAAGGAAAGTTTACTTACCTTTGCATTTTTATTCCTCGCATTTCGGCGGTAACGAAATCACTATTTGTTGATAAATAATGCGCAACCATTAATCCATCTATTTTAGGTAGATTATCAGATTGCCCTTTTTCGAATCCTTCATCCATTTTATTAACACGCGGACGAAAACAACAAAATACTGCCCAAGCTATTACTATAACCGCTGGCGACTTGATAGTTGATACTAAGCGGGCCGCGGCGCGTTGTAACATGACGTCACAAGCGGTCACGTGACTGGTAGCGGGACTCGATATTTTTCGAAACTTTGTATGCCTATAAAATCAAAACTACTAGGTATTTTTGACTACAACAAAAACTAGTGTATTTGTATACATACAGGCTTTACTGAGACAAAATTTCAAGCGATTTAGCATACCTATTAACATTCTTCATTATCGTTACTCATGGTAGGGAAATTATTTGCCAACCTGCAGTGGAGCAGCGTGGTGGATTAAGCTTCAACCCTTCTCTTATATAGAGGGGAGGCTTTTTCCCAGCTGTGGGCAATTTACAGGCTGATTCAGGTCAGTTCAGTTCAAAAGAAATATCTTTTTTTATAATCTTTCTATACTTATAATAAAACTGTATCAGATCCAATTCTGTAAATTGAAGATTGTCGCAAAACTAAACACAATTTCAGATCATACTGGAAGCTAGGACACTGGAGTGTCCTACTTTTTTACAATGGATACTTTTAATCTTGTAATTCGGCATAGTTTTCTTGGGAGAGGGAATAAAAATAAAAATGTGTAATTAGTAGTAGTTCATTAACGCGTTCTCCGATTTCGCGGACGCAGCTGTAAGCAATGGCTTGTAAAGTATAATAATACCACACCATAAAGTGATCTTCACAAGGATATACTGTTTCACAACTTGTAATAGAATATATTCTCAGTTGTAATGCATTAACTCGTAGCCCGATTTGATTTATTCTTTTGAGAAGGAAAAAGAAGATATTTTATATATTATCCGGTAAATTTATAAGGGCTTTGGTTTGACAGCTCAAAAATTTCGAAAATTTAAATTTTACACATCAACAGCTGTTATGTACAGAATAGGACTAGATGTAACCCTAAGCGAATAATAAATAAATAAATATAACTTCGTACCCGAAGTAGATAGCCTCAAATAATCAGAACTGTCTTTAAATATTGACTATTTAATAATGGAATAACCTTAAGAAATCTACTATTAAGCCTTGATATAATAGAACATCCCAAAAAGGGCCCAAGTTAACACGGAGTTACGAAACTGTAATCTTTGTTTCAATAAACTTACAACACAACTCCATTGTTCTCGTTTAATCCGAGGTTACTTAGATTAGATTTTTCAAATGTTCTAATAAAAACGATAGTTTAACAAACGTTTAACAATTACATTTCTATTATTTATAATGGTTTAATTAGATTTATAAAAACACAATCATTCCAATTAATAATGTCCTGCAGCAAAACTATAATAAAATTAATTTAGCATTGACGTAACTTATTGTTAGATAATTTTTCTACAGGAAAGATAGAAAATGATGCACTGTTATGGATAATTATGTAGTTAATGCACATTATTTTTTATAATTCTTAATTTAATAATAATAATTCTTAATTAAATTAAATCTCATAATGCAAATAAATATTAATTAATCAGCACTCGATTTTTCTATTATAGACAAAATGCTATCCCTTTTTTCATATTTAACTTTTGTTTAGTTTTTGATATTTATCGTTATAACGGCCGTAGTAATAAATGATTTATATAAATGTTAAGAGTCGAATTATTACCAATTACAAAATTTAATGGATGGATTTTAAGGTCTAAAGGCCCTAGGGCAACAAAAGAGCGGAGGCCCCTAATTATTTTCTAGTCCTACATACCATATGGCCAGAAAATAGGGACTTTCTCACATACATGGTTAAATTAAATATGTTTAATATATTCATCACACACGGTCGTCCTAAGGTATGCAATATAAATATGTATATATTGCATCCAGACGCGGTACGGGAATCGAACCCACGAACCTGGAGCGGAAAGCAGGGCCACTGCCAACTGCGCCAACGAGCCAGTCGTATAGAACTACAAATATTCGTTTATAGATCTCCATCATCAAAATACGGCCCTGGATGACACTCCTTGGAACGGAGCCCTAAAAAGATTGAAATAGACCGCTCTATTATCAATAAGATCATCTTATTTAGTTGTTTTTTTCGATTTAATTCTCATTTATCTATTAATTTTTTTTAACAATTAAATTTAAATACAAAAAAAGGAGAAAAGAGAGTTCTTAAGGAGTATAGTGTTATTCTGTGTCACTATAGAAAAGAATTCAATATAGAACTCACTGATATATATTTTTTCGCATTGGATTTATTTAAATATCTGTCATAGTTTCTGAGAAAAAAAATACAACCGTTAAGGGCTGTTACCCCCATATATCCCTTATGAGTGAAAGCAGAGATCTAAAATCACGAGTACAAATACTTTGGGTGAAGATGTATTATTTAAAAGGTTAAACTATGTCTAAAGACGCTGGTGCAATTTCCCTATAGTAAGTCGGCTAGACCCTTTATTATGCTTTAACTAAATTTTCAATTCATAAAATTGGTCCCATTTTTTATTTATTTATTAAAACGACTATATACAACAGTAGTGTATTTTATAAACAAAATTAAATTAATTACTATTTTTTTAATTTGTTTGCATTTGATACGTCTTGTCTCCGAAACGACTTGACTGCTTTTAATTTAACTGGTTTTACTGCAGATATCTGGATAAGTTGTATAAGTTATCATAAGGAGTACCTACCCTAGGTTACTATTTCCAGAGGCTGCTGGAGGCGTACCTCTGGGAGAGAGAGGTCGTCTAGGAGGCGACGGTCAACTCTATCGACGTCGTGTCAACTGCAGCGTTCCACAGGGCTCCGTCCTGGGAGCGACCCTGTGGAATATCTGTTTCGAATGTCTTTTGCGGGCGCCTCTACCGCCTGAGCTGGGGGTCTGTTATGCTGATGACATCTTACTCACGGCCCGGGCGAGGAGCTTCAAAGAGGCGGCCAGCCTAGCAGAAGCCGGCACGTCGATAACGGTAGACCGTGTCGAGACTCTAGGCCTGAGGGTCTCTGTATCCAAGACTGAGGACCTCCTTTTCTGGAAACTAAAGTTGTTGTAAAGTTGTTGTTGTAAGCATCAGACTTAGAGGACAAGTCCCAAGTTGGGACCAGCTGGCTCGGATTAGGGCTTAGGCTCAGAGAGCCCTGATCCATCGGTGGAAGGAGGACCTGGAGTCCCCAGCGGCCCAGTGACGGTGAACGCCATACGACCCCATCTTCGTCGCTGGGTTAGACAACGGCACGGGGTGCTGACCTTCCAGCTGACGCAGGTACTTACTGGGCATGGAAGCTTTGGTAAGTACCTGTACCAGATCACGGGAATGGAAGTCACCCCTGCCTGCCGTAGCTATCGAACTGAAAAGAACAAAACTGTAAAGCCCGACGTGTAAAGTTCTTAACCGTTAAGAACTTCAGTCATTGTGAACCAAATTTGCTTAGGGACTATTTCGCCGCTTGCTGACAAAGCTATCTGACATATAATGGTATCCAACAGATAAAAGCTTAGGGTATATTTTTCTTTTTCACCATCTAACTCCACTTTGTCTGTCACATATAATATAATATAAAAGATGTAAACCTCCCACTGATAAAGCGTATCAGTAACTTATGTACGAGATAAACTTCATCCAAAAAAAAACCTCTTAAAAAAAACCATTACGTTAATAATAATAATAATTCTTCTTCTTTCCGAACTGGTGGTAGACTCATGACGTTCAGTATGCTGAATAAAATATTTTGACTATGACTTTGAGCAACTGGTGAAACAGACCTTTAATGTTGTTTGAGTGTGGCAGCTACACCACGGTGCAACTTTAAACACGTCACCAAGTCACATCATCAAGTTTCCTAATCGTCGGAGGTATTAATGTGTATAATTGTCACATGTATCTACACCATAAAAATTATGTGAATCTGACCTAAAATGTAAAATTTTAACTCAGTAGGATAAAAGGACATAATTCCAATTCAGCTTGTAAGATTATACCCAAGCAAACATATATTTAAATTAATTAAAGACTTATGAAAAGCAATAAAATAGGCAAACTACATTATTATATACGATTAATCTGATTACCTATATTGAGGTATTTTTTAATATTTACCGTCCTTTAGCACCGCATGTATGAATGCCGCACGAGGCAGTCATAAAAAAAACCTGTGATGGTCTCATGTAAGCTTAGCAGCGATTGCATCAGTTTTAGTGTAGTGTACTCGTATATCTAATACGTAATACGTTGACTGATATTAGCATAATTTTTGTTATGATATTGTAATATAATATTATATACTAGACGCTGAGCTAGTGATTTTTTGGTGGAAATATTAAAAGCAAGAACATTATGGCGCGATGACAGATAACACGAGACGTCTTAAGTGTTCTACGTTTCCTTTATTAAAATTCTCTATTGTACCAAACTGGTGTATTTTATAATAGCTGGTGATGCTTTAAGGCTTACACACGTACACTAAAGCGACTTGTTTTATTTTGAATAGGTAAATAAGTAGCTACGTATTAAGCACTGTTGTGAGAGACGGTAATTTTTTTATCCTATGTCTCAAAATTCTTATATTCAAACTAACCGTTACTTTTCCGCTCCCCTGGGATGCAACTCGAAGTTTTATAGCCCCTAACCGACTTACAATATAAAAATAATTTATTCCATAGTGCATCGCTTGTAAGCACCTTAAAACAAACAAGCTCTTCCGGTTATAATATTATAATAGATTAGATAAAATATATTATTTTAACTGTAGAAGACGCACGAGATAAAGTAAGACAAAAACATAAAATGTGATATTGGAATTCTTAGTAAATACCAATGTAGTTATGATATAGTTGTTTCTGTATCCTATCATCCATATTTTGTTCTTGACAACAGTAGTACAAGATTGCTTTTTTCAATAATAATATTTTATACGGCTCGTAGTCTTATTGTTAGTTTACGAATATAAAAAAGTATATTCGATATTTCCATACTTGTATTATTTCACAATATTGTAAAAAATACATACACAGTCGCTTAGATACGGAGCCAATACTTTTTGATTGATTGGGACAGTATGCTGATGTAAATCTATTTAAGTCTTTCAAGGGAGAATGAAAAAATTTTGCACAATATTAGCCGATGGATGTAGGTACTCTGCTGAACATAAACCTCCCGCATCATCTCTGAGGGTTTTTGTCAATACTTGCCACGCTTGGCAGGCGGGTTGGCTGTAGTTTGTCAGTTGGCCGGTTGGAGCGCAGTGTGTTGTGGCAGGATATGGTGACGCTGCCTATAACTACCCTGGTTGGTTTATATTTGTTCGCACACCTATGGCTTTAGTCGCCTTTTACGACATCTCAGCAAGAAAGAGGTCGGGATTATTCATCTCTGCTGGTCATACTGTACCTAAGTATATTTGATATTCATACATACTTATGACGTCACAGATCAACTTCTGTAGAAGTCCGAGATATTCAGGGCAATAAAAACTAGTCGTTTATAGAGATGGAAATATCAGTAATCTCATTACTTAAGAATAAGTGAGAAATATAGGTATTGCTATATATTATTATACGATATCGTGCTCATGGTGGAATCCCTGAAAGACCTACGCATTATGCTCAGTGACCTTGATGGAGTTTCCCAATAGGTGAGCCTTAAAATAAACATATAGAACATGAAAATCATGTCGAATGTCCATGTCGTGTCCATCCCGTTAAATTCTACCTACTCTCAAAGGTGTTGACGAGTACATCTGCCTACGACAAACGATCCAACTTGGTAGATCCAACTACACGAGAGAGAGGTTATTCGTCGAATCCCGTTAAGATGATCAGCGTTCGGGAAGTTAAAAAACCTTTTTTCATCCGTCATACCTCCGTGTCTAAAGTCAAAAGTCTTCGACCAATGTGTGTTGCCAGTGATGACATACGGATTTGAGATGTAGTCTCTGACTATGGGCCCTTTAACACATTCGCTGCCAGCCACTCGGATTCGAGTAGGGCTAGATGCATTAGCTAGGTGCCGTCCACTCGGATCCGCACGTTCATTTTCCTTAGGCCAGTTAAAACTCGGCGTCCGTGGATAAAAAAATTCTAATTTCTATGGCACTCAATGTGTTAAACCAGTTCCAAGGCACACAGTAAGCAATGAAGATGGCTATGCTTGGTAGGGGAAAGGTGTCTAAAATGATCCCCCTAAGGGAAATCGGTCACTGTATCCAAATTATTATAGTAAGAGCAAACATTGAAAGAATTTTGGATAAGTCATTTAAGTGTTGATATACTAGCAGGCCATTATTTTTTGTGTGATTTATATTTTTAGATTTATTAGATATTTACCAAAACTCTACTAAAGGATCATTTTGTACACCTAGGTGTCTAAAACGATCCCTGGGGTTGGGTCAAAATGATCCCAAGTATCATTTTTGACTCCATCTTCAAATAATGGTTAAAAACAGATTTCTTGAGCAGTTTTATTCGAAAAATCTTATTATAATTAATAATATTACTAAGTACTAGGTAATCATCATATATAATTTGGCACATATTTAATTTTCTTGAGAGCAGTATCAAATATAAAACAATATTAATTAAACTTTAAATCAGTTAACATCTCTTAAAAATTAAACAGCCTTCTAAAATAGTTTTAACTAAAATATTTTACAATTATCAACAGTCATGAATAATAGTAGCTATTACTAAGTAGTTTAGTGCTTATATATCATATGCTATTAATTCAAAGGCATAATCGTTTCTTTGCGTTTCCCGAATGATCTATGCAAAAATCACGTGTAAATCTTTTTCGTCGTCACTATCGAGACCGTTACCTACATGTCTCATGTTCCCATTTCGAGAAAACATTTCGAGCTACGGACCCAACCCTTCTACCATTCCATCTTTTGAGTACGATCCTGTGCAGTACAGTATTCCTTTGTTTTTTAATATATATATTTTTTATCTTTTTGTTTTTATTGACTGTTTTTCGTTTACAACTCCTTTACTTTTGCTGTTTTGTATGGCATCCCATTTGTCATTGCATTCAGTGCTTTTATCATAGCACCCTCATTCCAGTTTTGTCGGTTAGTTTTTCTTTGATATATACCTACGTAGCATGATCTATAAAAAGTATAAATAGATATTATATAAAAATACATGACAAATATTACATTTTCTTTTTCAAGTGTTAGGGGTAAAATGTTTTTATTACTATTCTATTATATAATTATACACAATAAAGGGGATCGTTTTACCCCAAATGTTAAATTTACAAATGATGTCAAAGTATAACTTCAAAACACTATCTTGGTGAGATCAAAACGAGTTTCAAATGTTACTGAATATCAATAAAAACCACCAGTAAAACTTTCATTCACATATCCGCAAAAGTATTTCAACAATAAAACATTGATTTTAGGCTTACCTTAGATCGAAGACACCTATTTTCTATTTTTCGAAATAAATCGGCGCACTGTTGTCACACCACCATGACACTTTATTGGGCAACTGAGCGGAGTGCGGGAAAGACGTTAGATAACAAATGGCATAGATAGCGCTAGTATTTTCGTCAAAACTGTAGGGAATCATTTTACCTCGAGGGATCGTTTTGTACACCTTTCCCCTATTTCTCTGTGAGGTTGAATTAGATTAATCATCAGAAATCATAAGATCCGCAGATGGACGAAGGTTGCCGTCATAGTTCAACGGATTTGCAAGGTGAAGTGGCAGTAGGCAGGGCACATAGCTTGTAGAACTGACGGCCAATGGAGCAAAAGTTTCTTGAGTTAAGACTATTTAAGGCAAGCACACCGTCAGATGACCGTCCGCGAGATGCCCTATTGAGAATCTCGACAAAAAAAGCTTGTCGCTTAGACTGCAATAAAAATTATTGGTTTCTATGCGGCTTTTGTCGCTTTTAATCGGATCCTATTGGAGTTTTTCAATAGGCTGGACAGACGACTTAAGGAGAGTTGCTGAAAGCCGTTGGATTGACATCAAGGGGAGGTCTACATTCAACAGTGGACATCCAATGTCTGATATGATGATGACAATTATAATATTTTAGTACAATTTGCTCTTTTGACACTCTGTAACAAGTCCATGTCACAAAAAAAAAAAACATTTACAGTTAAAGATTTTTTTTCTTCTAAAGCTAATACTCAGTATTATAACAAATCTACAGCAAGGAATTAAAATACAAACTAGAATGTGTACGTGCACTCAAATAACGTTTCTAAGAGAGGGATTGTATCTCCTTCTACTAAGGATTCAAATCAACTCGTAAGAAAGAGACAAAACATTAGTAGTCAACGAAATTCTCGGAACGATTTTATCACTTTACATGTTGGAAACAAAATATCAACCTTGTGACAGTTATTTCAAGGTGCATTTTTGAATATACAATTTTATTAAGTTAGCGTTCCAGTTATTATATAAATTCCTTGATCTACGGATAATATTACATGACTCAATTTTAAAAAGTTAAAAAGGTTCGAATGCATAATTTTTTTTACGTCACTTCAATGTGATAAAAACTACTGGCCTTAAAAAATATTTTTCTTTTTTTTTCAATAATCAATCATCGATATGTCGCACAGAAATTCTTGTATTTAATTTATTAATTGTCACTGTGTTTATTTTTTGTATTTTAAACGACTTGTTAGTTAATGAAATTTTGAAAGTGGTTCTACTAATAGTTAATTAAAATAAATTTTCTTTTTTCATTAAAATATATTAACAGTTATGCTTGCAGCATCGAGAGTGATAAGGTTTGATATTTAAATATTCTTTATATCTTTAATGTATAATGTTACATTAAAGCATTTATTTGTATAAATTTAATATAATATAAATCTACAAGAAACTAAGAACTGGAACACGGTTTAGTAAAATAAATAGGCCATGGACTGGAATAATAAAGGCTTAAAATTGTCTATGATCATTCCATTTGTTTTTCTTTCTTTGACGTTTCTATATCATAGACATATTAGTTGATATTTACCTACGCACTTCAGGATATTATTCCGATTTTGTATAGGATTAAATAATAAAATACGATCAACTTAGTGTTTTCCTCACAGTTTTAATATCTTAGTAAGTATAAGAACAAAAATAACTGTGCTCATGCGAAAAAAATAGTGTATTATTTATATATTTTTAAAAAGATAAATTTTACTTATCTTGAGTTTTGTTTTCGCATATGTTATCAGTTAGAAGTCAGATATCTTATTATAATAAAGGGAAATAGTTTAAACTTTCGTTGAAGTTAAAATCAAAAGCCTGTTCTAGAGAATATTATATCATCTCTTCTTAAAGTGACATCAGATCTTAGTCATGTATGACGATCTAAGCTTTCGGTATTCTATTTCATGGAAAGAATGATCGACTTTCTGTATCAATGACATATAATTGTTTTATTTGATTTACGTGTACAGACGTCCTATATGTATTTAGTTTTATATGCTTGTTTTGCGAATGATAAAAGGTAAATTTTAAACAAATCAATATATATTTATTTAAATTTTATATTGCACCATATTTACCCTATTTCTATTTTTTTTTTTTAAATTTTAATGTATGATCTTACGTTAAACATTATTTAGTGAAGTAGTTAAGTGAATTGATTTGTATATTCAGCTTAATAAAAGATGACTTTGCCGAAAAGTGTTACCACACCATCAGCCGTTGGTTTTCTACTGGAATAAAGGCCTGAAAGAAAAGCGTTAACATCTTGAATATATATTATCAGTCTGATTTTGTTAATAGAGTTATGGGGCAAACCCTGTCAGAGCCAGTGACTGAGAAGCAGTCGTCAACATGTCAGGACTCCAAATATCTCGTGGGTTCTTCCTGCATGCAAGGCTGGCGAGTTTCCATGGATGACTCGCACACACAGATACTGTCATTGCCTGACGATCCCGGTACAGCTTTCTTTGCTGTGTATGATGGACATGGAGGTAAATTATATATATATAACTTATTTAACATTTTCATTTATTGATATTGCTTTTCAATCTATTCAAATTTTCAATTATACTCTTTATTGCACATAAACAAAAACTCACACAGAATGAAAATAGTGACAACAGATTCAATATCAATTTCAATATATAGTTATTAGTCTAGTTAACAAGTGCCATTTTGGTCAACTTTATTCAGCAGTCTCCTAAAATTATGATTGAGGCATCTAGATGATTTTTGAAAAAATTAAGTTCCGCTTGCAAAAATTTCAAAGATTATTTACAAATAACTAAAAAAAAATGGGGTTTAGTTTTTTGCAGAAATCTTAATCTTTTTCAAATTAAAAAAAAAGAATAAAAAAGGAATGGAAAGTAGGGATGAAAATACTCTGAAAGTGCTCTAATTGATGGATTGCATAAGCCATGCCTACTTTGGATACTTTATTAATTGAATCAGCATGTAAATGTTCCATGACTGGATAAAAACTAGCAAAAGCTGGCTATTTCCATTTAGGAGAAAGGTTTGAGCTTTATCTCCCATTCTGCTTTTACGTGGCTCTATAGATTTTTTTTTATATTAAGAGTAAATTGATATAAGGTGTTTATAATAACAACCGGGATCTACGGCTTTACATGCTCTCCGAGGTACAGTGGGGAGACTCATAAAAAGCAGAACAGGAATATTTTATTTGTATAATATATGTTTTATTATCTGTTTCAAGCGAATTTTTGCACTATATTACTAGAAAATTCATAACAGTCATCAGAATTGAACTGATAAAAAAAATTATTACTAATTAGTGATTATTGGAGAACGTTTGAGAGTTATATGCTAATGTGCAATGACTCAGGGCGGAACGGCGGAAAGTTATAGTAAGATAGTTACATAACGTCATGTTAATTGTAAAGTATGTGCAAAGAATGTTACGTAATTATTATTTTATTAAAAAAAATCCTTTTTTCATTAATTATTTTCAGTAAGGGATAGTTTGATAAATTATTAATTTTAATAAAATAAACAGATATAATATTTTAATGATATTAATATTTTCAGGCTCAAACATAGCAGAGTATGCTGGGAAGCATCTACATAAATTCATAATGGCTAGACCTGAATATCACCTTGGATACATTGAGGAAGCTCTAAAACAGGTCAATACTAGACTTATTTATATTACTATCTTCCGTCTGCGGCTTCGCCCGCGTGGGTGTATTGATAAAAAGTAACTTATGTCCTATCAAATTTCATCACAAACGGCGCAGCAGATTAGCCACGAAACATACATTTACATAAATACAAACTAAACTAAAACTACAATCCTATAATAAAATTTAAAACAAAATAATCTAAATCTAATATTAAAAAACTTATGAATGCAAAACAATACTACATTTTACATTGAGTTAACATTCAGTTTTTACATAGGTTATCAGGTACATAAGTTATCTCGTACATAGATTATCACCATTGCTTTCGAAACTGTTAAAAGTGACTGTGTGCTTCGTGTTAAATCGTGTGAAAGACAATATGCGTAAACGTGCCGAACTGTGTATAATTTGTGTATATTTCGAGTAGTATAGTATTCTATCCGATATATATCGATACGTTGAAGCGATGACCTTTTTTTTTCGTGTGCACTTCCGACACATCATACCTATTGATATTTCATTTTCCATTCATCCGATATATCGGAACATATCGTTATATTTCGTCCGATAATTATCGATATATTTAATTCGTTACTTACTTACTTTTAACGATATATTTATAGGATATATCGATAAGTATCAATACATTTATCCCATATATCGGATCGAAAAAGTAATTTATATAGTTTTTAACCGTATATTTTATCGATAAAAATATCGATACATTTTTTAACTTGAACATTCCTACTCATATTCGTTTAATTAATTAAATTAAGTTTTTATATTAAAAATATAACAACATTGTTTATATTAAACATATAACGCCCAATGTTTGTACATGACGGATTTTTAGAAAAAACAAATTAGAGGGGTCTTTATGAGAGCAATAGAAATCAAAAAAATTGTATTTAGATTTAGAGAATTTATATCTTGCCTGTATGCGTGTTATAACTGTGTCTCGCTTCACTTGGCTTCAGCCTATCGCAGTCCACTGCTGGACATAGGCCTCCCCAAGTTCGCGCCAAATATCTAATAAGTATTTGTGTATCGCTGATAAATTCTCAAATGTGTCCTAATTTAGTTATATCTGAAACTACTATAACTATTTTAATATTTTTCTTTTACTATATTGTTACTTTATTATTTACTAGAGGGCGCCCGCGACTTCGTCCGCGTGGAAACCCTATGAGCGACTTCTTCCTCCACCTCACACGCCGCTCGTCGAACCGCCCGCCCCGCCCCCGCTCCCGCTACCGCCTTCGGTGCCGCTGTGCCGCTAGATCGCGCATTCAGTTTTCAGAAGCGATAAATGTATCTATTTTCAATTAGGAATCAATCCCGCGGGAACTCCGGGATAAAAAGTAGCCTATATGTTATTCTGGATCTTCAGCCACCTACATACCAAATTTCATCGTAATCGGTTCAGTAGTATTTGCGTGAAAGAGTAACAAACATCCATACATACAAACTCACAAACTTTCGCATTTATAATATTAGTAGGATACAAATAATATTTCTTTAAAATGTTGTTTCTACAATTTTAATTTTAATAATTCAAAATTTTTTATTTCTCAGGGTTTTCTGGATCTCGACCAGGCAATGCTTGAGGAGGAGGATATGCAAGAGAAGGTAGCGGGGAGCACAGCAGTAGTAGTGCTTATAAAAGATAATACGCTATACTGTGCGAATGCTGGTGATTCCCGAGCTATAGCCAGTGTTCGGGGTGCGGTAAGTAAGTCTTTACAAGAATATCGGTTCTAAATGATTTGATTGTACATCTATACTTTTTAACCAATTTTATTGTAAGTGACATAATGCTTAATATTTTATATTTTGCTTAAAAGGTTGTGGTTTAGTGTAATATTGTAAGTACCTAGTAAGAAAGTGTAATAATAAGTATGAAGTATATAAGTAAAGTAAGTATTCTATTTTATAATAAATAATTATATACATATATAAATTGATAAATTATGGAATAGTTTGCCATTATATATAAATATAAGGCAGGCTGAATCACTTTCGACATTTAAATAGTACTTTAAATTAATATTCATTACTTTATATAATAGGGATATATTATGTATATTATATTTTAATTTATATATGTATTTTGTATAAGTATTAGAATGTAGACACTTGTTCCCTTTGACCTGCTCCCATGTTAACATTTCCTTTAGGTACTCATGGGTTGTCTGGAAGAAGTGGCTAATTAGCCATAAGTCCGCCCGTCGTCGTCGTGTACTACGCGGTCTCTAATTATCTTTGAGCTATGTTTAATAATGTATTTGTGGTGTACAATAATGTATAGTATAGTAAGGGCCAGTTTCACCAGTTGCTATTAAGTTCCGAATAACCTAACTAGCATTTATTTTGACAGATAATCCATACAATTACCTGTCAAAAAAGTGTCAGTTAGGTTAGCCGGAACTTAATAGCAAGTGGTGAAACTGGGTCTAAATAAATAAATTCGTTTACACAATTCTTTAAATTTTAATTTGCTAGAGGCATGAAACTGGTATTCTCTAAAAAGTTAGTTTCTTTTCAATACTTGTTGCTTAGTTTTTATTTAATGACACATATAATTATATTTTAGGTGGAGGTTCTGTCATATGATCACAAACCATACCATGAAGAGGAACTACGTAGGATCACAGCGGGTGGTGGATGGGTTCAGTTGAACCGTGTTAATGGCAATCTAGCTCTGTCTCGGGCTTTGGGCGATTATATCTTCAAAAGGAACTATCGACTGTCGCCCAGGGATCAAATCGTGACAGGTAAGTTATAGCGGTGAATTTTTGAATAAATCTGAAAGTATAGAATTTATGAAAAATAATTAAAAAATTCAATATAATTTATAGACGACTTTTCTGGTGTAGTAGTGCGAGTAATCGCCTCAACCGCCTCGCCTCGTTCGATTCCCGCTCGGGACAGATATTTGTATTTTTACAAATATTTGTTTCTGGTCTGGGTGTATGTTCTTGTGGGTCTGTCCACCTTGCCTCGGAGAGCACGTAAAGCCGTCGATCCCGGTTTTTATCATAGACACCTGATAACGATCTTTACTCATGGTAGAGAAATGATCCGTCAACCGGCAGTGGAGCAGCATGGTGGATTAAGTTCCAACTCTTCTTCTATATATGGAGAAGAGGCCTTCGCTCAGCAGTGGGTTATTTAAAGACTGATACAGTCAGTCAGTCAGCACAGTCAATCTAATTTATATTTGAATTAGAATTGTACTATTGGATGTTTGAAATGCTCATTTTCTTAGCCAGGTATAAAATCTGTTGATATATAGATTTAATAATAATAAACTCCCCACACTCAACGACCCACAGTAGGATGTGTACCCTGTGTTTGGGGTCCACTAACACACACAATATACTAGTACTAACACCCAGACCACGGTAAAAATCTGTATGGCCTATACAAATATTTTTCATGTGCTGGGATCGAACCCGCGACCGCTAGCGCATTATATGCCACTGCGCCAACGCGTCAGATTTATTTATTGAAAATTCGAAATGACGTCACTTTCATACATTTTTGTGGAGCAGCGTGTCAGATTAAACTAATCCATTTCCTGTATTGGAGGAGAGACCTTTGTTCAGCAGCAGGACATTACCAGGAATACCTCTCATTACCAATTATGTATTCTTCATACATTTCTTATAAATTATAGTCTATTCGCGTTAAGAAAATAGCGACTCATCAAAGTAAAGGCGTATTCAAACTGGCGTAAAAATTAAACCATTAATATTAAGGCAAACTTTTTATGACAGTATTTTAAAATATTAAAATTAAGTAGTTATTACATTAAAAAAATGATTAGAATCGTCAGAACCGTATTTAAAGAAACACCGCATGCACTAGCCTTTTTCACTACTATATAATACTCTCCATAGTCACGTTTTGGTCACCACACTGTTCAAAGTACTTACAAACATTGTAAATCACTCGTCTTTCTCCGCTATGTAATATTGATCCACTATTATTTATAAGAATAGGTGAGGTATTCATTTTTAAAATTGGCAAAGAACACGTCCGCACTGTCTGAAGGGTTTCAACTGTTCAAAGTGAACACGACTTTATAATTTACTGTGATCTTATTGGTCAAGAGGCGTGGCTAAGCTGGGTGACAACGATGAGTCACTATTTTCTTAAGGCGAATAGACTATAATTTCTATTTAAACATAGTCTATTAAATTAACTTTTAGCGTATCCAGACGTTCAAGTCAGACAACTTAACGATGATTGGGAGTTTATTGTTATTGCTTGCGATGGAATTTGGGAGGTTTTATCCAATGAGGTACGTACAAAGTGAAACGTGATCTTTATAGTTTATAGTGATTAACGATTTGTCATATAAATAAAAATCTGTACTAAAGTAATAGATAAGATGACATTTCCAAATGAGATTTATAATATTGAAAAAAATATTTTGACGTAATAACGTCTTAAAAATCAATGAACGCTGGCTGCACCGCACGAAGAAGCATGACTCATTGTCACGTTCCGCCTGAGCCGAGTCCAAGCGAGAGCGCGGAACAAGCGATAGAGAGACACGATCGGCCTAAGCTTTCGGCTTCTCTGTCTATCTCTCTTCCACTTCATCGGCTCAATTCAATTCATAAAAGTATGCAATTTTTCGTCAATGTTTTCTTATGACGTTATCACGTAAAATTATCGTCCGTAAACCGACTTTACAGACAACCAATTTTTTTTTTTTTCTATTTTATGACATGTTATTTTTAATTAGTGTTATATATATGTTATAGACGAGAAAAATAACTTGTACCTGTTTGTATGGTTCAAGATTTTAGACACCTTGTCAAATAGACTTGATCTTGTTGATTATTACCAATATTTCATTTATCTTAAGAACTTATTTCTATATTTATTATTTTTATTATAGGAGGTTTTATCATTCTGCCGAGTGAGGTTACTAAGCGGGTGGGAACCGGCTGCCGTTTGCGAGGCTCTGATGCAGCTCTGTCTTGCGCCAAACTGTGCCACTGGTGGCTTAGGTTGTGATAACATGACCGTTGTTATTGTTTGCTTGTCGCCATTCCCGAGGCCTGAGATGGTGGTAAGTTGATTCAAAAAAAAATATTTAAAAAATTCCAAAATGACGGGATATTAATTTTTTGAATTTCGCGGAAATTTTGCATGCTTAAACTGGTCAGCGTGATTCCGTGTTGGATATAACTTGTGCATGTTCTTGCATGTTTGTGTATATTGCAATAATATTTAAATTAATGTGCATGTGTCACATGTGTTTGTGTAGAATTGCAATAATTACTAAAACCATTTCTTAATTATTTTTTTTATATGTATAACAAGATCTATATATTTATCAATCGTATTATAAGATATCTATGTTTTTTTTAAAAACAATATTTCTTTTTCCACAGTCACCATTTAAATGTCTCGATGTGACGCGTCCGAACCAATATTGGACGATGTCTCCAAGACGGTTTTCATAGCTATTATCTATTACCGCACAAACTTTAATATGAGAATAACGTAAATTGATTAGGTAAAAGTCAAAATATCCCTACACCATAAAAAAGTTATAAATTCCCATATAGAAACGGCAAAAGTTTTGTAATATTAAATTTTTATGGTTTTCTGAACATTTTTTATTATTAAATGATTTTGTTTTTATTTAAAATATGTGGTATGACGAAGTTTATATATTCTGATATAATATTGTTTGTTATAATTAAAATATATTGGTACTGGTTCGATGATAAATTATGTGCGTCAATTATTCATTAGTATATTATAACTTTTGTATAAATAAATTGTGAATGTAAAATAATATTTACAAGTCATATATTATTTTTATTATTAGATGTTTTTAAATTGATAAAGTTTGTTAATGTCGTCTTGATAAACAAACCATTAAGCTTGTTATTGTATAAATGTTTTTATTAAAAATAAAACACATTTTTTTTTTCTAAGAATTTAAAGTAAGAACTGCATGTTAACTAACAAAATTATTATTATGTATGATATTATTGTGTATTTTGTTTATTTTTTGTTATGCATGTCTGTTTTGTGTTTTCGCTTTTTTTTTCTGAACTTGTCTCTAACACTGCCAATCTACATTAACTATATATTTTTTTTAAGAATCTTTTTCGATGCACGTTTTTGTTAATATAATGTGATTACGTGTTTAATAATCTGATATATAATAACATAGTTTTTCTCTTGTTTTAAAATCAGATACACAAAATTTGTATCGATTGACGAATTTCTGAATGACTTATTAAATGCTCAGTCATTCTCATATACTACTTATCAATAAATAAATTAGTTTTTTGCTCTAGTTGTAGTTTAATCACAATACATAATTAAACTTACAGTGGTCCAACGTCTTTGATGTTTCGTGAAATGCCGCTTTAGTAATTTTGACTTATTTTTATTTACCTATGCTGTTTCTGCATCTTTATAGTACGTGTGTACATATTAATTTTGTTATGAAAACAAAAACAAATGAGTGAAACTAATGTTTGTTTTAGAGTTTAATAGCTGAAGACGATAAAAAATTTAGCAAACGACAATTTCACTCCCTGAAATATCCATAGATACAATTCGAAATTGTTTTATAATTTGAAACGATAAAAAGCGCCAGCCTTGATTGAACTGTCCCTAGTGAGTGTATGGCCGCTTGGGCTTTCACTCTCTCACAAAATACGATTGGGTCATCTAGACATGTCGTTGGACGACTGTATAAGAATCCTTTAGACTGGTCTTTTCATATGTTTAGTAATTTGCATGTTACGTGCTACACACATAAACGGGTCGGCGTTAATTTGCAATGCTGGACGGTAAAATCGAATACGTATCATATGCATAGAGGTATTATAGATACAGTAGGGAAGACATGAGGCGGTCTGTAAACGAAAACGCCCAACGGTTACAAAGAGAGAGAAGATCGCGGTACCTCATTGGTCTTGCGGTGTCAAATTCAATTATCGATATTTTTTTTTGTGAATATCAATTATTTACTTCTATTTTAATTTTTCGACTACAAACAAATCATAAAAACAACTCTAATATGCACAGTAATGTTATATTGGTATGTTCAACCGGTACCGCGATCGTCTCTCTTTTAATCGAGGGGCAGCTGGAGGCCTGGCTTCCCCGCTCTATCTATAACATCTCTATGGTCACTTGTGACTTGTCGTATTTAGAGTTTATAGCTAAGTAAAGCCGGGTGATAAAATTCAAATTTTGGTTAGGTTTTGCCGATCAACATAAGATTCGTTCAGCAATTTTCAATTTTCAGCATTCGTTTTTTTTAAGACCAAATTGAACGTGTTAATTTTGGAAGGAATAAAAATTCTTGTAGGTTAGTTATTCGAAAATATTGCCAAAACTAACTACCGACCCGCGTAAGTTTGTAACACGCCTGTGACTTTATTCTTTTTTAATACAATTAAATTGTGTGAGATACCAGTGAGTTGAAAAAATAGTAGTAGGTATTGTGCAATGGTAAATTAGCTGTAATATTTTTGTATGGTGAAATATAATATACTTATAGTAAGAATTGAACAAATATATCACCGTTTTGTCTAATACATTCACGATATTTTTCAATAAACGTTCCACAATAAATATAATGTTTTCTTTGTAGAAGTCAAAGTTCAATCCTACATAGAATCGCATTGAATTTCAATGCAAGTTAATTACGTTGCTTGTCTTTATTGCAACGTTCCTATCAGTGTCTGCATTTTGTTTTAAAGCTTATAACTTTTTCATTACTGTTTTATGACTGTTTATTTCAAAAAGATTTTTTTAAAATAATGAAATCAGTTGGTCTTGAGACTAGCGCGTTCAAACAAATTGGATTGTTATAAGTATTTAACGAATACATGACGATTTTGAAGGCTGATTGGCGGAATTCTTTGCAATGTACCTATGGGTTTAAGGATATCTTTCTATCATATTTATGAATTGGCTTTTGTCTTTGTCTTGGATGTGGTGATTGTTTTCTTTGAAGTATGTTATCAGATCTATTGTAGACCATATTGAGGTAATCGTCGTGTGATGTTTCATGAATTATTTATTTTTATGAATACATATTCTTTGCATGTTTCTAATGGCATTTCGTAAGTATTGCATGCTTTTAATAACGCTGCAAGTCATAAATGATGTTATATGTGAAATAAGGCGAAGGTAAGTTTATAAGCTTAAAATTTTTAATTAAGTTTTGACGTCGCGTTGGCGCAGTGGTCGCAGCGACTGACTGATGCGTTTGCGGTTGCGGGTTTGATCCCCGCATATGACAAATGCTTGTATTGGCAATACAAATGTTTTGATCTGGTCGTTTGTGATTGTGTTGTGTGTTTCCGGACCTCCGACTCAGGATTTATATAGTATTACTGTACTGTATCAGTGTTAACCACCCATTGCCGAGAGAAGGCCTCTTCTCCATATAGAAGAAGGGCAGCAGCGTGGCTCTGAGGCAAGGTGGGGAGACTCACAAGGACATACACCCAGACCGGAAACAATTATTTGTACAAATACAAATATCTGTCTCGAGCGGGAATCAAACCCACGACCGCAAACACATGTTGGCGCGCGATTTGAGACGATTATTCGCACCACTACACCAGAACGGTTGTCCTAAGGGTTTATATAAAGTTTTAAGCGTTTATTTTTTTAACATGAAAATACGTGACAACAGATAACAAAATTTATTAAAAGTTTTGTACATACAAAACTAAGTTAAAGTTAGATATGAAAAACGATTTCGTCGATTTTATCAAGCTATTATAAAATTTTCTACTTCCTACTCCTAGCTAATTTATTTTATAAATTTTAGAATTCAAATGATCTAGTTGCCTATTACAGAAATATAATTTTTATGCCATATAACTAAGGATTGAATCGATTTTTTGACAGCCGTCAAACACCCGCGAAATTTTGAACAGTGTATTTTTAAAAAAAATAAATAACAATATTAATTAAAAGTTTTATGTATTAGTACATGAATTTAATTTATATCTTCTAATTTCAGAAACCCTTACCAGAAGAACAGATGCTGAATAACAAATTTATGACTAAAATGGAAGACTTGCTATACGTTGAGGAAGAGGAGGAAGATTTGAAGTGAAGGGATTTAGGAATTAGTTTATATGTTTGTATATAGGCTGTAGATTGAAAGTATACATTGGTAGCTTCGTAAATTATATATTTCATTTTAATAATTAAAATTTGACATGAGAATTTGTACTATTTATCTGTCAAAAGATAAATATAAAATCTGTGAAAATGGCGAGATTCATGTACGAATTCCATATATAATTTACTATTTACTAAATAAATCATACGCAGATGAAATAATTATAATACAATGAATAACTATGTTTTAAGAACTCGTTAAGAAGCTGTACAATTTTTTATTATTGCTTATAAATATTTATCAAAAATTTTATTGGCAAAAGAAGAAAAAAAAAGTTAACGTATACTTTTTAAAAATCAAACAAGTGTCTATGGTCAGTTATACATCCAATAATTTATGTAGACAAAAATGTAACTTATATTTTTGTTATTGACTTCCTAGTAATTTAGTATGTTTGTTTTATTTTGGTAAATTTGAAAATAATAATTCATGTTAAATTAATATTAATTAAATATTAAAGTTGGTTGGTAAAATGTCAAATTTAAATATACGCACTAAACTCTTGTTTGCGCTATGCTAGTAACTTAGGCGAGTAGTAGTAATTTAGTAACTAATATACTCGCTATGGCCCCAAAATCGTTAGCACATCGGTCGAGTATTGGTCAAGTTTGACACAGTTAAAGAACTAACAAGCCATTTCATTTGGTCCAATGACCTCTGTGACATTAAAATGTGACATTAAATGTAATGGCAGTAAAGTTTTTGTATTGAAATCTGATCATGGAGTATATAGTTAAAGGCATTGATCTATAAAAAACCCTATACCTAGTCCAACCGTTTATTATCTTTTTGACAGCTCACGTCTATAAATTATCGTTTTTTTTTCGTAATAATGTACTTCAGTCTCAACGAATACTTAATATTTAAACAAAAAATATTTCATTAAATCGATTGAAAGTTTTTGTTAAATAAAATTTATTATTATTTCAAATCGAATTGGTAACATGTGAAGATTTCACTAATGTCGAAATTTCTTGAACTGTCAAAAAGATAATAAACGGTTGGACAAGGTATAGATACACAATCAGCGTGTCAAAAACGTCCGTCAAAAGAGCACACATTGTGTGCTCATTTCAATCAAACCTATAGTCCTATAGTCGCTCGTATCACTGCACGCGTAAAAAACGTTAAAATGCCGAAGTACATTGCTTTGTAAATAAAACTTTAAGTTATGAGCGTAAAGTTGAATTTCCAAAAAGTATGTCTATGTCGTGAACATAAGTCCTTTTGTTTATTTTGAGCATATTTGGCGACACTTTTAAGCGCTACTGTTGTATGAGACTGTGCATCTATGGTTTTTTAGATCAATGGTTAAAGGAGTACAATCTTATGTTACGAAAAGTGTCCGTCGAAATACATCAAATTAGGGTGGCGCTACATTAGCACTAAATCTTAAAGGAAGCGCCAAATAACAGAGCAGTCATAACACGGACTGAACACGTAATAAACAATATAAATTAACAACAATAAAAGACATAATGTATTATAAACATTATCAATAATATTAAAAATTTAAAAAAAAATCACAAGTATTGATTTAGTCGACTATTTCTTAACTACAGAAGTCAAAAGAAATAGAAAAATTTTCAACCCAGCACACTTCACTCTGCTTCTAACTGCTAACTTCATATCATTTCCATTTCCTCCACTAGCGCTATTTCGGTGAGTGTTTGAACAATAATATGCTGTTTACAAGTGGACACTTTTCAACTAATCCCCTATACAAGACGGTACTCCTTAAATTTGTACTCCCATAATTCTGATTCACCTTTTGTGTGACTATAGAGGAATTAAAAAAAAAGTTTATCTTATAGCTTTAGAATATAAATACATTATATTTGGATTTAAAATGCTATTTAAAATATGATTTTGTATATTGAAATTGAAATTAATGTTGTAAAACAACAATTTCCGTAGATCCGTCCATATTATTTGCAAAAACATTATAAATGACTACCTATACCTAATATGTATTTAAAAAAATTGCATTTATAAAAAAAAAAAACGTTTAAATTTTTTTTTTAGTTGCCAGTTATTAATTTCGTAGCGTGTTTTTGCTCTATTATTGTTAAAGCAATATTTATCTTAAGGATTATATGTATATTTTATGAAAAAAGAAAAAAGCAAGATGAAGGATTTTAAGCGCAATCGTTTTTAAACATATTTCAAATACATAAAACCGTGTGCATGCTACGTTCGAAAATCACAATATTTTAAGTTGAAAATCGTTAATTATTAACCGGTAGAATCGCAATACGTAATTAAGTTAACTATAATTGATTCAGAGATGTATAAATACGTGCGCATGTTAGGTGAAACTTTTCTAAAATCATTTTCATAATATCCCAGTTGTGATTCAATTTAATTGTACAGTATTATTCAAAACTTTTTACATATAACTAAACATCAAACTTGATTTTTATTTTATTGTATCGATTTGAAATTTAGTACTTTTTGTTATGTCAACAATAATAACAATATCATTGTTTGAATTGGTGTTTATTAATATTTTGTTAAGGTTTATGTAAACGGGTAAAAAAAAAAACAAGCGTGTGGTATCTTTATTTGTCATTCGTGATGTCCAATACTATGTAAGGAGCATTAGAATGTATCTATAACGATGTTAAGATCAATGTTATATCTAACCGAAAGGACCAGTCCTTTGTGTTAAAAAAGCGTTCGGAAATTTCTGACAATCTGCACGAAAACATTATAAAATAAAACATTGAACGAACTGAATCACACTTTTGAAATGTTATAAATTATTGTAAATTTTAATGTGATTATGTATGATTTTGATTTGGTAGGATTTTATTCGTTTTAAATAATTTTAAACTACTATATATTTGGTACATAAAATTTGACGAGTTTGTAAAATATGAAATATTTTCAAACGAATCTTGATGTTTATAATACAACAGGAGGCCATTTTAAATCTAGTAAAAAAATTTAAGTGCCATTTTTTCATTAGATTATTTCGTAGCTTGTTTTTTTGTTGTGGACTGTGGTACATTTTTTAAGAATATAAATTAATTATTTTATAAATTATTATTTTCTTCATATTTTCTTTTATATTGCTTTTATATTTGTATATTTATGACTGTTATTTTTTTATCGATGTTATTTTGTTAATGTAATTAAATAAAAAATAATTTTATACGATTAGGTATCGTTTTACTTACTATGGCGAAGGCAAAAAAAGTCAATTTGCTTATATCGGAATTGAAGTTTAATATATTTTTTTTTATTATGAAATTTTTTAATTTGACGTAATTTGCTTAGTCGTAGGTACACGTTACGATGGCGTGCACGAGTATACATGTGTAACTATCGTAAAATCCATTACGGGCTGAGCAGTCCAAGTACGTTTAGAGGACATTAGAACACGTTTTAGGACGTGGTATACTTATTGATCTTCAATATAACTACATTATTGATATACTACGCACGATTTTGTCTAGGTTGAAAGAAAATGTAAAAAAAGGAACATGTTATTTTAACAGCTGTACTTTGCTACTTTAAGTGATCGTTTGTCGATGTTAGTCTCGTTTTGACGCGAATTCATACTGAGTTCTTTGAAAAGATCTTTGATGTTACCGCTACGCGATGAATAGCAAGTAAACTTCAACGAATGTTCGTCGGCTTTTACCAAATATCAAACAAGAACGACAAAGGCTGACGAAATATATTCGCATAGAGTTCATCGACATTTAAAAAAAATAAACTGCGACAGCGAACTTCAGCTGTGGCCTAAGGTCTAGTGCCTTTGTTAGTTGAACAATTTTTACAATCCTTCTAAGTTAGAGCCTGTTATAAGTCCATATTATCCATATACGTCCATACTTAGGCATACTATTCCATCATTCATAATCATTCATACACTGGGCAAATTCCTATCTAATCTACTACTTTATTCCTTTCTTATAAGTATGGAGGGTAGAGGTAAGGAGCACACTCATTTGACTGTTTGACACAAAAAGTGTTCTTCTGAACTTAATAGTTTTAGATGACTCGAAGTTTGCTAAGTGGAATTTTTTTTTGGAAAGTGTAACAAGTATTCTCATAGACTAATTGTAAGACTTTTCTTTTTTAAATTGAGTGTTTTTCTTAGATGCTTTTGGCGCATACTTTAAAAAAACGGTTCTCTGGTACAGCAACGCCATCTTTATTCAAGGTTATTTAGGGGACACGTTTTGTAAAACAGAGAGTGTGCTCCTCACTACTAGCCTCCATACTTACAAGAGGCAAGATTTTTAAGTAATTTAACAAATATACCTTTCTACCAGGATTTTTAAGTCGATATGCTCCGCGGGTAGCGGAGATTGTAGCGACGATAACATTCGCACCTCCCGTTCCCCTATTTTCCGCTGGTGCGCCCTCTTTTCGCGTCGTACAGCGCGCCAGGTGCACGGGCCTCGCGCATAGTTTTGAGGGTTACCACGAATATCGAACCATCGTATCCACGTATCGAATCCTAATATGTCTGTCGCACAGGTATCTGCCCAAAAGCTCCTGTTGTTTTTTTTGGCATTTTTTCGCCTCTAGTTGGACTTAAAGGTCGGTAAAAGGTTGTAGCTAGCAATTTTACCGAGCTCTTGGTATTCATATTGATTACCACCAGCGGTAAATGCCTTTCCATAGGCCCTATCTATCTTGCTTTACACAGAAGGCTTTTGGATTGATCATTTTTAGCCTCAGTCTTATACCTGGGCTTCGCTTCCAGGAACACCCCAACTACATTTTCCTTCGGATTCCCCTTTTCCTGGTGGCCAACTCGCGCTTTAGCACTGCTAACTCTTTCGACCACCACGGTATCGCGAGCACTTCTCTTTTACGTTTTTTTGAGTATTGAGTACCCTCTCAGTACTGCTATAATTTGGTTCAGTTTATGAACTATTCTATTTATTTTATTTTTGATTTCAATTTATTAATTCCTGCTTCTCTAAAATTTTATGTTTGGATAATTTGTTTGTCCAATTTGCCTTTCTGGTGTTGTATATTCTAGTTCTTTTCTGAATTTAGTTATGTCATAACTTCTTAAGATGGAATTTAAAAAAAAAGATGGCCTTGGTCCGAGCTTATTAGATTATCTTTCATGCGCCAGCCGTCCCATCGGGTCCAGAAGATTAGGTGATGCAGCAGTTACATACACGTGACTGCTGTATCATTGTCCACCTGGAATTGTCTCAAAAGTAGGGGTTTGCTGGGTTGTTCGGATCCAATGCGGATCTTCGACTCTGCAATCTGTGATGGGACTTCCTCAACAGATGCATTTGGCATTGGAGTCTCCTTTAACTATCCATCTCCAAACTTTGATTTCCTGCTCTATTTTGTGCAGGTGTTTCAAGTACGGGTTAATTGGTTCAATGACTTTTTATTTTGCCCTCCCTGAAAACGTAAGTACCTTCTGTTAGTCTTGTACTAGCCTGCCTTTGTAGCGCTTACTCGTATGTGAATTTAAATACATTATAATGCATATATTAGGCATCCTGGTACATTCGACTAAATAATCAAATACCAATTGATGTAGTGTATTAATAAACCCTTAACATATAACTATGTACATGTTTTTCAATTAAAAATTATATACGGGAGGCTTAACTAGGAGCTAATTGTTATACTTCATAGGTCTCAGTTACAAGTGTAATATAATTTTAATCATTTTGTAGCGTTAGTGATTGCCTGCCCGTTTATAGGCTAAAACGCATTCGTACAAAACTAATATTAGATTGAAAATATATACGTTTTCGCGGGAAAATGCTAAAAACCCTTTAAAATAACGGTAATGGATGAGCTTATTACTATATCTTCCTTTAACTGTATTTACTTTTAAATGTGTAGTATATACATTATTATAATTTTACAAAGACCTGCCAAGTTTTAAATAGAATTTCGTAGCGGTGTTTTATATAAATTCATTAGTTTATTTCTTAAAGAGTGTCAAATTTTGATAATAGTACCTAATCAAATCTGCTTACCTCGAAAACAACGATTTTAGTAGCTTTTGATATCTGGGTTTTTAGAAAAAAGAACTTAATAATCGTGGTTATAAGGCATAAACTAATTCACTAAGCGACATACTATTAAGTTATAGTAAAAATGGTGAAGTTCTGAATTTCGGTTGCTCTTTAATAGATGTTACGTTCTTATTAGTTGCAAAGAAAATTTAATTTGAATTATATATATTAAATATTTTTTAAACAAATTTAACTAAGAAATTTTAAATTAAAATTACTATTAAAATTTAGTATTTACTTTTGTTACATAAATATTATAACATAATTATAGTGATTATACCTAATAAATATATAAATAAAATTAGGGAAAAAATATTATAATCGTAAAATTTGTGTGTTATATATAAGAATAGTAAATAACTATATATTACTTAATATGGATTTTAGGGTAGGTATATTAATTAATAGATTGTATCAGTGTGACCTAAGTATCTTCTACCTACAATATTCGATTAAGGATTCCTTAATATTGATATTAAGTTAATAGTTTTATTTGATATATAAATAAATTCGAATACAGATAAAGAAAAACACTTTTTAAGGTCTATAAAGTCCTTTTATTTATTACGTAAAGTAATATGTAATAAAAATTATTTTGAATAATTTTCTTGAACAAAAATATACTACATATATAAAACTAATTATACATAGATAAAAAAAAAAAAACTGTGTCCTGTGCTATATACAATTTTTCATATTGATTTAAATGACAAAAAATAGCGTCCTATATTTATATCGAAGTTTCAGTACGTTAATACAATTTTATCTGTTTTAATTTCAAGAGCTTCATATATTTAAAAGTAAAGGATAAGTTACTGACAAAAACTATGTTTTACTTACAAAAACTATCTTTAAAAAAACATTGCATCACTCAAATCGGCGCGCATTTTTGAGTTTCGTCAGAACACCAAAAGAAAATACGTGTTCTGAGCTGCTTTAGTTTTTGCGTCCGTAGTATTTATTTTTAACTTACAAAATTTTTAATTAGGTGGTAATGGCATATCTGTAAAACTAGTCATGTGTAGTTGAGTAGTTCCGTGTGTACAGTAATATTGATGTTGGAATAAAGTTTTACATTTTTAATCTGTTTTTCTTTTATTGTTCTCTTCTTAATATAAATATCTGCCCCTGAGTGGAAATCGAACCAGCTACCGGCTGAATTAAGGCGACTACTCGCACCACTACACCAGAACGTTGCCATTGTTTCATACCAAAAATAACTGGCAACTGGAAAACGAAATAAAATATAGAGTTACTGTTCAGATGAATTATCTTATAATAAAATTAGTTATTTGGTTCAATCCTACATTTATTGCTTACGTACTTATTACTTACAAATCAATGAAATCAAGTTTATGAAAATACCTTGCCTTATAATATTTTTGTTTAATTTTTAATCATAATAGAGGTACTTAGGTGGTAATGAAGAAATTTTGACGTTATAGGGAAGAAGACTATCTCATTTATAGTAAAAATATTTGATTTTGCATATCAGTTAGCTTTTACCTAAAAGATAGACGTTAAATTGTCTACTTTAGGAACAGACGACCGACAGAAAAAAAGAGCCAACTGAAAATGGTGGTACAGGTGGAGGATACGAACTACGGGTACGGATTTTCTTATTTAGATTTCCTGTAATAAAAGTAGCACAAAATGTGCGTTCGCAGAAACTTTCAAGAGATGACAAAAATATTCTTATCTAAATATTGTAAGTAAAACTATGAGGACAAGTTTCGCTTAATCTTAACCCACCAGTAATGTGGACATTGGTCGTTAAGCAGCAAGCCGTCGTTTATGTATAATTCTACGAGTAAGTAGTAGAAGAGATGCAAGACTTGTGCAAGTTTGCAAGTAGAATATATGAACTATGAATGAATAAGTGTGTCGCACTGCTTGTTAAAGGGCTCTTTTTCATATTAGAGAAGGGTTTGAGCTTCATCCATCACCCTGCTCAAACATGGGGTTTTTGAGATGAAAATGATCAATTCGAAAAAAGTTTACTATGAAAGTACCTGTAGCATTTGCGAAGTATTTGTTACTGTTCTAGGTTCTAGGTATTTTTCCTTTTAGGTATACCCACTGTTTGTCAGAAAGGACATAAAGGTGTCGGTCCCGTGGGACTATTACGTAACTTGCGCGATCGCGAGAAATCGCTGTGGTGTCGAATTTCAATACGAATTGAGGCTCAGCTAGTCTCTAGATTTCTCGCGATCGCGCAAGTTACGAGTACGTAATAGCCGCATCGGTTATATTAAAAACTTGTGAGCGATTGTTTCTCTTGATGTAGAAATTTTCCGCCAACTAGCAATCGAGAAGCGTGGTAGCCCTTTAATTCTTGTCTTACATGGAGAGTAGGCCTTTGACCCGAGAAATTTAGAGGATATGTTAGTTCAGTTTATTTAGAAAATACACGTTTTCTTTTTTTAATTTTTGTCACAAGACCTCAAATCATGAATACAAACGTCATTCCACCATCACGTTATTTCAAGCCATAAGTCATAACCCACGAACAGGAACGTGAATCGAGTCAATAGCAATCCGACATGACCCCTAATAGGATTAACGGGGGTTGTTTTCGTATAAAAAGGGTGGGATGCCCGCTTCGTGGTGGAGTGTGTCGCGTCAGCCACAGCGTATTGTGAGTATGGCTTTTTAATTTGTTTTATTTTTGTTTGCGTAAATTTTTTTTTTTTTCTAATGTGATTAAATACGTTGGATTTCTTTTTTTGTACACTTTTGTTGGTGATCATTATTTTTGTTTTCTTTTTTATTTTATACTTATTTAAATTTATTTTATTTTTTACTTTGAATAAAATAACTTTAGAAGTATTTAGTTAAAATAATGGAAGTAATGAATAAATTATTGATATATTCTTGGTTTTTGTCTCAGATTTTCTTATTGATAAATAAAATCTAATAGACATATTATATATTAGCTTATTAATCTTTCGGATAAATGTTTTCAAAATATTTTATTTTGAATTTTTGCCATCAATTGCATAGAAATAGAAATTTGTTAAATTCTGTCTTTAATATTTATTTATATGATTTTTTATTATTATACGAATGTTTTTATTATTCTTGGTCAATTATTACTGTTGGTATCCTCCCAACATAAATAAACCAATATGTCAAATATATTCGTAGTTATACTTTTTAAGTTTAATGTAAGGTAGTTTGGTTTGTTTGGTATTTTTTTTTTGTCTTACATCTATTTACATGCGTTTCTTATTTTATTATGTACATGTGTATATTTCTTGATCTAATATAATCTAATATTTCATTACTTGTTATTACATACATACCAGCCACATCTTCACAGCATGTCTACATTTGCATTTGGGATCTTTATTTTTGCATTATTTATTGGAGACTCTGCTACAGCCATCCCCTGAGGGAAGCTTCAGCTGTTCGAGCACATTCTCAATGACGGCGGTGTCTCTTTTATGTATAGCCATCTTGAGGGTGTCTCTCATCTCGAGTATTTCCTTTGTTGTGGCCTCCACCACCGAATCCGAATATATATATATCGTCTTGCTCGTACGTACATTCTACGAGCAAGACGCAATATACTCGTACTTATGTATATACGGCCGGACGCGGGAGTGACAGAGACAGGTGGTAAAAGTTCAACGTACGAAATTCTTTCTGCTCCGCGATCCGAATATAAACAACAATCTACATCTTTCGTAGAAATTTAGTTCACAAAAATACAATACAATAAGTGATATTAGAAAATTTACTTAAATTATTGGAGATTAGATATCAGAGTTAATCGCTATGTTATTAGTTAAGGACCTCGTTCAAATTTTGTAGTTAGTTATATTATACAATATTTTAATTAGAATCTAAAAATGACACTAAATCGCAATCAAGTCTATGAAATTATTTAGCAACCATATCCTATATATTGTATGTATATATGTATATACAAAATATGATCAGCGTGTGATTGTTGAAAACTGTGACTATTGCATATTTTGTTGCTAGTGGTGCGAGTAGTAGCTTCAATGCCGAGCGCCGGCGGTCGCGGGTTCGATTCTCGCTCGGACAGATATTTGTTTCCAGTCTGGGTGTATGTCCTTGTCAGTGATGTACAAGATACCCTATACAAAGTATCTGTAATACAAAATACAAGATACTTTAAAATCAAGTATTTCAGATACCAGATACAAATACCTTTCTGGAATGGTATCTGAAATACTAGATACAAAATACGTATCTTCCAAATACTTTTTAAAGATACAAATTCTTTTGAAGAAAATAACATTTTATTGAAAATGTGAGTTTAATTTTTTTACGTCAATTATTTACAAATACCTACATCGCGTTGATCGCGTAAAAGTGAGAAGATAAAATATTATATTATTAAGGTTTTAATTGAGACTTAAGTAAAACCAGTTCTTCAAACATTTTATCACTCATTTTTCTTCGATGAGGCCTGATAATCATACCTCCAAAAGAGAAGAGTCGCTCCACAGGAGCAGAACTTGGCAAACAGGTGTTATATTAGAAAAATATTTTTCTTATTGTAGAGTAAGCATTTAAACTCTTTAAGTTGGTATCTTTATTGTTAAGGTATTGCAGTGTTTTTAAGTCAGCGGTGTTGCCAGTAGACCCTGTGTTTTCACCACTTGCAATAGAGGAATCAGAATCCTCTAAAAACATTTAAAATTAATGTCACCATAGAAACTTAACCCAGTCATTTTAGGTTTTAATTGCGTAAAAATTCCTTGTGAGCTGATTTTTAAAAAAAATTATATACTATATATTATTTCATACTTTTTATCATTCAAATAACAAATTATTCACTCTTTAAAAAAAACCTATTATTTGATATCATGGATTATTCATACGGGGAAAACCATGTAAAAAAAAAACGAACCTTGCATTCTTCTCGAGGTAGGTAGTGAGGAAAAGTGCATGTAGTCGCTTTCTACGCGCTCTACTCCAAAAACGGTTAATTTTACAGAAAAATGCATAAAACATTTTTTGTAGATAATTTTATGACGAATAACTTTTATAATGACCTCGATTGACCTCCGAGGAATAGGTCGCGAGATATATGCAACAAAACTGATTTTCGTGACCTTTTGACCTTTGTAACTTTTTAGCCGGCACGATATCAATGTCGATTTTTCACATCTTCATTACAACGCCGTAATAAAAGTGTATACAAAAATTCAGATCACTTAGAATTTATCCGCAGATTGGGGCTTAAAATGCCTAAAATCACTGGATTATGTCATATTTTGTGAATGAATGCATAGAATAATTATTACTAAAAGTATTTTACCAAACATAGTATTTACAAAATACTAAGATACCAAACAAAAGGAATTTAGATACAAGATACAAAATACATTTTAAAAAAGTATTTTAGATACAAGATGAAAATACGTATTTTGTATCTTGTATCTGTATTTCAGATACTTGTATCTTAAATAAGTCACATCTCTGGTCCTTGTGGGTCTCCCCACCGTGTGGTATCCACTGCGGTGTCTCCCCACCGTGTGGTATCCACTGCGGTGTCTCCCCACCGCAGATGAGCAGCGAGGTGGATTAAGCTCCAAACTTTCTTCTATAGAAGAGGCCTTCGCTCAGCATCGAGTGGTTTACATGCTGATACAGTCAATCAGTCAGCAAATAGTTATTATCTCATTATTTTGTTGTAATCAAATCAAATATTTTGTTTTAATCTATGATTAAAAAACATTTATTTCATACTCAACACCTTTAGTGAAAATTTTAAGTTATTAGGTATCACAAAAAAAATGTATACTTAAATACCTGTAGTATTTAATACCTTTTTAAAGCTCTCTTGGAAAATAATATATACTCTTTAAAAAATGTACCCGAATCATTGAAAAGATATAAAAACAGGTTCGTAAAGACGAAGAAACAGACACGGTCAAAATGAGGTTCTTCTTCTTTTTTTAATTTAAATAATAATAAAAAAATGGCTCTCTTATATTTTTCAATATTAAAGGTATTCAACAATTACTCCACAAATAACTTCGTTGTTTTTATATGTTTATAATTTTAAACTAACTTCAATGACCTATTACAAACATTATATTGATTATTATTATTACTTATAGCATTAGTGTGCTTATGACCTATAATTAGGTCATCAGCACACTAATGCTATAAGTATGACAATTGCTAGTGTAGGCTTGTAATCTAATTACTGAATGTGTCTGTTGTGATCGGGAATTACCGGAATGTTATGACAATGTGGCTTCAGACTACAATTTTTTTCGTTTGGTTTCCTATTTTCAGTTTATAATTTTGATAATATAATTATAATATATAGTATTTAGTATTTGATATATAAATGAAATATAGTGCTTCCTGGAAATATTTTATTTATTATATTATAAGTTTGTCTATTTTACGAATCGATTTATTTGAAATCAATTTAAAACAAATATAAGGGAAACGTAAAATAGGAATTTTGGTTTCCAATTATGACGTGTGGAAGCAAACGACATAACTCAAATATTTTGGTTACTCTTTCTGAATTTATTAAGAAATTGTTGATCTTAAAATTTCTAGGTTCTAAGTTCAATTATAAAAATTAAGTCAAATCATTGATCTTAACACATTCGCTGCCGGACACTCGGACCCGAGTAGGGCGCTAGGTGCCGTCCACTCAGATCCGAGTATCTCGCACGTTCATTTTCCTGAGGCCAGTTAAAAATTGGCGTCCGTGGATGAAAAAAATTTCATTTCAATGTGCACATTGAGTGCCATAGAAATGAGAATTTTGATTTGAGATTTTGAAAAGAGAAAAGAGAAAAGGAAAATGAGCGTGCGATATACTCTGATCTGAGTGGACGGCACCTAGCTAATGCACCTAGCCCTACTCGGATCCGAGTGGCCGGCAGCGAATGTGTTAAACTATTAATATTTGGGAGTCTAATGTAGCCTAGTGCATGCACAATTTAGACTCATCCTCAGATAAATAAATAAATGGATCACTTAAAGAATAAGTAAATGATTATGCCTGACCACATAATTCCCATTATATAATTAGAGATAGGCTCTACTACAAATAGA